>JAZFAV010000039.1:14906250-16349375 GCA_037954035.1 Rosalia funebris | reverse complement strand
TAAACTATAGATTAGTGATCTTCAGTAAAGAGTTAAGAAAGCAAGCGCCTGTTTTAAGTTGAATTGCTGCCAATTTTTTTTATATAGGGTCTTTCAATAAGGACGCTCGATTTTTAAACATAAAGAAGACAAGTTGTGTGTGAGATATCCACTCGATTTTTTTTCATTTGAGGGAATATATTATGGCCTTAAGTATGGAACATAACTTTCAAATGTCCGCCTCGGCTTTGCTGGGTGGCACGTTTTCGGGAGGTTCAATTTTCGATGACTTGGTCGTACAAATCTGGCTGAATTTGTTGAATGCCGTTCGTTATGTTGACTCTGAGGGCATCAATTGTTTGCGGTTTATTCGCATAAACCTGCGATTTAAGATAGCCCCAATGGTAGAAGTTCTAAGGCATTAAATCGCGCGATTTCGGTGGCCAGCTCACCAGGTGGCCAGTTATCTCGCGCACCGCGCGGCGACAACCATGCCCTCAAATCGGTCGTACGGAATGTCCATCGTGGCACGTAGCGCCGTCCTATTGGAACCACATGTGGTCGGTATCCATATCGTCCAAGTTGGGCCACAAGAAGTTGCTTATCATCGATCTGTAGCGCTCGCCGTTGACGGTTATGACAATGCCAGTTTCGTTTTGGAAAAAGTACGTACGCCAGACCAAAATCCTCACCAAACAGTGACTTTCTCGGGATGCATTTGGTGCTGGTGTATCTCATGTGAATTGGTATCTTCCCAAATCCGACACTTTTGCTTATCACAAATTCGTTCATCCAAAAATGGGCCACGTCGCTAAAGACGATTTTTTTGACGAAATTTGGATCAACTTCCAACTGCTCCAAAGCCCCATCGGCAAACACACGGCGTTGTCTATGGTCGTTTACCTTCAGTTCCTGGGTCGTTTGAATTTTATACGGGTGCAGGCCCAAGTCTCGACGCACAATTCGCCAAATTGAAGTCGCAGAAAGGCCAAGTTCTTGTGAACCACGAGAAATTGATTGCCCCGGGTTTTCCGGTACACTCTCATGCACAGCAGCGATGTTTTCAGCAGACCTTGCGTTTCGGTGACGTACGGGTGTTGGCTGATTATTTATCAAACCGGTTGGCTCGAATTTGGCCACTAAACGCCGAATAGTTGACTCGGCGGGACGGTTGTGGCGAAGATAAAAATCGCGAAACGTTTCTCGAACGGAGCACTGATTTTGAAAATAACAAACAGGTTATTGAACGCTATAACCTTCCATGGTGATTTGCCATACACTACTGAACAATTCACAGTAAATGTGACAGATGTTGCTTTAACAACATGGCAGCTGTAATCTAACAAATTTCGAGCGTCCCTATTATTAAAAGATCCTATACAATTTGAAATAGCTTTTTGTTAATTTTTTCTCTTCAAATTACGAAGAACCTGTGAAAACAGTACAGTAAATTTGTGTTTTATAGTAAACCTGTGTTTACTGTAAAAAAAAAAACGTTCTTAGACACCCTATATATACTGTGCCTAGTGCAGTACCTGGCATGTGAAGTTCGCTATACTTTTTTTAATACATAAAATTAAAGCATTGAGTTCTTGTGCCTTGATATATTTTACTCCAAATAAATATATTATACTCGTTCTATTCATATTATACCAGTAAAAAGTGCACATATTTATAAAATTTAAACTTAATGAACTTTTATGAATACTTCATTGTTATCGCATAATATTATTGGAAACAATCCCCACAATTTTTAATCGGTTGCATGTAAATCAGTCAGAATTTAACCTCTGACTATGTTGGTAATCTAAAAATATTTATCTGCTTTTATACTTATTTATTGTTATATTTTAATAATCATTATAAATGGGTATTTGTGTATGTCTATTAAAAATACTCCACTAGAAGTTGGCGTACACTTGCGTATCACTTATTCAGTTTCATAATCTCTCTTTATCACTGTGCATGTCCTCAAATTGATTTAAGTCCCGTATAAGAGTTATCTAATTTAAAATTACGCAATACCCTGTTCCACATTCCGGACCCGGCACTTAGCCCCCGCACACTTATCTCCTACCCATTCATTAGATAATTGTTTCGTAAGGATTTATGTCTGCTGCAGAATTATAAATTAACACGAAAGAAATGGCACATGCATGACACATTACGCGAAAATATTTGTGAATTGACCGTTTCGGCGTAGAAGAGAAAGCGCATACATACGTTTGATGAAAACAGGGCTTTTTATGCCTTTATCGAGATTTACTCTCGATTTAATTGAATGGTACGTGATTTCGTGTACATACAGTCAGCACGAAAGTTTGGGACAATTTCGATGAAATAAGAAAATAATGCTCGGACAAGACGATTTTATTTTTTAGATGCATATTTTTGGTATGCGTATATTTTTTGTGGTTATTTATTTATTTATTTATTACAACTACTCTACAAGAAAACTCATTTACAGAAGTACAGTGAGTGTTCACATTCTAATAAGATTAATAAATTTCACAAACATAATAATCAAATTTAATACAAATACGTATATTACGTACTTAATACCTAGGTATATGAAACAATATATGAAAAATAAGAAAATCAAAGATGCGGATCAAGCATAACGATGTTTAATATACAGAAGAGTGCAGTTAAATATATCGAATTTATCACAGTTGTTGTTGTATTTAGTACACATTAAAAACGGGGGTGAGAATTTTAGAATATTAGTACACGGTATAGAGAGGTAAAAGCTTTTGCATGTTCGAGCATGCAATTGAGGTACATAAAAATTTAGCTTGCCTAATAGGTTTTGACAGTCAATCATATTATGTATAAGCTTATATAGAAATATTTGCCTCGCGTCAAGTGCTGTCATCGCAAATCTTGCCAAAAGACTATTTTGAGGGAAACCAATAAGTGGATACACAGTGTCTGATTTGAACCATAGTAGTTTCAGAAACCTTCTTTGAACCATTTCCAAGCTGTTAATATGGCATTGATAAAAAGTATTCCATACTAAAGATCCGTACTCCAGTTTAGATCGGACAAAACAAAGTATAGGATTTTCAATGTATCGGTGTTTGAGAAATCTCTGCTAGTCCTTACTAAGAAACCCAGTGTATGCAACGCTTCAGACACTACTTTAGTTACATGAGCGGTAAAAGACAGATCTTTTGCAAAAATAATGCCGAGGTCTCTGAATGTGCCAGATCTTTGAAGAATAGAGCCGCCTAACCTATAATCGTATATTATTAGAGATAATTTAGTGGAATAGGACATAACATTGCACTTTAGATACGTTTAGATGTAATTTGTTACTAGAACACTAATTATGAAGATTAGACAGATTGTTCTGCAGAAGAGCACAATCATCCAGGGAAGTAATAATCTTAAATAATTTAAGGTCGTCAGCATATAACAGACAATTGACAGATATTACAGTGACAATGTCATCAATAAAGATATTAAACAGCAAGGGGCCGACAGTAGAGCCTTGAGGTACACCTAATGTGACATCATATTCAAGGGGCCTGAAACCATTGATTTCGACGTACTATTTTCTGTTAGAGAGATAGGACTTTAGAAGGCTTAATAAATTTGTTGAAAACCCAAATTTTGTAAGTTTACTCAGAAGTATATTATGATCGAGCCTATCAAAAGCTTTGGTGAAGTCGGTGTAAACGACGCCCATTTGGTTGCGTTGGTCAAGAGTTTCAGCTATGCTTTCGGTAATACCAAATTAAGTCAGGTGTTGTAGATCGTCCTTGCATAAATCCATGTTGATACTCAGAAATTTGCGTACTTACATACTTAGGATAAATTGCATCATGAATTAATATTTCAAGGGCTTTGAGAAAATTACATAAAATACAATCGGTCTAAAGTTACTAATATCCGTGTTGTCGTCCTTTTTAAAAACTGGACAGACTTTCGAGTATTTTCAAATTGCGGGTATAGAAGAGTTTTTTATGCATAAATTAAACAAAATCGACAATGGATAGCCAAGAATTGGCGCACAGCCCTTGATCAAGAATGAGGGAACGCCATCAGGCCCAGTGGTTAGCTTGGGTTTAAGTTTCTTTAATGCCGTTTGAAATTCCCGTTTACTAAATGGAGTAATACTGATGTTAACAGCTAAAACCATCATAGAAATCAGGGAAAGGTTCATCAGATGGGAGTGAAAACGATTTACTAAAAAAATCAGCAAATGTGTTGACAATATCCAAAGGGTTGTCCAGAGTTTGATCATTATAATGCATTTGAGATGGTATGTTTCCAGATATTCTTTTACTGTTTACAAAAACCCAAAATTTTTTTGGTTCCCTGGTTATTGTTGTATCATCAATACAATGTAAAGTTTTACTTGACAGATGGTAATCTTTACAAACTACTGAAGTGAGGGAGATATCTCCACACCGTTTGCAAATGCCTTACACAAAAAGGACTAAACAAATTAAGCCAAAACAGCTATTCTCCTGGCTACATGCCATCAATGAGCGCTGAATTATATAGCGAAACTTGTCGTATTTTGTCTAACAGAGTTATCATTAAAATGCAGTGATTTAGATTGCTCGAAAACCACAAGGAAGATGCAAAGCGTCCTCTATCTCAGGATATCACTAACTGCAGACCGGTTTCGACCTTATCTTGGGTCTCGTCAGTGCAGTGTAAGTAAGTATACCTTTGACAAACGAAGCTCCCATCTTGTAGTATACGGTAGCGGTAGGCAGGCTCCTCCTCTCTCACTCTAACCCACAGCGCTAGCCGTATTTCGGACAGACGCTTCCCCCTCTCTCGCACGATCTCGAGCTCTATCGCCTCCTCTCTGCGTGCTTTCGCTGTCTAAATCTACGTGCATGTGCATGTGTGCGTCGCTGCTGCTGCGGGGCCACCTCTATGATTTAGTAATTAGTAAATTTAGTAATTTTACAGCATATCATAGTAAAAAAATAATTATACACGTTCTGATAAACTAATAAAAAAAAAATTATTATAAAATTCCGTTAATTTTAACCGGAGATTTTAATGTTAATTTTGCTGCTGATCGAGCTAAAAATTTAGTATCGTTCCTACAATCAAAATTACAATTAAAAATGATTAATAAGCCAGAAGAATCTACAACAAGTCATGGAACTAAACTTGATGCAGTCTTTGCAAGATTTTTAGATGACATACAATGTAAAAATTTCGTTGCTTATTATAGCTACCATAAGCCAGTAGTTACTTTTATAGGATTAAATAATGATACTAATAATGTACATACACAAAATTCTAATGTACATATTCAAGAATTGTAACTAAGAATAAAATATATTTTATAATCAATAAAAGATTCAATTAATAAATAACCTTTCCTTACATTATCATATTAATATACATAAAATTTAAGTAATAACCTAAGCTTTTCTCAAGTTAAACAATTTCAATATCAAATAGTTCAACTTAGATTAGTTTAAGGTATCACTTCTGTCGGGCGTCCCGTGACGCACACGTTTTTTTTTATAATTTAAACTACCTATTCGTAATGAAACTTTAACAGTTAAACTTTAACTTAACTAATATAACACAACATTTTAATAAAACTAAAGTGTTTTTGTTGGGGGTACGCATAGTTAATGATACACAAAGGGGTACGTGTGTTGAAAAAGGTTGAGACAAAAATTGTGTGTTTGGACGCCAATATCCATCTCCAAAACTATCATAACTCGAAGAATATTAGATCATCATTAAAAATACACACAGCAATATCAGTCGCTATATTCAAGACTTCTTTGCCACTTGAATAAGATTTTGGAGCCAATTTCCAAAGAGTAGTATTGAAACTTTCATTGCTATTTTGCGCGTAGCCTCCCAAGCAACGGTTTAGCAACTCGTCTCGGCTCAGGTCCTTATAAATCAGTGTGATGGCTTTAAAAACTTCCTTAGGAAGCGGCGGCTTATGGTGGAAGATGTCCAAGAAATCCGCTGCTTGCGCTTTCTTCCAGCCACACCAAGACTCTGAGCACTTCTCGTGCTACGGATTTTCATCGGTTGATAACTTATGAAGTAAGGTCGCCCAGATTTCATTTTTCATATTTTCCAAGGAGTTCGGATTGCGACGTATTACGACGTTATACTAATGTACTTTTGTTTTTAATGCTTCAGACTAAACATATAGGTACATATACATTTTTTAACGACATATCTTGTGTATTATAAAAGTTAGAAATCATAAGGTAAAACATTAGGCTGTACCTAGAGTGTACCATCTTCCCAGCAGGTATTTATTTGACGCAGGTGTCGTTTTGCTGCAGTCCGACGTGCTTAGAAAAGAGCGCAAAGTTTCAAGGAAAAAAAATATAGGAAAAACATTTTCTGGCCCATATTCTAAAATGTTCAAAGAATTTTTTATGCTAATTTTTTTTTTTTAATTTCCAGCGTGTTGCACCTTAAAGGAATAGTCTATCGCCTCGTATAACGCGCGAATTGCAAAAAGTAAAACGCACAACCGCGGCAGAGAATTGTTCCGATCATGAGAACATCCTTTTATTAATTCCGAATTCCGAATGGAGTTTCGAATATTATTCTGAGAAACGAAAACGTGCTTTAATCTCGCGATTAGCCGCAACACACTCACCGCTCAGCAATTTTTCCCCGGAGGCGTCCACCGATAAATTATTTAATAATTTTACAATAATAAAACAATAAACAGCATTCAAGGTTGCTATCCTATTAATATTTATCCTCTATCGCAATACCATCGGAAATTATTAGCTCGCCAATTCCTAAAAGATATTTAATAATTAATAATTAATAATGACTTCCATCCAACTGTTGCCGATTGAAATGGTAGAGCTGTAGAGGCGAGTAAGCAAATGAGCGATCGCTATTAACTATACAGGGTGGAATCTTTAACTGGAATACGTTCTGTAAGTCAAAGATTTAGATAAAAATGTCTGGAATACTCTAGTAAAGTACAGTCGGGCCGTTCTAACTTTACCACTACGTCACAAGCGATATTCGTATCAACTAATATGAAAAATCAAAGTCAAATGAGTGACTGTTTACATAATTTAAATAATTTAAATTTACCGGCTTTACAGTCAACTGTATTACCGGCACCAAAACAAACTAGAAAATGCCTCTCAAATAAGTTATCACGACGACAAGCTTTATAATCCATGGACTCAAATGTAAAAAATACTTACAAGAATTATGTGGAAAAATGCAATATACTCTTACATATAAATTGGTCTGTGATTGTCAAGATAACTGTCTTTCCTCCGATCAGAGCTTTGGCTCTATTGTGGAACTTGGGAGTTATGAAACTACAAGTATTACAAACTCCTAGTACATATTCGTCTAATTCATCACTATTATTTATTTGGGTATGTTTTAGTTTGTTACAGTACATTGACCTTAATTATTGTGCACCTCCTGCAAGATTTTCTCTTATATAAACTGCATCCAAACTATACGAAGAAAGCGTAACTAACCTTAAATTCAAATTCTAATGTGCTAAAACAATGTCATTTTAGTTAGGTATCGAATAACATAAACATACAGAAAATGTCTGGCAATAAACGTTTTTCACACAAAAACAAAACACTAATTTTATTTAGTTTATAAAACAGTATGTCAAAAATCAACACAAACGAAATATTTTACTAAATATGCCTTTATTATAAGTAAGTATAACACAATCATTATCAAGATGATAAAGATGCTATTCTACCATAAAGAAGTGGTTATATACTTATACAATTGAAAAAGTTAAATACGTATAACAAATATTTTCATAACAATACATAAAACAAATAATTTCATTGCTGGCTATGGTATACAAAAAACCTGTTTGTGTTTCAAAAATAACATTATTTTGAAATTAGCGATAGAGACATGTCACGTGTAAAGGCTCACTTGTTCACTGCATGTTGCTAAAGATTCCTTCCACATGTTTATTTGTGAATTCATGTTATCACAATAATTTCTTAAAAACCTGCCCCTATTAGCTGCTATATTAACTCTTTCGGTTAAAGCTCATTGATTGTCTTCCTTCTTGAAATTAAATCCCACCTCCTAATGAAGCTATAAGTGATGTTTTCACATGAATTATTTCTCGTCTTTTAAGCTCTTCGTTTAAAGTACCAACAATTACATGTTGCCTTAAAACAAAAACAATTTTATCACATCATTTTGGCCTACACAGTAAAT
Source organism: Rosalia funebris (assembly GCA_037954035.1). Classification (NCBI taxonomy): domain Eukaryota; kingdom Metazoa; phylum Arthropoda; class Insecta; order Coleoptera; family Cerambycidae; genus Rosalia; species Rosalia funebris. The sequence goes on along the minus strand of JAZFAV010000039.1, from coordinate 16,341,203 downwards.
GCCCTTGTATTTACACAACAAACTAAATATGGCCAGAACATTCTTACGTTTTTCATACATATTATATAAAGTATCTCGTACTGCCATTTTTGTACCTACAGGTAGATCCCTTGTCATGGACTTTTGGCAATGTCTTGTTTTTCCAGGTGAAGAAAGAACTGGGGTTGTTTTCTGTGCTTTTTATAATGATGTATACTGTTTTCTTCGTTTTAAGAGCTTCCGATACTCTAAAATTTAACAAGTAACACACATTACTTCAGATATTTGTGAGTATGTCTTTTACCTCTTGAACAGCACTAACAGATATTAAAGGGCCTCCGTTTCTGTTCAAAGTATTCCAGGAGATTCAACACCATTTGCTGTGCTTGAGAATTTAATGTTTTTCCCGGCATCTAAAACAGGACGTGCATATAACTCATAAAAAAAATATTGCTTACTTACATCAACTCCAATTCTGAAACTAGTTTCGCTCTAAGAACGGATTTATGACAAATATTAGTAAATAGGCTCAAAAATTTGCACAAAACGAAACGAGCTTAGCAGTCAGTTGTCAAACAACTGTCAATATCACTCGAAATTATCTACACTGCGTTAGTCAATAGAAAAGTTTCATATTTTTAATCTAATACGTATGTTACTATTTGTCTTCTCACTGATCAGCGTGAAGATATGAAAACAGTTGTCGGTGATATATGCAGGTCATCTCCGAAGACCGAAGATACACGTAACATCACCTGTCTCTTGTTTACCTATTATAGCAAATGCGTTCATATTGATAGCGGGTTGTCTATGATATTTATTTATGGTGGTGACGTAGTAGTGGTAAAGTTGCAGCGGCCCGACTATAGTTGCTGTAGTACGTCTTGAACGTACTTTGAAAATTTTCTCAAATTTATATTTGAGAAAAATTTGGAAAGAAAAATAAGTCTATTCCAGTAAATTTCTTCATCATTTCATTTTTCTAACAAGACGGTAATTATTAAGTATTATTATGTCTTATGTATTTACTGAGTTGAGATCTAAAAAAAAATAATTACCTTTGACGACACACTGCTACAATCCATTTTCTTTTCCTCTTTAATTCGACAGGAAAACGGTAATATTGTAATTCTGGATTTTGACCCTCTATATTTTCACAATTAACAACAACTCTCAAACTAATTATTTGAAATCTAAAAAAAAAGAGAATTAATTATTAATTCATAAAAATCTTAAGTATTTTCATAGATGTTAAAAATTCACAATCACATATGCTCAGAACTATCTGTATAGGAGCTGTAGGCAATCAGAATTAAAAATTGATCTGTTTCGGGAATTTTTAATCGAAATCCTCAAGATCCGAGCGAGACGAAATTTATTCTAGTTAAGATTTCCACCCTGTATATAAAGTAGTGGGCAGAAACATTTTAATAAGGTTTTAAATCCAGGTCGTGTTTTGGATTATCTGATTTTGTTTTTAAATTTTATTGCTTATCTTCAATAATAATCTTCCGAGGTTTAAAGTATTGTGATAGAAGTTCACACAATATTTATAATTTTTAGTTAACTGTTTTTTTTTTAACACAAGTCGCCCTTATTTTTTATTTTTTATATTGCAACTCCCTTTTTTGGGATCCAATATTGGGGATTTCTTATTCACTGTTTATTATATACAGGGCGTTAAAAAGAAATTTAAAATTATAAAATACGAATACATCGAATGATGTAGTATATCTGCAGAGGCACCTCCTCTCGGTGTTTTCTGAAAATGGAAAAAATTGCTAAATTGACGATAAGAAAAATCACATCTTTAGCCACTTTTTTTGAGTACAAATTGCTGGCAAATTTTAAAATGATTTTGCGAAACAGGGCCGTACTTAGGTTCGGGTAACTCGAGTTGAATTACAGACTATATATAATAACAACATTTAAATAGGGATTAGTTGAAAGTTTCGAGAATAAATGTGAACGAACGACTGACTTGACAAAATGAAAAACTGAAAAAGAATATCCATAACTACATTTAGAATAATTGCCATCTGATCTCTTCATTGAATTTTTTATGTTAACTCGTACATTTGAAAAAAAATATCAGTGACGTAGGTTTTTTTATTGAATTATTCTATATTCTTTAATTACAACGAATTAAGAAAATATAATTCTCCCTATATTTAATATATTTATTTACATTAAATCACAGTATAACATTATTGAAATTATTCATTATTAACAAATTGGTTACACCGAAAGTGTAACCACAAAAAAATTATCTGTGTTTTTTTTAGGGGGGGGGGGGGGCTGTGGAATACGCATATTTAGTTTGAACAATTTAAGGTTTTCTTATTAGAAATAAACGACTGATTGTAGTCACATGCCCAAAACAGTTACTAACATGATTTATGTTACGATTTTTTGGCAGTGTAATATTAATTAATATACTGCCTACTTGATATCCACGCCACAGGTTGTACAACGCAGTCTCCGATTATCGATTACCAGTTTTACACATTCTACTAAAGTCATAATAACACCTAGTAGATAAGATGATTAAAATATCCCAAAATTAAGAAATACGTTTCTATTTACACATATGAATATTTTAGTCAAGATTTTGTTGTATAAATCCTGACCTTACTATTCGATCAAGCAGTATGTCCGTACACTTACGTGAATATTGCAAAAATTCGCTAAAAAATTTAAATACCTATCCTGCCCTGTCACAACTCCAATGTTACTCTATTTATATAGTTGAAAATTCATGAATAAAACATTGCGAAAAAGTTACGTGGGTATTAATTACCACTAGGTGTACTTTATTTATTTATTAATTGGCCATAACTTATACTACCACATTGTTATCGCCAGGTTCTCTCGTAATATAGAATGTTCAGAGATAAAATGCATTATTTTTATCACTGCGTTCTCATTAGTGCCATGATAAAATAATTATGATAGTGGAATGTCTAATAAAACTGAATATACACTACTCAAAAAAAATTAAGGGAACAAAAAAATTCCGAAAATTTTTCAGTGATTTTTGAAAGGCTGTAACTTTATGAAAAATGGTCGTATCCAGATGAAAAAAAAACTATTTTGAAGCCTAAAGTTTCTAGTTTTGAAATCTGGTACAAAAAATTATTTTTGTACCTTTTTCAAATTAAGAGCGAGATTTAAAAAAAATTCTGCTCAACAATGACATTTGTCATTTATTCAGGTCTTATTCAAGTTTTTCAAAAACATCCTTCGATTCGCTGTACGATTATTAGTTCCTGAGATATCGATGATCAATCGATATCTCAGGAACTAATAATCGAATCCTGAACAAAAGCGTCATTTTTCATTCAACCATTGATCTCGGCAGCAAATGGTCGTACATAGTTCGTTTAAAAACTAAACTAAAACTGAATAAGTAGGCTAACGGGCCTTTGCATTGATTTAGTTAGAAAAAAATGTTCCTGGGCCGGAGGACGCCCATAAAAAATTGGAAAATTTTTGCCTGGAGGTATTCCTTTGGATTGCGCAGTAACCATAGCTCAGAAAATTGTCAAGAGGCTTTTTGTCATAAAATTTCAAAACTAGATACTTCAAGCTTCAAGATGTTTTTTTTTTTCATCTCGATACGATCATATTTTATAAAGTTACAGCCTTGTAAATATCACTGACAGTTTTTCGGAATTTTTTGTTCCCTTAATTTATTTTTGAGTAGTGTATCAGTTTAATTTTAATGTATTGTATTTTCATAGATTCAAGTATTAAGAAATACAATTTGTATAATGGATCTTTGCGCGTGTATGAATTTAGTGACGACGCACGGATCACATGCTACACCACTCGCAATTGTTACTAATATGCCTCAATTACCAGCACTTATGTCTAGTGACACATGGTTCAATTAACTACGTATGGCATATACAGTTAATAATTTACGGAGCAAAATGCAATTATGAAGTCGCGTCTTTGCTTTATTGTATGATTCATTGGCGTCTCAATATTTCTGTAAAATTTATTTCATTTTTGTTTCATTTATTTAGATTTTTGTTGAATTTATTTAATTTATTTTCATGGAAATATCACTTCCATTTAATGTTTTCGTGGAGAACCTTTTCATTACTCTTGTCATGTTGACGGAATTGTATTGTACTAACTGTTATCCTACAATGTGTTTTCGGTACTACACTGTTTAAAAATGTCAATTGATTAATTCATACGATTGTTACGTGTGACGCACACGTAAAAAATAATTATACAAACCATATTTAACTTAATCGTGATTTTGCAGTTCAAAATGTGGCGCTTTTAAGTTAAACGAATTGGTGAAAAAACAATGCTTAAAATATTTTTATGATGCATTTTTCACACATCATATATAAGGTAGGTAGTTGTAAAACTCGGGAGATAAAATAAACAAATATGGGTACACCCGGAGATTTTTATGGTAAACATAAACAAATAGAAACATAAACAGTCGATACTTTGTTTTTATTTTAATAATGATCAGTACAAGCGGTTTTAATAATTGAGAAAGCAGAATAATATAAATGTTTTGTATTAGAACAATGTGAACAAAGATTTATTTTTTCAGACAATTTTATTCATTTGTACTCTATATTCATTTCATTATTTAATTTGTATTTTTCACTACATACATATATTGTATAGTTTAAATATATATTGAATCGAGGTAGGTGGTTATAAAACTTAGGAGATAAAGTATACAAATATAGGTACACCCTATATTTGTATACTTTACAGTAGGGGAATTTTTGTGGTGTATATAAAAACCCAAATAGTCGACCCTGTTTTTATTTTAGAGAATATAAGTATAGTAGTGAGTATAGTAGAAGTATAAACGATGTTTTTAATAATATAAAAAGCGAAATCACATACATTTTCTGAATTGGGAATAGGTGAGCCGAAAATGCATTCACCCACTTTAGCTGCAATTTGACAAAAATTGAATATTTCTCTTATTTATTACCCACATTTGTATTTTGTAACTCCACCTGTAGGGGTTGTATAGCAACCCCTACAGGTGGAGTGTTCTAAATGAAACGCACGCCGCTCTCTATTTTTAAAGAAAGATTAACTCAAAAAGAATTAAATGTAATTACTCAAATGGAGGAATTTTCAAAACTCCTCCGCCCAATAAGTTTCTGATTCTCGAAAAATTTTCTTCGACTTTTGGAACTTACTATATATATATCCATCCAGCCATCTACCTTGAAGTGGTCTCTTTAGGTACAACGTTTAATACCGGATGCTCCCACTTATGCAATACCAAATAATTTCAATAATTGAAATCACCGGCACATTGTATTTAATTACGTGTGTATCATTCATGTAGGTGTTACATTCCAAGGGCAAACAGATAACACATAAGTGATTCATTTTTTGTTAACCGTCATATCAACTCATTTGTTTGTAGGTCACGAAACCTTTTTGCATCATTCGAGTCCCCTTTGACGTGCGGCTGTATTTGGCTCTCATCTCTTACGTGTGGATGTCCATTTTTGTAAATTATTCATTGTCTAGGGTGATAAATCCTGAGCTTTACATTTAAAACTTTCATAAGTTCGTCGTAATGTTCATATTACATTCTATTTTTTATGAAACGTGTTTATCAACATTGAAGGGTAGTAACTTAAGATAAATGGACGTCTATCCCCTGCGATCCAAGGTGTCCACAGTGAGATATTTAGTTTAAAACTTACGGGAATAAGTAATGAATTGTTTAAAACAAACAAAGGAGAAGTACAAACGCTACAACTTATTAACTATTGTTTTTATACTTAGTTTTAATGTCATACGTTTGGGCACCATTTTTTTCAAGAGGAAGTAGATTACGCTATAAATAGAGTAAACACAGGTATGTGTGACGGGTAGGCTTTTATGTCGAACAAAACATTTTTCAATGCCATTTGTATATGTAATAGTAGGATATATAGGTATGTATATATTCTACATATTTGTATAATAAATTATATCGATTTTTTATCAATTAATGTTTTAATGAGATATACATACGCATATTTCATTTTTGACGTTGTGCAATTAATAACATTGTCATTCGTTACAGAACTCATTGCGCAGAGTTAATTAATATTTACATTAAATAATGTTTAAATTAATTATCATTTGATCGACTTATTACCATGTTCTTAATATACGTTAGGTATAAAGAGCTTAAGATAATGATGGGACGAAGAAAGCCGAAGGTTGTAAGATTTCTGAGACATTAGTCATCAAATAAAAAAACATTTGAAACTCATTACATGAAATTTGGTTTTCTCTTTTTCAGATAGAATTAGTAGGCTGAAAAATTACAGTTGACAGTAGTACTTGAAACTAAGACTTGACGAACAAGATTATCTACACGCTTTAGCATAAAAGTGCTTGGCGCTCATTTTCTCCTGACCAAACCTCCTTAATAGATATTTTCGAGGAGATAACAAACTGATATCACAGAAACTTCTAGACTTCAGTGAGACTTTATTGAAACTTTAATCAAATTGCAGAAGAGTTACAAAAGAATTCCGAAAGATTACTAAAAGCTCTTCTTCTGAATCACCCCAATTCTATCTTATTGTAATAAGATATTGTTAAAAATTCTCATTAAAAGAATGAAAATTGTTGAAGTTATGCTGCGTGCTGTTTTGAATAGCCATGTTTCGAGAAAGCGCGTTTAAATTTTTGAAATGTGTCATAGACATGAAAAAATGAAAAATCCTACTGTTTAAAAAGTTTTACCATTAATCTGCTATCCCAGGATCATAAAGCTGCCCTTCTATACCTAAGTATTCTTCCTCATTCTCTTTCCTCGAACATTTTATGTTAAGGTGGGTATACACATGCGCGCCGGTCCGTGTGCGCACGTGCAGCAAGTTCTCTAGATTATACTCTGTCCAGCGACCAGAAATAGTTAGGCTCCTCCCCATTATTTCAGACCAATGTATACAGTGACCAGTTTTACACGCTACAAATTGATAAAAGCGGGAAAATTAAAAAGTGTATTGGAAATAAATATAGACTAAATTTATATTTTATTAAACATAACATAAAGAGAAAAATATACGGTTATAATATCTGGAATTTCTGCTTCTTTGGGGTAATGACCTTGAAAAAATGTATAAAACTAAATAAACATACCAAATTTACAATTCTTTATTTATAATAACAAGAAACAAATACGTATAGTAAACAAAACTATCTTCTATATGTATAGATAATTATATGATATATGTGTCATAAATCTTATTCAGATTCCGATGATGAAGAAAAATCCTCCAAATGAATTATCAGCGGCTCTACCATAATCTCCATTGCGATGTCAACTTGCCACATTTTATCTTCTTCAGTTTGGGCATGCCGAATGGCATTCTTCCAATTTTCGACAGAAACATTGCTGACGGCTTGTTGAAATAACGTATGAAGATCTTTCATTTTAAATGTAGTGTTGTTCCTTGCGACTTCTCCTTTTATTTGAGCCCATATTAATTCAATGGGATTGAATTCGCAGTGATATGGAGGCAAGCGCAAAACCGTATAACCCTTTTCTTTTGCCATTTCGTCAACTACATATTTCGGCATAATACAAGCCTGTCTAACAAGAGAGAGAGAGAGAAGTTCTGCTTTTACCATGTCTGGTAGGTAAATAATTGATTTACTTTCCAGCCAGGCTTGTATATTTGCTTTTTTCGTGCCGAAATTTGGAATTTTTTCCAGTTTTCTGCTGTGATAAGATGCATTATCCATCACAATCACAGAATTGTCTGGCAAGCATCCCACAATTTGTAAAAACCAATTTTCGAATACTTCACCAGTCATTTCTTCATGGTAATCTCCAGTTTTCTTGGATTCGAAACATAGCAATCCATCCTCAACAAAACCAGCCGCGGATCCTATGTGAAGTACTACTAGACGACTTCCCTTGCCCGTTGGATCTTTCAACCCTGTTGTTAATCCCTCTATGAAAGCCTGCCTTGGATTCAGGATTGTTGTGTCCTGCCAAGCTCTACTTACAGTATGGCCGGCATTTACCCATGTCTCATCTAAGAAATACAGCTTCCTGTCCTCTTGCCGGTAGTTTCGAATTTCTCTGAGAAAACGTCGTCTCCAAGCGATGATTTCTTTTCTTTAAGAACACTATTGCGCAATCTCCTCGAGAAACTATAATGCCAAAATACACATTAGAACATGAAAGAACACGAAAAATTTACTCACCGAAATGCAATTTCTTTGATCAATTTGCTCAAAGAACTCCGTTTAAATTGAGGTAGATCTTCATTTTCATGCAATGCTGCTAACAGTTTATTCAAAGTTGGTGGTTCATTTCTTTCAAAAAAAGAATGAACTAAACGTCGAAAACCACTTTTAGTTTCATCATCAATGTTGTCTAAAATTGCTCGAGATCTGTGATATAATTTAGGTACCCGAAGTTCGTGTGTTTCTTGATATTCACGAAGAATTTTGAAAACACTCGAAACACTCACACCTAAAATAATGTGAAATTAATTAATTAATATCAATAAACTACATTTTCAACTTAAACACGCTGAACAGAGAAAAATGGCATTAATGAGCGCATACCTATAATTATACCAGAAAAATAAAAATTACCTGCTGCCTTTGCAGTAAACTCGACAACTTGTGTCTTGGGGCTATCGGGATTCTTTTCGGTATAAGCCTTAAAGATATTCAAAATCCGTTCCTTATCTTCAACCGAAAAATGTCGGGATGTTCGTTTTTTAGGTGGAGAAAGACCGGCAGCTTGATCCATAATTAAAACGTATCGTATTTATTCAATGAATCTTTATAACCTAAAAATGAAAAAAATTATTTTGACATGTCAGTTAGTAACACATTTTTATGATACACCTACCTAAATATACACAAATGTACCAAAGTATTTAAAAATACTGTTTTATTAGATTAACAGGAATAACAGCAAATTAAAACGATAAAAAATTTACAATAGCTGAACTTGGCTGAATGTATACCATAGAACAGAACTCGCGGATTTCATCGATCATGGATCTGACAATTTTATGATATGTTGTGATATGGGTTTTTAAAATTAAACCAATACAAAAATTCTATTCAAATATGCCGCGCATTTTTGGGGTGGAGCCTAACTATTTCTGGTCGCTGGACAGAGTATAGTCCGGTGTTTTCGAGTTGCGCGGAACCGCACGCGCACGACGCATCACGATCTACCTCCTCGTGTCGGTTTTTTCGACGAACGCTTTGTGTGTTCGCAGTACAGATTTGGACGGGAACGCGAGAGGGTCGTTGTTTTTGTTGCGCGTCCACTCGGCAGTAAAAATGGAGTGGTCGGATGAAAGTGTCCAAATCCATATTAATCTCGGTACCATTCCATTTTTTAAACAGGTTAGTGTGCCACCAACGTTTTCTTTTTGAACAAACTTGCCATTAACAATAAAGCACCACTCATCACCGAAACGGCGTAATTTTTATCGCGCGATAGAGACATGATTATCTACAATGCAAAATGTCTACTAAATGTTCGTGGGTTCGTGGGGACCGCGGAAGGTTTTTCAAAATAAATAATTTCAACAAAGATTGGACGTACAGCGAACGTGTGGCGCGGACATCGCGCAGGTTTATACCCACCTTTAGAGCATCTGTCGAAGACATCTCGGCGTGCTTGATCCGCTTAACATCGGCTCCTAGACAAATATTGTATGATCGGACGCCGATATCCATCTCCAAACCTTTCATAATTAGAAGAATATTAGTCAGACCTTCATAAAAGTGCACACAGCAATATCAGTCCCTATATTCAAGACTTTTTTGTCCCTTGAATAAGATTTTGGAGCTAATTTCCAAATAGTAGCATTGAAAGTTGAATTGCTATTTTGTATGTAGCCTCTCAAGCAATGGTTTAGCAACTCGACTTTGGGCTCAGGTCCTCGTAAATCGGTTTAACAGCTTTAAAAACGTCCTTAGAAGATCCTTATGACGGAATATGTCCAAGGAATCCTCTGCTGCGCCTTCTTCCAGTCACACCAAGGCTCTGAGCACTTCTCGTATTGTGGATTTTCATCGGTTGATAACATATGAGATAAGGTCGTCCATATTTCATTTTTCATATTTTCCAAAGAGTTCGGATTTCGACGTATTGCCAAGCTATAATAAATTGTTAATTGATCAATTAATTTGTCAGTTAATTTACCTTTTCCTCCGAGGCCATGCACGGCCATGATTTTATTTGTAAATGCTTCTGACTAAACATAAATATCTTTTAACGACATCTGTTGTGTATTAGAGAAGTTGTAAATCATAAGGTAAAACATTAGGCTGTACCTAGGCTGTCCTAGGCTGTACCTTCCTAACAGGTATTTATATGATGCAGGTGTCGTTTGGAAGCAGTCCGTGCTTAGGAAAGCGCACGAAATTTCAAGGAATTATTTTTAGGAAAAAAATTTCTGCCTCATATTCTAAAAAGTTCAAACAATTCTTTAATCAAATGAAGAAATCCATTTTTTTTAATGTACAGTGGTGGTGTTAAGAACTAAATAAAAATATATCTTTCAGAAGGATGACCCACATCCAAAAAATTCTATCCGAAACTAATGAAATAAAACATGTTATTACAAATATTTTCAATGATCTCTATACTCGTTTTCTATGTTTATACTTTTATTTGTATACGTGCGATATCGAAATCGAAATCCTATTAAACTTCCACTTTTACTTGCGCAAGTAGAAAAATGAATATTTATGAAATGTCTTCGATAAAAATGTCATTCAAATTTCAAATCGTTGTAAATAAAGTCTTCTGTCGAGCAATCGGTGATACAGCGCACGTATAGCTTGCCGGTACATTCTCTAGCGTCGCTAAACTATCTTGATCAAGTATAGGAGTCAGTGGCGGCGTGTGCCAGATCCTTAAGGGTGTACTCTGCAAAATAAGAAAGTATTTACAGAAAGCATTACGTCTATATTGAAAATTCATGGTTTGCTTTAATAATCTACTTATTTGTATATTCCTTATCACTATCTAAAGCCCTTAAAAAAATTATTTATAGCAATAGCTCCAATTAAAACAATAAATACTTGTGTCTAGTTAAAATCTGTTAATTTTCGCTCATAAGTGCTAGTAGAGTGCACTCGTTTTTAGGATTGATTAACGCGTAATTGTCTTCAGGTATCAAGAGTATATTTCAGCCATATCAACTGGCCGTACTGCTAGTACCACCTCGGTACTATTTTAAATTCAGATGTACAGTACCTATACAAAATCTGAAAGTAAGCAAACTTACATAACATTATAAAGACACCAAATATTTCTGGTTTTGACGATGGCTCATGGATGGATGAGTTTGGGTCGAGCAAGACTACTGCTCTTTGCCTTCCTATCGTTATTCCCTTGGATCGATCTCATTTGGAGGTAAAATAATACGCTTATAAAGTAAACATTCGCCTACTAGATTTTTAAGTGATTTATTCGTTTTTCAAAAACGCGTTGCTTTCTGTTAAATTTGTATTCCATGTGTAACAGAATATTTACTTTTTACACAAAAATTGTTAACCCTAAAGCAAAAGTATACGAGGGTGTTCAAAAGTTTCTGAATAATAAGTAAAATTTTTCAGGGTATTTTTTTTTAAATAGAAAATTTTCGACTACGGACAAAGCTCTATAAAAGAAAACGGATACGAGTTGTTCATTTTACTCTTTTCAAATATTAACAAAACTGCTTTAAAAAGACTTTATTGGTAAATTCCAAAAAATATATTAATTACGACTTTTACTCTCGAAGAACATGTGGCATAGGAGTAATAGGTTTTAAGACGTTATGTAGAATTGATTTTTGACAAGAAATTACCTACCAATGTAACGACATCATCATGAGGTCATCAGTCCTAAGACTGGTTGGACGCTAACCTCCAGCTTCTCCTATCTTGTGCTATCCTACGCATTTCGCTAATTGTGCTACAACCTACATCCCTTACTATTTGCGAGCAGTAGTCTAATCTAGGCCTACCTCTGCCTTTCTTCACTTCTATTTCTGCCTCCAAAATATCGCGAAATATTCCCCCATGTCTCAACAAGTGGCCTACCATTCTATCTCTTCTCTTCTTTATGTTTTTCGACATACTTCTTTTCTCGCCGACTTTCTCCAATACTTCTTCGTTTCTAACCCTATCAATCCATGGTATTTTCATCATTCTTCGGTAACACCACATCTCAAAAGCTTCTAATTTCTTCCTACTTGCTTCCCCTACCGTCCAGGTTTCGCAACCGTATAGTGCCTTGCTCCATACATATGTTTTCAAAAATCTCTTCCTTGTTTCTAAGTTTATTACCCCCGAGTATAAAAGTGCTTTCTTTTTGTTAAAAGCTACTCGACCCTGCGCTATTCTTTGTTTTATGTCTTTATCGCTTCTTCCATCCCAATTTATTTTACTTCCTAAATAAGTGAAGTCTTTAACTTCCTCCAATCTTTCATTATTAATTTGTACTTTCGAATGTAACGACATATAGTTAGAAAACACCCTGCGTATCAACTGTACCTAATGACTTTATATTCATGACAGTTCTTTTGAAGTGTGGTGCAAGATTTGGCGATTCTTAATGTGTCATAAAATATGTCTTAACAGTTCTTATAACCTTCATATTTAAATTATTTAATAGGAAAAAAGTTTAGACAATCAGAAATCGACTTCCTTCCTCTAAAATGGCATACTACGGAGGGGAAAGCTACACATACAGATGAGGACAAACGCACCCATGCTCAAGGAGAGCTGCCATCATTACCGCGGACCATATCACGAATAACGATACGTGTGGCTGCGGAGCAAGCGTTTGACTTTTATCATCCATCCGGTCCGGTCTACATTGAACTGCAGATCCACCTTGTCTAATGGGAGGAGTTTTCCCTAAGCATGAGCATATTTGTCCTTATCTTTAAGTGTAACCTCCTCCATGGATGAACGGAACGGTTACAACCATCATTTGCGTGGGTAATCAAATTCAACCAATAACAAACAAGTTCCGTAAGAACAAGTCGTTGCCGTACGTAGTGCGTGGGTGAAATATCGATGTTTGGAGAAAATATGTGACATCAGCTGACGAATGTTCATATTCGTCTTATGTAAGACACTTAGCCGATACGCCTCTGTTTCTGCTAGCGATTCTTCCTCCGGCATCCAACTATCCGGCTACCGAGTTATATCACGAATACAAAATAGCCGACCACAACCTAATAAGTAACTATAACATCGAACAACACTTAAGATCGTACCTGGAACTCGGGAGAGACAGCATCGCGTTGTCTTCGATCCGGAGAAGTTTGTAAGATTACGGTTGGGCTGGGGTACTGACCTGAAATTGTGCTGGCAGTGGAATTACTGCGAGAGAAAAAAAAAACTCTAGTGGACGTCGCTTTTGGCACGTATGATTTCTTTGTAGGTTTGTCTGCGAGAAGAAACTAGTTTTGCTAAGAAAAAAAAAGACGTATAGTTTAATGTGTATGGATGCTGTAAATGTTTCATGAGTATGAAGTAAATACCTTTCTAGATGCGTTAGGTATCTACAAAAATCACTCTTCTGTCACAGTTGATCTTTTTACTTTTCCGCACTCCACTATACGTGAAAATGTAAACAATGATTACATGAGACATGATTCTTTTGTCCCAGAAATATATGCAGGAACCTTTCCTGACATTTTTGGGATCATTTTTTGGAGAGGAGAACCAGTATATTTCTAATCTTTGAATTATTTTGCTCTGAATCATAATGATGGATCGATTCTTCGCTAGGTCCAAAGAGTTGGAAGAATCGTTTTCAAAATGAAAGGATTTGAATGTGGCCACTCTTAGTTATTTTGATCAGTATTCGAATATTTGGAAATTCATTCGCAGAATTTCTTCACATTGGAAGGAAACAACTCATTTATTAGTATCTTCAAAGTAATTCTTTAAGTGAAATAAGTAAATTGGAAATCATCCCTTAATTGTTCATTAATTCCCATATTTATAAGTCAGTTAAATGGACTATTAAGGTGGGGTCCATGATATTAGATGACATTTATTTGACAGACTGCTAAAAAACACATGTGGGCAGAAATATTTGAAAATGGTGATAGAATAACCAGTTTCAAAATGGCTATTCCACTAGACCATTGCACCAGTAGGAATCAACGTTCTGTTATTTACTTCTTGCATAATGAGATGAAAACAATCGATGTTCCTGGTCACAGTGAAGTCACAATATGGAAATTTATGTTTACCACTTCAGCAAGTGGATGAAGCAAACCATGTCGTGGTGCTTGAATCGATTAGAGCAATTAAGATAATGATGAAAGAAAATCATTAAGTTATCCTTGGTGCGATTGCAGAAGTTTCGAATATGAACCTGGTTTTGTACATCATATTATGCATAACACTCTCTAGTTCTATAGTATCAACATGATGAATGACGAAGCAATAGACTCCAAACTGGAGACAACAACCTGTTGATTCATATGTTATTAAATAGAAGTACATAAATAAGTATATGAGGAATGCCTTTCTGGCAATAATTGTGACAAAGGGTAAGTCTTGAATTCATTATGATCAACCTGAAATCATAAGAGTAAAGGTCACCCATTCCTTTCAGATGCCAAAGAGCTAATTTTGAAGTGCTTATGAAGAATTTTTGCGATGTTATTATATGTAGTGTTTCTCAATTGGAAGTATAGGATTTGAATTGGGCACCATTTGTGTGCTGTCAAAGATAGGACGTCAATATTTAACGACATCATCATTTGTCATCTAGAAGCCATACGACATCAACGTGCCTGTGACAGCACTACCAGCTTCATTCTCAAAGAAGTATGGTCCAATTATTCCACCGCTCCAAAATGCGCACCAAACCGTGAATCTCTGTGGATGCATTTCTTTTTCAAGAACATCATGTGGCTGTTCAGCACCCCAAATTCGACAGTTTGCTGACGTATCTGTCCAGATGAAAATGTGCTTTATCGCTGAACAATATTTCGTTGCAAAAATCAGCATCACCTTTCTTTCCTAACACCCAATTAACAAATGTACGACATTGTAGATAATAGATAATGTAACTTTCTGTATTTTGTATGCTGACAGATGCATATATTTCTTTAAAATCCGACGCGTGGTGGCTCTTGACAAATTCAATTATCCAAATTCAATGACGTCGAATTGATGTGTTTGGATACGCCCATGCGTTTTCTCTCATTGCAGCAATATTTTTGTCTGACTGACCACGACTAGGACGTATTGGTGTTGCCTTATCAATAACAGAACCCGCCTCTGAAAATGTATTTATTAATTTACGAATTGTTAACTCTGACTTCATTCTGTCGTAATTTTGTGCGAATTTTTCTTAAACCAAGATAATAAAGGTCGTCCTAATTCTTTTCGGATCCCAATGAGGTCCTTTTGAAGTGCTTGTGAAAAACTGTGACGTAATTAAATAAAAGGCGAGAATTATGGGTGAGATTAAGCCCTAGCTGTACTTTCATCAACCTGTGAACAAGGGAGTAAAGGTTATACTGACTTTTTTGGAATGTAAAAGCTGTAATCATCAAAGACTACATGCCTCATGGGGTTACAATTAATCGTGTCACATAAAATTTAGAATTCCTAAAGACTTCTCCCATCTCCAAACAGCTATCAGAACCAAAAGGTGCGGATTTCTGATTAAATTACTTCGTTTGAGGTCCAAAATTCGAATTTTGAGTTAAAATTATCACTTCCGAAAAACTATTTAAATTATTTTTCACGTTTTTGTTGCCGACGAGGTAGACATGGAGAATATTTTAATCGTCGAAAGCTGAAACTCGCCTGGTATAAGCCACTTACCATTTAGTAGAACAATTTCACCGGAGCCACACAGGAATTTCAAGTCGGAGATTTAACATCCTTGCCGCTGGGCAAACGTGAAGGAATATAAATACGTCCAAGGTGGCCAAGGCGGGTCGAATTAAAGTATGTACACGAACAGAAAAAGATGTCGGTATGGGGCGTGACGTCATCGACGACGGAACGCCAGCCGAGATGACTGACGGCAGCGACGATGATCGATGGGAGTTCGCGGAAAGTTAACGAATTCAGTGAAAACGAACAATGGGCGGGCCCATTTTTTACCCACATCCTTGGATTGTGTATTCAAATTCGTTGGTCGCGACAGACAGGTATGCCGTAGACGTTTCGCTCAGGTTTCTTGATTAAATTTTTCGTTCCCATAAGAATTTAGTCAATAAGATTAATTTTTGGAAAGTTTAATATCGTGGTATCAAAATGTTGCTATTATTAATATTTCTTTTGAACTAGTTATTTTCATTTCCTTATAAGAGGGTGAATCAAATATAAACGAGACTTTTTTTTATTTGAACTTTAAAAAAAAGAATAACAGCTCATTTTTCTACATAACCTCCTGATCTGGAAACACATTTTTTCCAGCGTGTAGGTAATTTTGTAATGCCCTGCTTGTAGAATGAAGTTGGTTGTGTCTCCAACCAATTGCGCACGTAGGCCTCAACCTTCTCATCGTTGTTGAATATTTGCCCTCCCATGGCTTCCTTGAGAGGACCAATGAGGTGAAAGTCGCAGGGCGATAGGGTGGATGTCCAAGTGTCTCCCAGTCCAATTCCTTCAATTTTTCTCTGGTCAGGGCTGCTGTATGTGAAACGAGCATTGTCACGGAGAATTTTCACTTCTCTCATCGGTAGGTCACGTCGTTTGCGGCAATATGCAAGTCTAACCCCCCTTAAAACGTTGCAGTAGTACGCCGTGTTAATGGTCCTGCAATCGCGCAAGAAATCGAGGTACAAGCCACGCTGGTCAAGAAAAATGTAGCAAAATCCTTGCCTGCTGACAGTTTTGACTTGGATTTCACTGGCTTAGCCTCCCCTTGACGTCTCCACTTCCTTGATCGCTTGTTTCGACTCTGGGGTATAGTGATGCACCCACGTTTCATCGCAGGTGATAACGTGAGTGAGAAACGAGTCTCCCTCGTCCCGAAATTTCGCTAGGAGACGCTCACATGCCTGAAAACGATGCAATTTCTGCTCAGTTGTCAGAAGGCAGGGACTCACCTTCCGCACACCTTACGAAACCCTACCTCTTCTGTGATGATCAAAAAAGTGCTTCCATAACTTATTCCAACCTTAAATGTAATCTCATTGGTGGTCACACGCCTGTCACCCTCAAGCAGTTGTTGAACGCGGACGATGTTGTCGCTGGCGATGCTGGTGCGAGGTCGGCGGTCATGGCTCTCATTTTCAACTTTCTCACGACCCTCCACAAACTGTTGATGCCATGCAAACATTCTAGCTCGGGACAGTGTCTCTTCCTTGAACTGCGTAGTCTATCTTGTCAGGATTTCAGCTGGTTTTACACCTTATGTGGCGAGAAGCTTGATGATAACACGCTGCGCAATTGACGAAGGCACCTCCTGCTCAGACATCGTCACGATGAGTACTGAAAAGAACGAGCAAGGTCGTCCACCTGCTCTCCTCCCTTCTGACATCCCTATCCAACACCCCACGAAACGGAAACCCTCACGTGTTTACTATTGCATGCCCAGGACCAAAGGTCCGTTTATATTTGATTCACCCTCGTATACAATTTTTATAATGGATCTTTGCGCGTGTATCAATTTAGTGACGACACACGGATCACATGCTACACCACTCGCAATTGTTACTAATATGTCACAATTACCAGCACGTATGTCTAGCGACATATGTTTCAATTAACTACGTACGGCATAGACAGTTAATAATTTGTCGAACAAAATGCAATTATGAAGTCACGTCTTAGCTTTATTGTATAATTTGATTCATTGGCGTCTCAATATTTCTGTAAAATTTATTTCATTTTTGTTTCATTTATTTTGTTTTTTGTTGAATTTATTTCATTTATTTTGATGGAAATATCACTGCCATTATATGTTTTTGTGGAGAACCTTTTCTCATTACACTGTTCATAGGTTGACGGATTTATATTGTACTAACTGTTATCATAAAATGTGTTTTCGGCACGTCACTGTTCAAAAATGTCTGTTGATTGATTCATACGATTGTTACCTGTGACGCACACGCAGATGTGTCATGCAAACTATAGAAAGATTCATATTGATTTTCTTTATTTGCCTTTGATTGATCTGATCTCTATGTTATTAAAGCTACTTTTGTATAGTAGCAGTTGGCGCTTGTATCAGTCACCAATCTTGGTGACTTAGTCCTTAGGTATTTTTTAGATATTTCAAAAATGCATTACGAGTATAAATCTTTACTTAAACACACGTTAAGAGTTCTTGTCGATAGAACTATATACTAGGTGTATAAATTAAGTAATGAGACTGACTTTTTTCAATTGTTTTATTAGAATAGAATTACAATTCAATATTCTCTCCTTCAACATAATTTTCCCACAACTGTGTGGGAAGCCACACAGCACAATAGACGGTTCTTCCAATGTTCATAGCAGTGCTGGAATTCGGATACTGGAATAGCCTTCAGCTGGTTGGTTAC
The DNA here is from genome assembly GCA_037954035.1 of Rosalia funebris. Classification (NCBI taxonomy): domain Eukaryota; kingdom Metazoa; phylum Arthropoda; class Insecta; order Coleoptera; family Cerambycidae; genus Rosalia; species Rosalia funebris. The sequence continues at coordinate 16,322,706 of JAZFAV010000039.1, read as the reverse complement.
AGGCTCTTGGTAGTTTGGGGTTGGAGTATAAACTCCTTATTTCTGTAGTTTGAATATTACCCTCTGGTAGTAAAACTTTGCATTATGTTGATGATCTCAAGTTCTTACTTCGATTTAGATTGTTCGAAACTACCAAGAGATTGCGTTTGGTACGTTCTACTGCGGTGGAACGTAGCAACGTCTACTAGATGTGAGCTTTATCTGTCGAAGGTATACTCGTTTACACTGCACTGACAAGACCCAAGATAGAAAGGTCGAAACCAGTCTTCAGTTAACGATATCCTGAGATAGGTGACACTTTGCATCTTTCTTGGTGGTTTTGGAACAATCACTGTATTTTTAGTGCTAACTCTCTTAGACAAAAATACGACAAATTTTGTCATGTAATGCAGAGCTCGGCGTTTGGTATATAGCCAGGAGAATAGCTGTTTTGGCCTAATTTGTTTTTTATTAGGTAATTATTTCCTTATTATATAAGGCATTTTCAGATGGGTTGGAGTATAAATTCCTTATTTCTGTAGTGAGAAAATACACGTTTATTGTATGAAAATGATAAAAAAAAATATTTTATTCGAAGTACTGCCCATTGCTCTATACATTTTCCCATCTCTCTGACAATTTGTGGGTTCCATGTCAAAAAAATTCTTGCTCTTTTGAGGTAAACCAGTCATCGAGCCATTTTCATACATTTTTGTAATAAGTGAAGCCCTACTGAGCAAGCAGCGTATTCCATCGATACAAATAAGTTATAATCGGACGGAGCCAAGTCTGGTGAGTAAGCCGCATGCGAAAGTATTTCCCAACTAAACGCCTCAATCGTTTCCTTCACCGATTTTTCTGTGGGTGATTGCGCATTATCATGAAGCAAAATCACTTTGTGTTGCCTTTTTTGATATCCTGGTCATTTTTCACGCAAAGCTTGATTCAAATCGATAATTTGTTGTCGGTATCGTTCAGTATTAACGGTTTGGCCAGGTTTTAGCAGCTCATAATACATAGATCACACCCTTCTGATCCCACCATTGAACGCAGAGCATTGTCATCCGTCCATAGTGATTTGGCCTTGCAGTAGATGTCGATGGTTCGCCTGGAGTTACCAATGATACCGGTATTTTACGCTTAGGATTTTCGAAATATATCCACTTTTCATCGCCAGTCGCAATTCGATGGAGAAATAATTTTCTTTTGTACCTGGCGAGCAGCATTTCGCAAATGGTTTTTCGGTTGTATGGAGACGGCTTCTCGTGTCACATTTAATCGATCCGCGAGTTCTTGTTGCGTTTGAGCGTCATTGTCATCTAACAATACTTGCAATTCGCCATATTCAAACTTTTTCGGTAGTCTTCCACGTTCTTCCTTTCTTACGTTAAAATTGCCATTTTTCAATTTTTTAGACCACTCAAAGCGCTGTGATTTACCAAGAGCATGCTCGGCATAGACTTCGATAAGCATTCGATGGAATTCTGCATCAGTTTTCTCCAAATGGTAACAGAAAATCAATACTGTCTGCAAATCGTAGTTTCCAAGCCCAAAATTCGACATGTTCAACGCTATTAAAAACGATGTTATTGTATTAAACTTGTATTGTTGTGAGATCAGATGTCAAAACAAGAAAATTGGCGCCAATGACAGTAACTACATTAGCAGCTAGGCCATCTATGGGCAAATTCCGGTTTCATACTTACATACCTGGTAATCTACTAGCGGGAGAACGCGGTACTACAAAAACTCCGCCCACCACAACATCTGTTCGATTTCTTTTGGGTACCCCCTCGTATTGTATAATTTTTTTGCTATTTAACTTGCGGTTTAAACCATATGGAATGCCTTTGTTAAGTCACGGTTTCGGTCAAACTCAGAGCATGCGTTTTCCAACACAGTTAAATTTCACTGGTTTATTTGTTTTTTTAAATTCCGTGATTCGAATGACGATATCGATCCTTGTGACATCCGAGAGTGACCTTCGTTCAGTTTTTTGCCGAACATGACGAGGCGAATTATGCAAATTAGGTAATCCTACACCGTTCCTCAGTTACATTTTGAAATTAAAAAAGAAAAAAACCGATAAGCGGATCAGGTATTTAACAGAAAAACACGGAATACGATCTGGCCGATCTCCAGTTACAGGCAAACGCCTCCTGGCTAGGATTACTGGGCCGCGAGAGTGGCATTTAAATACGTATCTCAGCCGGCGATATTTTAATAAAGCCCGTAATGAGTAGTAGTAAACCTGTTTGCAACTAGAACGCCGTTTCCGCGCACAATCTCCGATTTTATTAACGCCCGGCTCGATACGAAAATCTTAAATGACATTTTTGGCGATACACTTATCTGATGTTGGGCAACTCGTAAGCTGCCTGGTTCGGCTTGGAAGCCACAGCAGCCGAAGCAAATGGCGTCCTTGGTTCTCAAAGAGCAATGTGCTCGCTTTACGGACGTTCCGAAATCGGTATTATCTTTGCCTGGGGTGCCGTTTTGCACCACGTCCGTGTTGGATTTAAAAAACTCAATGAATTCTTCAGTTGTTTGGTGTTTAGATCAATTATGAATTATGACTTAGACCGCGACAGTACAGTATTATAAATTGAGCTGCCCACGTGGATGCTTCAACACTGGCGGCGCCGTATATAAGGAACTACGTACGAGTTATAATAATTTATATATACTTCGGTTTCAAAATAGTGGGCAGTAAGGTATACAACACTACTTTTATGAGCTAGTAATACGATTCAATAAGTCTCGTGGATGTTTTACTTGTAAATTGTAAATACCACTCCCTACACTGTGATCTCTGCTATCTTTAGTCGCGCGCAGACAGTTGACATGCGCCTTGTCTCTCTTGTTTGCCTATTATAGCAGGCAAACAAAGAGCGAATTACTTACTGCCTACAATTGGAAACCAGAGTATAGTACGTAATATTTACCCAGTTAGCAGTAAATATCCGGAATTGCTCGACCAAACATCTGCAGCATTTCGTATGTATCTAAAGTCGTTTCCGTGAGCGATGTCCGGTTCGGTGAGGAAGTGTTCTTATATAATAATAATGTCTATATTGCCCAACAGAAAAAATCCATTTATAGGATAAAAATATGGAATTCAAATAAAGTTAGCAATTAGCAAATAAATTAATACAAACGAGTTAAATGTTAGTGAAGAGACATTTTTCATTTCCATTGACTTTGATTGCGGAATATATATTGTTTCGTACATAATTATATTACACGATTATTGTGAATATTGGTAAAATCTCTGGTAGATCCATTTCAAATACTTAAACTGCAGCTAACAGGTATCTTCCTGATGGCAGTCCTATTTAGATGGTAATAAAATCAAAATTATTGCTCGTTCATTATAACAATGATTTTCATCGTGTATTTTTGAGCTTTGCTTTGAGACCAAGACGACCGTAATTTATCAGTAGTTTACCTAGACTTAAGTGCCATTAGACCTAAGAATGAGGTCTACAAATAGACCAAAATATTGGCGTGGTCAGTTACTGGAAAGGACAAGCTGGACGAAGTACGAGTACCAGGTACGTAAACATGAACCCGGAATTTGCCCATGGATGGCGTAGCTGCTAATGCATTACCGTCATACCGCGTTATTGACGCAATTTTCTTGTTTTGACGTCTGATAAAAGTTATTATCTCACAACAATACAAGTTTCATACAATAACATTGTTTTTAATAGCGTTGAACTTGTCGAATTTTGTGTCTGGAAACTACGATTTGAGGACAGCATTGATTTTCTGAGCATGCTCTTGGTAAATCACAGTGCTTTGAGTGTTTTAAAAAATTCAACTGGCAATTTTGACGTGAGAAACGAAGAACGTGGAAGACCACCGAAAAAGTTTGAAGATAACGAATTGCAAGCATTGTTGGATAAGAATGACGCTCAAGCATAACAAGAACACGCGGATCAATTAAATGTGACACGAGAAGACCGTCTCCATACGTTTGAAAGCCATGGAAAATCCAGAAGATGGGAAAATGAAGTGTAGAACCCAGAAGAGAGATAACAGGAAAACCGAAAACCCATTCGCCAAGTACAAAAGAAAGTCATTTCTATATCGAATTGCGACTGGCGGTGAAAATTGGATATATTTCGAGAATCCTAAGCGTAAAGGACCATGGGTAACTCCAGGCGAGCCATCGACATCGACTGCAAGGCCAAATCGCTATGGACGGAAGACAATGCTCGAATGAAGTATTTGGTGGGATCAGAAGGGTGTGCTAAATCTATTATGAGCTGCTAAAACCTGGCCAGACCGTTAATACTGAACGCGACCGACAACAAATGATCGATTTGAATCAAGCTTTGCGTGAAAAATTACCAGAATATCAAAAAAGGCAACACAAAGTGAATTTATTTCATGATAATGCGCCACCACACACAGCAAAACCGATCAAGGAAACGATTGAGGCGTTTAATTTGAAAATACTTCGTATGCGGCTTGCTCACCAGACTTGGCTCCATCCGATTACTACTTATTTGTATCGATGGGACACGCACTTGCTGAGCAGGGCTTCACTTCTTACGAATGCATACATATGGCTAGATGACTGGTTTGCTCAAAGGAGCAAGCATTTTTTTGCCATGGAATCCACAAATTGTCAGAGATATGGGAAAAATGTTTAAGCTAGCAATGGGCAATACTTCGAATAAAATATTGTGTATCATTTTCATACAATAAACGTGTATTTTTACACATCTGGTATATAGTATCGAATTAAAGAACACCCTGGAGACACTGAAATTGAACTGGCGTGAACTGAGTTGCTCACATTAATGTTTAAGAAACGGAGGTAATTTCGAAGCACGCGAGATTCAAAGGTCATCAAGGAATTCCTCGAGATAATGCATTGAAACGTGAAAACTTTGGAAAGAGATCAAATTTATTTTTTACATTTTTGAAACACTACAAGCTGATGCTTTTCATTCTTATCACGGATTTTAATCAGTTAATTTACTTTAGTCAGTTTATAATATAAAATTGATCAACAACGGGCAGGTATATCATTTACCCGTCACATATCCATTTTCTAAACTTGTTAACATCTATGATCTATGTGGATTAACTGTCTGGATTTTATTTCTGATTCATGCTGGATACATTTCACGGTGATACTTATTCCCTAGGCTGAGTAAAAGCACCTTATTATTTCTAATAAGATCGGTATGCAGTTCGTTCAGTTGGCAAAAGGCTAATGCCCATATAGAATTACCTACTGATGTAATTATCTTGGAATTATTTACATTTTTCTATGCTTCTTGCTTGTAATTATCTCTCTATTTGTTTTTGTGTTGTGGCAATTACTAGTTTTGAACTATTATACAGCGAGCACGTAAACGTTGGAATAAATTCATTTAAACTTTAGCTGTTTGTTTCACAAGAAAACCACTTAGTTTTTGAATTTTAGTTGCGCATTAAACTAAATTTAATGTAATACATGGTATTTCAACAAGAAGATTTCACGTCAAATTGTATATCTTTTAATGGTTAAAAAACCACCAATTAAATTAGACAATCCCCCAAATCCAAAGCCGAAGCTATCTAGGTGGAGGATTAACATTGAAAAAACGTGGACAACACCCATTCTTATCCACCGACATTGCCAGTGCCAGCGCTTGGAATCCAAGATCACGACAGGCAGTAACTAGTCGAATTTTCCGCATAACGCTCTCTGACCAACTCGGTTACCGTGACAACAACCCCGTGTGGGGGTTGCTGTCCCTCCCTTCTCCCTTTCTTCTCTGTAGGCGCTTTATTTTGTCCTAATTTTGTGCGAATTTTTCTTAATGCAATTGTAAATGATCGCTCACTTTCATAAAACAGTTGTACACAAACTATTCGTTGTTGAACTGTTAATCGCGGCATGTTGAAGTCGTATGGTTTGTAGATGACAGTCGTTAAATATTGACGCCCTATCTTTGACAGAACACAAATGGCGCGCAATTCAAATCGTATAGTTCCAACTGAGACACCCTATATTTATTCAACATGTATTTTTCTTTATAAAATATGTGTATATGATATTTTTCTATTAATGTATTTGAAGTTTAAAAATATTTGTTACATGTATGGACCCCCCCTCCCCCTCATGTAAGTTCATTTATAGTTTTAAATTACATCAACGATAAACGAAAAAAAAATCTACTTGATATTTTTCTTCAAATCCAGAAATGACACTTGTGTTCTTTTATCTGAATTATCATTATATGATCTCATCTAATTTCAGTTTCACTTCTGAGTGCTGATTAGCTATAATTTAAGTATATTAGTATAATTTAACTGTAGTGTCCAGTCAACATAGGGACTAACTGGAATGGGATGAAATCTCAGTTACAAGAAACACAGCTGGTGTCCGTCTACTTTTATCCTCATTTTTAATATGTGTAACTATCTATTTCACTTTTTTTTTTCTTACCCATGCCTCACATGTACAACACATTTATTATTATATCCCCCTCAACTACACTTTAAAACACCTGTAGATGCATATTTCGATAGAGTTGTTGTCTTCGTCAGTAGGATCTGTTGCTTCTCGTTCAAATACGAACTATAAACCGATGCTTCACATGAAAATAATTATAGAATATTTAATGCATATTTCAATAGCAGTGCTATGTTCGCCAGCGGTTGAATCGAATCGAATTCCAATTAGAAACTGATGCTTCTCATGAAAATAGTGAAAAAATAACTAGTAAAAGAAAACCAGACACGCGGGTACTGTATAGGATAATCAATTAATCATATATGTAGGTATATAGCTTATACCCTATTTAAGATGCATCAGACAGCTCTCTGTTCTCTATCGAATTAAGGCCACATCGTCACGTGCCGGTATGGATTTCTACTATAATTCTAACGAATGTATTGAATTTAACAGGCTTCCCATGCTTATAGTTTTACTTTTACTGAAACCGTACCTCTACATACAGGCATTAAGCAGACCCTCATCATGCCTGTCACACGAAGAAACGTGTCCTAAGAGAAAAACAATACATACATGACCGGAAAACCCAGTGGATTGATGTGTAAGTTTATGGCACTAGAACGTGAGTAATTCGAAGTTGTATTGTGGCAGATTCACGAACGCGCGTTCTGATGCGATGCGGTATCATTAATCTCTAGACGAAATTCTACTGTTCAAGGTCTTCTAATGGGGCCAATTTGTTAGGCGGAGTTTGCGTCGACGAAGTTTTATAATGATGTAAAAAAAATATAAGGAAAAAGCAATGACGAATATAAGGAGAAATTAACAATTCGTTAGAAAGAGGAAGTTTAGTTAAGATCTGAAACGTTATTTGTATTGGGTGTCTCAGTTGGAACTATAGGATTTGAATCGCGCGCCATTTGTGTTCTGTCAAAGATGGGGCGTCAATATTTAATGACTGTCATCTACAGACCATACGACGTCAACATGCCTGTGATAGCATTACCAACTTCATTTTCAAACAAGTATGGTCCAATTACTCCACCACTCCAAAATGTGCATGTCTGTGCATGTATTTCGTTTTCGTGGTCAGCATGTGGATTCTCAGCACCCCAAATTCGAGAATATTGTTTGCTGATGTATCCGTCAAAATGAAATGTGCTTCATCGCTGAACAAAACTTTGTTTCAAAAATCAAGCATCATCGTCTTTATTTCCTATTACCCAATTAACAGATGTACGACGTTGTAAATGGTCTATATCTTTTAATTGTTTTAATTTTGTATGCTGACAGATGCAGATCTATCTTTAAAATCCAATGCGTGGTGGCTCTTGACAGATTCAATTGTTGTGCACGACCTCGAATTGATGTGTTTGGATACTCTCGTACAGTTTCTCTCACTGCAGCAATATTTTCTTCTGGCTGACTACGACCAGGACGTATTGGTGTTGCCTCATCAATAACAGAACCCGTCTGAAGAGACGGATTACTTGATCAAGAAATCTGAAGAGATTTCTTGATTAAGTGACGAACTGTAAACTCTGTAGGCGCTTTTTCATTCACAGTTTGTCAGAAGATTTTAAAACTAGAAACATCAAGCTTCAAAATGGGTTTTTTTTTCATCTCGATTCGACCATTTTTCATAAAGTTATAGTCTTTCAAAAATTACTGAAAATTTTCAGAATTTTTTTGTTCCTTTATTTTTTCAGTAGTGTATATAACAATATACACTACTGAAAAAATAAAGGAACAAGAAAGTTCAGAAAATTTTCAGTGACTTTTGAAAGTGTGTAACTTTATGAATATCGATATGTATTTTGAGAAAAATAAAACTTTTAAATTTTCATATTTACTCACACCGTAGAAAGAGTTAAGGAACGAACTTTTTACGTTTTCGCACTCCACTATACGCGGAAAATGGTAAAAAAGTCGTGTTAAGAAATCATTATAATGTAAAACGGAAGTCGCGTAAAGAAATAGTGAAAAAAGAAATATTTTTTTTTGGGTTTATTTTTCGTTTTTCGGCCTAAAAACCAAAAAAAAAACTGGTTAAAAATTTTTTTGCTGTGTGTGTGTCGTCGTTGGCGTTGTCGTCGGCATTGATTCTTGTTAGCACGATAACTCAACTAAATCGTGTCGGATTGATCGGGTTTTGACTAATTGTGATTGGGGACGTCTCCCAGACGACAGGTATTGATTTTGAGGTGGATAGAACACACTCTACCATGTACATGGGTCATGAGAAAGTACAATGGTGGACTATTTGATAATTTTTTTTTGTGAGCACGATAACTCAACTAAATCGTGTCGGATCGATCGGGTTTTGACTGATTCTGATCGGGGACGTCTCCCAGATAACACGTTTTGATTTTGAGGTGGATAGGACACACCCCGCCCTGTCCATGGGTCTTGAGAAATCACGACGGTGGACTATTGGAGAATTTTTTTTTGTTAGCACGATAACTCAATTAAATCGTATCGGATTGATCGGGTTTTGACTGATTCTGATCGGGGACGTCTCCCAGACGACACCTATTGATTTTGAAGTGGATAGGATACACTCGTACCATGTTCATGGGTCATGAGAAAGCTCAATTAAATCGTGTCGGATCGATCGAGTTTCGATTGATTCTGATTAGGGATGTCTACCAGACGGCATCTATTGATTTTGAGGTGAGTAGAACACACCCCACCCTGTCGATGGGCCATGAAAAAGCACGATGGTGGACTATTTGAGAAAAATTGAAAAAAGTAAAACTGTCGCATAAAACACATGTTCTGCATTTATGTGTTGATTAATTTTTTCTCGGCCACTCAATTTCGAGATAGAGATGTTCTCCGTGCGGAAAGCTTTTAAAGTTTTAAAGTTTTAAAACTGTTTATTTAATATTAATTTGGACTAAATTATTAAGAATTTATTTTTTTAGAATGCATTTTGAAAACACAAGAGTATTTAATTTGTTTATTTCAAAAAGTATACCTATATCAAACTGTTACGCTAATGTGGAAAGTCGTAACGGTCACAACAATGTGTAGAAGGGCAGATGTAAAAACCGTTGACGCGTGTCCCCGCTCGTTTGCCACACGTTTTTAAATCTCACCCCACCTTGTGAACCGGTGCGGGACACCCCTTCAACAATTATATTACATCCGCCTTGGTCAACGACCACAAACATATTCGCGTATATCAAAATTGTAATAAAAACAATATTGAACTTTGTAATTATTTGTGGAAAAACCGCAGAATTTTAGTATAGATATTCTAGACAATTATTATTATACAGTACATTCGTAAAGTAATGAATTAATTCGTTAAAAAAATCAAGGATTGATTAACTTTGGAGAAAAATTACATTCCATACGAAATAGGGGATTTAATTGAGGTCAAATTTGTCAAAATTCAACCTCTGTTTCAGGGCGCCCTGTATGTTTTGAAACATTTGTAGTTTGTACGTATATATAAGCTCGATATCTCGAAAGCATATGGCAAAAGAAGATAGTTACTGGACTTTATCAAAGCAGGAAGTTATTAATATACATGTATGGGTTCGTTTTTGCATAAGATTTCATTGACATATTTCAGAAAGTTGTAATTATAGAAATGAGATCATCAGAGATTGGCAGTTCCCTTAAAATCTTGAATGGAATACAAATGTAACATTAAAAGTATGGTGATATTTTTAATGTATAAAATGGAACCAGAATTAATTAGTGTTAATTTCAGCAAATAGAGCACTTATGAAAATCCCTATTGTAAAATTTTCAGTTTCATATTGTTTGTAATTTACCTGAAACGTCTGATTGGCAACTCACCTTAATATACCCCGTATGTATATACATATGTTAAGGACTTATATATCAAATTCGTGTACATATTGTGAAATTATTTATCCTACTATTACTTGAACAAAAATGTTTTTGGCTTTGTTACCACGAATTTCTATCTATAACCTAGAAGTAGCTTCAATTTTTTCGTTCCTTGTGTAATAAATATTCAAATAACTGTCCAGATGGACACGCATGATTAAAAATATTGTTATGCAATCAGTAAATTAATTTTAATAAAGCGGTTTTAGCTCGACGTAGTCCCCGGAATAACGTGATTCATTTATAAGACTTTGCATTATCGAGTTCATTGTATTATTAACAATGAATTTGAAGTCATACGGTAATGCACTGCATCCCTCCTTGGACGATAGGTATAGCGCGGCATTATGAAGGGAGGTAGAATAGAAAGATGTTTATAAATTCTCAAACATCCAACGGCATCCATTGGCTGTCAAGTTACAGTACGCGGACTTCTACTAGGAATACATATATGTACATATTTTAGTAGATACTGTTAAAAGAAAATAATAAAACAGTTATCTCAAAGCTAGTGTATATTTAACTAGATGTTCATTTGTTTTGAAGATGTATAATGGGTTGGGGTTATAAATATTCTTCTTATTGGGATTTAGTTCTAGTTTAGTTCGCTGAACATAAATGAATGAATTCAAAATGTTATTATTAAATAATAATCAAACAAGAAAAGATAAATGACAAGAAAGATAAAAAATACCTATCCATTTATAGGGGATTACCTTGTTTACTTCATCGTCGCGAAACACAGATAGGTGAGATACATACACATAATATTTCTTCGGTGAAATCATCCAGCGACTTATGAAATTCAATTTTATAAGTCTCAAACAAACATTATCCAGTCATCTTGGCAAAAAAAAACCTAACAAACTTGGCCAACACAATTGGTTTTTGCTTCTTGAGACATATAAGAGCAGTTGGCATAAGTTGGTTAATCAGAAATCATAATTTTAATAATAACAGTATCACTAAAACAGTCCATCAGGTTTCGATCTATAAATAATTGCAAAATTGCTAAGCAACTTGCTGCTTCAGGAAAATCTTCCCTGCTGTATATAACCGTTAATTCACTTTTCAATTTAACTTTCTCCAAAAATCCATAAGTTTTCGTTACATTGTCAACATCTTGAATGGGGAATTGTTTCTCATAGTCACTAAATTTATTGGAGAAAAATAGTTTCGACGCTGACAGGTGTTCTCTAAACTCAAATCTGTCTTTAGTTTGGGTAGGTAATATATCACACACTTCCTTAGTTTGTGCAAAAAATGATATGTCATTATGGGATCGTATTGTTCTTTTTATTCAGGCGAATTTGAGGAATTAGTTGTCCGGATTTTTATAATTGCGTCTACAAAATTATTCAAATAACTGCTCATCCTGACAGCATCCAATGATCGATACTGAAACTCTTTAAAAAGGATTTCACAATGAGGCATGATCTTGGCGAAAAACGCGAGCCAGTATTTAAAGTTATCGTTATTTAAATAACCCAATAACATTTGAGCATGATTTTTTGTGTTGTAATAATTTCCGGCAGTGTCAAAAATACATTCTAAGCATTCTTTTAAAAGTTCAGCATTTTCAGAAACGGTTCGTACAGTTCGCATATTAAAATTCCGTTATAGATTCCATCGAATATGCATCCATTACGATTTCTTCCCTCTCGTTGTGGTTATAAAAATACAAACAATACGTGACCACGTAAACAGCCCAGATTCAACAGACAATACAATGCTATACAATACAATACAATATAATAGACAACCTGATGCAATACACTTGCGTCAAAGCTTACAGAATAAACTTTGTTTTTCGTTGCCGTGCAATGCACGCAAATCTCATATACTTGCGTATAGAAATCTTCTGTTTCACGCGCCCGAGTTCTCTCTTTCTAACACATGGTTAAGCGGTGCTCTGATGTGTGCTAGATGAAAACTGAACGCGCTATGTATTTAGAGTTGCAGATTTAATATCCCGTAGATAAATCTGATAAATTCTAGGGCTGGCGATTCTCGCGACATCTAACAAGCTGTAAGCGAGACTGTTAGATATCGGAACATTCTACGTAATGTATAATGTAATGTATAGTAAACACCTAATAGGTATTTTTAGGAATTTTTAAGGGAGCTCACTGCACAAATGCACCTACAATAAAACCGCCACTGATAATATTACTTTTACATATATCTAAAATGTACAAAATTTTACCAAAATAATGGTGTAAAATTTTAGCAGTTACATTAATGTTTTAGTTTTATACCAGAAATCGTGAAATTTTACATTTTCATACCATTAAAACTGATACACCTTTACCACGGCAGATTTTTAACGGGTTAATATAGGCTTTGAACTTGATTCTCTTAAAATATGCGTAGGTATCCTCTACAGATCAGAGACTCAGGTCATAATAATTGTAATTGAGGACAATAGTACACAATTTTTATTAATCAATTACACCATTCACCTAAATATATACTTACTATTTCGTTTTCTTTCCAAGTAAGCAATTGACTGACTGGAGAGATTTGAATGATGGATGAGACGACGAACCTTTTGGTAAGTTGTAAGCAAGCTGGCTTTATAGGTCGAGTAACTTGTCGCGTACAGTTTTCGTATAAAGAGAAATAACAATAGAGTAAACATTAAGTGTATAAAAGTATTTTAAAGCCTTGAATTTTACGCTGTTTACCGTCAATGTTGCGTATAGACAGCCACTGTAAACAATTTAAATGACTAAAAACTGAATAGCAGGATTTGTATTACGTCACGTGGGCGTCTGGTGACGCGCATTATGAATGCAACTCTACCTGCCCACGAATAGATGAAGCTTTGGCTACAGTTAACTGTTAAATAGTTGTGTTTGGTGCTCTGAAAAAAAAATTAAGTAATTTTCATTGAATATATGGAAGCTCCTAAAAAAGTTAACTGATTCAAACTATCGTTCTTTTGTTGAGAAGTGACATTTCGGCCTGACAAGGGCCACAAAAAAATATGTGACCATTCTAGCCCGAATTTATATTTTAGTTCAATTTTTTTTTTCTAATTTTCGAAATTACCAGATGTCGATATGAAAAATCGAATTTTTGTTTTTATAACTAATAACTAGATAATAGATTTTGGGTTTTAACCGACTTCAAAAAAAGGCGGATGTTCACAATTCGCCTGTATATACATATATATTTTTTTATGTATGTTCGGGTATAACTTTTGTGTTTATGAACCGATTTTACTTATTCTTTTTGCGTTGGGTTTAGTATAGTTCCAATGTGATCTTAGTTTCATTGTTACCGACTGGACCTTGGACGTCGAAGATACACAACGGAACTCCTTATTCAAGTAGCTGTCATTTTCTTTTTCGCAAAGCATCCCTAGTGGTGTGCCCATCATTTAAAATTGTAAAATAAGTTTTTTCTTAAACAGAAATAACAAAAAAGTAACTTAAGCAAAAAGCAAGAAATAAATATTTTCTACAACAATTTAATACTTATTTGTTGTTCTGTTTAATGTAATTAAGAAATTATTGTTTATTATGTAATTTATTATTAGTTGTTTTACATATATCTATAATTTTGAAGTCGGTGCCATACAATATCAGTAATGCGAATGCCGGCCCTCGGCAATTTTAAATGTAAACTCGTTGTTATAGTAGCAAGGTATATGTTTATTTATGTTTTACTTGACACCGACTACAAAATTATATGAAACAATTAATAATACTTAAATAATAAGCAAGAATTTCATAATTACATTAAACGAAACAACAAATAAGTATTAAATTGTTGTAGAAAACATTTATTTCTTACTTTCTATTTCTTTTTTTTTTTGAGGTCGGTTTTTTTAAACTTATCGCAAATCAATTTGCACCAAAAGGGACACCGAGAATGCATCACGGTTTTTGTCTACTACTCGTATTTATATACTTAAAAAGTTTGGTTTCTTACTGTTGTTTTTATTTATTGTTTACTGTTTTATTATTTATTCATTTGTGCCATACGCATACAGGCTAGAGTAAAAGTCTGGAAACGGTCGCAAAAACTATGAGCGTTATAAAAAATATTAAACACAAAATTTTAATGATTGTTAGAAATCTAACAGATCGGGCTATAAATTCGAGAGGTGTAATGTTTAAGGTCATGTCAAGGTCAACGTTTTTCCTTATTAATTGGAATGATGTATTTTTTGTTGTGGAAATTGAATTGCCGTTTCCATACTTTTACCATACCCTGTATAATACTTTAAAACTTTTACAAATGCGGCAGTGAAACTTCTCAGTCAATTGATTCACTTATATTAGCCTAAAGCCTATGGAGAGAGCGTACACGACAAGATTACTATCTTAAGCACTTGACAAAAGTATAATGGCTTATTATGCGGGCACCTGCTAAGACCCATTTTATGGTTTAAGAGCTGCTAATAGTCCCATAAATAAAGTCCGAGCCTTGTTCGTATTCAGATTAGCCGAGGAAAATGAAATGCGGACCGACCGACGTCCGCGGTGAACATATCGAGAACAGAGAGGCCCCTCATTCGTATATCAAGTTGGTAATTCTGATTTTTATGTTCTTGTTGGATTATACGGGGTGATACATGACGAATTGTACAAATCCCGGCTATACACTGAGCATCAATAGCCGAGGTAGGACTGACCAATAAAAGTGTACATAAACGTTTTCTTTTTGATATACAAGATGATTTCTTAATTCAGGCCAAATAGTTCAGTGGGTGTATTTTCTAAGTAAGTTGTAGAAGCTTAATAAAATTTGGTATATAGTACGCGTAGTAGCAAGCGATTATATGACCCAATCAAAAATTTAAAAAACCAGAACTGGATCAAGAACGAAAAACTTTTGACCAGTATGAACTTAGCAGAACAACTTTGAAGAATGGAAAAATACATAGGCTTATTATTTGCCGTTAAAATCAAAATTAAAAATCAAAAACGGTTAAATGTGATAATTTAACCGTTTTTGATTTTTAAAAAAATTTTAATGTGCTACTTCACATGAAGTTAGCAGAACATTAAAATTTTTTTTTGTTAAAAGTAACTAAAAGGTGGTCCAACCAAAACGCACGATGTTAATTGTAAATAAAACAAAAAGTTTTCAGAGAATTATCTTAATATTGTTTATTATGATAGAAGGATCTATGACAATTATGTGTGAAACAAAATATCGGCCAAATGCTCGCCACGGCTTCGGTGGCATACCTCTATCCGATGGTCCATATTTTCAATGACTCTAAGACATAATTGAGGTTCAATGTCGTTCATGTGCCGAATTATCTCATCCTTTAGCCCTTGAATTGTTCTTGGCTTATTGACGTACACTTTTTCTTTTAAATATCCCCAAAGGAAGAAGTCCAATGGTGTCAAATCACATGATCGTGGCGGCCAAATAACATCGCCCCGACGTGAGATGATAACACGGCCATTGAATTTCTCGCGCAAAAGTGCCATTGTTTCGTTGGCTGTGTGGCAAGTGGCACCATCCTGTTGGAACCACATATCGTCCAGGTCCATATCCTCAATTTCTGGCCACAAGAAGTCCGTTATCATCTCGCGATAGCGAACACCATTCACGGTAATTGCTTGGCCGACCTCATTTTCGAAGAAGTACGGCCCGATGACGCCGCCAGCCCATAAACCGCACCAAACAGTCACTCTTTGTGAATGCATCGGCTTTTCAACAATCACTCGTGGATTCTCATTAGTCCAAATACGGCAATTCTGCTTGTTAACGAATCCACTGAGGTGAAAGTGTGCCTCGTCGCTGAAGATGATTTTCTTTGTAAAGTCACCATTCACTTCTGTCTGTTCAACCAACCATTCGGCGTATTCACGACGCTTGAAATGATCAGTAGGCTTCAGCTCTTGAGTCAATTGAACCTTGTAAGCGTGTAAATTAAAATTCGCATCAGTGATGTTCGTGAGATGTTCAATTGTTGGGCACGACGACGAGTCGAGGTTGACGGTTCTTCTGTTACACTATCGCGAACAACAGCAATGTTTTCCGCAGAACGAACTGGGCAAGCATGCACAGGTTTTCACATTTCCTACAGACCCGGTTTGCTGAAATTTGCGCACAATTCTCCCGATTGTGGACACATTTGGTCGATTATGCTGACGAAAAAAGTCACGAAGTGCACGAAATGCATTTTGATTTGAACGCCCATTTTCGTAAAAGGCTTCAACAATCTTAACGCGCTGCTCAATCGTGTACCTCTCCATGGTTGAATTTGTCAAACACTGAAACAAAGAAATGTCAAATTAAGTTGGGCAAAAAACTTAATTTATGTTAACTAATTATAATTATATTTAACTTAATTTATATTTAAGCACGATGTTAATTGTGTGACTCACAATTAACATCGTGCATTATGGTTGGACCACCCTTTATATAGAAATTAGCCGCTTTTTAACCGTAAACAAGTGACATAAACTAAATTTGAAAAAAAAATTTAAGCAAAAAGAACTATTTTTCAATATCAGTAAAATAACAGCTAGAAGTAATGAAAGAAAATACATAAACACAAAAGAAAATTCATAATGTACATCTCCACAAAAGACCAGATGACGAATTAATTAAGATTAATATCTGTTCTGCGGGGAACAGATTTAAAATTACGGAGAACTAAATCCAAGAATCTGAAAAAAGTTGCAAAACCATCGCGGCGAATTCTGAAACGTGACTATTAATTAAGGGAACGGGAACGGTAAATTCCTGAACGAAAACTGACTCCCAAGACATTTTCAAACGAGATTAATGGCTGTTCTGCTTGCAGAACAAAACCAAAAATCAATAAAAAAGTTGCAAAATCATCACAGCGAATTCGGAAACGTCACGATTAATTACGGCAACACGAACGGTATATTCCTGAATGGAAACTGACCCCCATAAAACTTTTTCAAACGAGATTAATGGCTGTTCTTAGCAATACAGCCGTTAATCTAGATCTGATTTAAATGGAAATATTTAAATTAAATAGAATCCCTCGAAGTTTGTGTAAGTATTAGTTATATTTACAAGGCCCTTTTTGACATAGTCAGGGCTCAATCCTTTACACAGTTTAATTTAATTCCATAATTAATCATACAAATTTCTAATACCATTATTATAAAATAGGTCTTGCATCTCTTTGTTTCATTCGGTGCTTTAAATCCTCTCGAAGATGGCATCGTAAAGATAGAAACTATTATAGCAATTAATTAAAATAAATGTTTACAGAAACGCAATGCAATGCTTCAGTGTATCATTATTATTAACTAGAACAAACTGATGTCTAACCTCATTAATTTTCGGAATTTATTTCGTTCCATTGTTTGAATATCCGTTACATAAGAGGGAGGACGTATCGATTTCGCACTTCCTACACGTGAATCGCCACTTGTGTGGGTGGACTTTGTTAAAAAGATATCGTTACTTGTTGTGGCCATTCTCTTCACTTACAAGAAGTGCCCGAGAGAAATTTGATTGCGGACATTTGCTAGCAATGTGTTTTAAATTTTTGGGCGTTTGGGTTTTTCTTACTTCCTTGTACAATTGATATATACAAGGGTAACGCATGTGTCATTTATAATTTTTGTTTAACATGGTTTACATTTTGACTACTAATTTATGGAATATAAGAAAACTTACAGTGACAATAAAGTGGTTGATTATTAACTGTACAACGTAAATGTATTTGCTACGCAAACTGTTTAAAAAACCAG
Organism: Rosalia funebris; assembly: GCA_037954035.1. Taxonomy (NCBI): domain Eukaryota; kingdom Metazoa; phylum Arthropoda; class Insecta; order Coleoptera; family Cerambycidae; genus Rosalia; species Rosalia funebris. The sequence continues at coordinate 16,304,694 of JAZFAV010000039.1, read as the reverse complement.
AAATTATAAGAATAAATATTTTAAATCGATTTGTTTTTTATTCCGTTCGTAATGTTTCAATCCAATATAATTCATTTAAAATATGAATCTAAAAACATTTCATCATTTTATCAACTGACATTGAACAACCTCAAACCTCTCGAGTTTTTGTCCATATCGAAATACTTGAATTAATCGCAGATTATCTCGAATCGCCCACAGAAATAAGTTGAGATATACCTATATTTATACAGTGCATTGATAAGACATCGCCTATATATATTGCCGATTAAAAATAAATAAACAGTTTTAAAACCTTAAAACGGTTTCCGCACCTAGAACTTTTCCGCACTATCTCAAAATCGAGTGAAAAAATAAACAACATAAATGTCTAAAACAGAATATCCGTTTTATGCGACAGTTTTACTTTTTTCAAATAGTCTACCCTCGTGCTTTCTCATGACCACTAAACAGGGTGAGGTGTGTCCTATCCACCTCAAAATGAATAGATGTCGTCTGGCGGACGTCCCTAATCAGAATCAGTTGAAACACGATCGATCCGACACGATTTAATTGAGTGATCGTGCTAACAAAAAAATTCTCAAATAGTCCACCATTGTGCTTTTTCATGACCCATGAACATGGTAGAGTGTGTTCTATCACTTCAAAATCAATAGGTGTCGTCTGGGAGACGTCCCCGATCAGAATCAGTCAGAACCCGATCGATCCGATATGATGTAGTTGAGTTATCGTGTTAACAAAAAAAATTTCTCAAATAGTCCACCGTCGTGCTTTCTCATGACCCATGGACAGGGTGGGGTGTGTCTTATCCACCTCAAAATCAATAGGTGTCGTCTGGGAGACGTTCCCGATCAGAATCAGTCAAAACCCGATCGATCCGACACGATTTAGTTGAGCTTTCGTATTAACAAAACAAATTTCTCAAATAGTCCACCATCGTGCTCTCATGACTCATGGCTCAAAATCAATAGGTGTCGTCTGGGAGACGTCCCCGATCAGAATTAGTCAAAATCCGATCGATCCGACACGATTTAGTTGAGTTATCGTGCTAACAAAAAAATTCTCAAACAGACCCAAGGGAGGGGGTGGTGTGTGCTATCCACCTCAAAATCAATCGGTGTCATCTGGGAGACGTCCCCGATCAGGATCAGTCAAAACCCGATCGATCCGACACGATTTAGTTGAGTTATCGTGCTAACAAGAAATTTTAATGCCGACGACAACGACGACACACACACAGCAAACATTTTTTAAAAATCATTTTTTTGTTTTTAGTCTGAAAAACGAAAAATAAACCCAAAATAAAATTTTGTTTTTTCACTTTTTTTTTTACACGATTAAATTTATTTTTCGCTAGTATAGTGGTGTGCGAAAGAATAAAAATTGTATAATTGTAGAGCTATATTTTTCCTTATATTTTTATTTTATTTAATTTTCACAGATTTCGTGAATTCTGATTTTTATACAATAAACAACGTAAAATCTCGCGTTTCCTCATACATTATTTTCCTGTTCTGTGAAGACTTTGTGAAGAAAACAACATTTCTTGCATGTTTTTCCATTTTATGTGAACTTCATCAATTGTTTCACCAGGATTCAATTATAGAGAATGTTAATAACAGATGAGAAACGCACAAACCTAGTTACATTGTGATAATATCTACACTCTTGGACAAAATTAACGCAAATTAATCAGCAAAGCTTTTCATTATTTATAATTTTGCGAGGTCCTTAAACATTTTATGTAAGTGGCCTAGGATATCCTCTGTTACTACTGACAAACAATTGCATTTCTTTGACAGATGTAAAGTAATACGTTGTAATTGTTTGGTAATAATACATTTAACGCTATTTAAAGTAATTTGTAAAAATTAATAAATTCAGCTACGCTAGTGGTTTCTTTTTTATGTAATGTCATCAAGTGAGTGTAACGATTTGTTCAGTACATTTAGAGTAGAAGAAATATCATAAATCGTCTACATAACTTAAGAGAAGATCAAGTAATGAAAACGGGCGAGGGACTTAGCGAGCGATATGTGGCTAATTTCTTAGGATTTAAACAATCAACAATTAGTCGAACGGGTAAACGTTTCAATGAACTTAGAAGTTAGTGTAGAACCCCAGGACAAGGTAGTAAGAAGTCTTGCAACAGATGCAAGAGACGAGCGATATATTATACAAGTCGCGTTAAGAAACAGCCATTCTATTAGTCTAGAGCTAATCAGAGTCCTAGCAGTAGCTCGAAATGTAGCAATTTCTGAACGAACGGCCAGGAGAAGACTTTTCACCAGAGAACATAGAGTTACTAGATTGCGTTTCACAAATTGGACCATTGGACAAATTGAACAAAGAACACGTAAATATTGACGATTGAAAGCGAGTTTTGTTTCAGACGAAACAAGAGTAAGTCTTAATTCACCAGAGGGACATCAATGAGCCTGGCGAAGTCCAGAAGAGAGGTTTGCTGCCTCCAATATCTCCGAGGGTCCTATTTTCTGATGGATCAATTATGTCCTGGAGAGAAGTTTGTTTCGATGGTCACACAGATTTGGTTCCTATACAGGGGAGATCTATGAATGCATATTTCTACGTAGAATACATCGTAGAAGAATATGTGATGCCGTTTGTCGGGAATTATTTCATTTTTATGCAGGATAATGTTCGGCCCCACGTTGCTAGAGAGGTACTGGACTACCTTTTATTTGTGAATATTCCAACTATGGACCGGCCACCAAGAAACTCAGTTATGAACACCATAGATCATATATGGGATGCATTGAAACGATCATTTAGGCGATACATACCTGCCTCGATGACTCCTAGGGAACTCGATCAAGTAGTTGTTGTCGAGTGGGAGAATATTCCTCAGGGCACCGTTGATTATTTTACCAATAGCATACCCAGATGAATGGAAGCAGTAATAAGAGCTACAGAAGGATCTATACGTTACTGAATTCAAATTCTTACGATTTAATTTCGCCTCCAAGTTTTTCATTCACGCCATTTTCATTGCATTTGACATAATTATTCCTTTCTGTTATTTATTCATGTTTACCGATAATACTATTCTAATTTCTTAAACATTAGTTGAAATCGTTTAATTATAATATCACGGTACCTACTATGATTTAAATCTTCGAAAAAATAAAAGTAATAATATGAAGTTTCACCGATTCTTCAATTTTGTCCAGGAGTTTATATTTGACCACCCTATATGTGTTTACTGTTAAAATGTATTATGAACATATTGAGTAAGAACATGACGTCCACATCCTGGCATTCGTATTTGTTTGTCAGCAATAAATAATTTTTAAATTGCGAAAAAGTATGCACCATTCCGAGCTTTCTTGGAACCGGATAACACCAAACGATTAATCGTTGCCGATACGGGACGCCAGGCTATTGTGTTAGACAAAACAGTCGTCTGAAATGGTCAAAATTGCCAGTCGTGCCGATTTACAAATAAAAAGAGAAACACAGGTCGGCCCGGTCAATGGATCTGTCATCATGAGGCAGTGACGACGCCCACATGCCAAAATTCCAAGTAAATGTCCATCCGCGATTCTGCACGGGAGATCGTCGTGATGACATGGCATGCACGTTGTCGAGTGAATGAGTGCCTGGTCCTTACTCGAACCGTACGTACGGTTTGGTTTCACTTGCGGAAAAGCCATATGAAATTTGTAGCTCAAAAGCGCAAGGACGAACGTATCGTGTGGACCAAATTCGTATGTGTTTTTTAATGGGTTAGATCGTTGCTGACAATTTAATTACATTCGTTGCAGTCAGCACCTATAAGAGGGCATAAGTTCACCAAATAGATAAATTATAATACGGGAACATATGTTACTTTTGGAAGTGTCTCATTCTGAGAAAAGATAACGAAAATCTACTTCCACAGACATGAATTAAAATCAGAAGTGAAGTTCGAAAATAGGGAAACATTTTCTATATAATTAAAAGTTCAAAATCACAACAGGTGTTAATATTTTCTATCAATTTAGAAAAATCATCTAAGGCATCCTAAAGAAAGAACTTTGTGAACAAATGCCCAAACAAATCCGTGGGGTTTCCATCTAAATCGATAAGATCTATGTGTGTGTAACTTTTACAAGTTGGGAATCGAGAAAAGACCCACCAAACCGTAAAGCGGTTATCAAGTGGTTCCCGAATAGCAAGGCTATTCGATACCAAGCAAGGCGTACCATGTGTACGGCACTGATGAGAACTAATCCGGGATTCCATCCAGGACAAATGTCGAATCCTACCCGTGGCGGGGTCCCTTTTCAAAAAAGCTCTGGTCGTGCAGAAACACGAGAAAGGGGTCGAGGATCGCTGTTAGGTATTATTACCCAACAGCGATTAGGTTAGGTATTACAAAGATTATGTAATAGACTTGCTATTCGGGAACCACTTAATAACCGCTTTGCGGTTTGGTGGTTCCTTTCTCGATTCCCGACTTGTAAAAGTTACGGATATAAATGACCTAAAATTGACTTGTAGACTGATAGATTTTTTGAGAACCGTGGTATATTTTGTGACAGTTATAATAATTAGTTATATAAGTATAAACCCCTATGTGAGCAAAATGAATCTTTAGGCAATGTTTATGTTAATCATTCTAGTGTTGAGAGAATTACTATAACTTACAGAGGGACCTCATAATAAATTGGCAAAGCGGAAGAACTTTCAGTGCTGAAAAGGCATATTTTTAATGGAGTACTCTGTATATTATTGCAAATGTGGATTCTCTGAAAAATTCGACTTCAATAAATTCACAATTCTTCTCACTTCACTTTTCTACTTCACAATTTTCTTCCTGGAAATATGTAATCCAGCATTATTTAGAAAATAAATTTTAAAATAGCACTATTTCAATAATGATGTTGTGTTATTAATTAAAATCGGCAAAAAATGCAGTAAAAGACATTCCTCTTTAATATGATATAATGTTTTTGTTTTTCATAGATAACTGAATATGTATACTGAGAAACATGATTTTCAGTACTACAAACACAAAAGTAGTGAGAATTGAAAGATTATTAAAAACATGGACACAACAACTATAATAATTACTGACGCAGAATTTTTCACCATATTCCCAAATCAGGTAATACAGTGTTATACAGAGTGCTATTACAAAATGTTGTGTGGGTATCCTAAGCTACATCTACACCCACCCATGTGACATACCCACGAGTCGCCACTCTATGAAATTTGACAGTGACACAGTGGGTGTGGTGGTAAGCCAATATAATTACGTTATAGATGGCGGTATGTTATATTCCGCTAATATAAGCCAACCGGACATTGGTATAAGCATGACACTTCTACTTTTATGATATATTCAGAGGAGGGCTCAACCAAACATGAAGTTATTAGAAAATTAATATTTAGTATTTGAAAATCATAGACCTTATATTAAATTCAGAAACTAAATTTACAACAAAGCTAATAGAGACGGATAAAAAATTGTCTTATTTTTAAGTGTTTCGACTAAGAAAAATATGTTGTTGAAATTGCCTGCTTTCTACTGGGATGCAAGTTTCCAGAGCTGAAGGACGCCATGAATGGCATAGTCTGGAAAACCCTACTATTTCTTTCCATGAGCTGCTATATTTTATTTCACGTTTTTTGGTATGTACAAAGTTAAATCACAAGCCGTGTAAAGGATACTTAAATAAGATATAAATCTGCTAGATTTTAAATTCGCTTAATCTAAATTGATTCCACGCATTACTCGTTCTGATGTAACCTTATCGATTAATTATTTATTGTTTGCCATGCCTTTACAAATAATCCTCATCCATTTCTATACCAATCTGGACTTTGTTCTGAACTTTAATTTAATATAAAGGCCAAAACGCCATTATAATACCCAATTTAAGTTTTCTCATTTAACAATTTAATGCTTCTCGACTAACTAATATCCCCCGAATTAAAGCCTCCTTCCTCCGCCGCACAATAGAAGGAACCCCAAGGGTGTTGGCTCACTCTGTACGTCAGATTCCTCAGGAGCGCCTAGCAAAACCGCCGAACAAATTCCGCTTTTTAACCGGCGTCTATAATTTTCATCGTCCTCATCGTCCTGACAAGTCAAGTGCACCGTGACCATCACGCATCCGTCCCCATCAGCTTGGCCGTGAACTTTGCCATGGCATGCTCGATGTTGGCGTCTAGGAGGTGTGTTATTTGTCGGTTTTTTACAAGCTAACTTTTTTATTTTACGATGTCTGTTCTTAACGTTCCTTACTTATTAAAGAGATATTTTCCATCAGCGAAATTATGTCAATTTCATACAAGCCACTACTTGCCAGAAGACTCAAGAGAGTTTTCAAAGAAGTAGGAAATCCAACGATAAAATTGGAAACAATGAAAGGTCCGGGATGTATGAGATCAGGTGCGAGACGTATATTGGGCAGACGAAAAGAACAATTGTAACTAGATTCAAGAAACACATGGCTCACTTAAAGTATATATGATTAATAAAGCCAATTATGAGAAATAATAAAGCGGTATTAGGAGCGGAGATCCAACTGGCCATTCTGTTGATGCTCGTCTAAAAATTCATGTGTTTGAGGAAATTTCGAAACTAATAGTACGTAATTTGGAGCTTTCCGGTATATTAGGATTGTAGCAAATGAACGTTCGTTTACTAGAAATTTAACAATAGCGAAGAAAAAGTATTCGTTTCTTTGAACAAAGAAAATTCTTCTTTCAATAGGATTAACTAATTATGCCCATTGAAATAGTAAACATTATGTGGTGCACTTTTAAATAGTCACTAGCAGATGGTGCAGAACGTAGCTTCGCCGACCGCTGAGGTAGGTCGGAAAAGAGGTTATAAATTTTCGAATTCGACCAGCGTATCGTAACCCGACTGATTGTGAGAGAGATTCCCATGGTATTAAGCACCTGTTTCCTTCACAACTACCTGCCCGTATCCTCTTGATTCAGCTCTAAAGTTTATATTTTTTACGAGTTTTTTACGAATTTTCGTTGTTCTGAGTCCATATTTTGTAGATATATTCAATAATAAATTACACGTATTATAATAGTGTTTTTACATTTTTTAAGCGCTATGGAAAGTGTTTAAATCAATGGAAGCATACGAGCCCAGGCTCATAATAGTTCGGCCAGGCATAATTTTATAACTTATAATTTTATAAGAGGTCTGGGACTGCTGCTGGTCTGCAATAAACTGATACATCAGACGACACATCATAAGGTAGTAATATTTTATTGTATTTAAGTGTTATATTTACTTACACTTTACTTTACACTTTAATATATTTAAATAAAAGTAATAACACTCTCAAAACTATTTTATTAAAGAAAAATATTGGTAACAGAAACGAAGTATAAACTTTTAACTTAAATACAATAAAATATTACTACATTATGATGTGTCGTCTGATGTATCAGTTTATTGCAGACCAGCAGCAGTCCCAGACCTCTCACCAATAGATAATTATCTGACTCAGCGCAATGGGTACTAAGAAACAGGCACCACTTGTATATTTAAATGAATAATATTTAATGAATAAGAGAAACATAGAGAGACGGATGAATAATAAAACCAAATTTGTATCAAACATAGTTTTTTAAACGTGTAAACAAGAATATATTGCTAAATTTGCGAAATAAATAAACGGTTGAATAAACGCGTTTTCTTATCACAAATAAACTGTTCTCTTGGTGTATTTGAAGCTTTTCACAGAGCTTTGCCATCGCCATAGATTAAATATGTAAGCTTTTTTTTGTTTTTCTTGGAATTTTCTTTTATTCCATTAGTATCTGACAAATATTTATCGATGTAAAGTCAGTTATTTTGTTAAATGTAGCAATTTGTATATGGTACAGAAAGTTGACTGAAAATACGGTATAGAAACCAACTTTTTATCACAACGCTTATTTGCGATACTGATAGTACTTGGCAATTCGTTCCCCTATAGTCTTACACTGCGCATTGAACTGAATGGCCACCGCACTCTTTCTTAACGTACCTAATTAATAATGTTTCTGTGTCGTTAAAGACATATAAAGTTTGTATAATGATTCTTTGCGTGTGCGTCACAGGTAACAATCGTATGAATCAATCAATTGACATTTTTGAACAGTGTCGTCCCGAAAACATATTTTAGGGTAACAGTTAGTAGAATACAAATCCGTCAACCTATGACAGAGTAATGAAAAAGGTTCTTCACAAAAACATTCAATAGAAGTAATATTTCCATCAAAATTAATGAAATAAATTCAACAAAAATTAAAATAAATGAAACAAAAATATTAAAAAAATAAATTTTACAGAAATATTGAGACGCCAATGAATCAAATTATACAATAAAGCTAAGACGTGGCATCATAATTGCATTGTGTTCGGCAAATTATTAACTGTCTATGCCGTACGTAGTTGATTGAAACATGTCGCTAGACATACAGTCGAACTTCTCTAACTCGAACCCTCTAAATGCAGGAAAATATCTTCGAGTTAGAGAAAATTCGAGTTACAGCGGTCAAAAAATTAGATGTAAATACAATCAAATGCACTAAAACAGTTTCGAGTTATAGAAGTTCGACTGTATTATGCTCTAGACAAAATTATGCTTTAGGTACTTTACTACGTAGTCTAACTGAGGGACTATTTGTGAGTAGCTCCTGAGAGTGAAATAAATACAAGCTGTGTCAAAACAGTGGTAGAAAGAGTTAGAGTTAGCAGATTCTAATGAAGGTTTTTTTATTGAGAAATTAGCTGCTCTAGTGGAAACTCGTTTTCTATTTTTTTTTTTTATTTCGACGAATGAATATTTATTATTATAGCAAAATGATATATTAAATGTGCTGAAAATTACTTTACTGAAACTCCCTATATACATACACATGCGTTATTCACTTCATCAGAATTTCACAACATTCCCGTAATAAACTACCGCGAATAACTTCATATCATAGTGTAAATTAAAACCGACCTACCATTCTGTGAAATCACTTATCTCGTTGTAACTCAAGCTTGAAATAAGATCAGAGGCCGAGAAGGTAACGCCCTAGGCCCTAGTTGGATTTCTGTTTTTCTACACCCGTTTTACAGAGTGTATAAAGTAAGCAGAAGTTGTAGGAATTTATCGATATTTGTATACTGAAAGAAAAATTAATTTTGTGTTTAAGTCGTTAATACGGTGGTGTTTATTTCACATCAATATAATATAATTATTGTTAGTAAAACTGTTTTATGTTTAATATATTATTCAATCACACAATGGAACGTCTAGCTTGAAAATTTTTATTCACAAACTGTCAAATAGAAACACAAAACTGCTGATGATAAAAAATCAAGATCAGAAACTTTAAACTCAAGATCTGAAAAATAGAATCTTGGAGATTCATTTTGCTTTTTAAAAATTGCTCTGCGGCTATTTTTCTCCACGTTACAGCCCTTTGAAAATCACCTAAAAATTTTTGATTTTTTTACATTCCTTAATTTTTGTGTCTAGTTTATACAATCATTTTATTATAATTAATAATAATCTTAATAATTTTATTATAATAATTTTATTATAATAATAACAATAATTTTATTATAACTAATAATAATCAATAATTTTATTATAATTAATTTTATTATAATTAATATTTCTAGTTTATACAATAATTTAATATATAATATATTAAAGAAAACAAAATACATCAGTTCAGATGTCAAATGTTCCATTTGAAATAAGTCACTTAATTGGGGTTGAATTTATTGAACTTCGACTTTTCTTATTTCCATTTTTCTTTTCATACGATCGAAATACCTCAGAAACCATTATTTTTAGATATAGCGAGCTATATTAAAAGCTTCCTTAAAATATGGATTAGAATATGGATCTAGCGTAAAAAATATAGTGTACTATTTAAAATATAGCATTATTTTGGACAAAGAATTGGACACCAGTGAAGACCCCTAGGTTTAGAATTTCCGTCACATTATTTGTAGTTTTCCAAAAACGTCTAATAGTCAGGTAACTCATTTTGATGTACCCTGTATATTGATTTCCAGACAGACTTAATTTTTATTTAATCTCCTACAGCAGTAGAATAACTCGCAAAAAACAAATTAGATTTGAATATTATAAGACGTATTAAATATATTCGTATTTATCTGTATTTATTACGTTTCCTCTGTTGTCCCATATGACTAAACGATATCTTATAATCTCCGATTAGCAAGTTACCAAGAAAATGATAGTGGCAGGCGTGTAAATAAGCATTTCAAAGTGTGTGAATCATTTTCACCTATGCGAGAAGAATGAAAATGTTGCAGGTGGAGAATGAGTAATACTAATAAGTGTCTCCCTCTGTTTGATATGCGTATTAACCTAATCCAGCTCCGATTCCTATTTTTTTATGTAAACATTTTTACTTTGATACCTAGTAAATCTGTAATAAACCCACTGATTTGCGTGGTGTACACACCACATAATTTCAGAGCAAAAAAGGCTTATAAGTAACACACTAGTTTGATGCGATAACAAGGATTTCTTCATAATTTTTTGCAATAATATTTATCCTTACAGTCCTAAAAAAATAAAATACAATCCTTATTGTGATGAATATATATTAATTATATTATCTTTTACAGAAGGGACAATTCCTTATTTCATTCAAACATATTATGTACTGTTAAGAAATATGGGGTGAATAATAATCCGATTTTCGTTATACCCCAATTTATTTAAATTCTTAGATATTACAAGTGAATATCTGAACAGATTGGCCCGTATATCTCAACTATTGAATGGTCGGTCCCTCTATCGAAACCGCGCCGAAAGCTGATGTCATAGTTTATTCTACATGTCTCATAAAGTATTTGATTTAATATCAACAATTCGGCGGCGGCTCGGTCAAGGTTCTCCCAACTCGATAAATGAAGAACAATGGTAACAAAATTTTCGAAATAAATGACTAAAATTCTGCTGGCTTCACAGTACATATTCACTTTCAAGTTTTATGTGTATTATGAATACAAATTTACTTGAATATTATTTATTATTTTGCATACATAAAAACGTTTTGTTGGAAATTGAACGGGGAATAAACATACAATTTTGTTTGCATCATTTCTTTCGTTTTTAAAATTCTTAACCTTCATTTGGACATTATAACAATAGTGATTACATCTTCCGTGAGACTTTTTTAAATCTTAAAGTTATAATTATTCATCATTCAGGTAGGTATAATTATGTGACTTGAATTAAGTCCTCGAACTTTGTATTACTAGTATATTATTTAGTTTTATGTTAGTACATCAATGAATAAAACAGAAAATAAATAGTTTTAATACCTTAAAACTGACTTATCTCTATCCCGAAGTTAAGTGGTCGAGAAAAAATAAACCAACACATAAATGCGGAATATGTGTTTTATGCGACAGTTTTACTTTTTTCAAATAGTCCACCATCGTGCTTTCTCATGACCCTTGGACAGGGTGGGGTGTGTCCTATCCACCTCAAAATCAATAGATGTCGTCTGGGAGACGTCCCCGATCAGAATCAGTCAAAACCCGATCGATCCGACACGATTTAATTGAGTGATCGTGCTAACAAAAAAATTTCTCAAATAGTCCGCCATTGTGCTTTCTCATGACCCACGAACATGGTAGAGTGTGTCCTATCCACCTCAAAATCAATAGGTGTCGTCTGAGAGACATCCGTGATTTGAATATTCAAAACCCGATCGATCCGATACGATTTAATTGAGCTATCCTGCTAACAATTTTAAAATGCCGACGACATCGACAACAACACACACAGCAAAAAATTTTTAAAAACCTTTTTTTTTTGGTTTTTATGCAGAAAAACGAAAAATAAAGCCAATAAATATTTTTTTAAATTTTTCTTTACACGATTACACTACTTTGTCGGAGTGCGGAAAACAAAAATAATGCCGCTAACTTAGCAATGGGAATAAATTTAATCCATCAAGCGTCGAACGCATGAATACTATAAAAATGTTCGCATATTCTTAATTTCTTAAGATTAAGGTAATATATTGCATCCATCAGACATCAAATGCATTAAAACTTTATAAAAAAAAGTTTATAGATTCTTAAATGTGTATTTAAGATAAAAATTGTATTAATTAAAGAAAATTTTCAAATTTAAAATCCCCTATGTAAAGTAAATAGGCTTATTTTGACATACTCCGGGTTTACCCGGGAGGATCATCAATTTTAATTTCTTAAATGGAACACCCTGTATATTTTGATAATAAAAATTTTTTATATTTCCCTCAAATATAGTGAATTTCTTTGAATTTTGTTATAGAAATAGAAATTAATAATCAAAAATCTTTGTGTTATGAACATTTTCCAAGTAGCCATTGCAAATGATAATATGGTTTAGTTTTTACAATACTGAGCCCAATATTTATATCCAGTAGAATACTGAGCCTAATATTTATTGTAATAAAATTATTCCAAAGATTCTAAATAACTTTTGTCCCAAATTTTGGGCGACAATTACAATTTTTTTTTTCAAATAGTAAAAATAAAAAGGTAAATCCCATTGTTGCCTCAGGTGCAACTTAGTTTATTTGCAAGTTATATTTATATGTTATAGATTAATATCGTTCATACGAGCTCAAGGCAATAAACCAATAAAATCCGTTATACTTGCAGCCCCATTTAAAACTTAAATTATTATCAGTATTAACTTAGTAGAACAACTTTGAAGAATGAAAGAATGCATAGGCTTATCACTTGCCGTTAATTGGCCGTTAATTAATCGTGAAAGTGATAATTTAACCGTTTTTGATTTAAAAAAAAATGAGTTCTGCTAATTTCACATGAAGTTAGCAGAATACCTATCAAATTTTTTTTTATTAAAGATAAGTATATAGGAATTTGGCGCTTTTTAACCATAAACCAATGGTATAACCGAAATTGAAAAAAATTAAGAAAAATTATTTTTCAATATCAGTAAAATAACTCAAAACTGGAAGTAACGAAAGAAAATTGATAATTAACATCTCCACAAAAGACCAGAGGACGAATGAATTAAGATTAAAAGATGTTCTGCAAAGTTTCTGGGGACAAAATTCAAAAAATCTGATAAAAATTGAAGAATATGACACGGCGAATTCAAAGATGTCACGATTAATTAAAAGAAGGCAAACGGTAAATTCTTGAAACTGACCCCCACAAGACGTTTTAAAACCAGGTTAATGGCTGTTCTGCTAAGTTCCCAGGGAAAGATTTAAAAAACGGAATAAAAAATTGCAAAATTATCACGGCAAACTGCAAGACGTCACGATTAATTAAAAAACGCGACCGGTAAATTGCTGAACGAAAACTGACTCTCATAAATCTTTTTCAATCAAGATTCACGGCTGTTCTGCCAAGTGCACAGAGAAAAATCCATAAGTCATAATAAAAAATTACAGTCACCACGGCGAATTCGGAAATGTCACAATTAATTAAGGGAACGGGAACGGTAAATTGGTGAACAAAAACTGAACCCTATAAGACATTTTCAAACGAGATTCATGGCTACTCTGCTAAGTTCGCCGTGTCACATTTTGCAGTTTTTTTCAGATTTTTGGATGTTGTTTCCCGTAACTTAGCAGAACAGCTATTAATCATAATTAATTCATCCTCTGGTCTTTTGTGGAGATGTAAATTATCGATTTTCTTTCGTGTTTATGTATTTTCTTTCGTTGCTTCCAGTTTTGTTATTTTACTGATATCGAAAATTTTGTTTTTTTGCCTTAATTTTTTTTTCAAATTTCGTTTGTACCATTTATTTACGATTAAAAAACGGCAAATTCCTATATCCTTACTTTTAACAAAAAAAATTGATAAATGTTCTGCTAATTTCTTGTCAAGTTAGCAAAACATTCAAAATTTTTTTAAAATCAAAAACGGTTAAATTATCACTTTCACGATTAATTAAGGGCAAATAATAAGCCTATGCATTTTTCCATTATTCAAAGTTGTTCTGCTAAGTTCACACTGATAAAAATTATTTTAGTTGAAAAAATAATGGATAAAAGTGGCTTTTTAGTATTTTAAAAGCAAATCTGACTAATAAATATTTTGTGTCTTACTCTGAGAAGTCCATAATAAACTGACAACACCGTATTTCTTTGGTTGAATAGTAACAACAGTCGGTGCGCTTGATCAGCGGTCACCAACATGTGATGACGTCTTAAAGAAAAATTTGGCAAAATTTTATTTTTTAATAAAAAATATAATAGTGTTTTATAGGGTGAAATACACTGCTGGTAAACATATATGTACACCTGAAAGACTCACCTTGGATAGTCCATCTACCAAAGCAGTTAAATTTCGTTTTTGATAATCCTTTTCGACACGCATATTTTAGAGAGTTTATGATGTCTTACCGGTGAACCCACTTTTTATACATCATAAGCTCGTATAATTTCTAACGTAATAATTACGTGCTCTGGAACTTACATTATCGTCACATACCGCCTTTACTTATAATAAAAAAACCAGTTACGTCGGTGCTCCAAATACAGCTCTTTAAGTCTTTCAATAACGCAGTTTTTAAGGTTGCTCATTATTTTATTTTGTTGGCTTTAATTAACTGATAAATGCCTACGCCGACCTTAGACGGATTCCAAAATACGGGCAGTTGCAGCGGGTGTGATTAAAAATAGCACGGGACTGTTATGATTTAATATTTTCGTTTAAAAAACGTCGACTCCAGCCGATGATCTATTATGAGTGGATAAACCTATCAGAAAATATGATACAAGCAAACCTCAGCAAGTAATCGGTAATCAGAAGTCTCTATGTGAATATTTTTCGAAAGCATTTGACACTGCCGATCAAGAACTTATGTGCGCCAAGTTAACTTACTATGGATTTGATATAATCTCAACTTTATTTAAAAAAAAATCTTATTAGGCCGACTTCGAAAAGTTAAAATACACTAGGCACAACAATTAAGAGATGTAAAAAATCCTGAATTTATAGGTGATTTTCAAAGGGCTATAGCTTAGAGAAAAATAGCCGCAGAGCAATTTTTAAAAAAGCAAATTAAAGCTCCAAGTTTTTAGTTTTCAGATATTGAGTTCAAATTGTTTTACCATCAGCAGTTTTTGAGAATAATAAGAAAACCATCGGGGGAAAATTTTCCAAACTTTTGCTTGCCTATCAAAAGGTCGACGGACTTCAATCAAATTTTTTCAGTGATTTCATCATATACCTTTTTTAGATAGTTATATCCTCTTTAATTTGAGTGGTCTAAAAGCCTTGTACGATGATTCTTCGCTGAGTTATCGTCGTTCAAAGCAAGAAAATCTCTTGACTTTTTTTAAACATTTTTTTTACAAAGATTTACATTTTTTGATAAGAAAATATGGATTATTGCTAAAAAACATGTTCAACCTCAAAAATTGAATAAAAAACGAAAAATTTTCAGGGTTTCTTTAGGGTACTTTAAGGTTGAAAATAAACATCCTTAACCTATCCATTATTTACAAAGTTCTGTCAAGTTGAGCGAATATCTCTTAATACACATTTTTTTAATCCAGCATAAATGCAATAAATAATTAATCCAGTAGCATACATGTGCATTAGAGACTTAGTACTTTTCACATCTCATGATGGTTCTGGCGGGGCCTGTAGTGGAGATAGTAGACTTTTATCCCACTCTGAAATTAATCCCCCCCCCCCACTTCACCATCTGTATCATCATCATCATTAGGTCATCAGTCCTAAGACTGGTTGGACGCTAACCTCCAGCTTCTCCTATCTTGTGCTAACCTACGCATTTCGCTAATTGTGCTACAACCTACATCCCTTACTATTTGCGAGCAGTAGTCTAGTCTAGGCCTACCTCTGCCTTTCTTCACTCCTATTTCTGCCTCCAAAATATCGCGGACTATTCCCCCATGTCTCAGCAAGTGGCCTACCATTCTATCTCTTCTCTTCTTTATGTTTTTCCACATACTTCTTTTCTCGCCGACTTTCTCCAATACTTCTTCGTTTCTAACCCTATCAGTCCATGGTATTTTCATCATTCTTCGGTAACACCACATCTCAAAAGCTTCTAATTTCTTCCTACTTGCTTTCCTTACCGTCCAGGTTTCGCAACCGTATAGTGCCGTGCTCCATACATATGTTTTCAAAAATCTCTTCCTTGTTTCTAAGTTTATTACCCCCGAGCATAAAAGTGCTTTCTTTTTGTTAAAAGCTACTCGACCCTGCGCTATTCTTTGTTTTATGTCTTTATCGCTTCTTCCATCCCAATTTATTTTACTTCCTAAATATGTAAAGTCTTTAACTTCCTCCAATCTTTCAGTATTAATTTGTAGTTTCGTTTTTGCTCTGCTCTCGCGCCCTCTGCACACTAACACTTTAGTTTTGTTCTTATTCACCCTCATTCCGTATTCCTCTGTCAACACTGCCTCCATTTTGTTCAATGCTGATTCTAATTCCTCCTTACTAGATGCTAATACTAGTAGTATAGCAAAACCAGTTTCAGCTCACCCTCGGATTTGTCCGCGGACATTTGATGCGGATGGCATGTGGTCATTGTTGATCTGAAGAACTCTTGGCGCAGGTATAAAACAGGTGTGTATCGGTTTAAAACAGGTATGGTGGTATTAGGAAAAAAACATGACGTCATTAAACAGGTTACCATACCTGTTTTAAACCGATACACACCTGTTTTATACCTGTACAGACCTGTTTTATACCTGCACCCAAGAGTTCTTCAGATCAACAATGACCACATGCCATCCGCATCAAATGTCCGCGGACAAATCCGACGGCGAGCTGAAACTGGTTTTGCTCTACTACTACTAATACTGCTATATCATCCGCGAATCTCAGCATTTTTAGTTTATGTCCCTGTACTTTAATCCCGAAATCCACTCTATCTTTTACCACATTAATCGCCTCTTCGATGTACAGATTAAAAATTAGTGGTGATAGCGTACATCCTTGTCTTACCCCTTTCCTAATACCTACTTCCCTTTTTTCCCCTTCTACTTCTATAACAGCAGTTTGCTCTTTGTATAGATTGTGTACTACTCTCCTATCTCTATACTTCATTCCCGCGCTCTTTAGTATCTCGAACATTTTTTCCCATCTTACGTTATCAAAAGCTTTTTCTAAATCTACAAATCCTATATAAGCGTTCTTTCCTTTTTCTATTGTTTTCTCTAACATTATTCTTAGCGCCAGAATAGCTTCGCGAGTTCCCCTATTTCGCCTAAACCCGAATTGATCTTCTCCTAGTATTTCCTCACCATCTGTAAGGGACAAAAAAATATAATTCACCCCCGGTTATCCCATATCCCGTGCGCTTCTTGAGGGTTAACACTGAAATTCTGAATAACGTTTTACAAGAATTTGTTTCGATTCAGTTCTTAACTCTTAGCCTTTAGCTTTTTTTACTCGTTACATTAAAGAGCATACTTCTAGAGAAAAAATTATTTAGTTGGGGTTTACTTAGTTGGAACTTTTCTGTGAACTTTAATGAGTTACGTGACAAATTTAACTATAAATCCACTTTTTAAATGATTTATTCTGTACAGGGTGAGCGAAACTCGATGTCTCAGCTCTATTATAAGAAAAGGAAGAACGATAGAAAAAATCTGAAAAGAAGTTCTTAAATGGGATTGAGTAAGGTCCATTTTAAGCCGAATTTACGTATTTTTCCATATTTGGAAACTCAAGTAATGACGTCATCGAATTTTTCCCCAGAAAATTTGCCATCTTTTTCCGTTAAAAAATTATAAGCAAATTTGTAAAAAAAGTATTATCAAAAATTATATCATCATGATTTAAACAAGTAGTCTTTGGAAACAAATAGCAAAGTCGCATCTGTCAACAATTAAGCATTATTAATTAGTATCATTTATTAATTTAACATTACAAAACACATAGTATGTTACAACTATTACAACAGACAGAAACAAAGTATGTAGACAATCAATCACTACAAGAAATTTTCAATGTGAACACCTCCTACTTCTAAAGACTTATCCAATCTCCTCCTTACTTTTCTCACTGAAGCCTTACGAAACATTTCTCTAGATCTCAAGCATTTCTGATTTTTTCATCGCAAGTTAACAGATGGTGTTCTGTAAATTTTATTTTTCAAAGTTCTCCACAAGAAGAAGTCTAGTGGGGTCAAGTCCGGTGATTTAGGCGGCCACTGTATCGGTTCATTTATACCCATCCAATTTTCTCCGTAAGTTTCATTTAAATATTAATGGATAATTCTTGCTTTATGCGGTGGAGCTCCATCATGCTGGAAACATATCTTTGCTCGCAGCTGTAATGATGTAATGACACATTTTCGAGAAGTGCAGGAAGTTGTTCTTGAAGAAATTGCAAATATCGCTAATTATTTAAAATTCCTTCGTAAAAATATGGACCAATCAAATGCCCATTGATAATACCACACCAAACGTTAATTCTTATGTGTCGTTGGTTTTCAATCGATAGTAACCCAAAAATGTTCTTTTTTTTTATTGGGCTTATCGTTACTAAAGAAAAACCGATTGTCATTGATCTCTAGTTGATGTTGATCTGACAAGTGTTCTAAGTTATAAATTTTATAATCGTGATAACTATTTTCTTTCAAAATTTTTCGTACCGAACTATATTTTAAATTCAGCTCACGACAGGCTTGCCGAATCGAGTTTCTTGGATGGTCTTCAAAAATACTGCAAAACTGTACTTGTAAGTGAACTGGTGAACATAAAAATCCAGAATTATTGTAAATATTGGACTATACTGTTTTAAATAAAACTTATTCTAAGAAACATCATTTCCGTTTATTTTACTCTATTAGTTTATCAATACCACCAATTAATTTAATGCAAATCCACGCAAAATCAAGAAAATGCATTGGCCAAATATTTTCTTCGTGAATTCCACCCGACAAATCCTTCGGCGTGCCCATCAGCTAACCGAAACGTCACTTCAATTGTTCCCAGTTTACAGAAATCCTGCATAAAAAAAAATTACGTCGTTCTAATCGACCGTGACCAATGCATTTTCGATTTAAAAGAGCCTCCATTAAACACGCCCAGAATTGTTGTTTTAATTCGATTTTGTCTGTTTAGACGGAACACAAGGCTGTGTAATACGGGCCGATGGGAAATGGTGAAATCCGATGCAATTCATATAGTCTCGTCCGTGATTTATTCCAGATATTTTTAGAGCGATCGATAGTTTACGTAGATGATGCTTGTATATTAAACCCGCGGCAAATATATTTATTATAAATCATTAAAAAGCTTATACTCGTATTATAACATTTATAATTAATAAAATTTCATTAAAATCAAGGAGCAGAGAATTGAAAAAAATAACATTTTCTTATCCCTCATAATTATCACAACTTATTTCTAAAGTGTGATAAAGAACGGTGTTAGATCTAAATCTACAGAGTTTTTCATTATATTTTGATCAACCCGTACCGCAATAAATGTAAAAACTAAAAAGCAGTAGGCTACATAGATAGCAGGAGATTAGAAATATTTGTATGAAACACCCTGTATATAGAGTTTCAGGATAGTTTTTGGAATAACTTTATGTATACATACCTCAGGTTTTAAGCAATAGAAAAAAAAATTGTTAATATCCTTCTGCCTCTCTACTCAAATGGTAACATTTGTCATAGGTCATGGTAGGTTTATCTGGTCAGAATAATAATACAGCCTGAACGTCTATTAAATTAATTCAGACTAACACTTCAGCCAGGTCAAAAATACAAGCCCTTAACTAATTTTAAACGTGCCAGCAATTTGAAACTGACTGTGTCAAGTCTGTAAGTCTATCAGATAATAACTGAAGTGTGTACATCAGCCTAATATGGCTGCTTTAACTGGGTAGTATCAAAATAAGACACTAACTTAAAATTCTACTTTCCACATGCCAAAACAAGTATCGCAATTATTGAAAGGGAGATTATTGTAAAGCAATAGTCGACACGACACGAATATTAACGTCAACTGCGCTATTTCTTGACCCAAACCAGTGGCGTTCTGTCGTAAGGGATATGAGGTTTTCTATTTTTTGGATTGCTTTACAGTTTAAGTTTTAGGTCAGTATCTTGTTAAAGTTATGCTAGAAACTATCCTGAAACCCTGTATGTTTTTGCATTATCTTTTAGTTTTTTTTTTGTCTGCTGAAACTGTGAAGTCTAGCTACATTTTTTTTACTTATTGGACATTAAATGTGCTCCAAATATACATACGCATATTTTAATAAATACATTTGTGTTTTTTTACCTATCAAAAATTGTTTTTAGCCATTTCCTTCTACCTTAAGAAACAAAAATGTGATACGCATAGAATATATACTCAGATAAGGGACAGACGGTATATTTAATAATGATTCACCCTGTATAGTTCAGTATTTTGATGTAGATATTCCGCATTTAAATATTTGCGTATCCTATCTCGACGTAAGATACTAAATAATTTAATCCACGTATTATTAACAAAATGCATAGAATTATTAATTGCATTTATGGTTGCGCACTTATAGGTTTTAATAAACATTCAGTATGGTCTTAATTAAAGAGCATACAAAACGTGTTGTGCTCCCTGCTAGTTAATCCTGCTGATTTACTATATTGGCACATTATTTTTAAAACGGTCGTCAAATGTTGTAATTTTATTCTAATATCATTTATTAATAAATATTATTCTCGTGGTAACCTAATCCTTTACTTGATAAAATATATTCTTGGGCTTTAATGCCAATCTTTTATAATAAACCAGATAGTAAATACAGTAAATACTATTTCCATTTAGAGTATATAAGTTATAGGCAACCCAACATACAGTATAATGTATACACAGTTGACTATGTAGTAAAAGTGCTCATAAGAACTGTGTATTCTGCACTAAAATACAACTGCACTGTATACCTTTTAAGCACACTAAAATATACCTTATGTACAGGGTGAACAAATTTCACTGTTTCATCGGGAATCTCGATAACAATGAGATGTAGAACAATATGCATATATATTTTTTAAACCATGCGAAAATTGGTGACAGTGTTTTATTCCCGAGTTTCACAAACCCAATTTCGACAATTGTTTTTTCGACATGTCGTTGACTTGATTGTTAGTTGTAGGAATAATACAGAAAAGTTGTTTTCCCTAATTTCCTGATCAATATTTCGTGTATAATAAAAAATCTCATATATTTGAGAAAAATGTATCAAACATGTCTCATTACTTTTTTATCATATGGTACATATCTTCTGCTGATATTGATATTTTTATTCTGTTTAATACGTTTATATTTTATGTATTTTGTAATGCACATGTATAATTTCAGTATTATGTCTTTATTTAAATATTGTTATTGCTATTTCTATTTTATTTTACCGCTTTATTGCTATATGCAATTGCAACAGAGCACTAAAATAAAATAGAAATATCAATACCAATATTTTATGTATTTTAGAATCATCATCATCATTAGGTCATCAGTCCTAAGACTGGTTGGACGCTAACCTCCAGCTTCTCCTATCTTGTACTAACCTACGCATTTCGCTAATTGTGCTACAACCTACATCCCTTACTATTTGCGAGCAGTAGTCTAATCTAGGCCTACCTCTGCCTTTCTTCACTCCTATTTCTGCCTCCAAAATATCGCGGACTATTCCCCCATGTCTCAGCAAGTGGCCTACCATTCTATCTCTTCTCTTCTTTAAGTTTTTCCACATACTCCTTTTCTCGCCGACTTTATCCAATACTTCTTCGTTTCTAACCCTATCAGTCCATGGTATTTTCATCATTCTTCGGTAACACCACATCTCAAAAGCTTCTAATTTCTTCTAACTTGCTTCCCCTACCGTCCAGGTTTCGCAGCCGTAAAGTGCCGTGCTCCATACATATGTTTTCAAAAATCTCTTCCTTGTTTCTAAGTTTATTTTAGAATATACATACATTTTTTGTTTGCTTTTCTAAGTGTGTTTTGCTTTAACTATGCGTTTTAGTTTATTTATTGTCCCTTTATTACGGATTTTATATCAAATATTCTCCCCTTAAAACAAATATTGACGTATCATAGCCATAGTACAGTTTTAACGCGTTCCGAAAATATTAAGGTGGTGTATACTTTGGTGTAAATCTTGGTGTATACTTTGATGATAAATTATCGTTCTTTGGGCATATCGATCATGTGGCTCTTAATACGTATAAAGCCCTTGGTTTTCTCATTAGAAACACGACATCATTTAATAACGCTGTTACCTTAAAACCATTATATTTTGCGTTAGTTCATTCAAAATTAGAACACTGTAACCTTATTTGATATCCTCGATATCTAAATCACATTAATCAATTTGAAAATGTTCAACGGCGTTTCTTAAAGTATTTATTATTTCGCATAAACAATTATTATCCAGTAAGGGGTTACGACCAGACCAGACTCTGCTTCTGCAAAGGTTTGATAACCAGTCATTGAACAGTAGAAGGGTGCTTACTAGCCTGTCATTTTTATTTAAAATGTTCCACAACAGTATAGATGCACCCGCATTGCTAAGCATGTTCAATATACGTATATCTAGACTGAACTGTCGAGAATAAAGTATGTTTTATTGTCAGTCAGCTAGAACTGATGTGCTGTTAAAATCGCCAGTGTTTGTTCATCATCATGAGGTCATCAGTCCTAAGACTGGTTGGATGCTAACTTCCAGCTTCTCCTATCCTGTGCTAATTTCGCTAATTGTGCTACAACCTACATCCCTTACTATTTGCGAGCAGTAGTCTAATCTAGGCCTACCTCTGCCTTTCTTCACTCCTATTTCTGCCTCCAAAATATCGCGGACTATGCCCCCATGTCTCAGCAAGTGGCCTACCATTCTATCTCTTCTCTTCTTTATGTTTTTCCACATACTTCTTTTCTCACCGACTTTCTCTAATACTTCTTCGTTTCTAACCCTATCAGTCCACGGTATTTTCATCATTCTTCGGTTCATACCACATCTCAAAAGCTTCTAATTTCTTCCTACTTGCTTCCCCTACCGTCCAGGTTTCGCAACCGTATAGTGCCGTGCTCCATACATACGTTTTCAAAAATCTCTTCCTTGTTTCTAAGTCTATTACCCCCGAGCATAAAAGTGCTTTATTTTTCTTAAAAGCTAATCGACCCTGCGCTATTCTTTGTTTTATATCTTCATCGCTTCTTCCATCCCAATTTATTTTACTTCCTAAATAAGTGAAGTCTTTAACTTCCTCCAATCTTTCATTATTAATTTGTACTTTCGTTTTTTCTCTGCTCTCGCGCCCAGTGTTTGTTATGTCTCAAAAATTTAACGTAATATCTAGATTTGAACAATTGTACTCATAATGAGTTACTGTCTGTAGGGAAACAACTTTTTACTGTCCTGTAAATTATATGCTACTAAAGTAATCGAATGTTTATTTGTATCAAAATTATTTAGAGGTTAACCCTTTGTTATTGATTTTTCTTTTTCTTAACTATATACTGTACACGTATGCATGTATTTATTTGTATTTTTTGTCCTATAAATGGATTTATCTGTTGGGCAATAAAGGAATTATTATACAGAATTAAAACATGTATTTCGTCAACACAGTGGCTTCTTCAGATGTCGAGTACATAGACTAGTCTGTTGAGTACATAGACATAGTTGAGTCTATGTACTCAACATCTGAAGAAGCCACTGTGTTGACGAAACAATTGTTATGTTTAACAAATAAGAGGTGAAAATCTAACTAGCGAATGTTTCTGTATAGATATGGATTTTCATCAAGTAACGGCCCAATCAATTCGGAAAGGAATTATTATTATTACTATTTTCCTATAAAAAAATACCAGTTGTTTCATGGGTTTCATGTTAAATGGAACACCCTGTACATGTAGTTACGATAATACCTCTAAAATTGTTTAATAAATCGAAATATTAGGACAATTTAATTAGTTATTACTGCGAACTCTAATAATTGTAAATAAATGGGCAACATTTAACCCCGAATTTTCCTTCGCGTAATTACGCTGCTAATTAAAAAATAATAACTGAACCAAAATTGAACCTCTGATTTAAAGCTATAATATGCGAGTTATTGGGAAAAAATAATTAAAACCGGAATTTCATATTTATATAGGGTGGTCCAACCATAATGCACGATGTTAATTGTGAGTCACACCTTAACGTCAAGTTTTTTGCCTAACCTAATTTGACATTTCTTTGTTTCACTGTTTGACAAATTCAACCATGGAGAGGTACACAATTGAGCAGCGCGTTAAGATTGTTGAAGCCTTTTACGAAAATGGGCGTTCAAATCAAAATGCATTTCGTGCACTTCGTGACTTTTTTGGTCAGCATAATCGACCAAATGTGTCCACAATCGGGAGAATTGTGCGCAAATTTCAGCAAACCGGGTCTGTAGGAAATGTGAAAACACCTGTACATGCTCGCCCAGTTCGTTCTGCGGAAAACATTGCTGTTGTCGAAAATGAGGTCGGCCAAGCAGTTACCGTGAATGGTGTTCGCTATCGCGAGATGATAACGGACTTCTTGTGGCTAGAAATTGAGGATATGGACCTGGACGATATGTGGTTCCAACAGGATGGTGCCACTTGCCACACAGTCAACGAAACAATGGCACTTTTGCGCGAGAAATTCAATGGCCGTGTTATCTCGCGTCGTGGCGATGTTAATTGGCCGCCACGATCATGTGATTTGACACCGTTGGACTTCTTTCTTTGGGGATATTTAAAAGAAAAAGTGTACGTCAATAAGCCAAGAACAATTCAAGAGCTAAAGGATGAGATAATTCGGCACATTAACGACATTGAACCTCAATTATGTCTCAGAGTCATTGAAAATATGGACCATCGGATAGAGGTATGCCACCGAAGCCGTGACGAGCATTTGGCCGATATTTTGTTTCACACATAATTGTCATAGATCCTTCTATCATAATAAGAAATATTAAGATGATTCTCTGAAAACTTCTTGTTTTATTTACAATTAACATCGTGCGTTTTGGTTGGACCACATTTTATAATAATTTCTCGTAAAATTTGAATGTCGCACAAGAAATTTTAATTAAAACAAATCTAAATTGTAATTTTATACAAACAGATTTGGAGTATAGGCAACCAACATTTCCTGAATAAAATATTAGTTGTATAACCTTTAGTATAAATAGTTTACTATTATTTTCAGTGATTTTGATTAGGCAAGTTCGCCCAATTTAATTAGCAACATGAATGTAAGTCAGGGTGAATAAAAAATTACAAATACTTTAAATACAGAGTAAAAAAAAAAACAAATTGCATTCCAAACTGACATGAAAACGAACATAAGAGCGGGCCTCTCAATTCTCTGTACGTGCATATATGTACCATTGAGAAAGGAAGTAGTGAGACAGTCGATACATTTGTATGAAATGCAGACAATGATTAATTAATTACACACCTAAAAGTGTAATTAATTATAAAATTCGTTCGTTATTGCCTACGTTTGGGGTGGTGGTGTTCTGTGACAGGCATCGAAAGTGTCTCATTACTTTTTTTCTCAGTGGTACGTGTATACCGTACCCATACACAAAGGTAAACCAATCTTTTGAATTTATGAACAATGACCATCATTTTAAATAAAAAAACGAGATGAACGACGTTTTCAATATAGCAACGAACAATACTAGTACCCGGCCCTTTTCGGTGTTGAAAAGAACTTGGGATGATGTACCTGGAATTAGATACGACGACATGTCAAACTAATCTAAATTGCATCTGGGTTTTTCGCTTTAGAGTGGCCTGAAGTGGGTGCTGTTAATTTTTTTCAATATTATCACCGCATCTTTTTAAACTTCGTCGTGTGTTTGTTTATCAGATGAGTGATGTTTTTTCATTTAAATATTGTATTGTATTTAATAAATATAGTCATAGTATGACGTAATATTTTTTTTGGTAACCCGTTTTGTTGATTGTTATAATTTTTATACATAGATTTGTTTGTAAATTAACTTTGAAGTTGTTTACTTGATATAGATATCCTTAAATATTGAAAAGTAGACTAGAATATGGTTACTGATTTCTTTTACTTTTTCCCCTTTCCTGATATTGATTTCCTATCTGTAATATTTAAATAACACCTTCAACATTTTTCGGTAAACTGAATGTGATGGATCTTAATTTAAAAGTTTTACTCGACTCGAAGACTAATTTTGCCCCTTCCTATTTCCTCGAAGGGCTGAATTTTTGTATACGGGAGGCATATAAAAATTTCGTATATTAATTTGGGTGATCTTTAAACTTGATTGACATGGTTGCCTCTGTTATTTCAACCTATAATTTAACCTTTTTATTATTTGTTGTTTTATCTAATAAAAATAGATAACCCATGTATCGTGCACCCTATCTTTATAGGCCAATAGAAAACTCTATAGGACTAATATCTGGGAATGTGATGATCATCTTATCTAACTAACTAATGGTTAATTTAATTTTAAGCATCATGATGATGTACAAATGTCCCCCGGACATTTCCATTTTCTGTAAAACATAATAAAATCTTTAGTCTAGGTCTTCAGGATTACAATAATTTTGATGATTGTCATTTTTTTTTATTTTTGTCAGTAGCGCGTTCTCTAAATTGGTCAACAATATAATAAATGGTTTTTCTATTGTAAATTAGTCTATGTGCATATTTATTAATAAAGGGACCACCAAACAATTGTATTTGTTTTTTCGCCAATTATTTGTATATTTTTAAAATACAAATAAATGCCTATTAAATATACTGAGAAATTTTGAGTTTAAAGAATCACTTTTACTTAAATTAATAACAGAAATTCGTTATTTAAAAAAATTGTAGAATTAAATTTGTTTTTATTCGTTAGTTATTGACAGTATTCATGGTTCTGATAAACAAAATAAATATCATTTTTTAAATCTCTACAAATGGTTTCAAAATTAATTACTTTTATTTTTAATTTTGTTTGTAATTTTTTTTATTTTTGAGTGCAGTCTTTTCTTATTTGCTAAAAAATGTTTTGTCATTAAACAAATTTTCAATAAATCTTGGGAGATAACCAGTGGCGGAGCTATGGATGATATAATTTTTTTTTTCACAAAAAAATACCATTCTGTATAATCTTACAAAAAGACTGCCTCTTCAGAGCCTGTCGAAGAAACTCTATCTTCATATGTTTTATTCTCTTTTCTTAACTGTTTACTAAACAATTAAGAAAAGGAAAACGGTAAAAGGTGCAAACCAAAATGGAGCGGAACAAAAAATGAAGAGAAGGCAATGAAGTATATGAAGACAGTTTTTTTATTATACAGAGTGGGTTATTTTTTTTGAAATAGCTCCGCCACTGGCTATCTTTGAAGGCTGTTTTTTTTTTTTATTTTATACCTACGAACATACTAAAACCATGTACCAAATTTGTTAAATATATCTCGAGCGGTTTAGAAGTAACAAAAATTAAATTGATTTTTTTATTTAATTTTGGATACCCTACTGCTTGAAAACGACGTTTTAGATGTCCATGTTTATATAATTAAATTACATTAATTTAAAGTTAGGCACAGAATACGTCCGTGGATTTTCTGCATGACTCTACAAAGCAGTCTGTATAGCATTCTACTTCAAATTCCTGATATTGAATTCTCGTTTTTTTATTTTGAAAACATTTTTTTTTCAAATCGATCATACAAATTTTTAATTCTTTTTTAAAAAAATAATACCGGAGAGGAGTGGCATATTTCAATTACAAATTTAACTTAGTATCTGAACTGTATCTATCGCCCTTCAAAGTATTTATATTTCCATTTGAATCGCATTGTAAGCCGTACTTCACTTTGATTTGGTGTTTTTTATGACACAGTCTGTGATTTATTAAATTTTATGTACACAAAATGAATTCCAATCTATAAATACGCACTTTTATTGCATTTAACAACAATTAGATGACGCACTTTCTAGATAAGAGTATCATTACCAAATTCACGAACATATTTTTGTATCTACACGTACTACCGTTTTGAAGTATTTATTTTCGGTAAAAAAAAAAAACGACAAAGGGCAATGGTCAATGTCATAAAGATCTCTCATAAAATACTCTACAATTCCTGAGAATATTAAAGTATGGTAGTGCGGATATCTGAGTAGATAATATCTCTTTTAAATATAAAAATATTCACTAACAATTTTTTTATATAGTTAGAAAATCTCTAATAAACAGTTTTTCAGTGACTACTCGCCAAAGTGATTTCATTTAGAAATTAAGCAATCAATATATTTAAAAATACAACATTATATCTATTCCGTCTGGGCTACACGAAACAGTCTTTCATTACCTCATCACTAACAATAAAATTATTTTTTATAAGACGAATCTATTTTTTAAATACTACAAGGAACGTACTTAATATACAGAGAGGTCCAGACTGATTGAATGCGTCGCTCACGTGTTTTTTGATACCTAGTAACATTTTCAAGTTATATAGTTAGCAACAATGATTTATATTGATGTATAAGGTACCCTGCACCATACCTGTACTGTTTCTGTCACATCTAGAAGGATCTTTAACGTTTCTGAATTTATTCCAAAGTCACGATATTTTGACAGTCAATAAATAGTAAGTTATTTATAAAATAAACGGTAGGTTAATAAACTAATAAGTTCGTATACAATATTCGTATACAATGTTGTATAAAATATACAAAATCTTTAGCTCCAAAGCGTATCTGATTATATACCTGTACGATTGTATATCAGTACCCTCAAAAGGCGCACTGGGTATGGGATACCCGGGGAGGAATTATGTTTGTTTGCCTATTAAATGGTGAAGTGGGGGGGGATTGATTGCCAACTTTATAAACGTTATTACGTTCTCATATAGAAGCTTTTTTTTATTACAAAGATTTGTGCGAAACTCAAGACCCTAGAGATTTAATGGCTGAGAATAAAATGGAAAAATATAAACGTTATTGTTACTATCCGATTGCTGAGGAGGGACTCCTAAGGGTGCCCTCTGACAATAGGGGTGTCCACTTCCTGTTTGACAAGAAATATAAGATCACCCTCACCAGCAAGACCGACTGGATGGAGGGTCGACCTGGATTACCGCTCAATGGAAACATCTGGTACACGAATAGAGCCAAGAGTGGGAACAGAGCGGGTGCGGGGGTTTATAGGCGATGCGATGGGATAGGTAAAACCTTCCCCCTGGGCAAATACACTGCCGCATTCCAGGCCGAGCTAGTTGTAATTACATACGGTGTTCTGGGAGCCGACCACAATCGGACCCAGGAGAAGGTATGTATCCGCTCGGATAACAGGGCAGCGTTGGCAGTCCTGAATTCAGCAACGACAAAGTCGAAGCTGGTCTATAATTGCTATGAAGCATTGAACCACTTGACAGGGAAGGGACCGGTGGAACTCTTATGGATACCTGGGCATAATGGCATTAAGGGAAATCTAATTACAGAGGACCTTGCCAGACTAGGGACCAGGGAAAACCTCTATGGACCAGAACCTGCAGTGGGAATAAGTCGGAATCTGATCAGAGACCGCATCAATGGCTGGGCAAGAGACCAGCACAATAAAAGATGGAGAGGAGTAACGGGTTGTCGAATAACCAAACTCTTCATCGAATAATCAGAGATTGAGAAATAAGCCCAAGAATTCATTAAATTGAACAGGCACAAAGCCAGAACCCTGGTGGGTATCATAACGAGTCACAATAATAGCTTGAATGCATATAACCACAAGCTGAGGCTGACTGACAGTCCGGCCTACAGATACTGTAAAGAAGACGAGGAGACCTCGATTCATCTTCTTTACACCTGCCCCGCACTGGAGGAGAAGAGGTACCTTATATTAGGGACCCCTGTTATCCTAGAGGAGGCGAGCCTTAAGGCGGGGGATGTGCCTAAATTGCTCCTTTTATGGAATAGCATTTTTGGATAATGGCCCGGATAAGAGGGGATCGCCAAGGGTCTACCCATGCGATCAGTGGCTGATGAGGCCCAAACCCATATAACATAATAATAATAATAAATACTGTCCGATTTCTTTGAATCGAAAAACAGGTTATCAGTCTAAGGCGTGATTTTCCTATGTGAAAGGGTCATACTGCTAGAATTTATGTGAAGTATAGTATCCAATTAACAATATTCAAATATTTTATAATATTTATACTTTTAAGAGTAATTTTTACTGAAAAATAAATTACTTCTTATGCTTGACCAAGGATTATTATTTCGAAATCATTCAACTTTTCCTCAACAAATAAATATATCTTTGAACTGAAGCCAAATAACCTAATAAACCTCTAAAAGTATGTTTAATCCCCTTCCAAATGTCGGTGAGAAATTTTTTTTTATCTATTAATTTCTCAGCAAAGATATGATCTTTGAAAGAAAACATCATGTTTTGGACAATTTTTAATATATTTTTTTTAATTTTTTTCTGTTATATCAGCTAAATTTTTTTTCAATAATCCCATAAACATTGTCTTTTTCTACATCATCTGAGGTATCGATTCAATTTTTTTTTTTAATCGATCAATTTAACGGTAAGGCATGGATAATTAAAAAAACACGGGCATGACGTATCCATGTGCTCCTCTTGAGGCTTAGTAACAGTAATAAAATTCGACAACACTCATACTGTTCAACAGACAATTAAAAATCTCTTCAAATGAGGTGCTACACACAACCAAATTATATTAAAAAAAAAAAAAAAAAAAAAAAAAATATGTGGGTGTCAAAAAAATCCGTTGAAACGATATCATTTTAAAAAAAAATTTATGTATTGCATTAAGTTCTAAAGTAGTTTTATTTTACGTGCAAAACTAATGCGTGTCTTATTGATCACATAGTAAAGCATAGTAAGGTAATATAGTAAATAAAGGGTTATTTCGGGTTGTGTTATACCCCCATGGAGCAGTTGATGGATTAGATTTTCCAGCTGACGAGTCAATTTATTAAGGGCGAATTTGGGTTAGTTGATCGAGACCTACCTAGTCCTGCGGTTATAGCGCATTAGATAAACTATAAAAAGAAAGTCATTAAAAATCCGCACGATATCACAAAGTGATTAATTCGACACCGGTATTCCATTCATAGCTGCTCAGATCTTCTTGTGATAATGTTACATTATTTAAACTTTCAATTTGGCCTAGTTAAGCAATGACAAATGCCCTGTGATGTGACCGACGCAGGCTTTAATAAAAACCAGTTCATTGTACATCGACATCACGTGACGTATTCTCTCAGTTTTGGTCAATTTAAACATTTCATACCTGAAAACAATTGATTAGCCACTATTTTGTTAATTATATACATATACGCTTTTGTAAATAAAAATAGAGGAAAGAAAAATGGTTTTTAAATGTTTTGGGTATTAGTACTTAGTAGATATCATTGTGTGGGTTACTTTCAAACATACCAGGTATGTAAATATGAAACGGGAATTTTTTGCCCATTGCTAGCTATACATTTTTCCCACTTCCCTGACAATTTGTGGATTCCATGCCAAAAAATTCTTGCTCTTTTGAGGCAAACCAGTCATCGAGCCATTTTCGTACTTTTTCATAAGAAGTGACGCTCTGCTCAGCAAGTGCGTGTCCCATCGATGCAAATAAGTAGTAATCGGATAGAGCCAAGTCTGGTAAGTAAGCTGCATGCGAAAGTATTTCCCAACCAAACGCCTCAATCGTTTCCTTGATCGGTTTTCCTGTGTGATGGCGCATTATCATGAAGCAAAATCACTTTTGTTGTCGGTAGAGTTCAGTATTAATGGTTTGACCATATTTTAGCAGCTCATAATAGATCACACCCTTCTGATCCCACCTTTAGCAGCTCATAATAGATCACTGACCCTGTGATGAAACACGGAGCGTTGTCTTCCGTCTATAGCGATTTGGCCTTGCTGTCGATCTCGATGGTTCGCCTGGAGTTATCCATGATCTTTTACACTTAGGATTCTCGAAATATATCCAACTTTTCATCGCCAATTAAAATTCGATGGAGAAATGACTTTTTTTGTGCATGGCGAACAGCATTTCGCAAATGGTTTTTCGGTTTTCCTGTTGTCTTTCATTCAGTTCACGTGGAACCCATTTTCCCATCTTCTGGATCTTTCCCATGGCTTTCAAACGTATGGAGACGGCTTCTCGTGTCACATTTAATTGATCCACGGGTTCTTGTTACGTTTGAGCGTCATTTTCATCTAATAATGCTTGCAATTCTCTATCTTCAAACTTTTTCGGTGGTCTTCCACGTTCTTCGTTTCTCACGTCAAAACTGCCACTTTTGAATTTTCTAAACCATTAAAGCACTGTGATTTACCAAGAGCATGCTCACCGTAGGCTTCAACAAGCATTCGACGCGATCCTGCAACAGTTTTCTTTCAATGGTAACAGATAATCAATACTATCCGTAAATCGTAGTTTCCAGGCACAAAATTCGACATGTTCAACGCTATTAAAAACGATGTTGTTGTATGAAACTTGTTTTGTGAGGTAAAAATCTTTATCAGATATCAAAACAAGAAAAAGGCGCTAATGACGTGGTATGACGGTAACTACTTTAACAACTAGGCCATCTATGGGCAAATTCCAGTTTCGTATTTACATACCTGGTACCCTGAAAGAACAGATCATTTATTGTTCATGAACTAATGAATAATGTAACGAATTTACTAGAAAGTTCTTTATTTCGAACACTTATTTACACTCAACTATCTACAAGTCCAACTAACTAACTAACTTTAATTTTATAAACTAATTTTCTGGTACGTAGCTCTCGCACAGTCGTGCCTATACCTATGTATGCCTGGATGTCTTATATCACCGCCGTATAAAACTTCGCCCTTTACTCGTACGTATTTCAAGTATCTGATAGGCACTCAGCGCAATGGAAATAATCGTTTTTATATGTTTTATTTTGAAGAGGCAGACAGACAATTATAAATTAGTACCAAGCAAGGTTTGTTAAATGAAAAATATATTTTTGACTTCCAGAAAAAGTCATGGTAACCCGTAATTTTACTATGAACAAATATAACTCTGATTTTTCAAAAGAAAAATATATATTGCTGACCAAGTTTACGATCGTTTTTTGGTGAAATACATGACGTTAGCTACAATTTGACATATTTGTGTCATAGAGAATGCTTTTATTTGAACAAATTAAGGTCAAATAAAAGCATTCTCTATCATAAATAAACTGTTCTTTCAGTGTACAGTAAAAGTCAATTACAACCTATTCTAATAAGAAGTATTTTTGTCCATTCTGGATTTTGATCTTGTTGTCTCGTGCTAATTATGAAATATTCAAAATGTATGTCTTGAAACCCTATATTTTGCCTCTATAAATAAAAAGTGTAATAGAATTTAAAACACACAGGGCAATCAATCAAGATGCGTCGACAGGCTTTGAGGTGGAATGTTACGAACACAGCTAGTGCTCGTAAATTCCACATGAAAACATGCAACAAATTGTCATTTATTGGCGAATTTAATACCAATAAAGTTACTAACTGTTATCGCTAAAGGTATGTGTAAAAACAGTAAAATGTGTCACTATACAAAGATAGTAATAAACAATGTACGTAATGGTTATTAACAGAATTGTGTTCAATTATAATTAAATTTCTCGTCTTATATTTTTTTAATTCCATATTTTCGTGACCAGAGTCTACAAAGTGTTTGCTGTACATTTAAATATATTTCTGTTTGACCCAAATTTTTGGTGTATAAAATCTGTTATTTGTTAATTAAAGCTATGTATTAAAAGTAGATATTATTTTGATATAGACAACATATAGAATATACAAATATGCGTTTAAAAAAATTACAAATTAATCTTTTTTTTTGTGATATAAGAACTATTATATATTTATGTTACTTTTTTACAGGGAGTTCAAGTCATGGAATATTTCTCTATCAATTTCAAAAATCCAAAATTTAATTTTATACAGGGTGTCAGGATAATTTCTGGTATAACTTAGATACTAAGCAATACAAGAAAAAAAACTTAACCCCCATACACACAAAATTAAAAAAATTGTCATCAACATGTTTTTATCTCTCATTTACGCTAATAGTAATATTCTATATATCACATATACTGAGTAGGTCACATGATGTTATTTGTTTATCTCGCCAAAATGGTAACTGCCTTAACATCCATTATATTCATCTCAGATTCAAACAGGTCAACTAGGTTAAAAATACAAACCCTCAACCAATTTTAAACATGGCAGCAATTTGAAGCTGAAAGTGTCAAGCCTGAGTTGTAAAATGTGAGAGGAAGGGGTTGGTTTTTTTTTTTTCAGAAAAAAAAAACTCGCGGTTAGTGAACCAGAGATTAAGGTAAATAATCGACAGGATACAGACTATCAACGTTAACTGCGCTAACTGTATTCGCCGTGAACCTGACAATTTTTTTATCCGACTCAGGGGTGTTCTGTCGTAGGCGACATACGCAATATTTTCATCTGACCGACCACGAGGACGTATTAATAGTGCCTTATCAATAACAGAACGCATTTCTTCAAATTTCTTGGTTAAGTTGCGAACTGTTAACTTTGTAAGCGCTGTGTTTTGTTCGGATTTTGTGCAAGTTTTATTAATGCAACTGTAAATGATCACTCACTTTCATAAAACAGTGGTACACAAACTATTCGTTGTTGAACTGATAATCGCGGCATGTTGACTTCGTATGATATGTAGATGACAGTCGTTAAGTATTGACGCCCTATCTTTGACAGAATACAAATGGCGCGCAATTCAAATCGTATAGTTTCAACTGAGACACCCTGTATATGCAAAATCATTAAGTTTATTTTTAATATCATTGGATATAATGAGAAGGGAATAAAAAATATTATCCCAGGGAAAATTTAGTAATCCCAGGGATAATATGGACGATGGAATAGATTGTAAAAGGTGATCCAACCAAAACGCACGATGTTAATTGTAAATAAAACAAAAAGTTTTCAGAGAATTATCTTAATATTTTTTATTATGATAGAAGGATCTATAACAATTATGTGTGAAATAAAATATCGGCCAAATGCTCGCCACGGCTTCGGTGGCATACCTCTATCCGATGGTCCATATTTTCAATGACTCTGAGACATAATTGAGGTTCAATGTCGTTAATGTGCCGAATTATCTCATCCTTTAGCTCTTGAATTGTTCTTGGCTTATTGACGCACACTTTTTCTTTTAAATATCCCCAAAGAAAGAAGTCCAACGGTGTCAAATCACATGATCGTGGCGGCCAATTAACATCGCCACGACATGAGATAACACGGCCATTGAATTTCTTGCACAAAAGTGCCATTGTTTCGTTGGCTGTGTGGCAAGTCGCACCATCCTGTTGGTGCCACTTGCCACACAGTCAACACATATCGTCCAGGTCCATATCCTGAATTTCTGGCCACAAGAAGTCCGTTATCATCTCGCGATAGCGAACACCATTCACGGTAACTGCTTGGTCGACCTCATTTTCGAAGAAGTACGGCCCGATGACGCCGCCAGCCCATAAACCGCACCAAACAGTCACTCTTTGTGGATGCATCGGCTTTTCAACAATCACTCGTGGATTCTCATTTGCCCAAATGCGGCAATTCTGCTTGTTAACGAATCCACTGAGGTGAAAGTGTGCCTCGTCGCTGAAGATGATTTTCTTCATTTGCTGAAGATGATTGACCACGCTTGAAATGGTCAGTAGGCTTCAGCTCTTGAGTCAATTGAACCTTGTAAGCGTGTAAATTCAAATCTTTATTCAAAATTCGCATCAGTGATGTTCAATTGTTGGACACGACGACGAGTCGAGGTTGACGGCTCTTCTGCTACACTATCGCGAACAACAGCAATGTTTTCCGCAGAACGAACTGGGCGAGCATGCACAGGTGTTTTCACATTTCCTACAGACCCGGTTTGCTGAAATTTGCGCACAATTCTTCCGATTGTGGACACATTTGGTCGACTATGCTGACCAAAAAAGTCACGAAGTGCACGAAATGCATTTTGATTTGAACGCACATTTTCGTAAAAGGCTTCAACAATCTTAACGCGCTGCTCAATAATTGTGTGCATTAACATCGTGCATTATGGTTGGACCACCCTTTATAATACCAACAACAAGAATTTAAGAAATACTGAAAGAAGTCGTTTATAATGGGTGCCGATGGTCGCTTTACTTGACTTATTGATAAATCTGAGTTTTCCCTGAATCTTGTAAAATAGCGAGTTAACATAACTTTTCATTGATATTTAATTCAAACCATATAATTCTCAATGGTCGTTTACTCAGTCGTTTACATATTATATGATGGTGATTCTAATTCAATTAATTCCTTAATTATTTATCTTTAAAGTGAAAGTAGGCGGCTCGCCTTTAACAATCGCGCGGTATCTGTGTTATCTGCTTTGAGATAAAAAAGTCCAACAACTTGTTTGATATTCACATACGTAAGCGTTGCACATACATACAATATACATCTCACCCGAAGCTATTTACAATGGCCTCTATGCATACAATGCAATTACTCGCAACTTACGTAGAACTTTAATAACGTTATGATTACTCGGTACAGGTTGTCATTTGGCACTTTTGTCAGCCCACAATGCTGGTTCGCCGCTCCCTTGGAGCATTGTCACTGGGGTATTTCAATTTTTTTTTTTTACAAAGAGGCTGTTATATTTTATGAGTTGGTAAATTCACAGACGAGGCGGTGCTGATCTTATATGACAAGGATTTTTTTATTCAGTCGCGTACTGGTTGACTGATGCCGAATAATGATAATGACTGTCAGTAACATTCTTAAAATGTCTATATGGTATACTACGAGGCAGGGGCGGCTGGTGTATAGGTGCTGCAGAGCTGCAGAACTTCCAAAAAATTAGATATTTGTATATTTTCGCGACATAATAATTACTAAAATTTATTAATAAAATAATTTGGTTAGTTGGTGCAGCTAACCAAATTATTGCGTTAAAGTCGCATTCTGCCCGCCGTCCTCTATTGAGTAGTAGACCAGATGAATTATCTGGGTCTCTACGCGAGCGCGTTGCGGTACATTGAACTGGGCCACACGAGGTAGTTCTCAGCACGGCTCGGCACACCCGTCCTCCCCCTCAACTCCCGCGACAATCCACACTTGGCGCTCGTAAATGCGCGAATTTACACGGTCAGTGAGCTGTATTTTTTCCAGCTAAGGTAACATCAGTGAATGTTTACTCCTTCCTACTCGGGCGGACGTAAATCGTACCTATTTCGTATTTCGTGCTAATTTGAGATTTTAAATACTCTTTTGTGAATTTGTGTAGTGATTTATTGTACTAATTATTAATATTTATATACTGTGATAGTGACAATGGATTTAGTTTATAATTTAGTTCATGTGAAGGGATTTTTTAAATACTCTTATGAAGAAAAAATTGATTTAAAAGACAATGGTAGGTCATTGCCCGATATTGTTATTGAGACTGCAGGTGTTAGCCGCGGAAAAGCATATAAACGTCAATTTAATAGAGACATTTATTCGAAGAACAATTGGATTTGTGGGTGCAACAAAAAAATGCGTTATTTTGTTTTCCTTGTTTACTTTTTGGCGGCGATAAAGCATGGACGGAGGTAGGGGTGACAGATTTGGTGCACTTAACTGAAAAAATAAAAAAGCACGACAACTCCAAAAGCCATCTACATAATACAATGGAATTAGCTTTATTAGGAACAACTAATATTAAAGCGCAGCTAGATTCAGCTTATTGGATAAATGTGCAAAAGCATAATGATAATGTGACAAAAAAGAGATACGTTTTGTCAAAAATTATAAACTGCATAAAGTTTTGTGGGGCCTTTGAACTGGCGCTGCGAGGACATGACGAAGCGGAAACCTCTCAAAACCCGGGGATATTTCGTGGTTTGATAAATTTTTCTGCTGAGCTTGATGTAACTTTAAGCGAGCATCTACAAAATGCTTCAGTATTTAAAGGAACCTCTAAAGAAATACAAAATGATCTTTTAGACTGTATATTAAAAGTATGTCATGAAGAAATAATTAAAGAAATTAACAAACCTTAATTTTTGGCAGTTATGGCAGACGAAACAACTGATGTATCTGCCAAAACTCAGTTAGTGGTAGTTTTAAGATATATTCTCGATGGTGAACCGATTGAACGTTTTTGAACATACCTGAAACCTACAAAATGTGACGCTGAAACTCTTTCGGAAAATATTTTAAGTGCTATAGACCCTCTAGTAGAAAATTCACCTTACAAGCCTTTTCTCTTAACCAAAGAATATGACCGCAAACATGAATATTCTTCAAAAAGGTATTAAATTCCAATAATTTTTCTTGTAAAAGTCTATATTTTTGTATAAACGGATTTTACAT
Organism: Rosalia funebris; assembly: GCA_037954035.1. Lineage (NCBI taxonomy): Eukaryota > Metazoa > Arthropoda > Insecta > Coleoptera > Cerambycidae > Rosalia > Rosalia funebris. The sequence goes on along the minus strand of JAZFAV010000039.1, from coordinate 16,266,304 downwards.
AGAAATTCTGAAGTATCAGGAAAACGCGTGACCTTGAAAATTTTCGCCTGCGGCGCAATTTTTTTGCGGCCCCTACGGCGCCAGTAACTTGGATACGTTTGAAATTTGCACGCCGGCGGCCAATACCCTAGGATCGGCCCTGTGCAAAACACCCGTTTCATTTCATTACGAGCCGCCACTGCTACGAGGGGTATTATTTATATTTTGAGCCTAATAATAAAACATTAATTTGTCATTGAAAATTACTTTATCGTTTGTCAAAATATTCTCCTTCATGATCTCTACACTTTTGCATGCGTTCGAACCATTTATTTGTCAAAGCATTTTTTCCGTTCCGCTTGAGATATCTCCAAAACATGGTTTTTGAACGCATCGACGGCTTCTTCTGCCGATGAAAATCATTGTACACACAATTTATTTTTGACGTTAGGAGACAAAAAGAAGTCATTGGGTGCCAAATCAGGACTGTACGGATGACCCATTAATTCGATTTTTTGAGTGTTTAAACATTCGGTTGTTAGACGAGCTGTGTGAGAGCTCGCATTGTTATAATGAAAAATGATCCGACGGCGCTTGTTTGTTTTCCTTATTTCACCGAAGACTTCTGGCAAACAAACGGTTGTGTACCATTCAGAATTGACCGTTTCACGTTCCTCTAAAGGCACTGTTGCTATATGACCAGTTTTTCCGAAAAAAAACAGATTTGTTTTAAATTATGCGGGATTCAGTAAGAACAAACCTTTTTTACAGCTAAATGATCAAAAAAAGCAATATTTTATATATGCTAGTCGAACTAATGCCTAAGGTTGCCTCAATCTCACAGTATGTCACATGACGATCTTGCACTATCAGTTTTTGCACAGCATCTGTTTTCTGGCACAACAACTAATTTTGGACGACCTTTTACGCCTTTCGTCGTTGAGCGAATAGTGGCCACGATTAAACTCGTTATATCAGCGTTTCACAGTGGCAAAGGATAGTGCTTTATCGCCAAAGGTGGAAGTAAGTTTAACGATGCACTCTTGCCTTGATAATCCACGTCGAAAGTCATCGCACGATAATTTTCACGTGTTATTTCCATTTTTTTTTTTCGCTGAGATACAATTTTCAAATCACTGTAAATAACACAAATCACGCTTCATCATCATGAGGTCATCAGTCCTAAGACTGGTTGGACGCTAACCTCCAGCTTCTCCTATCTTGTGGTAACCTACGCATTTCGCTAATTGTGCTACAACCTACATCTCTTACTATTTGCGAGCAGTAGTCTAATCTAGGCCTACCTCTGCCTTTCTTCACTCCTATTTCTGCCTCCAAAATATCCGCAGACTATTCCCCCATATCTCAGCAAGTGGCCTACCATTCTATCTCTTCTCTTATTTATGTTGTTCCACATACTTCTTTTCTCGCCGACTTTCTCTAATACTTCTTCGTTTCTAACCCTATCAGTCCACGGTATTTTCATCATTCTTCGGTAACACCACATCTCAAAAGCTTCTAATTTCTTCCTACTTGCTTCCCCTACCGTCCAGGTTTCACAACCGTATAGTGCCGTGCTCCATACATACGTTTTCAAACATCTCAAACATACATACATTTCAAACATTACCCCCGAGCATAAAAGTGCTTTCTTTTTGTTAAAATCTACTCGACCCTGCGCTATTCTTTGTTTTATATCTTTATCGCTTCTTTCATCCCAATTTATTTTACTTCCTAAATAAGTGAAGCCTTTAACTTCCTCCAATCTTTCATTATTAATTTGTACTTTCGTTTTTGCTCTGCTCTCGCGCCCTCTGCACACTAACACTTTAGTTTTGTTTTTATTCACCCTCATTCCGTATTCCTCTGTCAACACTGCCTCCATTTCGTTCAACGCTGATTCCAATTCCTCTTTACTAGATGCTAATACTGCTATATCATCCGCGAATCTCAGCATTTTTAGTTTCTGTCCCTGTACTTTAATCCCGAAATCCACTCTATCTTTTACGACATTAATCGCCTCTTCGATGTACAGATTAAAAATTAGTGGTGATAGCGTACATCCTTGTCTTACTCCTTTCCTAATACCTACTTCCCTTCTTTCCCCTTCTACTTCTATAACAGCAGTTTACTCTTTGTATAGATCACGCTTAAATGACAAAATGTTCCGAAGGAGGTTAATGTCAAAAATGTCTTTGACCTTTCCATTAGAAACGTCAGATGGCGTCTGACAACACTTAGTGTTGCCAAGAATCAAAATATAAATAATGCCCCTCGTATATATTGTATGAAACAATTTTTTTTAAAGTGTATCAAAAATGTCTTCAAATTTGCCATTCGGCTAATCCGTTAACAAATTAATGTCTTATATAGTGGCAGTTTTTCAAGTTTATCAAGTGATACACTTGATACACTCTCAAGTGTATCAATCTATCTGTGAAAGATCTGCAGCATGAGGTATTTCCATAGCCGTTTCATCGAAACATAACGTAATGAAAAAATATTTTTATATAAAGAGAACGACCGTTCGACATCTAATGATGTAAAGTTGGCATAATTAAAGTGATCGCTGTGTGAGTGTAACGGATCTGTAGACGTACGATCACCACAAAATCTTAATCTTAAAAGAAACGGAGATTGTAATTTGTAATTTTTCTGTTGCTACTACTCCATTATTATAGTTACGAATAATTTTTAAACCTGTTTTAATATATGTATCTTGAAATTTCACAGGACTTTCCTTGATAGCAGTTGTTTCTTTAGGTCGAATTGTAAAACTACAGACTTAATTTTTTTTGGAAATTGTCAAAGTAATAAAGTGCTCCCTGTAAGCATGTTCCCCAGGGTATAATTTTTGGCTGTGGCACTTCAGGGATATCGGAATACTGACTGTGAGATTCTCAAATACATTAATACATAAAGTTTATACGTAACTTTTACAATTTTATATTTTTCTAATTTATTTAGCACCATTCTCGTAATTGCTTCGCCAGTGCATTTTTGTAATCATTTACTAGCTAGTGAGAATGAACATGATAGTTTAAGAGGTTCCAGTGAACGTACTACAACGTAAACACATTTTTTTTATGTATCGTCTCGTCCACACATAACCACAATTTTTTATGTAATTTAGATTTCAGTCCGTTTTCGATTGTTTCGCTCGCAGATCGAACCTAATTTCACAACGTTGTCCGATCTGGTAATTGCCAATCGGTGATATACATATTTATTCCAGAATAAATTAGATTCATCAATATATAAATACGTGAAATAGTCTATTATGAAAATTAAATCAAACAAATTTGGCATTTTGTTTTATCCCAATTTTTTTACATGTGTGTCGTACACTGTCTATATGTTTCCTACATTCTCTTCTTGTTGTTGTTGATGTCCTTTGTTAGTTCTACCTACATTCGAGATAATTATGAATTGTGCGCAATTATTTTATTTCATTTGTTAGCCAAAGGTCTTACCTATCATACAATACAGCAATATAAGTTGAAAATCGATAGAATAATTTAAGAAATTCACCAAAACAAATTCACTTTTTTTACCATTCGGTAGATGTATTATAACAAATCGAAATTCACATTTACTGACACGTTCATTCTCTTTGTTACAGGTAAGGCGTATTTCCCAGGAATTGCCGGAGAGGTTGAATAGTAAAAGTTTCAGTAAGACCTCGTATGTAGATATGTAGATTCTATAAGAAAAAAACTAATTTAGCCACATAAAACAATGAATATTAACTATGTACGTTCCATTTATTTATTATTCATGATATATTGAAACAGTTTGCCGTGTTGCTTTTACAGTTTTTATTATATGACTTAACGCTACTGTTTCGAACTTTATGGTACCATCTTCAATGCGGTCCAAATTACAAAAATTAAAATTGACAAACGCCAATTCCCTGTTTTTTATGTAGAAATAAACATTGTTTGCGATAGTTTTAATTACCTTGAAGATTATAACCTTAAAGTATCAAAGTTAACGTGAAAGTTACTAAAAACAAGATTGAATAATTTGATAAGTTGATAACTCAGCGAGCCGCAACAGAGATGGACTAACAATCGATACGCTTTTGATATTAATTTCTATAGCAACGACATCGTCACCGCCTGTTACACAGAGGCCTGTTATGGGTTTGTGCAGGAACTCCAAACCAGAGTTACTGCAGCCCTGGATTGAGTGACTCTGAGTTGTTTGCGGACATGTGTATTAGAGGAAAGAATCTATTTTGTAATGTGTGTAAACGGAATATTAATTCGTTTAAAAAAAGTGTGTAACAATGATAACGATGACACTACATATGACCTTACAGTAATCTTTTGGGCAAGTAATATTCCCTTACATAAACAGAAAAACCCCACACTACGCCAATTTCTAAAAAATATATGTGCCAAAAATACCCTAATCCAACTACACTAAGAAACAGGTATGTTTACCAGATATTCGAGGCCGTATTGCAAAACATTCGCAACTGCGTAGGGGAAAACTTTGTATACGTCATTAAAGATGAAGCCACTGCTGCGTGTGGATATCGTGTCATTTTTTTATTGCCACGTTAAAACCCCAACAGTGCTACTGACAGCCATTTAGCGGCTTCTGAGATATTAGACAGAACCAATCATAAAACAATTGTAAATAATCAATCAATATAAACTTCCAATTGATCCAAAGGCTTGTTGAGGTGGTCCTTGGCATATACCCAAAAAACTAATTTTATATTTTCATATACATAAATCCCACTCCTTATTTCTGAAAATTTTACTGAAACCTGAATGTGTTAATTCCTGAATTTTCAGAATTACAGTTTTTTAAGTTTTGCTTTAAATTTAGATCAAATATTTACGAATAAGAACAACTAAAATAAGGTTTTCCGTCAGCAGTTTTTAAGTGATCATAAGAAATCCATTGGAAAAAAAATTACAAATTTGTATTTGTCTTTCAAAATGTTCACGGACTTTAATACATTGTTTTCAGTAATTTTGTCATAAAGCTTTTTTAGTTAATTTTATTCTCTTTAATTTGAGCGGTCTAAAAATCTTGTACGGTGATTTTTCGCTGAGTTATCGTCGTTCAAAGCAAAAAATCAGTATCATTATTTCCCGAGTAATTAATTACCAAAGTCAAAACTGACTTTTTTGTTTTGAACGACGATAACTCAGCGAAAAATCATCGTACAAGGCTTTTAGATCGCTTAAATTAAAGAGGATAAAATTTTCCAAAAAAGCTTTATGATGAAATCACTGAAAAAAATTTATTGTAGCCCGTGAACCTTTTGAAAAGCAAGCAAAAATTTAGATTTTCTGCGATGGTTTTCTTATGATTTTTTTCCTTACTCAAAAACTGCTAGTAGTAAAACATTTTGAACTCAAGATCTGAAAAGTAGGAACTTGGAGCTTCAATTTGCTTTTTTTTATTTCTCTTCTATATTTCTTCAAGTTACAGCCCTTTTAAAATCATCTAAAAATTCAGGATTTTTTTTCATCCGTTAATTTTCGTGCCCAATGTAATTATAAAATGTTTAATATGATTTTAATAACGATTGTTTGGAGCAAGATGGAAACTAAACCATATAGTCTCTTTATAACTTGCAGTAAGTATTGTTTTTGTTCTTCATCTGGGGTTAGAAGACTTAAATTCTAAGTTTCGTTTTGTTGTCGATGAAAGGGAATTCTGGATCACAGGATCACGATCAATAAAATGGGATGATAATTTAGATCTCTTAACAAAAATTAAATGGGCTTTTTAACACAGAGTTATGTTGTTGTTTTTGTGTAACTTCTAACAGTTCTTCCGATGGAAAACTTAAACGTATAGAGTCACAATTATTTGATTCTTTTTCTTTAAATGTTTTGGCCATCTTTACAGAATATGGCAAAGCCACTATTTCTTCGGTATGATACTATAAATAACAGCAAATTTTTGTTGTTACTTGGGGCATATTTTCGTTTACTTCTTCATAAAAACAAAGATCTTTTAAAAACATCAAATCCTGGAATGGTATTTTGCAGGATAAATGATTATGTATGTCTTTATGTATATATTTACAATAAATATGGAAATATCGCTCAATCCTTCAAAATCAGTCAAACAAAATTCATTTCGAAGAAGAAATTTTTTAGCAATGAATGGCTTTCCCTATCGACTTGACATGGCGAAAAGCACCAGGTAATCGAAATGTAATTGCCTCAGTTTCGTGTCCAAACAAACATATAATAAAGATGTTGAAAATGTTTCTAATATTTGTAAACAAATTCTAATTTTTCATGTTAATGACACGAAACAACATTAACACCCCCTGGGGCACCAATTGAAATTATACTAACGACCAAATTTTTCTTTAAACTTAATTTTAAGTCAGTTAAAAAAAACTTAGGGAGTGGGAACTTAAAAATAACGAGATTGAAAAATACGGACCACCCTACTGCTTATTGGTAAGTTTGACGTCCGATTCGCACTTTTGACTTTGACCAAGTCCACGGAAAAAAGTGATCGCGTCGGGGACGAGGAACCCATTCCCAAGGCAGGGAAACCGGCACCCGGCGATAGTAGTAGATAGTCGGAACCCCACCAAGTGATCAAACAAAATACACTCGGGCAGTCAGTGAGTTCGTGCCGTCGACGGAGCGCGCGTTCACCTCGTCGCCATCCTCGAGCAGGTGATCGGAAAAAGTGTGCGGGGGCCCCGTCCTTCCCTTCCCGGCCTTATACAGAGTGTTGAAACACCGGCGGCATTGTTGTTGTGCATCAGCTGTGCCGGTATATGTAGTTCCGACGACGATACAGTACAGGATAGAAAGCCTGCGGTAAAATTGAGGATCGCAGCAAATACCACCGAACGGTATTTTGCGAAATCGTTGTTTGTTATTGCGCCAGGTGATTAGGTGCGTGTTTTCTGCGAGCGATTGTACAGGGTGGCCGAAAGAAACGTAATCTGGAGGGTCCTACATAATTTCTTTGAAAATTTAATTTTGAATCACAACTTTTTAGTTATTAGTCTTGTACAGAGTGTGGCCCACTTTAGTGCTATGCATTACCACCGAACAGAAATTACAACATTATAATTTCTGTTCGGTGTCTAATATCTAATGTGGTATTATCAAAGATAGAGAGAGGGGCGCTTAAATGGGAAAGTTTTAAAGAATTTTATTTGTCTTTTCACTGCATTATCAAATTTTATCTAACAATTTTATTTTTTAAATAATCGAAAACATGATACATTTTCAACAATGCCTCATATTTTTTTTTAAGTGGAGGCGTGGCGGTATTTTAACAAGTACATACTTTTTACATGTGCTTTTATTTGTATTAACAAGAAAATCTACAATCTTTTGTTTCTGAGAAAATTGGATTAACTTTTGTTTTTCATATGGACGCCGTATTGTATTTTCTACGATTCGATATCATTTTTTATTCTCTTTTCAATGATGTATCACATGGTCAGAAAATTATAGTATTTGTGACTGTAAATTTAATACTATTTTTTTCAAAAGTAGGCTATGAAATAAGTATATTAGAAAACATAATATATTAACAAGAAAGCGTCAAAAGATAACAATAATAAACACACCACAGAAGCATAAGCCTTCTTACCGGATGCCCTTAATAACCCTTTTCAAAACAGAGTTAAACACCCTTATCTGACACGTATTTCTGACACGTTATTCAAGGTGCAACATGTTTTCTGGTGCCTCAAGGGAATATAACCCATTTTTTGCGCGTCGCCATAAATAAATGTCCTAAGAGCTGAGATCAGGAGATCTCGCTGGGCATAAAGCGTTTCCGCCATTTTCAACAACTCTTTCATTAAAAATATCCGGTAAATATTCAGTTACAATATGCCTGTTATGAACTGAACAACTGTCGTGTTGAAACCAAAATTTAATGTCCCAACAGCTTCTCTGGCAGCAGGTATTCAGATTGAAAATGAAGAGCCCAGTTAGATGGTTTCCTACAAAATATTTACGTTTAATTATTTTTTAATGCAAGGATATAAGTGTTTAAGCTAGGAAACCACGCACTAGGCATGAAAGCCAAATCGAGTTTGAAGACTTCTTTGATTGGTTATGTGACCATTGTTAATGGCTCAATAATATGTATGTACGTCAGGAAGAATTAAGATCTTGTCGACGTTTTTACTAATGCCATTAACAAAATCTAACTTGCCTTCTAAAATCATGTTTATTCGATCCCTGAACATTGACCGGTTTGCATGAATAAAATTATTTTTACAGTTGTAATTATTTGTATGTAAATAAATTTATTTGTCTTGTAGAGGATGTAGGATTCTCTTTACGCATGTTATTACATTATTATCTCGTTCGTCGTCAGTAATATTATAATTATCACTTATTTTTTGCTCAAATCTTCCACGGTCTAGCAGATTTATTATCAGATATCTAAAATACCGGATATTGGATTGGTTACGTTCAGGGAACTATTCTTCATAAATTCTTGAAGCTTCAGCCGCATTCCTAGTAGGAAATTCCTAGTTGATTTCAAGTACCTTCTCTTCGTTTGCAAATTTTCTCAGCAGGATTACTATAAAGCTGAATTCAGTAATAACTGGTAGGAGCTAATAAATGTTTAATAAGCAAGAGAAAGTCCAGTGAAAATTAGGGGTATACAAACAATGTTTCACAGAACACAATAACAAATCTATTCGATTTTCTTACACCCTTTTTTTAGTGTCACAACCAACATCGAAAAAATTAAATAAAATTAACAATTCTAAATCCTCTAATTTTCTGATCATGTGGTACATCGTTGAAAAGAATACAAAATGTTATCAAATCGTAGAAAAATCCCATATGGCATCCATATGAAAAATAAAAGTTAATTCTATGTTCTCAGAAACAAAGGACTGTAGATTTTTTTTTGTTAATACAACTAATAGCGCCTTTGAAAGATACCTTAAGAATGTACTTGCTAAAGTATGGCTACATCCCCAATTAAGAAGCATTATTAAAAACTAGTAAAGTTTGATAATACAATTAAAAGACGAATAAAACTCTTCTTGTTTGTCTATCTCTGATAATACCCGAGATAGCAATGTACGCAGCACCAAAGTGGTCCTCACTGTATACGGGGCCCATTTTTGCATTTAAATGTACATTAGTTGGCATAAACTTTTTGTGACGCCATAATTGTATCGTTTAATGACAACCTTCTTCTTTAATAGGGCCAATTTACGGAGCACATTTTTCATAAAGAAATTATGTGAAAAAAAATTTTAACGTCATATATTACTTAACGTAATGCAATGGGCCAACCTTGAGCGGGTATTTTTTACTTCTCACTGTTTCTATGTTTACGAATACCTTGTATCTACCTTGTCGTAGGATATGTTTTTATCTTAATTAACAATTTGTTTTTAAATTTCCAAAACAATGCCATGTTTACAAGGAAGCAAAATCCTGAAGATGATTGACCACGAAGATATGTTCTGGAGACCAGATAGTTTTTTTTTTTTCTGATGATGCATACCTACTATTATTTGAACAGATTCTGTGCAATATTAAGGTATAGTTTGAAATAATTGATAGGACAATCGCGGGTGCATTTTTCGTGGAATATTCACGAAATTGTATTTTAAGTTTTTCAACAAAGTACAGTACAATTCCCCTCAATCACAACTTATGTATGAATATTTCGATAGCAATGCTATCTTCCTCAGCAGTATATGTTCTTTCTTAATCGATTGCGAATTATAAAGTGAGTAGTCTATTTTCTATTACTAAATAAGACTTAAGTACATAAAGTAGAAAATAGACTATCAATTTATAGTCCTCACTCGAATATAGAACAATATAGAGTATTGCTATTCAAAAATGTATATACAGGTTAAATGTACTATATTTGTGAAAACCACAGAAGCGTTGTGAAATTAGTGCTTTCTATGATTTTTTTTTAATATTAAAATATTGTTACGATCTAGTATAAAACTAATGAATGAGTAACTTATTTCTAATCCTACTATACTCAATTATGTAAATTCTAAGAGTCACCCATTGACGTATTCTTACTTCTTAGCCATTTCTGACAAGTTTGGCACTTTTTCTTGTGCACTACACAAATAAATTACTCTGCTTTTAATTTCATTCAAACCACTGCACTAACTCGTAATGTTTAATCCTCTTGAGTTTTCTTATTTGGTTGGAGTTATCGAGAAGCTAGATAGCCGCGATATTCTCATGTTGCAGAAGTCCTCCTTCGTGGCTTCTTGCAAATTTTTGAGTCCCTACCTCAACGTTTTCTATTCCAAGAAGTTGGTGGAGATCTTCATGTCTTATATACCAAGGTGCACTAACGATGTTTCGTAATACTTTATTTTAATAATTTCTTTCCGTAGTACTGAATACCACCGGTTTTAATATTTGCTTATACAAGAAGAACTTATTATGTATCCGTAAGGCTAAATTCCTATCCAAGAGCTAGTACATTTTCTTATATCTTTTACCTAATTCTTCTTTTTTCTTTTTTACGTGGGTTTTCCAGCGAAGCTTCATATCTAAGATAAAACCGAGATATTTGGCTGTATTGGTATATGGGACTACTCGTCCATCCATACTTATTGGAATATTTTCGCTGTGTCTGTTAGTGAAATCGATACGAATTGATTTTTCTTCATTTAATTTAATATTCCATTTCTTGGTCCAGTTTTTGAATTTATTGATGACCTTTTGAAGGTTATTAGCTCTTCCTATATTAATTCCGTTGTTATTAGGCACCATTGTCAGCAAAAGTAGCTATAGTATTATTTTCTATCTCTGGGAATGAATAATATAACTAATACTTATTCTACTGTATTCAAACGTTAATGTACAGGAAAATTCAAGAATATAACTGGAGAGGTAACTCGAAATATCGATAATATTGTGATTCCATTCCAACCTGTTAAATATTTTTTAAACTACAATCAGTGTTTGACTTACTGACAATATTGCAGTAATCTCCCAAGCAGTGACGAATAACGTTTCCTGGTTTTCAACAAAGGGCAAGAGTTTTATTTAAGTAAATATTTTCTTTGCTCTAAGAGATTATCTATACGTTGATCTACTATATATACTATTACAGCAAAAACAACTAGAAATCTTTCTAGAAATGTGTCAGGTGTTGTAAACAAACTGCGTCGTTTCTTTTAAAATATCATTATCTGAATCAAATCATTTATTTGATTGAAAAACATCTAATAATAACTACATTTATTCGTACTGATTGCTTCTAATTTCTCTAGAAACAAGAAGCGAACTAGTTTCTCTGTTGTGTACCCGAAAATTACTATTGATAAATTTTTCTATTTGCCATCAAACAAACTGTTTTCCTGTTCGGAATTTTCCTTAAAAAAAAGGGAAAGAACATCTTTTCTTTCAGTTTAATTCGAGAATATCTTTAATATTTTTTTACTCCAAGTACACTATTCCACAAAGCTTTTTTAGTCCCACATACTTTTTTATGACATTTGTTCGACGCAATCAAGAAAAAGTACATATCATCCCCCAAAACCATTTATTCTAACGAATTTGGTGGCGAAGTTTTCTGTAATTATTGTTACATTCGATATATTAACGAAATTATGTACTTTTGCGACCACGAACTCTCGAAATACAGGCATTTGATAATCACAAATTCACTTTTACTATTATCAAAGAAACTTATATAAAAAGATGGTCGATGAGTGCTTCAAATCTTTGTTTACATTCAGCAGGAAGTGCATTCTTTACTTCTCGCTTTTGAACAGAATTTGGCCTCGGCTTTGTGGACACTTTTTATTTTGCTATTTCAAAAACTTCATTGGATTCTGGACTAACTTACTAGGAAAATCGACCAATTTCGTGCTATATCACAGGGCTCTTGTGTGTAAATTTTACAGGAATAAATGCAAAATTTTTGAAGCCAACTTTCACCTTTCCATTTGACAGCGTAATTACTAGTAATTACATTATTATGGCGACCATTTAAAACTCATCTTTTTGCTATTTTTCCTTGTGAAACCATTCCGAAATCTGACTTAAACGATGCGAAATCATTATACACGATCTGGATTGGTATACGAACCAAATGTAATTGTTTATTACATTGTGAAAGGATATCATTTTCGTAATGCGTTTGAACTATCTTAAATTAAATTAAGATTTCTTTATTCAATTAATCGTTTGTACTCAATTATCGGGCAATCATTTGGTCCTCACGTTTTTCCTGATAATTAAAAGGCATGTGGAAAGGACATCTCAATTATTGCCAAGATTCCACTAAGTGTTGTGTTGTTTTTTCGTTAGTATTAAATGCAGTGTGTTTCTAAAACAAAATGTATCATTAAGAAGATTCATTAAACCAGAAGCAACATCATGCTGACGAAGATGGCGTTTCTATCGAAATATGCAAATACAGGCGCACTAAAATATCGTTAATGATTAAGGGGAATATAATAAATGTATTGTTATGATATCTTTATTTATAAACTTCGTAAATTTACCGTCTGTGCATTCAAAAAAATATTCTCGTAGTATATATTTTTTGTGCCGTAGATTTGTGTTTTTTTTTTATTTTTTTTTTGCTAGTGATTTTGTATTCATTTTATTTGGAATATATGTATAAATAATAATAAATAAAGGTAATTTAGTACTTGAATCCTAATTGAAAATTCAGTGATATAGGACGCTGACCCTAATTATAAGTTTTTTTTGGGCCGCCTTGTACAATTGGTTGTCTTCAATTGTTATGCGAAAGCGTTGTTTTGAATCTTGGCGTATTATGGTTATAATAATAATAAATACGAATAGCAATAACGTGCGATTTGTCATCGACTGTAACGTTTTTATCGCATCATTATTATATCAAATTAATTTTATCAATAAAATTGCTTTATTAAATCTAATCGGTCTTTGTTTAGCATAGTCTTATCGTGAGGAGTTGGCTAAATAAGGCACGTAGCCCCGGCTATTTTTATTAACGCGATAGAGAGGAAGATGGAACGGATTTCAAAATTGTAATAGGTCCAGTATATATTTTCTATATGGAATCAGATTTGGTATGAGCATTGCAAATAAGTGAATTGTGTTATATAGTCCAAGAGCTCGTAACGAAATTTCGACAGGTGTTTTACCGAACTAGAAATTTTGCATGGTATAGTACCTATATGACAGATCAATAGGGAATGGCAAGTCTGCCTGGCCATTTCTGAGGTGCAGTAAAAATTTGCTAAAAAATATTCGCCAAAAAAAATTTAAATAACATGAAATTTTAAGTTAATTTTAAACATAAAAAGAAATATTGCAGGCGATTTGGGAGATGCTTTCATAGAAGTAGTCCACTTCAAAATTGCGTTTCCAAAAAAGTGTTTTACCGAGTCTGCAATTTTAATAACGTGTTGATTAAATATATTTAACGATACTAGTAAAAAGGCAGATGACTTTGTGGGGTCTGGAAAACGTGAATATAAATGTTATGTATGTTGAAGCGAGAAGCGTTATGGGTAAGAATGAGTGTGAGTGACAACGCTTATCAGTAGCTCTAGTGGGCTCTAGCGTACTGCACTTTCATTGATTTTTAACTCACGACAGAATTTTGGAGTAGTTTATATTTTCTTACTTGTTATGACCACATTTAAATAATTTTGGATAAAAGGAATATGGAGTTCTAACAGAAGGTTTGTTCTATAGAACAAACGGTGTCTATAAGATGTGAATCCTCGTTTGTCAAAGGCGTACTCGCTTACACTACACTGACGAGACCCAATACAGGGTCGAAACCGGTCTGTAGTTAGCGGTATACTGCGATAGAGGATGCTTTGCATCTTCCTTGGGATTTTCGAGCAATCCAAATCATTGTATTTTAGTTCTATGTTATTAGCCGGGAATAGCTGTTTTCGCTTAATTTATTTTAATTTTTAATGTTTAAGGAACTTTTACAGATGGATTGGAGTATAAGCCTCCACATCACGGCAGTTTATAGAACTACCATCTGAAAACTTTGCGTTATAGACTAATAGAGTAAAATCAATACGACGTCTGGTGTAAACTTCACCAGGTTGTGGTATAAATTATTATAAAAATATAATACATTTATTTCAATTTTACACCTTTTCCTGTTCATATTGTCCGATAATTAATTTTTTTAAAAGTTCATTTCTTTATTGCACTAATGAAATGTCAAGTGGTGCAAGACTAGAAAATATTCATATATGTATTCGTGAATAACGCAACCAAATTCCTATCATATTTGAAATACTACTTTGAACTATCGAGCTTTCCAATTGAATATTATGACCCTATCCTAAGGTGAAAGTGCTTCCAGGTTGATAAATAAAAGATTTAGTCCTGAGTAAAAATTAAAAAATTAAATTTAGTCAACTTCAATGTAGTATTAGCGGTGTACCCAAAAAAAAAAAAAATTATAACTGGATACATTCTTGAAAAGATTAATATATTATTATTAATTAGTGGACAATAAGAATGGCAGATATAAAATATCCATTCACTACTTACCCAACGAAATCCTCCAGTGACTTCCTAAACTTTGCCTAAACTGGAATAATGTTTGCTTCTTACGATAAATATAACATTTGACTATAAATTGAGTATTCAGAAATCATAAACAGGCAATTTATTTCACGTTTAGTAACTGTTAATAATTCTTCTTATAGGAATTAATTTTTCGCTAAAAATAAAAATATTGACATATCCCGATCAACTTCAACTTTACACCTTTTACCATCGATATTGTACAATGAAGAAAAATAAAACGCCTTTGAAATAGAATATATATTTTTATATTTTTCATTTAAATATAGAAAATTGTTTTCTTTATTACACTAATGACATATTAGGGTATAAATTTGCTAGTGCAAGTCTAGAAAATATTTATATATGTACATACATATTCGTAAACAACGCAACGAAATTCTTATCTATCATATTTGAAATAGTACTTGTATTATCGAGCTTTTCTGTTAAATATTATGATCCTATTATTATTATATTATGTGTGTTTGGGTCTCAGCAGTCACTGATCGCATGGGTAGTTCCTTGGCGATCTCCTCTTATACGGGTTATTACCCAAAAATGCTATCCATAAGAGGAGCAATTTAGGCACGTCTTCGTCCCCTGCCCTAAGCCTCGCCTCCTCTTGGATAACAGGGGTCCCTAATATAAGGTACCTCTTCTCCTCAGTACGGGGCAGGTGTAAAGAAGATGAATCGAGGTTTCCTCGTGTTCTTTACAGTATCTGCAGGCCGGGCTACCAGTCAGCCTCAGCTTGTGCTTATATGCTTATATTCAGGCTACTATGGTGGCCCGTAATGATTCCCACCAGAATTCTGGATTTGTGTCTTGCTTCATTCAAAAGCTGAAGCAATGCCTAGGCATTGCTTCAGCTTTTAAGAATTATTAATAATCCTTATTGGGATTTAGTTCTCGCTGAAAATAGAAATTTCGTATTAAATAATCAACGGACAATGAATGAAAAATGACATACAAAATATGCATTTATATTACCTTGTTTGCTTCATCGTCGGACACCACGAGGTACATATACATGATATCTATTCGGTGAAATCATCCAGCAACTTAAAATTTACATTCAGTCACCTTGACAAAAGATTTTAATTAATTTGGCATACACAGTTTACTTAATTTTTAAAATCACTAACAGCCATATTGCCCCACGTTTCAACAGTGTCAACATAAGAACTACATGGGTATGGGTACTAGAATGGTTACGCAGAGATTATAATCTACCCTACGTGGACTAAAGTGTACTATATTGTGGTGTATTTGTATGAATTTTATACCTAAAATATATAAAAGTTTACAATTATAGTGATGTAAAATTTTACCAGTTACACTAGTGTTAAATTTTATACCAAAAATAGTGAAACTTTACATCATTTTTACACCATTAAAAGTTTTCGCTGGTTTTCAGATAACAGGTAATTTTCCTTGGTCACCTGGTATGATAACAGCGAAGACTACATGCTTGTTTTAATCCTTAATTTACATATCCAGTCTTACGCCAAATACCTATAAATTTAACCTTATCTAATCTAATAATAAGTTCAGAAATATTTTCCTGGCAAACAAATCTTTGATGCGCCATAATCATGAATTGAAATTAAGCATACGAGAGAATAAATGTCTACATTGATATGTTAATAAAACGATCAGGTTTATAGAAGCCTGCTTGACATTTTTTGAGTATCCGTTATTTTTTATTACCAGGTATTTGTTGTTTACAAACAGTGGTGTTATGTTATGTTATCATCTGTCACAGGTATTTTGCATTATTGAATATACAGGGAACGAAAATATTGGGTAACGTACTTGAATTGGAAATCCAATTGGGTTCTTTTAGATAACCAATGGGACACATGGGAATAATATTATTAAAAAATATTTGTTTTCAATTACAATTTTTTGCTAAATCTATAATAGTGTTTGTAACACTAGTATGCTCTCTTTTTAGTGCGCTCTATATAATAATGATTTTTTTAATTTACTAAAAATTTATTCTCTATTATATTTTCTGATGTTGAGGGTTTTATTTTAAACCGAATGGTGTATGAAAATCAAGACTTATATAATCCATCGCAAAACTTCTACAAGATTTAAAGGTGGCTACACACGTAACTTCAAGCTTGACAAGCATGCATGATCAATCTTTTTATACAAACATACTTCAGCGTCAGTGGGAAAATGTTGCGCAAGCATTTTCCTACAGACCATCAAGTATGCTTGTACAAAAAGATTGATCATGCATGCTTGTCAAGTTTTCAGCTACATGTGCATGGTCACCTTAATATATTATTTCCACGATAATTCACAGGCTCATTTCGTAACCAGCGCAATTTTATTGTTCTGTATCTATTTCAAAGAGCCAGGGGAATTGCATTAAAATTATTGTAATAACATGAGTGAGATTTCTAATAAAACGCTTCATCACTCAGATGAAAGTCTTTCTTGGGAAATGGTATTTCTTGAATACGTCTTTGTACGTTTAAGACACGAAAAGCTTCTTTCCACTGACGCAGTTGTTCATGGAATAGTAAAAATTATACAAAACAGTTTGTAAGCTTTTGTAGAAATGTCTTTGTATTCATCCAGTTTTTTGAGCAATTCACGCAAAAGAGGAGGGCGAAGTTCGTTTTTAAGTCGTTGCTGTTTGGTAAATATATTTCCATAAAATTGTTCCTAATTTTCAAAAGCATTAGAAGAAAAACACAAGCTGTATTCCAATTTTGCAGTATCAGCGAGACAAACAAATTGCAACTTTTCACAGTCCTGAAACCTGACATCTATTTCCATTAAAATACGGTCCAATATTTCATAAAAAAAGTGCTTTGTATCTTGTACTAATGGCTTCGTTAGAAAGACCAGCGTATTGTCGTTTTTTAATTTCTAATTCCGTCATTCTACTTGCTTCTCTTGTTGTTCAATATTTCACGTGTCTGTTTTATTTGATGCACACAAAAATTAATATCTAATGATTTTTTTGTAGGATGTCGTATAAAATATCTGTAGCACTAAAAATATCATTAAATACTACTACCAAAAACGTAAAATCAAAATCATTCATATCATTTAACAATCCTCTAGCAAGCTGAATCGATTTCTGGTCCGATTTTTCAGAAGCTAAGAATTCTAGTTTTTTTTTTTTTGTTGAATCTACAAATACCCCCTACCCTTTCTGGACACCCGTTATTAAAATAGTCGCGCTGTCTATTAACCAAGAGCATCATAATTAACAAAATAATGTATTAATTGTTGCCGATATTTTAGGGAAGCATAGGATATATGCCGTTGTGCATTCTGTCTGTTGTATGAATTATGCTTGAAAAAGCGGTTGGCTTTTCGTGTTGAATACGTCGTATTATATCGGTCTCCTCGGATCGGTCAATTTACTACCTATAAATATGTTGTATTTTATCCAGATATATCTATTTTTAAGCTGGTGTATATTTTCTTAAATTCCTGCCATAAATTTGTTTCAATAAAGGTTAAATAAGAAACACGTTATCTAACTGGATATATCGCAATCTACATATACAGGGTGATTACTTGCAGCGCCTTATTCGATTTTATGATACGTGTAAACAAAAAGGAACAATAGAAAACGAGAAAGGGGTATTTACTTTACGAGAAATTTGAATCTTTTAAGAAATTGAACTGTATCTTACAAAAAAAATGCATATTACGAAGAAGTTTTTTCAGAATCATTACATTTTTCGAACTATTTCGATATTTATGCCAAAAATCGGATATTCAACATGAAAAGCTGGGGAAGGATTCAATTAGAGTATAAACAGCTATTCAATTACACTACAAAATATATAGATGGAGGTGGAATTTTCTTGCCCGTAGGTTACAATAATTTTTCACTTGTGTCTTTTTCAGGATTATCAGTCAGTTATATTAATAAAAAGAAGGTATTTTTTGTATTGTGACTTTTTCAAATAACGCCTGTTGAACAATTGTCTTTTGCAATCATAAAAAATCTGTTTCTGGACCATACTAAATAAGATTTTTAGTGTCCCTAGGCCACGAGGGCCACAAGTTCCTTTGTGACCCTCGTGTAATAGGGACCCAAAGATATTTTTGACCCAAATCTGGCCGAATCTATATTTTTCTTCCGATTTTCACCCGTCTAATAATTTTTTAAATAATCATTCATATGATTCATTTACATTTTTATAGAATATGTAAAAGGGTTTTATTTTCTTGACCGTAAGTTTCAATAATTTTTTTAGGATTGGTTGTTCCCTATATTAACACAAATACGAGTATTATTGTTCTTGCATTTCGGTTTGGCTTTATCAGATTATAAAAGGATGGGAAGGCTTCGGAGGAAGGGGTTGGTTACATTTACGTGGTTAGTGGAGAGTGCGTGATAAAATGGTGTATTTCTTACAATAAAGCAGCAATTACGTTAACTTGGGAAAATATTCATTTCAAATGGTGCCTTTGTTTCTAAAATAATAATAAACCTGCGCAAAGCTGTTTTTGAGAACCCAAATTGTACCAGTATTAAGAATAATAAAAGAAAATATTGAATTACTTTGAGCCTTAAACAAGGAAGGGAAATCGACTATTATTAGTCTTAATGACGTCGAAAAAGTACAACAAACGATACGAATGAAAACAAAGGTTTACTTTCACATTAGATTTGATTTGAAGACGTTCATAAGACATTAATTTGGTGTTTAGTTATTTTATTTTATCCACGATCACTATATTAGGAAGGTCTAATACGTTTGTTTTCCGTGGCAGTGGCAGCTGGTGCAGGGGGAGGCAATGGGGCAGTGCCCCCCCCCCCAACTAATTCCTCAAGTTCTTAAAGTTCTATACTTTATTAATAATTTAATTCAGGTTCTGCGTAAACTTTATCATTATGTCAATTGAAGTTCTATTTTTTTTATAATTATTTTAATTGAAATTTAATTTTAATTGGCCGCTTTCCTGGAACCGCGCAATTTGTGAATGACGGTGCACTACTGGTTACAGTGAGTGTACAGCGGGGTGACAGTGAAAGTCCGTCGAATTACGTCATCATTTGGGTTAAAACTAAGTTGCCCCAAGCCAAGCGGCTGTCAGAGAGTGTGTTGCGCCGGTCGTGTGCCGCGCAAGATACATTCTTAAACCTACTACATAGTTTCAATTATTGCTGTTTACGAGTTTACGGAACTATTTATTCATGATGGATAATTCAGTAGACAATATTTTAAAATTAATAGATAACAATGAGTTCACGTACGAGATAAAGGTTCACTGAAAAATTCATGATAAGGTTCATGAAAAGTTTGGGATGTCCTCGGCCGAATATGATAGTTTTCCGGTAAATATCAGGAGCCAAAGGTTGTACGAGAAAATTTAATAAAAGTATGTACGATTTAGCAGATTGGTTGTATGGATGTAGTGTTCCAAATGCATTTTTTTTTTCGTTTCTTTAATTCGAATTTCTCTACAAAGCGATCCTTCTTGGACCACTAAGGGAATTTTTGACTTGAAACACCTCAGTGAAAAAATTAAAAGCCATAAAATTAGTGAAAAACATTTAAATAATGTGATTGAATATTCGATTTTAGGAAAAGTGAATATCATGTGTCAATTAAATAGTGCATATCGATTAAATATTATCCAACAAAATGAACAGGTAGCTAAGAATCGACATATTCTCAGCATAGCAATGTGTTCAATTGAAAAAGAACTAATAACGTCAACCACAAATTTCAATGAACATCTTATCGACCATTTCGCCCAACGCAAAGAACGGCGTATGGATTTTGTTTTTAAGAAAATTAATTAAAGCTAATAGGTATGTACCTAATTTAGTAATTTTATTCTGATATTTAAAAGCTGGCTTAAAACACTGCGATATACCTACCTAAAAATGTAACCATGTAGGTGCCTAAAAATATACATAAATTAATAGTTATTTATTGCCCCCTCAGTTGTAAAACTTACGAGCCGCCACTGTTCCGTGGATTAGAGGCCTTATAATATACTAGTGAATAATATTCTTGATCAAAGTAAATCTGTCAAATCTGACGTTTTTCAAAACCAGAATTTTTCACGGTTTCCCCGTGATCGTGGATAAAAAGTTGAATTACATTCGGGAATTAACATCCTTTAATCCCCTCGAAAAAAAGTTTCTTAATTCCCTTATATAGTTAATTATTTTATGTGCAAGAAATTTTATTAATTACCGTAAAATATTTAACATACTATATCGATGAAATGCACGATAGTAGAAGAAAACAGAGTGAATTTAATGGCAATTATTAACAGGAAGCCGAACATCGTTAACATAAATTACTTATTGAAAAATACCTGATATGCGTTCATTTTTTATATAATTTCTGTTTGTGCTTACATTACAGCAGCGCCATAATGAAACTGGTACTAAAATAGAAATAATTTTTTAATTCAGTAACTTATAAGTCGGAAATCGAGAAAGGAACCACCAAGCCGCCAAGCGGCTATCAAAGTAGTTCCCGAATAGCAAAGCTATTACATAATCGCTCTAGGAAACAACTACTCCTCGGGCTAAAGCCCCGCCAGGCATTGAATTATACCTAGAAGCGATCCTCGACCCCTTTCTCGTGTTTGTGCACGATCAGATAAGGTTTCAAAAAATAAAACCCGGCATTTATCCCGAATCGGCGTACCGTATGCGACACTGATGAGAACTAACAAGTTCGAAACAGCTGTATGTCGTTCGGTTCCGATCCGGGACAAATGTCGAATCCTACCTGTGGCGGGTTTTATTTTTTGAAATATTTTTTAATTGACAAAACGTGACATGACTTTTAATTTCCTTGCCGTCATATTTCGTTGCTCACCTTTGTTCTTTATAGGATTTCGTCAAACACAACAAAATACACCGAGTACGTATGAGGAGTGTTCAACTAGAAACGATAATTTTTTTTTAGATTTATTGAAGACCAAAAAAATTAACCAAAATCACTTAATTTTTCCACAGAATCTCTTCCACTGTTTACATATATTTTATACATTTCTCTAATCGAATTGGGCCTGTTTTAATCACGCGGCGATAGATCCAGATTCTATGTTCAGATGCGACTTTGCTATTTGTTTCCAAAGGGTACTTGTATAAATCGTGACGATTGCGAATTTTTGGTGATACTTTTTTTACAAATTTACTTATAATTTTTTTAACGGAAAAATATAGCAAATTTTTTTCTTTACAAAATTTGCTCTTATTAAATATGCCAAAATATATGCGTTTTTGGGAAAACCATTCAATGACGTCATTACTTCTGTTTCCAAATATGGAAAAATATGTAAATTCGGCTTAAAATGGACCTTCTTCTTCTTCTTCTTTTAGCTCATAACCCTTGGTGGGTTTTGGCTTGCTCTACTATATTCCTCCATCTGGTTCTATCTACCGCTATTCTCCTCCAGTTTCCTAATCCTAAAATGAACCTTACTCATCCCATTTAAAAACCTTTTTTCAGATTTTTTCTATCGTTTTTCCTTTTCTTGTAATAAAGCTGAAACATCGAGTTTCGCTCACCCTGTACATTATTTTTCAGGCTCACTGTATGTAGAGTCAAAATGTCTCGTAAACATTTTATAGTCAGCTGAAACCAATTTAAAGGAAAACGCAAACAGTCCGGGATTTTTGTGGAAAGGTTAATAATTAATTAGCATTGTCAGCATAAATTGTTTCTGAAAAAAGTTGTTTGCCGTTATTAATAGCGTTAGAATGTTAACAGCTTGTGTCACGTTGGTTGGTGTTGTTAGATGACTTCGTACGCCACCTCGCTCCATGTTAAATTATGTTAATCAGATAATGTACTCAATATACAGGGTGTGCCAGAATGTTTTTTACAGTCAGTATATCCGTTATTTGAAAAAATAAAAAGATAAACGAAAAACTATTTTAAAATTGTTGTACAGGGTGGGCGAAACTCGATGTCTCAGGTCTATTATAAGAAAAGGAAAAACGATAGAAGAAATCTGAAAAAAGGTTCTTAAATGGAATCGAGCAAGATCCATATTAAGCCGAATTTGCATATTTTTCCATATTTGGCAACTGGCAACAAGGAATGACGTCATCAAATTTTTTCCCCAGAAACATACCTATATTTTGGCATATTTAAAGAGCTAATTTTTCTGAACAAATTTTGTAAAGAAAAAAAATTGCCATCTTTTCCTGTTAAAAAATTATAAGCAAATTTGTAAAAAAAGTATTATCAAGAATTCGCAATCATCACGATTTAAACAAGTAGCCTTTGGAAACAAATAACAAAGTCGCATCTGTCAATAATTAATCTAATGGTTGACAAATATTGTTTTCTTGTCATTTGACTTTAAAAATTGTTCACGCACAACGAAAATGTCGATATGTTATTAGTTAATGGGGAATCTGAAAAGAACCCTAGAAGAGCAGTTCACTTATACGCTCAGAGATATTTAATCCACTCTCGTAACATACTTAATATTTTAAATACAAAGCATAATTTGTGATTAGTTTCGTCTACAAGACTATATAAAAAGTTTTTTCTGACTTTTCTGAATTGTGTTATAAAAATATTCTTTAGCGTCGATGAATATGTCAATATGTAGGAACAATAAAAATTTAATGTAGTGCTTCCCGTAATGTAATTAATTATCTTTTGCTCACGATTCTGTAAAATGTAGTACAGAAATAAGTACTCGCGTTGGAAAATGGTTGCTTTTGGCGTACTGTATTTTATACGAGGTCTGATCATAAAATACGATGAATAATTTTATTGTGAACAAAGTAATAAGCTTACTTCAAATTTGAACTAATCTCTTTCATAGTACTATCCTTGGCCAACGATGCAATTATCCCTACGTTGTTTCCATGATTGGAAGCATTTCTGGAAGGCTTCTTCCGGAAGGGCCTGCAGCTGCTCCCTTTCAATGTCGTGGCCCTGTCAATGTCGGGAATGGTGTCAAAACGTTTTCCTTTTAGTAGGGCTTTGATTTTTGGCAAGAGCCAGAAGTCACATGGTATTAAATCCGGGGAGTAAGGCGGATGTGGACAGCAGGAATATTTTTTAAGCCAAAGCCTCGCGAATCAAAAGCGCGTGTGGTGCGATGCGTTGTCATGATGAAGGGAGAAGCCATTGGCTCATTTTCTGGTATGTTTCTTTGTACATCGCTTCATAAACCTTGCAGTACGCCCTTGTAATATTCGGAGATTACGCTTTTGCAATATTTTCGTCTGTTTTTGAGGTCGACGCACGTCCCGACCGTTGCTCGTCTTCAAGTGACTCATTTCCGCTCTTAAATCGCTCATACCACTTGTAAACGGTCTTCAGGATCACCACATTATCACCATATACTGATTTTAACATTTCATGAGATTCTTTACCACTTTTTTGCAACATAAACCAAAATTTAATGTTCGAACCATGATGCGCGACAGACATGATAAACACGTCCTCGCTCTTCCGGCTCTGGAAGTCAATTAACAAGTCACAACTTGTTCAAATTTGACAATGAGTATCTCAAAGGACCTAGCTATCGAACGCATTATTTCAGACAGATGTAGTGTCAGCAGTTTCTGTTACAAAAATTCGTTCACCGTATTTTATGATCAGACTTCGTATATTCTCTAACATTTCGAACAATGGCGACAAATGTTCAAAGTCAAATGATGCATGGCCATAGTTAAAAAATATTTCTACAGCAACTACCCATTAATGTGGTACGATTTCGAAGCATTCCAACTCTGTTAAGATAAAGAATAATTACGGTATAAAAAGATGTCTAACAAAATAAACAGAAACATAGTTTCGCGTAACGGTGATTCTGATTCCTTAAGAAAATTACCAATAATTTTTGCGTTTCCATCAATTATGGCTTGCAAATTAATACCATAGGTGCAGGCCTAATACCACGTGCAACGATAATTTGCAACGAAAGCCTCGCCCATTATTTCCTACGACCGTGGAGGAATGTCAGATCGGCCGCACGTTACGCGGTAAACAACAGTTTAGATGCTGCCTTTTTGCATTTCTGTTAGATCGATGGATAATTCGCAGTGCTATAACGCAAGGTGTATATTATGGTGCTATTTGCGAGGAATCCATATCATAACGCAGGATCTATAAAAAAATTGATTACATCAGTCAGAAACCCGTACCAAGGCGGTAGCTGGATTGTGACTTCGATAATAAGCATTCTGAGCGAGCTGTTGCATCAATAAACGTAATAAATACAGCTGCCCGTTTGGGTGCTTCATCAGTGGCGGCGACGTATGTAATCAACTACGTAGAAGTGTTAATACGCTACTCAAGAAAATTAAAGAAACAAAAAAATTTTAAAAATTTTTAGTTATTTTTGAAAGGCTGTAATCTTATGAAAAATAGCCGTATCGAGATGAAAAATAAACCGTTTTAAAACCTTAAAACAGACTTTTCCGCACGTTGAACATTTTTGACCCATGAACATGGTAGAGTGTGTTATATCCACCTCAAAATCAATGGGTGTCGTCTGGAAGACGTCCCCGATCAGAATCAATCAAAACCCTATCGATCCGACATGATTTACTTGAGTTATCGTGTTAACAAAAAAAATCTCAAATAGTCCACCGTCGTGCTTACTCATGACCCATGGACAGGGTGGGTGTGTCCTATCCACCTCAACATCAATAGGTGTCATCTAGGAGACGTCCACGATCAGAATCAGTCACAACACAAAGCACGAGTTATCGTGCTAACAAGAAATTTTAATGCCGACAACAATGACACACAGACAAAATTTTTTTTCAGAAACCATTTTTTTTTTGTTTTTAGACCGAAAAACGAAAAATAAGCGAAAAAAAATTGTTTACATTTTTCTTTACCCGATTACATTACTTTTCCGCTAGTATAGTTGAGTGCGGAAAAGTAAAAAACTTTTTCAAGCTTGAAGTCTAGTTTTAAAAGCAAATAAGCTACGGGCTATTTTTGAATTATGGTTACTGCGCAATCCAAAGAAATATGGCGAATATTTCTCTTTCTGGAAAAAATTTTTTTTCGAGCGCCCTCGAGCTCAATAAATTTGTTTATTTATCTTTAATTTGGGTTTTAACGGACTCTGTACGAGCATTTGTTGCTGAGATATCGGTGGTTGAATGAAAATTGACTCTTTTGTCTTTGATCATCGATACCTCAGGAACTAGTGATCGTACAGCGAATGGAAAGATGGTTTTGAAAAATTCAATAAAAACCCTATAAATGGCGAATATCGTTTTTGAGCACGAAATTTGTTTGCCTCCGCTATTAATTTTAAAAAGATACCCAAAAATTGCTTTTCTTGACTTTTTAAAAACCTACCGCCATTTTGCAAATATTGAGAAAAAGACTAATGTTGCTAGGTTTTCCTTTTAGCTTATAATAAATACTCCTAATAGCCCTGTAAATTTTTAAATTGATCCATCGCACCGTTTTTTTTTTCCCGAATGATCAAAGTTTTCAAAGGAATTAAAGAAACAAGATTATTGCTTAGAAACATCAACGATTAGCAAGATGGAAAAGAATATATAAAAAGTGTAATTTTTCGTTCAACCACCAATCTCGGCAACAAATGGTCCGTTACAACATCCAAAGTAAGTCTTCTTCAATCTTTTTCACGCAGTCTTGCTCTAGCCACTACATTTTCCATCACTAACGTTAAAGTTTCTATTGGTATTGTCCGAATTTTTTTTCTAATATTATCTTTCAGTTCCAAAACTGTCCGCGGTTTACATCAGGTGATCTTGAAGGCCACTTCAGGTCGCAATTTCGAGAAGTTATTCTGTTAGGAAACTCTATTCTTAAAAGGCACATACTGTGCCTAGTAGTATGACATGTGGTACATTCTTGCTGAAACTATAAATTCTCGGGATTTGTAAGATTGGAAATAGAAATCCCCTAACCATTATTTGGTAACGCACCGCATTGACCGTCATTACGTTGCCTTCATTATCCTCAACAAAAATATGGCCCAATCACTAGTTGAAGTCGTTCCACACCAAACAATACACGAATTGGCTACAGCTCTTTCGAATTATTCGAGGATTTTAGTGGCCCAGAATCGCATATTCTGTGTATTATATCCGTTCAGAAGAAAGTGTGCCTCGTCACTCATTAATTGATGAATAAAATTAGGATTTTCTGCAACTAATTGAAGAGCCACGCTTTACTGTAGACGCTGTTGTCTACAATCGTTCTATGTCGAGGCTAAACTTCATGAACTAGCTATATTGTGTAAGGGAAAAAGTACAAATCAAGTTTCAATACCAATCTTAGGCTAGTTCTGGTTAATTCCAGTTCATTTGATCACGTTCTGGTTGAACGTGGCTATTCTAGAGCGCCAATCCATCTGTCGAGAAATCTCTGATCCAGTCATTATCGAATGCGAAGTGTGGTGGTGCGTCATCCTGTTAAAACAGTGAAATTTTGTTCAACTAACAGTGGGTTTTGTTCTTCATTGGCATGCTTTTCTAGGGACTGTATGATGAGAGGTCGCTTTTATTTGCTAATAAGTTTAAGTGCAACTCACGAGTTCGGTTTTCCTCAACGAAAATAGGTCCTATTATTTCATTTCCCAGAATTTCATCCCAGACGTTTTTTTTTTTAAGAAATTGGATGATCGTTTCGAGAAATGTGGATTTTCATTATCCCAGTATCTACAGTTAGATTTATTCACAAAGCCATTAAGAAAAATTGTTGCTTCAAATTCTTTGCCAAATTCGTGTCATTTTGAATTCTCGCACTCATTTCACAAAATTGAATCCTTCCGTCATACTCATCTTCATCAAGTTATTGAAGAATATTTTAAGGAATTATAATAATTTTATAATAAGGAGCTTATAATAATAACTTACAGCTTGTCAAAAATAGGAGAAACTGTGAAATTCTCTGTGTTCGTAGAAGAAAGAGTGAGACAGCATTCGGAGGCAACTCTGTGTACATTCATACATACTCGATATTCAGTCTGAAAAGGTCTCAATGCGACTGAGTAAAGACCAGGCTATTTACTGCGCATCCCGTGGGCGATCCGATTTGAGGCTTGTTTCTATTCTTGACAAGCCGTAGTTTTAAAGGTTTCGGGATAGAACCAACTGCCATTGTCTTACCGATTTTTCTAATTTTCGAGACACTTTACAGACATTTTACAAACCAACATTGCAGATTGAAATTTCTAACAGTTGCAACTATAATTATTGCATACTGTTACCCAATGGGAGATACATGAATGACCTTTGTTGATTTAAAAAAAATTATTTTAAATGTCCACTTTCTAAAACAATCGAGGCATTCAACACATGTGCTAATTTTTCGAAATGGTTTTATTAACTTTGATGACTCACTACTTAACTTCTCAATGGTATCCACGTATATGATTTCTAACAAGTTCTCCAAATGTGTACAAAAGTGTAAAATAGAACAATGCGGATAATTACGTTGTTTGACAACTACGAGGAGGTAATTTACAAGTTTTTAAGTGAGATTAAGGTCGGCTACAATACAAATTAAGCACCTGGGAACGTTCGTGATTTAATTTTTAAATGAATTATTTTATTTAAGTGACTCGTTTCCACTTTATTGTTGCCATAAATGAGCGTGACAGACGTTTTTTTCGTATCTGTCCTAATCATCTAGGTAATTTCTTTGGGCTATAGAATTTTGGAATTTCAAATTTTATTGTGCACTTTGACTGTGATGTCTGTGATGAATATTAGGAGTATTTCATTTAAAAGTGAAATAAATGTGATATATCTTTATTCGGCTACTACTGTGGCCATTTTTTTGGTACAATGCAGAACTAAAAATGTCATCAAGAAGAAAAACTAACTATCTATCAATGATTTATTTTTCAAAAAAATTTTACCCAGATTAATTAGCTTGAAGTAGAAAACATCCGTCTTTGCTTCTATCATCGTTTTAAAACAATTCTAATGTTTGCCAAGCTATCATACATGCCGTACTAACGTCATTAATGAATTGCAAATTTATTAATAATTTTGCAGATGAAATAGTAATAACATAGAAGTTTGAAAATTAAAATAAAATGCTAATATAAGGTGTCCCAGTTGGAACTATAGGATTAGAATTGCGCACCATTTGTGTTCTGTCAAAGACAAACACTGTCAAGGACTCGTGTGTTTGCCTGGCATAAAGAGTTCAAGGAAGGGCGAGAACGAGTGGAAAATCAGGAACACGATCGCCGTCCTCGAACCATCACTACGGACGACCACATTCGCTCGGTTCGAGATATTCTTGAAGATCGACGGGTGACCGTATCCGATATTGCAGAAAAGATCAGAATAAGTTACGGGAGCTGTCAAGTGATCATCAAAAACCACCTGGAGTTCCATAAAGTGTATGCCAGGTCGCTCGCCCTTTGACCGCAGATCAGAAGTTGAGACGTTTGGAGGTCTGTCAGGGCTTACAGCAATGTTTGCGGAAAAGGTGATGCATTTTTATGTCGGATTGTCACCTGCGACGTAACGTGGGTCTACCACTACACACCCGAGTCCAAACAAGCCAATATGAAGTGGCGGAGGAAGACAGAGGCAGCTCCAGTGAAAGCCAATACTGGACTGTCAGCTGGCAAGGTTCTTTCAACCGTTTTTCTCTTCGACCGACATGTGGCTCATTGATTTTTGCATGATCGACGCTCAATCAGTGCTGCTTACTAATGCCAGCTATTGAACCAGATAAGGGCTGCATATCGCCGCAAGAGACGAAACCAACCGATTCGAGAGGCAATCCTCCTTGACACGACAACGCGAAGCCCCATGCTGCAGCTCTAACAGTCAAAAAACCTAACGAAATGCACTGGACTTCACTTGAACATCCTCCCTACAGCCTGGACTTATCGCTCTGCGATTGTTTGGGCCGCTTAAAGAAGCTCTAGGAGATCAACGATTTGAAGGTGACCAGGGCGTAGAGGGATTCGTGCGCAATTCGCTCCTGACGCAACCAGCTTCATCCTACGGTACTAGGATAAAAAACCTTCCTTCTCGCTGGGAAAAATGTATTTGTAAAGCAGAAGACTATGTAGAAAAATAAAATATCTTTGCCTTTTGTTTTTCAATTAAAAAAGTTCCGTTTATATTTAATCCGCGGTCGTAGGTTGTGGGAGACGACTGGAACCTCCGAAGCGAAAATTAAATGAGTTGTCCACAAACACAGAATGATTTTACTTCGCTAGACGCGCATTTCGTCAATCAAGTTTGCATCAGCAGAAACTAACTCAAGTTTTAGTCAGTTCAGTCGGTGAATCAGTGCAGTACCCATCGTAAATACACCTCGATTCAGAATTCAACGAATTGCTTTTGTCGAAAGTTATGCAACGAATGTCGAATCCGTTGCAGCATAGAAGCTTCGGATGAGTAATTGTTCAAAGATTCTTATAAAAGACACCGCAGTAGAGTGCACTCTGCCAATGGCAATTGTTGCGGACTTTCGGGCCCTCCGGTCTCTAACAACAAAACCATACATAACTGTGTAATAGCATAATTAAGTAAATTAACTTTGCATACCGCTGTTGCATTGCCTCAGCTGCTGCGTGCAAGTTAACCGTATATATCAGCTAATAATACGTCCAGTTTTATAGATATGCACGACCTAATACGAAATTAATTCCTTATGCGAAGAATCGAAGCACAATGCAGAAAATCTCTGGCAGTACGAGAGGCAGCATGTGTGCGCAGTTATTTCAAGGGTACGCCTGTCACCGTACCGGGTCCGATGGCATCGACTATAATTTATTTCGCACATTTATGCGACGATATGCCGTTCTTGGAATGCTGCCGCTCCGGCTTCTATCGACTTTTTTTTTTTCGCGAACTCGCAAGATGTCCAATGGTGTTATACCGATGGAAATATGAAATGCTTTGACCGCGATTCGGTCAGAGCAGAAGAGACCAAATACTAGAACGTTTCATGCGTGTATTTGGCATCGTGGTATGAAAATTAGTAGTAGTAGAAGATACGATCCAAAGTATTGTTTCAATTAGTTCAATACCAGAATCTCGCGTAAGATCAGAGCAGATGATGATCATTCGCAAGTTTGTTGTGATCGTCCCCAAGCCCGTATGTCTTCTATCGATCATGAGAGACAGTCACCTGCTAAAATGTGACCATTCCCGACATGCTGTTATCGGATTTAATTAAACGCCTTTGTTGTGCAACTGCCAACAAAACGTACTACGATTCACTCCGAGGGCACTCCAAACTTGTGCAAACGCGTATCGCGACACCGAGACACTCAGTGTCTCAATACGTCGTCCTAAAATTTCAGAGTACGGTGGCCCGATGAAAAGTCTATCGTGTAGAATTAACATTATAATAATCATTTATAGAATAAAGATAAGGGGTCTTTCAATAAGGACGCTCGATTTTTAAACGTACATAAAACAAGTTGTGTGTGAAATATCCACTCAATTTTTTTTTATTTGAAAGATTATTTTATGGCATTAAGTATGGAATATAACGTCATTCATATGTCCGCCGCGGCTTTGCTTGATGGCACGTATTTGAGAAGTGATGACTTTGTCACATAAATCTGACTGAATTTGCTGGATATCGTTTGTTGTGTTGACTTTGAGGACATCAATTGTTTGGGGTTTACTCGCATAGACCTGCGATTTAAGATAACCCTAAAGGAAGAAGTCTGAAGGCGTTAAATCGCACAATCTTGGTGGCCAGTTCACGTCGCCGCCGCGCGAGATAACCATGGCATCAAATCGCTCATGCAGAATGTCCATCGTGGCATGCGCTGTGTGGCACGTAACGTCATCCTGTTGTAACCACATGTCGTTGGTATCCATATTATCCAGTCTAAGCCACAATCAATCGATTATCATCGATCTGTAGCGCTCGCCGTTGACGGTTATGGCAATGCCAGTTTTGTATTGGAAGAATTACGGACCGATGATTCCGCCAGACCAAAATCTGCACCAAACAGTTACTTTCTCGGAATGCGTTTGGTGCTGGTGTATCTTGGGTGGATTGGTATCGACTCAAATTCGACAAGTTTGCTTGTTCACATATCCATTCATTGAAGAATGGGCCTCGTCGCTGAAGATTTTTTTTTTTTTGCGAAATTGGGGTCAACCTCCAACTGCTCCAGAGCCCAGTCAGAGAACCCACGGCGTTATTCATGGTCGTTTAACTTAAGTTCCTGGATCAGTTGGATTTTATACGGGTACAAACCCAGGTCCTGACGCAAAATTCACCAAGGTGAAGTCGCAGAAAGGCCAAGTTCTTGTGAACCACGAGAGATTGACCGCCTCGGGTTTCCCGTACACTCTCACGCACAGCAGCGATGTTTTCAGCAGACCTTGCGTTTAGGCGACGTGCGGGTATTGGCTGATTATTTATCAAACAATTTCGAGCGTCATATAAACATAAAATATTTTATTTTTAAGAAAGTTTGTTATTAATGTATTACAAAATTAACAGACAAGCGTTTATTTTCTAAAAAATTGAAGTGCTCACGTGCCCCTTATCATCAGCCGCTAGTGATCTGCTTTACATGTATTTTCATCCAAAACATTCTCCATCTTATACTCGTATCTCCTGCCTATATATAATACGTACGTACCCTTTAGGTTAAAAAGATACGCTACATCCGAGCGTTTTTCATAAACCTCTAAAATAACGTCAAAATAATTGTACCGTAAGTGGTTTCCACCTTGTATAAATAAATTATTATTTCATGTAGATTCATTATGACAAATATTGCCTCTGTCTACTGCAGGCCTAGACTATTTCGCAGACCTTCCACATTTAATGGACGCCGATAAAAACGATTAATTATACAATTCGTTCGCCTGCATAAAACCAGTGTTTTAATAAAGAAAAAAATCCAGCCGTGATGATGGAGACCTAGAACGCAGCCTTGCATTATCACCGCGCGTTATTCGTAACAGTCTGATTAACCAAAAGGCAGCAAATTAATATTGCATTAACATTAATGCATTGCTGATAATCATTATAGGATACCCGCGACCCGAGGTAATAATTTTGGCGAGTTTATTTACAATTAAATTATGAGATCGCGATGAGGCGTTTTCGTATCCAACCAACGGGGGACGATAGCGTAACGAGTACACTTTTAATTGCGGTGCATTCATTGGCTTCGAATAAGAATTATTATTAATATTTCCGTTTAGTTTGTACTCGGTGAGTACGCTAGTTAGTTATATTTGCATTAAAATGAAATAAAACAGTTATGGAGCCATAAGTGGACGGTGTATAGCTAACGTTATTTACAGGTAATGGCTGCTTGCTGATTATTTTATCGTACCGTCGAGAAAGAACGTACTAATGAGGCGCTTTCGATACGTTCCCTTGAAATATAGGCAACAGTGATTTAATTTTCGTAAATTTCCGCTTTTATTTTCGTCTAAAAAGTCTAAAATTAATTCATTGTTGCTTACACTACAGGGGAACATATCGAAGATACCTCATTATATTTTCGATAATACATACAGCGTCTGGCATAAGTATGAGTAACACTAACATTTTAATTATTTGTTTTCTACCAAATGAGGTCGCTGCTATGGCTTTCAATTTTGTTATATAATTATTATTACTATATAACTATAACTAAGAATTATGAATACATACACTAGGCACAAAAATTAAGGGATGTAAAAAAATCCCAAATTTTTAGGTGATTTTCAAAGGGCTGTAACTTGGAGAGAAATAGGTGCAGAGCAATTTAAAACATGTATTTGATGCAAAATTTTGCAGTTTTGAAGAATGCAAAAAAAAACAAATTGAAGCTTCAAATTTCTAGTTTTCAGATTTTTTTCAAATTCAGATCCAAATTTTTTATCATCAGTTTTGGGTAACCATAACAATACCATCAGAAACAAATGTTTCCAATTTTTTGCTTGCCTTTTAAGAGGTCCACGGACCTGAATAATTTGTTTCCAGTAATTTCATCATAAAGCTTTTTTAGGTGTTTTTATACTCTTTAATTTGAGCGGCCTAAATGTCTTGTACGATAATTTTTCGCTGAGTTATTGTCGTTCAAAGCAAGAAAGTCTGTTGTGACTTTTTTTAATTGTTTTCTTACAATAATTGACATTTTTTTATAAAATAAAAGTATGGATTGTTGCTTAAAAAACATTTTCAACCTCAAAAATTAATAAAAAATTAAAAATTCATCCTTAATATGATTTTTAGCAAAAATAACAAATTCAATCATTCCAAATACAATGGAAAAAAAATTAATCACAGCGCTTTTAAATTTTCAGGGTTTCTTTAGAATACTTTTGGGGTGAAAAGAAACAGTCAACATCCTTAGTCTATCCGTTATTTTGAAAGTTATGTCAAGTTAAGCAAATATCCCTAAATACGCAATTTTTACCTGTTTTTCAATCCGCACTCTTCCGAAATTTTATTTTTTATCAAAAATCAATAACTGCGACTTACAGAGAATACTTTTCAGTTTTTAAAATCCTAATTGATATTTCTGTACGATCATTTCCCAAGTAATTAATTAACAAAGCCAAAACTGACTTTTTTGTTTGAATGACGAACTCGATAAAAATCGTCGTATAAAGCTTTTAGACCACTCAAATTAAAGAGGATAAAATTATACAAAACAATTTTATAATAAAATTACTGAAAAAAGTTATTGAAGTCCGTGGACCATTTAAAAGGCAAGCAAAACTTTTTCCGATGGTTTTCTTATGACTAGTCAAAAGCTACTGATAGTAAGAAATTTTGAACTCAAAATCTGAAAACTATAAACTTGTGGCTTCAATTTGCTTTTTTATTATTTCTCTGCGGCTATTTTTCTCCGAATTACAACCCCTTGAGAATCACCTAAAAAATTTGGATTCTTTTTACATCCCTTAATTTTTGTGCCTAGTGTATATTTTGAATTATTCTGCACATGGCTGCACATTTTCATTACGTTTCAATAGGGAAATTTTAGAAAACGTCATTAGTCACTAGATAGTTAGTAGAACTATCGCATTTATGTTGAAATGTTAAAATATGTATACGTTAATTTGAAGTAAAAATTGTTTGTATCTACCTATATTTGAATACACGTACTTTATTTTACGCAACTTATTTTTTGCCATCAAGTTGCATACGAAGCGTCAAATTTCACGAAAATAAAAATGTCGAGTTGCAAAAAAATTACAAGCTTACAGAGTAACTACCACAGATTTGAATAACCCCAGTGTTATTCATGAAGAAGTATTTCACTGTAAGCGAAAACAAATGAACAACTAGTATCTAGCATCCAGAAATATAATAATTCCTCTGTTAAGGAAGTAACACAACACAGTAACCTGGTTTTACGATATATTTATCTACATATCTATATACATAAATGATTAGAATCTTTTATACGGCGATAAATTTGGTACACAAGTGGACAATTTAGTCTACTTATTACCGAAGCCACGATAAACGCATTCGAAAAAAATTAGTTTTTTATTTTTGTCCACCTGCTTTCGCAAAATTGACCATTGGTGCAGGTTCGCCTTCTAAAGGGCGAACGTTAGAGAATTTCAAAAATGATAAAACGAAATGAAGATTTGCTAACATATTCTTCAACTTACAATAGAGCGTCATGAATGTTTTACCATTTGAGAATGTTTTACCATTTGAATTAAGAGAAAAAAATAATGTAAAAGAGATAAAATGCATTGGTTCTTATGACGGGGCATTTTCGAATGGCGGGAAAAGTGCCTCCGGAGCGATTGAAAAATACCGTGTTTTTTACAGTGATTTACTTTGTAGCTTTCAATGACGCAACCAGCATGAAATTGATGATCTGGTTGATTTTATATTGCAAATTAAAGATCGAGGCTTTCAGCGTCATCGATTGATTTGGCCGTATAACGGCAACGCCGCGAAGCGCGGGCTATTCAAATAATTGCAACTACATAGATTTATTTTTTGAATAAGAGTAAAAGTTTGTGTAAATGTAATAATTCGCTTCATTTACGGTATTTTTAAAGGATAAATACACATCACACGAGGAGCATTCCATCGTTTGGCCCAAATTACTAGGGGAAACAATGCGATATCCACTGGGTTTACCAACACAGACATTTTACGATTTTTATTTCCTATTTACTGATTCGACTACCGCTTTTCGCCCCGCATTACTTTTTCCGGTTTCAGACCTTACGCGGATTTTATTTAACTAACTTTTAGAAACGAAGCGCTCTTACAACGTAAACGCGGTGACATTTTGAGGTTAGGGTAAATTTTCATGGCGACATAGCTGCCAACGAAGGCACGCTAAATCCTCGAGTTTTACAACAGCATTGCCGCGTCTTGTGGTCGCAGATGACAAATTCAGTGGCGGCTCGTGGTAATTTGTCCTGGGTGGACAACAACTACCTATTAGTAGGTTACATAGTGCAAAATAATGAAGTAAAATATAGTAAAAAAAAAAACTTTGACTCATCACTCTCTGTTAGTCATTGTACAAGTATTATGTTAAGATTTAAAATTCTTTCAGCTTTCAAGTTGAAAATGCATAGCACTAAAATTTGATTAAACTAGTACAGACTCTTATGAATGCTACACAATTTTTATATTTACACATTTTCTAATATCTACATTAATAACCAAAATAATTTTACTTAATAAAATAACAAATATAGTGTCTACAGAGTACAGACCTCGCTGAGATAAATAACGTTCTACGTCTCTGAAAACTCAACTCGGAAATACGATGATCGGACTGATCGGAGATTATCGATTCCTTCCCCGCTTTGCCGAAAGCTTCTTCAGCAGGGTGATCTAGCCCATCCGTGTCACAGTTTACTCGAGACTCGAGTAAGCTGTGCCCGTGTTTCAAATTGTTTCACGTAGTTTTCACGTGTATAATTTTGTTTTTATGCCTTCAAATCATTTGTAATTCTATTGATTAATTAATTCTATTCATGTGTTTACTGTTTATTTAATTTTATATTCCAGATTCCCATGTTTCTATATTATTGTGAAATAATTTAAACTTTCAAGGTATGTTGAAAGCATACCTATGTCAATAATATCAATATTAATTTTAAAACTAATCTTGGTAGACACTTATTTACTTGTATTTATTTATTAAAGCAATAAATATTATTTTTTACTTGTGCGAGGCGCTTGCGCTGTCTCGTATGTACAAAGCCAGAAAGGCAAAAGGCGTGGCTGCACAACCGGCCCGGCACCCACCACGCTAACCATTAGTTCCACGGTTAGAAGAGTGAATTGCTGCACTTGTACGTGCACTGTAATTTTCCACCACGGTTGCGCTGTTAGTATTAGTATATATAATCTATATAATTACATAACTTTTCATTGTATTATTGTTGTTATGTAATATATAATGTATTTAATTAATTACATATTACATAATTATAACTTCACTAATTTCTATAAACGATAAATAACGAACTTTGGAACTGTGTGTTCCTCTTCTTCTAGGAAACAGCTGGGTGGGCACTGCCCATCCTGCCACCCCTGATCAGCCGCCACTGGACAAATTCACAAATTTGTCAATTTGCAAAAACGCTTGTGTTTTTATATAAAATATGGTTATTTAATGAGATTCTATGAAAGCATATGCGTTAAAAGCGACACAATTAAGTGGTAATTTCGAAATTTACGGGGAAACATTTTTCATTTGTAAGTTGGAACACTGACTCCTTATACACGGCGAGCATAGAGCTAATCCCCTTACCCCTTACCACTCGTTGGAACCCCCTTAATCGCCTAGAACGTATTAAAAAATCCGTCTTTAAAATTTAACGGTCGACGATCCTTTCCATAGTTTTGTCGAAGACAGGTGCCTCGGATTTCCCCCTACGTAGCTCGTTAATGCATCCATCCTGTTTCGACTCTTAACGTCGTCCGCCAAGGTTCACAACGCTGCATTGCATTGTAAATACGACAAAGGTGAATTAAGTACAAATATTTAACGATTTTTAGGTAGGTAGGCTAATAGCTGTAAACACGTAACGCAAATAGTTGCCAGTTTCGCAAGAGAAATAAGAAAGTGCATCGACTGAAGCGCGAGGTACGAGAACGCTATGCGACCCGAGTTTGTTTAACCTTCAGGACGGAGTGAAAATAAAAAAAAAAATCGGATAGATGTGACGGGCAATGTTCGACACCTGCCAAACGATAAATGGCGGACCCAAGTGTACCGAGGTAGCCGAGAAGATAGTGTCGCTGTTCGGCTGGAGGCAGACCTACAACGTAGAGAAGCTGCAGAGGAATGTGCCCGGTCGCGCCACCACGAGGATATCCATCACGAGGCCGTCGCCGAACCGCGACAGTTCCACCACCAGAAAGGTAAGAATTCCATGTTGATAGGCTCTCGCAAGGTCCTGTAGTGGAGTCGTGTCCACGTACTTTGGGGTCTTTTCTAAATAGGGTCGGTCTGGGATTATGACAGGGTAAAGAGGAGTAGTCCTGTTCAACCCCACACTATTTCATCTACTGCCAAGTGTGGCATGTCCACACTCGATTAACTAAAGGGTCTTTCAGTAAGGACGCTCGATTTTTAAACGTAAATAAAACAAATTGTGTGAGATATCCACTAATTTTTTTTATTTGAAAGAATATTTTATGGCTATGTTGACTTCGAGGGCATCAATTGTTGATGCCCTCAAAGTCGACATAACGAACGTCATCCAGCAAATTGATTTGATTATCATCAAATCGCCCGATCTCGGTGGCAAGTTCACGTCGCCGCTGCGTGAGATAACCATGCCCTCAAATCGCTCGTGCAGAATGTCCATCGTGTCCTGTTTGAACCACATGTTGTCGATATCCATGTCATCCAGTTTTGGCCACAAGAAGTTGCTTATCATCGATCTGTAGCGCTCGCCGTTGACAATTATGGTAATGGCAGTTTCGTTTTGGAAGAAGTACGGACACGGAGGTATCTCGTGTGGATCGTCCCAAATCCGACAATTTTGCTTGTTCACATATCCATATGCTCCACAGTCCAATTAGCGAACACACGATACTGTCTATGGTCCTTTACCTTAAGTTCCTGGGTCAGTTGGATTTTATACGGGTGCAAACCCAAGTCCCGACGCAAAATTCGCTAAGTTTAGGTTGCAGAAAAGGCAAGTTCTTGTGAACGACGAGAAATTGGTTGCCTCGGGTTTTCCCGTACACTTTCACGCACAGCACGATGTTTTCAGCAGACCTTGCGTTTCAGTAACGTATAGATGTTGGCTGATTATTTATAAAAACGACTAACTCGATACTTTAGTTCCATATACAGTGGCGTACGCAGGGTTAAAGGGTCAAAAACATTTTTTTTAAATAGCAACCCCTATTTTTGCGAGTGAGCACATTTTTTTGAGTATTGTTGTAAGGATATTATTAAGTTACATAAAGTTTCGAGAAAAATACAGATACAATTTTAATTGTGAAAATCGATTTGTTTATTGAAACTATTGAAATATTAATTATTTGACAATGTCTTAGTCTCAAAATAAACTGATTCTGCATTGTTAATTATTTCCGGCCCGATGTTGCGCATTTCCTCTCGAATTCGTTCCTTTAAATTATCTACCAGTATGTAAATATGAAACAGGAATTTTTGGTATAGAATTGAATTGAATACACGTTTATTGTATGAAAATGATAACAAATATTTTATTGAAGTATTGCCTATTGCTATCTATACATTTTTCCCATCTCTGACAATTTGTGGATTCCATGCCAAAAAAATTCTTGCTCTTTTGAGGCAAACCAGTCATCGAGCCATTTTCGTGCATTTTCGGAAATGAAGCCCTGCCTCAGCAAGTGCGTGTCCCATCGATCCAAATAAGTAGTAATCGGACGGAGCCAAGTCTGGTGAGTAAGCCGCATTCGAAGGTATTTCCCAACTAAACGCCTCGATCGTTTCCTTGATCGGTTTTGCTGTGCGTGATTATCATGAAACAAAACCACTTTGTGTTGCCTTTTTTAATATCCTGGTAATTTTTCATGCAAAGCTTGATTCAAATTGATCATTTGTTGTCAGTAGCTTTCAGTATTAACGGTTTGACCAGGTCTTAGCAGCTCATGATAGATCCACGCCTTTCTTATTCCACCAAACACAGAGCATTGTCTTCCGTCCATAGCGATTTGGCCCTGCAGTCGATGTCGATGGTTCGTTCGTCTGGAGTTACCCATGATCTTTTACGCTTAGGATTCTCGAAATATATCAATCTTTCATCACCAGTCACAATTCTATGGAGAAATTACTTTCTTTTGCACCTGGCGAGCAGCATTTCGCAAATGGTTTTTCCTGTTATCTTTCATTCAGTTCATGTGGAACTCATTTTCCCATCTTCTGGATCTTTCCCATGGCTTTCAAACGTATGGAGACGGCTTCTCGTGTCACATTTAATTGATCCATGAGTTCTTGTTGCGTTTGAGCGTCATTCTCATCCAACAATGCTTGCAATTCGCTATCTTCAAGCCTTTTCGGTGGTCTTCATGTTCATCGTTTCTCACGTCAAAATTGACACTTTTGAATTTTTTAAACCACTCAAAGCACTGTGATTTACCAAGAGCATGCTCACCATAGGCTTCGAAAAGTTGCTTCGATGCTATTCTGCAGCAGTTTCCTTCAAATGGTAACTGGAAAATCAATGATGTACGCAAATCGTAGTTTCCAGGCACAAAATTCGACATGTTCAACGCTATTACAAACGATATATACACTTCTGATTGTCTTAAACCTCAATATTTTTTTTATTAAATTTGAGTCCTATTTTGATAAACATTTATTTAACCTTGCTCGCATTCCTAATTTTCAAATGTTTCTTATCGATTACTTCCTTGTAGATTTATATCGATTTTTATATAAAAATAAGCAACAATACGTCTCCCCCGATGAGTAGTTAAACAAAGATAATTTTTACTCAAAAATAACCTTTGCTCTACCTTTACTAATCGATCTCGAAACGAAAAAGGAACCTTTTGAGCAGGCCACGTTATATATATATATATATATATATATATATATATATATATATATATATATATATATATATATATATATATATATATATATATATATATATATATATATATATATATATATCCGTATCGGCGGTAAAAAGTTTTTTTTATTTGAATTGCAAAACAATCATTACTCGACGGTTACGAAAGCATTAATTAGAAGCTAAACAATTTAAGATTCGAACGAATTGGGTTTGTGGCACATAATGATTGCCAGAACGCATTGCGAATGCCTGTAAAAGTGCTCTCTCGTGCTCTAATCGGGTAGCCGATGCGATGCAACGCAATGACGAACAATTAATAATTGCAAATAAGGCAGTGAATCAGACGAGATCAGTTTGAGAAATCTCGTACCGGAGCCGAGAGCGAAGGAAGTGAAGCGTTTGTTGGGTATGCAAAGAAAAAGAGTGCAAACATACACGGTGACTAGATTGTTTATCTCCAACTTGAATGCGAACTGGAGTGAGGAATTTTCCGTGTATATCAGGGCCGTATTAGGTTAACGTTAAGTTGTTATAAGAGTGTGAGCATCATAGAGAAATAATGTAGTGAGATACATTATATTATTTATCAGTACATTCCTCTGAAATTTGTATTATAATTCATTAATTTTTGTGTTCATTTTGCTTAAAATTATCATCCTTTTATCAAAAGCGTACTACTCATCAGGAATAGGAGAAAGTGTGATTTTCTAGGTATGCGTAGAAGAAAGAGTGAGGCAGCATTCGGAAGGAAGAGCACTTTACACGCGGCCAGATCGAACTCGGTGTACATTCACATTAAATATATGTAGAGTGTATGTGTAGAGACAATTCAGGTCGTTTTTTTTCTCGCTGCCTCTCACAATCGCTTTAGCACTTCCAGATAACAATTGTGGTTCACTATGGTCCCTGAAGAACAAATTAAACGTGAACGATTCCATTGATGTCAAAAGACAAACCATCATGGACTTCACCTTTGATTGCTGTGCTTTTTTTGGTATGGGTGTCTTCCACTGACTAGACTGCTGTGATGTTTCAGGGTTATAGCCGTAACACCAAGATTTATCTCCTGTAGTGACTTTTGACAAAAAGTCATAGTCAGTCTGTACCTGTTCTATCAGTCCCTTGCGCTGTCTCAGAGAGTTCTTTGGTAATCGGAAAATAGTCGTGGAACAAACTTTACCGCGACACGTCTCATGTTTAAATCTTCAGTTAGGATTTTCTAGTATGAACTTCTGAAAGTTCCAGTTGTTTTCTTCAGTTCGTAGATTGTTCTGCAACGATCAAACATAATTGCGCACTTTTTGAACATTTCCGTCTGTTCTGGACGTTGTCTGAGGCGACCCGAACGAGGTTGGCCTTCAAGTGACATTTGACAACTTCTGAACCGGGAAAACCACTCATACATTCTTACCTGGCTTAGAGCTTCTTTCCGATAAGCTTCCCGAAGGATTGAAATTGTATCTGCTGCTGTTGTCTTTAACAGGAAACAGAATTTGATGTTAACTCCTTATTACCATCGCAAAATCGCCGAAAGCGTTGGAAGGGGCTTAAGAGAAAAATCACTCTGTCCGCTGCGATTGCCTCACATGAACGATACTTGACCAACTGAGCAGGGGGAGTCTAGTAAACGTATTTATCGGGAGAGGGCAGCACTGCTAACTCACTTGTCTATAGAATATGATAAAACGGTTCTTGTTTCTTTTGGGTGCCCCCTCGTAAGTATAAATATTTACAAGTGAAAGAAAAAACAACCGCTCTTAAAAAAAATTCAATAATAAGTACAGTTATTATTTATTTTCATATAACTTAGTTCCATTCATCATCATAAATATTTTACCGTAATTCAAATTATTTTTTTATATTAACATGATTTGTTTTACACAAAACAAGTTGAACAAAACATGTTATTAAATAAAACAATATAAAACTATTTTTTATCATTCGTTTTTAGATATCAACATTCTAACTCAGTCGTTTTACTTCAGTAACCTAAGAAAATACAGCTGACTAAAGGTCACCCTGCTGATGTAAATTTGCGAATTCTGTTAAGATTATTTTTTTTCGTAACTCGATTGCGCGAATTTATATTTATTGCAATGTCTTTATTTAAATATTGGCATTTTAAAAATGTTTTTGTATCGATTTCGCTCGCGACTATGTATTACGGTATTGCAGCAATCGTCTATTGCCGATCAACATAGTCCTGAAACTAATAAATATTCATTTATTCAATTTATTCTCGGACAAATGGAGTAATGTAACGGACCGGTTAGCCTTTGAAGGCTGAATTGCGCCGTTTTTTACAATGCCGTTTTATACCACTATTGCTGATTCTCATATGCGGGGCTGTGCGCGTTTTTAATACCAAAATCGGATTTCTCTCTCTCTCTGAAGAAAGCCCTGAGGGATACAGCTTGTCAAGAATAGGAAAAAGTATTCTCATGTATGCGTAGACGAAAGAGTGGGGCAGCATTCGGGGGAAAAAGATATACTTTACACAGCCAGGTCGATCTCTGTGTAGTGTGTACATACATATCATACATATTCAATATTCACTCTGCGAAGGTCTCAATGCAGCTGAGTAGTTTCCAGAGAGTAGCAGTGAGTCCAATATCGCAGTTTTGAAACTTGCTCCTATTCTTGACAAGCTGTATTTCTTCCAGATTCCATCTCTGTAGCTCATATACCAGGGTTGGTTGCGGCTTGACCTCTAATCGACCTTATCGAAAGGTAATAGTTTATCAAAAGAGAGTCTTGCACAAATTTATCTGAACGAACTCTTACACATATTAACTTCGTTAACAAATATAAATTTGTTAAAAATTCGAGGAATAACTTTCGGGAAAACTCTCAGGTCCGTCAAATTTTATTTTTCGGGCCAATCGACGCAACCACTTGGCTGCAACCTGCAAGCACCCGCATTCAGGCAAGTGTTAGGACACTTGTAAAACAGAATATCGTCGCCAGCTTTGTAATTAATTTAGATAAACACAACTTTGCTCCACTGATATTGAAAAAGGTTATTTAGAATAGAAAGCTTAATGACAACCATATGTTTATAAATGTATGGGTTTACGTGAATGTGCACT
Organism: Rosalia funebris; assembly: GCA_037954035.1. Taxonomy (NCBI): domain Eukaryota; kingdom Metazoa; phylum Arthropoda; class Insecta; order Coleoptera; family Cerambycidae; genus Rosalia; species Rosalia funebris. Next base: position 16,222,778 of record JAZFAV010000039.1, on the reverse strand, counting down.
AGACAAGGTGTTTCAACGATTATCGCCTTGTTACACTCATCTCATCCGTGTAGCTCAAATAACTTCAGATATATTAAATAAATACTACTTTTTGGGGATTATCTTTAGACCCTGTTTAACATGGATTTCATAAATATCAAGAATAGAATCAAACATAGCTAGGGAATTATATAGGAGTTATTTCTTAAAAATCTAAAGTTTTATTTAATATTTTTCTAATATGATATGGAAATCAATAAGTCCATAAATATGCCTAAATTTGTTATATAATTGCACGGTTGTATAGGGGTATAACCGGTACAGCGTATACACTGTACGTTGTATAAAATATAGGTTAGGCGGTGTATACAGTGTACCCCAAAATTAAAGATTCATATTCCATTATTTGCGACGTATTTTTGCGTATTTCCTGTAACAATAAAGAAATAAAAATTGTGTCTGTTGAATGGATAATATAGAATGATTGAATCTTATTTCTTACTCTTGGAAGGCATAGTATAATATATTTATTATAATTTTACTCTAACAGATCATGAAAACGATTGCAACAATTAAAATTCAGTTATTAAATACCTTGTAAATATCCTCGCTCAAAAGAAATATATTATGATCATCACTACTTTTGCTAATCATATCTTAGAAAGTGGACATAATTTCCCAGATATTAATAATATGAAAATCCTACGCTATGCCAGCAAAAGTTTAAAACTTAATTGGTTAGAAGCAATATAAATCTATAAATACAAATATAGTGATAATTTTAACTTTTTAAATGATCTAATAGATATGCTATATTCTCCTCTTTTTACTGTTACCAAAATTAGTTAACCTCCTGTATAATAGTTATTAATAATATTCCTGAAAATTCCCACAATTTGATGGTCGGAATTGCACCATTTATAAAATACCTTTTCCTGTAAACCTTAATTACCTGTTTATTGTCATAACCCTTTGTCGGTAATTTGATAGTATATATTATACGAACCAAATTTTTGTATTTTATTCTTAGATGAATCATCGTTTTTAAAATGGCAAAAGTGTCGAAACTGCAGTCACGATTTTTGTGTAAATATAATGGTATAAAACTTAGTAGTTGTTTTACTCAATTGCGTTAGTATTTTCTTGTTGATGAATTAATCATTTTAATTAGTTATTAATAACCAGTTTGGGTTAATCAGATGTGGCATAACAACAGATTTCGGTTGTTAAGCTCCTTTTTGCTGAGTATCTGGAAATCTACAAGCCACCAGACCATGGAAGGGTCCGGGGAAATTTCCGTTCTCATGCAGTAAAGCGAGACAAATTTATTTATCTGGGTACTTATCTCCTTGACGGAATGTCTGAGTTGTTAGTTGCACTTGACTACTAGATATGCACTTCTCGCGCATATATAAACAGTATGTCCCACTTCGACGAGTAGGATGGTCATAATTTTTCTGGTTAATTTTTTCCACCACATTTTCCTTAAAGATAAAATATCTACAGAATACACTTTCTATGTTTCTAATCTAAGCTAAATGTGACCACAAGATAATTCTAAAAATATTTGTCGTTTTTTATCGGACGATTTTTATTAAATGAGTTCTGAATTGTTTAAGAGAAACATAAATTATATGAAATAATAATAATTAATAAAAAGGATACACCGATTCAGAATTGAACATATTGAGGGATCAGAATATGAAAGATAAGTTCCAGGAGAAAACAGATCAATTAATAAATAAAGCGAGTAGTGGCGAAATCAAGAACGCATAAACTGAGTGGGAGGGTATCAAGAATAGTCTAGATTCCGCGGCTACGGACGTTTTAGGACACGAGAGAAGGGAAGCTAGGAAGCCCTGGATAACGGACGAAATCTTAAACTTAATACAAAAGAGACGAGGCTACAAAAACAGACGAGATGAGGAAGGACTGAAAACTTATAAGTCAATAAAGTGGGAAATCATTAGAAAGTGTAGAAAAGCGAAAGAACAATGGATAGAGGATAAATGCAAAGAAGTAGAAGATAAGCTCCAAGTAGGTAAGACCGATGAGGCTTACAAAATAATGAAGAGGAACTTCAGGGATATATGACCAATAAGTAGAAACGTAGAAAGTAGAAAAGAGTCAATCGGGGGACATACTGATCGGAAGAGGGGAGAAAGTGGATAGATGGAAGCAGTACTTAGGAAATTTATAGGATCAGGAATTAGGAGAGATATTAGAGGAAGAATCTAGCATCGATAGGGAAGATGTAGGAAAACCTATATTGAGAGAGGAATTTGAAATAGCACTAAGGGGGCTAAAGAACAATAAAACACCGGGTGTAGATAAAATACAGGCGGAAATTTTGAAATGTGCGGGACAGAAAGTAGTAAATAGAATTTTTGAACTGGTAAAATACATATACGAAACAGGCGAGATGTCGGAGGATTATAAGAGGAACATTATCGTTACTATACCGAAAAAGAGAGGAGCCGACAAATGCGAGAACTTTAGAACGATTAGCCTAACTTCCCACGCGTCAAAAATGTTAACCAGAATAGTGCAGAAGAGGATGGAAAATAGAGCGGAGGAAATACTAGAAGAAGACCAATTCGGGTTTAGGCGAAATAGGGGAACTCGCGAAGCTATTCTGGCGTTAAGAGTAATGTTAGAGGAAACAATAGAAAAAGGAAAGAACGTTTATATAGGATTTGTAGATTTAGAAAAAGCTTTTGATAATGTAAGATGGGAAAAATGTTCAAGATACTAAAGAGCGCGGGATTGAAGTATAGAGATAGGAGAGTAGTACACAATCTATACAAAGAGCAAACTGCTGTTATAGAAGTAGAAGGGGAAAGAAGGGAAGTAGGTATTAAGAAAGGAATAAGATAAGGATGTACGCTATCACCACTAATTTTTAATCTGTACATCGAAGAGGCGATTAATGTGGTAAAAGATAGAGTGGATTTCGGGATTAAAGTACAGGGATAGAAACTAAAAATGCTGATATTCGCGTATGATAAAGCAGTATTAGTATCTAGTAAAGAGGAATTAGAATCAGCATTGAACGAAATGGAGGCAGTGTTGACAGAGTAATACGGAATGAGGGTGAATAAAAACAAAACTAAAGTGTTAGTGTGCAGAGGGCGCGAGAGCAGAGCAAAAACGAAAGTACAAATTAATAATGAAAGATTGGAGGAAGTTAAAGACTTCACTTATTTAGGAAGTAAAATAAATTGGGATGGAAGAAGCGATAAAGATATAAAACAAAGAATAGCGCAGGGTCGAGTAGCTTTTAACAAAAAGAAAGCACTTTTATGCTCGGGGGTAATAAACTTAGAAACAACAAAGAGATTTTTGAGAACGTATGTATGGAGCACGACGCTATACGGTTGCGAAACCTGGACGGTAAGGGAAGCAAGTAGGAAGAAATTAGAAGCTTTTGAGATGTGGCGTTACCGAATAATGATGAAAATACCGTGGACTGTTTGGGTTAGAAACGAAGAAGTATTAGAGAAAGGCGGCGAGAAAAGGAGTATGTGGAAAAACATAAAGAAGAGAAGAGATAGAATGGTAGGCCACTTGCTGAGACATGAAGGAATAGTCCGCGATATTTTGGAGGCAAAAATAGGAGTGAAGAAAGGCAGAGGTAGGCCTAGATTAGATTAGACTACTGCTCGCAAATAGTAAGGGATGTAGGTTGTAGCACAATTAGCGAAATACGTAGGTTAGTACAAGATAGGAGAAGCTGGAGGTTAGTGTCCAACCAGTCTTAGGACTGATGACCTCATGATGATGAAACAATTTTGTGTGTGTGTGTCGTTGTCGTCGGCATTAATAATTTATTTTTAGCACGATAACTCAACTAAATCGTGTCGGATCGATCAGGTTTTGATTGATTCTGATCGGGGACGTCTGCCAGACGGCACCTATTGATTTTGAGATGGATAGAACGCACTCTACCATGTTCATGGGTCATGAGAAAGCACAATGGTGAACTATTTGAAAAAAGTAAAACTCGCATAAAACACATTCCGCATATTGCAAATTGCAATAATTATTGCAATTTGAAATTGTTGTCTATTTTGTAAAATGTTTTCCTGACACGTGCGATTATTTTTCGTTACGACGGAAGGTACTTGCCTGATATGTTTCCTCAAACAATCACCTTTTCAATTAACCTTATCATTCTTTTTGTTCCTATAAAGTCGTTGCTCCTACATATCTCACAACTTAATAGTATTTTTTAGTGCGATAACGAATTTTATGTTAATACCGAATTCCTAAAGAATTTTAATATACCCCCTAGAGATGATAATGCAGTCATTAAGATTATTATAAAGTATGAACACTTACTGTGGGATATTTTTAAGTAAGTGGCTGGCCTTTCATTTTGTGTGGAGATTGTTAAGTAACCACAACAGGGGATTGTTTAAAGTGCGCTATTTACTGTGAGGAATATTTGGAAAAGTAACGATATGTAACCACTTGAGTTTCGACTTCGGTATTAAAATTTCAAAATAAAATTGCAATTTATGTGAAACAGCATTTTTCTAATATTAGTACATCATGCAGTTGCTTGCATTTTTAGTTAATTTTTACGAGTTGACTTAAAAGCCCGTATGTCGCGTGGTTATTTATTTCTATAAATTGTGTGGAATATTTTAGAAATCTACTTAGCACAACCTTAAAGTTCACTGCCAGAATTATAGCAAACAAAATAAACGAACTAATCACATTGGCAGATGCACAACAAGGGTTTCGGTCAGGAAGATCATGTACAGACGCTGTGTTTATATTAACGCAAATGACCGAAAAGTCTATTGAATACAATCGACCAGCCTTCATGTGTTTCATCGATATTGAGAAGGCATTTGATCGAATACAACTAAAAGACGTACTACATCTTCTATATGACAGACAAATACCACATAACATCATTAAAACAATTGAATACATATATTTTGCAAATACGATCCAAGCTAAAGTCAACGGCGAGCTCACCGAAGAAATATCCAGCAATAGTGGCATCCGACAAGGGGACTCTTTGAGCCTGCTCCTGTTTAATATCGTCATGGATGAAGTAATAAAACAAGTACGAAAACATAAAGGGTATAAAATAAGAGACAGGGAGATACAAATTTTATGATATGCCGATGATACCGATGATAAATAGCGGAAAACGAGGACGATCTACAGAGACTTTTGTTTCAATTCTGCAAAACAGCAAAAACAAAATGCATGACTACTTCAAAAATACCAATTAGATGTAAACTCCGTATTAATCATAAGGTTAGTCAACAAGAAATGAAATTTAAATACCTCGGCATAGAAATATCTGGTTACGGAGATATTGAGGCTGAAGTAAAAAGCCAGGCGGCAAGGGCTACAAGAACGGCAGCATATTTGAATAACATGGTATGGAGAAACAAGTACATAGAAATCGAAGCAAAATCTAGGATATACAAAACTGCGATCAGACCTATTATGACATACACAGCTGAAACCGGACACGAAACAGTTAAAACAAAAAGAATACTAGAAACAGCAGAAATGAAAATAGTACGCAGGATAGCTGGCAAAACATTGATGGATAGAGCAGGAAGTGAGGATATCAGGCAAATGTGCAGGAAAGAAAACATTAATGAATGGGTATTAGGTAGAAAATCAAAATGGAATGAACACATTAACCGAATGTCAGAGGAAAGACTGGTAAAAGTAATTAGAGACAAGTCACCATCAGGGCGCAGAAGCATCGGAAGACCTCGGAAACGATGGAGCGACGATACTCCAAATAGCCAAACTTAGGCAAGACGACGAATAAAAACATGCAAAATGCCTATATAAAAGAAGGAAGAAGAATAATGAGAAGAATATTTTTGGAGCTTATAAAAACATACTCCTATTTTACTCCTATATTATATGTACTAAAGCAGTTATCGTTCAAGTATTTCTAATTATAACCATTTTTCCCTAATTCCCATTTCAGGGCAGATTTCATTTCGTCTTTCAGATCATCATATTATGTGTACTAAAGCAGTTATCGTTCAAGTATTTCTAATTATAACCATTTTTCCCTAATTCCCATTTCAGGGCAGATTTCATTTCGTCATGAAAATTTTGTCAATCTTGCAAGGTTTTTGAAATGTCATTCATTATACACCCACATTTATCTTGATGTGCAACCCGTTGTATCTCCTAATCAACATGGATTCGTAGCAAAATGCTCCAGTTACAAATTTAGCAAAATTTACCCAGAAAATTGCAAATCACATAAATAATAAGTAAATAGATGTGTGGTATATACCTACTGATTTTTCGAAGGCCATTGACAAGGTGAATCATCATAATATTCTGATTTAAAAACTAGAATCATATGAATTCAGTAGTAATTCCACATAGCATACCACACATACATAACACAGTAGCATACCACAGTAATCGTTTTCACTTAGTAAAACCGTTTTATCCAGACGTATGTCATTTGTTTTATATAATGAAATTAAACAGGAGACCTTCTTAGCGTCCTCTGGAGTATCCCAAGGCTCAAATTTGGAACCATTATTCTTTATCTTATTTATTAACAATTTGTCTCTAATGCTTATGTTGCATCATCTTCTTTTTGCTGATGACTTAAATTCTTTTTAAATAGAACCTGTTTAGATGATCACTGATCCAGTGCTTAAGAGTGCAACAACTCATCGACCTTGTGTCTTTTGTTTATTTGTATTCCATATTTTAGTCCTATAAATGGATTTTCTGTTTGCCCAAAGTTTAATATTTGAGATTTTAAAATACCTATGTGCATATTTCGAAAGTACTGCTATCTACGTCAGCAGGGTATATTGGTTCTTATTAGCAAGGCATCTGATGATCAAGATAGCATTGTTATCAAAATATGGATCTTGAAGTGCATTAAAATATTGGTTATACTTGAAATGAACATAATATGAGTCATTTATAAACACTTTTCTATTTTTTTTTTACTGTATTTTTAATTTTTTCCGAAGTTCCCATTATTGATTGAGTAAAAAAAATAATACCATCGAAATTATGTTGTCCTCCCGTTTTTAGATACGCCTACCTATATTATAATAACAGTACGTATACATTGAGATTATACTTATGTATGTAACATTATTTCAGTCCACATACCGCCATTAAAAAATACCCGAAACACAAAAAGCATATAATAACATACCACAGCATCGATGGCTGCCTTATCCGCCCTTATTATACATCATTCCCTTCACCTTAGCTCATGAAAAAGGGCACCAGGTAGAAAACACTTTTATGCCCCATTAATAGGAATTTCTCAAATCGTAGTTTCGACGATAATAATTTTGAAGAATGCCGGTCGCCTCGAGGCCTTAAGACCAGGGGACACATTGACAATTGACATTGGTAGTTCGGCTCCAGACACTGCAGTTGTGCGTAAGCAGTGTCAGTTTAAAATGGTGCGTCGGCGTCGTATCGACAGACTTTTCAAGTACGTGTCTCCGCTGTGTAAGTTCCAAAGGATCTTGGAAATACCGGACCAGGAATGTGACTGTAAAGTAAGTGTTCGCATTTACTTACTTAATTTTTTCAAGCTGAAATAATATAAATAACTAAACTAATTTTTTCAAAGTGTGAAAAAATCGCTGATTAAAAGAATCGCAAGTTACTGAGAAAATGCATTGCTTCCATCTTTTATCTTAACAGTATCTTTGAATTTCTCTTCATTTGTTTGAAAGACTATTTATTATTCATCCGAATGAAAGTAGACATGTATGAAAAATCGCCTTTATTCATCTACGATCTGTATTTTCTTGACTTTGACAAATATTTTCAAGTCAATATTGAATTGCAATAGGTTTATTCCCCTTAACCACAAACATGTTTTTATTGACCTGTATATACATATTTCCATAGTTATAAATGTATTGCGCGAAATGTTCCTTATACCACGTGTCTCATTTAAAATTAAAATCAAATTTTGTTTACTGATGAGGCTGCGTTTAGTTAACTTTTTCGATACGGAAGTATGGAAAACGTTCTTCGTAATGTGCGATAAGAGATATTTTTCAGCTAAATGGTGCGTCAATCTGTAATAATTCCAGACTTGTGCGTCAGTGCTTGAACGAACATTTTCCAATGCGCTGGATAGGAAGAAATTTCACAAAAAAGGCTCAAAAAGGAAAAGTTCACAAAACAAGGCCCAGAAATCGAGAACTTCGTGTTAAAATAAGACGAACCTGTCGCCAAATCGGCATTCCAGAGCTGAGAAGAGTAGCCAATCATAATCGGAAAAGAATTGAGAAATGTATTCAAATTGATGGAGGACTAGTTGAAAAAGGCTACATCCGATAATTGATTAAAATTTTTATTTACTTGTAATGAGTAATTACCTCAAAAACTGATTGTTACTTTAAACTGTTTGTTTACGTATTTCAATTACCAAAAGTTAATTGTTTGTTTTCTTTTCTCTTAGAATGCATTTTTCATCAAATCGACACTTCTGTTCGATATTTTTTTTCCATTTCGATGTCATCCTAAAAAATTCACAATCAAAATTTTAATGCAACTTTGGTATAAAGCCTGGAAATTTTGGTAGTTAAAAAAATTATGTTTACATGCAGAAATAGTTTTTTTTATTTAGTTTGGTTAATTTTCTTTAATTTGAGCTTTAGTAACTTCTCTATGTCAATTCACCTCACCGTAATTGCATCCTCTGTAGTTCCCAGAAGCAATTACGTAGCAATTTCAAAAGGGGATAATTACTTCCGGTCTTTCTAATGTACTATCAATTTAAAAACTTTATTTTGTGCGCCTTTTTATTATATGGTTGGAAAACACTTTTATTGTTATATTTGCACAATATCTTTTCATAAGGTATGTTAAAAATTATTATAAATGTTATAATAATTTTACTTGAGCAAATACTATGTATTGTCAGGGAATACTATATATACAGGGCCGTGAAAATACACTCCTGGACAAGATTATCACATCAGCAAAACTTTTCGTTATTTCTTATTTTACAAAGTTTTAAATCTTTATTAAACATTTTATGTACATAGATGGCCTAGGATATCCTCTGTCACTATTGATAGAAAATTGGAATTGTTTGGTAGATGTAAAGTAACATTTGTTTGTTAATAATATATTTAAGTCTTTTTAAAGTGATTTGTAAAAAGCAATAAATTCAGTTACATAAGCTAGTGATTTTTTTTTAAATATATTGTCATCAAGTGAATGAAACACTTTGTCCAATACACTTAGAGTAGAACAAATGAATTGTCCTAATTGTAAAACGATTAGTTAGGCGCCACATGGCTGCCTCCATGACTCGGGAAATCGAAACAAGTCCTTGTCGACGGAAAGAATATTATACAAATATTTCGTTAATCGGCGATTCCTGATCCATACAATGGGTTCTTCTACTAAGTTATTTCTGCTAGACGAGCAGTTCTAGCTTCCTTAGTAGCATCAGAAGCTCGTAGCTCAAAGCCCTCAATCCGAATTTCGTCCCGTCTGATAGCGAACGCGTGGGCTTCAGGACCAATAGTGATTCCCATGACGTTCATAATTTTGAAAATTGGTAAAAAAGCCTTCATTGAAAATGCACACAGCTATAGGTATAATATGTAATTTCAATTGCCTGTGTTCCTGTACGTATATGTTCAATATGTTCCTGCATGTATGAATGAATTTTACCATTCATTATTATTTTGAGTTTCTGAGCCCAAACATCGATGTAATAAGCTTTCTGAAGACAAATTTTCAATACTTCGTCATTTAGAGCGGGATTTTTGTGGACAAAGTCATCTAATGTACTGCTTTTTGCCATTTACACCAGCTTGATGGGCCAGGTGGGCAATATTCTCAATTGGATGTGGATTCCGGCGAATAGCCAAACCATAGTATAAAGTTAGTTCATTAATAAATTTTAATAACTTTATTTGTTAATAGCCTTCTAAGTATATAAGGAGTATAAAGGGCTTTTCATGGGAGGACCCATCGTCCCAGTCGCGAGATGTCTGCCGTCTATTGTTCGATTCGCTCCGGCAGGACCGGTTTAGTTACGGCGTCACTAAAGTGGCTATAACTCCGTAAATAATTGGAATTTTGAAAATTTCTTTGGAGGATATATTCTTAAAGGTCTAAACCTAGAAAATATACAATCTGGTCTAGAATTTTGAAAAAATCGATTTTTTCAAAATTCTAGACCAGAATACCTCTTTATACATATTTTTAGCTTATTCTCATATATACTTTGACTTTAAACACACTTAGACTATTCTATCAAACTTTAGACAGAAGATGAGATGAAAATAAACAATTTTAAATCCTTAAAACGGACTTTTCCGCACGTACAATATCTCGAAATTGAGTGGCCTAGAAAAAAAAACCAACACAAATGCAGAATATGTGTTTTATGCGACAGTTTTACTTTTTTCAAATAGTCCAAAAAATTATATGTGATACATTGTGTGACCATTCCTTGCTTCACTCTTGTTTTGCCTTCAACGAATTCCAGTCAGGTAGTTTCAGGAATGTATTCCTCGCGCGAACAGCCATAAACAACGATTGACATTAAATTATTGGTCGAAAGTAATTTGCGATTCGTGTTTTCCGTGTGAAAATAAACATTTCAGCAAACCGTAACCCGATGTGCACCTGTTAAATCCTGAAAAGTCACGTAAAGCAGTTTCGATGATTTTCTGTTCGACGGTCAGTAACCCAACGCAAGGTGGCGAGGGTGAGGTTCTTCGTATTTGTTTTTCTCTGGTCGTAGTGTGGATGTGTACGATCGTACTTTATTTACAAATATAAAGTTCGTGAAAAACTCGTACTAGACAGTCAATGGCAGCCAGTTTTCATCTTAAGCCAAGTCATTTATTTGAGGCCGTGAATCCCTGTTAAGGGATTTAATGACCAAATTTAATAATGACTTTAATTGACAGCTTAAACGTTAAGGTCTTTAAATATAAAACTTAATGAAGGATGCGATACCGTAGCAAATTTCAGGACCGGAATCAGCCTAAAATGATCTTTCGTTAGTTTAACGTAAACGGGTACAGTGAATAATCGTGTCGATTTCTTAAATTTGGTTTGGCCTATACTTACAACAATGTAATACTTGAAATTTATTTAATGATTGCTAATGCAACATTGCCAAATGTTTGTGTCATACAATGCATTCGTAAAAACATGAGTAAATTCGTTAAAAATTCAAGGAATAACTTTTAGAGAAAACTCTCGGACACGTCAAATTTTATTTTTAGTTGCGAATTTTTTAAAATATAACGAATACATATAGGGTGATTAATGTAGGAGATATGATATTATTAATATTTTTTTAATGGCAATCCCCCCCCCCCCCTCCCCTACATTACAGGATGTGAAATAGTAATTTTTTTTATATACACTACGGTAATAATTACATTAACGTGAGTATAGGTTAGATAAATAATTAATAAAGACCATTGTGGAATTTCAAAATACTAAATTTAATTTCAATGTTCTTCAAAAGGTCGTCTCGAAGAAGATTTATTTGACACTAAGTGACTTTCTAATTAAGTCAGAATTTCTCAATTTCTCAATTTGTCACATAACACCTTCTTCCACTCATGTTTTCAACTACTGCCGTGGTATATGTAAAGAATATGCTCTTTCACATTTTGCGATAATAAAAAAGCCACTACAAAAATATTGATGACGTCGTACCCCCTACACGGTCCACGCTATATCAGGGGGCTGGCACTCTTGCAATGTCGTTTTCCCCTTTCTCTTACGTCCCTCACCCACAGCAACAGTAAACATAACCTCGCGTACACGTAAACAAACGCGTAATCGCGAGTTGTAATGAATCTGCAGCATATAATATAATAGTGTAAAATGGAGAATCTGCCCAAAGTAAAAAAAGAAAATGCATTGTGTAATACGACGTTGTATAGTGCCCACATGCAATTACGAAAAGAACAAACTTACTCAATTGTGCAAATCTTAATTCTAACTTCACTTAAAGGGACAATGAAGCTCTCTGTCTATAATCATTTCACAATACACTGGAACACATAATTTACACTAAAAATACCTACCATGTTAAATTTTTATCCACAATTGTACACAAGTGTGTTCAAAATTTGCGATATTGTGGCGCGTTCTGTTTTCGGTAAAGTGCAGTGAAATAGATAGCTTCATTTTCCCTATGTCGCAGATAAGCATTATACAATTGAATTCTAACATTTCTTGTTTAATTTTGATTATAAATTGCAATTAAAAATTTAATATTACCGAATTAATGTAGAACATATGAGAAATTTAGGAATTAAATATGACAATAGCGTCTATCAGCTTTTTAGGTCATAAAGTGAAACCATATAGTGCAAAGAGTGCATTGCACTATATGGTTTCACTTTACAAACTTATATTATTTGTCTCTGTGAATTAATATTTTGAAATGATTTCTCTTATTTGTAACAGAAATGTTCATAGAATAAGTTTCAGCACTTTTCAGACAGATTATATACGTATGTGTACATATTATGTGTAAATAAAAAATTATTGCAGGAACACAGGAAAACATTTTTTATAATTGCAAATTAACCTAATTCAATTTCACCTATACGGTAAACAATAAAGTCGTTACGTAATATATTGTGGCTCAGATAATTTTCCTATAAATTCATTTTATTAATTTTACATTATCCGTTACGTATATATTGAAATTTAAAAACATTTATGTTCAAATTTACCGGCAATTTCTCACTGGCAACTTTCGTGAGGCAGTGGCAACTTTCGCACAACTAGCGCCCCTTATATAGTAATTTACCAGCGAACTACCGCAGTGCCAGGGGGCTGCGCTATATGTATTAAATATATTTTAAAAATGCGCAACTAAAAATAAAATTTGACATGGACTTTTTCCCAAACGTTATTTTTTGAATTTCTAACGAATTTATTCATTCAGTGAGCATTTGGTTGATGAAATGTTCGCTGATATTTTCTTACAGCACATGAAACTCCATAAAAATGTGTTTACATTCATTCTTAAAATTGATAAGATAATAAAATACAGGTTAAATTAACGTAACAATTTTAATCAGTCGGCCTAGGGAGATCAAAATACATCGGTAAAATATTTGTAAGCGTGCTTAAGCAATTTACCTTCTTCTTGTTTGTCATTAAGCGGTTACTGCGTCTGTCACCAACACTGGCACGTTAATATTTTAAACGTTCATGCTATAATAAATAATAAACATGTAATTTCGTCTGGTTATTACGAAATTTGAAATTATAACCCTCTTATCCGATTGAGTGTTAACTTGATTTCAGATTGAAATCTACGGTTTTTTTATGAAGTACATTTGTATGCTCAACTTCCTTATTACATGCAATAATAGTATGCAACAAATATTAACCAATGATGATAAGTTCCTTAAATAAAATACTAATTGATAAAAGACTAATTATTTTTAATTACGTCATCGTGTGCCCTCGACAAGAGATTTTTAAAATATCAAAGTAATTCATTAATTACTTCTTGTTCATTGAGAGATTTGAAGAAAATGTAAATGAATAGTTATAGAAAATGTCATTTTAAAAATTATTAAAAATCCTTAATACATTATATATTTTAAAACTTTTATTCGATTTTCATGTACACACTGTATATGCAATAAGCTTTGGATATTCTGTTTACTATTACTATCTTATTACTATTATATACTATTGCCAATTAAATTAAATTCTTATTTCAACGAATTCTATCTGAAAATTAGGGTACATATTCGATTCAATTTATTGACATATTGTATGTACAATCAATAGTACATTAATTTATCTAGTGGATTAATTATGCTTTTCTTCAATTTTGACAACATTAATTAACTCACGACAGCATAATAAGGTGTTATTATTTCCTATATTTCAAGGAAACGTATGAATAATGTCTCATTCTCATTACATTCTTTCTTGATAGTACATACATAATGTTACGACGGCAATACTTTCATTGGAATTTCACTAATACGGCAAAGGGCAATAATGATCTAACTTCCTGAAAGTTTCATAAGAAGATAGAAGTAGAAAGCTGAATCTTAATTTGCGACCGGTTTTCATATGAAAAATGCGAATAAGTACTCTCCATGATTTTTCCTTGTATTTATTTGTATTGTGATATTTGTCTAACGACATAATTGCTATTGAGCTGAAAATAATCAAGTATGTACAGAAAGTGTATGCGAAGATGTAGAGAGTTGTGAATTTTTTTCAATATACAGAAAATATAAGAGAAGAGGCATATGTTTTACATAAACACACCTAGCAACTAGGCATCTTAAATGAACTACTTATGTGTGATAGAACAGAAAATAAATTCATGTGCTAGAAAGAAACAGGGTACTTACTACACCCCACAACTTCTTAAAACGTACTAAATATTTTAGGGGGAGTTACTCTTACAATTAGTAAAACTATTTCTGGGAGAGACTAGTCTTACTCCGGTCCAATTATAAAATAGGGTGGGCGTGCTCATAAGAAATAAACATAATTATGTACTAATCTCAAACATGCATTTATCTAGTGATGGTTTTCTACATTAGAAACTTTCTGCATAACGTATGTCTCTTTTAGACACATGATCCGTATCTTCATGGGTTTGCTATTTCTCTCCTTTTCTGCCACACATAAGTAGTCCATTCAGTATTTTCAATTGCCATGTCTGTATATACACGTGTATGTACAGGGTATAAGAAATATAACTACCATTATTTTAACTGATAATAGTTTGGACCTAAACAAACAAAAAGTGTAATATAATATAGGTACAATTTACGAGAAAAAATTTGTAAATCGCCTAATTATAGGTATAATACATTGTGGGACAGAAGTAAAAGTAAAATCTACAAAATTAGAGTTAATTAAATAATGCGCATTGTGTTGAATGTAAACGGTGTCTAATTTGGAACTATAGGATGTGATTTGTGAATAAACCTAACAGTATTTGCGGTAGCAGCGAGGTTTTTTATTCTTCAACATAAAATGGAGACGATACGGCTACGAATGGAAAAGAATATCATTCATATGACCACCTCGACTCATCACACTGACAGATGTACATCTTTCTCTAAAATCCAATGCGTGGTGGCTCTTGGCAGATTCTGTTGTAGTGTACGACGTCGAATTAATGTATTTGGATACTCCCGTACGCTTTCTCTCATTGCAGCAATATTTTCATCTGTTCAACCACGAGGAGGGCGTATTGGTGTTGTCTTATCAATAACAGTACCCGTTTCTTCAAATTTTTTGATTAAGTTATTCTGCAGGCGCTTAATTTTGTGCGAATTTTCCTTTTTACAACTTGTAAATGATCACTCACTTTCATGTTAACAGTTGTACACAAGCTATTCGTTGTTGAAATGTTAATCGTTGCGTGTTGACGTCGTATAGCTTATAGATGGCAGTCGTTAAATATTGGCGCCTTATCTTTGACAGGACACAAATGACGCTCAATTCAAATCCTATAGTTTCAACTGAGACACCCTATATATTAGTTTTATACTTAAGATATATTAAAGTTTCGAATTATACTGGTCTTTTTTATATTGCCAATTACATTGGTGTTAAATTTTATATCAAAAATAGCAAATTACGCCTTTAAAGCGGCTGATTTTCAACAGCATTTTAGGCAAAATAGAAACCGCTAAAAATTCTTGTTAAAACTCCATCGTGGCGGTTTTATTACGGGTTTTATTAAATTTTAATCCCGTTACGGTTCCTGCGATATACCTTACGAAGCTGTTATTTATAGAATTGTGTATTTTAACGGCTTGTTTTAAAAAATTTCATATCGAATTTTGCATGAATTCGTACGAACGATACGCCTGTCTTGTCCCGAAAAAGCATAATAGAAAATTACACGCATTTTATGACGCCTTAAATTAAAAGCATGAACGAAAATAAGGCAGTGACCAACAGAAATGCCTTCATAACACCTAAATCGATCCACGCTTCGCTGATTCGAAAAAAAAACCCCGATCGGATACCTACGCCCGAAAGAAGTGAGTGCCTTAAAATTGTCTCGATATCAACGAACTGTGTATATTTTTATGTCGACTGCAGGGACACGGTCAGCGTGTACTTGTGCATTTTTATTATTATTTATTACTAAAAATACCGCGGCTAAACCAGTTCTCAGGCGCAACTGTAACCAATTACACAATAATAAAATTAAAATTGACTCCATTCGACTGGATTATTTGAATTTTACGACTGGTACCTGACCTAGCAGGGTTTTTGTTTCCTGGCGTCTGAAGTCTTATCCCTTAATGGGTGCAGTTTTTCCTCTTAATTGGTCGATTTACTACATCATGAGTACGATAAATTGTATTTATTATTTATTTAATCACGCCAAAGAAGTATGATAAATAAGAAATTCCAGAAGGTTTTTTTGTTTATTTACAAATGAACATTTCTATTTGTAAGAAGCTACACTACTCAAAACAATTAAGGGAACGAAAAATTCCGAAAAATTTTCGGTGATTTTTGAAAGATTGTAACTTTATGAAGAATGGTCGTATCAAGATGAAGAAGAAACGTTTTAAAACTTGAGATTTCTAGTTTTGAAGTCTGGCAAAAACCAGAAACGAAATTCTTCGACTGTAAGCGAAATTGTAAGCAAAGTATAGAAAAAAAATGTTCTCCATCTCGCTAAACATTAAATGATGTTTCAAATCAATAATCTTGTTCCTTTAATTTTTTCCCTATGTAAATAGGGAAAAAACGGTTCAATGGATCAATTTGAAATCTACAGGGCTATTGGGAGTATAATAAACTAAAAAACTAGCAACATTAGTCTTTTCATCAATAATTGCAAAAAAGTTCTAAAAAGTTTTTTTGTATTATTTTTCAAATTAAATTTTTGTGCTCAATAATGACCCTCGTATATTAATTGTAATTTTGTTTTCCCATCTACTGGGTTCAGTTTAAAAAGCAAAAGGAAATAAAAACAAATAATTACACCGTATCACTGTGTGCACCTAAGCACTGACTAGATGTCAGTGTGGATTAGTAGAAGATGAACTGAATGTCCAGCTAGATCTTCCAATCTGGTGCTCATCAATAGGATAGGAAAATGTGATCATCAATAGAATAGGAAAATGTATGAGATTCTCTAGGTGTGCGTAGAAGAAAGAGTGAGGCAGCATTCCTGAGGACTTTCCTGTCGTGTCATCTTAAATCCAAGGTATATCCTATCAGACCAAATACTTTAACAGAGGTATTGTTAAACGCTAAACAACTTTTTAAAACACTAAATAACATTTTACAAAAATTTTAGTTTCCACTTGTACATTACGAAAGGTACAATGACATACATGGGTACATACTTAATTTGAATATTTAATATAATTTTTTTTTATATTAAATATTATTTTTCATCATATTGTTCTGGTTAATTTGACAAAATATTATTTGTTTCTCACAACAATTGCTAAGATTATATTTAGCAATTGTTTTAAGAAAAACCATTGCTTTGTAAATGCAAAAATGTACGTCACATACTTGAAAAGAAAGCGCTCTCTTGAATGACATTATCAGATAAGATCCATTAGAAAGACTGTCAATGACAATAGCTCCAACCAGTGGCGGCAACAGGGGTCCAATTGCCCAACCAGTCATCCAACCTCTTATAACACCACTATATCACATTCGCACATAAAATAATATACACATAGTGCGAATAGTTTTGCATCACCCAGTTTTAGTGATAAATTTGATTCCACGAAGATTTAAACTATTGTAAGATGGTTTAATATTAATAGCCTTTTCTCACAATCTTTTTTGGCAAAGAATGAATTTAATGTGTCAATATACAGAGTGATTTAAAAAAGTAACATTAGATATGTTTTATTAAACAATTAGTTAATTACAATTATGACAATTACCACAACAAATATTACTAATACAACGTATTACCACCTATCGCGTTAATGCAAGCTTGAATTCAGCTCTCCATGCTCATAATTAACTCATCGATGGTCTTGAAGGGTAGGTTTTGCCATTCTTCTATCGCAACTCTTATCAGCTCCTGTCTGATCAGTGGAAGCTGTGGACGTCGAGCAATTGCCGTCTTAAGCACATCCCAGACATGTTCGATGGGATTTAAGTCTGGCGACATAGGGGGCCACTCCATACGGTCGATTCCTTCCTCCTCTAGGAAATTACGGACAGCATTAGTTCTGTGGGGAGGGGCATTATCATCCATAAAAACAAAATGATCTCCAACTGCTCCTCTCCATAGTCGAACATGCCTCCGGAGAATGTGTTCGATGTGATTTTGTCCATTTAACATACCTGGAATAGGAACCCGTGGCGTTCGTTCACCAATCATGATACCGGCCCAAAATATAACACTCCCTCCACGATATGGAACAGTTTCGACAGCATATCTGAGTCGATGTTGATCACCAGACTCCCTCAAAACACGGCTTCTGCGGTTGTCGGAAGTTAGACAAACACGGGTCTCATCCGAAAACATCACGTGTCGCCAAAAATCCATACCCCGCCCCTGGAATGTTCGGCACCACTCTAATCGAGTCTGCCGGTGTCGCAATGTTAATTTCGGCACTCTTGTGGACCTCCTACGCCGTAATCCAAAGCCAGCTAATCGCCTCCGTATTGTAGTAAGGGATAACGCAACACCCACCAGTACCTCGTCTAACTTCTCCCTGAATGTTACCAATGGATGAAAATCTGTTTCGGCGGGCCACCAGTGACATGAATCTAACAGAATTTGCATTACCACTTCTTGGACGATCCTTTGTTGAATTCGTTGCTATGAACCGATTCCAGGTTCGGGATACACGGCTTTGGTTAATTCCCAAACGCGCGGCAACTTCGCTTTGAGAAGAACCCTCTTCGATCAGGATCACTATTCTGGATCTGTCCAATTGCGAAATTACATTTCGGACCATTTTTGCACACGTTTAATCAGAGCTGATAGCAACAAAGAAAACAACACTTGAACACTATCAAACATGAAATGATTCAAATTTGTTTACACGGCCAACTGTAACGTTTATTTGACATTTCTATCTTATATGATGGTAAAAACTAAACAAAAAATCATGGCATTCTTTACTCTTTCTTGATAAAAAGAGCTAAAACTGGGTGATGCAAAACTTTTGGCACTATATGTGTATTTAAGGCCCTCGCCCACCCTAGATATTTCCTGCCTATTTTCGCCCAACCGCAAAATAATGCTAGCGCCGCCACTGGCTCCAACAGAGATGACCCTAGACAAGATATTTCTATATTAATATTGCCTCATATTTTTTTCGTCTGTAAAAATATAACATACGAACGTAGGTACATGATAACTCTAATTGTTATTTTTGACCTAACCTAAAACGAGTCGAAACTATTTTTACAATTTGACCATTGTTCTACTGATATAGGGCGCCATATCTGTGACCCTGAGGGGAATATTTACCAAGCAGCTTTATTGTGACTCAACAAAGTTCATTTATCATTTTTGTGTCGTGACATTTACAAGAGCACGCTGCATGTTGCCCTGCCTTGCAGAATCTATTAAATGCGTTGATCAAAATAATATTAATTATAATCGCAATTAGTGTATTATGTATTAGGAATGCCAGAGGGGCTTTTACCGGTCGAAGTCGACAAGGTATTTGCCAATTTTTTTCTTGAGACGTAACATCTTTAACGTTCCACATGGTTATAATTAAAGCGTCTATTCAGACGAGCCACAACAGCGACGGACTGACAATCTATTTGCTGCCGATTTTCGTTGCTATAGCAACAACGTTGCCATCACATGTTACACACAGGCCTGTTTTGGGTTTGTTTTCATTGCATCGCTGTTTTCACTGTTTACACGACCTTACGGATTAATTTATTGTGACTCGGAGTTGTTTGTGTATATATGTGTATTAAAGGAAATGATTTACGAGATGGTTTAAAAAAAAATTACGGGAATTTTCGTTTTTGGAAGGAATTTTATTTATTCGTCTACATTAATATTATCCTCTTGAAAATAGTTCCCATTAGATATTATACATTTATGCCAGTGCTTCTTCCAATCCCCGAAACACTTCTGGAACTCGATCTTTGGGATAACGTTTAGCTATCTCAGCGATGCTCTTTTAATCTCATCTATGCTTGCAATACGACGGCCCTTTAAGGTTCTCTTTATGTTTGGAAACAGAAAAGTCACACGGATCCATATCTGGCGAATATGGAGGTTGGAGCATCGTTACAGTGTTGTTTTTGGTCAAAAATTCACGAACAAGCAATGAAGTGTGAACAGGTGTGAATTAATTGTGTCGCCACAAATCCGGGCGGTTTTTATTTCGGGTTGCTTCACGCAAACGGCATTGAAGTTGTAGGTAGTACTTCTTTATTAATCTTTTGAACTTGTGGCAAGAACTCATGGTGCACTATGTCGTTAAAATCGAAGAACAAGGTGTCGAGCTTTTTCGGTCTTGGCGATCTAAAATGCCCCCGCTGAGACGATTACGCTTTAGTTTCGACGTCGTATCCGTAAGCCCATGTTTCATCGCCTGTTATGACACGTTTCAGTAGTTCTGCGTCGTTGTTGATTTCATTTAGCGACTTCTGGGCAGCTTCCATTCGCCGCTGTTTTTCTGCAAGACACATTTCAGATCCAAAACATCCGAAAAAAATTCATGGCATGAGCGAATTGATATGCCAACATCATCAGCGATTTCTCTGATTATGATACATAATAATTTCTTTCACTTTTTCCACGTTTTCATCGGTTGTTGACGTGCTGGAGCGTTCGGGGCACTCGTCATCTTCAACGTCTTCACAGCCGTCTTGGAAATACTTGTACCACTCGTCAACCCTAGTTTTACTCATAACAGACTCACCAAAAGCAATATTTAACATTTTTAAAACATTGCTGCATTTGATTCCATTCTTATAGCAAAATTTGATGCAAATTCTCTGATCCATTTTTTAAAGAAATAAATAATCTCCGATCGTACGAAATAACATGTAACCTTTTTGACAGCTGACAACAGACTAAACATCCGATATAGCTAACAATGTACAGATACTTTTCAGACATGTTTACTAACACAACAACGAAAAAAGTCGGGCGAATCGGATATATAATATAACCCGCTAAATTACAAAATTCTCGTTACTTTTTGTACACACCTCGTATTGTGATGTATTTTCTGTGAAGTATCGTTATGTGAAAATAGTGACCTGAGTACGACTCTGTTGCGGCTCGCCCAAATAGACGCTTTAAATATAAATTTATAGAGAAAATATAGCATTTGAGGCTGTGATTAACGAGTGTTCGAGATAGTGGAACCATTCGTTCTTCTTTGAGGTTATCTTCGCCGTTACCGGTCGAGCCAAGGTACAATTTTTGTCGCACCAAGTTAAACGTGATAATAAAAAATATATCATGTGCAGCACAGTACACGTGATAGAAGTGAATACTTCTTTAGAATAGAGAATGAGAGAGTAAGAGTAAGAGATTGAAAAAGAGAAAGAGAGAAAGGGAAAGGGATAATTTCAAAAGAAATATAACAATATAAAATTTGTAAAAAATATTCGGTTTATTCATTATCTACACTATCATTGGCTGGTGGTTCAATTGGTAATACTGATACGATTGGTTTGTGATAACTAAAATATGAAATATATGTTCGTGATTCGATATTTTCTAGATAACGTGTAAAAATTGCATCTATTGTTGTTCCGGATTTTGCTGTTGATTCTTTGGGATTGTGATTTATAAGCAGACCAAATGTTTCTCGAAGAAAGTTAATCAACGTCAAAGAATCATTGGATCCGAAATTTATATTGAAATCTCCCCCGAGAATCAAAGGGATTTTGTCTTGGCCTCTTCCAAGTGAATTTGCACCTGTGTGGCTGTAAACCAGTAGGGAGCGGTGAATGAAATATATTATATCGTCTAGATTTTAACAAGTTAAACGGTTCAAGGATATTATCAAATAATCACAGAACACAGATGCAAATAACGTAAATAATTACAAAGCACAATGATAAATATTCGGTACACACGCGTGCTGCTTCAGCTGTTAGTATATAGCGTCTGGACGCGTACATCTATAACGCGCGCATGCGCGGCAATCTACCTATCCTATTCTATCGCTTCGTACTGAGTTTATATCGCTCTCTTTTGCTCCACTCCCGTGTGGCGTCAGAGGTATACGTACTGGCGCGCATGCGCGTCATACTATATTTTCTTCTATTGCTTGGTATTCAATGAATACGTGGCTCTCTCTTGCTCGTACGATGCTTCCTAAACTATTTCCCCTTCAAGCAACTTAGACCTTGGACTTAGCGTATGAGTATGCGTTAAATACGAAGGACCGCACAAAAGGGAGACGCGGATAGCCTAAACTGATATATATATATATATATGATGTATAGCTCTCTTTCTCTTTCTCTCTATGTTATATATCTGTGTACTCTGTCTTGTCACGAAGTCTGTGTTTTAGGTATACCAAATGTATAGCTCTCTTTCTCCTTTCTACGTTATATATTTTTTCTCTCTCGTGTAACGAAATCTCGAAACGTTACATTTTTTCCAATTCACTCTCCATTCTCGTCAAATATCAGAACGCCGCCAAAGAAGTATTCACTTCAAAAATAGTAATTAAGTAAAATATAATTATTATATTACTATTATACGACATAAATATATATATAAAATAGTAGCAATATTAGCGGTATTATGCCGTTACTTAACAACTTATATCACAACTAACTTGGTAAACATCATCGAATTACTCGATCGTACAAAAATAAAACAAGGCACTGCTTATAGGTATAGAGAGAAACTTGCTACAGTACGCATCCGTACGAGTACAAAATACTTTCTCACGGCGACAAATGGAGGGTACGAAAGAAAGTGCAATTTCTCTTCGTCGTACACCATCCGCCACGGCTGGCTCTTGTGTTTCCGATACTCGGTAATCAAATTTTTAATGAATGACCGTTTCCTCCGATGCGATAATTGCCATTGTGAAAACCCGTGGATTCAATCCCGTGCCTCTTCAGAATTATCACAATCAGGTTATGGAGATGTTAATGTGGCGTTAATGCTCCCGAGAAAATCGCAAATAGATGTCGAACGGATGTAATTACATGGAATAATTATTGGTTGCGTACGATGCCTAATCGTACGATCGTTGTTACATTGAAAAGTCATTAGTCATTAGTAGAGAGTCTTTTAATGTGGACGCTTGATTTTTAAGCGTAAATAAAACACGTTGTGTGTGAAATATCCACTCAATTCTTTTTTATTTGAAAGAATATTTTATGGCATTAAGTATGGAATATCACGTCGTTCAAATGTCCGCCGCGGCTTTGCTTGGTGGCACGTATTGGGGAGGTCCAATTTTCGATGACTTTGCCGTATAAATCTGGCTGAATTTGCTGGATGGCGTTCGTCATGTTGACTTTGAGAGCATCAATTGTTTGCGGTTTGTTCGCATAGACCTGGGATTTAAGATAGCCCCAAGGGAAGAAGTTTAAAGGCGTTAAATCGCATGATCTCGGTGGCTAGTTCATGTCGCCGCTGCACGAGATAACCATGCCCTCAGATAGCTCGTGCAGAATGTCCATCGTGGCATGCGCTGTATGGCACGTAACACCGTCTTGTTGGAACCACATGTCGTCGGTATCCATGTCATCCTACATCCCTTACTATTTGCGAGTAGTAGTCTAATGTAGGCCTACCTCTGCCTTTCTTCACTCCTATTTCTGCCTCCAAAATATCGCAGACTATTCCCCTATGTCTCAGCAAGTGGCCTACCATTCTATCCCTTCTCTTCTTTATGTTTTTCCACATACTTCTTTTCTCGCCGACTTTCTCTAATACTTCTTCGTTTCTAACCATATCAGTCCACGGTATTTTCATCATTTTTCGGTAACACCACACCTCAAAAGCTTCTAATTTCTTACTACTTGCTTCCCCTATCGTCCAGGTTTCGCAACCATATAGTGCCGTGCTCCGTACACATGTTTTCAAAAATATCTTTCTTGTTTCTAAGTTTATTACCCCCGAGCATAAAAGTGCTTTCTTTTTGTTAAAAACTACTCGATTCTGCGCTATTCCTTGTTTTATATCTTTATCGCTTCTTCCATCCCAATTTATTTTACTTCCTAAATAAGTGAAGTCTTTAACTTCCTCCAATCTTTCGTTATTAATTTGTACTTTCGCTTTTGCTCTGCTCTCGCGCCCTCTGCACACTAACACTTTAATTTTGTTTTTATTCACCCTCATTCCGTATTCCTCTGTCAACACTGCCTCCATTTCGTTCAACGCTGATTCTGATTCCTCCTTACTAGATGCTAATACTGCTATATCATCCGCGAATCTCAGCATTTTTAGTTTCTGTCCCTGTACTTTAATCCCGAAATCAACTCTATCTTTTACCACATTAATCGCTTCTTCGATATACAAATTAAAAATTAGTGGTGATAGCGTACATCCTTGTCTTACTCCTTTCCTAATACCTACTTCTCTTCTTTCCCCTTCTACTTCTATAACAGCAGTTTGCTTTTTGTATAGATTGTGTACTATTCTTCTATCTCTATATTTCATTGCCGCGCTCTTTAGTATCTCGAACATTTTTCCCATCTTACATTATCAAAACCTTTTTCTAAATCTACAAATCCTATATAAGCGTTCTTTCCTTTTTCTATTGTTTTCTCTAACATTACTCTTAGCGCCAGAATAGCTTCGCGAGTTCCCCAATTTCGCCTAAACCCGAATTGGTCTTCTAGTATTTCCTCCGCTCTATTTTCCATCCTCTTCTGCACTATTCTGGTTAAGATTTTTGACACGTGGGAAGTTAGGCTAATCGTTCTAAAGTTCTCGCATTTGTCTGCTCCTCTCTTTTTCGGTATAGTAACGTAATCTCACCCGTTTCATATATGTATTTTACCAGTTCAAACATCCTATTTACTACTTTCTGTCCCACATATTTCAATTTCCGCCTGTATTTTACCTACACCCGGCGCTTTATTGTTCTTTAGCCCCCTTAGTGCTATTTCAAATTCCTCTCTCAATATAGGTTCCTACATCTTCCCTATCGTTGCTAGGTTCTTCCTTTAATATCTCTCCTAATTTCTGACCCTCGTATAAATTTCCTAAGTACTGCTTCCATCTATCCGCTTTCTCCTCTCTTCCGATCAGTATGTCCGCCGATTGACTCCTAACGTTTCTACTTATTGGCTCTATCCCTGAAGTTCCTCTTAATTATTTGTAAGCCTCATCGGTCTGACCTACTTGGAACTTATCTTCTACTTCTTTACATTTATCCTCTATCCATTGTTCTTTTGCTTTTCTACACTCTAATGATTTCCCACTTTATTGACTTATAAGTTTTCAGTCCTCCCTCGTCTCGTCTATTTTTGTAGCCTCGTCTCTTTTGTATTAAGTTTAAGATTTCGTCCGTTATCTAGGGCTTCCTAGGTTCCCTTCTCTCGTGTCCTAAAACGTCCGTAGCCGCGGAATCTAAACTATTCTTGGTACCCTCCCACTCAGTTTCTGCGTTCTTGATTTCGTCATTTCTCGCTTTATTTATTAATTGATCTGTTTTCTCCTGGAACTTATCTTTCATTTTCTGATCCCTCAATATATTTACATTTATACGTTTCTTATCCTTCCGGGTTTTCAGATTTTTGAACTTTAATCTAGCTTTCATGACTACCAAGTTGTGGTCGCTGTCTACATCTGCTCCTGGATAACTCTTGCAGTCTTTTACTTGATTTTTAAATCTCTTCCTAACCAGAATGTAGTCTGTCTGATACCTGTCTATCCCTCCTGGCATTTTCCAGGTGTACCGCCTCCTTACGTAATTCTTGAACAATGTGTTCGCGACTACCATCTTGTGCTCCTCACAGAATTCTATCAGTCTGCTACCTCTCTCGTTTCTGTTTCCTAATCCATAATGACCTACAGATTCTCCTTCTTTCCCCTCACCTACGACTGCGTTAAAATCTCCCACTATTATTAAATTTTCATGACCGAAGGGTCATGAAAATTTAATAATAGTGGGAGACAAATCCTATTACCTGCTCTATGTCCGAATATGTGCTCTATGTGATCCAGTTTAGGCCACAAGAAGTTTATCCTCGAGTGCCTATCATCCATCTGTTTCTCGGACGGAGCACTGATTTTGTTGATTTTCAACGCTGCTTAACTGAACGACTCCTTTGATGTCGGAAAAACAAACTATCACGGACTTCATATTTGATTTCACTTGCCTTGCTATTTTTTGGTTTGGGCGATGAGGGTGTCTCACTGGTTGGACCTGTTTTGTTTCGAGATCATAGCCGTTGCACCAATATTTATCTCCTGTGATGACTTTTGACAAAAAATCAGGATCAGTCTGTGCTTGTTCTTTTAATTCCTGGCATACACTCAGGCGGTTATCTCTCTGGTCATCGGAGAACAGTCGCGGAACAAACTTTGCCGCGACAAGTCTCATATTCAAATCTTCAGTTAAGATTCATTGGCATGAACTCCAGGAAATTCCGGTTATTTTCTACAATTCGTATGATGCAAGTCATTCGTATTATTCATGCATCCCCGTGTATTATGAAATTCATTTTCTGGAATATCTCTTATTTGGATAGAAATTGAACATTTAAAAGTATTTAGGTAATTGTGAACGATTTACATAAATATAATTCTAATGGTGTCAAATTTAGGGGTGATGGTGGACATAACAGGTTACATCTAATGATAAATTATTCATAACAATTTCAAGGGACTAGTAGAGGCAATAGAAAAATGACAAAATCTTTCCTTGTCATTAGTAGAGTCATAACAAACAGTGGATGTACACACCAAATACATTGTGACGCAAAAAATAGAAGTTTGATACTCTTTAAAAAGAGGCTAAGATTTTTCCAGATTAAAACAAATCTGTAGTGTTTCTGCCTCTACACATCCATTACAAAGCTGCAACGATTATTTTAATTATGTCCATATTACATCTCTAGATGTCGAACGGCCGTTCTCATCGTATAAGAAAATTTTTCCGCCACGACGAACATCGCGCATTGAAGCAACTATAGAAGCATTTCTAATGTAACTGTTTAACCGATGTTTCTTGTTTTGTTTTATTTTTAGCATTACTTATATTATTTGATTTAGTACGACTCCTCTGGTACACTGACCAAACGAGCGGTTCAGATTGATGAAGTCAAAGCACCAACTGCCAATATACGAAAAAATGGAAATCAGTTTTAATATAATAACTTTAGTGTATTTTTTGTGACACCACTTTCAATCGATCTGTATCTCTCTGTACATTTTATATGACATGTATTCCACTAAAATTAGGTACAAAAAATAAATAAGAATTCTATAAACTCACATCTGAAGGTCGAATTTACTACACGATTGAAGAAGCAAAGAAAGCTTAGCCAAACGAGCGAACACAAATAAAGCATGTGAAACGAGATTGCCTCTATTAGCATAAACAAATTGTGAAGTGGGCGGCGATGTTTACAGAACGTTTTTTTCTCTGGTTTGTATTAGACATTCCGTTACTCTTACCGAAATATATTGGTAACGTGCTAGAAAAAAAATACGTGTTGGCGAAAATAAAAACAGTGATAAAAAAAATAAATCTAAATTCCTCGACAGCCAACGTAGAAAATTACATACAACAGATATCCAACTAAAAAAGGCGAAAATTTCACTCTCGAAACCGCACTAACAACTCCAATTAGTTATACAGGTGTTTCAACGCCGAAAGTAACCAGGTGACCATCAACAATAATTATTGTTATTATTTACGATCGATTTGGCTAATTCGCCTTGGACGATGGGTGAAAGACCTTGAAAAGAAAGTAGGAGATACACACACGCGCCTTGTCTGGCGGACGATTTTTTCGCGTCGTGTGTCGAGAGATCACTTTCACTGGGACCTTGATTTCGGGTTTCGTGAACGAAGGACGGCGAACGTTAACTTTAACGTAAAGTTTGGAATTTGTGTATACAGAGCGAACGTAAAGTGATGTATGCTTGCCATGAAATCGTTTTAAAGCGCGAAAGCTTGTCAAAGATTTGTCAAAAAGTTTGTCATCGTAAAGGTCATCATCGAAATCCGATTCGACTACCGACATGACGTAAATAACAGAGGCAGACTTAAGCGGACCCTACACGGTCAGTAATACTGGTCAATATGCACAAATACTGACAATATGATTGATCGTGTATGGTTCAATAGTGATGGAATGATGAATACTGGTGAACTTCTAGATATTTTGATATCGTCGCATCAGTTAATACTGATGCGCCACGCCCGGTCACGCCCCTAAACTCGAGGGGATACTGACAGTATTACTGATCGTGTAGGGTGTTGCACGTCAGTACTTCAGTATTTTGTGACTTGTTGTTGTGTGGACCTCGTCTCCTGTGTCTTGCTTGTACTATTTTTCTTATTTTTGTTATTTTATTTTTTCAAAACATGGATGACGATTTATCACAGAGTGAAATAGTTGAATATGAAGAGGGTTTACCGTTTACCTCAAAAGGAATATATGGAAATGTTCATTACTGCTAGGCTGCTAAGACAATACTGAAGAAAATACTGACGATTTGGAATGAGCGTGTAGGATCAAAAATATTGATGGAAATACTTAAAGTATTACTGATCCTTAGGAATGACAGTATTACTGGCCGTGTAGGGTTCACTTTACAATGAAGAACAGATTACATATAAAAATTATTCACATATTAGTTTACCTTTCATTGCGTGGTCGTTTAGGAACAAATGAGGGCTTGTAATTATATTCGCAGTCAGGTCGGGGAGCAGGGCAAGCCGTCACGTTACCGTATTGTCAAAACGGTCTGGGCAACACAGTAGTTCTTCAAGGTAACATCACCATACACCTAAAGGTGCGTATACATTTGCGAGCCGAACCGTTCGCGAACCGTTCTTGAACCATTTGATCGCAAGATTGGGACGAGGTTTGGAGCGCCGAACGAACCGCTCGTGGCGAATCACTACCTGTCGGTTTTTTTTTTGACGAACACAAAGGCATTCGCAGTTCACATTGAGACGGCGTCGTGTGCAGTCGTTGTTTTTCTTCTGCTCGCGAACCACGGGACGCTATTAAGTTCTTGTGCCTTTTTGTATGATTTTTTCTCTCTCGGTTGTTAATTTATTAATCTGCCTACCCTTATAATTTTATTTAATAATTTTTAGATTATAATAATTATTACAATGAAATGGACAGAGGAAAATGTAGTCAAACTAATTGACATTTATAAAACGAAATCGTTATTGTGGAATCCTAAACACAAGGACCATTATAAAAAAAAATTAAAAGAAGATGCTTAGAGGGAAGTAGGTCTTTCTTTCCTCTTCTTTTTGCATAAACTTTCTGCTATCATTGAAGCCGCACCACTCATAACTAAAATCGTATAATTTTCCTCGCACGAAGACGTTATTTATTACAAGCAAGCTCGCCGAGCAAGACTGCTGGTGGTTCGTGGTTAGTTTCTTCTTTCCCATGGATCGTGTTTAGTTCAGTAGACCTTCGCTGTAAAACTACTTTCAATGAATGGTTCACAAGCAGTTCGGTACGTAATGTATACGCACCTTAACATTATTTATGCGTATGATCACATGAGTATATTATTAGTAGCTGTTCTAAACGTTCAGTAGTCAACGAACGATATCTGTCAGTAAATATCCATTTATACTGTGAAAATGACCGGTCTACATCAACGGAAGTTGACGGGGCATACCGGAAATATGAATAATTTTATAGAGCCTTCATATTGATTTCTGAATTAGAGACATTAACTTATTTCTAGTGTAAAATACCTACTATAACTGCTATAGTAGAAAACTCCGGGTTGTTATCCAAAACTGCAGTAAATTTTTTCTTTATAGCCATCGCAGTATCTCCCTCCAACTGAAAAATATACTGCCGAAGGTCACAATCAACGTTTATAGCATCCACTACTGAAAATTCATCTGCCTGTGGTTTTTCCCAAACTTTTCAATGACTTTTGGTATGCGCGAAAAATTGCTATGTATGTATATACGCCAAATCTTGTTGAATAACTGGATTCGCTAAAGTCGGTTACGAATTCGCAATAGCAATAGCATCATTTCGAGCCAACTGTTGAAATAGGTACCGTGGTAATATTCTCAAAATTGTAGTATAATATAAAGCTGCCTCGATTCGCGTTCTCCACCGGGTTATTACAGGCGCTGGAAGTATAAGGGGAAGCATTTCTGTGAATAATGCATCGCGTTGCCTCATCGGTCAACCCCGCAGATATTTTTGTTTGCCCCACCCTCGCATACCTTTACTATTAACACATAGCGTAATGCACCTCTGGCAATACTTTCAATATTTCTAGTGAAACAAGTAAAGCAACAGGTAGCAGGCGGTCAATGAATAAATTTTATTTAATATAAAATTGTTGGTTAATGTCCTACTAATTATACAAACAGTTAATTTACAATACAAAAAAAATAACCAGAGTGTGGACAAGCTACTGACATGAAATGTTTTATTGTATACATAATTTATTATAAGGCTGTGGATATTTCTTTATGGTGTTTGTATTTCTAATAGATATTTCGTCGCTTCAGAGTAGAAGTAGCCTAACTGCAAAATTTGCTACTACTGCTAACTGCAAAAAACTAGGATACTTCTACTTTAAAAAATTTTTTTTAAGTAGGATACTTTATCATTTATCATTTCGCCGTAGCTCCCTTAGATAGGGAGCATTACACATAGAAATAGGCTACTTGTGCACTGAATCCATGGTGTTAACTACCCTAAGCGATTAAAAACGCTTATATGGCAAATTTTGCAGTTAGGCTACTTCTGCTCTGAAGCGACGATTTGAGCACACATAAAGTCCGACTCTGAAATGTCCGGGGTTTACTCATCATCATGTATTTGTTGATGAAATTGAAAATGAAAAAATAAGCTCGATTATTCTTCTAGCGAGAAATTGTAACTCAAGCAGCAATTTTGTTGCAGAAGTTGCGTGCAAATTCAGCAGAAATATGCGAACTTTCAGTTTGCTACATTTGCATACTTTGAGAGCTGACGTACTCCAAATGATGGAACCATCTGCTCGTCATTCAATAAATCATTAACAAATCACTAGCAATACGCAAGACGCCTGGGGTGGTATTCCTGCAAAAAGGCTTGATATGGTTACAAACCATGGATGGATGTCCAAGATTTTTTTTAATCATTCCGCTTGTTTCATAAAGTGTTTCTCTTCTCATCTCATCTGTACCAATGATTGGCCCATCAGCCAGTTATGTAAAATACGCCAGTTTTCAAGGTACGCATCAAAATCCTTTGGTATTACTGCTGATCCTGAGAAGAGACTGGAAGGGGCAGACACAGGAGACCAAACTAAAAATTAAAGTTTTGAAAACGAGATGATTCTGAAAATTGTTATATTTATTTGGATATAAGAGACAATGTTCCAGGACGAATTACGAGAACTGTCTTAAAAATTATCCCAAAAGCCATATCCTGGTGGAGTTATTAGTCTAGGCGTCACACTTGTCTAAACCATTAACCTAAACTGTAAGGGTTTTAAGTGCCGGATGACCGTTGCAATAAATATTTACAACAGTTATAAATATTTTACAGGTTGAGAACTGTGTCTATTGCTGACAATAAATATGCAAATGAAAATTTAATACAATAACCAGTCACCTGAATCCTACAGGTGTTAGGAAGTGATTCCTCTCCCAGGGTCAAAAGCAATTAAACGTATTAGCATAGAACAAAGTCTGAAATTAAATACTAGGGAAACTGGAATATTATTTATGTTTCTATAAAACGGGATTGTTTTATAGACAATTGCTTCGATCGATTTCGATCTCGAGGTTTCTATAACACTACATGCAGATCATTTTGTCTGCATGCAAATAATTAAATCTCCACTTGGTCTATTGGAACAATTACTTATCATTTATACGAAAAAATGAACCATTGACAATATTCGATTTTCCCAAAACGTGGCTTAAACTGCGAAACTGAGTTACGAAGTTTACTCTTTTAATAATATTTGTTCCACCTCATATAGGTTTTCTCAGATTATGAGGTGAATTCGAAAACGATCTTAAAAACAAGTTGTTGTCGTCTATTTCTTTGCCCAACCGCAGTGATGGGTCCAACGATTTTTAATAAAGGCGTTTTGAATGTTTTTCCCAAGTTTTCTTTACTATTCTGAAACAAAATGGAAATAATTGAAAATTAAGAAGAAAAATTTTTTTCTTCTTTATTATCTATTTTTCTTATTCTTATTCTTTCAGAAAAAGTTTATGATTAACATTTTTTGGTAAAAACATATGGATTATTGCTAAAAAAATCTCCATTTGGTCTATTGGAACAGTTACTTATCATTTAACGAAAAAATGAACCATTGACAATATTCGATTTTCCCAAAACGTGGCTTAAACTGCGAAACTGAGTTACGAAGTTTACTCTTTTAATAATATTTGTTCTACCTCATATAGGTTTTCTCAGATTATGAGGTGAATTCGAAAACGATCTTAAAAACAAGTTGTTGTCGTCTATTTCTTTGCCCAACCGCAGTGATGGGTCCAACGATTTTTAATAAAGGCGTTTTGAATGTTTTTCCCAAGTTTTCTTTACTATTCTGAAACAAAATGGAAATAATTGAAAATTAAGAAGAAAAATTTTTTTCTTCTTTATTGTCTATTTTTCTTATTCTTATTCTTTCAGAAAAAGTTTATGATTAACATTTTTTGGTAAAAACATATGGATTATTGCTAAAAAAATCTCCATTTGGTCTATTGGAACAGTTACTTATCATTTAACGAAAAAATGAACCATTGACAATATTCGATTTTCCCAAAACGTGGCTTAAACTGCGAAACTGAGTTACGAAGTTTACTCTTTTAATAATATTTGTTCCACCTCATATAGGTTTTCTCAGATTATGAGGTGAATTCGAAAACGATCTTAAAAACAAGTTGTTGTCGTCTATTTCTTTGCCCAACCGCAGTGATGGGTCCAACGATTTTTAATAAAGGTGTTTTGAATGTTTTTCCCAAGTTTTCTTTACTATTCTGAAACAAAATGGAAATAATTGAAAATTAAGAAGAAAAATTTTTTTCTTCTTTATTATCTATTTTTCTTATTCTTATTCTTTCAGAAAAAGTTTATGATTAACATTTTTTGGTAAAAACATATGGATTATTGCTAAAAAAATCTGTCAACCTCAAAAAATTAATAAAAAATAAATTTTTAAATTAATTTTTAGCAAAAACGAGAAATCAATCATTTCGAACACAATAAAGAAAAAAATCGCAGCGGTTTGAAATTTTCAAAGTTTCTTTGGGATATTTTGAGGTAGAAAAGAAACAGTCAACGTCCTTAGTCTATCCATTATTTGCAAAGTTATGCGAATATCCCTAAATACGCATTTTCGTACAGCTTTTTCAATCAACATTTTCGTACCGATTTATATATACATATAAATCGTAATATAGTTTTTTTATTTACTATTGTGCAGATTTCTTTTCTGAATCCAAAGATGTATAACAAATGGACTTTTGTGAAATATTTGTCACAGAAAACTGGTGAAAATATTCGCCGATACCGCAATAGGCACCCGGTCGCTTAATTAAGCAGAAAATAAACAACAAATCGAGTAAATGTCATTTCACTTCAACAGAATGTCATATTTAATATTTTTCTTGATTTAGGGTGCCGTCTATGAAAAATGGTCCAATCAATCTATTACCCAAAGTGCCACACCACACATTAATACTAAACCTTCGCTGAAAAGTTGTTTCGACGATAATCCATGGGTTTTCTTGGCTCCAATGTCGGCGGATATTTGTATTAAAAATACCATTGACAGTAAATGTACATTCGTCTGACCAAATAATCTTAGTGTGGAAAAGTCTCGTCTCACTGAATTTAAATACAAATGGCAAAATTGTTGTCTTCGTTCTCTATCGTTTTACTTTCATGCCTGTACTTTTTGAGGTATGTATGGCTTAAATTTGTATTTTTTCAATATTGAATTCACAGTTCGTTTTGAAGCTCCAATATTATTTGAAATTTCCCCTAATGGAGGTTCTTGAGTTTTCTTGAACATTAAGAAGAACATTGAGCTCCGTGTTTTCACTTATTCGCATTCTTCTCGTTTCGGTTTCTTAAATGCCCCATAGTTTCTTAAATTTTCTTCAAGTCTTCCAAACTTACGTGGTTCTGAAACTTCTCTATGAGGAAACCGCTCTCTATAAAGGCGGACTGCCGCACCACGATTCTGATTACACTGAAAGTATACCTGAATCATATCCGTCAATATTTGATTGTCCATACTGCACTGTTGACTTATTTCGCAAAAAATAACTTACTGTAATGATACTATGACACACAAAAGCAAAATAATGTAAAAAACCGGGATGCGGAGGTTGAAATGACATTTACTCGATTTGTTGTTTATTTTTTGTTTTCCACGGCACAGATGATTAGTCAAAATACGTTTGTCATCAATTAAGCGACCGGGTGCCTATTGCGGTATCGGCGAATATTTTCACCATTTTTCTGAGACAAATGTTTCACAAATGTCCATTTGTTATACAGCGTTGGATTCAGAAAAGAAATCTGCACAATAGTAAATAAAAAAATCGATATTGCCATTTGAAAAAAAAAATTACCATCGCTTTTCAAAAAAAAAAAAAAGTTTAAAAACACTGCGGTATGCTCACTCTAGAGTTTATTTAGAGCCATTTCATTTGATTTTTTGTTTTTTAAAATCAGATTATAAATAACGGAGTTATGGCTTGCGGCGTTTTTTTAGAAGACATCCTGTATATAAAAAACCAATAACTAATACTTGTAAAGAACACACTGTAGTTTTTGAAACCCTACTTGAATGTTCTGTACGATCATTATTTCCCGAGTAATTAATTACCAAAGTCAAAACTGATTTTTTTGCTTTGAACGACGATAAATCATCGTACAAGGCTTTTAGATCGCTCAAGTTAAAGAGAATAAAATTATCTAAAAAGCTTTATAATGAAATAACGGAAAAAAATTAAGAAATCCGTGAACCTTTTGAAAACCAAAAATTTTTTTTTCCGATAGTTTATTATGATTACTCAAAAACTGCTGATGTTAAAACAATTTTAATTTCATGATCTGAAAACTATAAATTTAGAGCTTCAATTTGCTTTTTTCAAAATTGCTCTGAGACTATTTTTCTCCAAGTTACGGCCCTTTGAATATCACCTAAAATTTAAGTTTACATCCCTTAATTTTTGCCTAGTTTAGATAGTGAGGTTTAATTTGTTTTCATAAATAGGGATAATATTACTTAAATGGACATTTGCAGACTTTTAATTCAAAAAGTATCTCCATGAGAATATTTTAATAATATATTCATATACGATCACTTTGTTAATCAACTTTATACACTCCTTAAATTTCATATAAATATCTCCAAGCGATTTTATTCGACACCCTGTACTTTTCTCTTTATGATCCTTCATGAATATTTGCTACGATTTACTTTAATTTAGCTTTTACATTTGAATCTAAATTGTCGTAAATGGTGCTTTAATAGGGGACATTTAAATACATGTATGTGTGGAGAAATTAATTTTAAACGTAATTGGCCCAAAAATTAATTATTTGGAAAGTATTAGTGATTATATTACCTTAATTATATGCGTCTAGAGATAACTGCAGTCATTAGAGAAAGAGAAATAAAATGTCTATTAATTAATTTGTAATTATTAACCCACGTTTACTCTCTGACGTTTCTTTTTCCGACCAAATTAACTTCCTACTACGTACCTAATGCACCTGTTAATTGGTTGATGACGACCGACGGCATAGAATTTGCTACAGAGTTTCACCGTTTCTGCATAAATTCTACTGTACAGTTGCTGATACGTATGTACACTCAAATACCATATAATGGAAAATAATTGGGTAATTGTATACAAGAAGTGTTCCTGGGCAAATGCTTACGAAATTTTTCCTACCCACCTATTTTCGAGGGTGCTGGAGACGAATCTGGCTTCAGTTTCATCCGCTCGGACACGGTTTTCGAGAAAATGAATTTTCCACTTTTCCGCATGAGGCCATTTTTTCTATCAAATAACTTTCACCTCACACTACATAGATGGCTAATATTAATACGAGTAGATTCTACAACACTTCCTTTACATATATCATATATTAAACCGTCATAAAACCTATTAGCAACTTTCGATGTTTAGTTACTTCAAATGTATACAATGACTTGCAGTTGGCGTCGTCCATTGTAATTGTACGCCCTCCGTGTCGTTCGATGAAACTACATACATACAGAGAGGCTCCAAAAGCTAACTGTGAATATTAACAACTAAATACGCTGTTATTTTGAAGGATACTAACCTAACCTAACCTGACTATCTACTTATTATGGTTAGGTTAGGTTAGGTTGTATACAATTACCAATAATTGTTATGTTAATTATGTACTAGCAAGAAATAATGTAAATGAAATATGTTCGATTTGTTCCCCTGCGGTATAGGTCTCATGAATTTAATGGCATCAGAATAATAATCGTTACATTATTTCATGTTGGTACATCCAAATAAACATTTAAAAAATAAAGCTTATTTTATTATTTCTTAATATTTATTTAACTTATCCCATTTAATTTATCTTAGTATATTTATTCCGCTTATATATAGGGTCTTTCGATAGGGACGCTCGAAATTTGTTAGGTTATATCGGCCATGTTGTTAAAGCAATATTTGTCAAATTTGTTGTGAATTGTTCAGTAGTGTATGACAAATCACCATGGAAGTTTCAACAACGTGTGCAAATCATCAAATTTTATTTTCAAAATCAATGCTCCGTTTGAGAAGTGTTCCGCGCATTACGTGATTTTTATCTTCGCCACAACCGTCGCGCCTAGTCGACTATTCGACGTTTGGTGGCCAAATTTGAGTCAACCGATTTGATAAATAATCAGCCAACACCCGTACGTCACCGAAACACAAAGTCTGCTGAAAACATCGCTGCTGTGCGTAAGAGTGTAAGGGAAAACCCGAGGCAGTCAATTTCTCGTCGTTCACAAGAACTTGGCCTTTCTGCGACTTCAACTAAACCACCATAGACAACGCCGTGTGTTCGCTGATTGGGCTCTGGAGAAGTTGGAAGTTGGCCCAAATTTCGCCAAAGAAATCAATTTTAGCGACGAGGCCCATTTTTGGATGAATGGATATGTAAACAAGCAAAGTTGTCGGATTTAGGACGACACCAGTCCAGATACACCAGCACCAAATTCATCCCGAGAAAGTCATTATTTAGTGCGGATTTTGGTCTGGCGGAATCATCGATCCGTATTTCTTCCGAAACGAAACTGGCATTGCCTTAACCGTCAACGGCGAGCGCTACAGATCGATGATAAGTAACTTCTTGTGGCGTAAGCTGGATAATATGGATACCGACGACATTTGGTTCCAATAGGACGGCGCTACATGCCACATAGCATATACCACGGTGGACATTATGCACGAGCGATTTGAGGAGATGGTTATTTCGCGCAGCAGCGACGTGAACTGGCCACCGAGATCGTGCGAAATAACGCCTTTAGACTTCTTCCTTTGGGGCTATCTTAAATCGTATAACATACACACGTATGCGTGCATGTATAATCTAAATTGAAAATGGTTTTACAAGTGTTTCAGTTTGTGCGCATTTATGCGGCGCTCCAAAGAATATTGATTTAGAAAAAAGGGAGCAAGTCGGAGCAGCTAATTTTCTACATGCATTATAGACAAGGGATTGCAGAACACGGAAAATTTTGATGTAGACCGGGATGTCGTGAGACTTTTAACTTATTGCCTTTTGCATTTGGATTTTATAAAAAATACCGACAGAAAATGCATACTTTCTAAGGCTCGATTGCTCATTTACAAAATGTATTTAGAAAGAACCCAAATACGGTCAAAAAGTGCTTACTTTCAACAATAGAATCTGTTTCAGAATGGAAATCGGTGAATTCGACGTAAAACTGTGAACATTTCATTTGGACGCAACTTTTCACTTAGCGCGAGCACGAGACCGACTGTGAATGACGCTCAAATTTACAATGGTTTCCCGTTGGAAATATGTACATGTGAGCCTCAAAAAGTGCCACGTCATATAGTATACTCGTATATCCCAACCTAAATATCTAGGGTGGAAAAGGTCCTCAAATTCAAATTTCGATTTTGGGAATTTTGGCCACGAAATAGGGCAATCCGACCACTGTGAGCCGGGCCGATTCCTTAGCACGACACGACGGCCGTCCAATTCGCGGGGAGCTGCCGGGCTCCCTGGACCTTTGGCCGACTGCCGGGTGGTTGATGTGAAATATCTCATTCGATCTTTCACTTAGTAATCGGGTACCCGGTGTCATTTACGCGACTGCCGGGTTAATGTGAAACGAGCCTAAACATCGAGCGCCCTTATTGAAAGATCCTTCAATTTGTCCGCGTACTTAATTCACACCCTGTATAATAAAATAAGACTTGGTTGGTATATAGCCCTGGATATTCCGTACCCATTCCTTCAAGGACATACGGACGACCGTAAATAGTAAATAATTAATATAAATATTGCAGCACAATTTATAGTCGTTTTATTTACATACATACAAATAAATTGGCGCGGGTGTTACTCTCGCAAGGTATCGCCGACGAAAAAAGCAGCGCGAAAATACGAGGCTGTCCATGCTATTCCAGAACCCGTCGCGACAGAACAGGTACCCAAGAGCGCATCTCAAGGACGCGGCTACCAGACCCGAACCGTTTCCATATCGAATTGCCTCCATCGGATTAATTTGTGAATTCATTATCTAGAGGATGTCATCGCGGATCATGGAAAGAGGCTCGGTGTGAACGCATGGACGATGGAGACCGTAGAGGATGTTACGCTAGTGAGAGTTTTTTTGGGGCGTCCCGTGGAATGCGAAAAAAACGTGTCGTTGCTCGACACGCTTCGGTTGCCTTTACATAAGCTGCTGTTATGCGCGAATGGTATTTTAAATAATTGTTGTTTGTAGTCTAAACAGTCGAATTGGACGGAAGTTTATACAAATACAAATTTATTAATGTTAAATACCTCACGTTTAGCGCCAAAATCGAGGAAATATCTTAAATGACGGATTGATCAAATATTTTTGTACAAATATTCATTTGAAAGTACACATTTAAACTATGAATTGACGAGATAATCAAAGTTTTCCCCAACAGGTAAACCAGTCGCGACGCCATGAAATTCAGTGATCGGTTCATTCTCCCGATTTGACTTCCCCGGATTATCGGGTTGTCCAAAAAGTTCGTTCGGTTTTTTCATAAGTCTTTATTATTGACGTTATTGATTAAAATAATTTGTAATAACTATAATTAATTTGTAATAACTCCAACAATTTCCGCCAGGTCTGCAGAGAAGTATGAGGTCGAGCGTTGTCGTGATGGAAGACGACGTTCTTATGATTTACAAGTCCTGGACGTTTTTCCTGCATGGCTTGCCTCAATTTTTGTAGTTGTTCGCAATAAACGTCCGAATTTATTATTTCGTTCCTCGAGAGTATCTCTAAATAAATGATTCGTTTGAAATCCCACCAGACGGACAACAAAACTTTCCTGGAGTGAAGTCCTGGTTTTGGTGTGGATTGAGAAGGTTCACCGGACTTTCCCCACGATCTTTTTCGACTGACGTTGTTGTAAATGATACACATTTCATCTCCAGTAACCATATTTCTCAAAAGGGATCGATACGTTGACGAATCCTTAACATATCACAGATGTTGATGCGATCCATTAAATTCTGTACGCCAGATTTTGACGTCACGATTTTTTATGCAAGCTCACATATGGTTTCGCGAGGATTTGCCTTAACTACGGCCCGTAAATGTTCGGGAACGACTTCTTTAGGTCGGTCTGATCTTGGGGCGTCCGTAAGAGAAAAATCGCCAGATCGAAATCTATTGTACCACTTTTGACATGTTCGATCTTGGATAACATTTTTGCCGTACACAGAAGTATCCCAAAGAAACCCTGAAAACTTCAAACCGCTGCGTTTTTTTTTCTTTCATTGTGTTAGGAATGAATGAATTTGTCGTTCTTGTTAAAAATTAATTGAAGGATGAATTTTTTATTTTTTATTAATTTTTTGAACTAGGAGAAGACCAATTCGGGTTTAGGCGAAATAGGGGAACTCGCGAAGCTATTCTGGCGCTAAGAATATGTTGGAGAAAACAATAGAAAAAGGAAAGAACGCTTATACAGGATTTGTATAATTAGAAAAAGCTTTTGATAATGTAAGATGGAAAAAAATGTTGGAGATACTAAAGAGCGCGGGAATGAAGTATACAGATAGGAGAGTAGTACACAATCTATACAAAGAGCAAACTGCTGTTATACAAGTAGAAGGGGAAAGAAGGGAAGTAGTCAATCTGTACATCGAAGAGGCGATTAATGTGGTAAAAGATAGAATGGATTTCGGGATTAAAGTACAGGGACAGAAACTAAAAATGCTGAGATTCGCGGATGATATAGCAGTATTAGCATCTAGTAAAGAGGAATTAGAATCAGCGTTGAACGAAATGGAGGCAGTGTTGACAGATGAATACGGAATGAGGGTGAATAAAAACAAAACTAAAGTGTTAGTGTGTAGAGGGCGCGAGAACAGAGCAAAAACGAAAGTACAAATTAATAATGAAAGATTGGGGGAAGTTAACGACTTCACTTATTTAAGAAGTATAATAAATTGGGATGGAAGAAGCGATAAAGATATAAAACAAAGGAGCGGAGGGTCTATTTTCTACGATTCTAAAATTTCTTAAGTACTCGTATTATGTATGGAAATCATTTCTTTTTCTCATTTCTACCAGTTCTTTATTCTTCTCTTTTTTGAACGTTATATTGAAATATTTATACAGAATCGTGCAAGACCGTTGTACCATCTCAATCAACTATGTACACAATTAAAAAATGTTTTCTTTTTTCCAGGGTGCTGACTCGTGGGTATCGGTCCACAACCTACAGTCCCAGGGCGGGGGAATTTTGGACCCGGATGACCGACTCAGCGACGTAGCCGACGACCGGGAACAGATCCTAGCCAGCTTCGAGGACGGCGACGGTGCCCATTTGCACGGCGGAGGTGATGGAGCAAGTGGGAGCTCAGTGGGCACTGGAAGTCCGGATATTTTCCACGTGAGTTTGCCACTTTTCCCCTAAATGACCATGTACCATTAAAAGAGAATGTTATGAGACACTTTTGATACGATTCCCGGAAATATAGACAATAATGAATTAATTTTCGAATTAATTATACTGTTGGTCCATAGATGGCGTGACTATTTAGAGATCAAAAGCATAATTAACTCTCATTCATTATTTTCTATACTTCGGTGCCGAAATATATACGAACAGTAATATATAATACACACATAATATCAAGCCACCCTCAGTTAATCAGCGGTTTAAGTAACTATAACTAAGCACGTACATAATTCTTTGTATAGGGTCTTTCAATAGGGATGCTCGAAATTTGTTAGGTTATAGCAGCCATGTTGTTGAAGCAACATCTGTGAAATTTGTTGTGAATTGTTCAGTAGTGTATGCCAAATCACCACGGAAGTTTATAGCGTTCAACAACGTGTGCAAATCATCAAATTTTATTTTCAAAATCAGTGCTCTGTTCGAGAAATGTTCCGCGCATTACGTGATTTTTATCCTCGCCACAACCGAAACGTCCCACCGAGTCGACCGTTCGACGTTTGGTGGTCAAATTCAAGTCAACCGGTTTGATAAATAATCAGCCAACACCCGTACATAACCGAAACGCAGGGTCTGCTGAAAACATCGTTGCTGTGCGTGAGTGTGTACGGGAAAACCCGAGGCAGTCAATTTCTCGTCGTTCACAAGAACTTGGCCTTTCTGCGACTTCAACTAAACCACCATAGACAACGCCGTGTGTTCGCTGATTGGGCTCTGGAGAAGTTGGAAGTTGGCCCAAATTTCGCCAAAGAAATCAATTTTAGCGACGAGGCCCATTTTTGGATGAATGGATATGTGAATAAGCAGAATTGTCGGATATGGGGCGATACTGATCCACACGAGATACGCCAAATGTACTGCGAGAAAGTCAGAGTTTGGTGCGGAGTTTGGGGTCTGGCGGAATCATCGGTCCATACTTCTTCCAAAACGAAACTGGCATTGCCACAACCGTCAACGGCAAGCGATACAGATCAATGATAAGCAACTTCTTGTGGCCTAAACTGAATCTAAAACTTAAGGTGGCTGCACATTAATTGGGAACGTATCGATTATAATAAAATCTATCTGCCACGTGCGACACTGGAAAGGGTAAATAAATAATAAAAGAAAGAAAGGACAAAAAATATAAAAGGTAATATATTGTTCATCATGTCATTATATGTGTATGTCGGCCCGATGTCCTGGGTCCATCCCTGACTTTTACATCATGTACGATTTAGTCGCGGACATTAGTGATCACGTGAAAAAACGTATACAAAACAATACGTTCGCTGTTCATCTATGACATCTGAAAACAAAATGGACCTATCCGGGCATTTTTTCCCTACTTTCCCCGTAACAATTTTATTTTATTACAAATTTTACAAATTTGTTCCAACTTTTACGTGCTCACTGTATATTAATCGAATGTATTCTAAATTATCGTATATTTCAGAACGTATCAAATGTATCTAATTACGTTCGCTTTCAATGATACCCGCCGTCTGTGTATCCTAAACAATTAACCCCCTCGCCCCATAAACACTACCCCAACATAATAGGTTCATTTAGAAAAGAGTCGAGAAAGGCCATATGACGATAAGCATAGTGAATCGGCTCCAGAGGGATATCTGGATCATCTTTTGAGCGTTTTTGAAAAAAAATATTCTGATTTTTCGTTTTTTTCGATTAATTTAAAAACCAAAATAGATACAGGTCTGAAATCTACAGGACCAACTTAGTACCAATATCCTCTCAAAATATGATGCAGATATCCTTCTGGGGCCGATTCGCTTATCGTCCTACGGCCTTTAGATTAGTAGATCCGTGTTAACTAGTTAACCTTTTTAATTCTGCGTATTATTCTTGTTGTTTGCATACGAATAAAGATAAGATTAGGCACACAATTGATGGGAATTAATAATGGCCGAGATAAAAATTGTGACGCGATAGCTATAATTGTTTAGCAACGTAATTTTATGGTTAATACCACCTTGTGTTATTACCGGTAATTATAGGTTAACACCCTCCTTGTAGACGTTGTTACGAAAGCGAAATTGTTCATTCAAAATAATGAGATATTCGTGAGGCCATCGCTTATTGTGGCAGTTGTATAATTTTAGTTTTTTTTTTGCAATGATGATAATAATAATAATAACTTGAAAAATTATAGCTTTTGTATCGAATCAAAACTCGATTCTCGTATTTTTAACAATTGCACGATATCCGCAGAAATGATTAATACAAAATATTTAATGATTATAATAGTAATCATTAAATATACATATACAAATTTATAATTTGTGCTTTAATCAAGAAACCATAGTTTGATTAAGTAGTCAGTCTTGACGTGATTAATTACTCGAGAAATAATCGTACAGAATTTTTTTCTTACAATAATTAACATTTTTTGATAGAAGAAATATGGATTATTGCTAAAAAAATCATTTCCAACTTCAAAAAATGGATAAAAAATAAAAAAAATTCATCTGTATATTGATTTTTAGCTAATGCGAAAAATTCAATCATTCCGAACACAATGAAAAGAAAAATTGCAGCGCTTTGAAATTTTTAGGATTTTCTTTGAGGGGGATATTTTGAGGTTGAAAGGAAACAGTCAACATCCTTAGTCTATCCATTATTTGTAAAGTTATGCCAAGTTAAGGGAATATCCCTAAATACGCAATTTTTTTCCTCTTTTTCAGTGAACATTCTCGCCCTGAATTTTGTTTTATCAAGAACCAATAACTACGACTTGTAAAGAATACTTTGCAGTTTTTATAATCCTTCATGAATTTGCTGTACGATCATTATTTCCCGAGTAATTAATTACCAAAGTCAAAACTGCCATTTTTGCTTTGAACGACGATAACTCAGCGAAAAATGATCGTACAAGGCTTTTAGACCGCCCAAATTAAAGAGAATAAAATTATCTGAAATAGTTTTGTGATGAAATCACTGAAAAAAGTTTATTGAAATACGTGGACCTTTTGAAAGGCAAGCAAAAATTTGAGTTTTTTCCGATGATTTTCTTATGATTATTAAAAAACTGCTGATAGTAAAAAATTTTTGAACTCAAGATAGAAAACTAGAAACTTGGAGCTTGAATTTGCTTTTCCTTAAATTGCTCTGCGACTATTTTCTCCAAGTTACAGCCCTTCGAAAATCACGTGAAAATTTAGGATTTTTTACATTCCTTAATTTTTGTGCCTAGTATATAATAGG
This sequence comes from Rosalia funebris, assembly GCA_037954035.1. Taxonomy (NCBI): domain Eukaryota; kingdom Metazoa; phylum Arthropoda; class Insecta; order Coleoptera; family Cerambycidae; genus Rosalia; species Rosalia funebris. Next base: position 16,178,274 of record JAZFAV010000039.1, on the reverse strand, counting down.
TATCCCATCGTATCATTATACTCAGTAAAATGTAAGGAATTTGTTTGTATTAAAACAAGAGGGAAAGGCAAATTTAAAGAAACACTATGGTGTCGTTACCGCTCAAACATAAAATCAAAAATTTCTGGGTTTTTCAAAACATGGTTTAACAACAAAATTGTGAAGATTGTGCACAATTTTATCGCAACGTTGTATATTGCTTCGGTTTTCAAACAACACACAATCTATTGACATAAAAAATATATTTTCCCCCAATACGTGTAAACTTTTTAGCTCCATTCCTGGTAACCCCTATCCTTTTTTATTTTAGTAAATATAATATTGAGTATATTTAATAAAAATATATTTTTTCTATATATACTTAAGGTAGTTTCTCCGGTACCGTCCGGTCCAAAAATAAATGCGCGGGTAAACGTAAAATATATGGAATATCAGTAGTCTAGTGTTCATTAATTTTGTTCACATACTGTACTATAGCCAGACACTGCATGTATACGTATGCGCACAATTCTATATTTATTCGTTGAAACTAAAGACATGGCAACGTTGCGTTCTGTCTTATACCTAACCTAACTTTAAACCTTTTCGGAGCGTCAAAGAAAATCTATAGAAACGTAAGAATGAATTTCTGTCGTGATCAGTTGCGGGACAATAAAGGAAAATTTGCAAAACGGAAAGTAATACAGAAACGTTTAAACTGTACTGCAAAAGTGAATCTTGAAACTAACCTAAGCATTTGATGACGTATTGTTGAATTGAGCTAGCTTGGCAAAAATTTACGATGTTGTGAATTTAAAAACGTTCTTTCACTTGAAAAACGAAAGGAAAAAGGAAAGTCGCTTAGGACTAAATTAAATTTTAGATAGTTTGTGACGTCCGCGGCTACGGACGTTTTAGGGCACGAGAGAAGGGAAGCTAGGAAGCCCTGGATAACGGACGAAATCTTAAACTTAATACAAAAGAGTCGAGGCTACAAAAACAGACGAGACGACAATAAAGTGGGAAATCGTTAGAAAGTGTAGAAAAGCGAAAGAACAATGGATAGAGGATAAATGCAAAGAAGCAGAAGATAAGCTCCAAGTAGGTAAGACCGATGAGACTTACAAAATAATTAAGAGGAACTTCTGGGATATAGGACCAATAAGTAGAAACGTTAGGAGTCAATCGGGGGACATACTGATCAGAAGAGAGGAGAAAGCGGATAGACGGAAGCAGTATTTAGGAAATTTATACGAGGGTCAGGAGTTAGGAGAGATATTAGAGGAAGAATCTAGCATCGATAGGGAAGATGTAGGAAGACCTATATTGAGAGAGGAATTTGAAATAGCACTAAGGGGGCTAAAGAACAATAAAGCGCCGGGTGTAGATAAAATACAGGTGGAAATTTTGAAATGTGCGGGACAGAAAGTAGTAAATAGGATGTTTGAATTGGTAAAATACATATATGAAATGGACGAGATGCCGGAGGATTATAAGAGGAACATTATCGTTACTATACTGAAAAAGAGAGGAGCCGACAAATGCGAGAACTTTAGAACGATTAGCCTAACTTCCCACGCGTCAAAAATCTTAACCAGAATAGTGCAGAAGAGAATGGAAAATAGAGCGGAGGAAATACTAGGAAAAGACCAATTCGGGTTTAGGCGAAATAGGGGAACTCACGAAGCTATTCTGGCGCTAAGAGTAATGTTAGAGAAAACAATAGAAAAAGGAAAGAACGCTTATATAGGATTTGTAGATTTAGAAAAAGCTTTTGATAATGTAAGATGGGAAAAAATGTTCGAGATACTAAAGAGCGCAGGAATGAAGTATAGAAATAGGAGTAGTACATAATCAACACAAAGAGCAAACTGCTGTTATAGAAGTAGAAGGGGAAAGAAGGGAAATAGGTATTAGGAAAGGAGTAAAACAAGGATGTACGCTATCACCACTAATTTTTAATCTATACATCGAAGAGGCGATTAATGTAAAAGATAGAGTGGATTTCGGGATTAAAGTACAGGGACAGAAACTAAAAATGATGAGATTCGCGGATCATATAGCAGTATTAGCATCTAGTAAGGAGGAATTAGAATCAGCGTTGAACGAAATGGAGGCAATGTTGACAGAGGAATACGGAATGAGGGTGAATAAAAACAAAACTAAAGTGTTAGTGTGCAGAGAGCGCGAGAGCAGAGCAAAAACGAAAGTACAAATTAATAATGAAAGATTGGAAGAAGTTAAAGACTTCACTTATTTAGGAAGTAAAATAAATTGGGATGGAAGGAGCGATAAAGATATAAAACAAAGAATAACGCAGGGTCGAGTAGCTTTTAACAAAAAGAAAGCACTTTTATGCTTGGGGGTAATAAACTTAGAAACAAGGAAGCTCCATACATATGTTTTTGACAACATATGTATGGAGCACGGCACTATACGGTTGCGAAACCTGGACGGTAGGGGAAGCAAGTAGGAAGAAATTAGAAGATTTTGAGATGTGGTGTTACCGAAGAATGATGAAAATACCGTGGACTGATAGGGTTAGAAACGAAGAAGTATTAGAGAAAGTCGACGAGAAAATAAGTATGTGGAAAAACATAAAGAAGAAAAGAGATAGAATGGTAGGCCACTTGCTGAGACATGGGGGAATAGTCCGCGATATTTTGGAGGCAGAAATACGAGTGAAGAAAGGCAGAGGTAGGCCTAGACTAGACTACTGCTCGCAAATAGTAAGGGATGTAGGTTGTAGCACAATTAGCGAAATGCGTAGGTTAGCACAAGATAGGAGAAGCTGGAGGTTAGCGTCCAACCAGTCTTAGGACTGATGACCTCATGATGATGATGAGTTTGTGACTCATCATCAAAATGCATACCGCTGCGTTGCCAAACGCTAATTGACAAGTTCTCGACTTACCGAGCAAAGCTTAAACTGGTATATTTTAAAAATGTTTATCTTTTCAATAAATCGGGCAACAGAGATTTTTTTAATTCAAAGTATTCGTAATAAACTAATGTATAGGTATATATGAGTTGTTTTTGGAAAAAATGTATAGAAAAGTTTTCAAGTTATGATCTAAAATGTATAATTTTTAGTCAACTGGTACATTCAAACCATGCAAAAAGTTCCAACTTTGATGGTGAATAAGTATATCCTTTATTGTACGGGCAAAAATTTTTCATTTAAGCAATTCCCTTCGTAAGTTTATTCTTGATGTGTACTCGAAATTTGATGAAATTCTATAGAAAAGTGGGTTTCCGGAGAAACTACCTTAATAACAATAAATATATTAAAAAACGCTATTATGTAAGCGCGTATTATTTTGTGAATTATCTGTAGGTGTCCAACTAAATATAGACCTTGTACTCGTAGATGAGGTCTTCCAAACACGTCTATTACATCCTTTATTTACTATAACGTAGTCACCATCTTCACTAGCATCGTAATAATCGCAGAACCATTTAGTGATCCTATCTAGTTAACACCACGCGTCACATCCTCATCCCAAACAAACAGAAAAACACCTAACATAGTGCCACAATGTCCGACTTATTGGTCCTCGACTACCTGAACCTAATCAGAACTGTTTCCCGACAGGACGGCGAGCACAAATACGGCCCCAATTACCCTAGAACGGACATCGAAGTGACTGGCGAACAAATAGCCTCAGGGGTGCCTCTTTTACAGGTCCGCCGGGGTAGTGAACCGACCCTGAACCAGCTTCCGGTTGGTCCGCCGGCTCCCTCCGAACACACGAAGCGATGGAGCGCTGCGCCCCTCATCCTGGAACCGCCCAGCTCCGGATACGCCAGTCCCGACTGGATGGAGGACTCCAGGGAGGAGGAAGAGGAGCCGGGCTTCAGACGGGTGACCAGAGACGGGAGCAACAGGCTGTCCATGCAATTCCTCGGCGCTGACGGTGCTGGGTAAGTTTTCTTCATTCTTCTGTATTCCGCTGACGTTAAATACGGCTGTGGGAATTTTAATTTTAAAAGCTTAACACTCGTTGTTGTTTCGACAACATTAACCATCGCAGTATGAAGCCAAGCACATTCGGGCGCAATGGATCTGATAGATCCCATAATCAAATCTTACGCAATTTAGATTTTAATAAGGTGGAGACTTAATTAAACGCTTATTTTAATTAATGTAATACAATGATAAATATTTCACACTAGTTTTTAATCGCAGTAATTAAATTTACGCAAATGAACTCATCTAATGTTGTAAAACAATAAATTTGGAAGATTTTTATAGAAGAACCAGGTTTTAAGGACAAAACACAAATAAATTAATATTGACCAATACTTTGAATACAGAAAAAAAACATAATCTTTCGTATAAGTCATAAAGTTATACTCGTATATAGAAAAATAGTGGACGTGAATTACAAAGAAAAGTTATAAGTAACCTTTTTTAAGTGTAAAGAATTATAAATCCTCTTCATCATTTTAACATGTTCCAAACAAAAATAAACGTCACGTTGTTAGTAACAACATTTAGTTTAAAACAATAATTTAACACCCAAGTGTGTTAATTTTGAATAATAATACCATAAAAAGCTAGAAGTCAGTGTAAAGATCCAAAAAAAAATATTAGGATTATTAAAAGAAATCTAACAAAATATAAAAATGAAAATAATGACGTAATCAGGCGCAATGCATCTGACAGATCCGGGCGGCCAGGGAGTGCACTAAAAAAAAAAATCGACACCATATCGAGAAGAGTGGTTTGGGGTTAGGAAGTTATGAGGGAGTTCGAGTTAATATTCGTGATATATACAAAAGGGCAAAGAAAAAAGTGGCTGTCGGATCTCACAGATCGGCACCGACTCACGGAGAGTTAAAGTAACCTTGGACTCTTATTTGTCACTTAAATCGTAAAATACATCGGTTTTACTTTGAAGAAATGACCCATCGAGGAAGAATGATACACTTTGGACAGATTTCCCTGGAATACAGGCAATACTTAATTATTTTCTAAGTTAATTATGCTCTTGGTCGATAGAGGTCATGGGATTTTAAAACCAAAAGCTTAATTAACCCAAAAAATAACTGATTATAGCGCACTGGAATAAGTTGGAACCTTTGATGTCAAGATAACACCGACTTAGTTTTCCACAAAACACCAGAACACCGTACACTACACTCGATGCGCGTTTCGCCAGCAAAGTTGGCATCATCTGGAGATGATTACAACTTCTTTTTTAAAGAAGTTTAAAGATGATTGAAAAGTTTGAATCATCCCCAGATGATGCCAACTTTGTTGACGAAACGCGCGTCGAGTGTGGTGTATAGTGTTTTGGTGTTTTGTGGAAGTCAGTATGATTATATCGTGTATTTCAACAGAAAGTTTGGACACACAGAAATTAGAACATCCTTCCCCAGAAAGCCTACAGGCAGGTTTTGTGTAGGGGAAGGTTACACATATAAACGCGGACAAACACCCAGCCCTGGGGGAAGTGCCAAGTTCCCTCTGGTGAGAATCGAACTCACGCAGACAATGTGCCCGGTATTTGGCCCAGTTGCCACCCTGTTACCAAATACCAAGTCAGCACCACCGCGGCACCATGAGAATAAGACCATGCGTCACCCATCCAAGTCGCAACCGTGCAATCCGTTGCTTGACTTCGAACAGCGCAGGTCCGACAATGAACGGAGTACGCAGCCTCATCCTCCACATCCAAAGTATCGAAAGTGTCTCATTACTTTCTTTCTTAATGGCACAATCTTGAACAAAACACGTATTAACGGGGTGAAAACAGTGTCCGAATACATCCCTCGAAGACGCATACTTAGCCATATCTCAGGAACGATGTGCAGGCACCGTTTGCAGCGATTTTAATACCTATCTAATCCATTTTTAACCCACTTTTTACTAAAGGGACTGCAAATAAAGCTTCAGATGAGAACAAAGTTAAATTTTCAATTCGTCAGTTTGAATTGTCGACCTTTAATACTTTCTTTAGTTTGGTACTACATCATAGAAAAGCAAGGCAGTTGGATAGTTGTTAATTTCCAAACCTATTTAGTAGTTCCTTTTCTTATATTTGTGCAAGTATTGCAAAAAATATGTATAAAATTTATTAACCGCGAACTCCAAGTCACTTTTAAGTTCTAGAATTGATAGGAAACCTCGAGCTTCTTCAATTTCCCAAAATAAATTCTCGACCTTACGAGTATGACGTAAAGATCACCGTATGACAATACGGTACGTAATATACTATACACTATGGAAAATAAGTCTGGAACACCTGAAATATCTCGCTAAATATTTTTTCAGCCAATAATAAAATATTAACTTAAAAATATCTTTCGTAAAATAAAATAAAATATTTTTTATTTTCAAAGAAACATAGAAGCAAAGAACTTCTTTTCTCCGTGTATGACAATACATAGAGAGAAAGGATTTTTTATCCTAACAAATATTATTTGCCTCAAAGAACAACTAGTTCCTGTGAAATATCAAAGAAATAATCATTTGAATTAAAAAATTCTTTATTGAATTAATATTTCTAGTTTGTCTTTAACAATATATATAAGATTTAATTTCTTTGTTAATAAAACATTAACTTGAAAAATATATTTCTTAAAATAAAAGGAAATAATATTTTTTATTTACCTAATGAACTAAGATTCAAAAAAACAGATATTATAGTAGCAAACAATGTCTTTTCTTCGTGTATGAAGATACACAGAGAAAAAGGATTTTTTATCTTAACAAATATTATTTGCCTCAAAGAACAACAAATGCACTAATTCCTGTGACATATCTAAGAAATAATCGTTTGAATTAAAAAATTCTTTATTGAATTAACTTTTCTTCTCTGTATTTAACAATATGTAAGATTAAATATCTTTAAGTCAATAAAACATGGTTAACCTAAAGGTAATTGTTTTAAAATAAAAGAAAAGACTATTTTGTATTTAACTAATAAAGTAAGTTTTTCAACAATAAAGTTTGTATAATAATACTCAAAAAAGGTGCTCTTCACTGTATCGAGCAGAAAATAGGGGTTGCCATTTAAAAAGAAAATGCGCCTCCATTGACCATGCAAACGTACGCCACTGTACATGGCCCTAAAGTATTTCAAAAGACAGCAAATTTAAAATACATTTTGGCCTCTTCGAGCGTTTTTGTATGAAAAAAATATTGCGAGATATTTCACGTGCCCCAGACTTTTTTTCCACAGTGTATATCAACAAAGTAAGATATAAAAATAGTGTTTGGGCCGTAGTAAATCATTTCGTAAATATTTTATAATGAATTAACTTGCAATCTGAGTAACAGATGGCGCATAAGTCTGTATAAGGTACCTTATAAGTAATTGAAAACCGTTTTTTGTGCTTTTTTGTTTTTGCTTCTGAAAAAGGGGACTTGATATGTGTACATAATGCTTTAGTGTTGTGAAAATTGAAGCCATTTAACCTATATTGAGTTTGCAATGTAAAATGTTTGTCGTGTTAATTAGATTTTAGTACAAAATTGTGAGATACATCCATAATTTCCCTCTTGTTTTCATCTAACTAACAATAAATCTGCGAGGTAATATCGTACTACCGACGTAGGATTGATAAGGTACGACAATTTTATTTGATTTTTGTTTTTTTATACCCCGTCAGCTATACAGTCTACTTCGCATAATATTTAAAAACTTTATCAAGTGGAATCCAAACCCAAAGATCAAATAGTTTTTAATACGAGAACCAGATACAGGACGACAAACGTTATGCAGTTTACAAAGTCTGCAAAATTTATTAAATAATTAATTAATAGTCTATAATATAATCACGATTTTTCATCTACGCACTGAACTTCTACACACGGATGTGGCCTTGAGCGAATTAAATTCTGTATCGTTTCTGTAGGAATTTTTTTCGTTCAGGATAAACAGCAATATATATTTTAACAGTGTTCGAGTAGCTAATTACGATTTTTTCTAGTATCTGTTTCTCACGGGTTTGCGATTGGATTGAGGTCGGGAAAGTTCAATGGCTATGGAAGCACTGGAATATGTGCTTCACTGTGATATGTGATATCAAAAATAAAGTTTTGCAATTCCAGAGAATATTAAACGAATATTATATAATACGGGACGGTACTTGTTGAATTTTAGACGAAATTATTTTTTTTTATTTCATGAAAGCGATGAAAATGTATAAAATCAACCAGCAATAAAATACTATCGGTTGTCATTTTTTGTCGACCATTATTTGTCAGTATTTTGATTTTTAAATCCAAAAACAGAAGTATACACGGAGAAAAGGGATTTTTTGCTTCTATGCTCCTTTGCCTCTTACTTCATTAGGTATATGTTTCCTTGAATCGAACTTCATTAGGTAAATAATAAACCTTCTTTTCCTTTATTTTAAGAATTATATTTTTAAATTAAAAATGTTTTATTGGCTTATCAAAAAAATTAAATCCTATATATTGTTAAATACAGAAAGACAGATATTTCACAGGAACTAGCGCATCTGTTGCTCTTTGAGGCAAATAATATTTGTTAGGATAAAAATCCCTTTCCTCTGTGTATTTTCATACACGGAGAAAAGAGGTTATTTGCTTCTATAATATATGTTTCTTTGAACCTTACTTTATTAGGTACATAAAAAATTTCTTTTCTTTTATTTTAAGAAATGTTTTTGATTTAATGTTTTATTAAAAAAAAATAAATATATGTTGTTAAATACAGAGCAAAAATGTTAATTCAATAAATAATGTTTTAATTCAAATGATAATTTCTTTAATATTTCACAGAAATTAGTGCATTTGTTCTTTGAAGGAAATGATATTTGTTAAGATAAAAACTCCTTTTTCTCTGTGTATTTTCATACACGCAGAGAAGAGGTTATTTTGCTTCAATAATTTCTGCTTCTTTAACTCTTACCTCATTATATAAATAAAAAATATTCTTTTCTTTTATTATAAGAAATATTTATTTAACTTAACAATCTTTTATTGACATAAAGAAATTAAATCTTGTATATTGTTAAATCGGAAGAGAGGAGAAAGCGGATAGATGGAAGCAGTACTTAGGAAATTTATACGAGGGTCAGGAATTAGGAGAGATATTAGAGGAAGAATCTAGCATCGATAGGGAAGATGTAGAAAAACCTATATTGAAAGAGGAATTTGAAATAGCACTAAGGGGGCTAAAGAACAATAAAGCGCCGGGTGTAGATAAAATACAGGCGGAAATTTTGAAATGTGCGGGACAGAAAGTAGTAAATAGGATGTTCGAACTGGTAAAATACATATATGAAACGGGCGAAATGCCGGAGGATTATAAGAGGAACATTATCGTTACTATACCGAAAAAGAGAGGAGCCGACAAATGCGAGAACTTTAGAACGATTAGCCTAACTTCCCACGCGTCAAAAATCTTAACCAGAATAGTGCAGAAGAGGATGGAATATAGAGCGGAGGAAATACTAGGAGAAGACCAATTCGGGTTTAGGCGAAATAGGGGAACTCGCGAAGCTCTTCTGGCGCTAAGAGTAATGTTAGAGAAAACAATAGAAAAAGGAAATAACGCTTATATAGGATTTGTAGATTTAGAAAAAGCTTTTGATAATGTAAGATGGGAAAAAATGTTCGAGATACTAAAGAGCGGGGGAATGAAGTATAGGGATAGGAGAGTAGTACACAATCTATACAAAGAGCAAACTGCTGTTATAGAAGTAGAAGGGGAAAGAAGGGAAGTAGGTATTAGGAAAGGAGTAAGACAAGGATGTACACTATCACCACTAATTTTTAATCTGTACATCGAAAAGGCGATTAATGTCGTAACACATAGAGTGGATTTCGGGATTAAAGTACAGGGACAGAAACTAAAAATTCTGAGATTCGCGGATGATATAGCAGTATTAGCATCTAGTAAAGAGGAATTGGAATCAGCGTTGAACGAAATGGAGGCAGTGTTGACAGAGGAATACGGAATGAGGGTGAATAAAAACAAAACCAAAGTGTTAGTGTGCAGAGGGCGCGAGAGCAGAGCAAAAACAAAAGTACAAATTAATAATGAAAGATTGGAGGAAGTTAAAGACTTCACTTATTTAGGAAGTAAAATAAATTGGGATGGAAGAAGCGATAAAGACATAAAACAAAGAATAGCGCAGGGCCGAGTAGCTTTTAACAAAAAGAAAGCACTTTTATGCTCGGGGGTAATAAACTTAAAAACAAGGAAGAGATTTTTGAAAACGTATGTATGGAGCACGGCACTATACGGTTGCGAAACCTAGACGGCAGGGGAAGCAAGTAGGAAGAAATTAGAAGCTTTTGAGATGTGGTATTACCGAAGAATGATGAAAATACCGTGGACTAATAGGGTTAGAAACGATGAAATATTAGAGAAAGTCGGCGAGAAAAGAAGTATGTGGAAAAACATAAAGAAGAGAAGAGATAGAATGGTAGGCCACTTGCTGAGACATGGGGGAATAGTCCGCGATATTTTGGAGGCAGAAATAGGAGTGAAGAAAGTCAGAGGTAGGCCTAGATTAGACTACTGCTCGCAAATAGTAAGGGATGTAGGTTGTAGCACAATTATCGAAATGCGTAGGTTAGCACAAGATAGGAGAAGCTGGAGGTTAGCGTCCAACCAATCTTAGGACTGATGACCTCATGATGATGGTATTGTTAAATACAGAGTAGAAATGTTAGTTCAATAATGAATTTTTTTATCTCAAATGATTATCTGTTTGATATTTCACGGGAACTGGTGTATTTGTTATTGTCGTTTGAGACAATATTTTATTAACAAAAAAATCTTTTTCTCGGTGTATTTTCATACGTATCGTATTTTTGTCGTGTTGACTGCAATTGACAAAGTATGAAAATTATATAATTAATTGCTCATGAAATATATAGTTTTGTTTTTAACTAGTTACTGGAATGGGTAATTTTGCAATACATCAATCAAGTGTGTCCACTTTCATTTATTTTCTTAAATCTGCAAGTATAGAAACAAGAGTTACTTCAAAATATGTCGTGACTATGTAGTATACAGCTCGCACCTATTTAGATAGCTTAAACAATAGAAGCCAAAAAAAAAAAAATACATCTCTTTGATGGCAGAATTAACTTATGCCTAATTTTAATAGATAATATTTAGTATCTCAGTTTACTATTAAAATAATAAAATCCTTAAAAGGTTACATTAAAATAAGTCTAATTGAATTGTATTTGTACCAGATATCCAAATTCATCTTTGTTTAAGATTTGTCGAATTTGTACAATCAAATATTTACAATAAAAATTATTTTCTAGACGTTAACTTATTTTGAACACGATATATTGCTTTATTATTTAAAAACTCCACAAATATTGCAGTTTTTACTTTTACTTTTGTCCCATAATGTAATTTTTATGCCCATAAATAGATTACATTTTTTTTTGTTTTCGCAAAAGGTAACACCTCAAACACTTTTATATTTGTTTTTGTCCAAACTACCAGCTGTTAAAATAATGACAGTTATATTTCTTACACTCTGTATATGACAAGCTTATTTGAATATACGTTATACCTATAATATGCTTGCTTGACTTAACTGATGAGGGTTAAGTGGAAGAGTAACCTTGCTATAAACGTAGCCCTCAGTCATGCTGACTAAATCATTTATTTAGATTTATAATAAAGGCGATTATTCGTTTTCAGTTACCGTTGGGCCGATGCCGCCGAGAGGGCCGCCGCGGCCAGAAGTCACATGAGCACGTCCCTGCCGAGGGAAGCCAGGCGAAAAGAGCCCCTAGGACAAGCGAACAACTCCACCAGTCCCGTGCCACCCCCTTGCGATAGCGGCGAATTAATTGTGATAAGAAACGAGCCCGGACCTCTTGGGATACACGTTATCCCCGACTACGACACGCTGGGCAGAGAAAGGGGCCTCCTGGTGAAGGGCATCGAACCGGGAGGACGAATCGACAGAGACGGCCGATTGGCGATATACGATCGCGTCATCGAGATTAACGGAGAAAATTTAATAAACATGCCCTTCCAAAGGTAAGTTGGGACCTAATAAGTTACGTACACAGTGCGTTCCTAAAGTAGTCAATACATTCGTTATAAATTCAACAAGTATTAGGAGACATTTCTCTATTTTCTCGGGCCGTGAAATTTTATTTTTATTGCGCATTTTTTGAAATACACTACTGGAAAAAATTAAGGGAACAAAAAAGTTTCCTAAATTTGTTAGTGATTTTGGACACGCTGTATCTCAGTGAAAAATGGTCGAATAGAGATTAAAAAAAATAATTTTGATGCTTTAAGTTTCTGGTTTTCAGATCTTTTGACAACAAATTTTAGTAAGCTACAGTTATCGCACATAAGAAATAGCGCGAGATAAAATTTTTTTTTTTATTTTATTTTTGGTCCACTGACTTGGGATATTTTTTCTCAGTTAAACCGATGCATTGGATATTTAACTTGTTTATTCAGCTTTAATTTGATTTTTTTGTATTCTCTCTACGTCGATTTTTCGCCGAGATATCTGACTTTGAATGAAAAAGGATCATTTTGTCTTTGATCATCGATATCTCAGCAACTAATAATCGTACAGTAAATCAAAGGGTGGTTTCAAAAACTTAAATAACGCCCTATAAGGACCTACCATGTTCTTAGTGAAAAATGATTTTTTTTTCATCGGTGTAATTCAAAGTTTTACTATGCAGAACGTAATTTTACTTCGATTTAGATTGTTCGTGACTACCAGGAGATGGCGTTTGGTACGTTCTACTGCGGTGGAACGTAGCAACGTCTACTAGATGTGAGTTTCATCTGTCAAAAGTATACGCGTTTACACTGCACTGACGAGACCCAAGATAGAAAAGTCGTAACCGGTCTGCAGTTAACGATATCCTGAGATAGGTGACACTTTAGTTTGCATCTTTCTTGTGGTTTTGGACCAATCACTATATTTTAGTGCTAACTCTGTTGGACAAAAATACGGCAAATTTTGTCATGTCATTCAGTGCTCGGCGTTTGGAATATAGCCAGGAAAATAGCTGTTTTGACCTAATTTGTTTAGTCCTTATTATATAAGGCATTTGCAGATGGATTGGAGTATAAACTACTTATTTCTGTAGTTTGAATTTTTTTCATCCTTCACATTAATTTGAAAAAAAATACGTTTTACCGTTTTTTTAGAAAATCTACGGATTATTTACAAATTTTGATGAAACAACTAATGTTGAGCGTAATTTTTACAGCTCAATGTACTTACGATGACTCCAAACATACAATAATACATATAATAAATACAATACAATGTAAATTTACCTAGTTGATCCATCGAACCGTTTTTCTGTTCCAAATTATCAAAGTTTTGAAAAGAATTAAGAGAACACGTTTGTTGCTTCTAAACACTCGCGTAAACATTATCAAAATGAAAGAAAAGATGTTTTTTTTACTTTCCCCACAATTTTACATAAAATTTTAAGTTTAAATTTAAAGGAAAAAAATGTTTTTAAAAAAAATTTCAAAACTTTCGATTTTTATTTCTTTCGGAAAAGTTGCTTGGGCATTTGAGGGAACAATGTCTAGTTGTTTCCGACATGGTTGAAGATCAATCTTATGAATGTGTGTAAATCGAGGCCAAAATTCAGTTCAGGGTATCAACATTAAATTTAATGCAATTAAATGCAGATTAGCATAATTATGGAATAAAAGGCCGAACCATCTCAGAAATGACTAGACATTGTTCCCTCAAATGTCCAACAACATTTCCAAAAAAAAATAAAATCAAAACATTTTTGAAAAATTTTTGAAATTTAAAAAAAAGAACCTTAAATTTAAACGATATCTTATATAAAATTGTGAAGAACGTAAAAAAATCTTTTTCAATTTGACACCGCAATCATTGAAATGATTACGGAGTGCTTAGAAGCAATAAACGTGTTCTTTTAATTATTTTCAAAATTTTGATCATTTGGAACAGAAAAACAGTACGATGAATCAAATTGTAAATTTTCAGAATTATTTTCGATACATTGAGCTCTAAAAATTACGCTCAACATTAGTCGTTTTATCAAAATTTGTAAATAAGCCGTAGATTTTCTAAAAAAAAACCGTAAAACGTCACTTTTATTGAGTTTTTTGTATGAAGGATGAAAAAAAAATTTTTCTCTAAAAATCATTCAAAAGTCACCTATTTTAGCTTTTTAAAACCGCCTTCTGATTTACTGTACGACTATTAGTTGCTGAGATATCGATGATCAAAGACAAGAGGATCCTTTTTCATTTAAAGTCAGATATCTCGGCGAAAAATCGACGTAGAGAGAATAAAAAAAATCAAGTGAAAGCTGAATAAATAAGATAACTAATCCATGCATTGATTTAACTAAGAAAATTTGTACCAAGTCAGTGGACCAAAAATAAAAATAAAAAAATTGGAAATATATTGTCTCCCGATATTTCTTACGATTGTGCGATAACTGTAGATTACAAAATTTTTTTGTCATAAAATCTAGAAACTCAAAGCTTCAAAATTCTTTTTTTTTTTTTTTTGGTCTCCATACGACCATTTTTCACCGAGATACAGCGTTTCTAAATACACTAAAAAATTTATGAATTTTTTTAGTCCCTTATTTTTTTCCAGTAGTGTATAATTAATACTTACATGGTGATTGTTCAAATTATGTACCGTTGTCTGCCTACCCCACCGAAAATGTTTGTATTGCTGTCAGATAAGAACTTGAAATTGTACTTTAGTAGTTTTATTTTTTATTTTTAGAGTAACTTATTTAGAGATTACATTTCTTATCTTTCGTTTATCGAATAGTAACATTGTCGTTTTGTAAAAATTAGTTAAATTAACTGAACGAGAAAGAATTGAAATTATTTGCTTGATCGGATTTGGAGGCAGAATGTACATCCAAAGAGAAGTAGTTGAATTGTTCAATGCAACTCATCCTGATCGGCAATCCATTAGCCAACGCATGGTAAGCAATGTTGAGTCTAAATAGTGCGAGTTTGGGCATGTTTTGGTCTTAAATCTGATCGAGCCTCACCACCAAAAGACGATCAGATTATTGTTTCGTTGGCAACACAAGGAAATCATCAATGAACTAATTCACTTGGGATTTTAATATGGCAGTACAGTATTTGGATGTTTAACGGGTTTATTCATTACTTTACGAAAGCACTGTACAGTGGCGGCGACAGGGGTGGGCGCGGGTGGGCGAGCGCCCAGGCAAAATCCTTTTCGCCCAACCAGTCGCCCAACCTCTTATAACACCACTATATCACATTCGCACATAAAATAATATATTTAACGCCCTCGCCCACCCTAGATATTTCCTGCCTATTTTCGCCCAACCGCAAAATAATGCTAGCGCCGCCACTGGCACTGTATAATAAAAATATGATCAAATTATTGACGTTTCTGAGAGGAATGTAATAGCAATGGCTTAGAATTTTCGATAACGTTTCTAACATAAATATTTCGTTGTGTGCCTTTGTATTATCCTGTAGTTTTAAATATAGCGGTACTGTATTTCATTTGATTTAATGTAAAACAATTTATACTTTATCATATTCAATGAATTCTGAATTCATGTTTCTTCAAGACCTCCAACAGAGCGTCAATATTAAACTCTACCGTTGGGTCAAATCCGTTAGCGAATGAATAACCTTTAACGATTTCTTCCAGGGTGCAAGAAATATTCAAACTTTCCCTTACTTCGCCCGAATTAAGACTGAAAGTTATAAAAGCCTCTGGGCTCGAAGGGTTACGTAAACCGCCGCCCCCCATTTACCCCAGTTATCCCGAAGATAAAGAGAACGTGTCTATGGTAGAATGCGAGCAAAAACGTAAGTTATCATAAGTATTTAGTAAACGCATAAAATGATTTCTGTTTTGTAAAATTACTTGTAAATGTTTTTAACAAAGTTTTGAATATGAATTATACTCTTGTTGTACGAAACATCCTGTACATTTAAATCTATTTATATCATTACAAGGAGTCTTATAAATATAATTTGTTATGTATCCCAAACAAAAGACTCGTCACATTTAAATCAGGGCTATTAGCTGGCCACTATATTATTCCTCCTTTCATATCAAGTTGTTGGCGACATTCTGTGCTTGTGGCAATCATTCTCTTAGTGTATGAAACACCCTGTATATTTTTATGGTTTTAGGTAGCACATATTTTTATTCGATTTATAAATAATGTTCCTCGTGTTTACTTGGGATTTATTATATTGATACTTATTGATCACTTGACCATATAATTTCTGGAATTATTGACATTGTTTGTATTATATTTTAAATCTTCCACAGTATCATTTAGTCTTTTTTTAAGTCGATTTAAGTGTATCATTACAAGGAGTCTTATGAACATAATTTTGTATGTATCCCAAAGATAAATGATCCGGTAAGTTTAAATCAGGGCTATTAGCTGGCCACTATATTATTCCTCTATTTCATATCAAGTTCGTATAATCATAATGTATAGGCTCTGTAATGCCTGTATCCATTATATCACACCAAAAGTTAAGAGATTTATTTATATCCTTGTTTGTAATTTCACATGTTTTTTGAGCATTGTTATCTAACCTATAATATTTTTCGAAAAACTGTATACAAAATTCTATTCTTGGTTTATATTTATGTTTTCAAGCGGTTTATATTTTTATATATTTTGAATATTTTGATAGGAAGTATCCTTTTCACGAACGCCATTGGTATTTGAATTTTCTGGATGTGCCTCTGTAAAATATTCTAATATATTTGACTCCATATCAAAACAGATAAATTCCTATATATGTATTTTCTTAAGTGTTTAATCCACTTTCACTTTCTGAAAACTATTTTGTAACCTGACAAATAGACTACTCAAAAAAATTAAGGGAACAAAAAAATCCGAAAAATTTTCAGTTTTTTTTAAAGGCTCTAACTTTATGAAAAATGGGCTTCAGAATGGGTTTTTATTTTTTCATCTCCATTCAACCAGTTGCTGTTTTTATTATTTTCAAGGCACACTATGAGATAATAAAAATTGTATATACATAGTCAATAAAATGTCTTATATAATATACAAGGTTGAATTAAAAAATATATCCGAGAATGTACAGGAAAAACATATATAGTGTATTAATTAAATAAACATCATATAGTTTTCATCCTATCTTTAGCTGAAGAATCACGTTAATTAAACTATAATGTTATCAATTTATAATGAAAGTACTATACAGGGTGGACATACATAAATATTTACTTACACAAATACTGCAATATCATACATTACATTACATTATGTTATATAGGTTTGGGCCTCATCAGCCACTGATCGCATAGGTAGTCCCTTGGCGATCCCCTCTTATTCAGGCCATTATCCAAAAAATGCTATCCCATAAAAGGAGCAATTTAGGCACGTCCCCCGCCTTAAGCTTCGCCTCCTCTAGGATAACAGGAGTCCCTAATATAAGGTATCTCTTCTCCTCCAGTGCGGGGCAGGTGTAAAAAAGATGAATCGAGGTTTCATCGTCTTCTTTATAGTATCTGCAGGGCGGGCTGTCAGTCAGCCTCAGCTTGTGCTTATATGCATTCAGACTACTATGGTGGCCTGTTATGATTCCCACCAGGGTTCTGGCTTTGTGCCTGTTCAATTTAATGAATTCTTGGGCCCATTTCTCAATCTCTGAGTATTCGATGAAGAGTTTGGTTATTCGACAACCTGTTACCCATCTCCATCTTTTGTTGTGCTGGTCTCTTGTCCAGCGATTGATGCAGTCTCTGATCAGATTCCGACTTATTCCCACTGCAGGTTCTGGTCCATAGAGGTTTTCCCTGGTCCCTAGTCTGGCAAGGTCATCTGCAATTAGATTTCCCTTAATGCCATTATGCCCAGGTATCCATAAAAGTTCCACCGGTCCCTTCCCTGCCAAGTGGTTCAATGCTTCATAGCAATTATAGACCAGGTTCGACTTTGTCGTTGCTGAATTCATTGCTGCCAACGCCGCCCTGCTATCCGAGCAGATACATACCTTCTCCTGAGTCCGATTTTGGTCGGCCCCCAGAACACCGCATGTAATTGCAACTAGCTCGGTCTGGAGTGCGGTAGTGTATTTGCCCAGTGGAAAGGTTTTACCTATCCCATCGCGTCGCCTATACACCCCCGCACCCGCTCTGTTCCCACTCTTGGCTCCATCCATGTACCAGATGTCTCCATTGAGCGGTAATCCAGCTCGACCCTCCATCCAGTCGATCTTACTGGTGACGGTGATCTTATATTTCTTGTCAAACAGAAAATTTACACCCGTACTATCATAGGGAACCCATAAGAGTCCCTCCTCAGCTAGCTTTCTTGAGAGTCTATTCAGGTCCCTTCCTATTCATGTTTCCCACCCTGTGCATTGCGTTTACGGCTTCCGTTTTCAGGGTGACATCAAAAGGTGGTATCCCCGTCAGTATCCCCATCGCCTAGATCGGTGTTGATCTTGGGGCTCCGGTTATACTTCTTAGACAATTCTCTTAGCTTGCTAAGTCGGTTGGCTTCCGACTTTAAACAGGCTCTCTCCCACCAGACCAGTGCTGCATACATCAGTCTGGGTTTGAGAATTGCCTCATACATCCATTTCAAGGTCTCCGGTTTCAAGCCCCAACTTTTACATACAGTGGAAACTACTCGAAAAAAGAATTGTCAATTTGTTTTTTATAAATTCGTTTTTTTTTTCTTGCAAATAGACTCTTAATTTCTGATTGAAATGTTAAAGTCATCTAGAATATACCTGGAAGGACCTTATTTGTATTTTTAGAGAGTACAAATACGAAGGTAGCCACAGTGTCACCCACCAAAAAGGTGCCAGCGATATCAAAGAACCTGAAGGGTCTCCTGACGGCAAACACCAGGCGAATAGGACGCAAAATCGAAATAGAACTCACGAAAGGCCCTCACGGTCTCGGGTTCAGTATAACGACTAGAGATAACCCGGCCGGCGGGAAGTGTCCCATTTATATCAAAAATATTAACGCGATGGTGAGTAACATCAATGATGGTGGTTATTTGCCCGCAACGATGTTTTTGTTGCTCCTTAGGGCCCAGCCATCGAGGATGGTCGCTTGAGGATAGGCGATAGGCTATTGGAGGTGAATAACGTAGAAATGACCGGGAAGACTCAAGCAGAGGCAGTGGCGTTACTGAAAAGCTTACCACTGGGTAGTAAAGTGAGAATCGTTGTTTCCAGACAGGAAGACGTCCCCGAGAGTAGTCTGCCTAGGATTATTGTAAGTACATTTTTTTATTATTTCTTTAATATATAATTAGTAGTATTTAGGTATTTGCATTATTTATTATATTAAGCATGTGTATAAGCGAAATGACTAATAGATAAGCACATGTATGAAGTATCAGTATGTAGTAAAAAAAATCTTTTGTTTTAATAACATTGATTTTAGGTTTTGATATTATTTTATCTTTATTGCAAAATAATGTATTTTTTTTAAATCATGATTGTTGATAAAATGAAGCGAATACAAGGAGATGCACAGAAAGGAGCTGGCAAACTATTTTTTTATGGGGACCACCGTATATACAGTGAGCAGCAAGAGTGTCGCATAAATTTCGTAAAATTGCTGTAAAACATTTTTTTGCAAAGAATACATATGTTTAAATTTTTACTGATAAAATTTAACGTTGATGTGAAATCCTGACGGTCATTTGTTTTAATATGACGGCACATCGTATTTTTTTAGGTAACCCCTTTTCTCAGCAGTATTTTCTTCAATTTGGCAGCACCTTTTATATTTCGTTTAAATTAATTTGTCATGTTGAATTAAGAATTTTTTTAAGAATTAAGGAAAAATGTTGGAATCATGTTGGTATCATCGACAAAAATTATGGGCAAATGTAAGCCTATGAGATAGCCCCAAAGTCACCAGATAATCTGGAGAATTTTTTGGAAGACGTTTTTTTTAATAAATATGTTTATCATTTAAAAAATATTATAATGACATCAACACTCGAAAACAAATTACTCTTGGAGATTGAAAATGACGTTAAATTGTGTATTTTTGTTAATAAAAAAACATTGGAATTAAAAAAAATATGTTTGTCAAGAGTAGGAACTACAGCAAGTTTTTGTTAACAATATAGTCCCATGTCCCATTCCAGTCAGTCAATAACATTTACACCATTGTCAGGGCTCTGCTTATTCGCGCTCATTTGTGTTAAATTAATTAAACATACTCAATTATATTCAGATAAAATAATTAAAGCTCATAAGAGACACTTCCAGGTCTCTTTTGAACGTAGAACACATTTTATAGTATAAAACTTTTACATCCATCTAAAAAGTTTGGATAAACATACAATGTGTCCCAGAATTTCCTTTATAAACAATATCTCCTTCAGTTTTATCGAAATCCTTTTCCTATTGCATATTTTAAACCTCATTGGTGGTTACAATTCGTAGGAATCCACCTCCACCATTTTTATTGCACCTATTTTTTCCGCCGAAATTGTCGCCTTTTTTAAATGCGCCCTGTATAAAACGTAAAATATAACTTGGTGACAACGATAACAATAACTGTGCCTTATTATGGTTTTTAACGCGTTTTTTTACGTAATGGAATCAAATCTGTAGAGATCCAAGGCAATTGTTCTCTAGAAGATAAATATTTTTTTCTAAAACAAATCAAACAATAGGGTGTCTCAGTTGGAACTGGAGGACTTGAATTGCGCACCATTTGTGTTCTGTCAAAGATAGGGCGTCGATATTTAACGACTGTCATGTACAAACCATACGAATTCAACATGTTGCGATTAACAGTTCAACAACGAACAGTATTTGTACAACTGGTTTATGAAAGTGAGCGATCATTTACAGTTACATTAAGAAAAATGAGAACAAAATGAAGCACCTACAGAGTTAACAGTTCGTAACTTAATCAAGAAATTTGAAGAGACGAGTTCTGTTATTGATAAGGCAAAACCAATACGTCCTCGTCGTGGTCGGTGAGATGAAAATATTGTTGTAGTTATAAATTGTCTCTGTCGAGAGCCACCACGCATCGGATTTTAAAGTAAGATCTGCATCTGTCAGCATACAGATCAGTTGACACATTGAAAGTTACAGACAATTTACAACGTCGTACATTTGTTAATTGGGTATTAGAAAATAAAGAAGGTGATGCTGATTTTTGCCACAAAATTTTGTTCCACGATGAAGCTGAACCTTTTAAAGACAGAAGGTTCAAACCAAGACGCAAACGTCACAGTCATCCGTCAAGAAACGGATGAATGTGACGTTTGCTGAGGTATCCATCAAGATGGAAATATGCTTCAGTGTTAAACAGAATTTCATTGCCAAATTCACCATCACGTTCTCTTTTTTTAATGCCCAATTAACAAATGAACGACATTATAAATGGTGTGTAATTTTTAATTGTTATTTCAACTGAATTTTGTATGCTGACAGATGCAGATCTTTCTTTAAAATTCGATGCGTGGTGGCTCCTGATAGACTCGATTATAGTGTACGACGTCGAATTGGTGTGTTTGGACACTGTCTCTCTCGTACACTTTCTCTCACTGCAGCGATATTTTCATTGAATCAGTCATGACGAGGACGTATTTGTGCTGCCTTATCAATAACAGAACCCATCTCTTCAAAATTCTCAATTAAGTTACGAACTGTTAACTTTGTAACAGTTAAATGTTAACTGTTAACATTTTGCCCTAATTTTTCTTAAAGCAACTGTAAATGATCGCTCACTTTTATAAAACAGTTGTACACAAACTATATGTTGTTGAACTGTTAACCGCGGCCTGTTGACGTCGTATGATTTGTAAATGACAGTGGTTAAATATTGACGCCCTATTTTTGACAGAACACAAATTGCGCGCAGTTCAAATCCTATAGTTCCAACAGAGACACTCTGTATAATATTAAGTATGATTCATAACAAAAAGGAGATTCAATTTCGGTAAAAAAGAATGGGGGGTACATGTTGAGCAATAGATGTTGCAACCGAACCGCTAACAAGTTTTAAAAAAGCCAATTAGAAAGGTTTTTATTCCATCTTTCTATCTTCTCGAATAAAGGAGACATTGCTTGTAATAGGAATTCTGGTACACTCTGTTTGTATAAATGGTTTACTCGAAGTAGAAAATAATTCATTCACATTAATTTTATTTGTAAAAGTGCCGCTTTTTAATGTTTTATCGATGCGAAAAGACCTTACTGGTCCTGGTCTCCAGTGTATGTACCTTTGTCGTGTTATTTGCTAGTGAACCGTTCTCTGTTAGCTGTAGCTAGTGTAGTGTAACGTTGCCTCCACAGTATCACCTTAGCGTTGTTTCTCACACAGGATGTCGACCATAACGACGAAAGAGAGGTCGACCGTTCAAACGACAACTCGAACAACAACGACATACCCCCAAACATCCCCCCGTTGCCTCAGAGCCACCTTCAGGCCCTCCAGAATAGAACCCTCGACAAGGGTTCCGTAGCTAAAATTGTGTCGCAATTCCAAGAGGCGGCGTCCAACAGCAATGTAATTATTACCCCTTAATTTAGTGGTAGTTTAGATTATCCGCTAACCTAGACTAGACTAATATTTTCTTAAATACACGTCGTTTACTAACCCGCGTGATTTGTTGTCTTGAGCAATGCATGATGAACTGCGAGGATTTTTTTTCCCGAACATTACACGACTTTCGCTTTTGTTACTGTCCTGCTTATTTCAAGCATTACCTCCGGTTGACATTGGCAAGTTAGACCATAATGACAATTCGTCTCATGTGTATCGCATAGAGTGTATTTAAGTGGTTTGAAAATGTTTATTTATACGTAAAAGTAATTTCTTTTTTTGTTTAAATACATTATTGTAAAAACACGAAATAATTTTAATTTTAATGTTTTAATATCGAAATAATATACAGTGCCTGTCAAGAGTGTGGAAAGGGTAAATTTTTTCATAAACTAAATAAAATTGCAAAATAATAAAAAAATCAGCTTATAAAATTCTACCAGGTGGCTTAGCATTTTTTTATAGGTTCGTTTTTTAAAATCGTTTAAAATCGCCTTATTTTTTATCACTTGGGTAAAAGCTTTGTAAGATGTAACCAGTTTATAAACTTTCATACTTGTTAACTTCTGATCTTACCCAGGCAAAGGTGTGGGTCATTTGAAGGTCACATTATTTTTTTGCCGTTTCGCTGTTGAACATAAGTTGCATTTGAAAAGATACTTTGAGAGTTGGGTCACAAAAAAGCTCGTATCAGATTCTGAAGTTGTTCTTTACTTTAAAAATATCTCCATGTCTATTTATTATTTTGAATTTATCTAAAAAGCCTTACTGCAAAAAGCCATTTGAAGGTCATTGATTCTTTACTTTACTCCAAACCATTAAAGTGCAGGGTTTAATTTTGCTGTAACTCCCCAATTTGGGTTTTCCTCTAGGCCTGAAGTATAGAGTTTTAGGGAGAAAAATATTATATATTGTTTTATCTAAATTCCAAACAATTTTTTTGTATACTCTGTATACAATATGTAAAATGTTACATGATTTTGAAGCAAAATTCTTGCATTTATGAAAATTAAGAAGGTAAAAATTTGTAGAAACATTTTACTAAAAAAAAGGATATTTCTATTTAATTCCCAAAAGTATTTTGATATACCCTGTATACAGTATGTAAAATGTTAACATGATTTTGAAGAAAAATTCTTAGATTTATGAAAAATAAAAAGGTAGAACTATGTAGAAACATTTTCCACTGAAAAAAAAAGAATGTTTCTATTTAAATTCCAAAGAATTTTTTGATATACCCTGTATATGGTATTTTTAGAATCTTAACATTATTTTGAAGAAAAATTATAGAATTTATGAAAATCAAAAAATTTCCTTTCTAAAAGAAAGACAGTTTTATAAATGATATACCCCGTATACAGTATGTAAAATATTAACGTGGTTTTGAAGAAAAATTCTTGCATTTATGAAAAATAAATATGTAGACACGTTTATAAAAATATGTAGAAACATTTTCCGCTAAAAAAAAATTTTCGATATAGGTACCATGTATATAATTGCACATATTGAAAAAAGTAGGGAATCCATTAAAACAATTTCCATTAAAAAAACATACATATTCTGTTAAAATATAAGTAGTTTTGTTACCAAATACTTTTTTTGGTATACCCTGTATGTATTATAGTTGGAATGCTGACATTATTGTGAAGATAGATTATTGTGCTTATGAAAAGCAAAAAGTAAAAAATATTCAAAAATATGTTCCTTTCTGAAAGAGAGAATTTTTTTATATATCCTGTATATACTTGCACATATTGAAAAAAGGTAAGGAATACATTAAATAATTTTCTATTAGAGAAACATACATATTCTGTTAAAATATTGGGCTAAAGTAGCATTGTTACCATATACTTTTTTGGTATACCCTGTATGTGGTACGGTTAGAATCTTGACATTATTGTAAAGATATATTATGAATTTTCTTTTTATATATACACCTGTATACAATATGTACACTTTTAACGTGATTTTGAAGAAAATTTCTTGTATTTATGAAAGAGAAATGTAGAAATATGTAAAAACATTTTCGACTAAAAAAGACAACAATTAGGTATATGTTTTTAACAACAAATCTCCATTCAATACACACCTATGCGAAAAATATGGGACAAATTTATGACCACTGGTCTTGTCACTGTCATCCGGGGGCGCCGCCTCACCTCGGTACTTAACTGACGGAAATTTCAGCCCCCGGATCAGATGGACGAGAGCATGGTGTTCCCGTGGAAGCACCGCGAAATTCTAACCTTCAACATTCCCGTGCACGACTCTGAGAAAGCCGGTCTGGGCATCAGCGTCAAGGGCAAAACGAGCGGGTCGAAAGACCTGGGTATATTCATAAAGGGTGTAATGTATGGCGGCGCAGCATCTCGAGACAACAGACTCAGAACGAACGATCAGTTGTTGAATGTTAACGGCATCTCTTTGCTGCAGCAGTCCAACAGCGACGCCATGGAGACCCTGAAGAACGCCATACCGCACACGGAGGGGCCCGTGCCGGGGCATATCACCCTCACGATAGCCAGGAGGGCTTCCTCCCTGGGCGCTAACAGGAACTACCACAGCAGGTCGAACGACAACTTGCTCGCCAGTACGAGTTCGGGCAGCGACTTGTACCAGTCGCAGGAGAAAAGCGAGTCTATAGATAACTCGGGGGCTAGTTCTGGGTCCACTAACACCGTCATATTTAACCCCCAAGCTGGATCGGGGAACGTTTCGGAGAATAAAACACCCTCTAACAATTACTTAAGTCCGATGCACACCTGGAATCCCGTCTTAGAACGTCTTACAGGAAACAGTAAGCAGCAGTTGAGGAACGAAAGTTATTACAAGGTATTTACGGGTACAGAGTGGTTTCGTTTTTTGATAATAAACCGTTACTAATGCTGAACTAATTTGCTTTACTGAAACAGCTGTTTTTATTGAGACTTCATGTTTGTTTGTTATTAACAGGCTACTCACGATACTTGGAGCAGTAGCATGCTGGCAAATAACTCTTTTGGCAATCTAACGAGCACCACGGTAAACGTCACGCCTGTTGAGCCTATACTAATCGAGGACGAATACGGCTCCAGGGTCCTGACTCATCAAAACCAAAAGTGCGTACCCTATTAGCATTTATTTATCATCAAATATACTTATTTTCGCGATACTATACATAAATGGTTGCTGTGACTGGCCCGAGGTCTACACCTTGTGGCACCTCTCCTCTAGAATTTTGTTTTAAATCATTCTTGAACTCGTAAACTGAACTTGAATTGGTTAGAAGCAGTAAAGTTTTTTTATGATTATTATGTTCTAAATCTGCATGGATAATGATCTGACCGACTTCCCCTCTTGTCTCTTATAGAATTAATGTTCATATCACGAATAAAATGAACTTGTCCAACAGCAGCGTTCCCGAGAACAGGAACGAACACGAGCCTGACGGCAAGGCCAGCCTGGCTGGCAGTAACGGCGACAAGAGCACGGATACGTCGTCCCAGACGACGATACAGGGTAACGACGCGACTTACGCCAGCCAGCTGTCCCTGGAGAACCCGCAGGGTTTCAGCAGGGACGCGTTCGGCAGGCAGAGCATGTCGGAGAAGAGGCACGCCACGTTGGACGCCAAGAGCACGGACACGTACCAAAGGTCGAAGAAGATGAGGGAGGAGAGGAAAAATAAAGATAGTAAGTAACGTTGTGGTACTTTCGTTGCTTCTGTGTTCATTGTAGAGACGACAAAAAAAAATTGTTAACAAACTTTTATGTCACGATTTAGTAACTGAAATGAATTTAAAGTAACAATTTACCTAGAAAAAAAAACTTTATCTAATCCGTTGCAGGTATTTTAAATATTTAAATATGAAAACTTTACCACTTAATATAAAAACATTTAAAATGTTAGGTTAGAATTTTTGACAGCCAAACCTGGTGACAGTTTTTAAGTTCATGTTATTTTTGTAAAATATTTCCTCTTATAATTATGATAATTGTATAATAGGGAACATTATAAAGGGGTTTTTTTGTTATTTATAAAAAAATTATAAAGTAAAAAAACATCTGCAATGGATTTTATTTATCTTATATGTACCATCAAGAAATAATGTAATGTGCCCCTTTCTGTACATTTCTTTGAAATATAGTCAGTGACTACATTTTTGAGTTAATTATACTTTTGTTCAATAGGACAATAGGAACAATTTTGAGATCAATTACTTTATTAACTCCAAAATAAATTCATTATAATTCAAGGGAACGTATCGATAGTGTCTCATTACATTCTTCCTTGATGGTACACACGATTTTTTTTTGTCGTATTTCATGTCCGTAAATAACCATAGTTCGCTATTTTTGGTGCTAATATGTTGTGTTCTCGTTCCATTTAACAGCTAATTTAGTGCGAGTTGGGTCGGTGGAATCCGTCATTAGTGTAAACCGTTCATCCGAACACCCAGAGTGTAAGCATTTTGTTTTTTTCATTAACCATTCCTCAATAGAATCATTTCTGTTACTAACAATTTTTCATTGTTTCTTTTAAGTGAGTCAATCGAGTCTCTTCTGTAGGTTTTGACACGTTTGATCAAATGAAATGACTGGAAAAACTTTTACTGTTAACTTTTTTAGTGTGTTTAATAAAATATTTTTAATAATATAATTTTATTTCAATGTGTTAAAATATTACAGGACAGGCTTTGATAAATATCTTGCTACAGGGATTATTTTTTCTCTAAGACACTACAGGGCTTCAGGGTAGTTTCTGGCATAAGTAGCAGAGTATTGATCCCACTACCAGAGACATAAACCATAAATTATAAGGCAATCCAGCAAAAAATTAAAAACCTCATTGTCCCCTATGACAGCACGCCACTGGGCCGAAGTCAATAAATTGTTAGGTTCAGAGCGAATACAACCAGCGCAAGTGACGTTCGTATTCCATATCGTATCAAATATTGCTTTACACTAATCTCTCAATTTCACTAATCGTAACTTCTTTTTTTTTTGCATGTGAAAAGTGAAATTTTAAGTTCGTGTCTTCAGTGACACACTCCAGTTATTATTGCACAATTAATTTAACACAGACTATCTTAGACTGTCAGCTTCAAATTGCCTGGCATGTTTAAAATTTGTTAAGAGCTTGTATTTTTGACCGCACTAAATCTTAGAAATCTTATTACACACACGCTATATAATTTTCATTACATAAACCATGAAATAACAGCATATCTGTATATTCCTATTAAGTAAAGCCAACTGGAAATCCGGAATAGACCCGATACTACATAACCTTACATGACATAAACAATATATGTTAACTAACCTTTTTTTTTACTTCGTAGGGTGCTTTAGTTTTTTTTTTGTATTGCTTAGTATCTGGTATATTCATATATAAAATTATGCCAGAAACTATCCTGACACCCTGTATATATTTTTTTAAAGTTGTGATAGGTGACGATTGTTAATGTTTTGTAATTTTAATACAAATAATTTTGATACAAATACAAGTAATTTTGATACATTACACATAAAAAAATTACGATTTTTTTCCAACAGCGGGTCCCAGAATTGCTTCTACCAGAAAAACTTTGCTATTTGAAATGCTAGAAACATTAAATTAACCAGAACGTTGAAACTGGTCTTTATTTTATCTTTCTATTCTTTTAAATAATATATATTCCTCGTATATACAATTTAGGACACCCTGTATAGTGATTAGAACAGAATTGCAGCAGTGGAGGGTAAAAATTAATCCATGTTAGAAATTTATTTCTTTTAGTTTCTGACTGTTATTTCATTGCAAGTCCATATGTTATTTATATGTATTTCTTAGGCGCCGACAAGCTAGGTCAATTGGGGCCGAGTCTGGGCATGAAAAAGTCCTCCAGTTTGGAGTCGTTACAGACGATGGTTCAGGAGGCAAGTTCACTCTTTGTTTTTGAAGATCTATTTTGACTTATAGTTATTTTATAGATTCAGATGCAGGAGGAAGGTGATCCGGCCTACAGTTACAGGGGCCCGTCGGGGGTGAAAGTGATCCGTGGCAGGGGTTGCGAGAAAAGCTTCAGGGCGGCTGTGGTCGACCCAAATCACAGAAGCGAAATAGGTATGTGGATTCACGTTTGGAAAATCGGACTTTAAAAATTTATTTGATCGTAAATTTTAGGGGCAAAGAAACATTGGTTGCTTGACGGACCGATAGAAAACGAGAGAGAAATCGACGGCTTTAATAACGTAAGAGGGGCACCACGGCAGTCATCACTTAATGCAGCTTTAGATAGTAAAAATAAACAGGGCAAGAAGAAGCCTGGGATATTCAAGGGAATCGGTTCCATGTTCAGGTGAGATTTTTTCACAAATTGTTATACAGTGTGAGTGTAAAGTGTGGAATAAAATTCTCGAAATCAATGCCTGCAAAAAATGTTTATTATCAATTTTATTTTACTAAATTATTTTTGACATCCATTACTCATTTGTATATCACCCAATGGTGGCGCAAGGGGGATACTCTATTAAAATAACAGTTTGAAGAGGTCAAAAGAAATTGCTTATTGAAAACTTGTTTTTTCTACAAGCAAGATTTTTTAAAATGCAATTTAAAAAATATATAGTCAAAATAAACAGGGTAAATGAAGCCTGGCACATTTAAGGACATCGGCTCAATTTTGATTGAAAGTCAGTTTTAATCATTTCCCGATGATATCGACTTGGTTGGCGAAGCGCGCTTCGAGAAACGTGTAGTATTTTGGTGTTATAATATTAGATGGTTAAAACTTAGTTTTAATCGTCTCCCGATAATGGCAACTTGGTTGACCAACGCGCATCGAGTTCGTGGAAAACTAGTCTCCTATTTTTTTTTTGTTGCATAAAAGGTTCCCGCCCCTGTAAGTTTTAAAATTAATCCATCGAAGTGTTCCCCAGAATTATCACAGTTCTGAAAAGAATTAAAAGAACAAGATTTATTGCTTTAATGATTATCAAGATGGAAAATAATGTTTTCTTTACTTTGCTTACAACTTCGCTTTCAATACACATCAAATTTTAAAAAAGTAAAAAAGGTATTGGAAATGTTTTGTTCCCTAATTTTTTTGAGTAGTGTATATCGTCTTGAAAATCTTTTAAGTCTTCTTCCTCGACCATATTGCGTATCCTTGCCATTTGGTCCTATCTTTGAATTCATACTTTCCTTTCAGGTTTGGCAAGCATCGGAAAATGGAATTCGCCAACGCGGAACCAGCGCAGCTCTATCACCACGCCAACGAGTTCGATTCCAACGCTAACGTCCCACTACAACAACCACCACAATGTCAACAGAACGAGGCGCAACAACATCACAACGATAACCAGAGCCAAGGCAGCCAGTCGGAGAGGCTGCAGGAGCAACTCCAACAGCCGCCTAGGTATTCGCCGCAGCAGCAGACTCCCCAACAGCAAAACTCGCAGCACTCGGTTCACAAGCACCAAAGTTCGCATCAGCAACACCGAGAGCAACAGATCCAACGAGAGCCCATTTACCAGAGACACGGGTTCGTCCATCGACACGCCGAACAAGTACAGGTAAGCGTCGGCGTCGTTATATCGTGAGCGTTTTATATTTGATGTTCTTGCTTTCAGGTTATACCAGAAAATTCGGTGGCGCCGCCCATTAAATACCGGCAGAATTCCTCGGAGCACAGGCGTAACGAGCGGGAGTTGCACAAGCAGAGGATGACGCAGAGGCATACTTACTATCAGAGCGACGAAAGGGATGTTTACGACCACAGGCAACCCCACCAGTCTCAGGTAGGATTTTTAACTCTATACCCCAGTGTCGAAATAATGTGGAGTGATTCATATATAATATCAGACCACCATAACTATTCAACGGTTTTTCTATTTCTTGTGTAATCACCTATTATGTGCATAAAAATTTTATGTGCCGCTCTATAGAAACAGTAGTTTAATGCGAACTACTCCCTCTCCTATTGAATTCCGAGTCGCATAATAATCGGCTGTACCGCTTGGTGCGCTATTGTAGCAAAGCTAGCCAATCATTTTAAATACATTTTTCGATTGGTCAGCAATTGTCCGCACGGATCAATGTCGATCGATAGAATGACGCAAGCGTCGTTTAGCCCAGATTTTGGCGCGCCAGTGGCGTTACATTGTGGTTGTGTGCGATTAATTCGGGATTCGGGAAATTGTTTATTTATTATATTCTGCGATAAAAGTAAGTGTTTAGTGTTTTTCTAACATGGAAGCAGCGGATGCAAGTTGTAGTGGTTCCACGACGAAGAATTCCAATCGAAAACAGCGACATTTAACAAATGAAGAACTTCAAATGATTAAAAAAGCCTACGAAGGAATTCGGGCGCGACACCCAGATATTAGTACAACCGAGGCAGTTGATGTATGCTCTTTGTTAACAAAATTCTGTGTAAGTAATGTGTACCATGCAATTAAGTATGATGAAGAAGAAACAAGTGCAAAAAAGAAGAAAACAGAAATCTAAAAATCTGAATTGTGGCGATGCCATGTTAAAAGTGCAGGTATTAAAAATTGCACAGCGAGAAAAAGGCCGATACATTAAATATATAGTAGATGAAATGGCAAAAGCTCGTGATGTGACAATACTTCGTCTACCACCATATCATTGCGAATTGAACTCCATAGAGCTGATTTGGGCGCAAATAAAAACGTAGCAGAAATAATTGGACTTTTAAACTGATCAAATTGCTGTTGAACGATGCTATCAGCCGCGTCGCCGCGGAAACATGGTCCAAGTGCATTGTGCACGTAAAGAAATAGGAACAACGCATGTGGGATCTTGACACAAGAGCAGAAGCGTTGATAGATCCAGTTATAATCAATCTAGGCGATAGCAGTTCCAGTGATTGTGATTTTGATAGTAACAGTGACTAAGTGTGGAAGAGTAATATTGCAAGTGGAAGTCGTGTTGTCTGAAGTGAGTGATTCTTATAATAATAACATGAAGAAAATATTTTCAGTGCGACTTCAACATAGTGATAGTGGGATAGTGACAGTGATTGGTAATATAAAATAAAATATGTGTGTGGCACATAATAAGTGTGGCATATATGTATAGTGATAGATATAATGACTGTGGCGGTGTTGTTGACACAATAAAATAAAGACTGTGTTAGTGATGTAACATATATAATGATTGTGACAAATATAGAAACTGTGACGGTGTTGTTGATACACTAAAATAAATATTGTGTTAGTGGTGTGGCATAAATATAATGATAGTTTTAAATAGTGAAAGCGGTGGGTCAATATATGGATTCAGAGGGGCCACTTGTGTGTAGCTTGCTACTCCTACGTCCCTTTATATGGCACATGTTGCCAAAATGTCTGTTTCATCAGGATATGCTAACAGGAGGTTTTCTGACTGGGTAAGCATGAAATAAGTACATTAAATAACTTACGATACTTACATTGTTTGCTAACTACAAAACTGTTACAAATCCGCTTAAATCCCTTTTCAATTGTCTTGGTATTATTTTGTTATTTTTTTATATATTGCCCCCTCCAAATTGATACGCCTATGGAATTTCGTTCCCCGAACACTTCTTGCCCCTGAGCCATCCATGTGTCATCGATGAGTCACTCCATATTATTTCGACACTGGGGTTTAGTTTTTTGGTCCAACTTTTCAAATTATAAACGTAACATAACCTCAAATTTGGTCGATCAATTGTTTGATATTTTATGACGGTGGAATGGAAATCCTAAAGAAACTGGCAAAATTCAATGAAAATAATGTATATGAAATATTTTTAAATTAATTGTGAAATAGAAACATATTTATAAAATTAACATACAGTATAGATTTTTTTTTAATAATGGGCTTTTTTCCAGTCATTTATGCAACTAAAACGAAAAAAAGTTTTTA
Organism: Rosalia funebris; assembly: GCA_037954035.1. Classification (NCBI taxonomy): domain Eukaryota; kingdom Metazoa; phylum Arthropoda; class Insecta; order Coleoptera; family Cerambycidae; genus Rosalia; species Rosalia funebris. The sequence goes on along the minus strand of JAZFAV010000039.1, from coordinate 16,145,891 downwards.
CTTTAATATAAAACACTCAAGTCTACACGAAATTTTGAAATAAATATGTGTACCATCGAGAAAGAAAATAGTGATACGTTCACCTGAGATACAGGCTATAATTTTTTCTAGTTATATTTATCCAACTAAAACATAAAGAAATACAGTCATCATTTACTTTACTATAAAGCTCTCTAGTCCAGAAGAAATTTGGAAAATGTTGTCAAACCATTAAATACGTTTACACCGAAAAATGAATAATATGTGTACCATCGAGAAAGAAAATAATGAAATACTTTCAATGTCATGTTTTTGGTCTCAAAATGATCATGCCTTCTGTTGATCAAAAGGATAACTAACTAAAAAAGAAAAAAAATAATTAGTATACCTATACTTCCGGGAAATATATCAAGTGTTTCATTACATTTTTTCTTGATGGTACATGTTTTTTTTTTATGCACACTGGACAGTTGGCAATATAACGACGCAGATTTTTTGTTTGCGTTACATGACTAGAGAGCTCACTGTAAAGGATGTTTGTTGGTTTGGAGCTTGTAATGCAATTTAATAGTAAACTTTTAACACGTTTTTTGTGAAGTTCATATTCTATGAGCAATGATTTTAGCTTAATTATTCAATTTTAAGTCGTATGGTTTAATACGGTACTCATGCTACCTATTCTTTCAGAGGATCGACCCCAGGGATGCCCAATACGTCGAATACGGCCGACCGGGTAGTCGGTCGGGCATCACAGATTCCGTCCCCTTCACGCACTATGTCAACTACAATGAGCTACAAAACCACCTGAGGTGAGTACACTGAATATCAACGTGGGTAAAAGGTCCTAATACCTTTTCCTAGTTTTACTTCAATTACTGTCTGTTGTGCACATTTCATTTGTCACTAACACTGATTTGTCGCATGACGGTAATGTGTCATATTTCATTCCATCGTTCATATATTTCGGCCACTGTTACGTTAAAGACACCAAAAGAGAAAATCCAACCTAACTTTTTTCGTTCCGCGATAGAATCATTTCAGATACAGATTTTTGTCAGTTTTAAAGATTTAGATATATGAAAAGTATAAAAATTTTTGAAAATAGATGGATGGAAGCATTATAGTATGTAATTTTTTATGTCAGTAACCCTGATTGTCCTATTTTTGGCAGCCGTAAAGATCCCGTGTCTGACACTCAGATAGTTCAGATGCGTCTGCAAGTTCAGCAACAAAGGTTAAAGGTGGAGGAGGAAAGGTATGCACCGTGATCCACAACTGTATTATACTTACTTGCACATTTTCAAATGTAGACTAAGCTTTGATGTTATAGTATACGCCTCGATTACATCACGCGCCTCTAATGGGTAGCAGGCTAACACATTTTTAAGAGTATATTCTCTTAGATATTTAATATTCGCTTAAATCTTAACTTTTCACCCCCAAATTATACCAGTAATGTAAATTAACTTTACAAACCTAATATATTGAGACACAGTAATTTTGTTAGTTACACCGAGAAAACAGTTTATTTATGAGAAAATATTTGTGACCTTCACTTGTTCACAATAATTATGCTAAATTTTAGTTAATGTAATTCATTTTACGATAAACCCATGTTATGATAATCCCATGAAATAAACCCATGAAATAAAACAATACTTTTATAAAGGTAACATTTATTTCGCATAACATCCGATTCTTACCTAATAAATGGGAATATTAAATCTTATTTAATTTGTTTCTATTCGCCAATATTAATTGGCAGGCGTAATGGCCTTGATGAGTTTTGTCGGCAAGTCGAATGGGTTACCGCTCTTTACTCACCCATCGTGGAGACCGGGACCGTCATACGAAGGTAGGCCGAGCTTTGCTTCCGCTTTCGCGGATCTCTATGCGAGAGGCAAATGCCGCCCTCAAACAAGACCCGCGCGACTGGCAGCGGTTCGCTTCCCTCGACCTCCTTTGGTCCTGACGCCTTCTGGCAGGGACTTCTTCTCGGCTTTTTCTTAATCTTTGGTCGCCTTGTTTTGCCGCATCGCTTCGCCACCGTCAGCCCCCCGGGGGGTGTCTTGTCGTGGGCGCCGCGACCAGCATGGCGCCTGGGAATTGTGTCATATCAAGCGATCTTCCACGACAATGCAGACGAACCGTGTCGCTGGGGTCACCGTCAGGAAAGTAAGTCTTGTTGCTCGGGAGGGGGTCCTTCTCTATTAGAAAAGGATCCCAGGATTTGGAGTCAGGGGTGTGTGAGACGGAAGTCGTGTGTGTCTTTCCTGTAATAGAAAATGGTTAAAGGGCCTTAGGACCCCCTGACATAAAGAATGATTAGTGGAGCAATAGGGCTCAGCTGTAATAGAAAGTTATGTTTGACCTATAAAGGAGGTCTATGAGGTTATACTACCTGGATCTTGGGTCTCTTGTGTCTTCCTGGGTCATAATTCGAAGCTGCTCGGATGAGGAGGTTGTCATGGACACCTGCTTGATCATAGAGCTTCCGAGCCCTAGCTCGGATTTTCTCCGACACAGTGGTGAAGTCTAGGTCTCGCCGGATGTCAATGTTCCTTACATACCACGGGGCGTCCACGGCACGGCGGAAAGCGACGTTTTCGACGGGTTTTATGTACGTGTATGTTTGAAATTGTTGTTCCAAAAATTTTCTTGCGATATTTTTAAACAGTTTTAATAGTTCAATGAAGTTTATTAGCCCACATCTATAGTTCGTTCGTTATTGCAATATTCATTTGATGCCCAAATTTTTTTTATTTAATTTTTTGGAATTTTCACTTAATTTTAAAACAATGATTTTGGTTGTTATTTTTTACATAATTAATCGGGATTTGGTAATAAGTTATTGTTCACATAAGGAATCGGCATTTGTTTGTCATAAATGTTATCAATTATCAATAAATAAGTTGTTTTCTCAGTGTAGTCTTACATAAAATTTCAGCTACCAATTACAGTTGTATCACTATACATCAGTGAAGTTTATATTATTTTATTGTTATATTGATTCCTTATACAGGGTGTCCAAAATCAAGCTTTATAAGGATATCGGTTATCAGAGTTATATCATTAGGATAGGGAAAGTTGTGAGAAATTCCAAGTCCTTTTTGATGCCTCTTTCGGGTTTCTTATGGCTCTTTTTATTTTTGTGATATTGGCAAAGACAATTTTTTTAGATCATGAACAGTCCTTGGCAACTTTATAAATTAACAGCTGATAACATTTTTTGGACTAGTTCATTATTATGACATTCGTTTGATGCCCAATTTTTTATTTAATTTTTTGGAATTCTCATTTAATTTAAAAACCACGGTTTTGGTTGTTATTTTTCCCGTAATTGATCAGGATTTGCTAATTTATTATTGTATTTAAAAGAAACTTATTTGTTTTGTCATATTGGAAAATTTGCATTTGTTATAAATGTTATTCGTTAACAATAAATAACTTGTTCTCTCAGTGTAGTCTTACATAAAAATTGATGAAGCCACTAATTACAGTTAAACGACATTGAAGTTTATTATGCCTACATATTTGATTGTTATATTGATTCCTTATACAGGGTGTCCAAAATTCAAGCTTTATAGTTATATAAGTTATATATTTTTTTAATCAATAACCAACTGAGATCAAATTTCAATTGACTCTTTTCCAGACAATTTCATTAACAATAAGTAACTTGTTCTCTCAGTGTAGTCTTACATAAAAATTGTTAAAGCTACTAATTACAGTTAAACAGCAGTGAAGTTTATTATGCCTACATATTTAATTGTTATATTGATTCCATATACAGGGTGTCCAAAATTCAAGCTTTATAGTTATATATTTTTTTAATCAATAGCCAACTGAGATCAAATTTCAATTGGCTCTTTTCCAGACAATTTTGCCGTTTTTAATTAATAACTTTGTTTATAACAGGTGAATTGGGGAATACACTGATTGCAATAAAATTACAAATAAACCTTTATTAATGTTAAAAAGTGCCAAATTTATAAATAAATCTGCATTAAAGATGTCTACAAAATGGAAAATATACAGTATATGATCTGGATAATTTTTGTTTGTTAACTATGTTCTTGATCCTAAGATAGTCATGGCTTCTATTGGTTAAGAAGAATTAATTAGAATTAATTCATTATTGTCTATACTTTACTGAAATGTACCGAAAGCGTCTCACCACATTCTTTCTTGTAACGGTATATTACTATTCTAGGTATAATTATTTCTTAACTTTGTAAATTGAATAATAAATTACGAATATATTCTTAAATGTGTGTTAACTACGACCCATAGTAACGTAACATGGCTACACCGGCAATACATTGCTCTAGAATATGCTTGGGTGTGTTTGCATGACTGGTGGAGGTGGCCCATTTACTGCATGATATTTATGTACAGGGTGTTAGGCAGATGCCTAACTAAGTGGGGCCATTTAGGAGTTATTTAGACCTCTACCCCGAGTCTCACGGTTTCTGAGAATTTTGTTTATTGTTTTTGATAATTTCCTTAAGATCAGCCTTCTAGCCCGTATAACTATTTGTTTTATGGTTGTAACAGATCACAAACAATTTTTATTATTTTGTGTAATATATCTTTGTTCCATCAGAATCATATGGGACGCTGATAGTACAGAAAAAAATAATTATGAACTAACAGTCCCCGGAATTCGCAAAAAGAAACTTGAAATTCAAATTTTCCATGCATTTGCAAAAGAAACCGAAAAGCGACCAAGATGTTCAAATGCTGTCAAAAACTTCTCTCTTTAATGCCATTTTCAATTGTATGTCACAGGCAATAAAAACTTTAAATAACATGAGAAAATTAGTGATAATTTATTGACAAAGATATCTACTATAATAAAGTAAAAACAAACTAGAAATTATTTTGTAAATTTTTTATTCACAAGTTTTGCTTAAATTGCGCTCCCCCATTTTTAATACGTTATTGTACGCAGCCGTTATCTTTTCTCTCATCGCCATCGTCACGAACGTGGCATTAATTCTTTCAATTAACTCATCTTGATTTTGAATTTATTGTGAATACACAAATTCTTTAGCACCTCCCCAGACGTTGAAATCAAGTGGTGTTATGTCTGGAGACCGTGCAGATCCCACAAATGGTCAGCTCTCGATTGAAACGGGGAAGGTCGTTACCTGTTCTCAAACGAGTTAAGTCCCATCGTTATTTCGTTATTTGTTATTGTTAGCATGCATCGAATACCCTTGTAAAAAAATTATCACCAATTTTCTCATGTTATTTAAAACAAATTGCATACGGTTGAATGACATTGACATTAAAGAGAGAAGTTTTTGATAACATTTGAACATCTTTTTGTTTTTTTTTTTTTGCAAATTCAAGGAAAAGTTTAACTATAAGATTATCAATTCTGTGGATGTTGGTAGCTGATAATTATGTTTTTCTTTATTATGAGCGTCCCATACGATTCTGTTAAAACGAAGACACATTTCAGGAAATAATAAAAATTGTTTTGAGCTATAACAACCATACAAGAGAATGGTTATACGTTCTGAGAGGTTAAGATTGGAATAATATCTCAAAAACTGTGAGACTTGTCATTAGACATTAAGGCTAAATAACTTCTAAATGACCCCACCTATCCACCGTTCCCTTTATCAAACTCTCTGCCTAACTCCCTGTATACACTTGCTAAGCATTAGCTCATATTCGTATACAGAGTGAACCAGAAATTTTGCACTCAATATTTTTTGTTTTTGTTTGTGTGCCAATCGAAAAACAGTATAATTTGTTTCAATTTATAGAACTAGATTAATTGGCCTAACTTGAATTAACAGATGAATTAATCTCTATGAAGCCTACGAAAACTGGTCAATTTTTCATTGTCGCTCGAAATTGAAAAATACTTTTTTTCGCATATTTTCTTTAAATTTAATCGTAATTCAACTAACTTTATTGTGAAATTTTAACTGGACACAAATAGTCAAAGGAAGTGTAAGCTTCAAGACGCTTTCTAATTTTGTCTTCATAGCCAACTGAGGTAAAATTTCAATACAGCACCACACAATTTCGCGGTTTTCAATTAATAACTTCAATTTGATTAGAATAGGTGAATTAGATAATAGACAGATTCTAGATAATAGAATAGAAGACAGAAACGAATCATTTTTATTGTTAAAAAGTTCAATCCAATGGTATAAGAACAACCAAATTTTTAAACATATCACTATTTCCATTAACTACTTTACTATTTAAACTTCTCAGAATATTTATTGGAGGTTGTACAACTGAAGTGACAGAGAGATGAGTGTGGAAGATGAAATGGCTGATCTATTTTTATGGAATTGAAACAATTTTGTATTGCCTTTATTTGAACGAACGGGCGAGGTTTGGCTACCAGCCATTTTCAATCAGTTCCTAAAGAGAACAGAAAAATATTCTACGAGATTTTGGTTCACTATGTATATCATTACTTTCACATACAGGGTTGGGCGAAAGTATCGAAACTCCTGAATTCTGGTTAAACTAAAACTTGATTGAAAAATATCCATAATTAAAGTTTTCGTGGTTGTTTTATTCTACGAGTATTTAGTGACGTACTGCTCATCAATAGTAGGAAAAAGTGTGAGATTTCTCTGTGTATGCATAGAAGAAAGAGCGAGTGCGCCATTCGGCTATTTACTGCGCACCTCGTGGGCGCTGCTATAGAGACTTGTTCCTATTTTTGATGAGCATTACATTGATTTCCACTAGCTACTATAGTTTTCGAGATATGACGGCATCGGGATGGAATTCGGCCTTCGAACAATTCCGACGGTCTTATAAACAACCGAATTTAAACGAACCTCAAAGAAAATTGCCTAGAGGACTTAAATCTGGGGATCGTGGTGGCTATTCAATATGGCTCATCAAGTTAACGATCTCTGTGGAAATGTTTCATTTAGATATTGTCGCACAGCAACTCCACCATGAGGCGAAGCCCCATCTTTATGGCACCAATTTCGTTGAATAGTCGGTCAGCATTTTCCTGGTTTAGAAATATACGGTTAAGTGCTGGAAGGATTTGCTTGCCCGGAAAATGTAAATAACTGTTTAAGATAATATTTTTTTTCAAGAAGGGTCCGATGATGTTTCCTCTGATTATTCCCGCCTGCACATAATTTTTAAAACATTAGGTGACTTTGTTTTTCGTTCAATGTATATTTCGATCTCCCTACTATCGACAGTTTACAAACCTAGTATCTAATGCAAATATCTTCATACACCATCAATGTTAGAGATTCTTTTATACAATGCTTTCGGAAAGTAATGAATAAATTTGTCAGAAAGTCGAGGAATAATTTTTGGGAAAAACTCTCGGACCCGTCAAATTTTAATTTTAGCTGCGCATTTGTTTAAATTTAAGTACATAGAGAGCGATTCGAGTAGTATAGCAACATCGCTGGACTAGTTCGGCCGCCCGGATTCTATAGGTGTCGCTGTCGTAGTTCTGAAGAAGCGACGTCACTGGTGCTTGTTGGTCAATGACTAGAGGCTCTTCTTCGGGGCGAAACCGGTTAGTTCGTGTGCCGGCCGCCCGGATTCTATAGGTGTTGCTGTCGTAGTTCTGAAGAAGTTACGTTATTCTCGGTTAGTTTGTGTGCCGGCCGATCAGATACTATAGATGTCACTGTTTAGTTCGTATGCCGGCCGCCTGGATTCTATGGGTGTCGCTGTTAAGTTCGTGTGCCGGCCACCCAGATTGTATAGATGTCGCTGTCATAGTTCTGAAGAAGTGACGTCATTCTCGGTTAGTTCGTGTGCCGGCCTTCCGGATTCTATAGATGTCGCTGGTCGGCGGATTGTCAGGGGAACGTGACTGAAATGTAAACAAACTGGTGCGCTAAACTAAACAATCTGCTGCGGTACTGTAAGAATAAACAAAATGACACCTGCACGAGGATGCTGAGTCATTTTTTTAACCTACTTCTTACATAGTTTTTATTACATAGATTAAGGATAAGGTAGGAGGCGGGAAATTTGAATTCTGTGGTTGCGGGTGGTAACAGTTGAAGGCGGTCAGAACTACGATAGCGACGCCTATAGAACCCTGGCGGCCGGCACACGAACTAACCGATTTCGCCGAAGAAGAGCCTCTGGTCATTGACCAACAAGCACCAGTGACGTCACTTATTCAGAACTACGACGGCGACACCTATAGAATCCGGGCGGCCGGCACACGAACTAACCGATCTTTCGTCACTTCCGATGGACACATGCCATCCGGCGTGTTGCTATACTACTGATTCGTGTAGGAAGTATGACGTCATAGACATATTTTTAATGGAAACTTCTACTCTTTATTTTATTTTTTTATTTAATATTTAGAAAACCGGAAATCGCACACCCACCAACTGTTAAAAGAATGTCTGTCTGAGAATGTAAAGATATACAGGGTGATCCGTTTAAAAAGCTGCCGATGATGCCACATCTTGAAAAGTGGAGTACGCTGTTAGAAATGAAGATACGTCACTAGATAAATTAAAATAACAAAAAGTGTCAACTGAATTTTTAATCCACGTGATAGTTTAGCCAGAAATCGGGTATTTCCACACATTCTCCCAACCCTGTATAACATTTATGAGAAACGTTTTGTATAATAGATTTGTGGCAAATTACATTTTGGGACATGGTATTTCGGCTTTAACATCCACAAGTTATTTGCATGTTTTCCCGGGGAAATCGCAGTTAATCTAAATTAGTTGGCAGTCTTTACTTAGCGGACAATTTTACTGTAGCACCAGATTAAAAACGGGTATTTTTTTCCTCAGTCGAAAACAACACCAGTATCATTCCCAGCGACAGGCGAGGGTGGACAATCAGCTAAGGCCAGTGTCGAACTATTACGAATACGAGAGCGTCCAGTCCGTCCTGAACAGTCGGGGCGCACGACAGGTCACCCATGCGACACCTCAGCAGCAACCCCAACCTATTTACCAGGACGCTAATGCGAACTCGCTGCCCCGTAACCAACCCGTTCAAGGTAGACACCCCAGTGGCAGGGGTACGCAACATAGGGGGCCGTTCGTGACGCAAGTCACGATTGGGGAACACCAGCAGAACGGGACTAAAGTGTAAATTTATATAAATAAATAAATTAATCAATTAAATATATATTGAATTTAGGCTATTGCCATTTTTAACATGTTATCAATTTTACTATGTATATAAATCTTATATTTTATATTGTACATAATTATTATACATATATTAATAAACTTTTATACATGTATGAATTACGTTGACTTATTGAAAACCAAAATTGAGCTGAAACACAACGTATAAAGAGGTAGTAAGTATTATTTAACTAGCGTTAGAGGCACTTTAAAATTATCAGGAGCAAAGACCTCTTCAAACATATTATTTTCTGATAACAATAAAACAATGATGTTCGGAATTGCCACCTGGTAATTTTAAAATACCTTCTCGCTCGGCTGTTATCCTAATACTCCGATTACAATTTTCAGTACCAAGAAGTAATTATATTTGCTATCAGGAATAACCGTTGAAGAGGTGTTTGCTTCTGATAATTTTAAAATACCTCCTCGCGTTTCTGTTATCCTAATACCCCAAATGAATATTCCAGAATTGAGAAATAGTTGTATTGTTGTCAGGAATGTATAATTATCGAAGAGGTTCGGAATTGGCGCCTGGTAATTTTAAAAATACCTTCTCGCTTTGCTGTTATCCTAATATTCCGAATAAAATTTTCAGTTCTAAGAAGTAATTTGCTATCAGAAATAACCATTAAAGAGGTGTTTCTCGCTTTGCTGTTAACCTGATACTCCGAATAATATTTTCAGTACCAAGAAGCCAGTATATCTGCTATCCCGAATAACCCTCAAAGAGGTGTTTGCTCCTGATAATTTTAAGATACCTCCTCGCCTTTCTGTTATCCGAATACTCCAAATGAGTATTCAAGAATTAATAAATAGTTATAGTGTTATCAGGAATGTATAAATATCGAAGAGGTGTTCGAACTTGACGCCTGGTAATTTTAAAAATACCTCCTCACTTTGCTGTTAACCTAATACTCCGAATAAAATTTTCAGAAGCAAGAAATAATTTTATTTTCTAACAGGAGTACTTAACTATTGAAGAGGTGTTTGCTCCTGATAATTTTAAAATACCTCCTCGCGTTTCTATTATCCTAATACCCCGAGTGAATTTTGCAGAATTAAGAAATAGTTGTATTGTTATCAAGAATAAATATTGAAGAGGTGTTCGGAATTGCCGCCTGGTAATTTTAAAAATACCTTCTCGGTTTGCTGTTATCCTAATACTCCGAATAATATTTTCAGTACCAAGAAGCAATTATATTTGCTACCAATAATAACCCTCGAAGAGGTGTTTGCTCCTGGTAATTTTAAGATACCTCCTCGCCTTTCTGTTATCCGAATACTCCAAATGAGTATTCAAGAATTAATAAATAATTATAGTGTTATCAGGAATGTATAAATATCGAAGAGGTGTTCGGACTTGACGCCTGGTCATTTTAAAAATACCTCCTCCCTTTGCTGTTAACCTAATACTCCGAATAAAATTTTCAGAAGCAAGAAATAATTTTATTTTCTAACAGGAGTACTTAACTATTGAAGAGGTGTTTGCTCCTGATAATTTTAAAATACCTCCTCGCGTTTCTATTATCCTAATACCCCGAATGAATTTTGCAGAATTAAGAAATAGTTGTATTGTTATCAAGAATAAATATTGAAGAGGTGTTCGGAATTGCCGCCTGGTAATTTTAAAAATACCTTCTCGCTTTGCTGTTAACCTAATACTCCGAATAATATTTGCAGCACCAAGAAGCAATTATATTTGCTATCAAGAATAACCCTGGAAGAGGTGTTTGCTCCTGATAATTTTAAGATACCTCCTCGCGTTTCTGTTATCCGAATACTCCAAATGAGTATTCCAAAATTAAGAAATAGTTATATTGTTATCAGGAATGTATAAATATCGAAGAAGTGTTCGGAATTGCCGTCTGGTAATTTCAAAAATACCTCCTCGCTTTGCTGTTAACCTAATACTCCAAATAAAATTTTCAGAGGCAAGACATAATTTTATTTTCTAACAAGAGTATTTAATTATTGAAGAGGTGTTTGCTCCTGATAATTTTAAAATACCTCCTCGCGTTTTTATTATCCTAATACCCTGACTGAATTTTGCAGAATTAAGAAATAGTTGTATTGTTATCAAGAATAAATATTGAAGAGGTGTTCGGAATTGCCGTCTGGTAATTTTAAAAATACCTTCTCGCTTTGCTGTTAACCTAATACTCCGAATAATATTTGCAGCACCAAGAAGCAATTATATTTGCTATCAAGAATAACCCTCAAAGAGGTGTTTGCTCCTAATAATTTTAAGATACCTCCTCGCCCTTCTGTTATCCGAATACCCCAAATGAATATTCTAGAATTAAGAAATAGTTATATTGTTATCAGGAATGTATAAATATCGAAGAAGTGTTCGGAATTGCCGTCTGGTAATTTCAAAAATACCTCCTCGCTTTGCTGTTAACCTAATACTCCAAATAAAATTTTCAGAGGCAAGACATAATTTTATTTTCTAACAAGAGTATTTAATTATTGAAGAGGTGTTTGCTCCTGATAATTTTAAAATACCTCCTCGCGTTTCTATTATCCTAATACCCTGACTGAATTTTGCAGAATTAAGAAATAGTTGTATTGTTATCAAGAATAAATATTGAAGAGGTGTTCGGAATTGCCGCCTGGTAATTTTAAAAATACCTTCTCGCTTTGCTGTTAACCTAATACTCCGAATAATATTTGCAGCACCAAGAAGCAATTATATTTGCTATCAAGAATAACCCTGGAAGAGGTGTTTGCTCCTGATAATTTTAAGATACCTCCTCGCGTTTCTGTTATCCGAATACTCCAATTGAGTATTCCAAAATTAAGAAATAGTTATATTGTTATCAGGAATGTATAAATATCGAAGAAGTGTTCGGAATTGCCGTCTGGTAATTTCAAAAATACCTCCTCGCTTTGCTGTTAACCTAATACTCCAAATAAAATTTTCAGAGACAAGACATAATTTTATTTTCTAAGAGTATTTAATTATTGAAGAGGTGTTTGCTCCTGATAATTTTAAAATACCTCCTCGCGTTTCTATTATCCTAATACCCTGACTGAATTTTGCAGAATTAAGAAATAGTTGTATTGTTATCAGGAATGCATAAATATCGAAGAGGTGTTCTGAATTGCCGCCTGGTAATTTTAAAAATTCCTTCCCGCTTTGCTGTTATCCTAATACTCCGAATAATATTTTTAGTACCAAGAAACAATTATATTTGCTATCAAGAATAGCCCTTGAAGAGGTGTTTGCTTCTGATAATTTTACGATACCTCTTCGCGTTTCTGCGATCCTAATACCCGAAATGAGTATTCCAGAATTAAGAAATAGTTGTATTGTTATCAGGAATGTATAAATATCGAAGAGGTGTTCGGGATTGACGCCTGGTAATTTTAAAAATACCTTCTCGCTTTGCTGTTATCCTAATACTCCGAATAATATTTTCAGAAGCAAGAAATAATTTTATTTTCTAACAGGAGTACTTAACTATTGAAGAGGTGTTTGCTTCTGTTAATTTTAAAATATCTCTTCGCGTTTCTATTATCCTAATACCCCGAATGAATTTTGCAGAATTAACAAATAATTGTATTGTTATCAGGAATGTATAAATATCGAAGAGGTGTTCGGAATTGCCGCCTAGTAATTTTAAAAATACCTCCTCGCTTTGCTGTTAACCTAATACTCCGAATAAAATTTTCAGAAGCAAGAAATAACTTTATTTTCTAACAGGAGTACTTAACTATTGAAGAGGTGTTTGTTCCTGATAATTTTAAAATACCTCCTCGCGTTTCTATTATCCTAATACCCCGAATGAATTTTGCAGAATTAAGAAATAGTTGTATCGTTATCAGGAATGTATAAGTATCGAAGAGGTGTTCGGAATTGCCGTCTGGTAATATCAAAAGTACCTTCTCGCTTTGCTGTTATTCTAATACTCCGAATAATATTTTCAGTACCAAGAAGCAATTATATTTGCTATCAAGAATAACCCTCGAAGAGGTGTTTGCTCCTGATAATTTTAAGGTACCTCCTCGCCTTTCTGTTATCCGAATACTCCAAATAAGTATTCAAAAATTAATAAGTAATTATAGTGTTATCAGGAATCTATAAATATCGCAGAGGTGTTCGGACTTGACGCCTGGTAATTTTAAAAATACCTTCTCGCTTTGCTGTTATCCTAATACTCCGAATAATATTTTCAGTACCAAGAAGCAACTGTATTTGCTATCAAGAATAACCCTTGAAGAAGTGTTTGCTCCTGATAATTTTAAGATACCTCCTCGCGTTTCTGTTATCCGAATACTCCAAATGAGTATTCCAAAATTACGAAATAGTTGTATTGTTATCAGGAATGTATAAATATCGAAGAGGTGTTCTGAATTGCCGCCTGGTAATTTTAAGAATACCTTCTCGCTTTGCTGTTAACCTAATACTCCGAATAATATTTTCAGTACCAAGAAGCAATTATATTTGCTATCAAGAATAACCCTTGAAGAGGTGTTTGCTCCTGTTAATTTTAAAATACCTCTTCGCGTTTCTATTATCCTAATACCCCGAATAAATTTTGCAGAATTAAGAAATAATTGTATTTTTATCAGGAATGTATAAATATCGAAGAGGTGTTCGGAATTGCCGCCTGGTAATTTTAAAAATACCTCCTCGCTTTGCTGTTAACCTAATACTCCGAATAAAATTTTCAGAAGCAAGAAATAATTTTATTTTCTAACAGGAGTACTTAACTATTGAAGAGGTGTTTGCTCCTGATAATTTTAAGATACCTCCTCGCGTTTCTGTTATCCGAATACTCCAAATGAGTATTCTAAAATTAAGAAATAGTTGTATTGTTATCAGGAATGTATAAATATCGAAGAGGTGTTCTGAATTGCCGCCTGGTAATTTTAAAAACACCTTCTCGCTTTGCTGTTAACCTAATACTCCGAATAATATTTTCAGCGCCAAGAAGCAATTATATTTGCTATCAATAATAACCCATGAAGAGGTGTTTGCTCCTGATAATTTTAAGATACCTCCTCGCCTTTCTGTTATCCGAATACTCCAAATGAGTATTCAAGAATTAATAAATAGTTAGTGTTATCAGGAATGTATAAATATCGAAGAGGTGTTCGGACTTGACGCCTGGTAATTTAAAAATACCTCCTCGCTTTGCTGTTAACCTAACACTCCGAATAAAATTTTCAGAAGCAAGAAATAATTTTATTTTCTAACAGGAGTACTTAACTATTGAAGAGGTGTTTGCTCCTGATAATTTTAAGATACCTTCTCGCGTTTCTATTATCCTAATACCCCGAATGAATTTTGCAGAATTAAGAAATAATTGTATTATCAGGAATGTATAAATATCGAAGAGGTGTTCGGAATTGCCGCCTGGTAATTCTAAAAATACCTTTTCGCTTTGCTGTTAACCTAATACTCCGAATAATATTTTCAGTACCAAGAAGCAATTATATTTGCTATCAAGAATAATCCTTGAAGGGGTGTTTGCTCCTGATAATTTTAAGATACCTCCGCGCGTTTCTGTTATCCGAATACTCCAAATAATACTTTCAATACCAAAAAGTCATTATATTTGCTATCCAGAATAACCCTCGAAGAGGTGTTTGCTCCTAATAATTTTAAGATACCTCCTCGCCCTTCTGTTATCCGAATACTCCAAATGAGTATTCAAGAATTAATAAATAGTTATAGTGTTATCAGGAATGTATATATATCGAAGATGTGTTCGGACTTGACGCTTGGTAATTTTAAAAATATCTCCTCGCTTTGCTGTTAACATAATACACCGAATAAAATTTTCAGAAGTAAGAAATAATGTTATTTTCTAACAGGAGTACTTAACTATTGAAGAGGTGTTTGCTCCTGATAATTTTAAAACACCTCCTCGCGTTTCTATTATCCTAATACCCCGAATGAATTTTGCAGAATTAAGAAATAGTTGTATTGTTATCAGGAATGCATAAATATCGAGAGGTGTTCTGAATTGCCATCTGGTAATTTTGAAAATACCTTCTCGCTTTGCTGTTATCCTAATACTCCGAATAATATTTTTAGTACCAAGAAGCAATTATATTTGCTATCAAGAATAGCCCTTGAAGAGGTGTTTGCTTCTGATAATTTTAAGATATCTCTTCGCGTTTCTGCTATCCGAATACCCCAAATGAGTATTCTAGAATTAAGAAATAGTTGTATTGTTATCAGGAATGTATAAATATCGAAGAGGTGTTCGGATTTGGCGCCTGGTAATTTTAAAAATACCTTCTCGCTTTACTGTTATCCTAATATTCCGGATATTTTCAGTTCCAAAAAGCAATCATATTTGCTATCAGAAATAACTATTAAAGAGGTGTTGGCTCCTGATAACTTTAAAATACCTCCTCACGTTTCTGTTATCCTAATACCCCAAATGAATATCGCAGAATTAAGAAATAAATGTATTGTTATCAGGAATGCATAAATATCGAAGAGGTGTTCCGAATTGCCGCCTGGTAATTTTAAAAGAAAACCTTGCTTTGCTGTTAACCTAATACTTCGAATAAAATTTTCAGAAGCAAGAAATAATTTTATTTGCTAGCAGAAGTGCTTGCTTAACTATTGAAGAGGTGTTTGCTTCTGATAATTTTAAAATACCTCCTCGCGTTTCTGTTATCCTAATACCCCAAATGAATTTTTCAGAATTAAGAAGTAGTTGTATTGTTATCAGGAATGCATAAATATTGAAGAGGTGTTCTGAATTGCCGCCTGGTAATTTTAAGAATACCTTCTCGCTTTGCTGTTAACCTAATACTCCGAATAATATTTTCAGTACCAAGAAGCAATTATATTTGCTATCAAGAATAACCCTTGAAGAGGTGTTTGCTTCTGATAAATTTAAGATACCTCCTCGCGTTTCTGTTATCCGAATACTCCAAGTGAGTATGCCAGAATTAAGAAATAGTTCTATTGTTATCAGGGATGTATAAATATTGAAGAGGTGTTCGGAATTGACGCCTGGTAATTTTAAGAATACCTTCTCGCTTTGCTGTTAACCTAATACTCAGAATAAATTTTCAGAAGCAAGAAATAATTTTATTTGCTATCAGGAGTGCTTAACTATTGAAGAGGTGTTTGCTCTTGATAATTTTAAAATACCTCCTCGCGTTTCTGTTATCCTATTACCCCAAATGAATATACCAGAATTAAGAAATAGTTGCATTGTTATCAGGAATGCATAAATATCCAAGAGGTGTTCGGAATTGCCGCCTAGTAATATTAAAAATACCTCCCGCTTTGCTGTTAACCTAATACTCAGAATAAAATTTTCAGAAACAAGAAATAATTTTATTTGTCAACAGGAGTACTTAAGTATTAAAGAGGTGTTTGCTCCTGATAATTTTAAAATACCTCCTCGCGTCTCTGTTATCCGAATACCCCAATTGAGTATTCCAGAATTAATAAATAGTTGTATTGCCATCAGGAATGTATAAATATTGAAGAGGTGTTCGGAATTGATGCCTGGTAATTTTAAAAATACATTCTCGCGCTGCTGTGATCCTAATATTCCGAATAATATTTTCTGTTCCGAGAAGCAATTATATTTGCTATCATAAATAACCACTAAAGAGGTGTTCGCTCCTGAAACTTTTAAAATACCTCCTCACGTTTCTGTTATCCTAATACACCAAATGAATATTCCAGAATTAAGAAATAAATGTACTGTTATCAGGAATGCATAGATATCGAAGAGGTGTTGGGAATTGCCGCCTGGTAATTTAGAAATACCTCCTCGCTTTGCTGTTATCATAATACTCCGAATAATATTTTCAGTACCAAGAAGCAATTATATTTGCTATCAAAAATAACACTTGAAAGGTGTTTGCTCCTGATAATTTTAAGATACCTCCTCGCGTATCTGTTATCCGAATACCCCAAACGAGTGTTCCAGAATTAAGAAATAGTTGTATTGTTATCAAGAATGTATAAATATCGAAGAGGTGTCTGGAATTGACGCCTGGTAATTTAAAAAATACCTTCTCGCTTTGCTGTTACCCGAATATTCCGAATAATACTTTCAGTTTCAGGAAGCAATTATATTTGCTATCAGAAATAACCATTAAAGAGGTATTTGCTCCTGATAATTTTAAAATACCTCCTCGCGTTTCTGTTATCCGAATACCCCAAATGAATATTCCAGAATTGAGAAATAATTGTATTGTTATCAGGAATGCATAAGTATCGAAGAGGTGTTCGGAATTGCCGCTTGGTAAGTTTAAAAATACCTTCTCGCTTTGCTGTTATCCTAATACTCCTAATAAAATTTTCAGAAACTTTATTTGCTATCAGGAGTGTACTTAATAGGTGTTTGTTCTTGATAATTTTAAAATACCTCCTTGCGCTTCTGTTACCAGAATTCCCCAAATTATTTTGCAGAATTAAGAAATAAATGTACTGTTATCAGGAATGCACAAATATCGAAGAGGTGTTCGGAATTGCCGCCTGGTAATTTTAAAAATACTTCCTCGCTCTGCTGTTATCCTAATACTCCGAATAATATTTTTAGTTCCAAAAAGCAATTATATTTTAAAATAATAATTTTAAAATATCTCCTCGCCTTGCTGTTATCCTAATAAAATTTTCAAAAACAATTTTGTTCGCTATCAGGGGTGTACTTAATAGGTGTTTGTTCTTGATAATTCTAAAATACCTCCTTGCGTTTCTGTTACCCTAATTCCCCAAATGAATTTTGCAGAATTAAGAAATAAATGGATTGTTATCAGGAATGCATAAATATCGAAAAGGTCTTCGGAATTGCCGCCTGGTAATTTTAAAAATACCTTCTCGCTTTGCTGTTATCCTAATACTCCTACTCAAATTTTCAGAAGCAAGAAATAATTTTATTTGCCAAGAGGAGTACTTAACTATTGAAGATGTGTTTGCTCCTGATAATTATAAAATATCTCCTCGCGTTTCTGTTATCCTAATACCCTAAATGAATTTTGCAGAATTAAGAAATAGCTTTATTGTTATCAGGAGTGCATAAATATCGAAGAGGTGTTCTGAATTGCCGCCTGGTAATTTAAAAAATACCTCCTCGCTTTGCTGTCATCCTAATACTCTAAATATCTAATACTAAATTTTTCAGTACCAAAAGTAATTTTATTTGCTATCAGGAATGATATTATTGAAGTGTTTGCTATTGAAGTAAATGAACTATTGAAGAGGTGTCCTGACAATTTTTAAAACACCTACCCGCGTTTCTGTTATCTAATATCCCAAATGATTGTATCAGAATTAAGAGATTGTTATTATTAAGAGTTGTATTATCAGGAGTGCAGAACTATCGAAGGGCTATTTGGAATTGGTTCCTGATAATTTTAAAAATACCTCGGGTTTCTGTTATCCTAATACTCTAAATGATATTTTCACAAAAAAAATAGTTGTATTGTTATCAGGAGTGCAGAACTATCGAAGAGGTTTTTGGAATCGACTTCTGATAATTTTAAAAATATCTCCTCACTTAATATCCCGAATATAATTTTCTGAGCCAAGAAATAATTTATTTGTTATCAGGGGTGTAGAACCACCACAGAGGTATTTGATTCTGTTAATTTTTGTTGTAAAATTCTTAAACCTACCGATTTTTTCCATTGCAGATTCTTTTAAGAGAAAATTTAGAAAACAAAAATAATCTGTGTTATTTTCGTTAAAATATTTATCGGTACTTATTATGATTACTAATTGTAAGTTATATAATTTTTTTATTAAATTTAATCAAAAGATACTGAACAAACTGTAAAACATATTTCATATCCAAACATTTAATTTGACCAACTTGGCAAATGCCTTAAAAATGATTACAAATCGTCAGTAATGTATTTAATGTTAATGTATGTAGTGGAGAAAATACAAAATTAATAGAAAGTGAACGAAGCATTTCAAATAAAAACTTAAAACTATAGATAATTAAATAATATATTCACAATTTCCTTTGGGTTATTGATCATCTAATTGAAATTGCTAAATCCTCATAAAAAAAATATAAGTAATTTTACATAGGCGTTTTGTTGGAAATTTTGCGGCAGTCTTTATTACACCAACTTCAAAAATGCCATATTTTAACTTTATTAATAGTCTTAACACTCAACATAAAAAAGTATACTTAATCTTGATTACCATTGGATATTTCACTTAAAATAACTGTCAAGTCCTTTGCCGTTGGTCTTTTATATCTACATTCATCTGTACAACAATAAAAAACCTCCAAAATTAAATTGTAATCCGTCGTTAAGTCTACGACAGGCAGTGGCGGACGTTTCCTGAGAACCTGCTCATTATTGGATAAATTTAAAGATAAATCTGAACCGGTCAAGGAACTATTTAAGCTATCTACAAGGTCCTCATCTATAGGTGGAGATAATGCAATCATCTCCCATATGACGAGTCCATATGAATAAATATCAGCCTTTGTTGTTATTTGTTGTGGATGTTTCAAGATTTCAGGGGCAAACCAAGCTGGAGTACCCATGTATTCCGTTTCTTCGTCAGCTTTAGTCAAATCTAAATCTCCAGTATTTGTCACAGGTAAGCAGACTCCAAAGTCACATAGCTTGCATATAGAGAAGTCACCCTTGACTAGGATATTATATGATTTCACATCACAATGTATCAATAAGGCATCATTATGAAGATATTCCAAAGCTTTTGCGGTATCGAATGCAACTTTTGTGATTATTTTGGAAGAATATGGTTCTGATTGCTCTTCTATCAAATCTCCTAGACAACTCGTACACTCCTCCATGGCCAAAACATTCTTGCCAGCAGAATCTTTAACAAACGCTCTAAAACCAACAATGTTGGGGTGATTTAGACGTCGAAGAATTTCAGCCTCTTCCTTTAAGAGATTATCTAAATATAAATTATGTTTATGTCTATTAATGAGTTTCTTCACAGCCCACGGTGAGCTTGACTTATCGAATAAGGGAGACCTTTGCATTTCATACACGGCTACTCCTGTAAAAAAAAACAACAATTTTTAAAGGTTAATCCATTCAAAGCTCATTTGTTACTTGTTACCTGTGCCAAACCCGATTTTCTTCATGAAAGGGGAAGCCGGGATGCGTACGTCCTTCAATGACTTTAATTCTCTAATAGGCGTTTTAAGCCCTTCCATATTTGTTTAAAATAAAAACAAATTTAAATACTTCAATCAACAGAGAACAGAAAATACCAGTAAATCGTTTGAAATTGTTGTTGGAAAATAACCAATAAGAGTCGAGCCTTTTAAACAACGAACTAAGTTCCTATTGGTGCTTTTCTAATGTCCCACGTAATCATAATCCCACAGATAAAAGCATCATCAGAGTTGCCAACTATAGCTAGCATAATTCACCAGATACCTATGAGCACGGAATAACAGATTAATTATATTGTAATGCAAATGGTGACGTCACTATGTGACCAACAAGTGATATTATTAAAAAATGTTTTTCATTTCTACTTTAACATTTTTGTCAGCAATAGAAATATGGCACTTTTCCTTGCGTAAAATACATATTTTATATAGTTGTTTTTTATTATTTCTACGCATATTAAACGTCCAGAAAATGGATAATTCAAAGAGAAAATTAATTTAACGTACGACCTATCGCACAACCATTAATTTCAGTCATAAATAAATGTCTTTACTTACCACTTATCACATTGTGATGTATGCAATATTCAAATGTAAGCAAAGTTTGTATTTAAGATTATCATTATTAATTTTACAGTTAATTTCAACAATAAATAATTTCAAATATGTACCCAATTAATAAACGTTGATAATTTAGGAAATTAAATTACATTTTTTGTATACTTTCAACACTAACTCATGTTATCTATCTTTTTTAATTTTCAAACATAATTTAGCCCAGTTTATTAGGCCTAATTACTTAAGTAGAGGTAGGTACATGATGGTGTGAAATAAACAGAACGAACTGTTTGTAGTAATTATCACAAAATTAGAATGGGAGTTGAAGCAGGTAGGGTAGAGGCTGCCAAAATCATACAACCTTTGCTGCAATAATTCCTTCAAAGGAGTAATGGAAATATCCAACAGAAAATAAGAAGGCACATCTTTCCAAGTCTGATAAACGATGCGGTCGATGTAAAAGAAATTTGATTATGTGCTCTGTCTCTACAATGAAGTCAAATATCAAAAACATCAATTTAGATTGGCAGTTTTAGTCGTGTAGAACATTTGGTTTTCATTATTCTTACAACAAAAATAAATATTGGTTTTTAAATATGTTTTATTGAACATTTTTCGATGGCATCTCAACTAAGTCAAGATCAAAAATAATATGGATTAATCTCGCAAAAGAAAAGACGTACAAGAATTACAAAATTGGCCATATTGCATATTTATTTTAAATTAGGTATACAGATAAACAGCCTGTGGTATAGTATACTATAATATAATACAAACAATAACTTAAAATATGTATGAAATAATAAAATATATATGAACGTATAATAAACCACTTAGATACAACCATTCTTTAAAAAACGTCTCTAGTTATAATAGTTAACATAATATACTGTTAAAGTATAAATGAAAATAAAAAAACTGTAAATCCATACATATATGACTCCTTACAGAAGATAACAAAACCTAAACGCAATGAAATTATCCAAATAACTAAATAGATAAATAAAATCACACACAAACATCCAGACATGATAGATTTGTCAACCGCGACACAGATTTGTAGAAATAACACAAATCTTTTTCATATATTAAAACGCGTTATTTTAACTTTAACGCAACAGGGAGGTATATAGCGTAGTATATAAAATCACAGAACAATAGCTCAACTTTGAACATGTGAAAAACTATTACAGCTACTATAAAATTTTGATATTCAATGGGTAATTTCGTTGGTGTCTACTTGTAGGTTTTGTTTGTGTGTGCTCCATATAAACAGCAGAAATAAGTGGAGTATTTACGTTACAGTTCAGGACAGCAAATCGTGTTTTGGCAGAAGCTATAAATTCAAAGTCTTATTCCATTAGCAATCTTAATGAAATACTATACAGCTGCTCAATATGAGCAATCTATTCCGAACAAACATGCAGAGAAAACAAAATTCTTCTTATTAAAACAAATTTTGTTAATTAATTTTTATTCTGCAACACCTTTACATATTTTCAGAATTCTCTGAAATTGAGAAAGGGTCTTCTTCGGCGATGTCAAAACAACTAAATCAATACAAATCAAATAACTTGGCTCAGCAAAAGAGCTACCGTTGCCGAGGCCTTTGATTCCCCTAAATTCACTACAAGCATTTTTCATAAGTAAATATGGCAACAAAATTTAGATCAATGCTGTCTGACTAGCGTTACTTCCAATTACTTTTCCCAACTGCTAATCTAATTATCGCTAAAACAATCTATGTTTTTGATAATCCAGAAAGCAATTACCTCTAGTGGATTGGCAAGATACCTATCTCCATGCACAATGGGGTGATAGACAGATTTTGTAACGTAAAAATCAAACATATTTACATTAGCAAATTACCAAAATTATTTTATAGAAGATATAATTCTAAAAATTAAAATAATTTTGTTATATGCCAAAAATTCGTCAATCTGAATCATTATTTCTCATTTGATGCTCAATTGTATGCTTTTACAAAACATTTCAGAAATCCATAGCAGAGAAAAATCCCTAAGCTTTATACTTACTTAACTATTTTTCATTTTTTTCTGTTACACCAATCCCATACCATTATCTATCACCTTCATTAACCTTGAAGATATAACAAACAGTGATTGGCCGAACAGAAACAAAAAATACACTTGACATGTTATTACATAAGAGCCTGCCTTGCACATTTCTTTAATCAGTATGAATGCAACCCTTATGTTGACTAAGGTTTCAACTTTTCAGGCATTGCAAAAAGATCTTGCATTAGAAAGTATTAGCAGAGACTTTGGAAACTGTAATTATGAATACACAAATTGTGATTGTAATATAAAAGCAAGGCTGAGGCATTTTTTCTTTGGGTTCTATAGCTTAAGTTAAATTTTATAATAGTTTTATTATATACTTTTTAAGTTGAAAAAAAAATGAAATTAAGAGTATACGAGCCCTTTAATTTCCTTTTTACAATAGTTCATTAGTGAAAATATAATCATTTGTGGCTATAAGAACGTTAAAAAAAATGAGAACTGTTAAAAAAGGTGTATATGAAAAAAATTGTAATAGCAATAATTAGATCAAGTGAGAAAAGTGATTTTTATTGTATTGAAATTTGTTTCAATCAATTTTTATCTAAAGTATGTGCAAGTAAGCTCATTACTTATATTTATAGCTTTAACAGAATAATCTAACTTATTTATCAGAAATTTATTCCTGTATGAAGTCTTTTGACTTAATTTTCTCCCTAACGTCTTACCTTCGATCTCCGCGTTCCTATTAACGATGTACTTTTTTCTAGGAGGATATCAACAACTGCCAATAATTTGCCGCGAAACATCTGCCATCCACCACGATTAAACAATACATAGGAAGCAATTATAAAAAAATAAGATATTTATTAGATAAATAATAAATATTTTTTAACAAAATAAACGTATAACAAACAACTCTGCATGTTCTGTTCTCTCTCTAAGGAAGAACAATATTATTACAGTATAGTAGTGTTAAAAGCGAAGTGAAGGAGGGGGAGGGCGAGGGATCGCCATTTTACACCAAAATAATATTACAGCGTTAATTCATTTTCTCCACTTAAGTACTGCAAATTAATTGCGTACTAGAATTTTGGCATAAAATGACCAAAAATATAACTAAACAATATGTATCGTTATCAGTTAGTCATTAGCCAAACTATTTTTTTTTTTTTGTTTTGAGCGGAATATCACACGGGACCTCTAACAGACCTCTCAGAAATGTTCCTGGGATATCACAAGTTGAGCCAAAACGTTTTACTTGAAACAGGCGGGATATTGTTCTGCAAATCACTCCCCCTGTATCTATTTAAATAATATTCTTGGAATGCTTCTAATATGTCGCACCACCATAGAATTATTAGAAACTATCCCAACAAGAGAATGTCACGTCTACCGCTGGCTATAAAACTATCTTAGTTCCACAATTAAAACGTTTTTAAAATCACAGAAAATAATCTCTAATACGTGACATTAGCAAAACAAGTAGTTGTACAGAAATATTATTGCAATTATGTTACTTACTAGTTAATTGGCATCATTATTACATTCATGGTATGACATATCACACAGGTAACTTTCTTGCTACTTTTGTTACATGTACGTTACATAACGGTATTGTAGTAATAATGTGTTCAAGATTGTAAACTGAAAAACTATTACGGTATCATGTGTGCACCTTGAACGTATCAATGTTTTTGAAGTTATAATATTTGCATTTGTATGCAATGTAAAATTGTTGTCACATTTGTGACAAGTTTCATGTTAGGTATATTACACGATATTTTGTTATTGTGTGCCACTACTTTTTTAATTCACGCTTATTAAATAACTTTCAAACATCAAAATTTATAAGTAAACAAAAATTGTGGTTTAATTGAATGTTTAAAGAGTCTAGACTCTATTTTGCATTATTGGTTTTTATATAATTATCTGATTTTATATGAATATCGCTAATGTAACATTATTGCTGTATTCGTGACGTAAATGTTACAGAATTGTTCTATATTCAAAGACAACTAAGTAGTTAAAATTATTTTAATTAGTTACCCAAAAAAAAAACAAAAATCTCTGAAAATATACCGTTGTTTAAAATCGTTTTCTACTTAGGAAATTAAAACAAGTAACTATTAAAAGGATTAAATAGATTTAAAAAAAAATTTGGAAACTGATTCAACTGAGGTACGTGCCCCTTAACTGTTTTTGTTGCATTTGTACGCAATAATTATTGTATGTAACAGTTTTGTTCAATATGTAACACATCTTGCATGTTAAATTTGTCGTTTATACAGTTATATGTATGTGCCACAATATTTAATCCTAATTTATGAAAATATATAGTAAAGATTACTTTAAGAAATTAAAGTAAATAGCGATAATTAGTAATAATGAACAATTTAATAATTTTTAATATTCAGCAGTATATATTTATACTTACAGACAACCATATGTATCGCATGAATGTTGCATTTGCGACATATATGTTACACAATTAATTTACACCCCGAAATATACCCTTATTCAATATTTTTACCTATTTAAAATCTTTTATTTTTTAAATTTAACTAACCTCCAATGTTTTCTTACAGCACTAAACATAATTTTTAACAAAACCATTCACTACTGCTCCAAAATGTTATTTTGTAATTATTTTGCGCAAATATCACATTCATGTTACATTTATGTAACGTGGCACATGTAATTGATCCAACATGTAACCCAATCCATAATGATATTTGTAATTACTCTGTAATGACTGATGTATCTATTGTTTTTTAAAATAAGTAAAAATAATTTACTTACCATTTCTTTAATATTGCATCACTGCAAGACATACTCCTCATATAATCATCACGACTTTTACTTCCATGTTACATTTGTGACAAAATCAGATGAATAAAAATTAAAAAACACGATTGGAATAAACTCAAAGTATGGAAATTATTAACGTCACAAAGAATTATTTTGCGTTACTTGTGTTATTGTTACATGCATGTAATATTGATGTTACATTTATAACAACTATGTACGTAGTGACAATTATTTATGATTGAGTGTCAAAAATTGACTTGCCACAAGTTTCAGTTGTTACCTGTTGATACCTTTTGCTGTAAGACTGTACTATACCATGTTTGTTTTTGTTTAGCTCTGTTTTACTAAAACTGGAGTAAAACCGGCAGTCTTTAACGGCGCGTTTTGCTATATCAGCAGGACGTCGCCACAATGTCACGTTCATGTTCCAAGTAAAATTCTCCGGCCCATTTAGAGCTCCACATAAAGATTTCTAAGAGGGGGGTTCTTCCTTAACTCAATTATATGTTTACAATAAATAATATACTTATCTCTATTTTTTCTTCAATAAAAAAATTTCAATATCTACAATTTCATACAAGGCTATTATAATTAAACTATTTACAACTATTTACTATTCAATAATTGCGGTGAATAAGGGAAGGCTCCGGAGAAGACGATCATTACCTAGTCGATATAAATAAGGCGTGGAAAACGCAACTAGTGTTCACGGAAATAAAAAAAAAAACAACACATTTAAAAGCAACACGCGCGCGCGAGATCGTACCCGCAATCCGGGGACCGCCTTCTCCGCGCTTCCCATCACGCTGCAACAGAATCTCAATCGTCAGACTCGTCAGATTTACGGCGCCCTTTTTTTCTTTTCGTCTAGCCACAACAGCTGAACGTCCACAAAGTAGGCCCGTGCGGGATTGATTTGAAATTTCGTTGATGCGCCCGGCGTGCAAATCTGACGGGTCCGTAAGTTAGAGCGTCCCACTCTCGCGCGTCGATCCAACCTAACCTCATTCGCGTACAATTGATCCTGTCCCGATACGACTACCCTCTAGCTTAAATTTTTTTCTTTAATGTTACATCAGTCTCAAGGGGCAAACAATAATACATTTTGTAACAACGAGTATTTAGATCCTTATGGGGGGGGAAACGGAAGCTGAAATTATGTCGCGACAACTTCCCAATGAACGTGGGGGGGGGGGGGCGCGGAATTTCGCAAGTTTTGGCCGAAAAAACGCCAGTCCGTCGGTTCGCTAAAGCGTAACACACTATAAAATGTTACGGTTATAATACCTAAAAATAAAATGTTACGTTTTTTTTTAAATATATATAGAGTATATGCGAAAGAAACGTAAAATATACCGCGTGTATAATGTTTTGGTAACACTTAACAGACTAAAATACATAACGATTATGTAACGTAAAGTTTGGGGCTACAGATTTGATGTTACGCTTTGGCGACGAACGAAGCGAAGATAAAATGTTACGGAAATGAATGCGTACAACGTTTTGATCGACTAGACTATGCGCAGAGAACTATTTTACTGATAAGTTGCCCTTTTACATACACCATGCTCGCATTATAAAACATATTCTTCTTAAAACAGATCACATACAATACGTAAACCTACGTTAACAGTCCAGTACTTTTTTATTTTACGTCAATGGAGCCCTAATCACAGATTAACACGTGGTCACTTGACTAGCGCGATGTCCAACATATAAACAGTCTTCTCATGTGTGTGTGTGTGTGTGTGTGTGGGTGTGTGTGTGTGTGTGTGTGTGTGTGTGTGTTTCTTGCTATATTACCAGAATAATTCCGACTCCATAGACTATTCCGGATAATCCAATCACAAGCCAGTAAAGCCTAAAATGTAAGAGGTGCGCTCCCGCGGCTCTATCGGAAGAGAGGGAGAGGAGGAACGACGACCGACTCCTCCTGGGGCTCCCCTGCAATAGAGACGGGGGCCGGTCTGCATTAACACTGTCTTTAATTCACTAGGATCATCTTGCGGTGCATCGGCGGTCGCTGTGCTGACTACTAACTAGTGGAGTGCATTGGCACTTGAGTGGGCGTCGTGTTCACCGTCGTTAACGAAGGCAACGAGTTCACTACGGTCGGCTGGGCCGACGTCAGCGTGGGGAGGGTCGCCAGCGGCTGGAACGTGTGCGTCGGGCTGCTGTGGCCTGAGCAGGTCTGCAGCGACTCCTCTATCAGGCCCGCTATCTTGTCGCGGTCCCCCTGCAACAGAAGGATTCGCCTTGATCACCGTCCCAGTCTTTAGAATGAATGAAATAGCATATTCCACTATAGAACCGCCAATACTTTAACAGTTCAGTGCTTGGACCTACACAAACAAAATGTTATACAACGTGGGTGCTCAGCTCTACCATTTACGAGAAAGAAATATGTAAATCACTTAATTATATGTATAGTAAATACGTTAATTATGGGACAAATATAAAAGGAAAGACTGAAAGAGTTGTGGAATTCCTTAGGTAAGAAAGGAATATTCCATGTTCAAAATAATTTGTATTGCCCTTTAAGCACTTTATTATTTAAGGAGTACAAGGAATCTTGCAATTTTCCTTTTATTTTTGTCCCGTGTTTTTATTATACCCATAATTAGGTGACTTATACATTTACTTTTCATGTATGATTTAGTTGGGACCCATGTTATATAACACATTTTTGTTTGTTTAAATTCAAACTACCAACTGTTAAAATAATGGCAGTAATACTTCTTACACCCTGTATATGAATACGGCCATCCGTTTTCATGTTATATTGTAATGGATCTTATATTTGAAAACCACTTTATAATTGTATATTTTTCTTTCACCCAGCAAAAGAAATTGCTATTTTTTACACACTGATGTCTGGAGAGAAGTCAACGCACAGACCCTATTTTTCTTGCAATTGCAAGAAAATTTCGCCATTTCTTTAGTTCTAAATAAAATAAAAATGTACTTTTGTTGTGCTAAAGCATGGTTTACAATTTTAAATATTACTTCGTTATTTAATCTTTCATTAAAATTCAAATATGTGAGAACATATTTGAAAAGTTGCAGAAACATTCATTTTATATCTTTTTTATTGAAACACTTGAATAATTCTACAATTCTTTAATGTAACTTTTCTTGTAGATGTATTACCAACATACGCATATTGTCAATAAAAAACGAGTAATACAGGCTTTGCACCCTTTGTTTTTAATCTTAGTTTATGTCTTTGTGATCCGTTTAAGCTTACTATGATCATAAAATACGAATATAGCAGCAACAAAAGTAAAACAGCTTGATGATCTTCAGTATTATTGCTTCAATGGCCCTGTTTGTGATATGGGGAGGAAAATTGTGGGGTGTCAAATCCTTGAGGTTATGTAGATAAAGTTAACCATTTATGTTGGAATTTTAAGGAATGTTGGTATTTCATTTAGAACTAAAGAATTTTCTAAAATTGCATTGCAGTTGCAGTAAATATAGTGCCTAGGACATTTCTCTCCGGAGAATAAAAATTGTAATCAACTTATCATAAAAGATATTAAAGTGTTAATTTCGTCCAATTTTTTTCATGAAAAAAAATATACACAAAAATCCTAAATTCATTTGCTAGGCAAAATAGTTTTCTCTTAAAAGGGTTGAACATAAATAAATCTGTTTTTCCATTTCCTTTTCAGGTAAATTTTATCAGTCCAAATTTTTTGTAATTTACTTTTTGGACCCACATATTTATTTTTTAATTTATCTATCTATTACTTTAGGTACAAATTTAGAAGTAAATTGGTACGTAAACTATTTTCAAATAAATTAGTTTGAAATTTGGGTAGTTTCAAACATAAGACCAAAACATAAATAAATAAACAACAACTTTAAAAATGAATGGAGCTCAAAATATAAAGATAACATTTTTAAATACGAGGGTGAATCAAATATAAATGAGTCTTTTGATCCTGGGCATGCAACAGTAACGCGTGAGGGTTCCCCCTTCATGGGGTGTTGGGTAGGGATGTTAGGAGGGGGGAGAGCAGGTGGGCGACCTCGCTCATTCCTTTCAGTACCCGCCGTGACAATGTCTGAGCAGGAGGTGCCTTCATCAATTGCGCAGCGTGTTATCATCAAGTTTCTCGCCACGGAAGGTGAAAAACCAGCTAAAATCCTGACGAGATTGACTGCACAGTTCAAGGAAGAGACACTGTCCCGAGCTAGAGTATTTGCATGACATAAACAGTTTGTGGAGGGTCGTGAGAAAGTTGAAAATGAGAGCCATGACCGCCGACCTCGCACCAGCGACAACATCGTCCGCATTCAACAACTTCTTGAGAGTAACAGGAGTCTGACCACCAATGAGATTGCATCTAAGGTTGGAATAAATTATGGAAGCACCTTTTCGATCATCACAGAGGAGCTAGGGTTTCGTAAGGTGTGTGCAAAGTAGGCCCCTCGCCTTCTGACAACTGAACAGAAATTGCATCGTTTTCAGGTGTGTGAGCATCTCTTAGCGAAATTTCGGGAAGAGGGAGACTCATTTCTCACTCACGTTAGCAAGGAGTGGAGACGTCAAGGGGAGGCTGGGCCAGTGAAAGCCAAGTCAAGGCTGTCAGCAGGCAAGGTTTTGGCTACAGTTTCTTTTAACCAGCGTGGCGTGTTGCACCTCGATTTTTTGTATGATCACAAGACCATTAATGTGGCTTATAACTGCGACATTTTAAGCGAGGTTACTCTTGCATATCGCCGCAAACGACGTGACCTACCGATGAGAGAAGTGAAACTTCTCCATGACAATGCTCGTCCTCATACAGGAGCCCTGACCAGAGAAAAATTGGAGAAATTGAGCTGGGAGACACTTGAACACCCTCCCTATAGCCCCGACCTATCGCCTTGCGACTTTCACCTCTTTGGTCCTCTTAAGGAAACCATGGGAAGACAAAGATTCAACAATGATGAAGAGGTTGAGGCCTACGTGCGCAATTGGCTCGAGACACAAAAAACTTCATTCTATGAGCAGGGCATTACAAAATTACCTACATGCTGGAAAAATGTTTCCAGATCAGGAGATTATGTAGAAAAATGAGCTGTTATTCTTTTTGTTTTCAAGTTCAAATAAAAAAAAAATAAAAAAAAGGCTCATTTATATTTGATTCACCCTCGTATTTAAAATCGTCTGAAGTAATCACTCACTAAGTAGAGAATTATTCTGTATATGATGACATTATGCCGAGATAAAAAAATATTAGTTAAAATTATTTCATTTGGATCTAGGCAGCCGTGATCGTTATCTCTTGTTGTAATTATGACTAGAGACAGTTGAATTTGTAAAACTCAGGTATAGTGATCCAAATTTAAGTTAAAAATACGAGTATATCAAAACTATGGGTACTATTACTACCTTGACTGTATTAAATAACTTGTCTTTTATACGAGTCTAGGTTTGTACCATCAAAAAAAAATGTAATGTGACAATATTCGATTCATTTTTGAATTAATTATGCTCTTGGATTCACAATAGTTATGCCCTCTATTGTTCAAAAGCATAATTAACTCAACTGTTAACACATTATTGCTTATATCATGAGAACGATCGAATGTGTCTCACTACATTCATTCTTGATGGTACATAAAAAGATAATTTGGGTCTCTTTTTTTGGGTTCCTTATGACAATTACAGTTATCTTTTTTCTGCCCATGCACTAAAATAATGGATTGTAAAATACCGGGTGGTCCAGGTTAAACGTCATTAATTTTAATAGGTGGTAGAACAACAAGAAAAAAATAGACTTTCATGAGAAAACTTTATTCAAAAATGTTTCCTAACAAAGATACAGGGTGTCAAAGTTGTAAAAAAAAAGACTGGTTTTCTCATCATAACTTCTAAACCACTCGATCGATTGCCATCAAATTGCTCACACAAACTACTGTAGTACATCTCTAAGTAATGATTAAAATCATTTAAAGAAATTCTCCAGTGGTGTAGATAATGGGGGGTCGGCAGCCCTTTCTCCCCTCCCAGTCTTCAGCGCCACTGGATATTTTACAAAGAAGATTCAATTTTTGGATCCCTGTTTAATTTAAAAAAAAAAATTAGCCTCGCAAATTTTTAACTTATGGCTTCGTTTTTGAGATACTTATTTTAATTTAAAGTGTTGTAAGCAGGCCAAAACATATGACTGAACTACCAAGAAAATACGATATGCAAAAAAAAGCAAACAAACAAATAATTACACTAATAAGTTCTCATTTCAATATCGTATTTTCTTGGTAGGTCAGTCATATGTTTTGGCCTGCTTACAACACTTTAAATTAAAATAAGTATCTCAAAAACGAAGCCATAAGTTAAAAATTTGCAAGGGTATTTTTTTTCTGAATTAAACAGGAAATCCAAAAATTGTATCTTCTTTGTAAAATATCCAGTGGCGCCGAAGATTGGAAAGGGAGAAGGGGGTGCCGACCCCCCCCCCCCCCGTATCTACGCCACTGGAGAATTTCTTTAAACAATAATTTTAATCATTACTTAGAGATGTACTACATTACTGTGTGAGAAATTTGATGGAAATAGATGGGTTTAGAAGTTATGATGAGAAAACCATTTTTTTTTTACAACTTTCACATCCTGTATCTTTGTTAGGAAATATTTTGAACAAAATTTTCTTATGAAAGTCTACTTTTTCCTTGTTGTTCTATCACCTATCAAAATTAATGACGTTTAACCTGGACCACCCTGTATACAGTGGTCCTTAGAAATTCCTTTATAAATAATATCTCCGTTATTTGACAAGAGTAAATTTGAATACTCTCAAAAGGTGTTCGTAAGGACAACTACACGATAAAGCCTAAATCAAACTTTACAGAGCATAAAAAACTCTAGATAATAAATGAAAAATTCTAATCTAACATACGCCTGTTAATGCCGAGACCATTTCTCAACTTAAGTGAAGTTTGTGACCAAGAAATGTTGAGGTAAACGCCTCATTGCATTGAGGCTATGACGCCACAAGTTTGATTTAACACAGAATATGGTGTTTACCATTTTGGAAAACTAATTCTATTAGTATTGTGCATACAGAATTCCCAGTCCTGAATTTAAAATTGACCGTAATCTACATGTCCAGACTCTACTACTACTGAAGATTTTTACACTTTCACGTTTTCCCTAATTCTTTGACAATGGATAAAAGAAAAATTAAGATCCTCAAATACCGAGTAATATTTTACCAGGGGGAAAATATTTCGTTATATGTATTAAATAAAGTCACTGCTTACCTCATTAATAAAACCATAATGGACTAATTCTTGCGCTAAAACCTTTGGATTGTCTCCAGGTGATATACAACTAGTTAAATGCCTATTCATTTTATCATCCATTCGTAGTACAATAGTCAACTGAAATAAAAAAAATATTTATTAATATGTGAGATAAAATACAGGACCAATGTTAAAAACTGATTACTTCCAAACTATAATAGGTGACTGCTTTTATTAATTTATAGATCTTATAGTCTTAAAATTCTCTTGAAAGGCAACCATAAAGTGACTTATGTAGCAAAACCAGTATCATTGGCTATGAGTTACAATTTGGCAAATGAAGTCATAATTCAGATGTTTTATATATTTTTTTCTTCTGGGACCTTCAGTCCCAATTTTTGTTATTTAATTTTTTTTGTTGAGTCTTGACAGCAATGACAATTATAGAAAGACGTAAAAATGAACAAACATTGCAGATTATGAAGAAAAAAGCAATGACAAAAACATTAAAAATTACAGAACAATTTTCGAAAGCAAGAATGCAAAGAACAGTGATAGGCTATTATGCCTGCCAGCAACATTTAAACAAATAGATTGTGGAAAGTATTGCAATTTAACGTCTCACTGCCAATATTTTAAATACCATGTGAGCTACAAAATTAGGAGGCATGGAGAAAATTATAATAATATTGGCAGTGAACAGGAGACGACTAATTATTAACAAATAAGCAAGTAAACAATAAAGCAAGTAAACATATTAATGTTTTCTTGTGGGTAACAAAAATGAGGTTTACACAGTTTTAATTTTAATATACACTGTATATTATGCAACATTTTGATAAAATTAGAACTAAAAATTGTACTATTGTAATAAACAACTACCAATATTTAAAAACTTTATTTCAAATATTCTAAATTTTGTACAATTTTTTTTTAATAAAAAAATATAATTTCAAGAAATTTTGGGATACATTTTGTAAATTTCTTTGGAATTTTGGTCAATTTTCTCTGATAAATAAGTAAATCATTGCAATAAATCTGTATTAAAAATAAATTTGACCTTGAGATACTTTTGGAAAATTTTCCGGAAAGTTCTTGTCAATTTCTCAGGCTATTATTAATAGAGAAAACTGTGTGAAAAATAGATTTGACCTTGAGGTACATTTTGGAAATTTTTCCCAAAAGTTCTAGTCAATTTTCTCTAGATATTACTAACAGACAAAACTTTATGAAAAATAAATTTGAGGGAGATACTTTTGGAAACATTTCTAGAAAGTTTCAGTTAATTTTCTCTGGCTGTTATTAACAGCAAAACTGTGTGAAAAAAAAATTGGCCTTGAGATACTGGTTTTAGAAAGGTATGCATGTATTTTGTGTAAGAGAATTTTAAGTTTCATTCCTCAGTTTCAAGTTTTAAGTTTCATTATTGCCAAAATAAAAGACCAAAGTTTATTATATATATATATATATATATATATATATATATATATATATATATATATATATATATATATATATATATATATATATATATATATATATATATATATATATTATAAATAACAGCAAAAAAAGGCATTTAAATATTCTGAACTAGGTTACAAATAAAAATTATACCAAAGAGTTACCTAGTGCTATTTTCAAAATCCCCAAATTTAAAATTAAAAATAAATTAAGCCGTACATTTAGAGCAATAAAAAGTATTTGTAACAAATTATACGCCTTGAATTTTGAAGGTTACAGTAAGATAATATTCCATAACACCGTTTATTTTTAAAAAAACTGTCAGCTGTAAGTTGTTGCAAACATCAAAGACAAGCTGTCTTACAAGCCCCATTTCCATGCCAAAAACATCAATCTATCAACAAAGTAACACGTGTACATTTCGAGAAATCAAAATCAAAACATGAATTTTTTATTAATAAACGTTTCTTTTTCTTTTGCTTATCTAGGCTATTTAATAACGAAAGTACTCACCAATAAATCACAGCTTTCTTCTTTGGACTTGACATCACACATCATATTAATAATTTTCCTAGTTTCTACATCGGTGGGCTCAGGCGTGACGGATTTGACCGATTCAGCCATCTCTGGGGAGATGGCTCGCGACCGGGCCGGTGGGGGTTGCTTGGCACCGAATGCCGTTAATGGGTAGATGCCATTTCTAAAACAAAAGAGTATCCACGTTAGAAATCCCCCAACAACATTCATTTACAATGAATATGAATAGCACTTGGCCCATCGAATGCGTCCTTGAACAATGCGAATTTAAAATTCGATATAGAGCAAAATATTTAGTGAAAATGAATCAGGCGGTAGTAAATAAAGCAGCTGTGCTTTATATTAAAAAAATGTCAATAACGTTGTCATTCGTGGATAAGTTAAAAATCATGCAGGATATGTCACAGGTGTTGTTTACTGTACGAATTATGGTTTTGGCACAGAGTGCGAAAAGGATGAGTTCATAATTTATAGTTTGATAAATTTAAATGTTTTTAAAATACGTATCCTAAAATTC
Organism: Rosalia funebris; assembly: GCA_037954035.1. NCBI lineage: Eukaryota > Metazoa > Arthropoda > Insecta > Coleoptera > Cerambycidae > Rosalia > Rosalia funebris. The sequence continues at coordinate 16,110,532 of JAZFAV010000039.1, read as the reverse complement.
TTTCTTGTACGGAATTTTTAATTTAAACTTTAGTAGGATTTGATTAAATAAATTATTAGTTTGTTCCATACATAAAATTTTTTACATAATTCTAATATTATTAGAATTTGAAGTACAAAATTTTTACCCTTAAAAGTAGAATTTGGCATAGTGATTTGATAATTGCCAGGTGTACAGCAGTGTTCAATTTAAATGTTACCGGTGTAATTTTTGAATAAAATATTCTCGTGTATAGATGGTTGCATTTAAAAGTAATCTTAGAATCATAGGGTGACCTCGTTTTATCCCTCCCCAGTATATTAGGGGCTTTCAAATGCTAAACATCAACTATGCGCTAATATGTTTGCTTATGCGACATTTAAATTGGCCGATATTGTGCGTAAGTTAAAAATTTATTTTGAACTCATCATGAGGTCATCAGTCCTAAGACTGGTTGGACGCTAACCTCCAGCTTCTCCTACCTTGTGCTAACCTACGCATTTCGCTAATTGTGCTACAACCTACATCCCTTGCTATTTGCGAGCAGTAGTCTAATCTAGGCCTACCTCTGCCTTTCTTCACTCCTATTTCTGCCTCCAAAATATCGCGGACTATTCCCCCATGTCTCAGCAAGTGGCCTACCATTCTATCTCTTCTCTTCTTTATGTTTTTCCACATACTTCTTTTCTCGCCGACTTTCTCTAATACTTCTTCGTTTCTAACCCTATCAGTCCACGGTATTTTCATCATTCTTCGGTAACACCACATCTCAAAAGCTTCTAATTTCTTCCTACTCGCTTCCCCTACCGTCCAGGTTTCGCAACCGTATAGTGACGTGCTCCATACATACGTTTTCAAAAATCTCTTCTTTGTTTCTAAATTTATTACCTCCCAGCATAAAAATGCTTTCTTTTTGTTAAAAGCTACTCGACCCTGCGCTATTCTTTGTATTATATCTTTATCACTTCTTCCATCCAAATTTATTTTACTTCCTAAATAAGTGAAGTCTTTAACTTCCTCCAGTCTTTCATTATTAATTTGTACTTTCGTTTTTGCTCTGCTCTCGCGCCCTCTGCACACTAACACTTTAGTTTTGTTTTTATTCACCCTCATTCCGTATTCCTCTGTCAACACTGCCTCCATTTCGTTCAACGCTGATTCTAATTCCTCCTTACTAGATGCTAATACTGCTATATCATAGCGAATCGAAATTTTGAACTAACTCAGCATTTTGAACTAACAAATTATAATTGTCAGTTAAAATTGGGCTAGAATTCGTATTTGTAAAATCGATTAAAGGTAATTTTTTGACAATGTATTTTATAAAAAAGGTTCACTATACTATAGAGCCATAATATTTTTATATAAAAGTTTGTAAATTATTGAAGAATTTACATTGCAATCGTTGATGAATATTTTTTGTCTTTGAAGCAAAATAACTTGGAAAAAAACTGTGAAGTTACAATGCAAGTCTAAAACCTTGATTCGAAGAAATTGTCATTGCTCGTCATTTATACAATTAAAGGGATAAATAAGACTATTCAATTTTTAGGTCTATAATTGAACATTTTTATTTTTATACTAAACTTTGTAGATAATTATATTATTATTTATTGGATTTTCCTTCAATCTTTGAAGATGGAAGTTTTGTCTTAAAAAACCAAAGTTTAATCCTAGACTGTAATTTTTTTTTATTATGCCAAATTGTTTTTTTGTTCCAAGGAAAATACATAAATTTTAGCGATTTTAGAATTATCGGCAAAGTATGGAGAAGATATTCCTATGGCCTTATTATATTCTTAGAAGCAGAAGAGTTTCATATAAAAATTAAGTCTTAAGATAAGAAATTGTCATAGCAAGGATAAATTTTTCAAAATTAAGATATAATCCATACATATTTTAGAATATGTTAATAATAAAAGACGAAAAAATATATAAATTTCTACAATTGTATGTAATAGGATTTTATTTATTTTTATATAAATACAATGCGCTATATAATTCTTATACAGGGTGGAACGTAAAAAACGCCGCAGGCCATAACTTTGTTATTAGTAATTCGATTTTAAAATTGAAAGAAGATAATTAAATAATTGTTTACAGATTATTATATAGTATTCATTGAGATTTTATACAATTTCATTTCAAGGTCACGCGATAGTCAACTTTTCTTATTTAAATGGCAACCTATATATTTTTTTATTTGATTAAAAGGAGAATATTTTTCTGTTTCTAATAATGTATAATAAGTAGTATTTTAATAGACGTGTGATTCAGAAAATAATAAATTATTTATTAATTCATCAAATTTTAAAACACGGCAAGATGGCTTTAAATTGAAAAACAATTGGAACATGCCATAATAAAATGTCATTTGTCATCACAATAATAGATTTAAAAGAATAATAAGTGTAGTATACTAAATTTAAACAATATTGAACAATATAAATTATTTTGCAACAAACAATATAAATATAAATGCTTCTCTTTCAGCAAAACGCTCTCTACAGAGTCTTGCAGCTGCATAACTGTTTCTTCTACATTCAAAATATACTTGAATCATGTCTGTCAATTCACTATTATTACTAATTATTAACTTTTTTGAACAAAAGTAACAATTAACAAGATGATTTACAAAACTTATCGTTAAACAACAAATAGTCTTAAGTCAAACAACGCATTGACATTTTAAATTGTCATGCTCCAATTGGTTTTCATTTTCAAGGCATATCTGACCCTATCTAAAAACATCAAAATTTTGATCCAGAGAATTATAGCTACCTGCTTCTTTTATTAATGGAATAGAAAGAAGATGTGAACTACGAGTATGTATTCAACAAAATGGCAGACATTTTGAACAGAATTTATGTATATTGTTCGTTGTTGTTTAAATTTAGTATATTACACAAATTATTTTTTGAAATCTATTATTATGATGATGAAATCTATTATTGCGATGTTAAATGACAATTTACTATGCCATGTTCCATTTGGTTTTCAATTTAAAGCCATCTTGCCATGTTTTAAAATGTTTATGAATTAATAAATAATTTATTATTTTCTGAATCATACGTCTATTAAAATATGACTTATTATACATCATTAGAAACATAAAAATATTCTCTTTTTAATTACATAAAAATATATATAGGTTGCCATTTAAAAAAGAAAACTTAAATATCGAGTAACTTTGAAATGAAATTGTATAAAAACTCAGTGAATGCTCAGTCTGTAAACAATATTTTCATTGTCTTCTTTCAATTTTAAAACCAGATTATTAATAACAGAGTTATGGCTTGCGGCGTTTTTTACGTTCCACCCTGTATATGGTTTGTATAATGGTTCTTTGTGTGTGTCACAGGTAACAATCGTATGAAGCAATCAACTGACACTATTGAACAGTGTCGTGCTGAAAACACATTTTAGGACAACACTTAGTACAATACAAATTCGTCACCCTATGATGGAGTAATAAAAAGGTTATCCACAAAAACATTCAATGGAAGTGATACTTCCATCAAAATAAATGAAATTCAACAAAAATAAAAATAAATGAAACCAAAATGAAATACATTTTACAGAAATATTGAGACGCCTATGAATCGAATTATGCAATGAAGCTAAGACGTGACTTCATAATTGCATTTTGTTTGGCAAATTATTAACTGTCTCTGTCATACGTAGTTGATTGAAACATATGTCGCTAGACATACGTGCTGGTAATTGTGGCATATTAGTAACAATTGCGAGTGGAGAGAATTTGAAATAAATTCCTTAAAATGGGGCTCTAATTTTCAAATATTTTAGAATATATGAACAATAAAGGAAAATAAAAAAGTTTTATGGTATTATAAGGTCATAATACCAACTTCCCATTTTTATATCTTGATAATGTAACTAGAATTTACATGACACCTTAGAAGAATATTTCCTATTCTTAGAAGCAAAACAATTTAAAAATTACAAATAAGCTTGAAATTCTGGTTTTAGAAAAAAATTATAATCATGAAACAAGTTTTTCGTTATTGATATATAATTTTTAATAACATTACTATTTCTTAACAAAAAAAAAATATACTAAATTATTAATTTAATATAATTTATATTAAATTATTATTTGCAATTAAAATTGTTTAAATAATTCGAATATATAATAATTCTAAAAGTATTAGAATAGATATAAATGGTCAGTATAACTGTTTTTATTATTATTTTGCAAATAATTCATCACTATTTTATTTTTACTGAATTTACATTACACTATTGAAGAATGTTTTTCCTAAAACTTAAATTTAGGTTAGGCCGTTGTAACAACTTTTTCACTATTGAGCTAATATTTTTAATAATGTTACAATTTATTAACAACAAAAAGGAATAAACAACGCCATTATTCTTATACAAATATAAACTAGATAAATCATTATCAGAATTTACATGAAAACCTTGAAGAGGAATATTTTATCCTTACAAGTAGAATAATTTAATCAAATCACAAGGATGACTCTCCTAAAAATTTAACAAACACCTGTTGCATGGAATGTACAAACATCATTCATTTATCACACTGATTATTAACATTAAATGTTAGCACATAGTTAAGAGATTAGAGCAAATTAACACAGTTATTTCAGATTAGTTAAGAGAAACAATTTAAAGAAAAAAATCCGTTCTATAACAGTGCCATGTGACTGCTGATTCTAAGGCAGGATCAAAAACACCTCCAAGTATACGCGAGATAAAGGCCAAAATCGTTAAAAAAAAACCCGTAAAACTCGCATCTAAAACATTATTGACAATAAAAACTTATATTACCTAACAGTTCCGCGATTTAATCGAATAACAAGTAAGGTAAACATAGTCTATAAATACACGGCTAATATAATAAAACTCGTTTGAGTGCCCCCTATCCAATTACCTCAAGAGCTTTAGAAAAAGTACGAAGACGATTGTTAGCAATATCATCAAGCACTGAAATTAGAAAACACACGACTTTTACTACCATTCACGCGTAAACCATCTATCTGCGACAGATCCTGCACCACTGCTAAAGCCGGCACACAGAAAAATAAAAATTATGACGTAAACCTTGTCAGCCGCTCCCAAAAATAGAACAAACAAAAATATATTTTTATAACCAGCTCTGCCAACACACTGTCTACCTTTGTCACCGGTTAATTTTAAAACTCATAGCAGCTGCTGTGTGTGGTCAGTGATGTAATTTTGTGGTTTTTTTTATCAGAAAAAAAAATTCATTATACACCTACGATATACTCCCATGACTAGCGAAATGCACATGTTTATGAATATTAGATAGAGCCGTAGTAGTTTGGCCAGTAATCGGTATTCCAGTTCCTGTTTATACATTACTAATGCCCGACAGGGGAAAAAAATTCTAATTTTCTTAATTATGATAGTGGGTTTAGTGGTACAACTTCCTTTTATGCAATTAGTCATAGTTGTGTTTATTTTAGTCAAAGATTTTACATTATGCATTATATAGGGTGATAATTAAATACCTCACCTTCACTTTATCTTTACATGTTATAGTTTTTGTTAAAAAAAATCTTATTTTTTAACAATTAATTTAATAAAAGAAGCAATGACATTAAATTAATGTTAAATTTAAATTATAAAATGTCCAAATATTGATATAATATGATGCCAACCAATATGCTTACATGTCAGTCATTTATTTCGAACAATTATCACATTTTAGGATGCACTTCTTTTTTTAATACGTTATGTGGCAAAGTTCAGTAAGTCAAATCAATGTTGTTGTTAATAATATCATTAATAGGTCACTATTAATTATATATTTATCTAAAATAGTCTACTGAATTGTTTTCACCGATTAATCAATTTAGCAATAATTTGGCTTGACTATCTGGGGTGAAAGTTTTGATGTCACAAAAACTACAGATATAGTTTAAAGATAAACTAATATGATTTATACATATTTTTATCTAATATTCTCAAAAAAAAAACTGTCAAATGATTATAATAAAATATTGCAAGTACTTAAAATTATAAATAAGTATATAATATTTGGTATTTATGATAGAAGTGACATCAATTTTAGTTAACTCGTGTTCAACTCAATTAACACTTAATATTAATATTAAATCACCCATAAATATATAAATAAAGTCACTATGCACTGAAACATCAATTTATTTGATCTTGAAACTTAAATGAGTCATGTCGATGGTGTATTATTAGTTACTTCCAACATTACCAATGCTAGAAAGATCGACATAAACTTGCATACATAATTTAAGTCACTTTATTGGTTTTCTCTTTTAGTAGAATAAATTATATTGTTCAAGCCATTTATTCGCGTGGGAATAATTCCTAGATATACATTTTACATTGTATATATGTAAACATATTTACATCTGTACCTACACTGGAGGAAATGATTATTAAAATCACATAAATGTATATTAAAAAAAAATATTATTTTAAGTTTACAATTGCAACTCAAAGGAAATGAAATGTCAAAACAGTGCAAGTAAAACATTACTCTTGATTACCATGTTATAATTTTGTTGTTGCTGGTAGAATTATTGTACTGAAAAGTATATTCTTTGGACCAAAACGACTTGGTGACTGGCACAAGAAACAACGACCATCATCCAGGTCTAATAATAGATGTAAGAACATGAAAAAATAAATTTTAATTCAAAAATGGCATTCTTATGCATCTATGCCTATAAATTATTAGAATATTGTGATAGTTTACAACATTATAAACAGTTAGAGTCACATAAATGAGAATTATATACCTTCTTGCTTTTTTTTTTTCTGAAAATAGTTCACATTTAATTTTTATAGTTATCGCGATAATAGTTGTTTGTAACTGTATTTCTTCACTATTTATGCCCTGTGTAACAGTAATAGTTAAAGAGGCAGCTTACACTTCACAATTCTATTTTAAATACAATTTTTACCAAGCAAACAATCTTTCCTTTCATTTATTTGTAAGATTGGTAATTCAAAAGTAAGTTAATGACTTTAATGACGTTCTTAGTCATAAAATGAACGCGCCCTCTATTGACCGATCGCACAATTAACTGAAAAATGCGTCCAATATTGGCCATATTTCACGGAAACATATCAAGTGTGTCATTACACCATTTCTTGATGGTACATCAAATATAAGGCAAGGTAATTAAAAATCTATGCCACTTCAAATTCTGATTGACCTTGACTCGTGCGTACCGAATTGTGAGATCAAGATTACTGCCACCCTGTAAGTATTTCATCAGGCGATTACTCAGAGCAAAAAAAATCTCGTGTGCGTATTTATAATATCTGCAGATTGCAATAAATTATTCACGACGATTTTATTTTTAAACAAACGTATTTTTTCGTACATGAGGCAAGCAAAAAATATCTGTGTGCTCCCGTACACGCAAGACAGATGCCAGATTTATACCTTTACTGATTCACTACGTTCTAGTCACATAAACTAATACTGTGCAAATATTTATTATGACATATTGATCTTTCCTATCCTCTTGGGTGCAATTATGCAATAAGTCAATATTTACAGATCCGGTCTAACACGAGTAGATTAAATAGCCTCGATATTTAGGACGAAAATAAGATTTATTTATTTGCTAGAGATTTGTCGGAAGAAATACCTATTTTCGAGTTGTTTGCCAAGTCGAGTTCAACTATCTTATCTCAATAGGCCTGTTTATCTGTACATGACACCTCGAACCGGTTTCATCCAGGCCGAGAAAGTTAAATCGTTTATAGTATAACACCCAATGGAAATTTCTCATCGGTGTGGGTGTTTGCCTCGAGATAATAATTAGTTTTTTTTTTAACAGGAAAACAAGATAATTCTGTTATTTGTTGTAGTCTGGACGTTTTTCGTTTATGTTTAAGTGGTTCACAAACAACGGTACATGATTTCAAAATGTTTGTTAGCTCTTCAAAGTATGTACATGTAATAGAACGTACAAATGTCAAAAACATGTCTTCTGCAGAAAATTTTCCTTAGAAAATATTCATCCTGGCCGAGAAAGTTAAATCGTCTATAGTATAACACCCAATGGAAATTTCTCATCAGTGTGGATGTTTGCCTCGAGATAATAATTAGTTTTTTTTTTAACAGGAAAACAAGATAATTCTGTTATTTGTTGTAGTCTGGGCGTTTTTCGTTGTTTAAGTGGTTCACAAACAACGGTACACGATTTCCAAATGTTTGTTAGCTCTTCGAAGTATGTATATGCAATAGAATGTACAAGTGAACAAATCTAAAGTGAACAAATCATAGTGTAAATGATGAAAAATAACAATGAAGAGGAAATCATTCCAGCATTTGTTACACTTACATAGCATATTTGCCAGTTTTGTTTTGTTCGAGCTGTTATCCAAAATTATTAAAGAAACGAGAGCTGTAATGGAAATGGGTAAACCTCGAAGTATAACAGGCATTAATAATAAACATCTATTTTGTTATATATGTGCAATGCAGAGGCGATTTTTATTAATTACTACGACACATATGAACAGTCAACTCTTATTTGATATTGTTACCACATCACAAGTGACCTTGAACTAGAATATCTAATGAAGGAATGTAGCTTGCCTTAGGAACCACATCTGGATATAACTAGTGCAAGTTAAAGACGGCACCTGTATTAATAATATTGTCATGAAATATATGAATGGGTTATTAATCTTAGAAAATGTGTCTATATTTGAAAGAAAATGAATGCTGCTAAACGAAATAGAACCTATCCGATGGCTTTTCAGTATGTACATTAATATTAAAATATTTTTTTTTAATTCAAAAAGTGATGTTTTTCAACTCAAAATGCCTGCAAAGGTTTGCTCTGAAAATTATTAATTAGGCAATTTTTTTACAATTATATCACTGTAAATACTGATATTGCTCTAATTGATCCATTCAGACTCCTAGTTTCTTGGAAAATGAACAATATATCTCACGAAAAACTTAAAAATATTACTATGTTGCTTAATTTCAAAATACAAGGTGTTTATTATAAACATTTCATATTTACGTTGAAGCTGAAATATTGGCTTGTACGTTTTGAACTTTTTTTTGTAAATTATACATTAAAAAGGATAGAAAATTATACACAGGGTGTAAGAAGTATAGCTGCCATTAATTTAGTTGGTAGCTTGGGCCTCAACAAACAGGAAAGTGTTTTACAACTCAAATCTACCATTTACTGCAAAAAAGTGTAAACCACATAATTATGGGTATAATAAATGCATTATAGGACAAAAATGAAAGTTAAAATAGCAAGATTGAGGAATCCTTTAAATAACAAAGCAATATTTCATGTCCAAAATAATTTAATTTGCATTGTAAACATCAAATAGTGTTTATATCATTCAAGGAATTCCATAAATCTTGTACTTTTTACTTCTATTCTTGTACCACAATGTATTATAACACTGACTTAGTTTTCCACAAAACACCAGAACACTATATACTACACTCGACCCGCGTTTCACCAACAAACTTGGCATCATCTGGAGTTGATTAAAACTCGAAACGCGCGTCGAGTGTAGTGTATAGTGTTTTTGTATTTTGTGGAAAACTAAGTCAGTGTTATCTTCACCCCAAAGGATCCAACCTACTCCAGTACACAATGTATTACAATCTTATTTGCTTAGGTCCAAATGAGCACCTCTTAAAATCGTGGCAGTTATACTTCTTACACCCTATATAATTATGTTTTAACAGACATCAACTTGAAACTGATAGAAATTGTATTAAATATACTGCTGTAATCTAAACAGTGTTGTATTTTTATTTTAATTGTATACTTTGTATATTTATAGACTACTTTGACATTTAATTGCAGTTAAAACAAAACTGAAAAGGCTATTCCCCTATTCTTTTAAAAGTAGTTTATTGGATCACATTAATTTATATACCTACTGTTTTTTCTGTTTTATTTGACATTGAAGCGAGTTTTAGAAATATGTCTTCGTTTCTTATAAATATGTGTGATCTGTAGACATACAGCAGGTTTAAAATATGTATGGGTGTGATATAAATTATTAGCTTAATGAAATACACAAAAGTCAATATAAAATGTAAAAATAACTTTTTGAAACTTGTATTTCTAAATGGATATTCAAAATGACAAAAAATGAGTATTATGGCCACAAAGTACGCATAAGTAATTAAAAACGTTGCTTCAAGTGTATAAAATGTAAACGTAATTTCTCAAATACGATTCTGAATGACGGGAATAATTTTTTTTTGTTTTTGCTTTAGTGTTTGGAAAAACAAGCGAAACCAACTCTCTCAAATAAAGAAAAACCCTGAGGTAACGTTATTTCTTTAAGGAAAATATTATGGGGAAGGTTTTGGCAAGATGAGAATGAAAGGAATAATTTTTCGAGGCGTATATTTCAATTATGGCTACTGATAAATGTTTCAACTGCATTGCGTAATACTAAAATCACTGCTCAAGTACTTTTCAGTAATACACAAAATAACTGAGTCACAATTTGCCACAACCCTACTGAATCATTCTTTCATTCAGGTCTATTTTTACAACCAGAAAATAAAACTCCAAAGCAAACACGTCAGGGAACTTAGCATAATAAATAATTCATTTTCTAATCTCGAAACAGATTGTAAGATTACTCGGAACAAGAAATTTACAAGGCCTTGAACACTCACCTGCGGTCTGACGACAGGGCGACCAGCTGATAAAGGAGCACATCCAACGACATGATTGCACAAAACTGAATAATCCAACACTGGGAAAACTGATCGGTTTAATGATCACCAGTTCCTGGCAGACTGAACAGAGCCAGTCGACATAATGAGCCGCTCAACACCTATCACGACCTTATATTGCTGATAAGAGGGGGATATATGATAACTCCTGCGAGATTAAGCTGTTACGTCACCACATAAAATAACAATTATGCAGAATATTCGGCTCGTCTTATTTATATTCGATTTTTATTGTTTAAGTCAACAGAACGCAATTCACTAATTTGCACGTTTGACTCACAGGCATGGAGAGTGTTTCTCTTCTTTTATTTTTAGACGGCAGCAAAGTGGAGACGTGCGAATGGTTTCGACAGTTACACTCATTAATCTGTGTTAAGGAGGCTATCTGTTTTATGGTAACCAGATTTTAAATTAGTACAATTTAACGTATGACGCAGGCAAACAAGGGAATAAATATTTTCATGTTCAGGCTAATTGTTGTTAATAAGTTCGTGCGGAGGTATGTAAGGCTTTAATTGCAAAGTAAACTTTATTGTTATTTTTTTCTAGGAAATAATGTGTTTTTTATATATTGTATGAAAAAATATATATAAAACAGTAGTTAGGACTTATTCAGTTATGGTCAAGAATAAATGCCGCTATGGAGAAATCAATGAACTTTGATATATTATGGGATAATTACATTTTTCTTGGCACTAGCACAGAAACGCCCAAGCAGGATGTAAAAATTAATTAGCACCGTATCTGTGACAAGTTCTTTTCTTTGCACCTTGTTTTACGCATTTCGCACTTGGCACGTGCCGTTATAGTGGCAAAGGTCACGATCAAATGTCTATTGTTAGACACTTCGTTTTTCCTAGAATGAGTTTGGCACTGAGTCGCACTCTCTCAACGACATGACAGTCAATTTAATCAGATATCAATTTCACTCTATCTTTTGAAGTAATTTTTAAAACAGAAGCTGTTATAGCGTCAAATAATTATATAAATCTCTTTTGTCACAACATTTTTGTAGTAATGTTAAAAACAATTTTTTTTAATGTAAACAGAAATGCAACTTCGTATATGAAATATAACTTTTGAATTAATTTTCTTTTTTAATATTACTTGATTATGGTTTGCGCGAAATTTCTACACTATTGGGTATATTTGCTATTTTCAAGGTCATCTTTATTTAATTTGGTGTGTGTATATATGGAATAAAATACAAGATTAATCGATTTTTAAAATTTTTCTCTTGTGCTTCTAATTAACAGAAAATTATCCCGTTTTTTAGCCACCTGCATATTTTTGCATTTAAAAATACAAGATAGCATACTATTTTCACAAATATCAATATCATGGGTATTATTTACGAAGAGAGTACAATATATGAGATGAAAAAGAAGAAGTACAGACAAATGACAGGGATACTTTTGAAAATAATACTGTGTAATATACTTTTTTTTCTTTCTTTATTTAGTTATGAGCCTTCAGTTTTATAAGATGGAAGAAGATTTTTCTTCCACCTAACCCCTGGACATTTTACTTGGACACACACACATACACACACACACACACACACATATTCAGCCGACTGATATGGGAATGGAACTTAAGAAACTTTGGGAAATTTGAATTTAGCCTTATATGAGTATTTATTATATTTTATAGTATGTTAAAACATTTAAAAATGCGAGTTTGAGAAAAATATTGAGAAAACTATAGTTACACACGGGGGCATCTAAAGACTGTTCTTTATTTTATTTGGCCTTCATTTTCAGCAGAAGTGGATGTCATTTGATGATTCTTTTCAGTCCCTCTGTATATTTTCTTTTCTATTAAATAAAATTTCTCTATACTTTTTTACTTAAACACTTAGCAGGTAATTTCTTGAGATCCAACAAAAAATACAATAATACAGGTTTCCAAATATGATAATGTAAAATTAAATACCGTTGAATTTGGCAATTTCAAGAAAGAAAAATGTTTGAAATATTGCCAACTGTAATTGTAAAAATGTATATCTCCATTAGTAATGAAGATAATTATACAAAATTACACCGAGTATTCAGGAAAATGAGAGCGTAAGAAGAAAGTAACCATATAGGGTGGACCAAAAAAATCAGAAATTATGTATCCATTATTAATAAAAATGATGGTGAGGAAATTATTATTAAAGATAAGGAAACTATATGTCCACTTTTAACAATACAAAATAATACTGGGAATTCAGGAAAAATTGGAAATCGTAATTTTACAGGGTGGTAAAAATTATAGTCACAGAAGTTCTGAAGAAGTGCGGTGGCATATTGTTCAGCAACGAGATGTTAACTTGAGACACCCTGTACATATAAGTAAATAATAGTTATGTAATTTATGTGTGCAGGATTACAAATTGTGTATTCGTATTATAATAGCATGCAATTTCTCTAAAGGTTTTGTATTTTACATTATTATTAAGTAAGTACATAATATTAAAATATATTCCAACTGTTAGAAAAATTGACGTTTAATATTTATGTGAACCCAAAAATATTTCATATTTAAAATTGTTTGTAAATTTCAATAATTATTTGATTCTTATAACCAACAGATTTTTTTTTTTGTAAATATTTATATTGAAGATATTCATTATTTCTTTAGTTATGCTCTTGGGAGATATGATGAATATAATTTACATAAAACAAAATCACATTCTAAACGATTCTAAAATAATTCTTATATTTTCACCCAAGCATTAAGGATTTGCTAACATCTCTTGTATAAAAAGCTAAACAATTAGGATGAACATTTTGCTCTACACCATTTGAAGAAACGGTATTATATGTACCAGAAAAAAAACAACACGTATTACACTACTCACTTCACGTCCTCCACAAATTTCTCCAATTTCTCCGTGACAGGAATGTCCGCCATCTTCATCTGGATCACCTCCCCGCTCCTCCTTTTTATTTCGGCTACTATTACGTCAGGCCCATACCACCGTTGCATCAGTTCGTCTGTTATTGTTTCGGATATGTTTGCTGTAAAAAGGGAGCCTATCAGTCTCGGTGCAGTTCATATCAAACAAAAACAATTTCGAATAAAAAGAAAAGGGGGCTATCTGTCTGTACTGTATCGTCCATGCAGACTCTTTCTAAAGTAGAAATTTAAAATGGTATGTTTAATTTTTTAGTTAGAGGTCACCGATTAATGTTGGGTTAATTAAAGCGATGTAATAGTATCTCAACTTTAAGTGCTGATTAAATATTGTATTCAATACATATATAATATGTTATACCATATATTTCAACACAAGGTTTCTAGTTTTCAGATTTTGAGTTCAAATTTTTTTACCAACAGCAGTTTTAGAGCAATCATACGAGGGGCATTCAAATATAAACGAGCCTTTTACTTCTGAAGACATAGGAGTGTCAGGAAGGGTAGGGGGGACCCTCTCTAGATGACTCAAGGCCAAGCCGATTGCCCAATCGGTTTGTTTAGTTGTCCTCACAATGAGGGAAACAGAGGTTCATCCTTCGGTTGCGCAACGCAACCGAATAATAAAGTTTTTAACGAACGAAGGCGTTAAACCAACCAAAATTTGGGACCCAGTGCGTGTACAGTTCGGGGAAAATGCACTTTTATGGCCGCGAGTTAAAGCCTGGTGTGCCGAGTGGAAAGGAAACGGGAATCGGTGTTGGAAGTGTACACACCATCATCCGAGACCACCTTGAATTCCGAAAAACCTCGGCGAGGTGGGCTTCACGTATGCTTACCCAAGAAAACAAAAATGCAAGAGTTGAAGTTTGTCAGACGCTTCTTGCTCGGTTTCAAAATGAAGGGCAGGCTTTTTTGCAACGCATTGTGACGTGTTATGAAACTTGGGTTCACCACTACACTCCCATGTCGAAAAGGGCCAGGTATGGAGTGGAGAAAAAAGTGGGAGCCAGAACCATCAAAAGCCAAAACTCGCTTGTCAGCCGGGAAGGTGATGTCAATGGTTTTTTGGGCTCTCAAGGAGTTTTGCTCTTCGATTTTCTTCACGATCGTCGCACGATATACGCTGCCTACTACTGTGACCTTCTTGACTAGGTTCGAGCTGCATATCGGTCAAAAAGGCGCCGTCAGCCCATCCAAGACATCCTACTCCTGCATGACAACGAAAGACCCCACGCTGCAGTCCTAGCAACCCAAAAATTGGCTGAAATACATTGGACAATACTTGACCACCCTCCCTACAGCCCTGATCTTTCACCATGTGATTTTCCATATGTTTAGGCCTCTCAAGGAAGCACTTGGAGGAGAGCATTTTGCGAACAATCAATAGGTTGAACAGTTTATGCGCAGTTGATTGGATACTCGTGCGAAAACATTCTCCGAAATCGGCATGAAAAATCTACCTGTTCGATGGGAAAAACGAATTAATAAAGAGGGGAACTATGTAGAAAAGTAACTATAAAGTGTTTTTTTATTAAAATGTAAAATAATCTTTTTTTGCAAAAGGCAAAAGGCGTAAGAAAACCATCGGAAAAAAAAAATCCAAATTTTTGCTTGTCTTTCAAAAGGTCCACACACTTCAATACATTTTCTTTTTCAGTAATTTCATCGTACAGCTTTTTTGGATGGTTTTATTCTCTTTAATTTGAATGGTCTAAAAGTCTTTTACGGTGATTTTTCACCGAGTTATCGTCGCTCAAAGGAAAAAAGTCCGTTTTGATTTTGGTTATTAGTTACTCGGGAAATAATGATCGTACAGAAAATTTAAGTAGGGTTTTGAAAACTGCAAAGTATTCTTTACAAGTCGCAGTTATTGGTTTTTGATAGAAAACAAAATTCGGTGCGAGAATATCGATTGAAAGGGAGGTAGACAATTGCGTATTTAGGGATATTCGCTGTTTCTCTTCAACCCCAAAGTATTCCAGAGAAACCCTGAGAATTTCAAAGCGCTGCGATTTTTTTTTTTTTCATTGTATTCGGAATGATTGAATTTGTTGTTTTTGCTAAAAATCAATTTAAGGATGAATTTTTCATTTGTTAGTATAACTATGTAAGTCATTTTAAAAACATACATTAGTAAAATTAAATAGTTTTTCCCATCTATGTTAACACCGAAAACGTTTTTCGATTAACAAAAAAGTCGTTTATGTTAGAGGCAAACAATGAAAAAAGCAAAGGATCCAAAGGTTCTCCTTGAAGAACACCATCAGTAATTTAAAACTCTTTTTTTTACTATCATCAATTGAGATTTTGGGCACGTAGTATCACTCCCCATGTTACCTTGATTTAGCTCCCTTAAAACTGTATCCATTTGTCTTATACAAATATTCCAGGGATAATAGGAATACTTAAAAGAAGGAGGATTTTGAGATTTTAAAAAATATCTTTGACTTTTTTATAGGCGTCCAAGATCAGAAAATCTATTGCTACACCTGAAAGGAAAGTAAAACAGGAAAAAGAATGGAAAAATTAGTTTATATCTGGGAAAAGTGATAGTGTGACAAATTGAGTTGAAAGTTTATTAACAGGTATTAGTTCAACACTTTTCTTGTTCCAGTGTGATTCGGGTCGGGTATATTCGTATCATATCGTAGCGAAACAAATCGGGAACACTCGTGTTATACGAGGCCGAGTCAGAATTGTTCGGCACAGGTCGGGTAAACTCGTGTAATGTCGGCTCGAGTTGGGTCGGGTACGCTCGTGTCATATCGGACTGAATCGGGTTGGTCCAAGTCTGAATCACTCAGTACAGGTCGGAGAGAGTTGGGTCACGTACATTTATGTTATGTCAAGTCAAATTGGTTGGACATAATACTTAGAAAAAACAATAGAGGTACTCATATAATCATATTTCCATTCACCAATTCAAAATTATCTTCCCGATATCAATCTTTATACCGGCTAATATCTTAATCGGCTAGAATCTGCGAAATTCTGGCGAAAACAAGCCATAAATACGTCACGCGCCTGTTTTTCTCTAGACTGCTGGGTGCTAATCAAGCACTGAAAAGGCTCGTGGTCCGGATAAGATAATTACGAATTACGATAAAATAAAAACAATAGGTTGTTGGTCTATACATAACTATTTATAACAGCTTATTTGCCAAGAGCTAATATATCATGAAGTGGATCTAATTTTAATAATAATACCCATTTATTGTTCAATAAACGCTTATCTACGTTCTGTAAACTAAATATTTGTTACTTTTTTTTACAAACAACTTTTGGATCATGAGATGAGTTCGAGTGCCCATAAATTTTCCTTACATTGTTGTTGGAACAAATTATCGTTTGACGCAATGTCGGAAACAGACCAGCTGTATAGTGTAGACCGTTTGTTTTGGCAAAACGCGGTTTAAAGTTGATTAATGTTAGTGATAGTAATTATAAGAGATATCGCGAAATAAAGGATACATTTATATTTACATACATCACAAAGAAAATGACATAAGAAATTGTAAAAGAAACAAATTTTTATTTATACCTACACAAGAAATATCGTTTCTTTATGTTCTTCTTGTAAAGGGTCTTTCAATAAGGACGTTCGATTTTTAAACGTAAATAAAATAAAAAGCTGTGTGTGAGATATTCACTCAATTTTTTTTTATTTGAAAGAATATCTTATGGCATTAAGTATAGAACGTCGTTCAAATGTCCGCCGCGGCTTTGCTTGGTGGCACTTATTCTGGAGGTCCAATTTTCGATGACTTTGTCGCATAAATTTAGCCGAATTTGCTGGATGGTGTTCGTTATGTTGCCTTTGAGGGCATCAATTGTTTGCGATTTATTCGCATAGACCTGTGATTTGAGATAGCCCAAAGGAAGAAGTCTAAATGCGTTAAATCGCAAGATATCGGTGGCCAGTTCATGTCGCCGTTGCGCGAGATAACCATGTCCTCAAATCGCTCGTGCAGAATGTCCATCCTGACATACGCTGTGTGGCACGTAGCGCTGTCCTGCTGGAACCACATGTCGTTGGTATCCAATATCATCCAGTTTAGGCCACAAGTTGCTTATCATTAATCTGTAGCGCTCGCCGTTAACGGTTATGGCAATGCCAGTTTCGTTTTGGAAGAAGTACGGACCGATAACTCCGCCAGACCAAAATCCGCACCAAACAGTGACTTTCTCGGGATGCATTTTCTGCTGGTGTATTTCGTGTAATACCATCCCAAATCTGATAATTCTGCTTCTTCACATATCGATTCATCCAAAAATGTGCCTCGTCGCTAAAGATGATTTTCTTTTGGCGAAATTTGGGTCAACATTCAACTGGTCCAGAGCCCCATCAGCGAAGACACGGCGTTGTGTATGGTCGTTTACCTTAAGTTCCTGGGTCAGTTGGATTTTATACGGATGCAGACCCAAGTCCCGACACAGAATTCGTCAAGTTGAAGTCGCAGAAAGGCCAAGTTCTTGTGAACGACGATAAATTGACTGCCTCGGGTTTTCCCATATACTCTCACGCACAGCAGCGATGTTGTCAGCAGACGTTGCGTTTCAGTGACGTACGAGTGTTGGCTGATTATTTATCAAACCGGTTGACTCGAATTTGGCCACCAAACGTGGAATAGTCGACTTGGCGGGACGGTTGTCGCGAGGATAAGAATTACGTAATGCGATTTTGAAAATAAAATTTAATGATTTTCACACGTTATTGAACGCTATAACTTTCTATGGTGATTTGTCATACACTACTGAACAATTAACAACAAATTTGACAGATGTTTCTTTAATAACATGGCCGCTATAACCTAACAAATTTCGAGCGTCCCTATTGAAAGACCCTGTATATATTGCCCTTTACGTGTAACCATCCCCTCTGTAGCCTGAGGTTTGAGGAGAAAGAAATCGATTTCTGTGTATCCAAAACATTTTGTTTTTTTTTTTTGCTGTTTGGTCTTGCACAATATTATTTTTAGTATTGCTTCCTCGTAGAGGGATTCCACCGCACGCCACTGCTTCGTTGCCGTACATAGTATTGCAAACCCTTAAGAAATTCAAATAGAATTTTATGTTTCGAATTAAAATATGTATTATTAATTTTTTTTATGTACTTCAATACATATTATGTTGCACGAGTACGTATTTTAATGTAGTTCAAATTGAAAATAAAGGAAAAATATGTACACTATATTCGTCTTTAAAAAAATAACGGTTATTAAAACAGTTCCCTGGGAATGTACTATCATATTTCACTATCAAATTGAAATAAAAATGTAGAAACAGCTCTCAAGACTTTCTTTGTGTTTCACATTTCCACGAATTCATTGTTTTTTACCAAATATTGATCTAGCACAATCTAAAGAAGGTAATAAAGTGCGGAGGAGTGTGTTTGTCGTAAAATTTATCTCACCATGTGTGCTTGCTCTTCATATCAAACAACGTACCTAATAAGGAAAATAGCTGACAGGTATGTTTATCTACATTGGATAATATTTAGAAAAAAAAAATCGTTACCGCGAAACAAACTTATTTTGTAATGAGTAAAGATTAGGATGTCATATTTTATAGCGTTTATAATAATAAACGTTTATAAACCAGAGAGAATATTCATGTTATTTTTGGAACTGTGTTTTGTTCAAATTATTTGTTAATTTCATATATTCCATTCGTAATTTCATCAATTATATGTATGCTAAAAAATTATTGTCCAAAATACCACTAGGGATATTATTTATAAATCATACTGATTTTCTATATCTTCTTTTCTAAAGCCCTTATTGAAAATATTAAATTAATTTACAATTTATATTTATTCTGTAATTCAATTTGATCCTTTCAGAAAATTTATTTGCATAAATTTAAGCTTCTGGAAAAAATCTTGTCCTTTGGAAGGAAACATACTTCCGAGATGGAGAAATTCATAAATAAGTTTTCACAAAACCCTTTCGATAGGTTTGAAAATTTTTAAAATTCCACATTTTTCATTCAAAATATCCGAAACAGCATTCAATGGTAAAGCAATTAATGTATTACCTTTAAAAGTTTTCATTTATTATTATTTATATACAAAAGTTCCATAAGTAACATAAGTATTTGTTTGCACTTTAAAAAAAGAGGATAGTTTCCAAAAAATAATGAACCCATACGCGAATTCGACTAATCAAATGTGCATCATCGGGAGATAAATGATGCGTTTGAATTATCATTATGTATTTTAAATGTATTGATGCCCGTCAGATTTGGTTGGAGAAAAGTTAATTGCATGTGACGTATAATGTTTTGGTGTTGGTGGTATCGCAGCTTTTAATTTCATACAGAAGATTCCAATCCGCTGGTATGATGAATTGTAAAACATGAAATATTAATAAGGAAATTGAAATGTTGAGCTTTTGAACACTATCAAATATATGGAAATGTCTGTGGAGAGTTCAGTTTGTGTATTATATTTTTTTATAAGGTTTCACATTAATGATATAGTCATGTGCATGAAAATAGCAGTGCAGTGTTCTCATAGTAACAAACTATTATATTTAATATTTATTTTGACATATTGAAGTTCGAATTCAAATAATAGTTTCCTTTAAGGGTATCAAATATCCTAGGTTGGTAACATTGTCTATTCCGCATCTCAAGGGATCCCCCTGTTTATCAGTAAAATAGTTACAAAATAAGACACCTGACAAGCTGTGCATTAAATTTTTGTGCGGTGATATTATCATTTTATGTGATGAAGCGAGAACTAGGGATCAACAAAAATTGTGTACACTTTTTTCACATAAGCAGGTAAGTTAGCAAAGAGTTAATTAAGAAAATGTTGTGTCATTGTATTTTAGTAAATATGGGCCGAGGGAAACATTGCACCCAAGAAAAACACAAATTAATATTAGGAATGTTAAATGCCGGAAAAACTTGCCAATGCAAATTGCCAATGCAAAAAAAATTTAGAAAAACAATTGAAAATCGGGGTGGAAAACGTAAAACTACAGCAACAGAAGATAAACATATTGTCTGTCTCGCAAAAAAGAGCCCATTTATCACATCAATACAAATAAAAAGTGGATTAAACCTATCAATCACCATTTTTTCAATAAGTAAAAGTACTAAACATAGATTTAAAATCAAGATGGCCCAGGAAGGTTCCATTACTAAATTGTAAACAGATTGTTAAAAGGCTATCCTTTGTAAGAGAACACATTCATTAGAAATCATTAAATGACGCAATATACTGTGGACTGATGAAACAAAAGTGGTGTTATTTAACCCTAGCATTAATGAAACACATGTACGAAGAAAATGTTCGAGATACTAAAGAGCGTTGGAATGAAGTATAGAGATAGTAGAGTAGTACACAATCTATACAAAGAGCAAACTGCTGTTATAGAAGTAGAAGGGGAAAGAATGGAAGTAAGTATTGGAAAAGGAGTAAGATAAGGATGTACGCTATCACCACTAATTTTTAATCTGTACATCGAAGAGGCGATTAATGTGGTAAAAGATAGAGTGGATTTCGGGACTAAAATACAGGGACAGAAACTAAAAATGATGAGATTCGCGGATGATATAGCAGTATTAGCATCTAGTAAGGAGGAATTAGAATCAGCGTTGAACGAAATGGAGGCAGTGTTGACAGAGGAATACGGAATGAGGGTGAATAAAAATAAAACTAAAGTGTTAGTGTGCAGAGGACGCGAGAGCACAGCAAAAACGAAAGTACAAATTAATAATGAAAGACTGGAGGAAGTTAAAGACTTCACTTATTTAGGAAGTAAAATAAATTGGGATAGAAGAAGCGATAAAGATATAAAACAAAGAATAGCGCAGGGTCGAGTAGCTTTTAACAAAAAGAAAGCACTTTTATGCTCGGGGGTAATAAATTTAGAAACAAGGAAGAGATTTTTGAAAACGTATGTATGGAGCACGGCACTATACGGTTGCGAAACCTGGACGGTAGGGGAAGCGAGTAGGAAAAAATTAAAAGCTTTTGAGATGTGGTGTTACCGAAGAATGATGAAAATACCGTGGACTGATAGGGTTAGAAACGAAGAAGTATTAGAGAAAGTCGGCGAGAAAAGAAGTATGTGGAAAAACATAAAGAAGAGAAGAGATAGAATGGTAGGCCACTTGCCGAGACATGGGGGAATAGTCCGCGATATTTTGGAGGCAGAAATAGGAGTGAAGAAAGGCAGAGGTAGGCCTAGATTAGACTACTGCTCGCAAATAGTAAGGGATGTAGGTTGTAGCACAATTAGCGAAATGCGTAGGTTAGCACAAGGTAGGAGAAGCTGGAGGTTAGCGTACAACCAGTCTTAGGACTGATGACCTCATGATGATGATACTCTGCACATTACTTGACAAAACTCGAATACTGCCATGTTCATGCACATGACTGTATATAATGATCTACCACGTGTTACTACTTTTCCTAACCGTACTGTGTACTTTTTATTTTTAGCAACTTATTGTTTAAAAAAGTATTTATAAATCTACGTACTTTAATAAAATAAATAACCAACACACTTTTTTTATTTTATATCAATTACGTGCCTAATTTTAACATTTTAAAAATAGTATATCAATATTAATATCACAAGATGACGGAGCGTACGAGACAACAGCATGTTTGCTGCGACGGATTAAGCTGTGAGTACACAAATCGAGGAGATTAAAACTTGTCAATAAATTATAATCTAAGCTCTTGTTATGACACTTCAGGACTTGAATACTCTAAGGAAAATTACTAAAATCGATCGGAGATCATTGTTCACACAATCTGAAAGAATAAGCCCTTAACATGCGAAGTGTGGGTGTACTTGATGTCCACCTGTAATACACAGGATGTTCCAAATCTGCTTAAACAGAAATTATATTGGAAAGTATTTAGTATAATGAAAAATACAGTCTACTTTATTTGAGCTGAGACATTTTCTTTGGTGGAACTTCTTATTTATTTATTAGAAATCGTCCAATTTTGTTCTTATTCTTTCTGGTATGTGTGTTATTCACCATATATTCTTCCTTCTTTGTATGCACATTTATACATTTGAAAAATAATGTAATCTCTTTCAATATGCATATCGAAAATATCGGTAATAATGAATTAATTTGTGGAATTATGCTCTTAGTCTGAAAACGGTCACGCCCTCTATTGACCAAAAGTATAATTAACTCAAATTAATTCATTATCACCTATACTTGAGGGAAATGTTTCGAAAGTGTCTCTGCATTCTTTCTTAATACAATTGCTGGGGAAATATTATTTACAGCGTAATACCATAAAAAAATAATTCAATAGCAGAGACTTGTCGACAATGGAAAACATCCTTGTCAGTCAAATGTGGGTTAAATTTAAAGTTATCTAAAAAACTTACTTAAGCTTTTACTGCTATTTACTCTTGGCAATCTTAAATAACAACTTATCGTATCTTATCTAGGTATAATTGATCTTTGATATTACATTAATAACTTAACGGTTATCTGAAAAGTTTGGCATATATGAAGTGTACCTATAAATTACTTGGAATTTTACAGGGTTTCCATAAATTTTTTATTTATTACCAAATATTAAATTTATGGCATCGAATAGTCATGGTAGGTTTCCACGATTAGGATAGCATACACATGTTGTGATTATCTGTTTAATCAGCCGTTAACAATAGGTATAAATAATTCGTCAGGTGGTCTATATTGGTGTCCTAGTTATCGAGGTGAAGTAATAAGGACGTGTTAGAATTAGACATTAAATAAATATTAAAAATAGTTAAGTGGATCATAAAATAACACTATTGTTAAAAATCTTAAATAATTATTTGTATATTTTAAAATTTCACCCTGTATAGAATTATGAAGATTTATTTGATAGAAATTTACATGTATTTTGGATTATTTATTTTTTTATTGACAAATCAAGTTATTTGTTATTATAAAATATATTTCTTAAAAATTCACCCTGTATATAATTTAAATTTCAATCTGAAAGATGTATAGATATAATTTAGATTTATTTAAAAATGTTTATTTAATTTTATGAATTCATAATTATTTCCAAATTTTATAATACATATGCTTTTAAAAATTCTTGAAAAAAAAAACGACTAGATTTCTATCAACTTTGAAAATATAATAACCTTAAATCTATACAAGGTAGAACATTAATAAACAAAAATCATCAATGTCTAAAAACTTATAGCAAGATATTGGTGTTATTTTTCTTTGCAATGCACCAAGTCCAAATGAGAAGTGTGAATAGAATAAGTATGAACAAAAAAAATTAGAATCAATAAAAATTTATAAATAGTTTTAGACTATCCCAACATCTGTTGCTACTTTTAACATACTTTGTAATATTTCTAAATTTTCTTAATATTTTGTAATATTTCTTTTTAAATTCTATATGAATTCCCTTAACTCTAGTCAGATCTGAATAATCTACAATAATAGGTTGTGATTATATTTTACTCCTGTAATTTTAACAGGTTTACTTAAGCTCAATAGTAAACACCCGAAATGATATTGCAGCAGAAATAAAACACCGTATACTCCTAGCAAATAGGTGTTACTCTGGGCGGGCCTCACAACTTAGATCAAGAAACATATATCGACAAACAAAATGTAAATTGTATAAAACACTTACACGCTCGGTATTGATATATGGGTCTGAGACATGGACCCTAACAAAAAATAGTGAGGAGCTGCTAGGATGTTTTGAGCGAAAATTTCTATGTAAAATATACGGAGCGGTAAATGATAACGGGGTTTGGAGAAAACGCTACAACTTTGAACTGTACAGACTCTATAAAGACCCCCATATTGTAAAATCAATTAAACTTAGTCGCTTGAGATGGGTTGGACATGTACTTAGAATGGATCCGGGAGATCCTGCAAGAATATGTATGTTCCAAAGTCCAAAGCCCAACAGGGCGACGACGTAGAGGAAGACCTAGACTACGATACCTAGACGACGTGGAAGAGGACCTAAGAAGCATTGCTGTGAGAGGATGGAGAAGAAAAGCACTGGATAGAAACGAATGGAAAGAGGTCCTGGAGCAGGCCAAGGCCCATCAAGGGCTGTAGCGCCAACATGATGATGAATTTTTACAGGTTCCTACTATACCACAGGACACACGAAGCATGTAACACCCCGTAGCATGGTTAGTTTGAAATTTGGTAGACTTGTATAAAGCGCGATTGGCCTTTTTTGGTCCCAATGAATGTTTTTCTCACTTTTCCGGTTTCATCGTAAGTGCAAAAAAGCAGAAGTCATGGAAAAAATGTATCTGTAGAATATTTTAACATATTTTAAAATATATTTTGGATGTGAACAATTCCCTAAACTTCAAATAATGTTCAAATATTTTAAACCTATATATTTAAAATGCTTTGAACTTTATTGAAATATTGTATGCGGTTTTTTAAGTTTTATTTCATAAATATTTATATACAACCAAATAAACATACCGAGTGATTTTTAGTTTAGGAGACAAATACGTATATTGAAATTATCAGTAAAAAAATTAAGATTTTTCAAAACCTGTGATATGTTGTGCAAAATTAATTTTTATTCGTAGGTTTTCTTACTATGCTTAAAATTTCAGCTTGCATAAAAATATTATCAGTATATCTATAATGTCAGTACATCTATATAATATATGTTTCTATATAATAGATGTTTTTTGTTTTGTTTGTATAATATAGATGTTTTCACCATAGTTATTAATTATATTTTATTTGTTTTTCTTTGTGTTATGGAAGTGTTGTCAAAAGTGGGTTTAAATTTTGTTAATCACACCAAAGCCTTCATGGATGACAAACTAAAAATGTAATTGTAATTGCATTGATTGAATATAATAAAATTATACAAAAATGTCAATATTTAATTATATCCTTGTAAGTTAAGCTACTTACGTATATAATCCAATTTCTCTGAAGATGGTTATTAGATAAAACCGAAATGTATGAATACAATATTGTCATCTAATTAACTGTTAATAATAAAAAAAACAAATGAAATATAAAATTTTGACATTTTTTCGAGAACAACAAGTCCAAACAACAATATCAAGAATTGTGTTTTCCCCTAAACAAAGATTGCCATTTTAAAACATGTTTCTTTATTTTCATATACGAACACATTTTTGATTTGAAAACGGACTTTTTCATTCGGTGCAAGTGTTTTAGGCGTCTACAGTGACCCATCGACCCAATGAATCATATTGCCGGATGCAGTGTTGTGCAGTTTTAGTCGAGATTGCAATGTTTGCAATTACAATTATAATCTTGTGATCATATTACAAACTAATAAAAGTGAATAGCTATCTAGATTTTTGAGCGGGTACAGAGCAGTAGGCGTGCTCGGCTTTCTACTCTCTCATTCAACGGCTTTTCCAAAACATTGGCAGTATTGTTTTGTTAATATATTGCATTTGGATTGTTTTACAAGTTGTATGTCTTATAATAACGCTAATCCATAATTCTAATCTAAGACTGCACTTCGTTATTATTCCTTTAACTAAACCGGTCTTGGGTAGCCAAACAAAGTCATTTAAATGCAAATCAAATAAGTACAAAAAATGAACTTTCTTATACTTTTGCACTTTGAATCACAGGATTTAGAGAATGGATATCAAATTTAGTAATATCTAAAAATATAGCTTTGCTTATAGCTAATTCTGCTAATACTATTTGTTGTTTGCTCGATAACCTTTACGATACAAGATTAACCACGTCATTAATTAAGGAAGGCAAATAATAAGGAGAAATTGATGATAGAAATATTCAAATTCAATTTAAAGGAGGTCACATAATCGAGAGATTTAGAGACTGCAGATTGAAATCTAATCCGACAAAGTGAAGGGTTATTTATTTTATTGATAAATGGGGGAGAACGGAGATATCTTTTTTACTTGATTTTTAGGTCAGTATTGAGGCCAATTACTAACAGACCATTTCCAATATTCCAATGTCCCGAAAGAAAATATGATACCTCAAAATACAATTTGGATAAAAATTAAAAGAAGTTATAATGAGATACATTTTCTAGTGCCGTTCTTTTGTGTATATTTTTTTAATTAAAACAAAGTCCGACTGAGATAATGGAAAATAATTACGATTTTTTGTAATTCATATTTGATCCAAAACAAGCAGTCTAAAACCTGAAATCCACTTTTGCGAAGAAACGATAATGAATGTATTATTTTATTGTATTCCGTCCTATTGTTTTTCTTTGCCTTTCTCTTTATTCAATGTAAATAAAAATGTACGGTCAGCAATTTAAAACCAAAATTTACTATAATTTTTTTAGTTTCGAATTAGTTGTTTGTTTAATCACAGTTACAAACTCTACAACAATTTTTGTTATGTTAATTACTGATTATTTTTGTATACAGTGATTATAAAAAATTGTCACCAAATGGTGGGAAAAGATTTTAGATGTATATTTAATGTTTTTGGTGACAATAAGAAAAGATAAAAAACAATAAACAAATATTGTCCAAAAGTTTTTATAATCTTTGAAAATAATTTTCTTTTTGTTTTTGATGATTTCAAAAAATACATTTTCCTACTAAACTAAAAGTCGCCCAGTATATTTAATACATGTTCATGTACTCGTCAGATGTGCAAAACTTATTGGCACAATAAAATTAAAAAAATTGTAAATAAAAGCTTTTTTTCATTTGATTTGATCCGCAGTTTTTGATAATCCCTGTAGATTGGAACTGGATGTCTTAGAACGAAGTATTTTTTTTTCGTTTTACAATTTCCTTTATGTAAATTACTGATTATTTTTTGATATATACAGTGATTGCAAAAAAGTTAGCACCAAATGGTGGGGAAAAGACTTTAGTTATAATGTACATTTTTTTTGTGAAAAAATGACGAAAAAACAAATAAATATGGTCCAAAAGTTACAATTTTTGAAAATAATGAATGTTTGTTTTTGATGATTTAAAGCATATATTTTCTTCCAAAACAAAAAATCACTCAGTATATTTAATACATGTTCTTGTCAAATATGTGACAATCTTACTGACAATAAACATTAAACTTACTGACAATAAAATAAAAAAAAAAATTTGAAATAAGATTTTCCCATTTGATATGCACTTTTTCACAATCCCTGTAGATTGAATGAAAATTTTTCAAATGAAAAATAAAAAAAGGCCCGCACGATAATTCAATTGGCGACTGAATTCAAGTGTCATTTCACGTTTGTGGTATATTTATATTCTGTATGAGATCTATTAAAAAGCAAATTAAAATAATTATTAATAATGACAAAAAGTAAAATATAATCAATAGAATATTAATCAAAGCCAAAACAAACGTTACAGTTTTGTGGGAAACTAATTGAAATTGAAGCATTTTTAAAATAATTAGAAAATTTTTAAAAAAAAATTAACCGATTTTATCATTTATTTTGGTTTCAGAATAAATGACAAGCAAGAAACCATGCTTATTGGCGTAAAAAATTAATATTATATCGTAATAAACTTTTTTATCCTTAAATTTCATTCATAAAAGTCTCAGCAGTTACATACTGATTCATATTTAAACGAGACATCCTGTATATTGAAAAAAGGTATATATTAATATTAAATTATCTTAAAAGAAATAGAAAAATAGTAATAAAGTACTTAAATTAAATGGAACATTAGATAACTGATTGTTAATTAAATATTTCTTTAGCAGTATAGGCGCCATCTCCTGGCAACTGACGAACATAAAAACCCAGGAATATACAGCCTTCAACTTATGAAAGCCGGAGACACCTGCCAGTTAATAGAATAACTAATTTAAAAACGTTCCATAAATAATAGATTCCGATTCAGAGAACGTGGCATGTCATATCTTGATTTATGTACTCACCGGATTTTTTTACTAAACAATGCGCGGCCAACAATTTCAGACTGTGGACCTCGAAGAGGAGGGGGTGGAACAGCAACTCCTTGGCGGTCGGCCTGTCGGCGGAGTTCTTCTGCAGACACCTCTGGATGAAGTCCTTCTGTTGCTCGTCTTCCAGGGAGTCTATCGTCTTCTTGATGTTCTCCTCGGTGACCTTGTTGCCGGAATCGCCGTTGCCCACTATTTCTAAGGCGGCCATCTCCAGGGCGCACATGCCGAATGAATAGATGTCCATCGGGGGCCCCATGTTGGCTGAAAATAGAGAATCGGGCATGCTTGAGGTATCTCAGGTGGGCTGGAGGGCTCTTATTGAACCGCAGATGATGGAAATTGATAAAAGTTTAATGATAGGGCTGTCTAACACTGGTATAAAATTAAAAACGGCCTACGTTATATTATATCTCAAAACTATAACAAAAATTATGAATTTACGGTCACCGTTTACGCAAAATTTTCAATTCCTCATAAAATTTTGGTTGCCTCCATTATTTTTGAAATCGCTGAACACAAATTTGACAATAGACATTGTTATATTTATCCACTTTAAAATACACATTTAAGATAAAATTTAAATATTTATTTCAAAGATCTACATACAATTTAAAAGAGCCCATAATAAAACATATTCATCTACCATCAAAAACAGTCCAGGTTATAGATATTTAATAAAGAACGCATAAAAACAGAATTAGGGAAATTATTTCTATTTAAAATAACTTGATCTATTACAAAATAGAACCATTCATGATAAGTATATATTTGTGATATTATTTTGCATATACAGTATTGGACATAATGGTTGGAACTTAGGCAATTTTAAAATAATCAATTAATTATGTGACATATGCATTACTTATATTTATTAATAGTTAGCTAAAGCGTTTTAGGTAAAAATAAGTACACTTATAATTTTGTTAAAAGTGTATTATATTTTTGAGACAAGAAAATAAAAAATAAGTTGGACAAAATGTTTGGGACAAAACGATTTTTCTAAAAACTGATTACGTAATTAATTTTTTTAATATTTGGTGTGATATCCTTTTGCCCTAATCACATCTGCACACCTCTTCGGCATTGATTCGATTAAATGTTGAATAACATTTCTGTCAATGCTATTCCAGGCTTCTGACAGTTTTTCAAAGAGTTCAGTTGCATTTTTTACATTTTCCCGCTGGATTTTTGTATTAACCAACTGCCAAAGATTTTCTATGGGGTTTAAATCAGGACTTTGTGACGGCCGCTTCAGAACATTTATTTTTTCGCATGATAACCACTTTTACAAGCTTCGACGCGTGCTTTGGGTCGTTATTATGCTGGAAAATAAAATTTATCGGCATGGTTGCAAATGTGTAGGATTCCAGTACATCTCTAAGAATGTCTCTGTACACAAAACGATCCATCTTTCCATGTATACGATGTAATGGACCCATACCATACCACGAAAAACACCCTCACACCATAATAGATCCTCCGCCATGTTTTATGGTTGGGCAAAAATACTTTTAATTTAATCGCTGACCCTTAGGACACCGTATATGTTTGATTCCATCACTGCCAAACAAGTTAAATTTAGACTCATCACTAAATACGACATTTTTTCAAACCCTAGTAGTCCAATTGACGTGATCCATTGCAAACGCAAGTCGGGCTTTAACGTTCTTTTTACTTAGTAAAGGTCTATAGCTCAGAAGACCTTGTTCAGCTAACCTACCCCTTACTGTTCTGTCGTATATGCCGGATGGTGTAGTTTTGTTAAGTTTCCGCAGAATTTTCACTGAAGACAGAAATGGATCATTTTGGGATAAACGAATAATTTTTCTTATCCAGGCGTGCAGTTATCTTTCTAGGCCTCCCTGGACTTTTATTGGAAAGCACATTACGACACACTTTAAATTTTCTTATAATTCGAGACACACTGTTCTTTCGTACATTAAGTCTTCTTGATATTTTACTTTAACGAATCCCTTTTTTACAATAATTAATAATTCTATTGCAAAGATCTACACAAAGTGCTTTTCCTTTCGCTATTATGGAAAATATCCGTATGCTTTACTGTTCAACTTCTAAACACTCTTTGACTCTCTGTAAGTAAATACCACGAAATATTTTTATACTAAAGAGTGGTCCAACCGTAATGCACGATGTTAATTGTGAGTCACACCTTAACGTCAAGTTTAACGCCCAACTTAATTTGACATTTCCTTGTTTCAGTGTTTGACAAATTCAACCATGGAGAGGTACACAATTGAGCAGCGCGTTAAGATTGTTGAAGCCTTTTACGAAAATGGGCGTTCAAATCAAAATGCACTTCGTGACTTTTTTGATCAGCATAATCGACCAAATGTGTCCACAATCGGGAGAATTGTGCGCAAATTTCAGCAAACCGGGTCTGTACGAAATGTGAAAACACCTGCACATGCTCGCCCAGTTCGTTCTGCGGAAAACATTGCTGTTGTTCGCGATAGTGTAGCGGAAGAGCCGTCAACCTCGACTCGTCGTCGTGCCCAACAATTGAACATCTCACGAACATCACTGATGCGAATTTTGAATAAAGATTTGAATTTACACGCTTACAAGGTTTAATTGACTCAAGAGCTGAAGCCTACTGACCATTTCAAGCGCCGTCAATACGCCGAATGGTTGGTTGAACAGACAGAAGTGAATGGTGACTTTACAAAGAAAATCATCTTCAGCGACGAGGCACACTTTCACCTCAGTGGATTCGTTAACAAGCAGAATTGCCACATTTGGGCAACTGAGAATCCACGAGTGATTGTTGAAAAGCCGATGCATCCACAAAGAGTGACTGTTTGGTGCGGTTTATGGGCTGGCGGTGTCATCGGGCCGTACTTCTTCGAAAATGAGGTCGGCCAAGCAGTTACCGTGAATGGTGTTTGCTATAGCGAGATGATAACGGACGTCTTGTGGCCAGAAATTGAGGATATGGACCTGGACGATATGTGGTTCCAACAGGATGGTGCCACTTGCCACACAGCCAACGAAACAATGGCACTTTTGCGCGAGAAATTCAATGGCCGTGTTATCTCACGTCGTGGCGATGTTAATTGGCCGCCACGATCATGTGATTTGACACCGTTGGACTTCTTTCTTTGGGGATATTTAAAAGAAACAGTGTACGTCAATAAGCCAAGAACAATTCAAGAGCTAAAGGATGAGATAATTCGGCACATTAACGACATTGAACCTCAATTATGTCTCAGAGTCATTGAAAATATGGACCATCGGATAGAGGTATGCCACCGAAGCCGTGGCGAGCATTTGGCCGATATTTTGTTTCACACCTAATTGTCATAGATCCTTCTATCATAATAAAAAATATTAAGATAATTCTCTGAAAACTTTTTGTTTTATTTACAATTAACATCGTGCGTTTTGGTTGGACCACCCTTTAGATAAAAAGTTCCAACCTTTTTGTCCGATAACAAAATAGAAGTATGTTTTAGTTTTCTTTTGTTATCTTCAAATATTAGCAAAAATTTTGTAAACTGTAGGAAATATTCTAATAATCCGAGAGCAACTGTACTTTTTCCAGATATTTATTTAATACATACATTTTTTTTGGTGCACATTTATTCTGTTCCAACTATTATGTCCAATACTGTAGATATATTTATTTTATGTTTATATTTTAGAAAGCTTACAAATATTTTAGCGGATTTAACGGCATTAAATGATTTTCTAATTATTTATATTACACATATATATTATTTATAGTTAACTTATGCAAGTCCCTGTATACTGACTAAATCCATATGCCCAAATCATATGAATTTAATCAGGGGTGCTTGAATAGAATATGGAAATCTAAATAGAAATTGTAAACACTGCAAGTAAATTAAGAAAATCGGAACGAATAGTAAGTTTTGTGACCACTGTAATATAAGATACGTAGAAAGGAAATATTAGACATTAATAATCGGTATCTACATAGTGTACAGTGAAAGTTATTTGATAATAAAAAGCGAGCTGTTTAATGGGTAAGTTGAAAATTATTATTGAAAACTGTATCTGATTACAAAAAATTTATGTAATTTGTATTCAGCGACCCAATAAAACAAAGAACTGCCATTTCTTGGTTTGCATTTAATTTTGCATATTAAACTCCAGCTCTTAATTTAAGAGGAACATTTTCTTGAGTATGTGGATTGCTATGTTTGATAGAGATAACACTTTTTTTTAATGATCTTATATTCAATAGATTAAAATATATTTAGTGCAATCGCTTTAATGTTTCCTTCATTTGAATCATTTCATGTATTGATAATCATTTTCTTTTAGAATTTGTATGTTATTAAAGTAAAATTTACGGTTTTCCTGTGTTGCAGTTTTGATAATCTTACTGTATTAGAGATAATATTTTTAATACTAAACTATGGCTATAGGCAACTATTGCTTTATCTGCTCTATACACACTATGTTAATCATTATATTTTATTTTGTATACTGTTTCATTTTTTTTTTTTTCGAAACAGCCAGTTTCATATCTTCTACGTTTGACAATGGTTCAATAAACCAGCATCTTAAGAAGATCTAATTTAATTGTATTTAGACCCCAATACCAATATTTCGTCATCTACTAATATAAGAATTCTTTAAAATAAAACCAAAGGCGTTTCTTAACGTTTTGTGGAAACAGTAGATAAATATACTATTCAAAATTGAAAATGCCCTTAAATACAGCACATTTGTAAATTTTCATCTGTTACATAGAGTACAAGTTTTGTGAAATTTTTGTCATTTCACCAAAATTTTGTTTTACTTTGCCGCGAGTCAATTTGTAATTTAAAATAGTTCTTCTAGAATATCACGTTTGTTGTTGCAAGCATATCCTCATATAAATTGTTCATTCCTTAAAGGAATTTACAATATACTTGTACAATCGAGAAATAATATAATGTGACACTTCGGATACGTTCCCCTGATATATAAGCAATGAAAATACTCTGAGAGTTAATTCATAAAACGAATTAATGAAAGTTAATTAACCCTTTTAATTAAAAATTACAATTAATTCTAAAATTAATTCGTTATTACCTATATTTTAGACAGAAGTATCAATAGTCTCATTACATTTCTTCTTGATGGTACATGATTGATTTTTTTTTATGTTTTTCTGTTTTTGACTATTCATAACTTGATTCGGATCGGTACTTGATAAAAGAGAAAATTGTTTTCGATTCGAATTTATTTTGAGAAATCATGATAAATATTAAAAGTATTATGAAAAATTGGTTTTGCCAGAAAAATTTTAAAATACAATAATGTAAATAAACAATGTTGTCATAAATTAAATAATATAATTTCTTCTAAATTTCAATATTCCATTTTTTGGTTACCATTAGTCAATTTACAAGCTATTTCCTCATTTCACAATTTATTATAACCTTTTTATTCATTCAATGACCCTTACATTCTAAATTATTTAGCTCAAATATAAACTAGCATATGTTGCCATTATCCAAAAATACAATTAATGCAAAAATAAAATAAAAAACTGTTGAAACTTTTCCAAAAAGTTCAGCAGTTAAGCAATTTGGGCTTAAAGTCTGATACATTGAGATTTTGATTGCTACCTCACTGAAAGGTGTTCTACACATTTTTTTTTCTAGACAAAGACAAAAATTTTACCTAGTATGCCAAACCAAAACAAACAAAAAATTAATATAATTGACGTTATAATTAACACCAAATTTAGTTTCATGTAAAATTTGTGAAATTGTTATGGATTCATTTCCTGTTTAATGCCCGCTTATAATTTTTTTCATCATATTTACCGGCTTGCTTTTATATTACTGTTCATAAATTCTTTTAATTATACAAACTAGATTAATTATTCCGGATATTAAATATCTTAGAAGTGTTTTGTTGGTTGCATATAACAGACAGACTATGAAATATACTAGCAGTAATCTTATCCTGCCAACAGGACCGTACTCAGGCGTATTACTACATAAACAAATTATTTTCCATATATTTAAATATATTTAGAAAAATGTGGTATACCTTATAAATAATGTAAAGTTAATTGCACTCCTTTTCAAAATAAATAACTCAAAATTAATTGTCTATATTTTATTGGGGCATATAAAAAACGCCCCAGCTCATTATTTCCCAATTATATTACAAAATTTTAATATGAATGGGACATTTTCTAAAAAAAATATAATTTTAATATACAAATTAAGTTAATTTGGGATTATATATTAGTTTAAATTTGATTTAAAATTACTGCTTTGTTGTTATAGAGTAACATTATCTATGATTTTTTTTATTTGTCTAAATCTGAACGGTGAATTAACTTTATATATATAGATATATTTTTTGAATGCAAATATTAATTTTTTTTAAACCTGCAAATTTTAATTAACGACTTATTTTAAAATTATTTAAAAAATTTTAATTGTAAATACTGATTTATTAAACAATTTTTCAGGAGTTTTTATGTTCATTGAAATTCTATTCCATTCATAAGCTGTTCAATCTAAACATTTTAATATACTTGAATTATAATTGTTTAAATAAAGAAAATTAATTAAAGTATATCTAAAGAGTTACTGATGGATTTATTGCAGGAAAGTCCAACCCTGTTTACAATGGAAAGGATTCCGTTCTATTCTTTAATCAAGAATTTATTAAACTCAAATCAATAAAGGGGGGGAAATTAGATACTCAAGTAACCGTTTAATTTATTTATTTCAGTGAAGATAAATACTGATTTAGCTATTTATGTAAAGCATATTAAAAAGCCAAATTAATCTTTAACAGTTTAATAAAATTGGTAAATGATAATGTGTAGTGACATGAATGAAACCGTGTTATTAAAAAAAAAGGCACAGAATATAGTACCGAACACAGAGAAACAGTCTGCAGAATAAAAATAACATGCAGAAAATAAGTAATAATGTAAACCATCACCAAAAGATATGTATCAAGATTTTAGTAATATAAGTTTGAAAAATCTTTGTTCCAATTTGCATTGTCTATTTATTCGAATGTTTACAAAAAAGATAAAATACGTGTCGAGGATATACACGTGTCTAAATATTAATTTGTCTCAATAAATTTCGTACTTGGCGCCCGACGTGAGGCAAAATAGGTCCCACGTGAAGCGCCAACACGCCGATTTTGAAAACAACCAGCGTGTATTTTGGAACAAAGATATTCCGTCGCTAAAAAAACATCTACAAACTAAAAAAAAATCCGATTGCAAACACAATATATATGTACAGTGATAAAAACTAAAACCACAACATCAAAATTTGCAAAAAATTTGGTACTTACTAGGATGTTCTGGCGCAATGAAATGCATATTTTTGAAATCGTCCTGGCATGTTTTTACGTGATGGTTTATGGAATCAGGAGCCACTAGAGAAACGAAAGGGGAAATTAATGGAAAGTTTTTAGCTACAAATGGTGGCTGATAGAAGGAAATTAACAACAAACAGACCGTCGAACCATTCTCGAATTAGGCGCTTACACAGATCGGCTGCCGATTAGGCGGTGTTAATAATTGCATTATTTCGTCTCTTGGTTATCACAATAGCTTTCGGGGGGGGGTTGGTTTGTCTTTTTTCGAAAATGATTAGGGTGCGCAACGAGGGCGGACGCTTTACAGGATATCCTTACTCACGCGTCTGGCTGTGCGTGTAACGTATTCGGGGAAAAGTTACCTTACATACACGGGACGCGTGAACATGGATTAACGCCCGCCATACAGAGCACGCCCTGTATGCGCAGTTCAGCAGGTTCGGCATTCAGAAAGTTTTAAACATCGTGGTTATGTTCAAACGCATATATTTCTCAATTGAATATAATATTTATTACAAAGGAAATAAATATGAGAGACACCAATCTAGATTTAAATATACTTAAATAAATATAAACACTAGTTTTTTAGAACAATTATACAGTTATTGCAATTCGATTACCATTGTTTATACCTTATAGTATAAACATAAAAATATGACGAAAATTTACGCGAAAAAATTATTATTAGGCATTTTTTGTGCCTCACACGGAGCGCCATCGATTGAACGTATGGAGCCAAAAAAAACCAAATTTTTACATTTCATTCCAACCCTTTTAATTAGATTCCAGAATTTAATGACACAGCGTAGGTTGACCCGAGTGAAAATTGTAGGCGCCCGATGAGGGGCATCTTATATGCACCCACATAGAGCGCCACATAATATTTATATGAAATTATGATTTCATCAAAAACGTCATACTTGAATAGTCTCTTTTTAACTAATAACAAAAAAAAAACGTATAGTTATAAAATTATACACAGAAAATACAATAAATAAAAGAAACTAAGTGCAATAAAGATCGTATTGATGTTAAATAAGTCATAAACATTTGTATGCACGATTACTCTATAATAAATTGTAACACTGTGAAAATAAATACTGACCATAATGCCAAATATTTTTTATTCGATTAACTCAAATTATGGCGCCTAACGTGGGGCGCTTTTTTTGTAATCGTTCTAATTGTACCGTACAGAATTGAGTAATAAAAATTTAAGATACAAGTAGTGACAAAGTAAGCCGGAACTTGATTAAGTAATTATTTACATTTTTTGACTTTCTATAAATATGTACAGTGGTGGACTAAAGTTAAGCAACCTAGTGAAAATAAATGTTTATTCGACAAACAATAAAAATATATTATTAATCTTATTACAAATAAATCATCTTTACATTGTCACGAACTGATCAATTGTTGGTGTAATAAATAAATAAATTAATACTAAAACTAAACGCTTATTACATTACGATAGTGACATAAGTGAAATACAACCTAAGAAAGTTATTAAAAAATAACTGTGAATTAATATGGTGTAGCATGTCTATTATTTTGTATTACAGCAGCACATCTGTGAGGCATAGATGATATCAAATTGTCTATTATTTTGGGAGAGATCTATTGCTATGCATTAGAAGAAGCGACAAAGAATTCTTGGCAATTTGAGAAGACGTTGTTCTGTCGAACTTGTCTGTTTACAATAGCCCACAAATTTTCCACTGGATTTAAGTCCGGAGACTCTGCCGGCCATGGTAAAACTTGTACGTTATTGTCCCTAAACCAAATTTTTAAGAGCCTTGCTGTATGTTTTAAATCGTTGTCATGCTGACAGATACAATATATTGGCATTTCCCATTCGGCATGAGGTAACATAACATTCTGCAATATATTTCTACACATAAACTGATCCATTAAAGCATCTACTTTAAATAATGGTTCTACACCAAAGCCTGAGAAACAGCCTAACACTAATACACGACCTCGTCCATGTTTCACCGTTTTAATACAACATCGTGGATTTAAATCTCTGGCCAGGAGGTCGTCGTACATAACACAGACCATCATTTCCTATGAGATTAAACTTCGCTTCATCGCTAAACAAGACAGTTTTCCATTTTTCAGCAGACCAGTGTAAGTGGTCACGTGCAAATTTAAGTCGGGCCTTTATATTTTTGTTACTCAATAATGCCTTTTTGGTAGGTCTTTGGGCATGCAAGTCTGCTTGTACTAGGCGTCTGCTGACAGTTCTTGAACACACGTTGAGTCCTAAACCTGCTCTAATTTGAGAAGCAATTGCAAATGGGTCCTGTTTACTTTTCCGACAAACTCCGACTCTTGTCGTCATTTTCCGAGGCCGACCAGAACGCGGGACAGTTGCGACTGTTTGTCTATTCCGATAATGTTTCAATATACGGGATGTTACTGATTTATTTATATTAAATTGTTCAGTAATATTTGCTTGTGATGTATTCTGCTCGTTCATTCTTACAATAGGTAATATAGTCATTTTTCATGAAAATCTGTAGTTTTTGCGTAATTAATAGAATTAATTCACTCATTTATGTAAACAAAGTCACGTGTTCGAAAATGCTAGTCTAATTGGTCCACATCACTGTATGGGGAAGTATCCCACTCGTCACTGTTTTGATTTGGTTTAGTGCTAACAGTTTGTAAAATTTGTAACAAGTGCGTTTTATAAAGTGCCTAACGGTATGGAGCCGATAAAACACAAATTTTATAAGTATTGCATCGTGCCAATGTATACAAATACTACGGTATCAACGCCCGAAAAATTGTTCTTTTCGGTTCCCAAAGAGGAAAGAATGCGGAAGAAATGGTGCGTAGCAATGAAAAGGGACGAAAAGAAAAATATAAAGCAATCAAGTTCGATGCCGCTATATTGTTGCGAGGATCATTTTATTGAGTACCTAATAACATTTATTTGTTTTAGATGTATTTGTACATAACCCCACTCTCAAGTTGTATGCTGTTTTCATATTACTTGCCGCATGGAATATTTAGAAAATGTTTGTTTTGGAAGTCATTAGATATAGATACTTAAATAAGATTTACATTTGAATCTTTCTTACAGTTGGAGGAAGCCATGGAAAATTACTGGAATATAGACTGGCTCAAAATGTACAGAGGCTAAGTTTGAAAAAGGGAATTCTACCTCATATTTTCAGCTGTCAGAGAGAACCAGTACCTGAGCGATAAACTGGAGGCCATAGTCTACACACAATTGTTCAATATTAATAATAATAAATAGATTCGCACACCGAAAAAGGAATATTTAACGAAATTACACTAAACGCCCATCTATCTCTCAACAAAATAATATATAGTGACGTCACGCGACAGCCATTTGCATTTCTTGTGTTTGTTATTGCTACTGCCATTACTATTGCTACTATTACTGTCTATTATTGCACAAAAAGTGGTAAATTTAACGCTGTATGGATTTAATGACCTATAGAATGTTTTGACAACATAATTAAAAATCATGCAAATTGCCTATTGCTAATTTTACATCGTTAGAATACATTTTCCGCGACATGGCTGTAGGGCACTTGTTTATAGAGCTGGCACAATTCTCTAATGCGCATCTCACTTGCTCGTTAATATACCTTACTTTCAGGGGATTCCCTGATTGGGTCATTATTTGTTGCCTAACTTTTGTCACCTTGTTATCGGTTATTAACTACTGCATTTAATTCTGCTATGTTTTTATTATACCAAGGTTTATCTATTTAAAAAGTGTGAATTGATGATTATTAAATTAGGACAGTTTCTGTCTGGATATTACGTTTCTTTAAAATATGAAATATAATATAAGTTGCTTGACTTTTGTCCACCACTGTATATATTTATCGACAGCGCCGTCATGATTATATTCATTTGCATCCAATTTTGGAGGTGTAATTTTACGAAAATAGACCAAACAAATAATAATACCCCATATTCTATAAATAGTAAATTATGCACGATGAATATGTATAAGAAACGCCCACCTTAATTCAAAGAAATTAAATATTTACCGAGGAGAACGTGACAAGGCGCGGAAGCTAGAGACAGAAATCGACTCTCACTCCGTACCCTTTGTTATATTATAACATCTTATATTTCAATTTTAATTCGAGTTATCAAATATCTACAACTCTATTCAATTTCAAAATATTCGGTTAAAGAGATACGTTAAAAAGGTCAACAATAACACGAAGTAGAATTAATAACTCAATAAATGTTTAACTGATAAAGTAGTTGA
Organism: Rosalia funebris; assembly: GCA_037954035.1. NCBI lineage: Eukaryota > Metazoa > Arthropoda > Insecta > Coleoptera > Cerambycidae > Rosalia > Rosalia funebris. The sequence goes on along the minus strand of JAZFAV010000039.1, from coordinate 16,070,414 downwards.
CAAGAAAATATCAAAATTGCAATAACTGTTTAATTGCTTTTGAGGTTATAATTTTATAACCTTAGTTTTGTGTTGGACATAAAACTGTGGACATATTCTAATTATAAATATTCAGATAAATTTAAACCTTGGCAATACACAAGCCTCTTGTCTTCTACATAACAACACGTTAGCCTTTTGTTTGACAGATGATGTCAAATGTCAAATAAAATTCTTTCATGGGAAACAATTATAATAAAGATCTGTGAGGTGTCTATATGAGAAGTGACAATCCATCTCATGGACTGTTAGATCTCACGATGCCTGTCGATTTTTCACTATATTTGTTCTTGTATAAGGTGGGTATTTTATTTGACATTTGACAAAATTGTGACAGCGTGTTGTTATGAAGCGAAACCGAAACTCGTTTTTTTGTGCGGTGTCTCTTCTACTTACGTAGAAACGGTATATAACACTTTTTTTCTCAACCCATGTGAAAAACAGTTGAACGCCGAAGATCTGAGCTGCGCTTAACGATCCGCTGCCGCTAATCAAACCCTATGCAGCGGTTGTCAAAACTCCGATCGATTTGAACCAATCTGAATTACTCAAAGCGGGACACAATACTTTTTCGGAAAAAAAATGATAGTTTTTTTTTTCAATGACATAACGATGTATATTTTTTTTGTTTTTTAATTTTTGTGATTACCTGATCCAATCTTGACGAGTCCATTGTGTTGTATAAAAATGGTATCGCAGGTCAGATTGCCATGGATGATTGGTGGTGAACAGGAATGCAAGTAACTGGAAATAAAACAAACAGACTGCATTCATAGAACTTCGACGACAGTGTTGCCAGACTGTGTGCGTGTTAGACGGGTGGCTGGAGTTGTTGCGGCGCGGGAGGAGGGGGGAGGAGGAAAGGAAACGCAACTCGCTGGGGACATAAGAAAAAAGGGATGGCGTTGAGGGCGGTTATGACGACACATGCGGTAATATATTTTCGGAGGCGGAGGATGTCGATAAACATGGGGTACATTCGTAAACTTTTTTTTATCATACTACGAAATATTTGAAAAATAAAAGTGCATAATAGTAAATAAAAAAACATATACACTAAAAATGCCGTCTGTTCTATTCAAATATTAACAAAAATGTTACGGTATTAATAAGCATGCCTTTATTTTATCTTTAAAAAAGGTTCGAGGTTGTTTAAAAATGAATTAATACCCCATATCTACGCCACAATTTACATGGTAACAACTGTTTAATTTACCTCTTTATATAGGATTTTTTTGTAATATTCTTCTTGACTTGCAATACATTATACATGCTGTATATGGGGTTTAATTATTGACAGCATATATTTTTATATAACCTTAAAATTTTTATATAAGTATTTTTTTGTTTGGTCGTCTTTGGCGTTACATTAATGTACGTTTATAATAAATAGCACTATATATTTGAAGCTAAAATAATAAAGTATGTCTTTTTTATTAGACACATGTAACCAAGCCAACAAATTTGGAAAGAAATATTTATTAACACGGTACAATAATTCTGACTCAAATTAGCTATGAAATACTGATATTTTTGCCGATATTTTTTGCCGTGTTTTGTTTTCGAAGGAAATATTTCACAGTGTACGAGTATTTTAATATTATTTATTTTTTGCAAAAATAGTAAGTAAGCATCACCAAAAATGTGAAAAATAAATTAAATAAATATCATAAAAAGAAATCAACAATCAAATAAAATTAATCGAAAAAAAGTTAAATGAAAAGTAATTTTTTTTTATCAAAAAATTTACGAATATCGCTCCATGTTAATTAAAGTATTAGGTACCCAGAAAAAAAAATTAATACGGAATACATTCAAAAAGGATACTGTGAATACCTACAAGAAAAAATAATTTTAAATAACAAAAATATAATACGCTTAAATTGGGTTGGAATGGTGGGAACATTTATTTGAAAAAAATATTTTAATACAGAAAAAAAAACAGATACGAACATGTAGACGGAATAAGATTCTAATTTATTTGTCGATTATTAAAATATTAAGATTCTTCGAGAACTTTAAGAACACAAGATGTTTTTCTTCTGTTTCTTGTTTTAAAACTCCACAAATGCTGATATTTCAAGTTCTGGTATATCATACTTTTTAAACTGAAAATTATATCTCTAACATATTAATACTGATTTTAAAAAATACATATGTATTTCCAATATAAATTTTATATAAATTGCTAGCATCAAGTGAAATATCTAAGATTTTCTGGAGAGCTCCCATCAAAAGAGGCTAGTAATCTTATGATGGCCATATCTTGACTACGAAAATTATGATATATAACAGAATTATTTAAAAGAAAAGCAAGGGCGTGTCTCAACGCTCAACGATGTTTATTGGTTTATTTTCTATGTAGGTTTAAATTTTATAGTCCTACCACTTTGATAAAAATCTACATATTTATTAACGTGATAGGACTATATATTTTTTTTGAATAAAGGCAAAAATATGATTTCGTCCCGACAATATGCTATTCACTTTCGATCTCAAGATTATAACCATTGTAAGTTCGTTAGCCCCTATTAATTTAATTACAAAGAACAAAGTATTAAACCTGGATGAGTATAATTAAAATTGTCGAAAAATAAGTACACGTGAGCCATTTCGTTGATTCTGATTAAGATTTGGCTACGTTTAGTATAGATAACACGAATTTTTTACATTTAAACGAAATTGACGTCACAACCGATTTTGTGGTTTCAATAGTGTTATTTTAAATAAATCGCGTGTAGCATTCCATCATCGTATTTTGTGTAAAATTTCCTTTTTCAACGATGCAGAAGGCGTTCAACACCGCCTTCTCATACATAAAAAATGCTGGCAATAGATAAAACATTGTTCGTAAATCTAGTTGCTTAAATTATAATTAAATCGTCAGACTCAAGTACAGTTTGTGACATGAACAGAAAACTGTGTCGTTGAACAGAAAATTTGATATAAAAGACGACGATGGAATGTATCTTTTATATTCAAATACATTGAAAGTGGCACAAGTCAAAATAATTCCCAAAATGTTAGTGGTTGAACACCATGTACCATTGAGAAATAATGTGGTGAGACTCTTTAGATACGATCTCCTGAGTTCTCGGCTATAATGGTTTAATTTTATAGTTAATTATATTCATGGGTGCGACCGTTTTGAAACCAAGGAAGGGAACGTATCGAAGAGAGACTCATTACGTTCTTTCTCGATGGTACACGTCAATTTTAAATTGGCACCCGAAAAACTTGATCTCGAAAACCAGCGATCTGAGATATGTTTACTGCTATGTTATTATTAGTCCTAACAGTAGTCAGGGTGTAGATCTAGATCTGTATTTCTAAAAGATTGTTAATTTGTGTCGAAATCTTGTGTGTAAAATTTAAGAACGGTGTTAGAACGTACGGTGGGGGAGGGACACACGAGGGAAAACGGGATGTGGGAGAAATTAAGTGGAACCATTCGATCTGGCAACGCTGCTTGACGAACGCCGGCCGATCTCATCGCTGCAAACTGCTGAACAAAACGTCGGGTTTTCGTGCCGATCGACATTGAAAAAAGTGATTACTCAAAAACTAAGGCCACTAAAACGAGCGCGCGCATCGCACCGCCAATTATCTGTTACATTTGGGGTTTCGAGCTTGGGACCTCCGAACCGCCAAACGCCCAGCCGGGCCGCCGAGAGATCGAAAATGAAACAGATAATTACTTCCTCCTGAAAGAGAACGCAAGGGTGACGTGATTTAGTGGCCTTTTCGTGACTGCGTGATAAAACTGAAACGCGGCATAAAAATCTCCGATTTGTCCTTACTTTTTTTTAATATAAGCATCATTAATCATCAATACAGAAACTGAGAGGCTCACACTTACCTTTGTGCAGACACTGTGAACACATGGATTAACAATAATACAACAACATACAAGAGTAAATACTAAGACAATACTCGGCCACAATAATTCATCTACATACTTACAAAAAATCTGACTATTGTGGACGATATGGGCATTATAGTATAGTAATAAAAAAACAACTTACATACTACATTATAAAAAGAACGGTTCAGTATAAATATCATCGATAGGGCACTTAGTCTTAACCTAGGGTGTCGTATTACAATTAGACCTGCTTTCGTCTGGATCATATTTACCTCAACGCTGAGAGGATTTGTGTACACCACCTTCTCCACGCTTGTAGGGGCAGCCTTTTCACGTTTCGCTTGGTTCGCTTCAGGAATTGCTTCAATGAACCCGACGACATGTACTCCGTGATGAAAATAACCTTAAAATCAAGAAATCGTGCGTTATATACGGTTTGCATCCACTATTTGTATTTCCTGTACAAGCCGAAACCGTCAACGTGGCAACGCCGTAGGGGCAATTATCGCGTAGCTTTACGCAACGGTAGCGGCATCTTGTGGTGAACGTAAGATTGATAGTGACATTTAAGAGACTTGAATAATGTGTGAAGTTGTCATTATTATTTTGTTACCTTAGGATTACTGTTTTATTCCTGCTAGTTGCTTTTTGTTATTTTACATATATTTAATTATGCTAAATGGGCAGTGAATGTTCGAAATGTTGCTAGGTTTTGTTTCTGAATGTTGATTCTGGGGATATGGCCGCGACCGTTCGAGAATGTTAGGTTAAGTACTCGTATATGTATATAGTGCTTTCGAAAAATAATGAGTAAATTCGTTAAACAAGGATGAGCTTTTGGGAAAACCTCTCGGACCCGTCAAACTTTATTTTTAGCTACGCATTTTTTTAAATACAATTAATACACACAGGGTGTTTTAGAAAATACAAAATTTTGAAAATGTTGTGTGAAATGTGCTATGAAAGTTCTGTAGTTTTTAAATATGCTATTTTTTTTCTCATAGAAAGTACATGAAACGTGAAAAAAGTATGTTCTCTTTATATAGAACACTATAAAAAATAACGTCACTTTCAGTGAACCCGAAATTATATTTCCGTCAAAGATGATTCAATTATTTACTTTTTGATATTCACAAAATTGATAAAATTTTGTACAATGAAAATTTTCCGAGTAGGCAGTGGAAATGAGCAGCTATCAAATGAGGTTTTACTCGCAACCTGTTGCCTTTTAATAATAATTTTCAAAATGGCGCCGCAACCCGATCTTTGATTATTATATTACTCCTATTATTTAGATATTACTTAGCTAAAACGTTAGTTGTATACTTTAATGTATGCCAATTTTTGTTCTTTTAGGTCACTCGGTTTCAAAATTAAAGAGGAAGGGGGGGACTTTATAATATGCGCATTGTATGGGGTGTCTCAGTTGGAACTATAGGATTTGAATTGTGTGCCATTTCTGTTCTGCCAGAGATAGGGCATCAATATTTAATGACTGTCATCTAAAAACTATATGACGTCAACATGTCGCGATTAACAGTTCAACAACGAATAGTTTGTGTAGAACTGTTTTATGAAAGTGAGCTATTAGTTACAGTTACATTAAGACAAATTCGATAAAATGAAGTGCCTACAGAGTTAACGGTCTGTAACTTAATCAATAAATTTGAAGAGACGGGTTCTGCTATTGACAAAGCAATACCAATACATCCTCGTTGTGATCGGTCAGATGAAAATATTGTTGCAGTAGAAGTATTGTACACTGTGTACGGGAGTATCCAAACACATCAATTCGACATCGTGCACAACAATTGAATCTGTCAAGAACCACCAGGCATTAGATTTTAAAGAAAGATCTGCATCTATCAGCATACAAAATTCAGTTGACACAACCATTAAAAGTTACAAACCATTTATTATTTATATCGTACATTTGTTAATTGGGTGTTAGAAAGGAAAGAAAGTGATACTGACTTTTGCAACAAAATTTTATTCAGCGATGAAGCACATTTTCATGTTGGCGGATACGTCAGTAAACAAGATTGTCGAATTTGAGGTGTTGAAAATCCAGATGCTGTTCACGAAAAAGGAATGCATCCACAGAGATACACAGTTTGGAGTGGTGGAGTAATTGGACCATACTTCTTTGTAAATGAAGCTAGTAGGGCTATCACAGTAAATGGGACATGTTAAACAATTTCTTTATCCACCAAATTGATTATTTGGATTTGATCTATATGTTGTGCACGACATCGAAGTGATGTGTTTGGATATTGCTGCAGCTGCAGCAATATTTTCATCTGACCGACAAAAGGGGATGTATTGATATTGCCTTATCAATAACAGAATCCGTCTCTTCAAATTTCTCGATTAAATTACGAACTGTTAACCCTGTAGGTGCTTCATTTTGTCCTAATTTTGTGCGGATTTTTCTTAATACAACTGTAAATGATCGCTCACTTTCATAAAACAGTTGTAGACAAACTATTCGTTGTAGAATTGCTAATCGCGGCATGTTGACGTCGTATGGTCTGTAGATGGCAGTCGTTAAATATTGACGTCCTATCCTTGACGGAACACAAATTCAATTCCTATAGGTCCAAATAAAATACCCTATACTCGTAACTTAAATTATCAAAGGAATTTAAAGAATTCATTAACTAATTCTATTTAAGATAAGAAAATAGGGTGTTTCATTTAAAATCTAGTATAGACACTGTTTATTACATCGAGCGTATAATAGTTGGTGACAAAAAAAAATAAGGAAAATGTAACAATTGCAAGGTTCGGTTTACAAGCCTCGAAAATAACGGAATATTAAATAATAATAAAAAAACTCTTACCCGAGGTTTGTCGTTGTGCGTGTCCGTCCAATATCGGTGGAATTTGACAATGTTCGGATGCTCGAGCTGGGTGAGATTTTCGAAAATGAGTTGGATCTTTTCCTCCTGGTTCTTAAAATTCTTTCGCTCCGAAAATTGGACCTCGTTCCAAACGACCTCGACGCCTTCCTCTGTGTCCATGGCCAGGTAGGCGCAGTCGATTCCTGGCACATCTCTCTGTTCAACCTGAAACGAGGACAATATAAGAATTTTTTTTAAGGTGCCAGTAAAACCTACCCCTTACTTGAGTGTAAGATAAACGGCTAATGGTGTTTCTGTAAACTCTTAGGAAACAATTCCCTTGATAAGACAATTCCAAGAGATAAAAGAAAGCAAAATAATATGCAAGTACTCTAAAGGGGGCTACACACCTTCCGTTTATCTGTGCAGTTATTTGTCGTAAATAACTGTGCGAAAGTCTGTACATTTATGTGAACTGAAAGCGTGTAGGCTACGTCCAGTTTTCGCCGCGGTCCCGTTCGATTTTTCTTCAGTTCTCTCCTCACTTTCCGACAGGTTTGGTTCAAAAAGCATTAAAATTAAATGAAGTTCAATGGGTGACAGAAAAAGAAGAGCCGCAGTATGTTGTATAATTGCAGCTGTGTTGCTAGAAGAAGAAGAAGGAAAAATCGCCGCCAACGTTAGTGCAAAGATTGGTATAAACGCCAAAAGCGCATCTGTATTTTAAACCATGGTTATCATGAACATAAACAGGAAGTCAACTGAACAAACTGTACGATAAACTGCGCAGATTATCGTTGCAAAAGAGGGTCCAAATGCACAGGTTTTTCATCTGCGTAAATACCGGTCTAAACTTCGCAGTTCACACAGTTTATCGCTCAGGCATGACGTCACACCTGATAAACTGCGCAGAAAAACGGAAGGTGTGTAGCACCCTTAAGAGACTCCAGAGCGTTTGCATTGTATTTTATACAGGGTTAGTCAAAAGTAGGGTATGGCCGCTGTAGTTGCCTGGTAATATGAGTTTTAGAAGAGAACGTTGTAAACGAAAGTTTTAGGGAATCAAATGAGACACTCTTTAAAACCTTATTTCAGTAATATATAGAATATTGCAATGAGAAGTAATGGTTACTGCCAAATTGCAATATACAGTGCTTTCATAAAGTAATGAATAAATTCGTTAAAAACTCAAGGAATAATTTTTAGGAAAACTGTCGGACCCGTCAAATTTTATTTTTAGTTGCGTATTTTTTAAAATATAATTAATACATACAGGATGATTCGTGTAAGAGGTATGACAACATGTCGCGATTAACATTTCAACAACAAATAGTTTGTGTACAATTGTTTTATGAAAGTAATAATTTACAGTGGCATTAAGAAAAATTCGCATAAAATTAGGACCAAATGAAGCGTCTACAGAGATAACAGTTTGTAACTGAATCAAGAGACGGGTAAAGGGGGTAAGGCAACACCAATATGCCCTCGTCGTGGGCATATTGCTGATAAAAATCTTGCTGCAGTGAGAGAAAGTGTACGGGAGTATCCAAACACATCAATTCGAAGTCGTGCACAACAATTGAACTGTCAAGAGCCACCACGTATCGGATTTTAAAGAAAGATCTGCATCTGTCAGCATTCAAAATACAATTGACACAACAATTAAAAGTTACAGGCCATTCACAACGTCATATATTTGTTAATTGGGTGTTAGAAAAGAAAGAAGGTGATGCTGACTTTTGCAACAAGATTTTCTTTCACATTTTCATTTTGATGGCTACGTCAGCAAACGCATTTGGGGTGTTTCAGCAGCCCAAATTCGATAATGGGAAATGGGGAACGCTGTCGAGACATGTCAAACAATTTCTTTTTACACCAAGTTGACGATTTGGATTTAAACAACACGTGTTTTCAGCAAAACGGTGCAACGTGTCATACAGCACGTGCAATCATATTATAATAATTCTGTATCATAATAATTCTGTTGTGTACCACATTTCCTGATCATGTTGTCTCGCGGAATGCTGACATCAACTGTATTGCAAGATCATGTGATTCAACACCACTGGACTCTTTGTGGTTATGTCAAGGGAAAAGTGTACGCCACCCAGCCAGCTACAATCAATGATGTCAAATCAAATATTCAACGTGTTATTCGCGAAATCGAGCCAGTTTTACGTGGACCGCATTATGGACAATATTGCTATACGAAGGACATCATGGCAGATGAGTCGAGGAACGATATTCTTCTCAATTTAAAGCCGTATCGTCTCCATTGTATGTTGATGAATAAACAACCTCAGATTGTCAAATATTAGTTTTATTCACAAATAACATCCTACAATTTCAAATGAGACACCCTATACATAACGAACGTGATTCATAGAAACATAAGAGGTACGAAACGTTAGAAAAAGATATATGGAACATAATAATTCTGGGATATTATCCACGAGCTTATGGAATATATCATTTCTTTGTCCACCACTGTATATTATTCTCTCATAATAACGAGCGTTTACATTACAAACGTATAGGCTAATTATTTAATATTAATAATATAATTACACTGTCCGTAAAAGGCGTGTAAGTGGCGAGACAAAAAGTGGCATGACTAATTGACAGACATACATATGTATGTATGTAAGACGCATACACTGCAATAATATGTATTGAGACTTTCATACAATCGTCCATTGTTCGATTCTGTAAAGCCGTACGCGTAAGCTTCCGAAGTTTGTAATGCGTCTTAACTGATAGATAAATAATCGATTGCAATAATAATGAAGGAAGTTGATGGAAATCAATGGAATTCTTTGTTGCTTTGCCACGTTCTATTATACAGTGCTAAAGTTTAATAGTACCCATAACTTTGGATCTAAGAGGCCTAAAAGATGCCGTTGCGACGTCTTTGAAAATTAGTATATGACAAAAATGTGCGAGTATCATTAGAATTTTTTTTTAATTGATTAGAAGTAATATTGCTCTGCTACTACACTGACAGGTCACACAAAAAGTCACTTGGACGTTTCGCTTGGACGGAAATTTGCTTTAGAGCACTTTTGATTGATTCTAATATGGCACGTTCTTTAGAAGAACAATTTAATTCGATTTTAATTATTGTCGAGACTGGAAGAAATGTACAGGCAGCTGACAGAATTTTCAGTGAGAGATATCCCGATTGCCATATCTCTAGAGCATACTTACGATATATACTGCAGAAGTTTCAGAGAACGGGTAGTATTGGGTTGTCCAAAAAGTAATTTCGTTTTTCCGAGTTAGCCACTTCGTCATTAACCATAGCCTTGAAGCCTTCCTCCCTATTTAACCCTGATATTTAACTTGTTTACTACCGTTATACTCGTGAACTTGTTTTATTATTGTTGTGTGTGAATCTGATTTTTCCCTCATGGACGTCCCAAAGTCAGACCGACCTAAAGAAGTCGTTCCCGAGCATTTACGAGCCTTAATTGAGGCAAATCCTCGCCAAACCATGCAGCGAAAATCGGGACGTGAAAATCTAGTGTACAGAATCACCTTAAACAACTTGGGTTTGTCACTAGACTTGATGTTTGGGTTCCTCACAAACTCAGCGACTCCAATTTAATGGATCGCATCAACATCTGCGATATATTAAGGATTCGTCAACGTAACGATCCCTTTTTGAGAAATATGGTTACTGGAGATGAAAAGTGGATCATTTACGACAACGTCAGCTGAAAAATATCGTGGGGAAAGTCCGGTGAACCTTCTCAATCCACGCCAAAGGCAGGGCTTTACCCCAGGAAAGTTTTGTTGTCCGTCTGGTGGGATTTCAAAGGAATCATTTATTTTGAGCTACTCCCGAGGAACGAAACAATAAATTCGGACATTTACTGCGAACAACTACAAAAATTGAACCAAGCCATACAGGGAAAGCGCCCAGAACTTGTAAATCGTAAGAAGGTCGTCTTCCATCACGACAACGCTCGACCTCACACTTCTCTGCACACCCGGAGGAAATTGTTGGAGTAGAGTGGAATGTTTTACCCCATCCACCGTATTGTCCAGACTTCGCGCCCTCAAATGTTCACCTATTCCGCTCCATGGATAACAATTAACGAAACTTAACATTTGCCAATGACGAGGAAGTCAGAAATCATTTAAAAACGTTTTTTGCGAGCAAACCGCAAATATGTTATGAAAATGGTATTGTGAAGCTTACTGAGAGATGGAAGAAAGTTATTGAAAATGAACGTACATTATTGATTAACATAATTTGTAATAACTATAATGTTAATAATAGATACAACGAAAAAGCCGAACGAACTTTTTGGACAACCCGATATTTAGGATGAAAAAGAATGGACGCTCAAGCAATATTGTAGAAAACCAACAAATAAATATTGTCACACAAATAAAGGTTATGATTGACATTTTCCATATATCCAAACAATTGGGAAAGCGTTAATTAACAAAAATAGTAGGTGCATACATAAATTCTCCTTGTCCTTGGTGTAAATGATTAATAAAAATGTCGAGTACATAAACGCCCTTAAGAATATGTCGTAACAATATATTGGAGATCTCGTACTAGTATTACCCTTTAAGGTTGGAATCCCGAAGAGATCAACCATGACTTTTAAGTCAATTTTCAGACATCGAAGTTTGCAGAGAAAAGTACTGAGGGCTGTATGAGGTATTTATCATTTCTATTCAGTAGTGAGTACAGGAAGAAGAGAAAAATGTATGAGTGTACTCAAGTTAATTTTCAGGAAATTATAATGTTCGATGTCTTCACTTTTAAAATCTCCGTGATTTTAAAAATGAAGATAAAAATGTACAACGAAGTTCGTAGAAAAAAGTACTGAGGGCTGCGAGGTATTCCAATTATCACATTAATTCAGTAATGAGTGTCTGAAGAAGAAATAAAATTGTACGTATTCAGAGATATTTGCGATACATAAGTAACATGTAATTAACATGCGATATGTAGTAATTAATGCACCCCTAAGAGCATCAACATAGCATTGACCTATTCGAGTTCGTTTGGGTTAAGCTCTTCAGAAACTTGTTATTTTCCTCCTTTACTTGATTCAACAGATCCAGAGTACGGTCCTGTTTTTATATAAATGGCCAGTATAGTAGTATATGTATACACTACTATTATATTGACTGTTTAAAAACCGTTAGGAGTTTATTAAAAGTCCTATATTTTTGTTGAAAGTGCGACTTTTCTCTTCGACAGCTTGAGAATAATTAGTTTTGTGTTATGTATGTATGTATACTTTAAAAATATTTATGCGAACAAACAGCCGTCGTCTGTGACAAGCGGTGATTAGGACGCTGGAGCTAAACCAACAATTTTCTATTGATTTTCAGCTTTCTACGGATTTTTCTGCGATAAAACTTAATTGGCAACAGACTCATCTGAAAGTTTAATCGCTCGGGAGAAACTCCACGCTGTCTCGTTAGACATGTAAATCTCGAAGACGAAAAAAAAAAAGGCGGGCGATACGGGCTTGCAAATCTGGCCGATAGGCTATTGTGAGAAGTACTGTTATTCCGTTAATTAATTTTGTGAAATTCAAGAATTTCACTTTGATGTGAAACTTGTGTTTATTTTATTTATTTATAAAAAGGTGTTTAAATCATGTCGCAGCTAAACGTTCATCACGCTCAAGTCATCACAACCCCCGTCCTTGTGAATTTAATTAATAAATATTTACACTGATCAGTTTTTATTAGTACACGGTCTTTCAATAGGGATGCTCGAAATTTGTTAGTTTATAGCAGCCATGTTGTTAAAGCAACATCTGTCAAATTTGTTGTTAATCGTTCAGTAGTGTATGGCAAATCACCATGGAAGGTTATAGCGTGCAACAACGTGTGCAAATCAACCACTTTTATGTAATGTACTTTTCTCAGACCAAGTTACATTTTATCTTAATAGAAGCGTAAATAGACAAACGACAATATACTTGAATGGCACAAAACCTCACTGGATCCAACAGATCCATTCACAGAGAGCACAATTAATAAATGTTTATACCATATTCCTTCCATGATCATATTTCTTCCGAGGCAGATGTGGATTTGATTCAACAGATATGTGTATTTGGTTTTTTTAAGAAAGGACTTAAATAATTTTGAGATATTTATGATAAGTAACGGAATTTTAAATATAATTCAGTTATATATTTATTGTAAATTATTGCAAGTTACATGTTATTGTAACATATGTACTGCAAGTATAACAAAAGGAAAGATTTGTTTAACGTGAAAACTAAAAGCAAATGAGCAAGAAAATACTTGCACGAAGCGGCGTTGGGTGAATCTTCGATTATATCCATTGCAAAGCAATATTTTAAATTATAAAACAGTAAATAAAATATTTGGCAAGCATTAGTAGGTTCACGGTATTAATTCATGAAATATATTTGAAAATATTCGATATAATCACGACGTGTCTGCATTTTAATTATATTTTCGCTCATAATAACTGTTCTTTAAAGATATGTTACATGCGTTCAAAATCGAAAGCTTTATTTCTCTTTCTATAACCCTACATTTTTGCCATTGAAATGCATAAGGCTTTAGATATTCCCCAAGTGCTTTCATTTGTGTAAAAATGTTACGAAGTAAGTGTCAAAGATTTATATATTTTCACAGTAATATGCAATATATTTTATAGATACTAAATAAAAGATTCGCTTACCTATAACTTAAATCATTTTCAACCACAAACTGCAAACTCAACAGACTTCTTTGACATCGGCTATTAAAACAGTTCAATCAAGGCCTACTTAAAGGAAGGTTATTTCTTAATTTTAGCATTTTCTGTGACCTACCTACTTGACTTACTTCAGTGAATATTATAAAACGTAGCATAATTCTGATAATAGGATATATCCCAGTGTTAAAAATATTATCGAAGTATTTGAAAATTCTATAAACATTAATTTAAAACGGGTTTTTTAATGAAAAAAAAAACATTTTTCTTGCAATATTTTTACACAGCTCATGGTAATTTAACGTTTATAAAACTCTCCAAAGTGTTTTGTGAAAATAATAAATATTTTACAATTTCTTCCTGATAATAATCAATATTATTGTTGTATTTTAATTAAAAATAAATAAATTAAGAGAATGTTTTTCTCATTTCAATTCAACGAACTTCTTGAATTGTTCTTATAAGAATAAAATCACTTCTCCAAAGGCGATTTGTGAATTAGTTTGCAAATAATTACTAGATATTTTACAATATTTTCTGCAAAATACCTTGTCAAGAGAATAATAAACATAAATTAAAAGAATGTTAATTATACTATATATGATAACATTAAATGGATCTGATATACATGCAAATATGTTGTGTGTAACGTCTCAATGTATTGAGATATTTTAAACATAAGAAATACTAATATTTTAATTTTAAATAACTAAACATAGATGAATTTTTAATACCTTGTTTCCATTGATAGATTATCACCTCTTCCACCGATTTTTTCAAATATTCCGCAGAAAAATCAGTTGGTTTTGTTAATGTTTTACATGAACTTAAACGATGTGAATGCCCGCACAATTTTATTTCACTAATACACAATGGTTGACGCGGACGCTACATATTTGACAGCAACAAACGAGTCAAAGCACACTCGATGTCCAAGTAGAGTGCTTCGCCATCGAATTGTTAGAAACTGTTTCCCTATTTAAATTATCGTATTTTTGTTGAGATTTCTGATAGTAATCGTTTCCAGATCAATTTTGAATGACAATTTATTGTCAAGGATCATTTTTGATGATAGTATATTTCCAAGTTTTATATTTGACTGTAGAATATGTTGAATACTTAAAAACAACTTTTAAAAATCCTAAAGTTACATCAGACTGCTCAGCCATAAATACAGATGTTTGTGACAGTTGTGTAACAAGCTTTCAAAATCACAAATCAACAGTATTCTTTATTTAAATGTATTAAATTAAAATAAACAATCATAATTACTATTACTTACTGTTGATAATAACTTGTTGGTTTATAGCGAAATTTTCACAAAACCTTGAAGTTCCTTATTTATTATTGTATCCTTTCTTTGAAATCAGCAATGGAGTAAGGTCTGGTAATTTAAATGGCCACCCAATAGCATCTTTTCGTCCTATCTATTTATTCATTAGGGAAGGTTTGGTTTAAGTCTGATATGGTTTTGGTATTTTTTACGTTTTTTGAAAATAATTTCAAAATCTAGGTAGGGTCGAATCTAGAGCATTTGGATATAAATTTGCCAGACCAGGCTCAACATCGCCTCTGATGTTTGGTAAAACGAATTAGGCAGCATAAACATTGAAATGCTGTGAAGTACTTTTCAAATTTTAAACTTGAAGTACTTGAAATACTATTCAAACTTTAATCCATTTCCTATTTGACTGAATGTATTCTAAATTTTATCTGGATATTCATCACCTTAATATTTAGCACTACTTGGCAAACATTTTTCAGTAGAAAGTTTCAATATGAGAAAAAAATCAGACGGGTGAGGTGGCCACCTTACCGAACTATGTCCACCTGTTCATTGATAGGATAAAAAATATTATTCAAAACAGGAGGGGCAGGGGGTCATTATATCCAGTGCCACATTAGTTTTAATGAAAATTTAGTTTTTCGATTAAATCGCGGTCCAACAACTTCAAGTCCTCTGCTTCGGCGGCTATATGTGCCATTTATAATATGGTTTGATTTTCTATTGATAACAGCATCGAAGAGAAACGAAACAACCCTGTAGGCATTGCACGTGTACTCAATTTGCATCGTCGGACGAAAAAACAGATAATTTATACAAATTACCATCCGTTATATTGACATTTCATTATAATTTTCCTGGGGCGGTCGAAGCATCACACAACTGGTGTGTAGATAATAGACAGCTACTTTTCCTTCCATACAGAGTGACTGACTTGTGGATAGTAATTGTAAAAGGTGTTACAGCAAGAGAGCAAGATGTTAATTTTAAATAAAACATGGTTTTCTGTAAGAAGGTATCGAGATATTTATTGATTTACAATGTAGATATTTGGGAATTATGTATGGAACAACACATCCGGTAAATGGCCGCCACGGCCTTTGTGGCACACAAGTACTCTTCTAGCGAAATTTTCGGTTTTGCATAAATGTGGCGCTATTTTGTTGATACAGCGCCAATTTCGGCCTTCAATACTTGGGTGGTCATGGGCTTGCTCGCGTAAACCTGAGACTTCAGACAACCCCACAGAAAAAATCTATAGGTGTTAAATCGCAAGATCGTGGCGGGCAATTCTGGTCACCAAAACGGAAGATGACACGACCAGGAAAATATTTCTGCAAGACCGTCAATGTTTCACGGATGGTATGGCCAGTGGCACCCTCCTGCTGAAGCCACATGTCTTCAAGAGCAATATCTTTCAATTGAGGTACGAGGATCTGGGTTATTATGTCACGATAACGTTCGTTATTTACCGTTAATTAGTTACCTGCCTCGTTTTCAAAGAAAAATGGTCTAATGATTCCTTCAGACCACCATGTACACCAAACAGCGATACGATAGGGATACCATCAAGGTGAAAATGGGCCTCGTCGCTGAAGATGATTTTGTCTACAAAATCGGCATTCACGTCTTGTTCTTCCATCATCCAATTGGTGAACTCTCTTCGCTGTGCCATGGTCTGTTGGCAGAAGTTGTTGAGTCAATTGGACTTTGTAAGTATGGAGATGCAAATCGTTAGTGAGAATACGGTGAAGAGTGGCTCTTGAATTGTCCAATTCTTGTGTACGATGACGAATCGAGCTCTCGATGGTCGAGGTCTGGACTTTCGATCATACTCTCGCGAGCTGTCGTGATGTTTTGTTCTGAACGATCATTACGAGCTCGTGTCGTGTGTTGCACATCGATCGCTGAACCAGTTAGTTTCGAATTTTTCGATTATTCTTTTCACATTTGATTTTGAAACATTATTTCTACCGAAAATTGGACGCACTTGACGCATCATAGCAACCAAACTTTCACCATTTTGATAGTAATGCTTAACAAGAAGGACGCTTTGCTGTATCTTATAGCGTTCGATGTTTGCAAACTCCTATGTGATTGTGCTCTTATTGCAATACCCTTTACTTATAGTATTCATACGTAATTAAGGTATTCATCGTTTTTCGTTATTAGCATTGCAAACTTCATTTCTTGTTTGTCCAAATCTTTGCCACAATGAAGAAAATACTCTTAGTATTAGTTTACGTTATGCCAAACCAGAGAATGATCAGGGGAAAGAAGAGGAAGCTGATCAAAAAGAGGACCATGCACTTTCTTTCTTCCTTTCTGCCTTAATATTTTCAATGAGATTAGCATCGTACAACTGGGATGGACTTGCCATTTTCTTGTTTCCACTGGTGTAAGCCCACACTAGACTCTGGTGTTTTGAATAATTAGTCTTGTTTTGAATAGCTTGGATGATAGTAACATCTTGTGGTGAAATTTTACGATCAAATTTCAGAGAAATCTAGGCGCAAGAAGATGAATATTTTCGGCAGTTAAATCTCCAAAAATATGATGACAATTTGTTGAAAACCTCTTTCAACAAGTAATCTTAGAAACAACTTTTTGAAGAAGATGATAGAAGGATCAGCAAAACGTCGACGATTACTGGAAAATGACGAAGAATCTCGGATTTATTTCATTAAACAGGAGCCGTGAAGGTGTGTATATATCACTCAATAAACGTTATATTTAGTCGTGTTTCTTTTAACTGAGATCTCATTTCATCAGTTGGTCTCTACCCTGATTAGTCATTGTATAAACCAATCAGCACATAGAAGAAATGAAATGGAATGGGATCTGAGGTAAAAGAAACACACTTCTTGTTAAAATCTACATTCTTATAGCACTATAAAACTATCAAGAAAATCCGTAAATAAAAAATAATATCAATTTACAATAATACACTGGATGTGTTGTCCATATTTAGTTGCTTCTACACTCTAAATTTATTAATTACGTAAGATTCAAAAATGACATCCATTAAATGGTTCGCGAAATGTATTTATTAATTGTTCATTATTTGCGTATTTAATGCATGTATAAAATAATTTTTGCTCCGTATTTATAGCTAAACTGTTTCGATAAGTGTAAACAGAATTAAATGTCGATTTCATTTGCTACGTCGCTGAAAGAAAGGCGTTTATTATTTTGGCAACGGATGCGATGTGCATCTGTTCTGTTACGTTTCAAAAAGTTATAAAAAAAATAACTTTGGATGAAAATGTAATGGTCTAGAATGTTGTGGTTTGCATAAGATGTAGATGATGTAAAGGAAAACACATTTTAAGTCTAGTTTGCCAGCCGCCAATACGAATTTGTGAGTTAGCCTTGTGAGTGAGTGGGTTTGAGAGCACGGCTATTGCTCTTCGCCACAAGAAATTCATTTATTGTACAGTGTGGTGATAAAATTCTGTACAATATCCATAACTGTTAGTATTATGTAAATGATGTTTAGACTTGTTAAGCTTCCTTTGTTAAAAAAAAAAAACAGTGACTGATTTTATATATTTTAGATTTTGCGTTGGTGTTGTGGTGTCGTCATAGTCTTTTTAACCATATTTTCTTTTAACTCTATTAAACAAAAAAAATATTCCTTGAACTTTTGTGGGTCTAACGATACCCCATATTAGGTGCTTTCTATTTATAAGATATAGGGTGTTTCTCTTTCAGAAAAATACAAATAAGGCAAATACGACTTTATTTGTTCGAAATATACTCTATAAGTAACGTGACACTGTCACTTGTGTTGAATATTCAATAAATTCCGAGATGATATTTTCTATTTTGATTTGAATTCATTGCTTCAGATCCTTGAAATTATTTAGTCTATAAAAATAGACCCATGATTTTAAGTGATACCGTAACAAAAAATCCAAGGGGGTTTAAATCAGGTGAACTTGGTGGCCATTCGGTTGGTCCTAATCGCCCTATTCATCTGCCAGGGAAAGTAAGAAGAAAATACCGTTAAAAAAATCACACATCCACGTAAATATTACATGTATTGACATATTCATCTTTTTTGGGCTCACACACCAATTTTTTCCTCGCCTTGTAGTGAGGATTTTAGTGCCTACGATATTCACTTCACTCTCGCAGTATAAATTAATATTTTCGTGGCGTAGAGCCAGGGTATGCGTTATTTATAAGAGTACGTGTTTATACACTAGGCACAAAAATTAAGGGGTGTAAAAAAATCTAATTCTTACATGATTTTCAAAGGGCCGTAACTTGGAGAAAGATAGTCGCACAGCGAAACATCATCGAAGGCTATTAGACCGCTCAAATTAAAAAGGATAAAATTATCTAAAAAAGCTTTATAATGAAATCACCGAATTTTTTTTATTGAAGTTCGTGGAACTTTTGAAAAACAAGCAAAAATTTTTAAAAGTTTGTATCCGATGGTTTTCTTATGATTACTCAAAAACTGCTGATGGTAAAATAATTTTGAACTCACGATCAGAAAACTAGGAACTTGGTGCTTCAATTTGCTTTGCTTTGTTTTAAAATTGCTCTGTGACTATTTATCTCCAAATTACAGCCCTCTGAAAATGACCTAAAAATTTTGGACTTTTTTAAAATCCCTCAATTTTTGTGTCTAGTGTATTTATTATTTTTTACTTTGAATAAATCTTTTACATAAATATGTCAATGTACAGGGTGGAAGCAACTAAAATTATTCGTGGCGATATTAGAAATTTATGAGAAATATTTAATGTTATTTTAGTACAACAGTTTAATAGAAATTAACTGACCATGACCAAATTTAGTTTAATAATAATTATTATACCATTTTCATACCCTGCATGGTTAGCTTCATTGTATACGCACTGGACAAGTTAACATATTTCGATTGCACAGCGATTAATTTTGAGCTGGCCCATTTTTTTATAATCGGCTTTCACTGAACTGTTAAAAGACAATTATTCATAATTAAAGAGTGAGAAATCAGGCGCCTGGATTTAAGACTGTTGATTTTATAATTGTAAGTAATTAATCAGCTACTGTATCTATTTATCTATACGAATTTTTTTATTGCGTTTCGTTATTAGGCACATGAGGTTACTTGACTCTACAATCTCAATTTACTTAAATTTTACTTTATTCGGTTAAAAAAAAAGTATAACAAAAACAAGGATAAAAAAATACTTTTGGGCGGTTGAAATAAGTCAGTCAACTGAATTTTTTGGACACCCTATAAATAATAAAGTATCAAATTGCACATCGTCTGAAAACTTGATAGTCCACCTGACTATAGCTCAAAAATTATTACTATACTGATAACTTTCGTTTTCAATCGGTGACAGGTACTTTAATAAGATACTACAAAATCAAAATAAAAAAAAATAATATTTCAAAAACCATCAACTTTTCAAGTAGGTTATGCAACATTATAAAACGTAGATTTTAGCGTAGAAATAAAAAATCTAAAAAATACAGGTTATTTGAATTATCATAAGAAAGTTGATAGCCACTTCCGGTACAACCGAAATTGCCAGAGAAGCGAAAATATTTCAGTTAAATAGAACTTTTGTCGGAAACTCCTGATTCTAAATTTTGAACAAATATTCCAATGAGAAACTTTTAATAAACGTGTGAGATGAACCACCCTGTATAAATTGGTGGAACCAATCGCACTGTCCCTATTGTATTCATAGATGTCTTCACGCCATGTTCGACAATATTAGGGGCGTACTTATTCCATCATTGAATACCAACGTATTTCTAATAATAGTTCATAGAAATGACAGCGATAATTTATCGATCTATGTAGCATGATATTATAACAATAGAAAATATTAAAAATTATGGATATAGTTAAATTTATTTAAAGTATATTAAATTATTCTCATATATATATATATATATATATATATATATATATATATATATATATATATATATATATATATATATATATATATATATATAGCTATGACGGCGATACGCACAATGCACTTTTATAGAAAGTATTCTGTAACGCATACAATATATGAAACTGAAGACTGTTACAAGATAAATAGTTTCTTATTCTTATGAATACATTTATGTAACTGACTTGTATTCTCTTTCATTTATATAGTATTACAGTTCATATCTAATAATTGAAGAGTGTAATTAAATAACGGTCTAAATGCCAAAACCACCAATCCGAGAAAATGCACAGTACTTGTTGGGTAATGATTGAAGGTTATAGTTAAATACCGATGTTTAATGCCGATATAGGCCAAGGACCACCTGCGTAGCAGGAAGATAAGGATTGATAGATGGACTTACTTGGAATAATAATGTCCTGGAACACTGGATGCTGTTGTTCTGTTTTGTACGTGATGTGTTAAGGTCAGTACCGGCGCGGCACCTTGTTTTGCACGTATACGATATGATATTCTGCTTTCCACGCCTGCCACATACTTTCACTGCGTCGCTACTCAAGAGCATAGGCGGCACTGACACAAGGGCATAGGACACGGACAGGGATTTGAATTGCTGGCGGAAAAAGGAAAGCCGTTCGGTACGAAACAGTACTGTTCCATCAACCTTTTCTTTGCATAAATAAAACAAAATCGAATTGACTCAGTTTGAGTGAGATGATTTACCACTGTTTCTCTTTTGCTTCCTTTCTTGAATTTCACTGCCTTCCCCTCTCTTTTGATTCATTTTGGTATAAAATCCACAACTCGTTCAGCACGTTATAAACAAAAACACAGTAAGAATATAACCACAGAGAAGGTTATGGCACATAGATCATTAATAACAGAAATAACACCGCCTCGTTTTTTAAGAAAAATGGTCCAATGACTCCTTTATACCACAATGCACACTAAACAGTGACACATTGAGGATGCATTTATTTCTCATGAATCACTGGTGACTTTTTGGTGGAGCCCCGAATGCGGCAATTTTGCTTATGAACGAAGCCATCAAGAGGAGAAAGAAGAAGAAAACGGAAAGCAAGTGAGTAAAGTTGTGTGGACTAAAGATTATTTTGCAAGAAGACCAAAAAGTGGTTTATATAATAAAATGAACTTGGAGCTGAGAAATGGTAAACCTAGTATGTACGAAAATTTTTTAAGGATGTCGCCATTGAACTTCGATTATTTATTGAGTTTGGTTGATTCTAGAATTGAAAAACGTACTGCTCCCCGACCACTTTTTGTAGTAATGTTTCTCAATTCACCATTAAATCGACACTGCGAGTTTTGCCATTTTGCTTTTATATCTAGAGGTTCCTTTCTCAGTTCAGTTGTAATATCCGCAATAACTATTTTTTTTGCACATTCCTATAATCCTGTAAAGTGATGTCCCATAGAACTGGGTGTATTTCGTACAGTTGTATTAACAGTTTGGTTTCGTCTTTCGACCATGGTCCGAAAATATTCCTAGACTTTCGACTAATTACTTTGATCTTTGTGTTGTTGACATCACTCGAATTAGATATTGCGTACGAAAAACAAATAATTCGGCACCTAGAGAGAAAAAATATGGTATGACGACAACCAGAGACAGACAGACTGATGTCAGAGATCTGACAAAAAAATCTCTAGCGTGTACGAAAGCCTTAATACCTTTTACTTACCATTACAAGTCCATCAACACTTCAGTATGGCAGACCCGGAGTAACAGAGAACTAAATAAACTGCACCAGAGTAGGTTTCACATTGTTTACAAGCTAGATGAAAAACTTTGACAGCTCTACCGGCAGGACACTCTGACCTCACCTCTTTCACTAGTCTGTCATGAGTTTACACGCTTCTGGCAGCTCTGATGTCAGAGATCTGACAAAAAAATCTCTAGCATGTACGAAGGCCTTAACACCTTTTATTTACCATTACAAGTCCATCAACACTTCAGTGGCAGACTTCTAAATATTTACAAGTTGGTTAAAATGAATTGATAAACGAATTGTTCCAAAAAAATGATTTTCAATAAATTTTTGTAAGTAAAACGGCTATAACGCTTTCCTATACACACAGCGATGACAACGAAAATGGTACACATTGTACAAGTGACCTCCAACAAAGCACCACCTGCCATTACCCGACAAGCCACGTCACGTCTTCCCATATTCAATAAAGAAGACAATTACTATTTCTCTTGCAGAGGCCCTAAGCTTTCGCCTAGGCGCGTAGTGGCGACCGACTCAACAGATGTTTCGAGTTGTATTCCACAAAGAGAACGCGTTGGAATGCGCTCCATCCACAGGCAAGAACGTCCAGAACGGAAATTACCATAGCAAGATGGGACGCCCATTATGAGTCATTTAATACACGAGCCAAGTTGCATACAAACGACATTATTATAAAAGGTACAATTCGCAACGACTTGCGCTGGTGGGCAATTGTACATTCGCAATCAGGCCGTTGTGAAATGAATGCCCTTACACGAGGGTTGCCTTTTAAGTTTTTGCAATCGACCAATAGATGGCGTTACTGAGATGTGGCATCACTGTATTCGCGAACCTTGACGTTTGTTATAGCGAAGCCAGTAGCAACTTAGAAATTGACCCAGTAGCGTGTTGACAGTAAACGTTTAAAAGAAGCAAGTTTGTGCAAAAATGGAAATTACCCGTGAAGGTTTGCGTTGGACGATTTTTTATAATTTTAATAAAGGCCTTACTAAACAACAATGCATAGAATCGCTTCGTGCAACTTTTGCCAATGAAGCACCATCCAGAGAAGACTGTTTACAATTGGTTTGCAGAATTTCGTCGTGGTCATGCGTCCGTCACTGATGAATGTCGTGAGGGTCGACCAAAATCGGTTGTCGTTCCAAAAAACATCGATGCTGTGCGCAACATGATTAAAGAAGATCGGCATGTGACTTACAGACCGATAAAAGCGTCTCTTGGCATATCGCAGACTGCAATACAATCGATTTTGCATGGACATTTAGCTGTGAGAAAGATCTGTTCCAGATGGATTCCCATAATATGACCGAAGCGCAAAAAAAGGCTCATGTTGATTGGTGTCAGGAAATGCTGAAAAAATTCGACCGAGGACGTGCAATCCGTATACAACATTGTTACAGGATATGAAACGTGGATATATTCATATGAACCAGAAAGCAAACAACAGTCTACTGTTTGGGTGTTTGAAAGTGGTTCGTTCACGGAGCACTTCCAAGAAAATGATTGCTTGTTTCTTCGGATGTACTGGACACGTCGCAACCATTCCTGTAGAGGATCGAAGAACAGTGAATGCTGAATGGTATACAATAATTTGTTGCTCAACGGTCTTCGATGAAATACGGAAAAACAACACAAAACGCCGCATCATTCTTCACCACGACAATGCCGGCTCCCATGCAGCACGTCAAACAACTGAATATTTGAAGGAGAAAAATATCGAATTAATGTTTCATTGCCCGTATTCACCCGATTCATCACCTAATGACTTTTACTTGTTCCCCACTGTTAAATAAAAGAAGCGTGGACAGCGATTTTCATCACCTCAAGAAGCTGTTGAAGCCTTCCAAAACCATGTTTCCACGATATCAACTTCAGAGTGGAGAAAATGTTTCGAGAATTGGTTTGAGCGTATGCAAAAATGTATTGACCTGAAAGGCGGATATTTCGAAAAGCAATAAAACACTTTGCTTCAAACTTGGTCGTTTCATTTTTACTTTTTGTAAAAACTTAAAAAGTAGCATTTACACCCAGATAAATTATTGCCACAAGCGGGAACTTTTGGTATCAAACATATATCACAATTAATTTGATTAAGACGATTCGTGAGACCACAAAATCGACTTCTTGTTTATGAAGTCTTCCTATTCAGGAAAGTCTGGATAGGCTTGCAGCACCTGTGCCAGTTATTGGTTCACTTGCTTAGCAGATTCCCCTGGTAGCAGCCAATGGAGCGATGAAGAGCACAGAGCAAAAAGACACGGTAAGTGAAATCAAATGTGAGTCCATGATGGTTTGTTTTTTCAATACCAAAGGAGTCATTTCCGTGAATTTGTTCCCCAGGGCACCACACTGTACCAAAATTATTATTTAGAAGTGCTAAAGCAATTCCATGAGGCAGTGAGCGACCTGAATTGTAGAGATAGAGGGACTGGTTTCTCTATTATGACAAAAAATTAAATAAATAATTATCTCTCTCTTTTAAATATCTTTTATTTTGGTCAAATTTAAATCTCTTTTTTGGGGTACCCCCTCGTGCTATAAAAATGTATTTATTATTTGTTTATGCGACATGTTGACGCCACAAAACGTATACACTTGGTTCGTACTAACAAATTCCACCTACAGATAATCTCTAACCCATTACAGAACAATATCAGATGATGTGGCCTGTTCTTCGTACTCCGGAGTTAAAGAGCACTACACTACACTAAATATCAGTGGCGGATCTACGGGGGGAGTTTTCGGGTTCAAACTCCCCCCCCCCGTGAGGATCGTGGTACTGTTCTTACTTATTCTTGGAAAAGGCACAAGGTAATAGTAACAATTTGTATAATTGTTACCAAAATAATTATTAGATCATTAAAATATGTGCATATTCTTGTATATTTTGAGAAAACTATATAACAAAATAGATTTTAACATTGTACATGTAATAAAAAATAATTTTCAACAATATTTTATTATTTCTGACACCATAAAATGATAATCGCGATATTCTAAAAAAAAGTAACCGAATTTCAAAATCCAAAACCCCCCCCATGGTAAAATTCTAGATCCGCCACTGCTAAATATAAACAAATATTACAGTACAAACAGTATCTCTATCGTACATGAACAAATAATGTCTCTATCGCAAACGATTCAACAAAAATCTTGATCACAAATATAAATGGACAGACGCCATTGCGCCTGCAATACGCACACGATCATGTTTTTTTTTTACGAAATATTGAGTTTGCTTTAAAAAATATATTTAAAATATTCAACATATTCAATTTGAATATGAATATTCAACATATTCATATTCAACAAATTTTCAAACAAGACTTTTTAAAAAAAATTCGCGCCATTGATTGATGTGATTGACGTTTTTAATGATAAAAAAATTAATGTTGTCCAGGAATTCATCGCTCTTATGTATGGCGTCAAAAAATTTACAGGTGTAGATATCAGATATTTCAAAAAAATATTCAGCAATAATAACTAATAGAAAATAAAAAAAAAATAACTATCGTAGTTTTGACTCTAAACTGATTCCACCTTATTGGAAATCGTTAAAGCAGATAATGTTGCGAAGTGTTTTTATCAATTCGATGTGGCTAAATGCAACAGATCCATGTTGTGTGAAATCGAACGCAGAGGATTGCGGTTGGTCATTAATTGATGGTACTTTAAAACCAAAATGGTTCGTTGGTGACCCGACGCCGATGAGAGTCGAAGAGATTTTATCCGTGTCAAAAAAGGTAACTTCTGAAGACAAAGAAGGCACGGATGAAAGTTCTGATATAGATTAAAGCTATGATGTTATAAAAAGCTATAACGATAAAGTTAATAGAAGACCAAAAGAAGAAGAAGATGAATTTAGGTTTATTAAATTCATGTTAGAAAAAAAAAAATTTTTAAAGCAAATTAATTTCTTGGTAAAAAATATGATTTATATTTCTTCAATAAAAATTACTAAAATCGTAAAAATGCTTTAATGGCATTATTATGAAATACATATTCCATCGCCCTGACTGACCAATATTCATAAATTGTTTTTTCAATCGTTGCAGCTGAGATACGACAAATTTTGATAATATTTTATACAGAAAAATTATTTTAACTGCACCACATTGTATCTTTGTTTACACTCGTTTGCTAACACTCATCTAGAGCGAGACTAATTAATTCAAATCATGGCAACCACTACTTGCGTCCATTTTCTACAGGCAACCATGTATTATCGTGTACAGCAAAAATTAAACTTCAATTTAGTATATTTTATTGAAAAACACGAGTGCAAATAATTTACAATAATATACCTGATTACATCTGGAAACCTAGAGGTTGCGGCTGACTGAGAGCTGGTAACCATTTTTTTTTTTAATTCTTCACATCGTTTTCTTTCAAATAACGATTCATTTAAAAAAATAGTGGGAACTCATTAACACTGATTTATTTTTCCACAAAACACCAAAACACTACACTCGACGCGCGTTTCGCCAACAAAATTGGCATCATCTGGAGATGATTAAAACTGTTTTTTGGAGATGGAGATGATTAAAAGAATTTTAATCACCTCCAGATGATGCCAACCTTGTCGGCATCGCGTCGAGTCGAGTGTAGTGTTTTGTGGAAAATTAAGTTAGTGTTATCTTCACACCAAAGGTTCCAACTTACTCCAGGAATTCATTAAAATAAATTAATTACAACATAATTAATTAAAGGTAATCGTGGCTTATTTTTGATAGACTACTCGGCAGCAAAATATTGTAATTGTCATTAATTATTCATTTAACAGAAAGCAACGCTAATGTTATATAATGCACATTCTTGCTGCTGATTTCTTGAACTGGAACTGCATTTAAATAATTCTTATGTGTGCCTGTACGAACACTGTACGCTACTGAGGCGCGACGAAATGTATGCCTAGTTATTACAGTTCATTTAAAGCATGGCAGTAGAGCAATTTTTTTGACATTCAACGTCTGAAGAAACCACCGTTAAGCGAAACGCTAACAATATAAATGGAAATTCTAAGCGCTGACGTTTTCTATTATTAGAATTATTACTCCTAATCCTATCCTTTTACCCGTGAAAAGGTTTGAGACTGGATGAGGGCTATAGTCGTGCCTCGGCCTTCCGAAATTAATGCCCTCCGTTGTCCGCTGCAGCGACGTCTAATTGTAAATCTAACGGCTCGAAGACAGACGTTCAAAAAATCACGTAGACACGATTTGTGGAGCATTTTAAGTACGCCACACCGGTCATTTGTGGTGGGTCGCGTAAAGAGTTTCGACGAGATACCGACGTCTGGTATCGCTCTGTGGTTCAATTAAGACATTATCATTATAATGGGGGAGAGCGGGACAAAACTATACATAGCGAGAAAAAACATACGAGTTTTAGTTACAAGCGCACTAAAAGGCATTCGCGCTGGACGAAGTTTCTGTGGTTTTCACAAATAAAACACATTTTTGTATTCCCCCTAATCATACAATCGATATTAATGCACCTGTATATGCATATTTCAATAGCAATTTTATCATCGTTATTTTTTGTTCAAACGTAAACTGTAAATTTTGGTGACTATTTGGAATAAAAACAAGCCCAGTTTGATCACTGACTTCAGTTACAGACGACAAACTATGGCGTTGCATTTTCTGTAACCGCCCCCTATAACAGATTGTAATGAATAACCGCCTAGTGTGAATAGAGAGTAGTCTCGTATTTTTCAAGGTAATCAATTAAAGGTGACCCTAGGTCCGGTGTGGTGATCGTCATATCAATTTGTACCACGTTCGCATATCAATATTTTAACGCTAGGGATCAAAATTGTTAGTTATTATTAATAACTTGAGATTATTATTAATATACCGGGTGTAAACGATATTATAATTACCCCCGTAATTTTGTTCATTAAGGTATGATTTATTTTGGGAATTGCAATAACCAGTATCAATCGGTCAATGCACTAATAACCAATATCAATCAATGCACATTAAAAAGATTATTCTGGTACTTCCAGTTTCACGGAAAAAGGCTATAACTTATGTATTTTAAATAGAGACACACTGTATACTTTTCCATATTTTGATTCAGTGAGTTATCACTATCACTATATATGACAGTCCCACTAATACCTACAAATTTCATGTCAAACATATTTTTTAGAACACTTTAGATCGGCATCTAAAATTAACAGTCTTAAATCTTTTTTTTTTCTTGAGCCATAAACTGCATAAAGACACATAGGGTCTTTCAATAGGAACTCTCGAAATTTGTTAGGTTATAGCGGCCATTATGTTAAAGCAACATCTGTCAAATTTGTTGTGAATTGCTCGGTAGTGTATGGCGAATCAGAACGTGTGCAAATTATCAAATCATCGACGTTTGGTGGCCAACTTCGAGTCAACCGGTTTGATAAATAATTAGCCAACACTCGTACGTCACCAAAGCGCAAGTCTACTGAAAACATCGCTGCTGTGTAGATCTGTGTGTGCTGCATCGAGAATGTACAGGAAAACCCGGGGCAGTGAATTTCTCGTCGCTCACAAGAACCTGGCCTTTCTACCACTTCAACTTGGCAAATTTTGCGTCGGGGCTTGGGTCTGCACCCGTATAAAATCCAACTGATCAAGAAACTTAAGGTAAATGACCACAGACAACGCCGTGTGTTCGCTGATTGGGCTCTGGCTGTAAGCAGTTGGAAGTTGACCCAAATTTCTCCAAAAAAATCATCTTTAGCGACTAGGCCCATTTTTGGATGAATGGATATGTGAACAAGCAAAATTGTCAGATTTGGGGCGATACCAATCCTTACAAGATACACCAGCACCAAATGCATCCTGAGGAAGTTACTGTCTGGTACGGATTTGGTCTGGCGGAATAATGGGTCCGTACTTATTTCAAAATGCAACTGGCATTCCCCTAACCGTCAACAGCGAGCGCTACAGATCGATGATAAACAACTTATTGTGACCTAAACTGGATGATATGGATACTGATGACACGTGGTTCCAACAGGATGGCGCTACGTGCCATACAGCGCATGCCACGATGGATATTCTGCACGAGCGGTTTGAGGGCATGGTTGTCTTGCGCATCGGCGACGTAAACTGGCCACTGAGATGGTGCGATTTAACGCCTTTAGACTTCTTACTATAGGGTTATCTTACATAGCAGGTTTATGCAAATAAACCTCAAACAATTGATGCCCTCAAAGTAAACATAACGAACGCCATCCAACTAATTCAGCCAGATTTATACGACAAAGTCATCGAAAATTGTACCTCCCGAATACGTGCCACCAAGCAAAGCCGCGGTGCATATTTGAACGACGTTATATTCCATACTCAATGCCATAAAATATTCTTTCAAATAAAAAAAAATTGACTGGATATCCCACACACAACTTGTTTAATTTACGTTTAAAAATCGAGCGTCCTTATTGAAAGATCCTTTATAATCGTGACATTAACAATAAGTTAACTAAATTTTCTTTTAGTGATTCAATTATTTTGGGAATAATTTTTTCAATAAAAGCATCTTTTTTTAATTGACGTTCCTATTGATAGTCTACAGGAGATTTTTTTACCTACTTGATTACGAAAGCTATAGGGGAACGACATACATTCCTTTCTCGATTTCCGACTTATAAGTTACTGACAGAGATCGTATCGATAAAGATGTATAGGCCATAAAGTTCATTCGGCATTTGTCCTGAATCGGCGTACCGTATGCGGCACTGATGAGAACTAACAAGTTCGAAACAGCTGTATGTCGTTCGGTTCCGATCCGGGACAAATGTCGAATCCTACCTGTGGCTGGTTTTATTTTTTGAAACCTTATCTGATCGTGCAGAAACACGAGAAAGGGGTCGAGGATCGCTTCTGGGTATAATTCAATGCCTGCCGGGGCTTTAGCCCGAGGAGTAGTTGTTTCCTAGAGCGATTATGTAATAGCTTTGCTATTCGGGAACTACTTTGATAGCCGCTTGGCGGCTTGGTGGTTCCTTTCTCGATTTCCGACTTATAAGTTACTGACAGGGATCGTATCGATAAAGATGTATAGGCCATAAAGTTCATTCGGCATTTGTCCTGAATCGGCGTACCGTATGCGGCACTGATGAGAACTAACAAGTTAGAAACAGCTGTATGTCGTTCGGTTCCGATCCAGGACAAATGTCGAATCCTACCTGTGGCTGGTTTTATTTTTTGAAATCAAATGAATGCAGTGATCAAATTTCATAAAATGGGTTATTAATGTTTCTAAATGATAACAAATCATAGTTTAGAAATCAGAAGTATCTATATGACTCTCAAAATAGGGAAATAAAATGGACGTGTCGATTTTTGCACCTAATTATGTTTGAAATATTCCAAAATAATGTGTGTAACTTTTGAAAATAAATTTTATTTCTCAATATTATCGAACAACACCAAATACATTTTCAAATACCAAAGTTAATTGATTCTTCTTCGCAGTTACCCTCTTCTTCGACTGCTTGTCCTCCATCTGAAACATTTTGGAAAGCTTCTCGAAACAAAATTAAGGCATCTTTTTCCCATTCCTTCTCATACTGTTTCTCTAATACTTTTTTTCTTGTCTTTATTAATCAGAACTCCGATTTTCAATTCTTTTGGTCCCATTTGCGAGATGTTTTTTCTCCTTTACATAAGCTTTTGAATGTTCTCATAATATTTTCATTCACGTAAAATGCTTCGCCGCTTACAAGAGGTGTGTTAATTAAAGTTAAGTAATTTTTTTTAACAATGATTATCCTTTTTGAAGGTTGAAATTTAGTGTCAATATCCTGGTTGTTTTAAAACATTTTGAGTTTCACGTCTCCAATCCCTGATTACAAAGTCTTCTCCAATTTCGTGAACAGTAGCAAATTTTTTGATCATACTGATGTACTCTTTTGGATAAACAACTTCCATCTTCTTCTTATAGATTTTTTCAATTTGACCAAAAATGCGACCGAGTGACCGAATATAAGAATGCCCAACAACCGGAAAGAGCAACTCTATTTTTCTCTACATGTGGAGAAGCATGTAGCAAATAACACCCGTAGGCTTTATTAAATTGTCTATAAACTGTATAACTTACAGTACCGAAACTATTGCCACCTCTCAAGCGCTAACTTGAGTTATAGAAATATATATAATACGATATACCACTAAAAAGCCCAGAAAAGATCCATATTAGTATTTTAACCGATACAAAATCATTACAAAAATGTAATTTTTTACACAGGATAAAACATGTTATAAAATTGATATATAGATAAGTGTTTATCTTTATTGTTTATATTATTTAAAAAAATGTACACGCAATTAATATCGTTCTGCCATACATCGATAGATGTCGTCAAGTGTTATAAAATTATGATCTACGACAATCTATACATTTGTTTACACCACGCCACGCTTCATTTATCATCAGTAGTCATATGGCACGGATTTCAAATTGTGCGCAATACATACATACCTTTTTGTTTGGGATTATTATTATTAACGTGTTGCAATATTATTTACAAACAAAACGGAATTCTTGCTCGATTACTTCGGATTTGTCACGTAGTTGCGGGAGATGACGTACGTACGTGTGTAGATGTCGTAGTCTCATGGTGAAATACGTCAATTCATGAAAAGCCTAGGCAGTACATGAACTGTCGGCATATTATGTAAATTCTTAATGTTACACAATCTGCCTAGGTATTTCATAAAATGCCGTGCTCGTCTCGGCACATGATGTTTCAAGTCGTACTACACGATCTGCCGTAAATTAGATATCGACTGTTCGTGAAGTGACCACGATGGCCGGCAGATTGTGTTCTCTGATTTATCGTCTATCTATATGGATGAAATAAAATAATAATACAGGTAAAATCCATATATTTTACAACTAAAAAATAAAATTCTCTTTAAAAAAATTCAAATAATCTTCAAACTTGCAATAAACAACAAAACAGAACAATTAAAAATAAACTAGCTATCTATATATACAGAATTTTTTTTTCACTTATTGGCGCACGGGCCACTTTTGTGACATCTGGAATTGCATTGCAGTTTTGCTTTAAGACATTTGCATCTATTGGTCTTACATTGCACCTTAGAGGGTCGGCATGAACATTTTACATACCCCTGTCCGTTAAACAAACATTCGAAGGAAACGGTTTCTCTAATTGACATAAATTTAGAGATTTATTTATCTGATTAAGGTTAACAAAGTTTGATGTTGCTTTTTTAAGGTCAGGTCTATTGAACCACGATTTGATAATTCCGCCAACAGTAGCAACCTGGTATACGCCGTTTTTAATATCCATGACTACTGAAATAAGATTTGGTGGATCTCCTTGACTGCGATTAACTTTATCAACATTAACTAAGACACAGTCCCCGATGTTTATGTTTGGTAACATTTTTTTTGTAGTCGCAATCATCTGTTCTGCTTGGCGTTTTTGTCCCGCAAAGCTTTCTTCCTGCTGAGATTTTATAGTTTCTTCAGAGCTACAAAAATCGCACATGTTTTTCCCGTTAGTACAATTTAAATGTACCGGCATTTTACAAATATCGCACCTACTCACGTCATCTGTTATATTGTTTTCACAAACAATACAGTTATCTGTATTATTTTCTGCACAATTGCCTAACTCAATAGCATCAATTTCAATTTGTACATCATCTGTATCGACAAGATTGTTATCATAATCAATCAAGTCATTTTCATTTGACAGTTGGATTACCATATTCTCTTCTGGCACCCCCCCCCCTGCTCTGTTTCGTACCGTTGAGTAGTATCGACTTCTGGTGATTCTTCTGTCACTTCGTGGACTAGTGTGTGTCCTTGAACACCTAATTCATTTTCATTCATTTCATCTTGCTGTTCTTCGTGCTGATCATTTTCATATTGTTGAGTTACATCTATTTTATTCTGCAATTTGTCTACCTCCTCTGCGGTAGTTATAGTTGAAATAATACTTTTAGGGAGATTTGTTGACTCCAGACCTTGCTTCGAGTCAATCCCAAAAACTGCTTTAAACGGGCTTCTACCTATCATTCTATGTATAAAAATACGCACCTTCTTTAATTGACTAATGGTACTCGGTCGTTTGTTCGGCTTTGCTATGTAGTATTCTTTGTAATGCTCACCGAACAGTCCTTTTCCACTCTTACTTTCCATAGTTTCCATTAAACAAAACAAAACAAATAAGCACGAGTAATAGAACACAATCTATTACTCCGGGCAACGCTGGTCACTTCACGAACAGTCGATATCTAATTTACGGCAGATCGTGCAGTACGACTTGAAACATCATGTGCCGAGACGAGCACGGCGTTTCATGAAATGCCTAGGCAGATTGTGTAACATTAATAATTTACATAATATGCCGGCAGTTCATGTACTGCCTAGGCTTTTCTTGAATTGACGTATTTCACCATGAGACTACGACATAGATAAATTTTCGGCACGGCTACAGTCAGTCGTAAAGAAAATGCATACATCTCGGCCAGGATAGGAAAAAGTGTAAAATTGTCTAGGTATGCGTAGAGGAAAGAGTGAGGCAGCATTCGGAGGGAAAAGGATGCACTTTACTCGCGGCGAGATCGAACTCTATGTACATCTGATATACTCGATAATGATTTTGCAAATGTCTCAATGCGACTGAGTAAAGACCACGTCATTTATTGCGCACCGCGTGGTCGACCCGATATCGCAGTTTTGAGACTTGTTCCTATTCTTAACAAACTGTATATGATTCTTTTTCCAGCAGGTATACAGGAGTTGGTGGAATCCAAAATTCGCGTGTGCCAGGGTATGATGTGGCCGTATTCTTAATGGGAGATAAAATTGGTATTGAATGGCCTGAATATTTTCTCAAAAATGAGAAACAAAGTGAACAATAGCTGTATTAACAGGCTTATTGGAATACCTACTAAATATACTGAAGTCGATACTTTCTAAAACAAAAACTAAAAGTAATGCTGAGAAAGTCTTTGATACTATCACTGATTAACTATGTCATCGTCTATGGGTGTCATGCCTTACCCAATTAAATGTTTGTAGAATATAAAAAGAATTTTTTTTAAGGTCAGTGGCAGGTGGTAATAAAGGGCACAGGGGCATATTTTCCCAGGGGCCCATTTCAAACTTTTTGAAAGAAGTTTGATATGCTTTCTATTAACTTTGTAATACTTTAACAAACTTTCTAGAAAATATATTTTACGAGTATGTATAAACTTTTATACTCTACGCTTATACTATAAAGGACTCCTATAATATCAACTCTACACGCTAGACTCGTCATCGGGCCACCGTAGTCTGAAATTTTATTTTAGGTTAGACTTAAGTAAAAGCGGCACGATGGCTACGAGACACATTTGAATCTGCTCTCGGAGTTAGTCGTGCCCAGTGGTACTTTTTCGTTGGGTGAGTAAAGAAGGCTTTCTTCAATTCACAATAATGCGTGTCCATACACGCATTTTTGGACCGAGTGAAATTCTCATGTCGTTGATCAATCATGTTACCACTTCAGATTTACAATCAGTTTCTGGGTGGGAATAATATATGACTATTTAATTGGGCCCTTTTTGCTGAATAATTATTACCGGGTAAGTCTTACAACTTTCTGTAAAATAAATTGCTTCAGCTTTTGGACGACTTGACTCGTTTGATGTACGATGACGCACGTCATTTACGCTTGACGATGTACCATCGCATTTTAGACATGTAGATAGAAATGTAGAATGGTTTTGTAATCAATAGATAAGTTGTATTAAACCTAGCGTACGGCCAGCATGTTCACCAGCTTTAAACCCAGTAGATTTTTATCTCTGGGAATACCTACGTAGAAAACAGTCTATTCTACACCGATTGTAAATTTTCAGATACTTCACCAACGCACAGGAAACAGACGCCAACAGATACAACAACCGCCTCATATTTTTGAACGTTCAGTTCAAAAATATGAGAAGTGTCAGAACGTTCACGGTGCGACGACTATAGACTTGCATTCAAAGTATAGAGCTTTTACTTTGAGTATTAATGCAAGTAGGTACTATTCATTTCATCGCCATTTGCCAAATAAAAAACTCTTATTGCCGATAAACGGAACAGTCTACCTGAGCCTAGCCATAAAAATAAGCCACGGTATGTTTCGAGATATTTTATTTGGCAAATAGTGATAAAATAAACTATACGAGTATATAGAGCGTTTGCTTTAATGCATAATTTACTGTCTTTCAAAAAATAATAATTCAATTTATTATTAAGAGTAACTTAAAATGTTGTTTTCTAAACCTACTTGCTTAAAATACTAAATTATATTGAAGTTAAACAATAATCGACAGTAAACAAGTTGGCAGAAAATCTGTTTGTGTTGACAAATAGCGAGAAATAGGAAATAAGTCAAGGGGCACTTTCTTTAAATAATTTAATAAAGCCGAACTGGTTCTTTGATTTAATTCAGATATCGAGCTCCTCTAACTCCGCCACTGCCACTGTTACAAAGTGTGGCAACCGGTACGGCGATATTGACTATTAAACTTACTTCACTTATCTTAATTTAAGCGATAATAAAACTCGATATTTGTAACTCCCAGTATTTTGAAAACAAAATGGTTTGAGACATGTTAATAGGAACACTTTTAATTTTTTTGAGGTCCTCAATTACCCCTTGAAGTTTGCCCCACATATGGCACCTTCTATACACGTGTGGGCAACCTTGTATAAAAGGAACTACATACTAGTAACATGGATCAAGCTGTAACAGTTACACATAATGGATAATCTACATTCTACAGTTTGCTTATGAAAATAAACAGGTACTTACTTTAATATGTTTCTAAAAGCGTCCGTTACGTAGTAGTTTGTTTTCAAATATAGATGGATGTGATATCTTACCTGAAAAGAAAAAAGGGAGAATTAATTTTAATTATAAATTTGTCAATTATTATTTTGCAAAGAATATTTTGGTATTCGTGGAAAGCTGGCCTCTTCTTCGTTTTTAACAATGATTTTTGGGTTTTATTAATTTTGTTTACTATTTTTTTAAATATTTAATATTGATAATAATCGTGGACTATTTGAAATCAAAGTTTTATATACCTAACACAATTCTTTTAAAACCCCATTTCCCTAAAAAGACAGGCGCACATGGATTCCTTACTGCTCATCGCACATCGTTATGTTATTTATTGCCATTTCTCAATGTTAATTTTTAAGTGTAAACAAACAGGCGATGACACCGTCAACAAAACGTATGTATTTTATTTGATTGTTGTTCCAATGCAACTTTTTATGACGCTTAATAATGGTTAGGTTATAATCCATATCAGTGGTATTATTTATATTAATTTACAATTCACGCTTGGCGTGCAACATTTATATTCAAGTGGATTAATTATCGAAGGCGTGTTGACGTTTTTTTTCCTTCGTTTAATTAATTTAAAATTTATTTCATTTATATGTTGCTGGCGTGTTTTGTTATTGATATAATAGTGTAATCAAGTTAGCGTTGGGATAGGCAGAAGTAGTGGTTTTTATAGTGTCGTACGATAGAAACATAGTGTCACAGTTAATGGGGCAAAGGAGTAGATTCTCTAGTAGTCTACGACACTTTAAATAGCCCTGCATCCTTAAAACACGTAGTAGAATGAAAGTAAAATTTAATGAATATAATACAAGATGTCATAAAATGTTTTCCCTCATGTGCTTGTCGAATATCTCGGAAAATGGTAGTGGTAAATGTACGCGCGCTTGTGTTTGTTAGATCCCACGCCTGGAAAATTCAGTTGCAATGGATCGTCTCATCGGTGAGCAACGTACCACGCGTGTCGGAAGCTATTGCGGGCACAATCGTCGCCTGTGTGGAGCGCAATACCTCCTTCACGACATAAATCAAGCTCCTTCAGCAAAATTCGATCTTATTTTAGACAAGGATTATTCGGAAAATAACACCCTATTGACCGACGAGACGCACTCCCAATTTAGATGGGCATGTAAATAAACAAAATTGCCGTTACTGGTATATAAGAAACCCTCGAGAGAAACTTCAAAACCCCTTACATGTTCCCGAATTAACGGTATGGTCGCAGTGAATGTATCTGGCATAAATGGCCCCCTTAATTTTATGAAAATGCAGATGGTGTTGTACTCACCATCACTTTTCTTCGATATAGAGATATGCTGGAGAACTTTTTCCAGCTCTAGAACTTTAAAATGTTGCTGGATTTAATGAGGACACGTGCTTTCAGTAAGTTGAGCCTACAGCCTAATACTGCAAATGCATCAATGGAAGCCGTTGTTAAAGCGATGTGCACAGGAAAAGTGATCTCTAAGATGGTGACATTAATTGGCCGCCCAAAGTCCCGATTTAACGCCGATGGATTTCTTTTTATGGGGTTATTTGGAATCTAAGGTGTACACTGATGCTCCTAGGCCTTTGCTTGTTAAAAGCCAGAATACGCGAGGAAATTAGAGCGCTGTTTTTTAAAGGATACAAACATTAAACGCTTAAATATTGGCTTGCGATGTATCTTAAAAAAAAAAAAAAGAACTTACTAATTCAATATATTCAGGGTTACTGGGTAACCAAATCGCCGTCGTCGCCTCCTATACCGAAATAACGTTAATTGCCCCACTTCAATGCGGCGAAGGATAACGGAACCTCGCCGTAGGCGCGATTCCATTGTTTTCCAAGAAAACACGTAGCTACACGTGGGTCGAGGCGGCGGCGGCGCACCGACTTTATGTAAACGAAAAATCTTGAAAATAAAATGCTCGATGTACAATTAACGCTTTGGAAAGAGTCCAAAACGTCAATATAATGCAATTTGGTAGATTCGCCGCTGTAGCGTGAATCGGATTTGGTCAATTACATAAGGACGGCCACGCGTCTTTTTATTGCCAGAAATTATTGTTCACGGATGTTTATTGCATGACCCACAGAGAAACAACCACGGCAGGGAGTTCAAACGGAGTACAGACGTCAATTCTGGCGCTTGACGTCGAAATGAATGAGATTTGGGCGGAGCAGAGTTATTGCTCTTTAGCTTTCATTGCTGTAGGCCACATAGATTAGCCTTTATTGAAGTGTGTCCCTTTTCCTCCCACTTATCTTGCCTTTACCTCGACATCTCATTGAGATGAATTGAGACAAACTCTCATTTGGATGCCCTTCCTTCCGCATAAAGAAACAAGCCAAATTATTGCATCACGATCTGGTAGATGCATCCCAAATGATGGCTGATGAGATAAGAGCCCTAAAAACGATTATCTACGAAACCATGGCGTAGAAATTTATATTTCTACGCCATTCTATTTTATATTATAAGAATTTGACTCGTGAATAGAAGCATTCATCAGATTGCTTGGAAATATCGAATCTGTTGATAAGCTAGGCCAATTTTTTGGATAAAATAATCACAGTCAATGAATCGTGGATGGTCAAGTACGACACGATCAAGCACGACGACTAATTTTTATGGCATTCATTATAGCAAATAATAAAACAACACATTTTAATTAATTGATGAATCATTTAGGAACAATATAATTATATCAAAAGGCGAACCCCTAATATCGTATCTAATTCGGTGCCATTAAGAAATGATATAATGAAACAATTTCTATAGTCCTCATGGACGATAATGGTTAAATTTCTGGAACTGGGACTATGTTTTTGGTGTCGGTTTTGGTAGAAGTGGGAATCTGCAACGAAAATGGGTACACATAGACGACAGACTTTTCCCCCAACTAGACTATTTCCTCCTAGAAGATAATAATGCGCATTGGAGGACGTGGTAGCAGATAATATGTAGTATAACCAGCCATCATTTACCACTAAGAATTAATTACTCTCACCGCTTCAACAATTGTCATCTACAACACATACGACGTCAACATGCCGCGGCAAACACTTCAACAACGAATAGTTTATGTAGAACTGTTTTATGAAAGTGAACGATCATTTACAGTTGCATTAATTGTAAGAAAAAATTGCAAAGTCAAGCCATACATGGGTCACTAGGATTAGGCCATTAGGCTATGGATAAGGCCAATACGTCCTCGTCGTGGTCAGTCACATGAAAATATTACTGCAGTGCGAAAAAGTACACGGGAGTATCCTATTACATCAATTCGACGTGGTGCACAACAATTGAATCTGTCAAGAGCCACCACGCATCGAATTTTAAAGAAAGATCTATAACGGCCATATGAACGATATTCTTTCCCATTTGTAAACATATCGTCTACATCTTATGTTGAAGAATAAACAATCCTACTTTGTCATACATTATTAGTTTTATGCACGGACCACATCCTATAGTTTCAACCAAGGAGATTAGAGAGAAGGAGAGTAAGCTCCTGCTTTCAGCAGAGATGAAATACGGCGGTAAACCATGCGGCGCTGCGGGCGTACTCGAACGTGCACGGAAAACCAGTCGAGGTGTTTTGCGCATGAAGTGGATTCAAACGATGGAAGTGGTAGAATTTGAAATTCTAACCACACGCTCACGACATGCGCAGAATAGCCCGAATGGTACTCCGCGCACGTTCGAGCACGGTCGCAGCGCCGGCGTCGCCTGGTATAGCGCCGTATTTTCTATCAAGCGAACAATGGTACATGCATAGAAGTTTATTCTCCTTCTCTCTGATCTCCTTGGTTCCAACTAAGACACTCTTTACTTACAAAACATTCAGAAAGAAACGCATTTTCCATTGTGGCTAGTTTGGAGAACTAATCGCCGGAAACAGCCATCCTCGTTGATTACCACCAAGTGGTTTTCAATACTTTGACGCAGTGGAATGCCTGAGGAAGGGAGGTTGGTGTTTGTCAAGTTGGCACCTCTGATTGAGGCAGCACATGGGCCCGGCATTGTGACCTGACTGCATGTGGATTCTGTCTACACCCCCTTTATAGAATCTGATTGAGGCCCCATTGTTAGAATGGGTTCATAACTAATAATAATAAGCATATATTTTATGATTTTCATTCATATAAATACATAATAAAACATCATATTACTATTTTTTAATTTTTCATCACATTAGATCCAAATATTACTTGCCTGTGTGCATATATGTATATACATCATGCGATGTACCTAATTCGTTTCTGTTAACGGACTAAAATGCCGACTTCAATTATTACCTAATCAGCCATTTTTTTTTTGCTTCGTCTTCGGAAGCTGGTCTGGTTTCCATTGACGCCACACCAACGAATCTATTAACTAATCCGCCGGGTCCAAGGTCAAGGTCCCGAACACTCCCTCTCAGGCGTAATAATAATTAAGGTTAACGCATTTGAAACGGGTATTTTTATTCAATGCAAAGGCCGTCATTTTCAAGGTCGCACCTGTCTCGGCTGCTAGTTGAGCGTATTACGTCGAAGAAGCCTTGGCCGTCGGCCAAATCGGTTATGAATGCGGCGTATTGAAAGTTTTCTATCGACCCGGGAGAAATGTCACTAGACCGTGTGTGTACCTTATCGACCGGTCTTGCAGGGAAAATGCCGTACGCGGATCTTTTCCGCGGCAATGGAATTAACGGGAAAAAACCCGAGTAGAACCAGGGGATTTACCTATCGACACCACAAGAACGTAAGAGTTGCTTTTATGTAATTTTTAACAAGTGCCTGGCAGGGGAAATGATTCCAAGAGATTGGAGGAGTTCTTACATAAATTCCGGTTATAAAAAGGGAAACAGGAGCCACTGCAGTAATTATCGGGGTATTAGTATTACATCGTCCACTGGAAAGCTTTACGAAAGAGTCCGAAGAGTACAGCCCGAATAGAAGAGGAAGCCACGGAAATGGAAGAACAAAGTAGACTTCGACCTGGGCGATCCTGCGTGGACAATATATTTACAATAAAACAACTAGCATAAAAGAGACTAGCAAGAGAAATGGAGGTTCACGCTACTTTTATATAGATCTTCGTAGGGCATTCGACTACGTCCCTTTACAGAAATTATGAATCGCCATGAAAGAAGCAGGTATAAATAGTATATATAAACGCCGTAAAAGTATTGTATAGAGAAAACCAAGCGGTTGTTAAGGTCGCAAATCAAATTTCTGAGGCTTTCTCACAAACAAAAGGAGTTAAACAGGGCTCCTGCCTCTCGCCAACCATGTTTAAAATTTATATCTGCAGCCACAGCTTACTCAATACTGAGTAGTATTGAGTAAGTTGTGCTGCAGCTCTTTAAAACAATAGATAAGAAAATGCAGTCCCATGGGGATATGGATAGAGGACGCCGACTTTGCAGATGAGGTAGTTCTTGCGGAAGACCAGCAAGCATGATTTACATGATAAAATAAACTCATAGAAGAATTCACAAAATGGGGTTTAGAGATAAACATACAAAGACACAATACATGACTATAGGAGGCACAGGACAAGACATCGAAACAGAAAGAGGAATAATGACAAACGTTAGACAGTACGAATACCTAGGAGTTACAATAGATGAAGACGGAAGGGATAATAAAGATATACTAAAGCCAATAGGAAAAGGAAAAAATATGATTAAAGCACTACACCCAATCCTGTGGAGTAAGAATCTAACAAAAAAAAAACAACAAAAATAGGTATATGCCAGGTAATGATTCAACCAACACTGACGTATGGGTCAGAAGTGTGGGTTATAGATAAAAATATGTCACAAAAACTTCTCTCAACCGAAATGATGTACTGGAGAAGATGTTCCGGTTTAACTTTAGTTGACCATGTAAGAAATGAGACTATCAGAGAAAAAATGGGAGTAAAAAATACGATAATGGACGATATAACGAAAAGCAGTTAAACTGGTATGGACACCTGCAACGAATGAACGAAGAAAGGATAGCATTAAAGGTTTGGAGCTGGACACCAGCACAAACAAATAAACGAGGAAAGCCACGGAAAAAATGGATTTCAAACATCCGCACCGCAATGGAAAGTAGAGGACTCCACGAAGGAGACTGGAACGATAGGAAACGATGGCGTCTAGGATGTAAGAAGCGACACTAAAAGTTGCAAAAACTCACCATAAAATCAACGACAGGACATATTTTAAAAATATTCTAGGTCGTCAGAGGATTTAGATTTCACCACGCAAGTAAATGAAAATACACTACTCAAAAAAATTAAGGGAACAAAAAGCTAAAGGAACTGTACTGTATTTTGTTATTACTTTGCATTACTGTAACTTTATGAAAAATGGTCTTATCGAGATGAAAGATAAACGATTTTGAAGCTTGAAGTTTCTAGTTTGGAAATATTCTGGTATGGTGGTCTTCGGTATGCTCGTAGTGAAATGAGACTAGTGGTTATGTTGTGGCTATAGCTATGTTTATTTAGAATAAATGAATAGCGAGCAAGTTAGTACCGGAAGTAGAGACAATGTTTCGATGCGAGATGCGGGAATTGATTGACTTGAAAACTTCCCAAAAGCCAATCAATAGCCTGGTGGACATACGAGACAAAAATTTTTCAAATTTATTTTTCTAGCGTCCTCGGGCTCAGGAAATTTTTTTCAGACTAAATTATTGCAATTAGCCTGTTTATTCAGCTTTAATTAGGGTTTTAACGGACTTTGCATGATCATTTGTTGCTGAGATATTGGTGGTTGAATAAAGAATGACGATTTTGTATTTAATAATCGATATTTCAGAAACAAATTATAGTCTAGCGAATCGAAAAATGGTTTTGAAAACTTGAATGATGAATGTCGTTTTTGAGCACAAAAAAAAATGTTTTCTCCTCACTATTAATTTGAAAGGAATACAAAAAATTATTTTTCTGACTTTTTAAATAAAAAATCTACCGCTGCTCTGCCAATATTGGGGAAAGGACTAATATTGCCAGTTTTTTTTCTTTAACTTATACTCCCATTAGCCCTCCAAATTTTCAAATTGATCCATCGAACCATTTTCCCCTTAAAGGTTCAAAGTTTTGATAAGAATTAAATAAGATTATTGCTTTGAAACAACATTTAATGATTAGCAAGATGGAGAAAAATTGTTTGTTTTGATACTGGAATAGGTTGGAACCTTTGGTGTGAAGATAACCACTGACTTAGTTTCCACAAAGCAGTATACACTACACTCGACGCGCGTTTCGCCAACAAAGTTGGCATCATCTGGAGATGATTAAAACTGAATCACCTCCAGTTTGAACCATCTCCAGATGATGCCAACTTTGTTGGCGAAACGCGCGTCGAGTGTAGTGTATAGTGCTTTGTGGAAAATTAAGTTAGTGTTTGTTTCTTACAATTTCGCTTTCAATACTCATCAAATTAAAAAACAAAAAGAATAAAAAGATTGAGAATTTCATCTGCATGCGTCAATTATCGTGCTTAAAAGGGATGCCACCTTTATACACACGCATATATTCAACTTGTATATGAACAGGTTTCGCAGCAACATTTGCAGGGTTTTACGAAAATTTGTCCTACTTACCCAATTGCAATAAAAATCTTGACCGAATGCCAAAATGGAATTACATTTTTTTCAATGCTAATGGACCAATTATTTTCCTAACGCTTTCCCCATTATTCTAATTACGATTTGTTTTCGGGAACGTCTTCGTGACATGTCAAGGCTGGGAAACATGCATTTAAACAGGCAGGCGAACTACTTGGAAACGGTTCAATAATAAAAAAAAATCTAAACCGCTATTTTTATCCTCACGGTAGTTCCCGTAAATCGTAAACTATTAACGTTTGGGAA
This sequence comes from Rosalia funebris, assembly GCA_037954035.1. Taxonomy (NCBI): domain Eukaryota; kingdom Metazoa; phylum Arthropoda; class Insecta; order Coleoptera; family Cerambycidae; genus Rosalia; species Rosalia funebris. The sequence continues at coordinate 16,026,301 of JAZFAV010000039.1, read as the reverse complement.
AGCATTTTACGATTTAACAAGTTAAATTTGTAAAAATCTCCCGTGTTATTTTTTACCTCGACCCAGTAAGTAAGCGTTTTCAATCGTTAAGCGCATGGAAATGTTTCGATGATAGAATTAATTTCTTTACAATTATGTCTGGCAATGTAAAGTACTTAATTCAAACGGCTTCCTTCTTATTATGGCTAGAACTAAAGCTGATTATACGTCAGCAAATCGTTACAACATGATTAAATACATGCAAATTACATAAATTCGACTCAGGAGTGCAGTATCCGGCTCGAAGGACCAACTGCTCGAACAACGAAATTTTATCACGCCTGTTTAAAAAACAGTGTAATCCGCGTCGACGGTCAATCAGTGTCGGCTTTCTAAACATCGTTCGAGTGGAATTGTTGTATAAATATAGTGATTATCTGAATGTAATGCCGATAAACCTTGCACCCAATTTATGAAATATTTTAATTAATTGCTCGATATCACCTCGCTTTCATTAGCAACGGTTATTTTCGCCAATAAGTGTGAAAGCTAGTGTTGGATATCACGCTAAGGAGTTATGAAAAATTTATCAAACGCCAGACAAACATGCTATGAGTAATTGGGTACAAATATCGTGTACTAATACTGGATGTAGTTGTTCTATAAATATATAATTAGTAATGGTTCTTGAAGTGAGACGTTAGAATAGTATATATGTACATACATATCAAGAAAGATTAATGTAAAGCGGCACGATTATTTATATAGAATCTGAAGAAAATAACACAAGTGAGGAACTAATTGATTGATTACATTGGGGAAGTCAATTTGTTGCCAGTAATTTAAGAGTCGATTCTGAGTACATTACTTCCCCTGATACTGAAGATGCCATTATCTTTTCTTGATTAGCTCTAGTTTTTGGAATAAAGCCATGCATGATAATATTAATCCAAAGGAAGAAGAACAAAATAAAATACGTAATTTTTCTTGTTTGGAATTTTTTATAATGAAATCTAACTAGAAAATAAAGAATAATTGATTCAGAAAATATTAAAAATTATAAAAGTTTTTGTATGATTTTCTTTTACATTTTTGCTGTGAATGAATTTCTTCCATTATTCGGTAATCCTGATGAAACCTTGTTCATTTTGTTCCTAAGTTAGAAGGAAATTTATCTACGTGACTACGCAAAACAATATAATTTAATGTTCATGTTGGCTCCCAATTTTTCAAAATATCTTATGTACTAGTTCTTGGTAGTTATTCCCTTGTCTGCCCAAAAAATTTTGAATTACAGATACATAACTAAATTATGCGTCAGATTTTACAACGGTCATATATCTGTTAAAATTTGGACCTTATATATTGTATTGTATTGTATATTCACTTCGCTGTCCAAGAAGTATAGTGGCCATTTTTAAATCAACACAAACAAACCATTGATGCTGAGACTAAGCAATTTCAGGAGTCTCCATTATTTTAACAAACGTAGCCAATTTAGTTAAAACGAAGATATAATGTGAAATAGGGTCCTCGAGTACTCACCTTCCGATCTTAAATTTGCAGCAACATAAAACATTTTTTTATCCCCAGCGTATAAAAGCTCAAATAAAAACGTAAAGACATTAAACATATTATTGGTATCATGCTACCTCTACTTACTTTTGGGAGATATGGCGTCTCGTGGCATGAGCATATGTCAAACGTCTCAAACGCGTGGATATTGAAGTTTTCTTTATAAATCGCGAATGGGGGTCCAAGTAAAAGTTAAAAATAGTTCTAACAAAGATTCGTTTTCTCCTAAACCACCTTTTGTTACCGATATATAATACTGCATATCGTGTTTATCCGCAAATATAAACAGTTGCTGAAAAAAATGCAGTTGTAAACGATATTAGTTAATAGTGGAGCAGAACGTAGATAAGATTCCTGAGGCGAGAATATGAATACATAGCGTGTCGCAAATTGAACGTTCCGACGTTGTTTCAATTACAATGCGTGATGGATACGAGTATAACAACGATAAATTGGGAGTGACAATTTAAATGGAGACACAGAAATTATTCTCCAAGACACGCTTGATTAATAAGAACATCGCGCTTTTCTTCTCCTTTTTGATTCATCTAACAGAAAATATATGTAAAAAATGCATGTTATTTGGTACAGACTATTTTCGGGTTGTGGCAAAATACGTGGATTCGACCGAGATTACTTTCTATTTAGACTGCGCAGTTGTTCACACTTTTCGGTTCGTGTGTGATACTAAGGATGTACATAAAAGTTCATAGGCGTTTATATAATATAATGAAACACTTATTCTATATTTTAGGATATTACATTACTATATACAGGGTAGAAAATACATAGGGTAAAATTATTTTTGCGTCATTACAGAGATTTGTGAAACACGTTAAGATAGGTCGATTTCTAATCTAAATGGTATGTTTTCTAAACGATATTTTAAATATATAAGGTGATTAGTATAATTTTAGCATAGAAGGAATGCCTTAGTCTAAATATAACACCCTGTATATTTGTATCTTATTAGAAATACAACGACGTATAGCAGGTATAGCTTAAATATATGGGGTTAAATTTACGTAAAAGTGAAAAATTAGTTTCTGGAGTCTCTGAAACAATCTTTTTTAATAGTTAAACATCTCAAAAGGTTTATCAGACTAAGTAATAGAGGTTTTTGATTTATAATACATTTAGTAGTACTAGAACGCGGCAATATAAATTTTAAATGAAAGCTCAAAGAGGCGGTTTTATTGTAGGTGCATTTGTGCAGTGAGCTCCCTTAAAAGTTCCCAAAAATACCTACATAGAATGTTCCAATATCTAATAGTCTCGCTTCAGCTTGTTAGATGTCGCGAGTTTCGCCAGCTCTAGAATTTATCAGATTTATCTACGGGATATTAAATCTGCAACTCGGAATATATGTATAAGAAGTTCAATTTCTGTATTGCACACATCAGAGGACCGTTTAACAATGTGTTAGAAAGAGAGGACTCGGGCGTGTGAAACAGGAGATATCTATACGTATCTTATGGAGATTTGCGTGCATTTCACGCAATATACAAGCGAACTGTACGAACCATTTCTGAAAATGCTGAACTTTTAAAAGAATGCTTAGAATCTCTTTTTGACACTGCGAGAAATGATTACAATACAAAAAATCGGGTTCAAATGTTATTGGGTTATTTTTTATTTAAATAACTATTCGATTACTTTAAATACTGGCTCGCGTTTTTCGCCAAGGTTATGCCTCATTGTGAAATCCTTTTTAAAGAGTTTTAGTCTCGATCATTGGATGCTGTCAAGATGAGCCAGTTATTTGAATAATTTTGAAGATGCAATTGCATATAAAAATCTGTACAACTAATTCCTCATATTCGCCTGAAAAAATACAAGGCGATACCATAATGGCATATCATTTTCTGCACAAACAAAGGAAGCTGTGATATATTAATTAACCAAACTAAATACAGATTTGAGTCCAGAGAACACCTGTTAGCGTCGAAACTATTTTTCCCCAATAAATTTAGTGACTATGAGAAACAAGTCCCCATTGAAGATTTTGACAATGTAATGAAAGCTTATGGATTTTTGGACAAAGTTAAATTGAAAAGTGAATTAACGGTTATATATATAGCAGGAAAGATCTTCCTGAAGCAGCAAGTTGCTTAGCAATTTTGTAATTATTTATAGATCGAAACCTGACGGACTGTTTTAGTTATACTGTTTTATTATTAAAATTAAATTTGTACCATACCCATGATAAGTGTTGAAAGTGAACGCTGTTTTACGACGCATAAAGGAATTCAAAACTTTTTGAAAAATACAATAGCGCAAACTCTATACATACAGACTCTAAAATACAGACTAAATTCACATTGCATGATAAGTATGGAGAAAGTGCTAATTGCAGCGATTCCAGATTTTAATAATCTTATAATTCACGTTTCTGCGAAGCCTAAAAACAGACTAATGGATTTCCTATATAAATAACCTCAGGCTTGGACATAGGTTTATTTTAATTTTCGGCTGTTATTATTTTACCGATTGCACCCCCAGACAAAAACTACACCGGCCGCCACTGGTCAAAATATAATTTTGATATTACTTGAACATACTTTGATTACTTGCAACTTGGCAATATTAAAAATGGGACACTTTACTCACAATAATACGCAGATATGCTGTTAGTTTACCGGCTCTGTAATTAAAATAGGGTGCAATAACATCCACAGGACTAATTTTAATTTTAGGTTATTCAGTCTTAATATCGATTAAATTAGTCACAGATAAAAACAGTTCAGTGAGGTTAAAAATACAAGCCCTCAACCAATTTTAAACATGCCAGCAATTTGAAGCTGACAGCCTCAAGCTTCTATTTTAAAATTTAAGGAGGTTGTTTCTCCTTTTCACAAAAAAAAATAATAACGGTGTGAACATAACTGAAATGTAGTACTTAGTTCTAATGCGGCTGCTTTAACAGGGTAAGTACTATCAAAATAAGACACTAGGTTAAAATTCCGGTTTACACGTGACAGAAAAAAATCTGTCGCGATTAGTGAAACACCAGTCCCAGTGGTGTCCTGTCGTAAGAGACATGAGGTTATTTTATTTTTTATTGAATTTCCTGACAAATTAAGTTTTAAGTTTCTGGTAGTGGGGTCACTGCCCTGTTAATGTTCTGCCAGAAACTATACTGAAACCCTACACATAGTCAAATTTGTTTTACGAATATTAAATTTAAGCCCCCAGCTACAGTAACTGTTAAAAAACAAATAAAACGCAGTTTCGTAATTTGTAGAAGGCCTGATTTCAAAAGGGAGCTAGAGCTATTTGGATTACATCAAAATTGAAATAATAGTATTTTTGGGCATGGGTGTCATTTTCTGAAACATACAAATACGTAACTTAAGAAAGTGGAAACACGATCCGGTTTTATTATTCCAAGGTACGAAAAGGTACATATTTAATTCCGGGACAAAATAGAGCTTCCATGTTTATATTATTTTAACCCACATTTTACGCTGAAGTGACTAAGAGGTCAAAAGCATCAAAACACTGCATTTGCTAGATCTCTATAAATATCAATAATAACTCGCGTTCAAGGATTTTAATATGTATTCGAGAATAGGTTTCAAAGACCTCTGAAGTTTATTTTGGCAGGCACAACCCGGAATGGCGTCCATAAAAACATTCATGGACATTCAAAGTTTTTCGTAATCGCGAGACATCACTCTCATCACGTTAAAGAAGAAATAAGTTAATCACATCTCAGTTAGTCGTATATAACAAATAATTCGTATTTTTGGAGGCAATACCGATATGGTAAATACCAAACCAAAGGTGTTTCTTTTTGAACAGCTCTAGTTACACAATAGGGATTTAATTTGCTTAATCACCCTCCTATTACCATTACCTCGATAACAGGGGGGATTGATTTCCTCATGGACCTTCAGATGGACCTTTACTCTCATGACTTTTTCCGATGTGGATGATTGTCTACTGGAGCAATAAAAGAGGCAGTGAATGTGTAAGTTTGATAGGTGATAACGTTAATAAAAAAATCATTAGTACCTAACAGCTCAGGCATTATTCCGAAGAACAAATTATATCTAATTACCAAACCAGAACGATACACTTGATACTATTTTTCTGTCAGTTCCACATAATTTCTGGCTCTCATTTACGTGACGATTTTGTTTCTGAATAGTCGCAAAACCAGGAGTAAACATGAAGGTTTATCGCGGGTAATTGTCTCGAGATATTCGTAGTGCTCAGTGGGATCGTCGTGACAAAAATAGATCCTGTATCTCAAGGTAACAACAGGCTGCGTTTAACATGTTTCGTCTGAAAATTATACGGACGCTTTCCAAAGATTTCGTATCGTATTTTACGAGACTAAATATACATACATGCACCGTTGAAAAATGAATTAGATTTTTTTTAGGAAAGACGCGAAATTGTTTTTATCCCATAGCTATAATCGCAGGGAGTATCTGAGATCTGTCAACGTACAAAATTCAGTTGGTACAACAATTAAAAGTACAGGCCGTTTACAACACCGTACATTTGTTAACTGAGTGTTAAGAAAGAAAGAAGGTGATGCTGACTTTTCAACAAAATTTTCAACGTAACAAATGTACGATATTGCAAATGGACCGTAACTATTAATTGTTGTCAATTGAATTTTGTATGGTGACAGATGTAGATCTTTCTTTAAAATCCGATGCGTGGTGGCCCTTGACAGATTCAATTGTCGTGCACGACAACGAATTGATGTGTTTGAAGACTCCCGTACACGTTCTCTCACTGCAGCAATATTTTCATCTGACCTACCATTACGAGGACGTATTGGTGTTGACTTATCAATACCAGAACTCGTCTCTTCAAATTTATTGATTAAATTACGAACTGTTAACTCTGTAGGCGCTTCACTTTGTCCTAATCTTGTGCGAATTTTTCTTAATGCAACTGTAAATGATTACTCACTTTCGTAAAACAGTTGCACACAGACTATTTGTTGTTGAACTGTTAATCGCGGCATATTGACGTCGTATCGTTTGTAGATGAGTCGTTAAATATTGACGCCCTATCTTGGACGAAACACAAATGGCGCGCAATTCAAATCCTACAGTTCCAACTGAGACAAAGAAAGGCATCACCACCCAGTTTGAGCATCTTATGTAAACCATTTTCTTTTAAAATTGTGTTTACCATAAAATTCAATAATATAGAAAATTTATCTTTCGCTAAAAAAAAATTTGGACTTAAAAATCTTTTCAAAAGTGGCACACACGCCTTCATTACATTCTGTCACTTCAAGGGGGTGAAGGAATCGGTACAAAAATATACTGGTACACAAATACAACTTCGGTGGTATAGTAGTGGAAGGAAACATTTTGATAGAAGAAATGACGTCTTAAATAATAAACAGAAAAGGCAATATTTTAGACGTTTTAATAAATCAAGTCAAACGTCTTAGCAATGACGTCAGTGCCATAACGCATTCCAATAATAGGGGAGTAAATTTCTCGTGATTCAGCAAAATGAAGTTTAGAATTAACATAATTACCATTGTCAACAATGAATAACAATACTGTAAGATACCATAAACCAGAATGAGGGTTATCTATTTATATTTTCAACCTTCAAATGTAAGTTATTATTATACTCGTCAGCAGAGATTGATCGAGAGGAATTTCCTAAGATCGATAGGAGTGGCGGTACTCTGGGAAAGTGTTAGATGTTAATCAATTCCAAATATACTTAGTTTGGAATATGGAAAATTTTCTGCCGATACGAAAGGGAGTCCATAAAGGCTTAGATGCTGTTTTTACACGTTTCAATAACTTTTCAAAATTCATACAATACCCAAAGGGTTGGAAAGTAAAAATGTATTAACCACCTCTTGTGTACAAGGTGTCAATCAGTCACAATTAATGTACCACTGAGAAAGAATGTAGATTGTTATTTAAGTTACTCGTTGGCAAAAAAATCCTGGAGAGATATTAAAAATACCCGAATTTCTACTCACTGAACTCAATAACTAAAATTCAACAACTTCATATGGAATGAGCTGTAACAGATTTGAACTATTTCCATCTCTCGTATTATACAGAGAAATGGAAATTGTTTGTCAGTCCAATGCACAGGCCTTTTACGCCAGCATCCCAGGTTCAACGTCAAGTGGCGGCAATAATTGGGCAGGGCCTAGGCCGCCCAGAACTGGCTATATTGCCAGCTCGGAGTAATCTGGGAGTGGGTTCGATTCCCGCATCAGGTGACTGAGTGTGCCCATGTAAAGCCCTGGTGGGTTAGATGCAGGACAAGTACTAAGCTGATCCTTGTTCGCGTTAAAACAAAAGCGCAAAAAAATAAAATGCAATAGAGTAAAGGTGATATTTCACAGAAGATAGATTAAAGTTATTAAAACTAATTTCTCTTGTGTTAAAACTACTCCAATATTGTATCAGTCGGCGCTTTCATTAATATCTCAAATCCGATGAATTGATTTCCAGATTTTAATTTTTTTTTAATAAATAGAATTATGTAGACTTTCTAATTAAAACGTCTAATTAAGACATGAAGTTCGTAATGATTAGAATAAATTAATTTATGTCCAAATGATGTGTATGTCCTAAGAAGCAAACAGTCATTGTCATGGCCAAGTTTATTAAAACTAATATACCAGGTAAGTAAATACGAAACCGGAATTTGCCCACAGATGGCCTAACTGCTAATGTAGTTACCGTCATACCGCGTCATTGGCGCCATCTTCTTGTTTTGACATTTGATAAAGGTTTTTATCTCACAACAATACAAGTTTTATACAACAAAATCGTTTTTAATAGCATTGAACATGTCGAATATTGTGCCTGGGAACTACGATTTGCGGACACCACTGATTTTCTGTTACCATTTGAAGAAAACTGCTGCAGAATCGCAATGAATGCTCGTCGAAGCCTACGGTGAGCATGCTCTTGGTAAATCACAGTACTTTGAGTAGTTTAGGAAATTAAAAAGTGGAAATTGTGACGTGAGAACTGAAGAACGTGGAATACTACCCAAAAAGTTTGAAGATAGAGAAGTGCAAGCATTGTTGGATGAGAATGACGCTCAAACGCAACAAGAACTCCCGGATCAATTAAATGTGACACGAGAAGCCGTCTCCATACGTTTGAAAGCCATGGGAAAGATCCAGAAGATGGGAAAATGGGTTCCACATGAATTGAATGAAAGACAGCAGGAAAATCGAAAAACCCTTTGCGAAATGCTACTCGCCAGGTACAAAAGAAAGTCATTTCTCCATCGAATTCTGACTGGCGATGAAAAGTGGATATATTTCGAGAATCCTAAGCATAAAAGATCATGGGTAACTGCAGGCGAACCATCGACACCGACTGCAAGGCAAATCGCTATGATCTGTGTTTGGTGGGATCAGGAGAGTGTGATCTATTATGAGCTGCTAAAACCGATAATATTGAACGCTAACGACAGCAAATGATCGATTTTAATCAAGTTTTGTATGAAAAATGACAAGAATATCAGAAAAGGCAACACAAAGTAATTTTGCTTCATAGTAATGCGCCATCACACACAACAAAATCGGTGAAGCAAACGATTGAGGCGTTTAGTTGGAAAATACTTTCGCATGCTGCTTACTCACTAGGCTTGGCTTCGTCCGATTACTACTTATTTGCACCGATGGGGCACGCACTTGCTAAGCAGGGCTTCACTTCTTATGAAAATGGCTCAATGACTGGTTTGCCTCAAAAGAGCAATTTTTTTGGCATGGAATCCATAAAGTGTCAGAGAGATTGGAAAAATGTATAGCTAGCAATGGACAATACTTCGAATACAATATTTTTCATACAATAAAAGTGTATTTTCTATATAAAAAATTCCTGTTGCATATTTACATACCTGGCATACCCCAATTGATGTCAAATTTAACACCACATTTCAAACAGTGTAGACAAACCTGAACATTTATTCGCCTCGTATACATTAAATCCACCACAGATAAACAGAATATATGCAGTTTCTACATACTATAAGCCATTAGACTGAGAACCTAGTCGTAATTGGAAAATATCTAGCCAATTTTTCCACACCGCCTAATAAATTAAATTTTACGACTTATTTAACTTTAACGACTGCATGCAGACAAGTGGGTGTACTGAATTCATACCATTTATACTTTACGACCACCTTTTAAGAAGTATCATTACCAACATCATGCACATAAAATCTGGAAAAGCCCTAACTGACATCATAATTTTATGGGAATATTCGAACGGGGGTCTTTTAAAGTTAACGATAATTTTTTACGTCTGCACGTTTATGATTGACTTTGGCCGTTTTTCTTTATCTACAAGTTATTTCAGATAAAATCGACCTTTTCCTTCGAAACGGTTGTGCAGACAGTTTTTACAATACCTGGATTTTATTTCATTTCTCTAGCATTTCAAGCAGTCAAGTTTTTCTGGTGAAAGTAATTCTGGGACACTGTATGTATATTTTTGTCTTTGGAAAAAAGTCGTAAAATTTTAATGGTGGTATTTGTAATTCATTTATTATAAAAAAAATACGATTACAAATTATAAACAATGGTTACCTCTCACAACTTTAAAAAAACATATATACACGGTTTCAGGATAGTTTCTGGCATAACTTTATGTATATACACCTTAGATATTATGCAATATAAAAATAATAACTAAAGTACTCCACGAAGTAAAAAAAGTCGTAATTAACATACTTCTGCCTCCCCTCTATAATAATGGTTAATATCATAGTAACATACTCAACATCATATACAGTGAGTGGATCACGGTAGATTCACGTGGTGAACATACATTGTTTAAATCGTGTGGGGTAGTATAGTATCGTGTCCATCCCAAATTTCCTCAAGTAAATCGAGTTTAGTTTGTCTATCAAATTACGTTTGTACAGCCGCTCGCATTGTCATGACGACTCAAATTTAGCAATATTAATAATGGCAGATTTAAGAATACACAGATGTTGTTATTTTACGGTCTATATACTGAAAATAGTGTAGCTGTAATAATATTTTCAGGGCTAGTTTTAATCTTAGGTTGATTTAATCGATGTTTTGGTTATGTTATTTATCTCGTCAGAATAGAAACCAGTTCAGTGAGGTCAGAAAATACAAACCCTTAACCAATCTTAAACATGCAGGCAATTTTAGGCTCTCCAAGATTTATCTCGTCAAAATATTAACACAGTCTTAACATAGATTAAATTAATTTTAGATTAAAATAGTTGTTAGATCAAAAATACAAGCCCTTAACCAATTTTAAACATACAGGCAATTTGAAACTGACTAGTCTCGGTTCTAAAATTTGAGGGGAAGTGTTCCTTTTTCGTCACAAAAAAAAGAATAACTGGGTAAGTAGCATTAAAATAAGACAAACTTATAATTCCACTTTACATATGTAAAAAAACTTAATAATTTATTAACCTAACCCAGTGGTATTTTGTTGTAGGAGACCTTAGATTTTGTATTTTTGTTGGATTGCCTTACAATTTAAATTTTAGGTCTCTGGTAGAGGCATTAGTACAGGGTTGAAGTATTGCTAGAAACTACCCAAAATCCCTATAACGTCTTAACATAAGTCAGCGAATGTAGAAAACAAATTTCGCTGTACAATAGGAACATTTTTTTTTTTTGGTCATTATCCAAGAATCGCACATGCGAGAATTTGTAATAATAAAAATAATAACGCCAATTTAAAATTAATTATCTGGTAAACTGGTGTAATTGACAATTAAACTTATCTAACTGCTGTTTTTATTACACGATTCTTCGAATACTTGCGATAATCTGTTAGTATAAAAATCCTTAAAACAATTATTCTGACGATTATTGATATAGAACACAATAAAATAATAAATTTCGGGTTTACCAAAATGAAACGTTAAGTAAGCGATAGCAAATTGCTTGCAAGATTACGTACTTGCATTTTAGTTGCAGCATTTTTGTCATAATTAAAATTTGATTAGTATATGATTGTTGTCGAGACGAGGAAGGACTGAAAACTTATAAGGCAATAAAGTGGGAAATCATTAGAAAATGAAGAAAAGCGAAAGAACAATGGATAGAGGATAAATGCAAAGAAGTAGAAAATAAGCTGCAAGTAGGTAAGACCGATGAGGCTTACAAAATAATTAAGAGGAACTTCAGGGATATAGGTACAATAAGTAGAAACGTTAGGAGTCAGTCGGGGGACATACTGATCGGAAGAGAGGAGAAAGTGGACAGATGGAAGCAGTAGTTAGGAAATTTATACGAGGGTCAGGAATTAGGAGAGATACTAGAGGAAGAATCTAGCATCGATAGGGAAGATGTAGGAAAACCTATATTGAGAGAGGAATTTGAAATAGCACTAAGGGGGCTAAAGAATAATAGAGCGCCGGGTGTAGATAAAATACAGGCGTAAATTTTGAAATGTGCGGGACAGAAAGTAGTAAATAGGATGTTTGAACTGGTAAAATACATATAGGAAACGAGCGAGATGCCGGAGGATTATAAGAGGAACATTATCGTTACTATACCGAAAAAGAGAGGAGCCGACAAATGCGAAAACTTTAGAACGATTAGCCTAACCTCCCATGCGTCAAAGATCTTAACCAGAGTAGTGCAGAAGAGGATGGAAAATAGAGCGGAGGAAATACTAGGAGAAGACCAATTCGGGTTTAGGCGAAATAGGGGAACTCGCGAAGCTATTCTGGCGCTAAGAGTAATGTTAGAGAAAACAATAAAAAAAGGAAAGAACGCTTATATAGGATTTGTAGATTTAGAAAAAGCTTTTGATAACGTAAGATGGGAAAAAATGTTCGAGATACTAAAAAGCGCGGGAATGAAGTATAGAGATAGGAGAGTAGTACACAATCTATACAAAGAGCAAACTGCTGTTATAGAAGTAGAAGGGGATAAAAGGGAAGTAGGTATTAGGAAAGGAGTAAGACAAGGATGTACGCTATAACCACTAATTTTTAATCTGTACATCGAAGAGGCGATTAATGTGGTAAAAGATAGAGTGGATTTCGGGATTAAAGTACAGGGACAGAAACTAAAAATGATGAGATTCGCGGATGATATAGCAGTATTAGCATCTAGTAAGGAGGAATTAGAATCAGCATTAAGCGAAATGGAGGTAGTGTTGACAGAGGAATACGGAATGAGGGTGAATAAAAACAAAACTAAAGTGTTAGTGTGCAGAGGGCGCGAGAGCAGAGCAAAAACGAAAGTACAAATTAATAATGAAAGATTGGAGGAAATTAAAGAATTCACTTATTTAGGAAGTAAAATAAATTGGGATGGAAGAAGCGATAAAGACATAAAACAAAGAATAGCGCAGGGTCGAGTAGTCTTTAACAAAAAGAAAGCACTTTTATGCTCGGGGGTAATAAACTTAGAAACAAGGAAGAGATTTTTGAAAACGTATGTATGGATCACGGCACTATACGGTTGCGAAACTTGGACGGTAGGGGAAGCAAGTAGGAAGAAATTAGAAGCTTTTGTGATGTGGTGTTACCGAAGAATGATGAAAATACCGTGGACTGATAGGGTTAGAAACGAAGAAGTACTGGAGAAAGTCGGCGAGAAAAGAAGTATGTGGAAAAACATAAAGAAGAGAAGAGATAGAATGGTAGGCCACTTGCTGAGACATGGGGGAATAGTCCGCGATATTTTGGAGGCAGAAATAGGAGCGAAGAAAGGCAGAGATAGGCCTAGATTACACTACTGCTCGCAAATAGTAAGGGATGTAGGTTGTAGCACAATTAGCGAAATGCGTAGGTTAGCACAAGATAGGAGAAGCTGGAGGTTAGCGTCCAACCAGTCTTAGGACTGATGACCTCATGATGATGATGATTGTTGTATCATACAAGGTGTTATTCTCGGTTGTAAAATGAGGATGGTTCCTCTATAAAAAAAAAATCTTCTTTAAATATCTAAAATATATTGTGTATAGTAAAAAATTACATTACGAAATTAAACAAACTTTCTCGAGACTTTAAAATGTGTTACAATAGACATGAAAGAATTAAAAAACCGAATGTTTATAAATTTTTACCATTAATCTGCTATTCCAGGAGCTGCCCTTCTAGATTTAAATATTCTTCCTTATTCTCTTTGCTCGAATATTTTATGTTAGTGCGTGCCTCTTTCATTGCATGTGCCAAATACATCTCGGCGTGCTTGTTCCGTTTGGCATCGGCTTCTAAACAAAAATTGTATGACCGGACGCCAATATCCATCTCTTTCAAAACACTTTCATAATTCGAAGAATATTAGTCAGACCATCATTAAAAGTGCGCACAGCAACATCGGTCGCTATAGTCAAGACCTTTTTGCCACTTGATTGACTTGAAGATTTTGGAGTCAATTTCCAAACAGTAGCATTCAAACTTTCATTGCTATTTTGCGTGTAGCCTTCCATGCAACGGTTTAGCAACTCGCCTCGGCTCAGGTCCCCATAAATCGGTTTGATAGCTTTAAAAACTTCCTTATAGGAAGCAGCGGTTTATGATGGAAGGTGTCCAAGGAATACGCTGCTGCGCTTTCTTCCAGTCACGACAAGACTCTGAGCACTTCTCGTGCTGTGGATTTTCGTCGGTTGATAAGTTATGGAATAAGGTCGCCCAGATTTCATTTTTCAAATTTTCCAAGGAACGATAACTATTTTAAAGCCTAAGCCTCGAGAACTTCGTGTCTGAATCGCACGTTTTACACTTCACGTGTTGCGAAATAACAGAGAAAACGGCAAAACAATGAATGCCGATTTCATAATATCTAAATTTTCATCAGAAACTTTTTTAATTCCTTGGCTCGCTCGAATCTCTCTCAGCTTCAAATCTATTCAACGCTCGTCTAGGTGACGTATTACTCTGACATCGCGTTGGATCAACAACACCTCTACATAAGGACAAAGCGCTCACAAAATTTTAGCTCGTGACGTCATGAATGTAGGCCTTTCGGATATGGAGCGAAGATGTAGGAAGCCAGCTTACAGGTGGCGTAAACACGATCTAGACAACACAGATGTTTGCAACGTTGCCAGACTACTACGATACTAGCGAATATTAGGATTCCAGTATATAAAGGATGTTTCTCTTTCTCTTAAATTACCATTTTCTTCTTCAATATCGTAAAACACATATTTCCATAAGATGTTCTTTCCTCTTTTTTTAATGTGGCATTTCGTAATTTATTTATTTAATTATCAAATACTACTACCTTGTTCGACTTCCCTAACAAAAATACTTTCCTTTCGGAGCCGGCAACAGCGCTCATCTGGTAAGCTAATCTGTGAACCTAAAAGTTGCTTTAATCAGCGTTATTTCTTGCATTTTTCTGAAATCAGAACTATTTATGTGCTTTTAAGTGCGTGAAACTTGTACCTAATATTTCGTTGTATATTTAGGTATAAATTTATATTGTTAGACGTATTTTTAAATACGTAAAACCATATATTTCGGACTTATAACCTGTTGCTTTTTTGGCGCTCCGTCGGTTTGTTTACAGCACAGTTTATAAGTTTTTGTTCGTGTTTAATTGTATGTTTTTCTATTGGTTTCGGCTAGTTTTGTGGTAACTGATACTTAGTGAAATTATGCCTCAAAAGTGTTATGTACCTCGCTGTAACGGAAACTATAAAAATGGGCCTAAAGTTCATGTTTTCGATTTTCCAAAGGACGTAAGTTTACGACAAAAATGGCTAAAAGCGACACCCCGAGATGACTTTCAGCCCACAAACAACACGAGAGTATGTGAAGCTCATTTTCCTGAAGGTAGTGTAATAAAAAGTACAACAGTTCAAGACTCAAACACTGGTAAGATTTTTACAATAGATTTACTAAATCTACGGCTAAAAGAAGACTGTATACCATCTATTTTTTTAAATTGCCCCATTTATTTATCAAAAGATGGGTTATTCAGTGGGTGTTGGTTGGATACGATTTTTTGTACCTTTTCTGCTCTGGTACACTTTTGCGTCACTCATTGTAACATATAAGCACTATGAGATTACAATTACACTCTGAGATTACGCTATTTCATTGCGTGTATACTAATATTTGTTGTATTTTACGTTTGAGCCCATGGATTATAAAGTGATAATTTATTTGAAAGGCATTTTCTAGTTTCCTTTGATGCCGGTAATGCAGTTGACTCTAAAGGCGGTAAATTTAAATTACGTAAACAGTCACTCACTTGACTTTGATTTTTCATCTTAATTCATACAAATGTCGCTTGTGATGTAGTGGTAAAGTTATAATGGTTTAACTGTACTTCTGTTTGTAAATGCTTCTGATATAAATATATTTTAACGACATCTGCTGTGTTAGAAATCATAAGGTAAAACATTAAGCTGTCCCTAGACTGTACTATTCATTTCATTGCTATTTTCCAAATAAAAAACTCTCTTATCTTGTCGATAAACGGAAGAGTCTACCTGAGCCTAGCCATAAAAATAAGCCAAGGTTATGTTTTGTGATTTTTTATTTGGCAAATAGCGATTAAACTATATCTTCCCAGCCCAGTAGGTATTTATTTGACACAGGTATCGTTTTGGAGCAGTTCAATGGGTTTAGGAACAGAGCGCGAAATTTCAACAAATTTTTTGAAAAATTTACAATGGTGTTACTCCTAAGAAAACTACCACATATAGGTACTTAAAATGTAATAACATAAATTGTATTTGACGTCTCAAATATGTTAAATAAAATAACTGGAAAGTAAGAAGATGCGTAAAAGACACATTTAACCCTCTCCCACGTCACGCAGACACGTCTTCCTTTGAACACAAAAAATAATCCAGCAAACGCACGTAATAAAGAACAATAATTTATCTTCCTTAAGTGCACGTAAAAAAAAACCAAGAATACCAGTTCTCGGAAAAACAGTAAAACAAATTTTCGGGTAGGCGTCAGGCGCCAGATGTATTATCGCGCGAGGACACTAAAAAATATGACGTTTTTTACGGCTCCAGATAATAACATACATAAATTACGACGATTATCAAGTAGCACTTGAAACAATTGAACTGGGGAGCATTATTCGGAATTAGTACAAATATACATTTAATTCCGTTCGTATAAAGAAGAGAGGTAAGCGAGAAATTGTAAACACGATGACGTCATATTTTTGCACATGGCCACAAAAAAATCAACTGTAAACACCAAGCTGTGTGTTACTACAGATGTTTTGTTGACTTGTAAAGGGTGGTCCAACCATAATGCACGATGTTAATTGTGAGTCACACCTTAACGTCAAGTTTCTTGCCCAACTTAATTTGACATTTCTTTGTTTCAGTGTTTGACAAATTCAACCATGGAGAGGTACACAATTGAGCAGCGCGTTAAGATTGTTGAAGCCTTTTACGAAAATGGGCGTTCAAATCAAAATGCATTTCATGCACTTCGTGACTTTCTTGGTCAGCATAATCGACCAAATGTGTCCACAATCGGGAGAATTGTGCGCAAATTTCAGCAAACCGGGTCTGTAGGAAATGTGAAAACACCTGTGCATGCTCGCCCAGTTCGTTCTGCGGAAAACATTGCTGTTGTTCGCGATAGTGTAGCAGAAGAGCCGTCAACCTCGACTCGTCGTCGTACCCAACAATTGAACATCTCACGAACATCACTGATGCGAATTTTAAATAAAGATTTGAATTTACACGCTTACAAGGTTCAATTGACTCAAGAGCTGAAGCCTACTGACAATTTCAAGCGTCGTCAATACGCCGAATGGTTGGTTGAACAGACAGAAGTGAATGGTGACTTTACAAAGAAAATCATCTTCAGCGACGAGGCACACTTTCACCTCAGTGGATTCGTTAACAAGCAGAATTGCCGCATTTGGGCAAATGAGAATCCACGAGTGATTGTTGAAAAGCCGATGCATCCACAAAGAGTGACTGTTTGGTGCGGTTTATGGGCTAGCGGCGTCATCGGGCCGTACTTCTTCGAAAATGAGGTCGGCCAAGCAGTTACTTTGAATGGTGTTCGCTATCGCGAGATGATAACGGACTTCTTGTGGCCAGAAATTGAGGATATGGACCTGGACGATATGTGGTTCCAACAGGATGGTGCCACTTGCCACACAGCCAACGAAACAATGGCACTTTTGCGCGAGAAATTCAATGGCCGTGTTATCTCACGTCGTGGCGATGTTAATTGGCCGCCACGATCATGTGATTTGACACCGTTAGACTTCTTTCTTTGGGGATATTTAAAAGAAAAAGTGTACGTCAATAAGCCAAGAACAATTCAAGAGCTAAAGGATGAGATAATTCAGCACATTAACGACATTGAACCTCAATTATGTCTCAGAGTCATTGAAAATATGGACCATCGGATAGATGTATGCCACCGAAGCCGTGGCGAGCATTTGGCCGATATTTTGTTTCACACATAATTGTCATAGATCCTTCTATCATAATAAAAAATTTTAAGATAATTCTCTGAAAAATTTTTGTTTTATTTACAATTAATATCGTGCGTTTTAGTTGGACCACCTTTTATAAAATATTGCATGGTCATTTAGCTGTATAAAAGATTTGTTCTCGTTGTATCCCACATAATTTGAAACAATCTCAATTTGAAAAAGATGATCGTGTCGATTAGTGCAAACAAATGCTCAAGAAATACAATGGCGGTACTTCAAAAGACGCATGTAACACTGTAACAGTTGACGAATGATGGATCTATGCGTATGAGCTGGAAACTAAACAGCAGTCGACTGTATGGGTGTTTCAAGATTAACCAAATCCAACAAAAGTTGTTCGCGCTCGAAGCACTTCGAAACAAATGGTGCCTGTATTTTTCGGAAAAACTGGTCATGTGGCAAGAGTGCCTTTAGAGTTAGAGGAACGTAAAACGGTCAATTCTGAATGGTACACAACCACTTGTTTGCCAAAAGTCTTCGGTGAAATAAGGAAAACACACAAGCGCCGTCGGATTATTCTTCATCATGATAATGCGAGCTCTCACACATTAACAACCGAATGTTTAAACGATCAAAAAATCGAATTAATGAGTCATCCGCCGTACAGTCCTGATTTGGCACCCAATGATTTCTTTTTATTCCGGAACGTCAACAATAAATTGCGAGAACAACGATTTTCGTCAGCAGAAGAAGCCTGTAACTATAGATCATGAAGGAGAATATTCCGGAGACCATGTCCCACAAATTAATGTTTGTTTTTATTATTAGACACAAAATATAAATAGTGCCCCTCTTAATAAACATAACCCACATTATCGTTACAAATATGCCCCACATTGTATATTTTTCAAACACCGTTACATTATTCTCTTCATTACGTTGTAAACAATACAATTTTTGAAATAATACTTTTAATGATCTTCAGTAAGACCTATTGATGTGCTATTGTCTGTTAAACAGCCAGCTCAATTTCCAGATTTAATTGCTACATTCTTCTCATGCGTAAAGACCTCGTAGAGATTAAAGACGTTGAATGTGTTACTCATGTTCATCACAAGACACCTTCCTGAGCTCTCACTAATGATTACACTTGAATTGTTTTCGATCATGATTTTCTGTTTATAATTAGTGACTAGTACCTAATTTATCAAATAAAATTTATATTTTTTTATAAATACAGCCTGCTAAGGTATTAATTTCAGTACCTTAGTAGTTGACACCATTATTTATTCTTTGAAAAATCTATAATTAAGAATTGTACTTTAAAAACTATCCTTAAGCCATTTTTTGTTACACTCTGGAGACACTATTTTTGAAATATTAATTAATAATTTGCTTTTTGAAAAAATAGTAAAGGTGCAAAACCAAAAAACACCTAAAATACATTTAATAAACTAAGTCCTTGAGATGTACTGCTCCTCAAGAATAGGAGCAAGTCTCAAAACTGCGATGTCGTATTATTATTATTATATTATATAGGTTTGGGCCTCATCAGCCACTAATCGCATGGGTAATCCCTTGGCGATCCCCTCTTATCCGGGTCATTATCCAAAAATGCTATCCCATAAAAGGAGCAATTTAGGCACGTCCCCCGCCTTAAGCCTCGCCTCCTCTAGGATAACAGGGGTCTCTAATATAAGATACCTCTTCTCCTCCAGTGCGGGGCAGGTGTAAAGAAGATGAATCGAGGTTTCCTCGTCTTCTTTACAGTATCTGCAGGCCGGGCTATCGGTCAGCCTCAGCTTGTGCTTATATGCATTCAGGCTACTATAGTGGCCCGTTATGATTCCCACCAGGGTTCTGGCTTTGTGCCTGTTCAATTAGTAATAGTGAATTCTTGGGCCCATTTCTCAATATCTGAGTATTCGATGAAGAGTTTGGTTATTCGACAACCCGTTACTCCTCTCCATCTTTTATTGTGCTGGTCTCTTGCCCAGCCATTGATGCGGTCTCTGATCAGATTCCAACTTATTCCCACTGCAGGTTCTGGTCCCTATAGGTTTTCCCTGGTCCCTAGTCTGGCAAGGTCATCTGCAATTAGATTTCCCTTAATGCCATTATGCCCAGGGAGTTCCACCGGTCCCTTCCCTGTCGTATTAACTTAGTTAAGGAATTTTATTTATTTTTCAGTTATATGTATATTGTACGCATATATGTTTTTATTTGTAATCCATATGTGTTTCCTATAAATGAATTTTTTTCTTTTGAGAGAAAAAAGGCATTATTATCATTATTATTGACCAAACATTTATGTAAATTTATGAAAAACATTTTTCATGTCAAGATGAACATCGTCAGCAGAAATGCCATCAAACAAATTCGGATTTATTAGAGGAATCAACACGTACGCCACTGATTGCCCAACGAAATTTAAAAAATATATATCTAGTCGTCTTGTGTATTTTCAGTTTTTTTGAAGATTGGCTATCCGATATAGGGAGCCAGATGAGCATAATTATTATGTTTTTATCATCACACGAAAGCTATCAAATGTTATATTTAATCAGGTATGTAGATAGTACATACAATGTAGACTTTATGCCAATTTACGCTAGTTAAACATCGTATGTCGGTTCCCTACAAACGAATGATATATCAACTAGACTCACTGCATTTTTTACATACTAATTATACCCACTGACTCATTTACTATTAATGGGCGTTTAACTGCGTTTTTATTTTACTCATTCAACGATGATTCTATCTAAATATTTTTAAAATAGATAAACCAGATTAACCTAATTCAACTTTTATAGCCTCACTAAACGGCGACGGTTATGCTCTTTAGAATCAGAGCAAATTTTTTTATTAGTCAGACTTCAAGGTAGTACCGAAATAAATGCTTTCTACCAATACATTTCACATAAAACCCAATTGCCATAATATACACCGTTTTTATTTTAAATGTTTGTTTTGAATTTCTCAGTCGGGTTCACCGGATCTTGGACAGGTCTCAGTATTTTACCGACAGATCGAGAGAACGTGGATGTTTCTTCTGAAAGTGGTAGAGCAAAATCTGAAACAGGATTTTCTTTGCCGCATAAAATAATGTGTCTGGCTCCTGAAAAAGTTTTAAAACAAATAATCTCTTGTATATAGTTACGACCACGCTTTTAAATAAGGCACAACAACTTTGAGCAAAATCAGTAGCGTTGCCACAGCTGTTTGCCAACACGACAACTGTCTGAACAATATAAAAATAAATAGCACTGCCTGACAATAAAAAAAAGCTATTTAAGGGGTTATTCTAGTCTAGAATTTTGGAGAAATTAATTTTTTTGAAGTGAATACTTCTTTGGCGGCGTTCTGATATTTGACGAGAATGGAGAGTGAATTGGAAAAAATGTAACGTTTCGAGATTTCGTTACACGAGAGAGAAAAAAGATATAACGTAGAGAGAAGGAGAAAAAGAGCTATACATTTATCAGTTTAGGCTATCTGCGTCTCCCTTTTGTGCGGTCCTGCGTCTCATAACTCCCACTCATACGCTAAGTCCAAGGTCTAAGTTGCTTAAAGGGGGAATAGTTTAGGAAGCATCGTACGAGCAAGAGAGAGAGCCACGTATTCATTGAATACTAGACAATAGAAGAAAATATAGTATGACGTACAACTATGAGTACGTACAACTCTAACGTCACACGGGAGTGGAGCAAGAGAGAGCGATATAAACTCAGTACGAAGCGATGAAAAAATATCGTCATCGCAGCCATCTATATCTCACCGAACCAAAATCTAGAAGATATAATATATTTCATTCACCGCTCCCTACTAGTGGGCAGCCACACAGGTGCAAATGCACTTGGAAGAGGCGAAGACAAAATCCCTTTGATTCTCGGGGGAGATTTCAATGTAAATTTCGGATCCAATGATTCCTTGACGTTGATTAACTTTCTTCGAGAAACATTTGGTCTGCTTATAAATAACAATCCCAAAGAATCAATAACAAAATCCGGAACAACAATAGATGCAATTTTTACACGTTATCTAGAAAATATTGAATCACGAACATATATTTCATATTTTAGTTATCACAAACCAATTATATCAGTATTACCAATGATGTCAGTGAACCACCAGCCGATGATAGTGTAGATAATGAATAAACCGAATATCTTTTACACAAATTTTATATTGTTATATTTCTTTTGAAATTATCCCTCTCCCTTTCTCTCTCTCTCTCTCTCTCTCTCTCTCTCTCTCTCTCTTTCAATCTCTCACTCTTAATCTCTCTCATTCTCTATTCTAAAGAAGTATTCACTTCTATCACGTGTACTGTGCTGAACATGATATTTTTTTGCATATTTTTAAAGTTTAGACCTTTAAGAATATATGTATCCTCGAGAGAAAATTTTAAAATTCCAATAATTTACGGAGTTATAGCTATCTGAGTGACGCAGCAACTGAGCCGAGCAACGAGCTTCTGATGTTTCTAAGGAAGCTAGAACTGCTCGTAAATCAGAACGAGCTTACGAAGATATATATTTTGAAGTCGAAGAAGGCACACTATATGAACCAGGAATCGCGATTAACAAAATGTAAGTATGACGTATCATTCTATGACTTAGACCGCCGCGGCTGCCTGAACCTTTGAACGCGTTTTTCGCAAAACTCCTTTTTTCAACATGGTCGACATGATATCTCAAGTGCTATTTAACCAGTTAACTTCTAATTCTGTACTAACTTTCAATGTATAACTTTCTATCGCCGTTACCACTCTGCATCAAAATTATTATTTTTTACTATTTAAAAAGGTATGAAAAAAAGCCGAATCGAAAAATGTCCTTTTTTCAAACAGCCGTCATTTTTCGAAAAAAAAAAATTATAACGACATATGCCGGCCGGCTATAACGACATTCTTAATTAAAAATCTGTTCCTTTTCTAATTTTATTTTAGATGACTGGAAGGCATCCGTGTCAACCAGCACACCCCTTTTTAACTTTACCAGCTTATCATTTATTAAATTTTAATTTTTTTAATTTTTTTTTAATAAAATTTTTGTATAATATCAATAAATATGTTGTAAAAAAATAAATGATAAAAATATATATTTTTTTCTTATCGAGCTTAATAAAATACCCAAAATTTATGCCTCTAAATCAGAAAAACCCCTTAAGATTTTTGTTCTGTACCACTGATGAGTTGGATGTTCTATAGCGTAACAGTTACGAGTACAATAAAATTTAACATATTTAAATACAGAAACAGAAATGAAAAACGATTTGATGTTAATATAAATTTCATTATTTTGCTACTTTAATCCAACAATTTTGGCGTCTGGACTACAATAGTGAAATCTACTGGCAGTAAATATCAGAGTTTCAGTATACAAAAATAAACTAATCCTTAGATCAGAAAACTTCTAAAAGACGTTTAAAGATTGTGATGAATTTTCACAATTAAAACTTTATTTGTATTTCTCTGGAAACTTCCTTTATGCAAATTAATAACATTTCCATAACAATGCCCAAAAAAATATGCTCTTTCACTATATCGAACATAAAATAGGAATTGCCAAATAAAAACAAAATGCGTCCCCTTTCACTCTGCAAACGTACGACACTGTACGTTTAACTAAAGTATTTCAAGAGACGGTAAATTTAAAACACCTTTTGACCCCTTCGGGTGTTTTTGTAAGAAAAAATATTTTGCGAGATTTGTCAAATATTACAAAAAAAGAAAATCGTTTTGTTTTGTGGTCATTTTCCAACGGTTTAATACAGTGTTGTCTCTGTTAAAAACAAAAATTAAGTTATTAATATCACTAACACCATTACTATCACTCAAACATTGGTAGTTCTAATTATCGGGTTGTCCAATAAGTTCGTTTGGTTTGTTCATAAGTATTTATAATTAACATTACAGTTATTACAAATTATTTTATTCAATAATGTACGTTCCTCCATTTTCAATAACTTCCTCCCATCTCTCAGTAAGCTTCGTAATACCATTTTCATATAAACTTTGCGGTTTGCTCGCAAGAAAACGTTTTTAAGTGATTTCTGACTTCCTCGTCATTGGCACTTAAACTTAAAATTGAAACTTAGCATTGAATGTTAAATTTCGTAAACTATTATCTATGGAGCGAAACAGGTGAAAATTCGAGGGCGCGAGGTCTGAAGAATACGGTGGATGGGGTAAAATATCCCACTCTAACTCCAACAATTTCCTCCGGGTGTGCAGAGAAGTGCGAGATCGAGCGTTGTCCCTGGGCACTTTTCCTGCATGGTTCGGCTCAATTTTTGTAGTTGTTCGCAGTAAACGTCCGAATTTATTATATCGTTCTTCGCGAGTATCTCAAAATAAATGATTCCTTTGAAATCCCACCAGACGGACAACTTAATTTTCCTGGGGTGAAGCCCTGCCTTTGGTGTGGATTGAGAAGGTTCGTCGGACTTTCCCCACGATCTTTTTCGACTGACGTTGTCGTAAATGATCCACTTTTCATCTCCAGTAACCCCCTATTTTTCAAAAAGAGATCGCTACGTTGACGAATCCTTAACATATCGCAGATGTTAATGCGATCCATTAAATTGGATTCGCTAAGTTCATGAGGAACCCAAACATCGAGTCTACTGACAAACCCGAGTTGTTTAGAGTGATTCTGTACACTAGATTTTGACGTCCCGATGTTTTCTGCAAGCTCGCGTATGGTTTAGCGAGGATTCGCCTCTCAACTAAGGCTCGTAAATGCTTGGGAACGATTTCTTTAGGTCGGCCTGACAATGCGGCGTCCGCGTCCGTGAGGGATAAAATCGCCAGATCGAAATCTCTTGAACCACTTTTGACACGCTCGATCTTGAATAACATTTTTGCCGTACACAGAACACAATTTGCGGCAAGTTTCAGTATAC
Organism: Rosalia funebris; assembly: GCA_037954035.1. NCBI lineage: Eukaryota > Metazoa > Arthropoda > Insecta > Coleoptera > Cerambycidae > Rosalia > Rosalia funebris. The sequence continues at coordinate 16,001,478 of JAZFAV010000039.1, read as the reverse complement.
GAGTGTAACGGCAGTAAACAACAGTTAAATTTCAGGGTTAAATTGGGAGGAAGGCTTTGTGGTTAACTCGGAAAAACGAAACGACTTTTTGGACAACTCAATATGTTGCATAGGTATACGTAGACAGTGGCTACATAAGGAACACTTGGTATATATTTTTATTTATCATCCGGGCCAAAATAGCGAATAATGCGTTAAAAATAAGAATCGACCAACTCAACAGCTCACTGGAATTCCTGACACATCGCCAGTGAGAATATTTCGGTACGCCTCTGACTAATTCCTTTCCAGTTAGTCGGACGCCGTGGAGAGGCTTGCGCCGTTTTGGGGCGTCCCCCCGGCAGCAGACGTGAAATGTTTGGCTGGGATGTGACGTCTAACGGTAATGTTTAACACTTCTAATTTAAAAATAACCATTAAATCAAATAAACCGCAGGCAGAGTTGTTGAGAAACCGTCCCAGTCACGGGGAGTGCTAATTTAGACCTCATTTGAAACTGTTAGTTTTGATTATGTTTAACAGGTGACTTGTATGTGTATACATGCGTTTTTTCGGTCCCGTCTCGGGTTCTAAACCGTCCCAATTAAGTAATTCGGAGGAACATTCGGAATGCCGGCTGTACTCGAGCGAGTAACATGTGGAGTAGAATAAAATTCGACCAAATATAGAGTTTATTTGATAACAAACCCTTCTTTTACTCTTTTTTTAAGAATTAGATTTGAGGTAGAAAATGTCTTAAATCTATTTACGAGGGCGTACCCAAAAGAAACCGAACCGATGTTGTGGTGGGTGGGGTCTTTGTAGTATTGCGTTTTGCCGCTAGGAGCGTATAAAGCTACCATTTTCGAGTCAGTAATACTGACTCAGTATGCCAAGCGTCGTCCCTAAATAAGGTTCTGTTGGGCATGTGTGAATTTTTTTAGTGAGAGTTGTTTTTTCGTTGTCGTTTTTTTGTTGTTTCGATGTGAGAGGAGTTGTCCGTTCAGAGTTTGTTTCACGGGGTGAGACAGACTTTCTACCTGAAAGTTTTGAAAAAATTGCGAAACATTGTGCGTCGGAAGAGGCTTGATTTGTAACCGTCCGGCAACTGGGTTTTCCACCACGATAACATTCCTGCTCACACAGCCCTGTGCGTCAATCTTTGACTAAAAGTTTCCACAACTCCCTCAATGGTTCGTCGTCTATCTTCCAAGATGATTTCGCTAATTTTTTTCAGCATTTTCATGGGTTCGAGCCGTGGAAGGACGACCAGAGCGAGGTTTGTCATCAGTCTATCTGACATTTCACCTCTTTTGAAATGGGAAAACTACTGAAACACTTGAGTTTTTCCAATAGCATCATCCTTGTACACCCTTTTTAACATTTCAAGAGTTTCTGTGCCAGTTTTCCCGAGCAAGAAGCAAAACTATGGTCGTGCGCTATTCACGGCCATTGCAAAAACCAGGAACGCGTGGTTTTTCTCTTATCATAATACATAATCATAATTTCTGGACGAACGGTCAGGAGAAGGATTAATGAAGGACAGTAGAAAATCAGCTATTGCACCACTGCTTACCAGAGAGCATAGAATTATTAGATAGCGTTTTGTAAGAGAACACGTAAAATGGACCATTGACGACTGGAAGCGAGTTTTGTTTTCAGACGAAACAAGAGTAAGTTAATTCACGTCAACGAGTGTGGCGGAGACCAGGAGAGAGGTTTGCTGCCTGCAATATCTCACCGAGGATCCCAATATATCAATAATATTCTGGTGCTGGAATTTGTTTCGATGGTCGCACGGATTTGGTTCCTATACGGAAGATATTCAGTAATGCACATTTCTACGTAGAAAACATCGTACAAGAATATGTGATGCCACTTGCCCCGTTTGTAGGGGACAATTTCATTTTTCAATAACAGTTGGCCTCAGACTCAGAGAGATATTGGAGTACCTTCACAAATCGACATATTCCAAATATGGGCTGGCCACCAAGAAGCCTAGATATGCACCAGATAGAGCATCTATGGGATGCCCTAAAACGACCAGTTAGGGGTCACAGACCTGCCCTTTTGAGTCTTGTGAAACTCGAACAATTTTCACTCGAACGAGGAACTCGAAGTATTTACAGTTTAATTTAATTAATAATTAACAGTTATGGCGACATTCTACTAATATGATGTAATACGAATATCGTACCATATAGAGGCTAAGTCATGGTTATTTTTGCCAATATTCGTCAAGAAACAATGTATTTCTTTTATCATAAAACATAATCCTAAGATATATAATCTCGAGGGATATTAAAAATATTTTTATTTGAATTTTGAAAAATCCACCTAATCCACGTTTTAGCTACAGTAAGCCGAAAAGGGATCATCATATTAAGATCTTTAAAGCTTTCTTAAAACTATACTTAAACCCAAAATATCCCATGTATTCTCTGATGGAGTTATGCACGTTTTTAAAATCTCATTAATTATAATTGACGTCACAACTATGAGAAACATACGGGAAGGTATTATTATGTACAGTATGTTTAAAATGTATTGGTTGACTACATTGTATGCGGATTAAAAAAATTGAGGGGCGAAAAAAATCAAGGTTATAGCTTAAACAAATCTTCAAGCTATAACCCATTTCCACGCGATGAATTTGAAACAGAGATATGGCGTCTAATGTTAAAAAAATGACCGAAAACCCAATGGTTTTCATAACATAAATAAATAAATTGTGGTAGTTCAGAATTACCTTTTATTATAGCGTTATATATGCGTTATTTTATTAATGGAATGGATTGTGAATGTTAGCTCCAAGAGAATATTTTCTTCGAAGGCTTAAAAAAACTTAAAGAGCGACTATATCAATATATCGTGTTCATTAAATTCAACACGTTATTACCTTTCTCTCATAAATGTAGAAACTCGGAAGATTCAATGAGAACATGGCAATATAGTAATTATGTAGGGTAAAAATTGTTCCAATAGTCATCTCCGACACAGCAGGAATCGTTCAGAATCTAAAGAGCACCATCGCGACACTAGGTGTCTGAATCAAATATTACAATAATATTAATAATACTGGCTTTATTTCTACTCGACTAAGTAGTAGCTTCTATGGCGGTCTTCGGGGTGCTGTGTAAAATGATACTAGTGGTTATGTTGCTACGTTTACTTGAGAATAAATAAATAGCCAGCAAGGTAGTACCGAAAGAGGAGAATGTTTCGGAGCGAGATGCGGGAATAGACTGATTGAAACTTATCGCAAAAGCCGATGGCCTGGCGCCGTCACCCAGGCCTCAGATGATCGCATTTTTGGCCTTAAGAAACAGATGTGCCCTGGTTCCGAGAACTATCATGCTAATATATTGTACAAGGTTATATATATATATATATATATATATATATATATATATATATATATATATATATATATATATATTGTTTCTACTTTCTAATATTTACAAAACTTAAAACTAATATAGAAATACCATCACGACTGTGAATAGGCATAATTGGAATTACTTCCAAAGAACCCAAGCCTACACCACAGTTTTACACTTATCTATTGTTAGAAGTTTTCAAAATATGGTATGCTGAAATGAAACACAATGAATTGAAATCTTGATGATAATCGGCTACCAAAATAGGACCTGTACGTGAGCTATCTGTGAAATATTTAATAATAAGTATCTAAACACTCTCTTTCCCAATAACTGGATAAGTGGAAAAGCTGGATTGGACCTATTGATTGGCCAACTACGGTGGAGCGGAGTTAGATCCGGTGTTACCGTTATCCAGAAGAGTGCAGAATTTAATTTAGTTCATGCCAGGAAATTCTAACTGACAAACTACACACGCGCCGTGTTGTTACGAAGTTTGCCCCGAGGCTGATGACTGAGGAACAAAAACAACGTCGAATTGAAGTTTGTCGACAACTTCTTGCAATGGCAAATGACGACAAAAACTATTTGAAAGATATTATCACCGGGGACGAGTCGTGGAATCATGGACACGACGTGGAAGTCTGAACTGTGACCCAACCATCACAGTGGAAAGCAAAACCTCTCTTAGATCCAAAACGCTCGACAGTTGGAAGCAAACGTCAAAGGCATGCTCACTACTTCCACCGGAAGATGTTGTTTCCAAGCCCCTCTATTCACCCGATTTAGTCTCTATGGAGGTTTTCCTGTTTGTAAAGCTCAAGTACTCGCCGAAGAGACAACTGAAGAGATTAAAGAAGTCCTGGAAGTTTCTTTATTTTTTAAATTGATGACATTAAACTCATTAACCTTTTACAAAACATCAAGAATAAAAAATTAGGCTTTGGAGATGATTTAATTCCTCATAGAGGGTTCATTCATTGCTATCCAAATTGATATCAATGATATTCAACAATGTTAACGTAAAATCAGATTCGTCATTTAAAATTTCTCAGTAACAGAAAAATGATATGAAATAGAAAGGAGGGGTTTATTTGTTTATAACATGTGTGAAACCAAAAAAAAAAAACTGTAAAACTAATCCAAAAAACCTATTGAAAGAACCAGGAAATTGAAGAAGTCTGTTTTGTACAATCTAATAAAATGGACATACTGTACGTACCAGTGCATACTTGAAATGATTCTAATTTTAATTCTGGCACTGCCTGGTGGCGAATAAATCTTCTATTGGGAACACAAATATTACGGGAGGCATAAATCGTATTATTTTGATCATCGACAGGCGTTGAACCAGAGGCTTAGCGATTTAATGAATTTACCGAGAAGTTGAATGTTTTCCTGGGTATAAATCACTCCTTCCTGGAAACAGGCGGTCGCTTTCAATCCATGACCTATACCAGATGTATTGGTATTTCAGAAACTAAATAAATAACGCCTTTCAGAAAAATATTTAATACGTTTACAATCCAGATAAATTTCTGTCCCCTTTTATTGCAGACCGAAAAATTCCGAGTATTTTCCTAGAGTATGGTTCAGATATATGGATATTTTTGCGGTTTTCGATACTACGAAAATAGACATAGATAGTTTCCATAAAATCATAAAATCCAGCTGACCCAGGAACTTAAGGCAAATAACCATAAACAACGCCATGTGTTCGCTGATTGGGTTCTGGAGCAGTTTGAAGTTGACCAAATTTCGCCAACAAAATCGTATTTAGCGACGAGGTCCATTTTTGGATGAATGCATATGTGAACAAACAAAATTGTCGGATTTGGGACGACACCAATCCATACGAGCGGCGAGCGCTATAGATCGATGATAAGCAACTTCTTGTGGCCTAAATGGATGATAAGGATGCCGATCACATGTGGTGCTAACAGGACCACAGCGCTACGTGCCACACAGCGCATGCAACGATGGACATTCTGCACGAGCCATTTGAGGGTATGGTTATCTACACCAACAGCGACGTGAACTGGCCATAGAGATCGTGCATTTAACGCCTCTAGACTTCTTCCTTTAGGGCTATCTTAAATCACAGGTCTATGCGAATAAACCGCAAATAATTAATGCCCTTAAAGTCAACATAACGAACGCCATCCAGAAAATTCAGCCAGATTTATGCGACAGTCATCGAAAATTGGGCCTTCCACGTGCCACCAAGCAAAGCCGCGGCGGGCATTCGAACGACGTTATATTCCTCACATAATGCCATAACATATTCTTTCAAATAAAGAAAATGAGTAGATGTTTCACACACGATTTGTTTTATTTGCGTTTAAAAATCGAGCGTCCTTATTGAAAACCCTTTATAATTAATTTTCAAAGTGGTCTTCTCGGAAAAAAGGAAAGTCGGACTGGGATTAATAGACAACGATGGTTTTTGTTCAGAGAACACACCCCCGCATGAGAGGAAAATATAACTTATTAAGAGGTTATTTTACCGAACCCTGTATGCCATATTTATGGAATGGCTGGACATTTAGAACAACCGCAACAATGAAATAGGTAAAACATAATAAAATTACAATTATAAATGTTGCTTACATTTACCTCATCAATATGATCTTCCACATACAATACAATAATTGTCGTACCAAAACACGGCGATGTCAACCTTGATGAAGTGCGAACATATATATACATTAAATTTACAATAATAATTACGCTACGTTAGTCAATACCACGCTCATTCATAAATAAACAAGCCGCATACGCATATAAACAAATGCGACGCAGTAGCGTCCACCTATAAAAAATATTTACTTAGCTGTAGCGGAAATGGTAAGGAATTCAAGGAACACCTTCATCACATGAGTAGGCAGAATACGTCCAAATGAAGAAGGGAATGAAAGTTATGGGCGCTGATGGAGGCTGGAGGACAGTCCAAAAATAGTCGCTGAAAAGGAAGGGCGGAGATATTTCTCGTGGGAAGTTGCATAAATATTCGCTTTGTTATAATACGGCTTATTTTCCGAGCAAGGACAAGGTTCCATGCCAGCGTCTGTTATACATGAAGTTGATGATTTCCTTTTTACGATAGACAAAGGCAGGTGTTATAAAAGCAACTAGCTTCAATCATTTATATAATTTAGCATTGTTGTAGGCGGCTCGTTAGGCTAGACAATTGAAAATTTGTGGTGGTAAAACTACCATTTTTAATGATGTGAAAATGATTTTCACTAGTATTTATGATGTATGAAAGTGATGTAGAAGTATTTGAATTGGGTGCCATTTGTCTTCTGTCAAAGATAGGATGTCAATATTTAGCGACTCTCATCTACAAACCGTACGACGTCAACATACCACGATTAACATAAGGAATAGTTTGTACACAACTGTTTTATGAATGTGAGTTGGTAATTGACAGTTGCATTGAGAAACATTCGCACAAAGTTAGAAAAAACTGAGGCGCCTACAGAGTTCGTAACTTAATCAAGAGATTTTGAAGAGACGGGTCTGTTACTGATAAGACAACACCAGTACGTCCTCGTCGTGGTTGGTCAGATGAAAATATTGCTGCAGTCAGAGAAAGTGTACGGGAGTATTAAAACACATCAGTTTAGTTGCATACAAAGTTGCGCCAGCATACAAAATTCAGTTGACACAACAATTAAAAGCTACAGACCATTTACGTGTCGTACACTTGTTGATTGGGTGTTAGAAAGGAAATAAGGTAATGGTGATTTTTGCAACAACGTTTTGTTCAGCGATGAAGCATATTTTCATCTTAACGTATACGCAAGCAAACAAAATCATCGAATTTGGGATGCTGAAAATCCACATACATGATGTTCACGCAAAAGAAATGCAATTGCAGAAAAGATGCACGGTTTGGTGTGCATTCTGGAATGATGGAGTAATTGGACAATACTTCTTTAAAAATGAGGCTGGTAATGCTTTCACAGTAAATCGTGATATGTTAAACAATTTCTTTTTCCACCAAATTGATGATTTCGATTTGAACAAAATGGGATTTCAGCAAGACGGTGCAACGTGTCATACAGCAGGTGCAACCATAACTCTGTTGCATACCAAATCTCCTGATCATATTGTATCGCGGAATGCTGACATCAACTGACCTGCAAGATCATGTGATTTAACACTACTGGACATTTTTCTTTGGGGTTATGTCAAGAGAAAAGTGTACGCCTCCCAGCCAGCAACAGTCAATGACCTCAAAGTAAACATTCAACGTGTTATCCAGGAAATAGAGCCAATTTTATGTGTTCGTGTTATGGACAATTTTGCTAAACGAATGGCATCAGGTCAGATGAGTACAGGTAGCCATATGAACAATATTCTTTTCTCTTTAGAGCCGTATCGTCTCCATTTTATGTTGAAGAATAAAAAACCTCAGTTTGTCATATACATACACCGTCAAAAGTCTTGGACCCCCCAAGACTCTTGTATATTACAGAATTCGACTGTGTTTATTTTGTTTTCGTTGCTAGGCAACAAAGTTGAGTTATTTAGCTGTCAAACAAGATGAAATAATATGCTAGATAAAATCTTATTGATTAGTTATAATTTTTTTTTAAATATTCGTCAGTTTTATTGCATATTTAGCAAAGCGACTTTTCCTTTCTTTCGTTATAATGCCAGGACGTGAGGTTTCTACACTTAATAGGGCAAGAATTATTGCTTTGCATAATGCATATTCCAATCATCACATATCCGAGATGTTAGACATTCCTAGATCTTCTGTTGTGCGAATAGTGCATAGGTATCAAGAATTAGGGACATTGGAAAGAAGCCCACGTAGTGGTCGGCCTCGAGTGTCAAATGAACGGCAGGATGGATATTTGGCTTCAGTTCCAGCCCTCATGGTTCATTTTCAAGGTACGAGTACGTCTCGCCTTGTTATATCGACCTCTACAGTTCGAAGAAGACTCCATCGTGAAAATGTATGTGCAAGAAGGCCTTTAACTTCCACGACATCGAGCTTCCCGATTTCAGTGGGCACGGGAACGAGTCACTGGCTTTTGCAGCAGTGGCGATGGGTCTTATTCACAGATGAAACCAGAATTGGACTGGTGAGTGATGACAATAGGCAAAGGGTCTGGAGAGAGCCAGGTCGTCAAGAGAGATTACATTTCCCCCGTGTTTCCCCGTGAGGTTGCTCCCTACAATAGGGAGACAGTAATGTTTTGGAGAGGAATAATATTCAATCGCCGTACGCCGTTAATTCCCATATATCAGAATATGACAAGTCAAGTTTATATTGAAAGTGTTATCAGGCCCATTATTTATCCCCTACGCGACGAATTAGGTGACAATTTCACCCTCATGGAGGGCAGCGCGAGGCCACATCGCGCATGAAAGGTTCAAGAGGTACTTGAACAGGGAGAGATAGATTGGCCAGCTAATTCCCCAGATATGAATCCCATTTATAACATGTGGGATTTTGTTTCTAGAGCAATTCACAAACGCATGAACCCACCCCAACATGCGGAAGAGTTAGCTGCAGCAGCAAGAGGAATGGAACAATATTCCTCAATAAATTATCAACCGTTTGATTGGTTCAATGCACAGGCGCGTCTATATGTTACTGAGAAGCAGAGGAGGCCATACTGACTATTAAGTTGTAGTTTACTTCGTAAAAAAATATGTTTTGTTAATTTTTGTCATAAGTTTACTTAAAAATTGCAAATTTTTTCTCGTTGTTTTTTAATTGACAAAATTTTAAAAAAATATTACAAAAAAATACATTTAGAAAAAATATACTTTGAAGAACAAATACAATATTTAAAAGAAAATGATTTACTAATAGTAAACATCGGGGGTTGTTAAAGACTTTTGACGGTGTGTGTATTATTAGTTTTTTGGCGATAGCAAGGATAAAAGTGCATTTTGCCTCGACCGGGAATCGAACCCGGCTCCCCCAGTTTCCGGCTAGTTGCTCTGACCGCTGAGCTATCGAGGCACACTCCTTATCCTTGCTAATGCGCCAATTTTAATGCGTCACTACAGTACTCCCTCCCTAGAGACATGATTTGTCTCGATACAATTTAACGGAATGTGACCGCGTTCGCCATTCTTACGAACCGTTGTTCGGTAACCCCCGGACTGTAGGGCGATGGATAGGACGGGAATCGAATCCGCGAATTTGAGATGTAAGGGAGGTTGCATATACTCGAGCGACGAATCACGTCGGGGTCACCACTTTGGGGTTTAGCAAGGATAAAGCTTTTTTTTTCGACCGGGAATCGAACCCGGCTCTCCCAGTTTCCGGCTAGTTGCTCTGACCGCTGAGCTATCGAGGCACTCATTATCCTTGCTAATGCGCCAATTTTAATGCGTCACTACAGTTTCATTCACAAATCACATCCTATAGTTCCAAACACCCTTTACATTCGAGCTCTATTTAACTTTTTTATTTACTCTAACTTTTTTATATACTCTAAGGATCATAATAAGAAAACGCTTAATTTTAAACGTAACAAAATTTGTCACAAATGCAACTAAATGTCACAGTGAAATCAAGCGTTAGTATAAAAAAATCTCTGTAATAAATTAAAACTGTTTAATTAGAGACACCATACTAATTCACGAACGTCTTCCTCTCAATTTGTTTGTTATCTTCTTAAATGGTTAAAATTAAGATGGATACAGCTGTCAGATCTTAAATTATAATCGTTCGCGCAGTAATAAAGTAACTTAAACTCACGACCGGTCTTCTCGGCTGCTGGATGGCATTTGAAGAGGCAGATCCCCCTAATTTATGGTTATAATCACCTTAAAGGCCGCATCTACTCAATAATAATAACTCAGTTCGCAGTGCGAGGGTCTTTTTTATTTTTTAACCAGATAATCTCGATTAATAACCGACAGTTTTCCAGAGTAGAATTATAAACACTTGGTATATTCATACAGTGCTTTCGTAAAGTAATGAATGAATTGGTAAAACATTCAAGATATGGTGGTCTTCGGGGTGCTTGTGTAGTGGTGAAATGATACTAGTGGCATGTTATTGCTATAGCTACATTTATTTGAAATAAATTAAATAGCGGGCAAGCAAGTACCAAAAGTGGAGACAATGTTTCGGGGCGAGATGTGTGAATACTGTTAAAAACTTATTTCAAAAGCCGACGCCACGCTTGTCATAAACCATTCACCTACTCTGCAAGGGTCTTAACAAGTGGCTGTAAAGTGTAATCAAAAAACGTATTGCCTGTGGTAATCGTGTTTTTACCCCTAAGAAACAGATGTGCCCTGATTCCGAGAACTAGCTAAACAAGGGCTTCTACTTTCTAATATTAAACATACATAACTTAAAACTAATATATTACAAAATACCATCACGGCTGTCAATAGGCGTATGTGAAGCCACGTGTGCCCACAGAGGAACAACTTTTGGGAAGAACTCTCGCACCCGTCAAATTTTATTTTCAATTGTACATTTTTTAAAATATAATTAATACCTATAGGATGATTCATGTAGGAGGTATGACCTCATCAGTATATTTTTTAATGGCAACCCTCTTTCTTATTACAGAATGTGAAGGAGCACATTACGCTACGCTACGGTAATAATTACATTTGGCGTGAACATAGATTAAATAAAAAAACGATTCTGCAATTTCGAAATACTAAATTTAATTATCATAATTATTTGAAAAATCAACTAAATGAAATGGTGCACCGTTGGCCGCCTGACAGCAGTTTTAGCGACCGACAATGTTTTTTATTGCTGTCAGATAAAAACTTGAAATCGTACTACGTTAAATGTTTTTTTTTTTGGTTTTTGTCTTATAAAATAAAGAATAAATTTCCTATCTTTTGTTTGGCAAAAGCAGTGTGCAAAGTGTTTATTGAGTAGTATAGTTTATTTCATCGCTATTTGCCAAATAAAAAATCTCAAAACATGGCTAGACTCGGGTAGACTGTTCCGTTTATCGGCAAGATAATAGTTTTTTATTTGGCAAATAGCGATGAAATTAATAGTCATTTTTCAAAAAAAAAAAAAAATGGTTAAATTAATTCAACGAGAAAGAATAGAAAATATTTGCATGATCAGATTTGGAGATAGGAGCATCCGAATGATGCATCCAAAGAGAAGTATGTAGTTGAATTGTTCAATGCAACTCATCCTGATCGGCAACCCATTAGCCAAGGCATTGTAAGCAATATTGAGTCTAAATATCGCGAATTTGGACATGATCGAGTGCTTTCTAAATCTGGTCGACCTTCACCAGAAGATGAGTTCATTTTCTGTTGGTAACGCAAGAAAATCATTCGACATTTAATAAATTGGCTTCTGATTTCAATATGGCAGAGTCTGTAGTACATAAAGTTCTGAAAAAATCAAGGCACCATCTTTATAAGGTATGCCTTGCCCATGTGCTGTCTGAACTTTGATCAGCGAAATCAATTCTGCAAACAAATGCAACAGCTATGCAATAATGATAATAGATTTGTGAAAAACATAGGCAATACGGTCGTTATTCGACTAGTGAGAATTCTCTATGGATGATGGAGTATCACATTCAAAATTCCCAGAAACTGAATGTGTGGTGTGGCGGCATAGTCGTTGGAACAATTCTGGGTTTTTATTTTTTCACGTAAACCTAATTGGTGCAAGATATTTGGATTTTCTTCGGGACGACTTTATTCCGGCACTAATAACTTTATATATACAGATGTAGAGGGACACGATCGCCCGAGAAATTACTTCTCCTTTAACAAGACGGTGAACTTTCCTATTATGCAGCACCTGTCCGCGCCTATTTTGACGAGATGCTCCCTAATCGTTGGCAGAAGAGAATCGAGTGAGTGAACAGCCCTATCGCCGGATTTGATACCCCCAGATTACCGCAACAAGATTTTAATCCATCTTAATGCAACTGTAAATGATCGTTCACTTTCATAATACAGTTGTACACAAACTATTCGCTGTAGAACTGTTAATCATGACATGTTGCGACGAATGATATGTAGATGACAGTTGTTAAATATTGACGCCCAATCTTAGACAGAACACAAATGGCGAGCAATTCAAATCCTATAGTTCCAATTGAGACACCATATATAAATACAATAAATTACGGTTATGAACGACTAAGGACTGATTCGACGCAGTTAAAAAAATAAAGCACCCTACAGATTTAAATTTTCGTTCAAAAACACATACAAATTGAACTTCCTCATATTGCTTCAAGTAAAATAAAATCCGCAATTGTATAGAAATAAAACTACACATACGTTCCATTTTATTTCAAGTTTATCTTTGTCTCGATATCTCTCGTGAACCTTGTCATTTATTTTGCTACCTCTGCCTGGTAACTATTCTCACAGTCAAATAAATCTCTCGTATATCCTATAAAGCGATTCAGCCTACACAACACATTTCTTTAGGGTTGGCCACGCTTTTTTTGCTCATTGTAAGTTTATTGAGATAGGATTGGCCACCATCCGCGACGCTGATTCATTGCAGTTGCTTTCCGGGAAAATTTATGTTTACATATAAGGTATAGACTTCTTTTGTCGAGTTCTGTACATTGTTGTCTGTGTGCCGGCTGTGTCGAAAAATAACTTCTCGAGATTCTTATTCCTAATGGAACGATATTCTTATTATTTATTGAGCATCCTTATTGACAGACCCTTTAATAATGGTTATTATAATTATTAAAGAGTCCTTCAATAAGGGGGCTCGATTTTTAAACGCAAATAAAACAAGTTGTGTACGAGATACTTATTTGAAAGAATATTTCATGGCATTAAGTATGGAATACAACGTTCCAATGTCCGCCGCGGCTTTGCTTGGTGGCACGCATTCGGGAGGTCCAATTTTCGATGACTTTGTCACATAAATCTAACTGAATTTGCTGAATGGCCTTCGATATGTTGACTATGAGGGCATGAAGTGTTTGTGGTTTATTCGCATAGACCTGCGATTTTTGATTTATTTGATGATTTATTCTGTGATGGATGAGCAGAATGTCCATCGTGACATGCGCTGTGTGGCATGTAGCGCCGTCCTGTTGGAACCACATGTCGTCGGTATTCATATCATCCAGTTTAGGCCACAAGAAGTTGCTTATCATCGATCTGTAGCGCTCGCCATTGACGGTTATGGCAATGTCAGTCTCGTTTTGGAAGAAATACGGACCGGTGATTCCGCCAGATTAAAATCCGCACCAAACAGTGACTTTCTCGGGATGTATTTGGTGTTGGTGTATCTCGTGTGGATTGGTATCGTCCCAAATCCGACAATTTTGCTTGTTCACATATTCATTCATCCAAAAATGGGCCTCGTCGCTAAAGATTATTTTTTGGCGAAACTCCAACTGCTTATAATTTATAGTCATTTACCTTAAGTTCTTGACTTGGATATTATACGGGTGCAGACCCAAGTCCCGACGCAAAATGCGCCAAGTTGAAGTCACAGAAATGCCAAGTTCTTGTGAATGGCGAGAAATTGACTGCCTCGGGTTTACCCGTACACTCTCGCGCACTACAGCGATGTTTTCAGCAGACCTTGCGTTTCGGTGACGTACGGGTGTTGGCTGACTATTTATGAAACAGATTGGACTAGAATTCGGCCACCGAGCGTCGAATGGTCGCCTCGACGGGACAGCTGTGGCGAGGAGAAAAATCAGGTAATGAGCGGAACGTTTCTGGAACGGAACACTGATGTTGAAAATAAAGTTTGATGATTTGCACACGTTGTTGAACGCCATAACCTTCTATGGTGATTTGCCATGCACTACTGAATAATTCACAATTAATTTGACAAATGTTGCTTTAACAACATGGTCGCTATAACCTAACAAATTTTGAGCGTTTCTATTGAAAGACCCTGTACATTTGACCCTGTACATGGAGTGGATATATGGAAGTGGAAGTGATTTGTTAACAATTTTTTCGGGGCGACATGAAATGCTCTTTTCTCTTGATCGGACAGCAAAATAGTTAAAAATTAATAAAACAATTCCCAACCATGACATTTTTGGGTCATCCTTAAATCATTCCTAAGAACGGGAAACAAGAGGAGGCTCAAGTCCGAACTTTGAGGCACCTCAACCAGATTAGATTTAACTTTTTTATGTCAAAAATGTTAATACTCTGACGTTTTTAATTTCTGTTAATAACAAAAGTATAAACCAATAGAAAATGGTATTCTTTAGCCTATTTTATCGTGATGATTCTAATTTCTACGTTATTTTCTGATATCTCGTAAAGTGGCAGCCATGTGAATTACAAGAACACTTTCCATCACCTAGCAGACTGTCCACTCGGTTACATAAAAAAACACTCCGTCTACAACCGGGCTTGTCATTATATATAATGAGACAGTACTTCTCAACTAAAGGGAATTTTCTGGGGACGAACAGAAGTTGAATGAGAGTATTTTCACGACAGCGACCAATAAAGAGCCCATTATTCCAAAATTGCCAGACGCCGACTATCCAGTTTCGCCAGAGAGTTCTTGCCTAAATTGACAGGCCATTTTCATTAGTGCTGCCATTTTCAGCGTGCATTTGCAAATTACACGCCGTTACACGCAAACCGCTATAAGGGTTTATCTTTTCCTCGAAGGGGAAAAAAAAGGCTTCACTCTCATTGTTCGTTCGTTTTTGTCACTTGTTGCCGTGTGGGTTTTAAACGTGTACAAAGACTGAAAAAGCATTAAAAAAAAACGCGTGTACAAGGAATTTATTGAGCGAACGATTTATTTGTCCATTTTATTTGTTGTATTTTTATTTATAGAATGATTCAGTGGGAAATTCAATTACGCGTATTTCATGTGACAAATATATACGGATAAACTAGGAGTGAAATGGGATTAAAATAAAAATATATTGAAAAATTGAGAATGTGAGCGAATAACATTTGTAAGCTGGTCCGAGACGCCGATATGCGTCGAGCATTTTCGTGTATCATCGTCATCTGGCCGCAAGCCACAAGTCCGTGTCCTTTTCTCATGTAATCTTAGCGAACAGTGTCTATAACTGTTCACATTGCAAGTAAAAATTATTATTAATTCCGAAAGTAATGAAATCTAATGCAAAATTATAAATTGTTTGTCGTTATATTTCATTACAGAATATTTTTTGATTTATTAGACATTTACTGCATGTACTTTATTGAAATAAGATACAGATTTTTCATTAAGATACAAGTTTACAGCCAAGATACAACAAATTTATAGAAATGCAATATCACAACAATATTCAATCAATATCAAATATTGCCATAAGCATGATATAAGATTTATCAAATTTGACAGTTCATATACTAACTGTTTCCCTTGTAAATTTCTAAAATTTCAATTTCATGCAATTAAAATCGACCTTACTTTTCATTATTATGACTGGTCGTAGAAAAAATATAATAAAATAATAGTATATTATGCTAGTGGAAGTTAATGATAGCTATTAAGATACTCGTATTCATTACGCTACGTAATTATCATACGTGTGTCTTAATAGCTATCATTAGCTTTCCCTGGCACAATATACTATTATTTTATTTGCCTACACTAAAAAATATTGCTGAAGTTCAAAAGAGACCTGGAAGTGTCTCTTTTAAACTGTAATGATTCTATTTGAGTATAATTGAGAATACGTAACTATTTTGATGGAAATGAATGCGAATGAGCACAACCCTGACAATGGTGTAAATGTTACTGTCAGGAATAGAGATCTAAAGAGTTACCACAATCTCGTCTTAGTAGGGGCGGTGACATAGGGGAGTACACACGACGCCAGTATTGGTTGCGTGATGCCACTCATAGTTAATCTGTATCAGATTGACTGTATCATATAGAATCAATTATACGATATAAAAATTTTTAAAAATAATAAAAACTGACATTTATTAATTAAAACACACCGAGTACTATTATTCCTAGTAACGTTATCAAAAAGAAACGTTAGCATCAGAGTATGCAAAAGGCAATTTGCCACAGATTAGTCATACACCGAAAGAACTCATTGACAACCAAGTCGAATGCACCTACAAAGGGCCACGATGTCCAATTATGAATATAAAAAACAAAGGAATAAATTGTTGAAATACCTAAATTATACAGAACTACGCAGAGGTAACGATACACTGGTAACCAAGTCAGATACACGTACGAACTGACACGATGTGCAATTATACATATAAAAAATAAAAGAATAAATAAGTTGAAATACGTAAATTATACAGAACCACACAGTTATATTGCTCATGACAAATTGGGTGATCATCCCATGAGAGTCCATCAACCTATTATCATGGACAGCGCACCAGTACCTACAATTCAGATGATAGGTATATAAATATGAATACAGGAATTTTTTGTATAGAAAATACACGTTTATTGTACGAAAATGATAAAAAATATTTTATTCGAAGTGTTGCCCATTGCTAGTTATACATTTTCCCCATCTCTCTGACAATTTTTAGATTCCATACCAAAAAATTCTGCTCTTTTGGGGCAAACCAGTCAGCGAGCCATTTTCGTACATTGTCACGTACCTAAGAAGTGAAGCCCTGTTCAGCAAGTGCGTGTCCCATAAATGGCAAATAAGTAGTAATCGGACGAAGCCAAGTCTGACGAGTAAGCCGCATGCGAAAGTATTTCCCACTTAAACGCCTCAATCGCTTTCTTGACCGATTTTGATGTGTCTGATGGCGCATTATCTATCATGAAGCAAAATCAATTTGTGTTGCCTTTTTTTGATATTCTGGTCGTTTTTCACTCAAAGCTTGATTCAAGTCGATAATTTGTTGTCGGTAGCGTTCGGTGTAATATTAAGGGTTTGACCAGGTTTTAGCAGCTCATAATAGATCACACCCTTGTGACCCCACCAAACACAGAGCACGGTCTTCCGTTCATAGTGATTTGGCCTTGCAGCCGATGTCGATGGTTCGCCTGGAGTTACCCATGATCCTTTACGCTTAGGATTCTCGAAACATATCGATTTTCATGTCAGTCACAATTCGATGAAGAAATGACTTTCTTTTGTACCTGGCGCGCAGCATTTCGCAAATGGTTTTTCTCTGTATCCATTTGCGAAATGCTGCGCGCCAGGTACAAAAGAAAGTCATATATGGGCAAATTCCTGTTTCACATTTACATACCTGTTTGCAGCTACATAAAATTACCTTCTTAATGCTTTAAATTACATCATCGCATTTGTTCCCTAAAAGATAAGTAAACATCTTAAATTTATATGTATCTCTAAGACTTCTTTAAAGAAGCCGTTTTCTCTTAAGACCAATCCGCCTTAAAAGAAAAACAAAATTGATTGGTTTTATTTTACATCCCGAAATAACTATAGCTTGCGCAATGCCACTTGCTACTTTGTTGCAAACTGGTAGACACGTTTATTAATGCAAAATTAATGGGTGCCGAAAAAATATCCCGGTTAATACGTAAGAGTAATCTTCTCAATACACGAACGTAATTCGCGATATACTTTCACTTTTACAAGTAAGTAAAAACAAGCCCCGAAATGGCGAAAAATGTGGAATAATATACATTAATTAACGACCATAACGATTTACCATAAACGGCAATATTAAAAAGTTGCGATTCAAGGTGGTTGTCACTAATTTTAAACCGATTCTCGTATGGCAGTCCTTGGACCGGGAACAACGAATATAAACGGCAAATTTCAGAAGTCTGTAATCGAGAAACATTTTTTTTTTGTTTCTTAATTATCACTATGAGTATCGGATTTTATTGTTGAAACAGTTTTACTTAACGCTCTGTATGCGTTAATAAAATGAAATAGAATAGCAAAGTTAGCTCGTGCGCAATCTCGGGTAATGTTCTGGAGACGTGATTTATAGAGCACAAACAGCATGATATCGTTGACGTGGGGATAAAATCCCAGACCCACCTATTGGATGTACACTATGCTAACCAATGCTATGCTAAGATACAGAGCAATTGCCTGGTAGATTAAAGTCAGGCAATAAGTAAAGGCACTAAGGTGGCCTTGGCAGGTGCCTTGACACCTGTTGATTGGTTTACAAAGGAAGATGTCTTAAAGATGGCCGTTAAGACTACGCGTGGGAGGTGTATGAGACATGAGTAGGTGATCTGCGAGACAGGCGCGTGTCCTGGAGAAGGCAAATAAGCAACTTCCTCTTTTGGAGGCAAGCGTGGAGTGGGTCTCCCCTATTTTTCTATTTAAAAAGAACTATCGGATTGGATTGAATTTCGATGACTCTCTTAGAGTGGACATTTCGGTCAACACTACAAAGTATACATCTTCGTGATTGCCAACGAGTGAATTTCTGCAATATTTTCACGCCTAGGAACGGCTGAGGGAGTGAGGTCTGTGTTTAGCGATAAATTGGCAGCTTTGATGGAGATAGCACAATGTGCCCGATATTATGGCCTGAGTTCATGTGCACTGGAATCCAATATCGTTTTATTGGAAATTATTTGTATCTTATCGTGAAATTTAAAGTGAATAAACCAATTTTTCCACACTGTATTGTAATTAAGTGTTGGCGTACTGTAAGAACTATCCTACTTCAAAATGTCGCCGTGTAGAACTCCTTAGACTACATATATGCACGCTAAATAAAATAAATAACTACTAATGCTTTATTTTCCTCTGTTTCTAGGGCATATAAGTTAGTTGAGCTCCGAGTGCTTTCGAACAGGTGAACTGGCAGTATATCTCTTCCCGAGACAGCAGAATAAAATCAGCAACGTTTCTATTTGAATTATAAGTGTGCTGATATCCAATCTAGGAATGGATAAATAAATAGATCCCAGATAAGGCCGGTAAATAAAGACGGCGTTGAACGTTGTTTCTTATCAGTCGCATATGAATGTTATTTATATAAACCTACGTGCGTCTGTCATTTCGGAAGCGGTATCCAGCCCCAATCATAACATACACGGTGATTTTAAAAAGACTTTAATCATTTTGCTATCGAACAGTGTTTTGACATGGAACCAATCCTTTTATGCTCCAGAATTTAATGGTTTTCTATGGCAAAATATTAAAATATTTATTGATTTATTATGTATGAACACATCTGGTGAATGGCCGCCACGGCTTTCTCGAGTATCCTTCTGGGGAAATTTTCAATAACAGTTTTGCATAAATGTAGCGGTACTTTGTGTATACAGCGTTCAATCTTGGCCTTCAATATTTGGGTAGTTGTGGCCTTATTGGCATAAACTTGAGACTTCAGAAAACCCCACTGAAAAAAAGTGCATAGGTGTTCAATTGCAATATTGTGGCGGCAAATTCTGGTCAGAGAAACGGGAGATGATACGACCAGGAACACTCGTGCAAGGCCGTTAGTGTTTCACGAGTGGTATGGCAAGTGGCACCGTCCTGCTAAAACCACATGTCTTCAAGAGCAATATCTTCTAATTGAGACACAAAGAACTGGGTTATCATCATCACGATATCGTTCGCTATTTACCGTTAATGCATTATCTGTCTCGTTTTCAAAGAAAAATGGTCCAATGATTCCTTCAGACCATAATGCACATCAAACAGTGACACGCTGGGGATGCATTTGTCTCTCATAAAACATTCGTGGATTTTCTGAGCCCCAAATGCGACGATTTTTCCTATTAAGGAAGCCATCAAGGCGAAAATGGGACTCGTCGCTAAATATAATTTTGTCCACAAAATCGGCATTCACTTCTTGTTGTTCAATGATCCAATTGGTGAAGTCTCTTCGCTGTGCATAGTTTGTTGGCAGAAGTTGTTGAGTCAATTGGACTTTGTAAGCATGGAGATGCAAATTTTTAGTGCGAATACGCTGAAGAGTGGCTGTTCAAATTGTTGTCCAATTGTGCACGATGACGAATCGACGTCCCTGGACTCTCGGGCCACATTCTCGCGAATTGCCATAATGTTTTGTTCTGAACGACCACTACGAGCTCGTGTCGTGTGTTTCACATCAATAACTGGAACCAGTACGTTCGAAGTTTTCGATTATTTTTTTAAGGTGACAAATTTGGAACATTATTTCTACCGAAAATTGGACGCACTCTATGAATCGTAGTAACCAAACTTTCACCATATTGATTCATAGTAATGTTTAACAATAAGAATGCGTTGTTGTATCCTGTCTGTCTCTTCTACCTGTTTCACTATTACTGACTTGTCATAATGACAGCCGAAATGGCGCGCAATTCAACTCTTGTGCTCTTATTGTATAATAATTTTGTATTGTATAATACCTTTTATAACCACCTTTTGTATATATATATATATATATATATATATATATATATATATATATATATATATATATATATTGTATAATACCTTTTATAACCATCAATATTTTAGAATCTGAGGATGCGAAAACACTCACATTACGAGACTCGACTTCAACGCTACATTACCCTAAGTTTCTGGGTAAGGCTGTAGATTCGCCATGTTATAGCTCGACCTAACCTGGTCGACTTTTTCTATGCGGTCAACTGAAAGATAGCGCCTATAAAAATTCATCGAGATCCATTTCAAAGTTGAAATCTGCTATTATGACTCAGTTTCGTAACTTGAAAGAAGATATAATAGATATAAGAGCCATAAATACCCATCTGCCAGTTACAGTGGACAAATATTTCGTTCGTTACTTTGTAAAAAATAAAATTTTTATTTTGGTCATATTTTTTCGCACTCGCTGTAGTGTTTCGTTTCCGGTTTCGTCCTTGGACATAAACTAAAACTTGATTCTTTTTAAGGTATGAAACATGTTTTACCGCCGTCATTTTAACGATTCCAATGGAATATGGTTAACCCCTTTCCTCAGCACGCCACTGGAAGATTCCCTTTTATGGCAAGCATCGATGTGATCGGATCGTTCCATAATGGACCTCATCCAGATCGTCTAAACCGAGCCCTCTCATCAAATTAAACAAACACATTCTATCCCCACAAACGCTCCGGGGCTGTTAACGAGGTAGCCCCAGAAAGAACCCCTTCGGGTGTGCGATGCGGAGCGCGTTGCGATCAAACGAAGTTAAATCGTCCGGATTTGTAGGCAACCGGCGATTGAGGCGACGCTACACGATGCGACGTGGAAATGCGGTAACGAAAGTGTCTAGACCCCCGTCTAGGCATGGACGCGGAAAGCCGGATATCGCGGTCCTCCCAGTCTGGCGTCCTTGCTCTCGTTTTTGGGAGTCGGGGCTAATCGATAGCGGGAACCTCCTGATAGGCCTCGGCTGGTGTTTCACCGACGTAAACGGATACTTTGGATTTTTTGCGCTTGCCTTTACGAAGTTATCGGTTTCCACTTAAGTGAAAAGGCAAGGGCAACTTCCGTTGCCATGCGGACATCTGGAGACGATCTTATTCGGCTGGTGGCGGATTTGACATACACTTCAAGTAGGAGCTCGATGACTTTACGACAGGGCGACTGTACATACAACGATTAACCGGATTTCCCTCTGATATTGATCAGACCTTTTTCCTCATTGCTTTCAAATAATTTGGGCAGCAGATGTGCGTACAACAAAAGTCATCCGTAGATATACAGTGGACGTAAAGTAATGAATAAATAAATGCCTTAAAAATTCAAGAAAAACTTTTAGGAAAAATTTTCGGACCCGTAAAATTTCATTTTTAGTTGAGCATTTTTTCAAATATAATAAATATCTACATATAAGGTGATTCGTGTAGGAGATATGTCATAAAATCTTCAGGCAAGCTTTGGGGTGTAGTAAACACTGCCGAAGAGAAAATGCCACAGGGTATATTAGAGAGCGAGCTGTGTGAGATTATTTCTTTACTGCGCATTATCGTATGCATCAAATGAAATTAAATTTAGCAATCAAATTCTACGGACTGATCTGTTTTAATTGTCTCAAGAGAGAAGTCAACGAGTCTAACACAATTTTGTGCACTATAACATAACTATTGTTAACTTAAGGGGTAACATCATTGTAATAAGTAATAAGCTAAAAAAGGGCTTTTTTGATAGATTTTCTTTTGGATGGAAGAAAAGGTAATAAGATAATATTTAAGGAACTTATTTAGGCATATATGTACTTAAGTATAATTGATTTTGTGTGATTAGCGAGCATCTAAATAAAAAACGTAAAATTTTCGACAAAAACGGCAATCATTTAATATAATAACTAATATTTAAATTAACTTATCGAAAATTCCGTACATATTTCACTTCAAAATTTTATTTTTAAGATTTGTTAAAATTTCGCATTTCAGAAAAGCAAACCCGCACGGGTAGGATTCAACATCTGTTCCGGATGGGAACCGAACGACAGACAGATGTTTCAAACTTATTAGTTCTCATCAGTGCCGTACACGGTACGCCGGTCCAGGACAAATGCCGAATCAAATCCGTGAGGTATTCATTTAAATCGATACGATTCATGTCAGTAACTTATAAGTCGGGAATCGATAGCTTCTATAGACTGCTTTGCGGTTTGGTGGTTCCTTTCTCGATTCTAATTTTTAAATAGTAGCATTGAAACATTCATTGCTATTTTGCGTTTAGCCCCCAAGCAACGGTTTAGCAACTCCCCTCGGCTCACATTCTCATAAATCAGTTTGATGGCTTTAAAAACTTCCTTGAGAAGCGGCGGCTTATGATGGAAGGTGTCCAAGGAATCCGCTACTTGCGCCTTCTTCAAGTCACACCAAGACTCTGAGCACTTCTCGTGTTGCGGATTTTTGCGGATTTTCGTCGGTTGATAACTTATGAAATAAGGCCAGAGCACTATACACAAAAACCGTGATTTCAAGCGAGGAAGTTGTTTTTTTGTACATGTACTGGTGTTATAGCAACGTAGTTTTGTTTGTAAACGCTTCTGACTAAACGTAATCGTCTTTTAACGACATCTGTTGTGTATTAGATAAGTTAGAAATCATATGGTAAAACATTAGGCTGTACCTAGACTGTACCTTCTCAGCAGGTATTTATTTGACGCAGGTGTCATTTCGGAGCAGTCCGATGCGCTTAGAAAAAGCACGAAATTTCAAGGAAAACATTTTCTGTCCCATATTCTAAAAGGTTCAAAGAATTTAAGCTAATAAAAAAGTATCGATTTTTTGGAAAACTTACAGTTACCCTTTAAATTTATTCCTTGCATTAATTTTTGTTAAAGCAAATTTCTCCCGAGCCATTTCTCTCATAAATGTATATGTTCTATCAAACTAACATAAATGTCTCCAAGATCGTAAACACCCTGTACATAAAAAATATTGAAATTATGGAACAGATTCAATTGCAAATATTTTCGCACGAGGAAAAAGAAAAACCTTCTTTCTATTTAACTGCAGTTGAATTACAAGCAGAATACCTGTCAATGAGTTATCAGTTAATTAGCTGATGTGAAAAAGAGAAATAAAATCAAGTGCCACTTAAATAAACATGAAGATAGTTTTTAATTAATGTAAGTTGTTTCATCATAACGAAGAGAACCTTTACACGAATTCTATTCATTTCTATGTTTAATTGAAGGCGATAGCGACACTAAAATTCAGTCACGTGTCTCGCAATTTCAGTCACAGACACAAGGCTTCAGGTTCGATTGTCTGGTCCTCTCGACGAGGAGAGAGCCCCTTTTTGAAGCTGCAGTTCACATTGACTCCGTGTTGACATTGAAGTCCAATTCGCATTCATTTTGTTTGACCGGCGACGACGGTGCTCAACTGCACCAAACCAGAAAATTTAAGTCCGGCCCTGGCGATCTCAACTCCGATGAAAACGAAAGATTACAGTATTGCTGTTTTTAACCAACATGAAGGTATAACAACTGTTCGAATGTTGTTTTAATTTCCGCGATGTCAAAAATTGTCGATCAATGGTCGATTTACACAAAGCTACACAAAAACGAAAGCTATTGTATTTAACAGATGGTGATTTGAGTTGATATGGTTGATTCTCAATTCACCAACTAGATCTTTAATCAAGAGTTTATTTACTTCTATATAGGCTCATGGACTGGCTGAGCTGGTAAAATACATATACGAAACATGTGAGATGCCGGAGGATTATAAGAGGAACATTATCGTTACTATACCGAAAAAGAGAGGAGCCGACAAATGCGAGAACTTTAGAACGATTAGCCTAACTTCCCACGCGTCAAAAATCTTAACCAGAATAGTGCAGAAGAGGATGGAAAATAGAGGGGAGGAAATACTAGGAGAAGACCAATTCGGGTTTAGGCGAAATACGGGAACTCGCGAAGCTATTCTGGCGCTAAGAGTAATGTTAGAGAAAACAATAGAAAAATGAAAGAACGCTTATATAGGATTTGTAGATTTAGAAAAAGCTTTTGATAATGTAAGATGGGAAAATATGTTCGAGATACTAACAGCGCGGGAAGGAAGTATAGAGATAGGTGATTAGTACACAATCTATACAAGGAGCAAACTGCTATTATAGAAGTAGAAGGGGAAAGAAAAGAAGTAGGTATTAGGAAAGGAGTAAGACAAGGATGTACGCTATCACCACTAATTTTTAATCTGTACATCGAAGAGGCGATTGATGTGGTAAAAGATAGAGTGGATTTCGGGATTAAAGTACAGGGACATAAACTAAAAATGCTGAGATTCGCGGATGATATAGCAGTATTAGCATCTAGTAAGGAGGAATTAGAATCAGCATTGAACGAAATGGAGGCAGTGTTGACAGGGGAATACGGAATGAGGGGGTGAATAAAAACAAAACCAAAGTGTTAGTGTGCAGAGGGCGCGAGAGCAGAGCAAAAACGAAAGTACAAATTAATAATGAAATATTGGAGGAAGTTAAAGACTTCACTTATTTAGGAAGTAAAATAAATTGGGATGGAAGAAGTGATAAAGATATAAAACAGAGAATAGGGCAGGTTCGAGTAGCTTTTAACAAAAAGAAAGCACTTTTATGCTCGGGGGTAATAAACTTAGAAACAAGGAAGAGATTTTTGAAAACGTATGTATGCACGGCACTATACGGTTGCGAAACCTGGACGGTAGGGGAAGCAAGTAGGAAGAAATTAGAAGCTTTTGAGATATGGTGTTACCGAAGAATGATGAAAATACCGTGGACTGATAGGGTTAGAAACGAAGAAGTATTTGAGAAAGTCGGCGAGAAAAGAAGTATGTGGAAAAATATAAAAAAAGAGAAGAGATAGAATGGTAGACCACTTGCTGAGGCATGAGGTAATAGTCTGCGATATTTTGGAGGCAGAAATAGGAGTGAAGAAAGGCACAGGTAGGCCTAGATTAGACTACTGCCCGCAAATAGTAAGGGATGTAAGTTGTAGCACAATTAGCTAAAGGCGTAGGTTAGCACAAGATAGGAGAAGCTGGAGGTTAGCGTCCAACCAGTCTCAGGACTGATAACCTCATGATGATGAGGCTTATGGACGAAACAGTACTTATCAAAGTACCATTGGTACAAAACACAGCCATTATTTTTCATTATAATTCAACAGAAACATGTTTTAAATGATTATTTCGGAGCATATTCACCCTGAACTTGAATAACTGCTTCCCATTTGTTTGGCAGATGGTCGATTTCACGGGTAAATAAGTCACGGCTCTTAGAGCCAATCCACGGTTTGACGTCGTCCACCAATTTCATGTTGTTTCACTGCAAATTATGTACAGTTCTGCGCGTCAAGTTCTCAAAGTATTTAGAATTGAGCATAATTCTAAACACGAATTTAGCAGGCTTTGGTGCGCAGTAGTCTACTGATTTTCGTTGTTAAGCAATACTTAACTCCCTCTTAATACTTCACAGCTTTTCTTTAGAAACGATGACAATTTAGATACCTTATAGACAGAACAGTTGATAATACAAGAGATGTGCAAAACTCTTGGTAAGGCTAGTAAAAATCAATCGAAGCAGTCAGTAAAATGATCCTGCATGACAGATCATGGCTGCTACTACGATAAAATGGTGGACAACAGTAAATCACAACAGTTTATACCGAGAAAAGCCATGTCATTCATTTACACAACTGAAAGGGTCTCTGAAATAATGACTTTCTAAACCACTGGATAACATTAGTTTTAAGTAGAACGAATTGAGAAATTAATTTCAAGTACGAATTACCTCGCATTTTACTCCATGAGTAGACCATTTGGCAGATATTAATTTTCTTACCAGTCTTTTGGTAACATTGTGAGAAACACACTGAATTGAAAAAATATACGTAACAGAAGATGAAAATTGACTTAGTTGTTTATTCAGCAGAAAAAAATGAATAGATTGGTTACGCCACCATTTTCTGTGCAAGCTTGTTTTATGAGTTTATATTACTGTGGCACTGGATTCTAGAGCCTATTGGTTCAAGTTTAATGAAATTTATAAACATTGCCAAGACCTCCATCTGGTACCGGTCAAAGAAGGTTTTCGAATTTTCATCGGCTTCCAGTAGCAAAACCTACTTGAAACACGTTTTTCTCGGTACGGATTTCAAAATCGGTACCATAATTATTAAATATATCAAAGACTGTTGGACGATTTCTATGTATGTTGCCAAAAGAGCAGCCGTCACGAAGAAAATTGTCAAAGGAACAGATTCTTATGTTCTAGGAGTATAATAGAACTGAACGATCAATATTAAAAAATAGTATAGGAATAACAAAATGCACATATTGGTCTGTTGATGGTTAGCACAAGATAGGAGAAGCTGGAGGTTAGCGTCCAACCAGTCTTAGGACTGATGACCTAATGATGATGGTCTGTTGATGATAAAAAGTTTTAATCATTAAAAAAATAATTCGTCAAAGTGTTTTCGATTCGAAGCTTCTCACAGGTACGTAACTTCTTAAATCCTATCATCATCTTTGGCGCTACAACCCAGGGTGGGTCTTGGCCTGTTCTAGTATCAGCTTCCATTCCTTCCTATTCTTTGCTTTGGTTTTCCAATTTCCTACTTCTAGTATCCGTATATTTTCTTCGACCTGGTCTCTAAATCTGATTCTGGGCCTTCCTCTCCTCCTATGTCCAGCCGGTGTTTGCTGGAATATTTGCTTTGGGGGGTCCATATCGTCCATCCTTTCTAGGTGGCCAAGCCACCTTACCCTATTTATTTTAGTGGACCGTGCGATGTTAGGTTCTTCGTATAGGCGGTATAGCTCAAAATTATAGCGTCTGCGTCGCATCCCATTCTCCTGCACACCTCTATATATGTTACGTAGGACCTTTCTTTCAAAGCATCCTAGCAGTATTTCATCGCTTTTTGTCATAGTCCATGCTTCTGACGCGTAAGAGAGTACTGGTTTAATAAGTGTTTTATATATCAATATCTTGGATTTTTTGCTTACTATGCATGATGTTAGGAGCTTTTTTAGCCCAAAGTAGGCTCTGTTAGTTAGGTAAACTCTTCTCTTCATTTCTGCACTGATGCTGTTATTTTCGTTTATTTGGGAGCCAAGATATATAAACTCTCTTACGCCTTCAAAAGTATATGTTCCTATTACCAGGTCTTCGGGTGGCGCTAATTGCGTGCTATTGGTTACTTTCATGTATTTTGTTTTAGCTACGTTAACTTGTAGCCCCATTCTCTTCGCTGCTGCCTCTACTGCTCTGAAAGCCTGTATTAAGTCTCTTTTTGTCCTGGATACTATATCAATGTCGTCCGCGTACGCTAGGATTTGTACGCTCTTATTAATTATGGTTCCTCTAGTCGCTATACCTGATTCTCTTATGGCTTTTTCTAGTGCGATATTAAACAGCAGGCACGATAGACTGCCCCCTTGGCGTAGGCCGGTATGTGTCTGAAAGGGTCTTGACATGTTGCTTTGTATCCTTACTCTGCATTCAACTTTAAAAAGGGTTGCCTTCACTAACTTAATCAGGTGTGTTGGGATATTAAATTCCATCATAGCGTTATAAAGTGAGCGCCTGTCTATGCTGTCGTACGCACCTTTGAAGTCTATGAATAAGTGGTGGGTATCAATCCCATATTCGTAAGTCTTCTCTAGGGCCTGCCTAAGAGTGAATATCTGGTCGATTGTTGACTTATCTCTACGAAAACCACTTTGGTATTTGCCTACTATACCTTCAGTGTATGTAGTTAGGCGGTCGTATATAGTATGTATGCCATTACTTTGTATGCCACATTTAGTAACGTAATTCCTCGGTAATTCTCGCATATCATTTGACCACCCTTTTTATGTATAGGTATGATTATACCTATGTTCCAATTATCTGGAATTTTTACCTGTTTCCAAATTAGCGCTACCAGCCTACCTACCAGGTCTTTTAGTTTGACTACCCCATATTTCAAGAGCTCAGAGGGTATTCCATCCATACCAGGTGATTTTTGGTTTTTTAGCTTCTTTATTGCGTTAATAACTTCTTCTTCCGTTGGGGGATTGTGTCTTTCTCTATCATCTTCCATATTTCCAAACTGCATGTCTGCTTCATCTGCATCGTCCTGTTCTCTAATATTTAGCCTCTCTTCAAAGTTTTGTGCCCATCTTTCTACTATCTGCTCTAGTTCACTGATAATTTCTCCTTCTCCATTTCTTACCATTGATAATATAGGCTTAAATTCCTTTCTGTTTTGGTTGACATTTTTGTAAAATTTTGGCGCTTTATTTTGGGTGTTAAAGCGCGAAAATCTTAAATCCTATGTTACCCCTTAATTCACGTAAATCTCAACAAAAAAAAAAAAACACCGTAAGAGATTTATCGACTCATTCTGTGCAGTTTGTCTCTACCCGCTACACAACCGAGTAGATTGACCTTCGCGGTCATTAAATGCAATAAAACCGAATACGAATGCGGATATTATTTGTTAAACGTGAGGCTGAATTGAAAAATAGCCAAATAAAGGTTAGTTAAGCGAACAACAGAACGGCCAGTCGGAAAAAGTTTTGACGTCCCATACGGCTGGTCTCGGTTCAGCTGAAAACAACGTGAATAGGTGCTATTAAACAATTTATCTGGGCAATTTTTCTATTTAATATTCAACAGCTCATTATAATACTATAAGAAAACTTGTTCTTGGTCAGACGTAAAGGCTTGGACGAATTTTCTATAGGCTAAAAAACGTAACTAATTCGTTAAAAACTCAAGGAATCACTTTTGGGAAAACTCAGACCCGACAAATGTTATTTTTTGTTGTGCATTTTAAAATATAATTAATATATACAGGGTGATTCGTGTAGGAGGCATAACGTCATCAATTTCTTTTTAATGGGAACCCCCTTTTTTATTACCGAATGTGAAAGAGCACAATTTTTTAACAATATGCTAGGGCAATACATTATACAGATCCTGTCCACGCTTATTTAGATCAGATGTTCCCGAATTGTTGGATAGGGAGAAGAGGGCCGATGAAGTGGCCGGCCGGAATACCAGATTTGGTATCCCTAGATTATTTTTTGTGGAGATAGGTAAAAAGCAAAGTATACGTTACTAGGCGAGATAATTTAGAAGATTTAAAAGCAATAATTCGTTACGAAGTGCAATGTATACCTACCTCCTGAAGTTATTAACAATGTTCAAAAATAATTTATTATCCATCTTGACTGCTGTCAGATAGCCACCGGTGCACAATTTGAACATTTACTTTGATTGATTTTTTAAATAATTACTGCCATAAGATTTAGTATTTTGAAATTTCAGAAATACCAAATATATCAAATATATCTAAATTCTCAAATTCTCCAGTACATTTCAGACACTGTAATATCAGCGATCGCAGCGTCAAGAGATACGCGCTACATAAAGAACACAAGAATATATGGCCACTTCCTCAACCGGATTTGAGTTCCATTGAACACGGTTTGAAATCGCTAAGAACTAAGTTAAACATAATTTATCTTTCGAAATTGGTTACTCTAGAGGTTATAATAGATACCACACGACCAACGTTAATATGCTTTTTTAATAATTGTGCCAAATTGAATATTTTGGAAGTATTGGGTGTTAAACAACCTAGCTTATCTCTTGGCGTCAATACCAGAAGCCAAACTACGTTCGCGTTTTTGTTTATTTATTTTTGATATTGTTTCTATTAGCCGTAACACATAAATGGTACGTGTTAACAGGGATGTGATAAAAATTGTATAAGGGAAAGAGGTATAGTCAGATGTATGGTAGGTCACATGAAAATGGTAAAAATGAAAAAAGACACTAACCTAAAATGATTATGACGAGGTATATATTTTTAAAATGAAGATCAATTCTTCGGTTTTTATTTGTCCAGCGAAAACGTCTATCACTGTTTCTCCAAATGTTGGAGATGCTCTTATATCTTCTACCAAGGCACTTTCAATATTTATTAATGCTAAAGCTGACAGTCTTTCTCGCTTTAGAGAATTTCGCAGATGTCTTTATTCTCTTTAAACATGAAAATGATCTTTCCGCGGAACTGCTTGTGACAGGAATAGTCAAAATTAAACGACACAATTTTGAGGACACCGGGAAAACAGAAAATACTTGAAGGGACAAAATATATATTGGTGAAGCTCAAACACAGGGCTCTTTTTCATATCGGGATCACTATAAATCACTGAAAGTTCACTTTTCCAGCGATTTGCGTTAAAGATAGTTCCATATGTATCTACTAAAGAAAAAAGTTTGTCAGGAAAGCGTTTCATGAATGAATTGTGTGGAATCTAGATTTAAGTATTTAAGTTTGGAAATTTCACTAAACCGTTCACTAATGGTCAAAGTAATAACGCCCAAAATTTCATAAAACAATCGTGCGTAGGTGCTTTTCTTATCTTCTTCAGGAATTAAATCCAAACGTATTCTTTTACTTGGTGGTTGATTCTCTAACACAAATCTGTCCATACGATCTCAAATGTCACTAAACTCGTTTCTCATTTTTTGAATACGTGATTTGAAATCGGCGATCTTTTATTGAAGTAACTGATATCTGATATTTTTGTCTGTAGAATTTTAAACAGACTTTCGGAATGTGGGAATATTGCAGAAACCACTACTAAGAAAAAATTAAAATCAAAGTCGCGCAATAAAGTTAAAGGGCCTCTAGCACAAATAACGATTTCTCGATCCCATTCCTCATTTTCATTTTCCACAATTACCTGAAACAACGCTTCCAAATCTTCCTTATGTTATGGCGACAGTCGCCAAGATGCGTTCCCATAATCGCATAACTGAGTCCGGAAATAACGACAACACCCATTCGAGGTTCTACTATTGACTGCGTAAGATCACTGACCTTTTCGCCCATCTAATGCGTAGCTTGGACGTAACATGGACCATCGCATTTCAGCACTGCAGCAAGCAACGCGGGAGTCCAATAATTTTGGACGCCTTTACGGCCGATTTGAAATAAAAAAGTTGATGGTAGCGTTTAAAGTAAATTATGTATGTTTGGTGTTGGTTTAAAATTATTAAAAACTTGTGATAATTGAATAAATCGATTGAACTTTTAAGTAACACTAATTTGCCAATTTTTTAAAGGATGCGACGCATCACTCGCATCCATGTACGCTACGCCCTTGCGTGTTAAAAATTTTCATTTACATATATATTCTTAAATTGGAATGAACATTAATAGAGAAATATCCATTTTCTCTGACGTTACCCAACAAAAACTTGTATAATTGCCACGCATCGTCATTACAATCGTAGTAAAAGCAGTAATTACTACTATACACTAGACCGCAATATCCTTTAAATATATACCAACTGGCTATTATGTTTGAAGTTTCTTTCTGTGCCCATAGGATTGTTTGTTTTTGTTAGTTGTTAATCGTTAGCATTACAAGCAGTACTGTCTAATAAATTGTTTTGTGATGGGAGAAAACGGCTTTAAAATTGAAACTAATTTAGCTAGTCTCGTAAATCGAAAAATAAATTAATGGCCAGAGCTAAAATAAGCAATTTCAAGTTTCGGTCCAAAAACCCATCTCCATTTCCACGCATAATTTTCGTTTGTGTGTAGCAAAATCGCGGCACACCCCCGCATGTCGGGCATGTCGAATATATTTATCATACATTTTTAAATGCAAACGAGTTGTTGTCACATCGAAAATCGGGTTTCATCACATTAACAATCGATTTTCGAACGGAACAGCTCTGCACTTTTGCTTGTTATAAAATGTTGTTGCTTGCGTGTTAATTATAAATTGTCATAGTTTTCTTGACACTCGTTATTCAATACATATTTCATCAATGCATATTACACTAGGCACAAAAATTGAGGGATATAAAAATATCCTAAATTTTTGGATGATTTTCAAAGGGCTATAACTCGGAGAAAAATAGCCAGAGCAATTTTAAAAAAAGCATATTGAAGCTCCAATTCTCTAGTTTTCAAATCTTGAATTCAAGATTTTTTACCATCAGCAGTTTTTGAGTAATCATAAGAAAACCCTGGGAAAAAAAATTCAAATTCTTGCTTGCCTTTCAAAAGATCCACGGGGCTCACGGACTTCAATAGTTTCATCCTCTTTAGTTTGAGCTGTCTAAAAGCCTCGTACCATGATTTCTCGCTGAGTTATCGTAGTTCAAAAGCAAAAATATCAGTTTTACATCTATAAGAGTGGTTATTTTAATAATTTATCTTTAGAAGATAAACTGAAAATTAAACTGGCAAAACCTACTCCTTTACCATTAATGGAAAGGAAAGATTCGTGCGGGAAATTCATTCGACGGTTCCAAATAATTTGGTACACTAACTTTATCTGGTTGACGGGTAGTGTCATCCGCAACAGACTATTTTGTTTTGATTGCTTATTGTTTTCAAATAATAATGATTTTGAATGGTGAAAGCGAAAAGAATGAATGTGCTATGTGCTGCACATCACATTTATGCGGCTGTTAAATTTAATCTGATCGGAACTGTAAGGATAGATCATGGCTCCCTCGGATGCTGTACGTTTAGCGGCCATTAAACATAATGAAAACGTAGATCGAAATCGATTAATAGTAAAAAGACTTATTACTACAACTTGTTCTTTGGCCCTACAAGACTAGCATTCCGCAGACACGACGAGCCTGAGAATACATTAAATAAATGAAATTATTTGGAAATTTTAGACGTTTTAGCGGAGGAAGGATCTCATATGAAAACCCACCTAATTCATTCTACTGTATTTAAGGGGACTTCTGACATACAACATGAATTAATTGAATGTGTTACAGACGTTGTGAATGAATTAATTTTAAATGAAATAGAGAATGCACATCGATGAAACAACCGATGTTTCAATAGAAAACAAATGAAGTGTTATTTTGGGATACGCGAATGTATTAAGTGGTGAACTTGAAGAAAGATTCGTTGGATTTTACGACGTTTCGGAAAATAAAACTGCACAAAGTTTGGCAAATGTGTTACTGAGTGTCCTAAAGAAATGGAAAAATCGGGAAAATAAATTAGTATGTCAGACATACGATGGGGCCAGTACTATGGCTGGAAAAACTGGAGGCGTTCGTACTACGAGGGCGAATCAAATATAAACGAGCCTTTTTTTATTTTTTTTATTTGAACTTGAAAAAAAAAGAATAACAGCTTATTTTTCTACATAATCTCCTGATCTGGAAACACATTTTCCCAGCGTGTAGATAATTTTGTAATGCCCTGCTCGTAGAATGAAGTTTTTTGTGTCTCCAGCCAATAGCGCATGTAGGCCTCAACCTCTCCATCGTTGTTGAATCTTTGCCCTCCCATGGCTTCCTTGAGAGGACCAAAGAGGTGAAAGTCGCAGGGCGATAGGTCGGGACTATAGGGAGGGTGTTCAAGTGTCTCCCAGCTCAATTCCTCCAATTTCTCTCTGGTCAGGGCTGCTGTATGAGGACGAGCATTGTCATGGAGAAGTTTCACTTTTCTTATCGGTAGGTCACGTCGTTTGCGGCGATATGCAAGAGTAACCTCGCTTAAAATGTCGCAGTTGTACGCCCCATTAATGGTCCTGTGATCATGCAAAAAATTGAGGTGCAACAAGCCACGCTGGTTAAAAGAAACTGTAGCCAAAACATTGCCTGCTGACAGCCTTGACTTGGCTTTCACTGGCCCAGCCTCGCCTTGACGTCTCCACTCCTTGCTCGCTTGTTTCGACTCAGGGGTATAGTGGTGCACCCATGTTTCATCGCAGGTGATAACGTGAGTGAGAATTGAGTCTCCCTCTTCCCGAAATATCGCTAGAAGACGCTCACACGCCTGAAAGCGATGCAATTTTTGCTCAGTTGTCAGAAGGCGAGGGACCCACCTTGCGCACACCACCTTGAAAAAGTGCTTCCATAATTTATTCCAACCTTAGATGCAATCTCATTGGTGGTCAGACGCCCGTTACCCTCAAGAAGTTGTTGAACGCGGACGATGTTGTCGCTGGTGATGCTGGTGCGAGGTCGACGGTCATGGCTCTCATTTTCAACTTTCTCACGACCCTTCACAAAATGTTTATGTCATGCAAATACTCTAGCTCGGGACAGTGTCTCTTCCTCGAACTGCGCAGTCAATCTCGTCAGGATTTCAGATGGTATTATACCTTCCGTGGCGAGAAACTTGATGATAACATGCTGCGCAATTGATGAAGGCACCTCCTGCTCATACATTGTCACGGCGGGTACTGAAAGGAATGAGCGAGATCGCCCACCTGCTCTCTCCCCTCCTGACATCCCTACCCAACAGCCCACGAAGGGGGACCCCCCACGCGTTACTATTGCATGCCCAGGACCAAAAGACTCGTTTATATTTGATTCACCCTCATATCATCAGACAAAAATATCCACATGCTTTATTTATACACTGCTACTCTCATCAACTAAATTCGGTATTGGTATATGGTAGCAAAACTATAAAACAAGTAAAATTATTCGTGGCAAATCTAACTGCTTTTCAGTTTCTTTAGCCGTTCAAGCAAAAGAATGGCTCTTTTCCGTAAAAAGGGATTTAAATTGCCGCATCCCAGACAAACACGGTGGAACTTTCATTCACGTGGTGTCTCAACTATTCTTGCACATATTTTCGAGTTGAAAGCCTCGATGCAGGATGTTTTAGAAAAAGATGAATGGGATCAATCTCTAAGTATTTTTAGATCAATCTCCAAACTTATAATATTACTGGAAGTAATATTATAAGTTTAGAGATTGATCTAAAAAGAAGTTTAAACGATATAAAATTTGTATTTTTGCGACAACTGTATAATAAAATTTTTGAATACACATCTGTCTTATTCGATATTTTACAAGTAATGAATATCGATATAAGACGATGCAATATAGAGGTGCAAAACTGTTTATCTTAGATTAAAAAAATTGAGAGACGAAGAAACTGTACGAACAGACTGAAAAAATATTATCTGAAAAAAGCAATAGAAGTGTCGATGTCGAACAAGATGGGGAAACAGAAGAAGATACAGAAAGCGTAAAATTGAAATTTAATGATAGACTGCTTGCACAAATGAGAATTCTAATGTGATTCGCTCCAGTACATCCAACATCCTTTACATTTCAAATTGGCGGATTCAGTTCCCGTCCTATCCATCGCCCTACAGTCCGGGGGTTACCGAACAACGGTTCGTAAGAATGGCGAACGCGGTCACATTCCGTTAATTGTATCGAGACGAACCATGTCTCTAGGGAGGGAGTACTGTAGTGACGCATTAAACTGGCGTATTAGCAGGGATAATGAGTGTGCCTCGATAGCTCAGCGGTCAGAGCAACTAACCGGA
The DNA here is from genome assembly GCA_037954035.1 of Rosalia funebris. Taxonomy (NCBI): domain Eukaryota; kingdom Metazoa; phylum Arthropoda; class Insecta; order Coleoptera; family Cerambycidae; genus Rosalia; species Rosalia funebris. Next base: position 15,965,510 of record JAZFAV010000039.1, on the reverse strand, counting down.
AATTGGGAGACCCGGGTTCGATTCCCGGTCAAGGCATATGCACTCTTTATCCTTGCTATCGCCAAACTATCATTTGAAATTCTTGATAGTGTTACAGTAAATGTGGAAAGCAGATTTCAAGAATTACATAAATTGGACTTCTTAGAGATGTTAAATGAAGGAAAATTTGAGTTTTATTTTGAGTGCACCACAAAACTTTGCTAACAATATTATAGAGAAACTAATAGACTGTTATCCCTTTTTCGACAAGTTAAAATTGAAAGGTGAACTGATGTTTATTTACGGTTCTATTTATTAGAAACGTAATTGCGTAAGAGTATGGCAAACGAACGTCTCTCCAATTTAGTCACGTTGGCCATTGAAAAAGAACTTTCAAGACATCTGCTTCTCAACAAGAATTTATCTCAAGAACTATAGATGTTTTTGCGCAAAAGAAAACGCGGCGAATGAAATTGATATACAAAAAATTTAGGTAAGTTGTTTTTGCGGTTCAATTATTCATATATATATATATATATATATATATATATATATATATATATATATATATATATATATATATATATATATATATATATATATATATATATATATATATATTGCATTAAAAATGAGCAGCCCCTCTCCCTCGTCTAATTCAGGACAGCCTACCCTGAGCTTAGATCGACGCTTCGCCACTGTATTTCAATGATACCTTCCAGAAAGCCATAATTGTATTGAATAAAACGTAGTTGCAGTTTATAATATGACATCAATTCGTTTTTTTCCACCCAGTATATATTAATATCTCTCATATCGCATAGATACCGATTCATTGAGATTTCCTGGAATTACAAACGATAAGAGGAGACAAATGTGATAGATTAAGTTCATTACCAATCAAAGTTCATCTCGCCCGTAATCAGGGATGCCAATGAGACGCACAAATGCAATTTTCTAACATCCGACGTGTCTCGGATGTATAGGCGTGGATCAATACCACTGTGGGATGGAAAAAGCGTCTTTCTTCCTTCCCGCTTCCAGCCCGAGGTAATGCGGTTTCCTCCTAGCTACGTGACACTAAACCTTTCACGCCTGTTATTATTAATAGTGTCAATCCATTGACGCGGCAGGAACGACATGAAAAAGGGCCAATTTGGAAGTAGGCGACATTCCTGGGGTATCAGCTGGCGCCTGAATCACTTGCCGCCACAGATGGAACGGATGGAAATTTGTATCGCGTGTCCCAAATAAAATAATAGAATAGGTGTCCTACTAAATTTATGTGGAATAAGAAAGATCGTTCACAAAGATTTTGAACTTAAAATATATTTTAGCGCTCTGTATAACATAGATAAGACGAGAAATCGTTTAAAAACTTGGGTCTCCTTTTCTTTGAGGGATTTTTGATTAGAGAAAGATATTTGGAGTTCTTATAAACCGAGTTAATACAGACAATTGCTATATTGCATTTAAATTTCGAAGATTTGGACATACCCCCATTATATCTTGTATCAAGTAGCTGGGGCGTTATTATATATTCTATATATTTACTAAACGGCTGTTTTCGTGTGTGACACGAAATTTTTAGGTCGACGTACGAAATGCTTTTTATTCGAATTTCGGCATTTTGACAAACTCAATACAGTAAATCGACCCTTGTGAACAACGTGGTAATTTTATTTTTTTATCCAAAGCCTCTAGAGGCATGCTCCGGAGATGCGCAAGGGGACGGCGCAATATTATTGCGATTTGCTTATTCGTATATTCTATTAGGGCGGTGTGGGGATATCTAAATACCGAATTTCTTGAGTGATGGATTGATAGAGCGCCGGCGTTTAATAAAATGGCCGGTAAGATCCCTTGATTTGACCTCCCTAGATTATTTTCTACTGAAGACCGGAAACATCGAATAAGAAAGAAACTAGATTAATAGAACCTAGAATTTCAAATAGTGCAGTCAGTTTGTCAGACAAGAGTGTAACCAGTATAAATTTTAGGTGGAAATCATGCGACCAATACGTCGAGTAAAATTAAGTAGCTAAGTAAAATTAAGCGCATTTCATCCCTAGTTCCCAAAAAAAGTAAATCGAAGCTCCACGTTTATAGTTTTTAGATCTTGAATTCAAATTTTTTTACCATCAACAGTTTTTAAATAATCATAAGAAAAACATGGGAAAAAAAATTCCAAATGTTTGCTTGCTTTTCAAAAGGTCAACAGAGTTCAATGCATTTTTTTTTAGTGATTTCATCATAAAGCTTTTTTAGATAATTTCATCCTCTTTAATTTGAGCGATCTAAAATTCTTGTACGTTGATTTTTCGCTGAGCTATCGTCATTCAAAGCAGAAAAGTCAGTTTTGATTTTGGTAATTAATTACTCGGGAAACAATGATGGCACAGAAAATTCAAGTAGGTGTTTAAAGACTGTAAAGTATTCTTTACAAGTTGTGGTTATTGGTCTTTTGATAAAAAAATATTTATTTGATAAAAAAAAATTATGCGAGAATGTTGATTGAAAAGGAGGTAAAAAATTGCGTATTCGAGGATATTCACTTAACTTGGCATAACTTTGCAAATAATGGGCAGACTAAGGATGCTAACTGTTTCTCTTCAACCTCAAAGTATCCCAAAGAAACCGTGAAAATTTCGAAGCGCTGTGATTTTCTTTCACTGTGTTCGGAATGATTGAATTTGTCGTTTTTGCTAAAATTCAATTTAAGGATGAATTTTTCATTTTTTGTTCTAATTTTGAGGCTGAAAATGTTTTTAACAATAATTCATATTTTTCATCAAAAAATGTTAATTATTGTAAGGAAAAGAAATTAAAAAAATGGCAAAACTGATTTTTTTTTTGCTTTGAACGACGATAACTCTGCGCAAAATCATCGTACAAGGCTTTTAGACCGCTCAAATTAAAGAAAATATAATTATCTAAAAAAGCTTTATGATGAAATCACTGAAAAAATTTATTAAAAACCCCGTGGGCCTTTTGAAAGCAAGCAAAAATTTGGAAAAAAATGTTTACCATGGTTTTCTTATGATTAGGTACTCAAAAACTGCTAACGATAAAAAAAATTAGGTCAAGATTTGAAAACTAGAAATTTGGAGCTTCAATTTGCTTTTTTTTTATTGCTTTATGACTATTTTGCTCCAAGTTACAGCCCCTTGAAAATCACCAGAAAATTGAGAATTTTTTTACATCGCGTAATTTTTGTGCCTAGTGTATATTTCTTAGACGATCAATTAATTCAATTTTTTCCATGCCGTTTTTCTTTTTTTCTTCAGACATTTCTAATTCTTTGAAAAAGTGCTTCTATTTATTTGCAAAGTACTCTTCCGCAGTACTTACTGTTGCTTCGCTTCATGAAAATCCCCTTCCTTACAAATGTTTATTCAGCTTCATTCATTCAACTTCAACAAAGTCTGAAGGAACCAAATTTGGTGAATGGGCTGGGAATTGACTATGCCGTTTCCATGCCGTTCCTTATTACTTTTTTTTTGCCCGTACTGTACTCAAATGTGTAATACAATATACTCCTATACTGAGTTTTGGCCTTTTTAAAATAATCTTTCATAATTACTTTACCGTTTTGCCAATGCAGAATAAAAAAATCGAAGAATCGCTTCTTCTTCTTCGATTTTTTTTATTCTCGAAAAGAACTATCATATCTTTAGTCTATTAATTATTATTTTGTCTCTGGATCGGAATTACAGATCTATTTTTCGTTTATAGTTATAGGATCCAGAAAATTAGAAGTATCCTTTTCGAAATTCTTCAATAGGAAATATTTAAAAACTTCTGCAATTTGTTTTAGCCCAATTTAGCGATCTTCAAAATTTTTAACCGCATTTCATTTTGTTTATGAAAAAAAAAAAGCGTTAAAGTACATACCTAGATATCAATATCTTCTCATACACAACTATTGTCGGCAACATCATGAATTACCCTGATGCAAGTATAAACTAATTAAAACTTGTTTGTCAACTAGGGTTGTTACGTACTCTCCAAAGCGTCTTCGGCTAAATATTTATTTAATTAACAAGTACATACCCCTTATAATTTTTCTAAAGTCCCAAAGTACAAAACACGGCTTACCTGAAAAAAAAAACAATAAGTATATACATCAATATCTAGCCTTGTGAAATGATTCGAATAATAATAAAAAATATATATTACTGCCTAAAATGAGTGTAAAGATCTCAAGATTTGGAACAAATATATATGAATTTCTCTTAAATAACTTCAAATGCATAATAATAGATATGATTTAATTTCTGATTTAATAGGTCAACACATCTCGTTATGTGAAATAAATGTTGTTTGAAATAAAACTATTGGTTGTTATTTAACATATTAAGGAGTGGGTAAAATATGTAGACTGATGTTTACAGCCGCTCGATTTTATCAGCGGAGCATTGGCGCCGAATATGGGCGCACACGTGGCGAGTCGATAAAACACGGTCAATCGGTCTCCGCTCGACTTTCATATCCTAAAGAGGCAGGAAATTAAAACCTCCTTGCCTCTAGACAGGAAGAGAAGGAAAGTAAAGATTTATTTCAAGATTCTCGAGTTGAAGCAGATTTACGGTTTCTTTCGGGCAACTCTTCCCCCTTAAGTTATGCCTCAACTAAACGACATCTAACACTTCTTACGGACAATTCTGATCTATTTTCCGAATATTTCTTTATGGATATCAACTGCTGTTAATAGTGGATTTTTTTTGCTAAACGGATTATTCTCTTATTAGTTTTTGGTGTCGTCTTTTTTTTTTTAGAATATTTTCAGTTGTATTATAGATGTTTAACTGCATGAAAAACCATGGTTTTCGAAGAACTTCATTTTAAATCAATATTTTTATATGAATAATCTGCCTTAAAAAGTTTGACTATGGTTTTTCACATATCAGGACTGCAGTTATTAGATTTCCACATCTTATGTCACTTTAATTATCGTATTAAGAATGTTCTTTAAACATGTTAGTATACATACTATTACTAAAAACATATTAAACACATAAATTTTAAGATTTCAATAGCTCATCGCTAAAAGCGTACGGCTGGGAACCTGCGAGCGGCAACCCTTTGATGTTTGTCGACAAAGACACTGGCGCCTCAAATTTCTGTGAATTAGGTAAAAACGCAAGTTTCAATTTTACCACGACCCCAGAAATTTTCCCAGGCCCAACCGTCCCTATTTACAAAATTCTTCCTTGTCGCTAATGGTGAGTTAATCCTTCAGCTACGACAAATTGTGGATGATCTATACATACACAGATACATGGTTTAAGGCACGGAAAAAATAAGTTATAACAAAATTCGACACCGTTTAAAAAATATTTGCCCGTTTAAAACAAATATATAGTGTTTCTGCGTCTACAGATCCGTTACATAATGGCAACGATTATTTTTAATTATAGTAATATTACATCATCAGATGTCGAACGGTCAAGAACACTTTTTCGCCATGGCGAACATCACTCGTTGTAACAACTGTAGAATCATACCCAATGCATCAGATTTATAGCAATTTAGGAGGGTGTTCTACAGTTGTATAAATTATAATGTATTGTAAAATAATAAGTAGCTTGTTAGATGATTATGATTATTATTTTATATACACTACACGCAACAGTCGACACGCGTTTCGCCAACGAAGTTGGCATCTTTGTTGGCGAAACACGCGTCGAGTGTAGTGTAGTGTTTTATGGAAAACTATGTCAATGTTGCCTTTACAGCGCAATAAAAAACACTACCCATCACAAATTATCCGGTCGATACTCAGCGCAATGGGTATTTAGGTGTATATATCTCTTATATATAGGTATATTAAAATTATTGATTATTTTAATACACAAGGGAGGGCGGGGGAACAATAAAACCAAAATGATAGGAACATACAAAAAGGTGAACCATTGTGACACATTGGCTACAATTGAGCATATTTACCTTGAATAAATAGACATAAAATAAAAACGCTGTCCCATTAGAAATAAACAGTCCTCTCGGTGTGCACCAAAGCAGACTCCAGGTTTGACAGCCCCGTCCTGGCTTTGAAACAGTTAAAATTAGCCTGGGCGCGAGCAGAATAAAATTCACAAACATGTTAGAGCTTCCTCATCGGCAAAGGCAATAAGCATCATTTTTTGCCACGCCCAACAGTATAACTTCCTCAAATGAAACACACGGCTCGTTATTATCGGAGAACAAATGTTCTGTTTCACGAAACGGGCTATAAATATACGAAAAACCTCAGTCTTAAACGTAAACCGCGAAGAAAAGGTTGCACGCCAAATGTCACTGCATATAAAATGGAATATCGGTATCTAGAAATGTATCCCGTTAAAACAGCATATGAGGGTATCACCGTTTGAACATTACTCATGAACAATAGTTTGTTTGATAGTTTTGTATAAAAATTATATTTCTTCACATTTTACTCACCCTGTATACTGAAAACTTTTAGTGTCAGGAGACACACGACAGGGATAAGATTTTATGAGTGTAATGAGATACATTAGTGATAATATGTTAATTGTGATAGGAACTAAATTTGCATGTTTTTCTTTTCTACACAGTGTCAGGATAGTTTTTGGCATAACTTTATGTATACATACCTCATATACCAAACAATAAAAAAATAACTAACGTGCATAATGTGGCTGCCCCAACTGGGTAAATACTATCGGAATAAGACACTAGCTTAAAATTTCACTTTCCACATCCCAGAAAAAAAAACACAGTTGGGATTAGTGAAAGAGAAAGATTAGTGTTAAACGATAGTCGACAGTACACGGAATATAAACGTCAACTGCGCGAGCCGCATTTGCTTTGAACCTAACAGTTTATTGACCTGACCCAGTGGCGTTCTGTTGTAGGGGCATTTTTTATTATTTACTGAACTGTCTTACAAATTAAATTTTAGGCTTCGGGTAGTGGGGTCAATACCCTGCTAACGTTGTGCCAGAAACCATAAACCCTGTATAATGATATGGAACTGAGCTCAAATAATTATATTGTTGTTACAAAGTACATTTAGTACACGAGTTGAATACAATTCTTCGAATTTATCATGTTATGTTATAACACAAACTCCAACTCTTTATTTGTTGTTTATATTTTTTTTTGAAGAAGAAATTCTTTTCTTGAAAGGAAAAGTTGAAGATATTGAATTGGGGTCACAAGAGAATCCTCATTGAATTCAAGAATCGCATACCCAACAGTAAAGTAAATATATAACTTGGAGAATAGTACGTCATATTTTGGAGCCGTCAGAACTCGAACGAAAATAGAAAAAAAAATTACGTTTAAGGTGTTTCTCTTTTGAGTAAGTTTGACGTGTTTCGAGAAATGCAGAATATTTCACATAATTATACCGAGAAAAAAATTTATCAATTGAAAACTCTTATGATCACACAGGCCAACAAAGATTTTGTGATAGGGCTTTTTTGGACTTTTTGCCTTGGTTGCATATATAGCGTAAACTACAGAAACACTGTTTTTTTTGTTTACATCACGCACCAGTATCTGTAAATGTACATTGTACAATATTTTGTAGTGTTTAAAACCGAGGGTCTATAAAATTAAATTTTGCCTCAATCTTTGCGGTGCCCCTGTGTTTAATCGGTTTGAAACATACACACAAGTGTGGGAGATTTACTGAAACAGAGTTGGCCGGTGGGGATATTCTGGCTTTATACTATTCGGGTATTTACATAGTTTCTGTAGTACGTTTTTAATGTATGTACGTTTATTCGTGACATCGTGTCGTGTGTTTTTATGTTGTTTTAAAAATGCCTAGAAGTTGTAAAAATACATCAAATATATTATTCTATAAACTTAAACATCTGGTTCAAAAACCGTTATTCTTGCAAATTTGGTTGATCCGCAAAAAATTATTTTGCCGCCATTTCATATTAAATTAGGATTAATATGAAGCAATATGTAAACGCTATACATATAAATGGTAATTGTTTTAAGTACATATTTATGTGACAAATTTCCAGCTCTTTCTAAAGGAAGGCATTTTCGTAGGACCCCAAATAAGAAAATGAATACAGGACCAATAGTTTGAAGAAACAATAACAGAAATTGAAAAAGAATCTTGGATATGCTTTCAAAATGTAACAGAATTTTTTCTATGAAATTATCTGTAGTATGAGGAAATTGCCAACAAAATGCTGGATAAGTTTAAGCAATTTGGTGGTAATACGAGCATAAAAATTCACTTTCTGCATGCTTGTCTGGACTACTTTCCAGAAAATCTTGATGCTGTTAGTGAGGAGCAAGGTGAAAAGTTCCCTCAAGACATAAAGGAGATTAAAAAGAGGTACCAGGGTTGATGGGATGTGGCAATGATGGCAGATTACTGCTGGATGTTGAATTGAGGACATCCAACGATTGATTACAAAAGAAAAACTACAAAACGTTTTTTGTTAAAAAGGGAGACATTTTCAAAGAACAAAAGAAATGGGAGACTCAAAACTATTCGTGTTGTCGCTTTTTACTATGTCTTTTAATGTTTATTAAATATAATGTTTAATAAAATGTGATTTCTCCTTTAGTTTTTAATTTATTCTGATTATTCAGTCGATCAAAAACCTTACGTGAAGGGCAAAAACGGAAGGTAGATATGAAATCAGCGTATATAACTCACTTATAATCACTTATCAAACCCAAATCAACTTTCAAAATGTCAAAATTTGTAGGCCTGTGTAATTCGTCGCCGCAGACGAGTTCCTTCGAGGCGATTCGTTCCTTCACCAAATATCTAAGGTACACCATGCCTGATCGTTCTGATAGCATCTGCGCACATCAAAAGAATTAACACGCTTGATATAATTGCTGTTACCATTCAATGTTTTAACTTTTATCTTATTTCCTTTTCGAACGCCCTTATTTCCTCTCAGCTATTTTTGGGTACTATTCTCAGAACGCCCGTTGTGTTACCCATCTAGACGGCGATAAAAGCTAAGATTAAATACACAGCCATATGTGTACAGAAAAAAAAATACTATCAGACGTACTCATTCATGGCCGTATACTTAAAACGTCGTTCGTTATGACAACCTCAAAGCCATTTACGACCATTTTTTTTTTTTTTATATAATTTTAAGTGCAATGATGACGATGGCCCTGTTGCTTTATGGTGTCGATGGCTGGCAATCGCGTGAAGTTTCTCCTGTAAAATCGGTCATATCATAGGTGGTAGCGACATCCGCCTCCAGTTAATTCTACGGTGAAGGTTTATTTTGTCTAAATTTATTTTGTCTCTTTGTGAAGGTATTAGTGGCACAGACAGATGTCTATACTTTCAAATGGCGAGACTTTCAATAAAGCAGCGTAATTAATTTAAATATGGCTAATGAGTTTTTGTGAAAAAATGTTGATACAATATAATTGGAAGTACATTGTTGAAAATCTGCCGTGGTAAAGCTATACCCCTTTTACAAATGGTGTAAAGTTTCATTATTTCTGGTATAAAACTTAACAGCAGTGTAATTAGTAAAATTTTACACCACTATAATTGTAAATTTGTATGCATTTTAGGAATAAAACTAATATAAATTCACCTTGACACTGTTGAAATGTGAGGCAATATGGCTGTTCGAGATTTCTGATTAATCAACTTATGCTCAAATGCTGTGATGTGTCTGAAGAAGCAAAACTTTCTTGTGTTGGTACAATTTATTACATTTTTTATCAAGATGGTCATGATTTCTTGTCATGAGTTTGTCTATTTCAAAGGCGTTTTATTTTCCATTATTGTACAATATGAAAGGGCGATGAAGTTTACATCAGACGTCTCGAATTTTATTCCATTACTGGTATGAAAAGTCATATCAGCGAATGGTTAAATTCTACCACAGAATTGTCGTGTTAGTTCATTTCACACCGGATGTGTGTGAATATATATATATATATATATATATATATATATATATATATATATATATATATATATATATATATATATATATATATATATATATATATATATATATATATATATATATATCACGTTTGGTGTAAAAATTTACACCATATCTTAGACGGTGTAAAGGAATGATTCAGATCAAAAGAGGCATCGAAAATAATGCAAAATGTGCACAAATAACTGTGTGAGAGGCCGATACCGTATACAGGGATAACAAAAATGACCGAACACATTAGATTTTAGAGAAACATACCAAATACAAGTGCCACAATTTTTATAACTTTAATAGATGGCAACGGCAGTCACTTTGAGGCCACAAGAGACCAAAACTCCAGGTTTTCGTGTAAGAAAACAGGATACGCACCCCAAATTATTATATATATTATACCAGGCCACATACACCTATCGCCCGATAACCATACCTTAACTTACAGGTGGACCGACAGACATTTCCACACCTACCTACAGGAAGTGGGGCCCTATTGCCACATTTCCTGCCTCCCGACCCTGGGAGGTTGAGCTGGGGGTTTCCGTAAACCCCCAGATAACCCTCTGTCCTGAGTTACAAGACTCACTCTAACGTACCCCCATGCGAATCCTGCGTTGCGCGTGGCACTCACGACAGATTACGCCCCCGGGGGGCAGACAGCCGGGGAAGAAAGAAAATGAGAAGACAAGAAGAGGCCTCAGCCGGCGGACTTAAACGAGATAGGATAAAGGGAAGTCTGTTCGGAGTCGGCCAGGCACCTTGCTTCTGTTTACGAATGGCGCTTCTTGCGCTGCTCGCTAAAAGCGCGCTGGGAGTGGGTGAGGCGGGGGAAAAGGCAGACTCACCCTTCATGAGGCTGTCCGGGTCTACAGCGATGAGTGGGTAAAGGGCAATAATCCTGCCCGTCCCGCAATAAACCCCTCATCTAGGCCACCGTGCCACCAAATGATTATTGGCACGCAGTCGTTTTGTGGGCAAATAATTTCAAGTTCATTATTTTTACTGGAGCTCTGAAGACTCGCGGATTCTTTCAATTTTCAGGAGAAAATATGCATTTTTCATGAGGACGAGTTTCGAGATCACTTGGGCGATAATTTATTTTCTTTAAATATAATGGACAGATTCTGATTCTGGAACATTTAAATAATAATACAGCATAGAAAATAAAACCATAGGAGTAAAAATGATTTTATAATAAACGGGGATATTAGGGATACTTGAGGTCATATTCAAGTGGTAATACACCAAATTATCTTAAAGATTCTACATATTTGAGACAAACTGAACTACTTTTAAATTGGAAAGAGCTGAAGCTTCAAGTGGGCTTGCAAGCTCAGTGAATCCGTGAAATTTCCGTATTTAGTATTTCTTCTAAAGCATTTACGGCATTGTATTCAGCAATGTTGAAAGTATTCAACGGTGAGCGCTGTATACTGAAATGAGTTCTGCGAACGGCCCTACCTCGGAATGTCGCTACCACTCGCCAAAAGAATATAATGTCGTCGCCGTATCCATTTACCAAATTTAAGTGTGTTAAAATGAATCATGCCCGCTAAATGCTCCTTGGTACGTTAACCCTACATCCCGTTTCACCACGTTTATATTAGACTTAGAAGGGAATTCCAAATATTCATACTTTATATTAAATGCGCCTGAGAATAGGCCTTACTGCATTTACTTTTCTTTATATGCCCGTCGCTCCGGTCGGGCACATTGAGACGTCACATAAATTGCGGTTAATCTATTTTTAGGCTCTCAGCATTCGTAATGTTAATGAAACAAACATTTTTTTTCTTCGCAACTGATTCGTTTGAAATAAAACGATTCGGGCACAATAAAAACGGTGAGACAGGCGTCAAAACAAAAACATATGACACCATAAAGATACCATTTCGACTGATATTTAAATGTAAATACCAATTCTAACCATAGCAAATTCTTCTTTATTTATTTCGCTTCAATACGTAATCCTGAATGTGGCAAAAACGTATTCGCTTGGAGAGCCTCCACTCGGCAGCCAACTGGTCAGTGAACATCAAATACCGAGCATTAGTTTCGTTATGTTAATACCTTTTTTTCTGCAGCATTTTTTTAAAAGCGAGAAAGATAGCACCAGCGGTATACGGTTCCATTTAAAATATTGGTATGGATTTATTCCTACTTTTTCATTTATTGCCGAAATATTAAAACTGTTTTCTTATGTATTAGAATATTCCATCTATTTAGTCGGTTTTCATGTAAATGCGAAGAATATACTGCTTGGAAGCAACTTCCATAATGCTTCCATACGTTTAAAATGCAGTGAAATAGATAAATAATGTTATGCCATCGATGCTGGAGTCTTTGGGGGTCGATGGAGATTAATAAGTGCATTTGTGTTGTTTAATATACTAATGTGTAATTTATTAAACAACTGATCTTCATAACATCATTTTCAATAAAAATGTGACGCCAGTAAGTCTGCAATACAATATTCTGGTAGGCTATTGAAGGAGACGTTGAAGACCGAGCAATACTACTGATCTTTACCCGCCTCATAAATTTGCACACTGAAGTTAAACACTTTCATTTCATGGGTACTTTCGTTTTAATATATCGTTTTATAATAAACGAACGAACGGTTAATGTTGTAATGATTACTCGTACCTTTAAAAATTCGTGAGGTAAAATATGAGAAAAGTTTCAACATTCTTTATAGGATAATTGATCAAAGAGTAAGTAGATTTCTTTTCCGTTTTTTTTTTTTTTTGTAACTAATTACTTTGATCTGTCTTGCAAAATATTATTTTCTACACTGCTTCCTCCCAGCGAAATTTAACCGCACACGTCACTGGTTAGTTCATTTAATATTACTCCCTAGAAACTTCCCCAAAACCCAATACTAAATTGCATCTAATTTCCGCCGCGCGCGATGTCATAACGGCTATAACTTAGCAATATTAAAAATGACAAGCTTTACTCACCAGGAATACGCAGATATGATATTAGTTCATGGTTTATGTAATGAAAATGGCGTAACTACACAACGAGAAAATGCAGTAAGAGTCCTAAGGCTTGTTTTAATCGACATGTGGACTGTTATTCGTTGATCTTGTCAAAATATTAACACGGCCTTAAAATCGATTAAATGAATCTCAGATTAAAATAGTTTAGTGAGGGCAAAAATACAAGCTGATAACCAATTTTAAACACGCCAGCAATGTCAGGCTGACATACTCAAGCCTGTTTTAGAATGTGAGGAAGTGGTTTTTTCTTTTTTTTCTTAAATAAATAAATAAAAAATCCACATTTTGAATAAATAGTAATTATTAAGTGACCGTTCTGTCATATATCGTGTCGAAAACACTTAAAATTGGGTTATTAAAGACTTCCGTATTTTATTTCAATAATATGAGTTATAATCTCAAGCTTCTTCATTGCCTAGTCTGTACTTTGGCATCTATCTCTGAGCACTGGCCTGTCTGTTAATTTTATTAATTATCTGGGCACTTTTTCGTTTGACATACATATAAGTTTAACAGTGAATCAAATATAAACGAGCCCTTTTTTTTATTTGAACTTGAAAAAAAAATAATAACAGCTCATTTTTCTACATAATCTCCTGATCTGGAAACACATTTTCATAGCGTGTAGGTAATTTTGTAATGCCCTGCTCGTAGAATGAAGTTTTTTGTGTCTCCAGCCAATTGCGCACGTAGGCCTTAACCTCTTTATCGTTGGTGAATCTTTGCCCTCCCATGGCTTCCTTGAGAGGACCAAAGAGGTGAAAGTCGCAGGGTGATAGGTCGGGGCTATAGGGAGGGTGTTCAAGTGTCTCCCAGCCCAATTCCTCCAATTTTTCTCTGGTCAGGGCTGCTGTATGACGACGAGCATTGTCATGGAGAAGTTCCACTTCTCTCATCGGTAGGTCACGTCGTTTGCGGCGATATGCAAGAGTAACCTCGCTTTAAATGTCGCAGTTGTAGGCCGCATTAATGGTCCTGTGATCATGCAAAAAATTGAGGTGCAACAAACCACGCTGGTTAATAGAAACTGTAGCCAAAACCTTGCCTGCTGACAGCCTTGACTTGGCTTTCACTGACCCAGCCTCGCCTTGACGTCTCCACTCCCTGCTCGCTTGTTTCGACTCAGGGATATAGTGGTGCACCCATGTTTCATCGCAGGTGATAACGTGAGTGAGAAACGAGTCTCCCTCTTCCCGAAATTTCGCTAGAAGACGCTCACACACCTGAAAACGATGCAATTTTTGCTCAGTTATCAGAAAGCGAGGGGCCCACCTTGCGCACACCTTACGAAACTCTAGCTCCTCTGTGATGATCGAAAAGGTGCTTCTATAATTTATTCCAAACTTGGATGCAATCTCATTGGTGGTCAGACGCCTGTCACCCTCAAGAAGTTGTTGAACAAGGACGATGTTGTCGCTGGTGATGCTGGTGCGAGGTCGACAGTCATGGCTCTCATTTTCAACTTTCTCACGACCCTCCACAAACTGTTTATGCCATGCAAATACTCTAGCTCGGGACAGTGTCTCTTCCTTGAACTGCGCAGTGAATCTCGTCAGGATTTCAAATGGTTTTACAGCTTCCGTGGCGAGAAACTTGATGATAACGTGCTGCGCAATTGATGAAGGCACCTCCTGCTCAGACATTGTCACGGCGGGTACTGAAAGGAATGAGCGAGGTCGCCCACCTGCTCTCCCCCCTCCTGACATCCCTACCCAACACCCCACGAAGGGGGAACCCTCACGCATTACTATTGCATGTCCAGGACCAAAATACTCGTTTATATTTGATTCACCCTCGTGATAGTGCGTCGCGACATATTGCAGTACTACTTAAAATATTGTGCACATATCGTTACTTACGTCAATTTGCAGAGATAAGGAAGATAGGAGCGTTATCTAAAGTAGTATATTCTTCCTCTTGTAATTAAGAGGCTGTAAACTAGGTCCATAATTTATCGTACCGAGAAAAGAGAGAAATGATCTGCCATGTTAAGCAAATACATTTTCACTTTTTTCGTATATCATTAAATTGTGCTTTGGCAACATTGTAATTCTTCGTTTGGCGTCTGCACATATTATGAAGAGAGGATTGTATGTAGTTGTAGATAGACAGTCTCCGTAACAGGTAGTTCCTCCAAGACCCCCAAGGCAATTAGACTGTTGTATTACCGTGTTATTGTCTCCCTAAACACTTGCTATCAATATCCAAGTACCATAACATTTATAACTACATTATGAATTTCAGGTCGATCGTCTTTCTTGATATCTCAATTATTGTATGATGTTCCTTTGTCAACACATACATGTTGTATCACTGTTTTTTTTTATTTGTCATAATTAACCTATCATTCGATGTGTGTAAATTGATTAGTGAGACTGGCAACGTAGCGTTCGATCTGGAGGGGTGACAGGTGAACAAGTTTGAACTAGACTTGAGTCATCTGGTTGTCCGTAACGACTCTTTTTCTGAAACAGTTTTTTCTAGTGCGTTTCTAAATAAAAATGAATGACGAAAAATGAAATGAAAAACTATGACAAAACATGAACCAAAATTTCAGGTGGCCTACGGATACAGTGTTCTGTCAAGTGCCCAGGGTTTTCGGTGGTTTAAGGCATTTTCAGAAGGAGGAGAGTTGATTGAAGACGAATCTTACAGCTGAAAGCCTTCATCTTCAAGAACTGATGAAAATACCGGTTTTGGAATCGACTGAAAGTGATCCCCATTTTCTAGATCGTGTTATTACTGGTGACAAGTTTTGGGTGTTTGAGTACGACCCGGAAACCAATCGCCAGAGCCTGGAATGGTACGCGTCAAATTCTCCAAGGTCCAAAAAAGCAAGAATGAGCAAGTCGACGTTCAATCAGCATGATGATTTGCCTTTGATAGCCCGGCAGTCGTTCATAAAGAGTTTATGCCTCAAGGCCAAATGGTTAGTCAACACTTTTACCGTGAGGTTCTTGAAAATTTTCTAAAACATCAAAATCAAATGGGTGTTGCATCACGACAACGCGCCTTATCACACAGCAATTTCAATAAATGAGTTTTTGGCCATTAAAACGTTTTGTGGCTCCTCGGCCTCCTCATTCGCCTGATTTGAGTCCTTGCGATTTTTCATGAAATTACCTCAAGGAACGTCATTTTGGGACATTCCAAAACAATCAAACGGCTATAACCGACCAACTCAAGGCCATTCTAGTATTCCAAGTTGAATTAAAAAAAATTGAAAAAAAACTGAAACAAAAAAATCGGTCTCATTACTTAATTTACACA
Source organism: Rosalia funebris (assembly GCA_037954035.1). Taxonomy (NCBI): domain Eukaryota; kingdom Metazoa; phylum Arthropoda; class Insecta; order Coleoptera; family Cerambycidae; genus Rosalia; species Rosalia funebris. The sequence continues at coordinate 15,949,330 of JAZFAV010000039.1, read as the reverse complement.
CTTGGTATCACTCTTTTTATATTCCTGCTCTAGACCATTAAAAACTAACTCGTTTCGGAAGGCACTTATTTTCTACAAATTTGATTGGACTTTTTAATAAACTAAATTTTAATGATATTAAAAATAGTAGGAGTACATGGTTATTTAAACCATGCACTAGATTTTAGATAACGATATTCACGAAATAAAAAACCTGCCTAGGGGAATGCCCCATTATAGTGACTCAGTGTTTTCAGTCAAGTTTCGTCGAGATTGAATATCGTGTGTGTATCGTACCAAAGTTTAGTAGATAGGTACATCCACTGTGCTATTTGTCACGTCGAGGTTATCGCCCATCCTCTGACGTCTATTTATCACAAGCATTGGTTGGGTGTGGCGAACAATAGCCTTTTGGAACTCGACCTTGCCTCCTACCGACGACCCCATTTGATCATGAAGCATATAGTTCGTTGGTGTTTTTATTTCTGGATGTGTCACGTCTTGACATAAAAAAAGTTCACAGGTCTTCGCTGGCAAAAATTACATATCAAAGCCTCTTACGCTATTACGGTCATTCAGTAATACCATCCATCTCTACAATAATCTCTTTGGAGTCACACCAAGTCTTGTTCGTTATAATGATAACATTGGTTATTCTAGCTTGAATTGGTCTGGTCACCGAACAGAAACTAAGACAAGAAGGTTCACTCGCCGTCGGTACTTTGATCTTGAGCTTACAAAGGCATGGCCCCACATAGCTGCTGAACGGCGGTCTTCTTGAGTATACGGGGGACACTTCGTGTTACGATTACTTATTTCGTCCTGGGCCTTTGTTACGAGGGCTAATAGGCTTTGGTAAAATAGTAGCTATGACTTACTGACTATATTAACAACAATATCGCATTATTTACTAACTAGACTGACAAGCTAACAAACAAACGTTCTCACAAATGTTTCAATATAATTGCAATTGCGGTTTAAAAAGTTTTATTGGATTGTTCCGAATAATTTTCATCTAGATATTTGAAATATCTTCTAATGTTATTCCGGTGTCCAGTTTTTTCTTTTGACACTGAGATGACCCTGCAGCTCTCTTAAAAGTTTTTATCGCCTCCTTTAATAGCTTCGTTCTCATAGAGTTTGACATTATATGTCATATTATAACCCATATGCCATGAAAGATGTTATAGTTTAATGCTTTTTATACCTATAAAGTAAAACTATTGTTAAAACCTAGTTAAGTAGTTAAAAAAATTGTAGTGAAATTTCGAAAATTGATTAACGTTTTATCAGAGATGAAATGCATTAAAGGAACTAACGGGCTCCAAAAACCTCAAGTACAAAACTTGGGATTAATATTAAGAATAGGATTTACATAGACCAACAAATTCGTAATATATTTAAAGACGATTTTTTTCAAGATTTGGCGCATTTTAACAGGAAAAACCTCATGCCTTTAAATCAATCTATGACAATTTCCTACGAAATGACTGGACTATAGGGAATAACTAGAAGCTTCGTCCAGCTTAACAATATCCTGTTGACGATGATCACATTACTATAGAAATATTCATATGCATTAAAATACTGGTAAGGAAACTGCAAGACTTTCCTGCACCAGGTCACCTCTTGCTCCTAACATGACACTTTTTTTTAAAACCCGTCTCGGTCGCCCGTGACCCTCTTTAGCGACTAATGCGCTCGGCGACAAAACATTTGCGCATCGACATGGCCACGGCACACTCTACAGTCCTGCAGCCGGCATGCCCGCGCTAGACGCGAACAATGACCCTGGATATCCTTGACGGTGACGGTGGCGGTGTCCCCAGCACCGCGGTTGTGCTTCCGGCCCCCCAGAGGACGGTTGCCGCTCCGGTTGCCAGCATCGGATCGCCTTCCGTGATGTCAAGGGAATTAGAAACGAATAGGTATATTTGAATTTATATATTTTCATTCTAATACACTTCCCCGCTCACCAAAATACACTGATGGACAAAATTATCACACCATCTTAAAATTGTTAACTTATTTATGTTCATTCATATTTTGCACCGACGAATATTTATCCACTCTTCGACAACAGCCCTTCTAACTCTCCAAGGGTGATATAACCTGGATAAAGTCGATCCCAAACATGTTGGATTGGATTTAAATATGAACTCCTTGGTGGCCACGTCAATCACTCGAGTCAAACTTCCATCAGGAAGTCATCCACAATACGTGGTCTATGGAGCCCTGACATTATCCTGCATAAACAGGAATCTCTCACCGATATCTTCTCAACTATCTCTTCTAAGTTCCTCTGTGAGGTTAGACCCTACCTCGTACAAAAATCAACTCGGTACGAGCATCGAATGAAATGCCACCCCAGAACATCAATGAGCCACCATGATATACCACCCGGGGAACAATACAGCATGGGGCGTACCTCTCTCCAGGGCGCCTGAAGACTTGAGACCTACTCTCACTTCATCTGTAAAGAGAACTTTCTCCAAGTTTTCCGTTCAAGTCCAATTAATAAGTTTACGTACGAACTGAAGCCTGGCTATTTTGTGAGCTGGGGTAAGGAGAGACCCAAGAAGGTTACTTCCATTAAGCCGTCTTATTACAGTCCTGCTGGAAATAGAAACATTTCGAACTTGCCTTAAGAGATTTATTAACTCATTTCCAGCAACGCTGCGGTTTCACAAAGCCAGGTGACGGATGTACCCAATCATCTCTCTCGTCTGTAGATCTAGGTCGACCTGCCCTTATATTCTGGATCTGGAGTGACATCCTGTTTCCCTAAAGCATCGAAGAACCCTACCTATAGTCGAGTGATGTACACCCAACCTCCTGGCGACTTAACGCTGGCTATATTCTTCTTCTATTAATGTTGCAGCCTTAACAATATCGCGCTCAATTAAATGCCTGACTGAGGAATGAAAGAAATTAAAAACGTTTAAGGTAAAGAATAAAACCAAATAAAATATCCGGCATAAGAGTAAACAAAGTGTTATTTATAGCTTATGTTTACACTAGAAAGTTAGAAAGCAACATAGGCTAAAATACATAATCGAAAATTTCTTGATCTACGCTGAGGTTCTAAATTAATTTCATACATTATCAATATAAAGATTCAACCCAATATATACGGGCTTGTAGCATCAGGAAGCAAAACTATAATAGCCAGAGAAATTAACAACGGTGGGGGGTCATGAATATCCATCGACAAGATTCAGAGATCTCCGGCTTAGATCCAGCTTTTTATAGCTATTCACATTTGGCGTTAGCACGGATAAAGGTGCATTTTGCCTTGACCGGGAATCGAACCCGGCTCTCTCAATTTCCGGTTAGTTGCTCTGAACGCTAAGCTATCGAGGCACACTCATTATCCTTGCTAATGCGCCAGTTTAATGCGTCACTACAGTACTCCCTCCCTAGAGACATGGTTTGTCTCGATACAATTTAACGGAATGTGACCGCGTTCGCCATTCTTACGAATCGTTGTTCGGTAACCCCCGGGACTATAGGCCGATGGATAGGACGGGAATCGAATCCGCGAATTTGAGATGTAAGAGAGGTTACATATACTGGAATAAATCACATCACGTCGGGGTCACCACTTTGGCGATAGCAAGGATAAAAGTGCACTTTGCCTCGACCGGGAATCGAACCCGGCTCTCCCAATTTCCGATTAGTTGATCTGACCGCTGAGCTATCGAGGCACACTCATTATCCCTGCTAATGCGCCAGTTTAATGCGTCACTACAGTACTCCCTCCCTAGAGACATGGTTTGTCTCGATACAATTTAACAGAATGTGACCGCGTTCGCCATTCTTACGAACCGTTGTTCGGTAACCCCCGGAACTATAGGGCGATGGATAGAACGGGAATCGAATCCGCGAATTTGAGATGTAAGGGAGGTTGCATATACTGGAATGAATCACATCACGTCGGGGTCACCACTTTGACGATAGCAAGGATAAAGAGTGCATATGCCTTGACCGGGAATCGAACCCGGCTCTCCCAATTGCCGGTTGGTTGCTCTGACCGCTGAGCTATCGAGGCACACTCATTATCCCTGCTAATGCGCCAATTTAATGCGTCGCTACACACATGTTGTTCCTTTGGAGGCTCTGAAGTTCCAAGCCTCCAAATATCAATGTTCTTTCATTATTGCTATGCAATGCTTATACGTACATCGACATTTTCACCGTGATGACACTGTTTTCCTCCCAATTATCGCCTACTTCTCCGTGCCCTTTGACTTGTCGGCTTGTTGCGAAGGGACCTCCGTCCGAGTCATCCAGCCCTGCGGAAAGCAAGGTCTCGCGAAGGCCCACTATGTCCTTGTATCGATTCCTTTTAAGATTCGCCTACACGGCGATAGACGGCCTTTTGTTTGTCCATTACGGGTTAATTTGATAATCTCCGGGGCGCGTCGGGATTTCGCTCCTTTCCCGTGTCCGTGGGCCAGAATGAAGTGGAAAGGGGGAGGAGACCACACGGACGAAGTTTTCAATTACGCAATTTTATCGGCCGAAATAACAGGGTCACCGTATTTTAATTTGGTTTATTCTGAAACCCAGACTTTGATGTACCAGAAGCTTCTATTGATGGGGACGAGACTATGAAAGTCCTATCGTAACTTACATGCAAAATATCATAATAAGGTATATCATATAAGGTAATAATACTTCAAACAAGAACACTACATACCTATAAGAAATAGTTTTAATTGTGATATTGTTTCGTATCACTGGGCGTACCACTAGGTTGTACCACATCTGTTGTTGTTGCCTTAAGGGTTGTGAAATAAACATTAGTGTTTACTTCAATACATAGATTTATTAAAACTAAGCAACGACGGTGAACACTTTAAAGAAAACGTTCTGTATAATGATAAAAACTGATTAATACCTAAGTTACGTACAAGACAGTGGATGTAGCAATGCATATCTCGGTCGGCTTTCGGTTTTCTGTTTTATAGCCTGTCCCTAACATCTGGTTGTGACGCGATGGTGGTGGCTTTTGTGTCACTTTTTGACCACCGAATATGCCGGAACAGGCTGGGCATTATTAAAAAATACAAAGTTAAAGGAAGTTAAAAGTTCAACATAGTTCCTAACAGTAAGATAGGATTCCGAAATAAATACAGCCGACCGTTACCATAATAAATACATTTTTAAGGGAAGGAAACTATTTACTGTGATCCTAATAAATCCACTGTCATAAACTAAGAGAAATATTAACACTCATAAAATGACTATTTCAAGCTGATACAGACTACTACTACTCGGAATTGATGATAAATATCATGGCGACAAAAATAATGTATTTAAAACAATTAGGGTTGTATCTAACTCTGTGGCCAAGTCTTTTCATAGTGAATGGGACTGTAATGACTGGAAAAATACTAATTTCATGAAACAAAAGGATTATCATTTGGAGCAAAATTAAGTTGGATGGACCTGAATATTTGAGTATTCAGTTCCATATTGCGTATACAATGATTGACCCCAACTGATGCTACAAACTACTCGCTTTGGAAAGCCACTAGGAATATGAAAATACCTATATAACCAAATCTGCAGATAAAAACAGAAAATTGTACATGGGCATGAATCGACTACGAAAAAGCACATTCGCTGAACACCTTGAAAAAGTATTTAAAACATTTACATAAACAACCTCAATGGAAGAAAATGATATACTGGAATACCTAGATGCATCATATCAGTTAGCTCCTTCTTTTAGAAAAATCACGGTCCTGGATTCAACTTGTTACAAGTAAAATTATTTAATTATAATAGGAATTGCCAGAAAAATGTTTAAAGCTCATCACATATGTATATCTTCAATGTAATCCATTGGATTCATCATTTTTCTAATCTATGGAAAGTAGCACAAGTAATTATGATTCCTAAACCTGGCAAAAAAAAAACCCAGAAAAGGTCACCTCATAGAGGCCAATAAGTTTTCTTCTAATACTCTCCAAATTATTGGAAAATATCTATCTGAAAAGGTTAAATCTCATACTAGAAGAATTGAACATAGTCCCAAATCATCAGCTTGGTTTTAGGAACAAGCACATATATTTTATTTAAATATATGTCGGAGGCGAGCAGGAAAGAATCTGCTTTGGGGCAGATTTACTGGACTTTGGTCGCATTTTCACACACTTTATTATACTTATTAATTAACTAAACAATAACGATGAAAAAATATAAAAGTCACTAAACAAAACAAACGAAATCAATAGTCAGTAAATATTAAAACTAAAATGTCAGATCATTAAAACGATAATTAAATTGCACGAAGGGAGCTAAACAGTCCGCCACCAATAGTCCCGTGATATCCTCGTCTCGCTATCTCGAGTCTTTTTCTAACAGAATCCATACACGGGACCCTCAACCCGGTTTTATTCTGCCCGCGGGAGAAATAGGTTCCCACCGCTAGCTCCAGTCACACATTCGACATGACCATTTATGGTAATGTTTACGTCTTCTCGTAACCGTGTTTATGTCTGCATTCCATGCATTCCTATCTCGATAACCGGGGTGGCATTGGCCTATACAGAGGGTTGTCGCCGACATATATTAGTTGCAAAACTATGCCTGGCCCAACTATTATAAGTCTAGGCTCATATTTATATAATATATAATTTATTTTAGTCCCAAATCATCAGCTTGGTTTTAGGAACAAGCACAAAATCCGAGGTAGCTGAAAAAATGGCGAATTAATGTCAACGAATCCAAATCTGCACATAAAGGTGCGCCTACATTTGCGAGCCGAACCGTTTGTGAACCATTCGTTAAAAATAGTTTTACTACTGAACTAAACACAATCCATGGGAAAGAAGGAACTAACCGCGAACCACCAGCAGTCTAGTCCGGCGCGCTTACTTGTAATAAATAATGTCTTCGTGTGAGAAAAATTATACGAAAAAGAAGAGGGAAGAAAGACCTATTTCCCTCTAAGCATCTTCTCTTAAATTTTATTATAATGGTCCTTGTGTTTAGGATTCCACAATAACGATTTCGTTTTATAAATGTCAATTAGTTTGACTACATTTTCGTCTATTCACTCCATTATAATAATTATTATAATATAAAAATTACTAAATAAAAATACAAAAAGGTACAAGATATAAATAAAGCCAACCCCGTAGTTCGCGAGCAGAAGAAAAACAACGAACTACACACGACGCCCTCTCAATGTGAGCTGCGAATGCCTTTGTGTTCGTCAAAAAAACCGACAGGTAGTGGCTCGCCACGAGCGGTTTACAAGCGGTTCGTTCGGCGCTCCAAACCCCGTCCCAATCTTGCGATCGAATGGTTCAAGAGCGGTTCGCGAACGGTTCGGCTCGCAAATGTATACGCACCTTTATATTACTTTCGCTTTGAACAGATTAACTTACCGACCTATAGTTGAATGGACAACAACTTACCCAAACAACGTCAGGCCCCTCGGTAAGGGCTTTCCTGACAAGGGCTTTACCGCTTCTTGAACGATCCTGCGTTGAACCCGTTATTATCAACCAATACCAAGTTCATTGTACATCACTTGATAACAATTCCCAAATTCGCGGTAACTTTTTAAGAATCACGCACTTCGATTAGGGCCACTATTTTGGATCTCTCCAATTGTGAACCTACATTTTGGACAATTGTGGGCGTTTTTTTTGTTGCTGCAAACAAAATAAACACCACTTGGAAACTCTCAAACATGAAATGATTGAAACTTATTTACATGGCCAACTATACCGTTAATTTGACATTTCTGTCTTGTAGGATGGTAAAAACTAAACAAAAAATTAAAGATAACAATTGAGAGAGCTGAAACTGGGTGATGCAAAACTGTTAGCTCTGTGTATATTGTTTGTAATTGGTATTCAAACAAAATATGTACTTTAATGAATTATTTACAAAAATATGTGGCAAATAATGTAATGACTCTGGACGGTAATTTTTAAGATCATTTTTATCCTTCCTCAACGTATAGATTTGGCGCGATAACCACTTATAGCGAGTACCCCAAACGACACAATTGAAAAGCTTACCCTACAAGCTTTCATCGCAACGACGCGGAAACGTTTTATGGCCCGCTCATTGAATTTTAGAGCGTATTCGAGCATTTTTGTTGCGTCTGTTGCATTCACGGAGTTCTCGTATCTGTTTTATGGCAAATAGTATTTACTATAGAGACGTAACATTTTAAATTCATGAAAAATTCACGGAGGAATGTTCGCCGTCGTTTTATACATATTTGCAACTACCGCAGATAATGTAAAAGTATCCATATATCTTAAAAGAACCGGAAATAATTTATTAAATGGGGACAGAAAAAAATATACGTAAAATTGCGTGTAAAATTTGTACGATTTTATACAATCTCAACTTTATTTTTCAAAATATAAAAGTTAAAATAGATCGTGATGTATCTGACTGAAAATCCATTCCTTCTGGAATTCCACAAGGATTAATATTGGGCCCTCTTTTGTTTAATGTTTACACGACAGACATATTTTATGTTGCAAAATACACCACGATACAGTCACATGCAGAAGAATATTCGAATGCACTTCGAATATTCCAAAGTAGCGGAAGTTTCTAATAAAATGAATCAAGATCATGAGAGTATTGTATTATTTTTGGAAAAAAAATTATTTTTAATTGAATTCTCAAAAATGTAGCGCTACTTTATCTATCTTAATAAAAAGAAAGACATTTTGAAAGCCTTACTAACTATAGGTCAAGGTCAAGACTGAAGGTCAAGGTATCAATTTTATAGATTGTGTAAAAAATTTAGATATTATGTTGAAAGGATGAGATTTTATGAACATGTTAAAAATAATGTTTGAGAAAGGATCTCATTTCTGACTAAATAAAAATCCTAGGTTGGCTTAATATAGACAATCTAGTAAAGCATTATTTAATTTTTGTCAGTTAATTATTAAATACTGGACTACCTATCTACCTGGTAGAAACATTTCACCTGAGACAGACATTGCACTATGCTCATATCAAAAATAAAAATACCTTAAATATGCATAAGCACTCAACAGTAACCTATACTATTTAAGAATAAAGTTAATACCCTTCCCTTAACCTTTTCGTTATTGAATGTCTTTGCACAGGCTACATGCCGTATTTTATGCCGTACGTAATTAAAAAATAAACACCAAGAGACAGCATAAGCAAAATCGGATGTATTTGGGTGTAAAAAGTTTGGTCTGCTTGATCACATTTGCCCGAAAATATTCGGGTGTGGTAAGGAAAGGGTTAAACAAGATCCGTCACTCGAAATTACCTGGTGCCATTGTTGTTAAAGTCGAGTGCCTATGTTCTCTGGTCCAACGTAACCGACCAATTTTTGGTCGTTTAGTTAATAATGGGTTTTCATTTGCCTGAAGAAGGAATAGGTAAGTAAAAGTAAAATGTAAAAAATCAAATTTTACTTTGTAAAATTTGTGATCGTATTTTCTTTATTGAGCGTTTAGTTATGGATACTGAAATATTTTTTCCAATGGCTTGCTTCCATAGTACCATAATTTCTTTTGTACTGGATCTGGATTGGTTTATTTTTACAATCCTCTTCAGAGCATGTTGATTCAAACGTGAAGTTTGGGATGGTCGACCAGTTTCCTTCCTTTGGGCTGTGCATCCAGTATTTTTATATAAGTTGATAATTTCTTGCACTGTAGATTTAGGCAGCGAATGTGTAGCAGATATTTTCTGAGCCGAAATTCTCTGTTTCGTATCATCACATAATGCAAAGCCACGTGATTTTTTTTTTTGCAGACGCGTCCAAAACACATATATTATCCGTTTCGCATTGACAACAATTGAGATTCTATTTTGCTTCAAAACATTACAAACGTTTAGCCTACTATGCATTTCAGCAACTGGCCGCACTATTCTGAACTGGGAATATTAATGTTTTAACAAACTTGTCCCTGACACATCATAACGTAGTACTTTCATCGTATTTAAGTTAAAAGTTTATACTTTGTTTCTGTAATCAATATTTTTCTGTAATAAAATAGTTTTGAGAGTGTTATTACTTTTATTTAAATATATTAGTTGCAAAACTATGCCTGGCCCAACTATTATAAGCCTAGGCTCATATTTATGTAATATATAATTTATTTTAGGGTTAAGTGTAAGAGTGGCTTAATGGCTAAACTTCGCCCTTTGTATTAGGACAAGGATTGTTAGTATTTTCGTCATTCCTTATTCAATAAATTCAAATTCCTATATTATTATTATTAAAAAAAATCCTTTTAATTTAACAAACAACGAAGGCTAAAGGGCATTAATTTGTAGATTATGCTTTTTTGCATACTGAAAAATTGAGCTGAAATCTGCATTAATTTTTTATTGACTATATTTATCTAGTCTGGGAAAAAACTAAAGAAAAACTTGACGATAGAAAAAAACTTAAACATGACTTTGATAAAACAATAAACATTTATGTAAAACGTCTGTATAGATTAAAGAAATGGTCTAGTGTCGACCCTTGAGGTGCGCCACTGCCTACATTTGAAGGCTGCTTGTCGTGGAGTGACGTCAGTCTGTTAGATAGACTGTTAGACGGAACATTCTATGTATAATGATATGATAATGTAATGTATAGTAAACACCTAATAGGTATTTTTAGGAATTTTTATGGGAGCTCACTGCACAAATGCACCTACAATAAAACCGCCACTGTTAAGAAACTATTTTATTCCCGCCCCATGAACCAATGTTTTCCGTTGCTTCTACAACCATGTCGAACGGCCCCTGTATATTGTAAGAAATATATTGTATAGACGAAATACCACTCGATTTTCACCTCAAATGAAGTGCCAGATTTTCCGATATCATCCAAGTTTGTGAACTACGTAATCAAAGTGTCTCTCGAAGTAATTATTAATTTTAAATGCGTCCATCACTCACGTACTAGTTGAATAAGATTTTTTTTGGCAACTGTATACAATAATATCGGGGACATTACGTCAGAAATAGCGTACAACCTTATTTATTTCATATACCAGATTTTGCTTGCTTGACGTCACTCGTCACTTTTCAGTGTGAATAGAAAATCCTCGTCACAAGTATAAAAAAATAATCGGCAGCTACTATCACAGTATGATAAAATTAATTGATCAAATGCAATATATTATGGTTTTATTATTGAGTCAGTAGTAAAATAAATTTCACTTTTATGTTACGACCGAAACCACAAATTTATTTCGAATTTTTATTGCATTGATAAGTACTATGGGAAAATCAGTTCCCTTCAGTTAAATTAGTTAGATGTCCTAAAAATTTAACATACCACAACGGGAATATGACAATTTCTAAATAAAATAACGTTATATGTATAGTTTATTTCATGTCTATTTTCCAAATAAAAAATCCCAAAGGGCTCTTATCTCATACCGCGGCTTGTTTTTATGGCTAGGTTCAGGTAGACTGTTCAGTTTATCGGCAAGACAAGAGGTTTTTTTTATTTGGCAAATAGCGATGAAATGAATAGTATGTATGTGCATATATCATTGCTGGTGGTGTATTCAGACCCATAGCACATTATTATGACCTTTATTTTTTTAAAATTAAAAACAAGTTTGTCAACTTTGCTTTAAAACTCCGCCACTTCATACAGTAGGCACACAAATTAAGGGATGTAAAAAAATCTTAAATCTTTAGGTGATCTTCAAAGGGCTATAACTTGAAGCAAAATAGTCGCAGAGCAATTTTTAAAAAAGGAAATTGAAGCTCCAAGCTTTTAGTTTTCATATCTTGAGTTCCAAATCTTTGCTTGCCTATCAAAAGGTCCACTGAATTTTTAATTTTTCTTTCTCATTTTTTGAGGTCGAAAATCATTTTTTTAGCAATAATCCATATTTTTTATCAAAAAATGTTAATTATAGTAAGAAAAAAAAATAAAAAAACTCAAAACTGACTCTTTTGCTTTGAACGACGATAACTCAGTGAAAAATCATCGCATAAGGCTTTTAAACCGCTAAAATTAAAGAGGATAAAATTATCTAAAGAAGCTTTATGACGATCAGTGACAAAAATTGTCCGTGGACCTATTGAAAGGCAAGCAAAAATTTGGAATTTATTTTCCGATGCTTTTCTTATAATCTGACGATGTGATCAATCAAAATGATCTGATCAAAAACTGCTGACGGTAAAAAATTTTGAACTCAGGATATGAAAACTAGAAAGTTTGAGCTTCAATTTGCTTTTTTTGAAATTGCTCTGCTACAATTTTTCTTCAAGTTACAGTCCTTTGAAAATCACCTAAAAACTTCCCAACATCCCTTAATTTTTTGTGTCTATTGTTCGTTAAACGTACCACACACCATTAATTTATAATTAGGACAATACCCGTTCGCAATAAAATAACAAAATCTTCAAAAGATTCTTCGTTATCCTACACGGGGTGTCCAAAAATTCTCATGCCAAATGGAAACCCCAGATAGTAGACGTGGTTTTATGTTCATTTTACCGAAATTACATCATTCCAAAAATGTTTTTTAAGAAGACTGGGGGGGTCTCGGAGGAAAATGGTGCCTTAAATGAATTTTTTTATGTCTTAAAAAAGCCCTTATCTAAAAAGTCCAAACTGCGTACAATGGCTACGCCTCTAATGACAAATCAGTCATTAAAAACGATTTCTCTTGCTATTAAAAATCTCATTTGGAAGGTCATTAGACATCTTGGACAGGAAAAATTATCTATAAATTTACATCTTTTACGTTAAATTTCAGAACTATTATCCTTATCCTTATCCTTATTTAATTTATCCTTGTGTTTTCCTCTTGTCTCGGCCTCATTTCTTCGTCTCTTCGTTGGCATCGTTTAATGGTTATCGCACTAAAAGTTGCTATGAGAGTCACATTTTGTAGAGAAATCAAACTCTGTGATCTTGCAACAAGGATGTTTAAAGAAAAGTCAGTTAAATCTAAAAGAATTATTACTATTCCATACTCAACTATACTAGAGCGGAAAAGTAATGTAATCGTGTAAAGAAAAATGAAAAAAATATTTTCTAGCGTTTATTTTCGTTTTTCGATTAAAAACAAAAAAAATGGTTTTTACAAAATTTGTGTCTGTGTCGTCGTCGGTATTAAAAGCTCTTGTTAGCATGATAACTCAACTAAATCGTGTCGAATCGATCGGGTTTTAACTGATTCTGATCGGGGACGTATCCCAGACGACACCTATTGATTTTGAGGTGGATAGAACGCATTCTACCATGTTCATAGGTCACGAGAAAGTACAATGGTGGACTATTTGAGAAATTTTTTTCGACTGATCCTGATTAGGGACGTCTACCAGATGACATCTATTGATTTTGAAGTGGATAGGACACCCTGTCCATGGATCATGAGAAAGCACGATGTAAATGTTTATGTTCATTCTAAGATTTTAAACATAAACATTTAACGCATTGCTGATTTTGCATTCAACGAAAAAAACATATATTCGGTCTGCATCATATACGAATGAATGAGAAAAATAATAATTTCGTTCGATCACAAACGTATTGATACGGCACTGACGCAGTCGCTAATGAAAAAAGTAAAACTGTCGCATAAAACACATATTCTGCATTTATGTGTTGGTTTATTTTTTCTCGGCCACTCAAGGTTCGAGATAGGGATGTTCTACGTGCGGAAAAGTCCGTTTTAAGGTTTTAAAACTGTTTATTTTTATTCGTGATGTACTTTTGCCACTCCCTGTATATTAAGGAATTACAAATGTTACTCGTGTATGGATTTTCTGGTCAATCAAAATAAATGTTGGCAAAGTTATCACAAAAAATACCGTCCACATGCCCACAAACACCATGTAAGTATCATCTAATTAATGAAGTTTATATAAAATTAGATTATGGGCATCTTACATATTTTTAAAGATTTATATTAATTGTATGAAAACGGCTCCAATTAAATTAAAAACTGTTTAATCATAACGCGACTAAAAGTTTTAGAAAGTAAAGGCTACCGTCGACATTAACTAGAACAAAAGAGGCAATTATTTTTATGGAATTATGTATGTATGTCAACTTTTCAAAATCGAATGTAACCCAATTAAGGATGCATCTATAATTAATACAGGTGGTTGCGGGCAATCATTTATTTCTAACAAAGCAGTTCGAGAGAAACTAAGCGTAATTACTTGAATATTAACGAGCAGGTGCATAAACTTTTTTTATTCGTGAATCAAAACGTGGCATTAAACATTTTTCATGCCTCAAGACGACTTGATGTGAATATGTAAAGCAACACTTATAACAATAAAAAAAAAAACCAGGAGACTAGTTTTCCACGAACATCGAAAGATTACACCTTTCTCGATGCACATTTTGCGAATCAAGTTGGCACCACTGGGAGGACTCAGTTTTTTTTAGTAAATTTGCCGTAGAATTGGCATATTATTTTTTATTATATTCGTAGATGAATTTATAGATGTAGACCTGTTTATAAACGATTATACTATACATTATTACAGTTGTGTGCAAAAAAATAGCAGTGCAGGAGAGTTCTAAAAGGAATAGAATATTAAAAATCAGACTGGTAGGAACTAACATGTCCCTTTACACATTTGAATATCTGTTTCTGCTAGACGAAGGAGTATAAATCAGTAATAAAAGAAACAAATCATCTGAAGTCAAAGACATATCTAAAAACTAGAAACTTGGAGCTTCAATTTGCTTTTTTTTTAATTGCTCTGCGACTATTTTTCCTCAAGTTACAACTATTTGAAAATCACCTAAAAATTTAGGATTTTTTTATATCCCTTAATTTTTGTGCCTAGTGTATTTAATAGACTATTATTTATTTTCGTACATACATTATTGGCGCAAAAAAAACTTGTAATACAGTGTGTTAAAAATTGATCACCATCAATGGGATCTAAAGAACTATGAGAAATTGTAGGAAATTTGCTATAACTATTAACATAATTATGAAACTTAGATATTCATACTTGTTGCAGAATTCATATACATATACATTTGTGGAAAAAAATGTAATACAGTATGCTCTAAATCCGTCGCTCCTATTGGGATTTCGAGAACTATGAGAGATAGAAAGTCGATTAAACTGTAGGAAATGTAACACTGATTTCGAATAATTTCGAAATCCTATACAAAAATTCAATATGACACTCATAAGAAAAATGGTGGGAAAAATTGTTGCTGATATCCATAAAACATCATTCTAGAAAAAAAAAATATTATACCACCATATTGCCTGTAAAAAAGTATCTTTAAGGTGTTAAACTTTTGTCTTTGTATAATTAACCATTTTAAAGATTCAACAAAAACGAGAACACAAAATTACAGTTTTTTGGAAATAACTTTGAAGCGATTCTAGCTGGCCCTGACCGAAATCGAAATCACTGTTAACTTTGCTGATTTAACTGACTTTGTATCTGTAATAGTTCTCGAGGTCACAATGGTGGGAACATCGGGGAGAATTTGGGACACACTATATATTTTTTAATCGGTGTCCCGGGTTTCGAGAAGAGAGGCCTGAAAAAGTTGTCAACACGAAAATAGACTATGCGGTTAATTGTGCAGTCCCGCCGAATACTAGGTCTCTACCACAAAATCCGCAATTTTATTGAAACGATAAAGAGCCGGACGTCCGTCCATTGTTGTAAAAACGGCTTCGCGATAGCGATTTACTGAATGGAATGTGTGATTGTTTCTGGAGCTGGCATTGAATAAGACGCCTTTGCCTCGGGCGAATCGTTTTAGGCATTAGGCAGAAAATTAGAACGCCATTCATCCGGTGTCGTTTCATTGGACGCGCAACACGCATGGAAAACGGTCCATAAATTATTGGAAATAGCTGACGACACTTTTAATAGGAAAATCTTAATAGCGCTTTGTTGGTGCCCAACGATGTTCAGAGTCAAGTAGAAATTAAAATACGTATAACGTCGATAACACAGGCCAACAAAAATTTTGTGATTGGACTTTTTTTTACTTCTTGCCTTAGTTACATACCATGAACTACAGCAACACTTTTTTTTTGTTTCCATCACGCACCAGTATTTGTAAATGTACACAACTGTCTGTTATTACAACAACGTCTCATAAAAATACTTTTTGTGTATAAGGTTATATTATACATCTCATTCTTAATTTCACAAAACTTACATAAAAACGCTGGGTAAGTACTCTCAAAGTAGGACATTAAGCTAAAATTTCACTTTACACATGCCAAAAAAGCTATCGAGATTAGTGAAAGAGATTACTGTAAAGCATTAGTCGATAGGACACGGAATATCAACGTCAGCGGCCCTAGCTGTATTCATCCCGAACCTAATTGATTCGAGTTAGTGACGTCTTACCGTAGGAAACATGAGATGTTTATTTTCTATTAGGTTGCATTACAATCAAAGTTTTAGGTGTCTGGTAGTGGGGTTACTACCCTGATACAAGCTATGCCAACAACTATCTTGAAACCTTGTAAATGAAAATTAGCGACAGCTAAAGGACACGACTCAAAGACATGTAAAAAAATCTAATGGTGTTCCTAAGACATCAAGTGTTATGCCACTGCCTTATACAACACCAACTTGATGGCGGATTTCTTAGATTTGCTGACTAAATTGTCATCACATTTTATTTTAATAAATACGTAAATCTATTATTACTCGAACTGATCGAAATTATTTACTCACAGTATAACTAAAAGCATCTTCAGTATCATCAGACAAATAACCAGCAAAACTCACCTGAAACAAAAAGTAATACATAAGTGCAAGGTCAATACAGACAAAATTGTATATTTATTGGAATTTATTTAAGTACGCTACTTCAAGTAAGGTAACTAATATGATTTTTTGTGTGGTTCTAAATCAATAACATCGAAATTCAGATTCAAAATTGTGATAGTGTGACATCAATAACAAGAAAGTTTTAAAGTAGTCCAGAAGAACTGCAAATTATTGCAATTCACAATTTCCACATATCTGGAAATTGTCATAAATTAACGAAAAAATGCTTCTGAAATGAAGATTAGGGAGAAATATTTAATTAACCTTATTGGAGTAAATATAATTTTCATCCAAGATGGACGACGTGAAGTTTTTGGATTTTCTCGAGTTCGGATCAATTTTCATACGCTATTTTCATGTAGGATTTTTTTTGCTTCGTGGGAAGGTCGGAAATAATGATGAGCGTGTTATTTTGTGACGGAGATCTACGAGGTGTATAGTATACTTTACTCTCCAATTTCCAGTTACAAATTCTTGAGCTAGACATATATGTAAAGGGTCTTTCAATAAGGACGCTCGATTTTTAAACGTAAATAAAACAAGTTATGTGTAAGATATCCACTCCAGTTTTTTTTTTTTTATTTGAAAGAATATTTTATGGCATTGATTCTGGATCATAAGGTCGTTTAAATATCCGCCGCGGCTTTGCTTTGTGGCACGTATTCGGGAGGTCCAATTTTCGATGACTTTATCGCATAAATCTGGCTGAATTTGCTGGATGGCGTTCGTTATGGGCATCAATTATTTGCGGTTCATTCGCATAGACTTGCAATTTAAGATACACCCAAAGGAAGAAGTCTAAATGCGTTAAATCGCACGATCTCGATGGCCAGTTCACGTCCCCGCTGCGCGAGATAACTAACTCAAACTGCTCGTGCAGAATGTCCATCGTGGCATACGATGTGTGGCACCATAGCGCCGTCCTGTTGGAACCACATGTCGTTGGTATCCATATGACCCAGTTTAGGCCGCAAAAAGTTCCTTATCACCGATCTGTACCTCTCGTCGTTGACGGTTATGGCAATGCCGGTTTCGTTTTGGAAGAAGTACGGACCGATGATTCTGCACCAGACCGAAATCCGCACCAAACAGTGACTTTCTCAGGGTGCATTTGGTGCTGGTGTATCTCGTGTGGATTGGTATCGTCCCAAATCCGACAATTTTACTTGTTCCCATATCCATTCACCCAAAAATGGGTCTAGTTGCTAAAGATGATTTTTCTGGCGAAATTTGGGTCAAGTTCCAACTGCTCTAGAGCCCAGTCAGCGAACACACGGCGTTGTCTATGGCCGTTTACCTTAAGTTCCTGGGTCAGTTGGATTTTATACGGGTGCAGACCCAAGTTCCGACGCAAATTTCGCCAAGTTGAAGTCGCAGAAAGGCCAAGTTCTTGTGAACGACGAGAAACTGACTGCCTCGATTTTCCCGTACACTCTCACGCACAACAGCGTTGTCTTCAGCAGACCTTGCGTTTCGGTGACGTACGGGTGTTGGTTGATTGTTTATCAGACCGATTGACTCGAATTTGGTAACCAAACGTCGAATAGTCGACTCCGCGGGACGGTTGTGGCGAGGATAAAAGTCACGCAATGCGAGGAACGTTTCTCGAACGGAGTACTGATTTTGAAAATAAAATTTGATGATTTTCACACGTCGTTGAACGCTATAACCTTCCATGGTGATTTGCCGTACACTACTGAACAATTTACAACAAATTTGACAGATGCTGCTTTAACAACATGGCCGCTGCAACCTAACAAATTTGGAGCGTCCCTATTGAAAGACCCTATCCATAGCTGCAGAACGAATAAGTGGTGCAGCGGTTTATAGCTTTACCACACTCTATAGGTATGAAATGCGTTATATCAAAACTTTTACTTTTAGAGATTTTAATTGAGCCCTGTTGTAAGTATAACATTTATTTAGAACCTTGATACAAAAATTGGGTCGTCCCTATTTATATGTTATTGTTTAGAATATATTGTTTTTCAGATCAAATGACAGTGGAAGTCAACCGCGATGCATATTACCTTCGAACTAATGACAATGACTACCCGAACATTTCGACGAGTAATTAATTTCGATTTAAGTCTCTACAGACCTTTGCATCAGACATTCGTCTGTATAATAACATTACAACCACTTACAATGTACACTTACTTGATTGCTTTCTCTATTTTTAGAAACGGGAGTGTACAAATATATATATATATATATATATATATATATATATATATATATATATATATATATTTAGAACAAGTGGTAGGTTATTATATTGCAGGATATTTCACGGCCACAGGCTTAGCATCAACATTTTTTTTCCACTGAGAATTACATAATTATGCAGGAAAAAATTAGGAGGGCAAGTCAGGGCTGGAATGTTAACAAAGATATTTGGAAAAATCAAATTACTTCACCCTAAAAGGTGCAGAAAACACAAACCAAAATAAGGGGGCTTGAAGTTTTATAATGGGCAATTTGCCGGGGTAAAACTACCATCAAAATTGTGTCAAATTTCACTATTTCTAGTTCAAAACTTAACACAGATTTAATCGAAATTGCAAGTGGCTTTTACATTGAGGATTACTGAAACAAGACAATATGGCAGTTCGTGATTTCCAAGGGTATTAAAAGTTTATTAAAAATAATTGTCTAGATGATGAAAAATATGCTGAATTAAAAAAAAAGTTGCTGGACGATTTCACTGAATTGGTGTGTACCTAACGCATTTGTGTTACGAGGTGTGCCACAATGAAGTAAATAAAATAACATGAAGGCATATTTTATGCTGTTTCCAGTTTACTATAAGAGCAAACTCGTTAATTAACAATAATATATTAATATGAAGATTATACCCAATTAAATAATCAACTTATGCCCGAATGGTATATGTTCTGAGAACAAACATGAAACGTCATCACTTAAATTACTGAACTACTAGATAATAGATGTCTGAAAAATTAATACAATTTACGAGTTCCTTGGAGGATCCATTGAATTGGTATGTACTACTTATGTTTTATGACAATGAGGTAATCAGAATAATATATACCTACGTTAAATATTTTATATCACGTTAATCAAAGTCATATTTCACTTCTGTCATCCTTATCTATTTTCTACTTATTAATAATAATGCATTAATCTTATCAAGAATGTACCCAATTATTATATAATTAAATTTTCAGTAAAAATTAAATCCCCTCATTATAAGTAATATTTAGGAATCTGACTGCGTTATTTAGGAATATATAAATATTTCCTAAACTTGCACCATTACATACATTACTCCGATGTTAATAGTATAATATATATGTATTCAAAAGACAAAAAACATACGGCTTTGTGGTTTTCATTTCATTACATGTTGTTGTTTTCCTCTTATATTTATTCCGTTTGAGGCGAATTTGGTGTATTTTTTACATTATATATAGTGTAAAATAAAAAAATTAAATAATGCTGTATGTTTATATTCTAACTGACGAATGTAGAGAATGTGAACCGTAATTTCGCTTTTAAAACAAATATTTTTCAAATTTGTCTTCCTATAAAAATACGTCTCCAATTTAAAGTGTTATCAGACTTGCATCTAAAATGTCACCTGCTATTTATTTTGCGATTATTATTTATTATACGATTTTGTTTGTGCAATTAAAAACGTCGAACAGATATCACCTTCCTCGAAAGATTAGCAAAGGAAATTTGCGATATCCATCATTATATCGACACGAATTACTCCTATAAAAATATTTTATTAGAAACTCCATAAATCATTATCTGTCCGATAAACTAATTAACGTCGGGGTTGGAGAATTCGCTTGTACGCTATCGCATCGATTGAATTCTGCTGGTTTTCCCGCACTTCGCCGATAATGTGCATTATCCACACTGTGTTCATCCACGAGGGGCAATGATTATCTCCGTTTTTGAGGAATTTTGAGGAAAAAAATATTGTAGTCATAATGAATAAACAGAAGGCTGCCAAATTTCCCTAAAAAAATCAATTTGGTTTGCTTCAACGTCTACAATACTACACAATATTCTATAATTCGCTACCATTAATTATCTATTTCGATGTTTGAAGTTACCATGTTCGGTGGCCTCTCGTGGCACGAGTATGAGTAAACATCGCGAAAACAACTTCCTAGAAGTGTGGTAACAGTGGTGTTATATTCCGTTCCAGTCTAGGTGCCATCACGGAGACGTGAGACATTTGAATCGATTTAGGCACAAGAAATTCAATTTGGTCTTACCGTCCTGTTTGACCAGTGTCGTGAATCCCATACAATCTACATCTCAAATATCAGTTGCTTGTGGAACTGATATTTATTATTTGATCTGCAAAAACTGTGACAAAGGGTTTTCAACAAACAAAAATCTCACTCCTACAAATTACAAATGGTTCACCAGTGCACAGAATATGATCCCGATCGTAGCGTTTAATTTAAAAGGTTACCGAAATTTTCATGTTGGCCTCTCTTTGGCACGAGTTTGGGTAAACATCACAACTTCCTAGGAAATAAGTTGCCCAACGTAAGTGTTGCAATAGTGTCACACTTCGCGGCAGTCGAAGTGCCATCACGTAGACGTTAGACATTTGAATCGATTTAGATACGAGAAATTCAGTTTAGCCTTTCCGTTGTGTTTGATCAGAATCGTGAATCCCACACAACTCCATCTCAAACTGCAGCTGTTTGTGGAGTATCTGAAAAAAAGTGCATTATGGTTCACTAGTTCACAGAAGATGATCCCGATAGCAGACTTCAATTTTGTAGAATGATATCAGCAAACCGGTTATACCGATGACTCCACGTTTTTCCTAAATGGTAATCTGAATATTCAGAATGTAAGATATTGAGTGGATACGAATCCTCATATATTTCGTGAGAGTCGTACAAAATTCCAGAAAAAGTCCAGAAAAGTTGGGTAATCGGCGATGTCGCTATGAACGCTTGATCGCCACAAGCCAATTATCCTTGTGGTAACTTTTCTTATACCTTTTGCTGAAAACTCAAGCGAAAAGGATCGACAGGTCGTGCTTTCGCAGTCCCTATGCAAGTGGTCTGCTCGGTTTCCAGATTTAACGCCCATAGATATTATTTTATGGGGCTATTTAAAATATCAGATATACGTTACGCAAGATCTTGAAGCAGAAAATTACTGAAGAATGCAAGTTAATTTTCACAGAAACACGTGAACGGATAAGAGAAGAGTTTTCTCTCAGGATGTTATACTTTCGCAAGAAGAAGGTACACATTTGGAGCATGTATTTTAAAATTCTTTAAGGATATCTGGTACAACTTTTTACGTCTGTTATTTTGTTGTTTGAGAATTAAATTTATTGTTTTCCATTAGCCTAGGATTTATTTTTAAAGTTAATACAAAAAGTAAAATTCCGATATGTTCAAACGTTTACGTGACATGTTTGCGTGATTTATGTCAGAGAAAAACTGACAATTAACATTTAGGGAGGCACTGTCTAATAAATCTGATGATATGCCAATATTGAATTTAAAAGATTTTTCGAAAATCGAAAGGAAACGATTTTAAAGGCATACGCAATATTGTAGATGTTTAGCCACCCACTGTAGTAGACACATTAACGGTTAGTTAGTTAACGGACTCTGAACGACCATTTGTGCTGAGATATCGGTGTTTCAATGAAAAATGCGATTTTATTAAAATAAAAAATGACGATTTTGACTTTGATCATCGATATCTCAGGAACTAATGATCGCACAGAGAAGAACCCAAATATTTTTTTACCGGCGCTATTAATTTGACAAACACAAAAAAAAAGAACTTTTTCTTATACTTTTTAAAAAATCTACCATTGCTACTGCAAATATTGACGATAATACTAATGTTTACAGTTTCTATTTAGCTTAGTATACTCCCAATAGGACGACAACCAACAGTACTAAAAGCGGTCAAAGAAAGAAAATTGGAATATTTTGGTCATACGAGAAATAGTAAATATAACATGTTAATATTTATTATGCAAGGAAAAATGAACTGCAGAAGGGGACCCGGAAGACGGCGCAAAAACTTAAGACAATGGATCGGCAAAACTTCAGCCGAATTATTCAGAGCGACAGTTAATACGGTCAGATGGGCCTTAGTGATAACCATCGTCCAATGAGGATATGGTACTACAAGAAGAAGAAGAAGAAGATACTCCTAATAGCACTGTATATTTTCAAATTGATCCAATTGATCCGTATGATAAATTTAACTTGACTAGATTTCAAATTAATCATACAGAGTCCGTTAAAAACCAAATTAAAGCTGAATAAACAGGCTAACCGGCCTTTGCATTGTGCATTGATTTAATCCGAAAAACAATTCCTGAACCTGGGGACGTTCATGAAAAAAATTGGGAAAATTTTTGTTTTGTGGTATTTCTTTTTCGCCAAAATATTTTAAAACTAGAAAGTTCAAGCTGAATGGTTACGATACGACCATTTTTCATAAAGTTACAGCCTTTCAAAAACCACTGAAAATTTTTCGTAATTTTCAGTGGTTCCCTTAATTTTTTTGAGCAGTGTATTTTGAAGTCACGGCTCTTTGTTTCGGTGCACAACTCGTCTGATGTAAACAACGAACCGAGATAATACCCACCGATAACCTGATCGATTCAAATGCACACCTCTCGCCGATATCCGATAACCGCAATTTAAACAACAATAAACTCAACCTTGTTGTTTATTTTTCCGTGCAACGATACTGCAGGCGCAAACACCTTTTTATCGCGATGTACGCATTACCCGAGTCGCTTTTTGCGCAGCGCAACAGCGTCGCCGGTGCCAGCCGGTGGTGTTATATTTTATGGACGATCACGATCATTAATAACAATAACATGACATCCCCCGACCATTACGATAAACTTTTACGAGCAATCTCGGACTCTTCTCGCATTTCATTCACATGCCAATGCGAGGAGCGAGGAGAAGATAATGATCTGCGCGTACTGTTTCTTGCAAAGATGCACGTGCCTTTTTTCTGTGGCTAATTAAGGTCAGAGGAATAGCTGCAGAGGGGCAACCTTGGGCCGCGGTAACTACGAAAAAGTACTTGATACTCACATCTTGTAAAAGCGCCTAGCTACGTATGTACCTACCCTGTAAGAAGAAAAAGAATAAAAGGAAGAAAGGTAGTTGGAAGTAAGTAACCATTTGTTGAAAGACCAGGGCGAACTTAGATTTGGTTGGTTAAATAACTGCGAAAGGAAAATGAACTAGATTCATTGTAAGTCCTTTTCTAAGTTCTACGTAACGTACTTGTCACTTAACAGTAGCTTACGCAATGAAAAAGTGATTTCAACATCTACCATCACCAAAGGACAGTACGAGAAGTTAATTGTATTTGGATTATATTTTTTAGTAAAGAATATTTCAATAGGAACGCTCGAAGTTTGTTGTTATAGAGGCCATGATGTTAAAGCAACATCTGTTGGATTTGTTGTGAATTGTTTAGTGGTGTATGGCAAATCACCACGGAAGGCTATAGCGTTCAACAACATGTGCAAATCATCAAATTTTATTTTCAAAATCAGAGCTTCGCTCGAGAAATATTCCGCGCATTACGTGATTTTTATCCAACCGTTCCGCCGAGTCGAATATTCGACGTTCGGTGACCAAATTCGAGTCAAAATTCGAGATCCGGTCATCAAAAACCCGAGGCAGTCAATTTCTCGTCGTTCACAAGAACTTGGAATTTCTGCGACTTCAACTTGGCCAATTTTCGAACTTGGCGAGCTTAATTGAAAATGAGCGAAACCGAGCATTTTAGGCACGTGATGCTTTTATATTTTAAAAATGGCAAAAGAACCGCTCAAACTTGTGTTCTGTGTACGGCAAAAATGGTATTCAAGATCGAACGTGTCAAAAGTGGTTCAAGAGATTTCGATCTGGCGACTTTTCCCTCACGGCGCCCCAAAGTCAGGCCGACGTAAAGAAATCGTTCCCGAGTATTTACGAGCCTTAATTGAGGCAAATCCTCGCCAAACCATACGTGAGCTTGCAGAAAAAATCGGGACGTCAAAATTGGTGTCAGAAGTGGGATTGAAGGTGGTAGAAAGTTCTGGAACACTTGGTTTAGTTGGAGAAGAAATCGAGGATCGACGTTTCGAGAAGGTCAGAGAACATTCTCTGAACATTCGATAGCAGTCAAGAAAACCCACAAGTGCGACTGAATCACTGAACTCGTCTCGTCGTGAAGAGGTCAAAGATCGACGTTTCAAGAAGGTCAGAGAACATTTTCGAACTTTCCATAGCAGTCAAGAAAACCTACGAGTGTGACATATCATTGAACTCGTCTCATCCTGAAGAGGTCGAAGATTGACGTTTCGAGGTCAGAGAACATTCTCGAACATTCGATAGCAGTCAAGAAAACCCAGAAGTGTGACATATCACTGAACTCGTCTCGTCGTGAAGTGGTCGAAGGTCGACGTTTCTAGAAGGTCAGAGAACATTCTCGAACTTCTGATAGCAGTCAAGAAAACCCACGAGTGTAACATATCACTGAACTCGTCTCATCCTGAAGAGGTCGAAGATCGACGTTGCGAGAAAAGCAGAGAACATTCTCGAACCTTCGATAGCAGCTAAGAAAACCTCTAAGTGTGACGCATCACCGGAATTGTCTCGTCAAGAACAAGACGTCTACTGGGTTTTGTGAAATTTCTAAAGAAAAGTAAATTGCCAGTAGGAACTAGAAGTCAAGCCGCGGCCATGGAGGAACAAATGAATGAGCTACTAGCAATGTTAGCTGCAACGAAAGCAGGACAAGATTAAATGAAAGTGGAGTGTGAATCTTCTGTAGAAGCTCACTATTCTCTCTACTACAGGGTAGTAGTGTACATCTAGATGTTAGGAATAGGATAGTATGTAAGTTAGTTAAATCTGGATCGCGAAAGTGAGCAATACGGTGCGAAGAAGACATTGTGTAAAAGTGCGAAAGTTAGTAGAAACAAAGTTAGTTAGTTAGACTTGTAAATAGTTGAGTTGTAAATAAGTGTTCGAAATAAAGAACTTTCTAGTAAATTCGTTACATTGGTACAGAATCACCTTAAACAATTTGGGTTTGTCAGCAGACTCGATGTTTGGGTTCCTCACGAAGTCATCGAATCCAATTTAATGGATCGCATCAACATCTACGATATGTTAAGGATTCGTAAATGTAGCGATCCCTTTTTGAGAAATATGGTTGCTGAAGATGAAAAGTAGATCATTTACGACAACGTCAGTCGAAAAAGATCATGGGAAACGTCCGGTGAGCCTTCCAAATCCACAAGAAAGGTAGGGCTTCACCTTGTCCGTCTGATGGGATTCTAAAGGAATCATTTATTTTGCACTACTCCCGAGGAACGAAACAATAAATTCAGACGTTTACTGTGAACAACTACAAAAATTGAGCCAATCCATGCAGGAAAAGCGCCCAGGACTTGTAAATTCTAAGAAGGTGTTCATCACGACAACGCTCGATCTCACACTTCTCTGCAGACCCGGAGAAAATCGTTGGAATTAGAGTGGGCTGTTGTGCCCCATCTATCGTATTCTCCAGGCCTCGCGCCCTCGGATTTTCACCTATTCCGCTCCGTGGATAACACTTTACGAAACTTAACATTTGCCAATGACGAAGATGTCAGAAATAATTTAAAAACGTCTCTTGCGAGCAAACCACAAAGGGTTTGTGAAAATGGTATTATGAAGTTTACTGAGAGATTGGAGAAAGTTATTGAAAATGGAGGAACGTACATTATTAATTAAAATAATTTATAATAACTATAATGTTAATAATGAATACTTATGAAAAAACCGAACGAACTTTTTGGACAACCCGATACTTTCACCACTTTTGCTACCAGCTGACTGTAGGTCCCAGCTCATTTTCGTATATTACACTCATAAACCATTCCCGGGTACAATTTTGTTATTTTCATATAAAAACTCGCTGTTTCAACCGTTTCCACGCACACAAAACCAACGTCCTTTTTAATATCCTTCTCATATTTCCGCATATTACAGTTCATATCCACAGGGAGCGTGGATCCGTTCACATTGAAATGTAATTTATAATTTCATACGGTTCAGCGCTATGTGGAAAGTCGGATTACTCCGATCATATCGTAAGTCTTCCTTGAGCTCGACTTCGGAAGTCTAGAACGACGCGAATATATACGCCTCGACCGTCCTTTTCACTTTATATTACGCTAGGTACCTCGCAGGGATAAGAAACGAAGATGGTCTCGCCGCCGCGCATATCTGGAATGATACGTAATTGGCTAGAACGAATTTGCGCGGAATTTTCCAGCAATTCGCGACGAAAATCGAGGATCTTTAGCAAATTTCTTACAAGCCGACATGATACCATATACGAGGATGGAGTGAAAAGTTTCCGGTCTGAGCCGGAGATAGCGCCATCAGGTCTAGTTTTTGACTCGTATTCTGCAGTACTATCCCTGACTAGCTTGTATAATAAAATAACTTAGGTCGATTACTCCGTTAGTATGTGTGACCGCCTATTGAATAAGATGCCCCGCTGCTTACGTGAAAATGGAAACATTGGAGAAACATGGGGTCATCAAATATATCTATTTCAAAGGCTAACACCACTTCAAATCAAACAAGAAGTGGATTCAACACTGAAGGTCTCTTATCCATCATATTCAACAGCCAAACAGTGGATTTCTGAATTTATGAAAGGTCACACGAGCACTGGATGATGTACCACGTTCAAGACGCCCCGTTGAGGTTACAACTGCCGAAATTATCGAGAAAATTCATAAAATCGTGGTAGAAGATCGTAGATGGAAAGTGAGTGAGATAGCTGAAACTACTGGGATGTGAACTGAATGTGTACGCAATATTTTACATCAACATTTATGCGTGGAGAAGCTCTGTGCTAAGTGCGTGCCGCGTTTGCTAAGTATCGATCAAAAATTGCACCGGAGGACTTTTTGACCGAGAATTTGGCACTGTACAAGAGAAATAAATCCCAGAGCATTTTTGCGTCGATTTATAACTGTTGATGAAACTTGGGTCCACCATTACACTCCTGAAAGTAAACAACAGCCAAAACAATGGACTAGAGCAGGTAAACCAACCCCAAAGAACCATCAATGGTGAATATTACGCAGAGTTAGTACGACGAAATAAAGGAAAAATGACCTCGTTTGGCGAAGAAAGAGATTTTGTTCCACCATGACAATGCACCTGCTCATTCGTGAGTCATTGCAATGGCTAAAATCAACGAATTGAAGTTCGAATTGTTCCCTCATCCAGCGTATTCACCAGATTTAGCCCCCAGCGGCTATTATTTGTTTCCTAACTTCAAAACATGGCTCGGATGTAAAAGATTTGTGAGCAACGAGAAAGTCATAAATGCTGTAAATGCGTTTTTTGAAGGGCTCGACAAATCCTTCTAAAAAAAATGGTATCACTGCATTATAACAACGTTATGAAAAATGTATTAGACTTGATGAAGATTATGTTGAAACATAAAATAACAAAAAATAAAAAAAAAAACACTTTTCTTCATCAGACCGGAAACTTTTCACTCTCGCGCCTCGTACATTGTAAACTGCGAAATTTTATATTTCGGAGAATAGTCAGTCGTACGGGAATGTAATAGGTTTGAAAAGCGGAAAATTCCACCTTTCCGGGAAACAATTCCGTCAACGGAGTAAACTCCGGTGGGGCGACTGGCTGTCCCGAAATATACCAATCGATATTGGGACCTCACGCACCGTCTAGACGAAAAACCGAGTAGGCCGACGCGTGTTTGCTAAACGTGTCGCTTGGATGGGTCGGCCTGACAACATGCCCCAAATTGGTGGAGACGCACTCGCGCGTTTAATTCCTGATTGAGGCAAACACTCGTATACCTACATTCCGGAAATACACTAGAAAGAAAAAGTACTTGGACCGTATAATAAGGATAGGATTTTTTTCTAATGATCTCGTAAACATACATAAAGTACCTATCGAAACTGATCTCGGTCAAAGGTAGCCGTGGATTTTAAAATAATCTCGGAGCTAGTACGAGGGTGAGTCAAATGTAAATCGGAATTTTTAAATAAATTTATTGTCACGGTAAGAACATTTTTGAATACATCTTATTTTTCTACGTAGTATTATGTTTTATCAATGCATTTTCCCCAACGATTGGAAGTTTTTTAATGTCGTTATCGAAAAATTAAGTTGGTTGTGCCTTTAATCAATTGCGCGCAAACGCTTTCCCGCATTGGTCGTCATCAAAACGGCGTTCTCGAAGTTCTTCTTTGAGTGGTCCAAACATGTGATTGTCACATGATGACAAATCCGGGCTATAGGCAGGATGTTTAAGTGTTTCCCAACGGATTCTTTCCAGTTTATCTCGGGTCAAAGCAACTGTATGTGGCTGAGTGTTGTCGTGAAGAATTATCACACTTCGGATAGGCATATCTCGTCTTTTTCGCCGAATTCCCAGTTTTGCTTCATCAAGGAGCTGGCAGTAGTAGGCGGCGTTAACTGTACGTCGCTCATGAAGAAAATAACTGAGAAGTACCCCTCTGCAATCCCAAAAAACAGTGGCAAGAACCTTGCCTGCAGAAAGGCGAGTTTTGGATTTTCGAGATGGGTCTTTTTCAGGGTATGACAAATTTGTTATGCCAGTCATAGACTTGGGTCTTTGAAGAAGTTTTGTCGGCAAACTGTTGAGTCAATCGACGCAAAATTTACACCCTCTCGCGTTAAAAATTTGATAACAATGCATTGCTCAACGGACGTATGTACCTTTTGCTCAGGCATGATGCTACTACAGTTAATCGGCTTTGGAGAGCCGCGCCGATAGAGTCCCCTCCTCTTCATATCTCCATCTAATATATGTACGAGTATATCAAGATAGCGTGCTAGTCCCTTTACCCAACGAGCGTTACAATAAAAATTCCGGTTTGCATTTGACTCACCCTCGTACCTTGCATTTATGTCAATCATTTTTTGATTTTTAAAATTTGTCGATCAATTCTGGTGAGTGTCTGGCTATTGCACTATTAGATAAACAGGTTCTCAATCGTGGCTTTGACCCCAAAATTTATATGCCTATTTTCGAAATGGTACTAGTTAATAGAATTTTGAAGAGCTCTTCCTAGACTTAGCAGTAATATCAATTTGTATGCTTGCCTTAAAAACGTGTTGGTGGTGGTACTAACTGTACAATACATCTACTCTTAACGGTGATCTGAATATTTCTGCAAATTCTCATGGACAACCAACGAGCACTATTGTAACACGGGATTACAGATGAAAGTGGAGTTGTGTGATTTGCCAATAACAGATATTTGGGGTACCCATTGCCACTACAATTCGCTATTTTGACCACAAATATATGCCATATGACTTTATTGAAGACAATAAGCTTCGACGCTTACATTAAGACAATTCCTTGCTCAATCCAAACAAAAGGAATCCATTTTACATACTGGGACATGCGATGAAAAACGGGTCCTCTAGGATAATCAGGGACGATTGGGTCAATGGTTAGAACGCGGAGAAGCAGCTAGGAAGCATTCACGAGCACTACTTTACCCAAGGAAGGTTATAGGGCCAGTAGTATGGTAGACTAGTGAAGACATCGTTCACTATTCTTGGGCTGAATGATATACGATCAACGAGCACTATTGTAACACGGGATTACAGATGGAAGTGGAGTATAGTCCGTTAACGCGACGATGTTTGTAATGCCCAATGCCATAATTCACCATTTTAGCCACAGATTGATGCGACGTGAATTTGTTGAAGCCAATAAGGTATCAGACCTACATGAAGCCAGCTCCTTCCTTAATCCAAACGAAGAGGAATTGTTTTTACATTGTACTGGGACATGCGATGAAAAATGGGTCCTCCATGATAATCAAGAACGATGGGGTCA
Organism: Rosalia funebris; assembly: GCA_037954035.1. NCBI lineage: Eukaryota > Metazoa > Arthropoda > Insecta > Coleoptera > Cerambycidae > Rosalia > Rosalia funebris. The sequence goes on along the minus strand of JAZFAV010000039.1, from coordinate 15,918,664 downwards.
ATGCCTAAAACGCAGAGAAGCGCTAAGAAGCATTCAGGAGTACCACTCAAGGAAAGTTATGGGACAGTGTGATAGACTAGTTCACTATTTTTGGAATGAACGGTGCAACGAGCACTATTGTAACATGATATTAGAGACAGAAGTCGAGTGTAACCCGTCAACAAAACTCCATCACAGTAGAGTGTTATTGCGAGCAATTCGAAGTTATGCGTGGGAAATTGCAGCGTAAATTGCAATCTTCATTGATTAGTAGGCGAGGACCAACACTCTTGCACGTTAATGCACAACTACATACATGTTGCGCAAGGGGCTGTACAAAAACTGTTACTTAGGATATGAAGTTCCTAATGGGTTTAGGAACTTCATATCCTAACTAACAGTTTTTGTACAGTCCCTTATTCGTATGGCCTTTCTCCTATTGGTTTTCACTCCTTCTAGAGCTTGGATAATTATTTTCCAAATAAATGTTATGTCAACTGACGTGACACTGCAATAACTCTGCCTTTGGAGAAGATATAAATAAGCAGCTTTTACAACTATTTATTTTAGCTTCTATAAAACTGAACATTTCATTGGACATGTAACAATGTGATAGTTCTGCGCCTTTCTATAATTCAATACCTGTAGCAGCGGCTGATACCCAGAGTCGTAGCTGCTATCTGCATCCTACGCAAAACTTTGTGGTCTTTCTCCGATATTTCTTTCTATTTTGCAAAATTTCGGAAGAATTCCGCGGGCGCCCCAAATCTCTCAGCGGGCAGTCACACGCTCCGCTGGCCCAGCATTAAATAATTTGACCCTAATTATACAGGCGCCAGACCAGTACCAGACTGCGGAATACGCGCCCAGTGTCGGCCTTCTCTCTCCTTCTCCCGTTCCGTTCGCGGAAACGGCACGCAAAATCCGACGTGGACGCAGAAACAAAGACCGACGACCCAGGCCGGTTTAGGAAATACGTACGCAGTGTACTCGCGGTCGGTCTTCTCGTCCGGCGGTCTCTGATCACCAAGGCGCGATAGGCGCACCAGATGAATAAAAGATAACGCCCGTCTCGATCTGATATATTCCGAAGATCCATCAATGTTGATTCATCGAAGTGGATCAGTTTTATTTCTCTGATGACTTTCTATTAATGAATACCTCAAACCATTCTCGCAGAGTATTTTTATACTTTGGTGAACCGCAGGGTACTAATCATGGACTACTGCTATGGGCAACATAAAAACCATTAAGCTGCATAAAGCTCGGTGATAAGATTTTGCGATATTAAGTAATTCCACAAGAAATCCAGGATTTCCTAGAGGGTAGTGCTCCTCCACAATATTATGGCGGAACAATAATTTACCTCAATGAACAGTATCCCAATATGGATTGGACGCCGAGGTACGACAGAGTGGCCTCCTCGGTCTTCAGATCTAACGCCATTAAATTTCCTTTTATGGGGATGCTTAAAATCTAAGATATACGCTACGCAGTCTGCTAACATCGAGGTTTTGAAGCAGAAGAATTACTGAAGAATGTAGATTAATTTCTGCAAAAACACTTGAGTCCGGGTCCGGTAGTCAATACTGACGGTTTTTGAATGGAGCTAGCACCTAGTAGGGATGTCCTAGGGGGTGGGTATCCTCTTCTCCGGATGTAGAAGTTCAGTTACAATGAAGGCTTCTACCTCTGCACACCGCGCGTTCACCGTCGAGGCGTATTTTAAAAATAATGATTCTGTGATGTTTACACAGCGGCAGTTTCCATTGCATTTCAATATTCCTCCTCGTGGGCGCATTCCATCTCGGAACACCATTCTTTTGTGGAGAAGAGGAGGGTCCTTCACGACGGCAAAGTCACCTGTAAACGTTGAGGCTGTCCGAGCTGCTTTTGAACAGAGCCCCAGTCGTTCAGTTCGTCGTCATGCTATTCAAGCGTTAAGGATATCCGATAGGACTGTTGGGCGGATTCTTCATGAAGACTTAAAATTTCACCCGTACAAGATGGCGATTGCTCAATAATTATAGCCGGAAGATTTCGCGAGACGGTTAGCTTGCTGTCCCCATGTGCCTTTCATCTGTGGGGCTATCTCAAGGGAAAAGTTTAAAAACCATGCGATCCCACGCCAAAGCTTGGCAAGAGTGATGACGAATTTCGCCAACCGACTCGAGCAGGGCGCCGAAAACGGAGGTCATCATTTACCTGACGTCATGTTTGCCACATAATGAATTTTCTAAAAAAAAATTGGATACTTTATAAACTTCCTCCACTCATGCTCTTTCAAATATATTTTTTTAATTTTGCGGAATTCACTGACTTATCCTATTTCAAAAACAGTCAGTATTACCCTGTATACCCGCACCCTGTATAATAAATACTACTCCTAGTTAATTATTCGTTTTACACCACTAATCGTATGGGAGAGAAAAACAAATCAGCGCCACAAATCTTGTCATTTTTACCATAAAAGTGTAGATCATCATCAATCAACGCACAAGAAAAATTTTAGGTGTTACAACATATTCGACTCAATGGATAGAATTGGCTTTAAATCTCAAAGTTTATTGTCCATCACCTGCGGATTTAATCTATTTTTAGAAGCGTCAATAAGGCAATTATCTTACCGTAGACAATATTGTTGAGCAGACGTTGAAAAAAGCCTTCGCGAATACGGGCAGACGGGCGGCTTTTTAGATAACCCAAAGCAATGCACTTTCATAAAAAGCGTACTTTTCAGGTTCACTTGGTCGAGTGAAGGTGGTTGTGAATGAAAGGCGGACATCTGATGGTACCACAATGACGAGGTTCGCGTTCGGTTCGCGTTGCAGATTTACAAGGAAGTCGTGAAGCCCACCGATTATACAGGCGAGATAACGGTGCATTGTTAAAAAGGCGATTCGTCTGCTTTTTACATCTCCCCGAGATGGATTAAGTTCGACGTGGTTATAACCGGAAATATTCCTATTGAACACGGGACGTGCTAATATACTGTACAAAACTTCTTTCTTTTGTACGTAACAATTATTATTTCATGGACTTAACAAATTCGTAGATACGGCACAAAATATCCGATACAGTATCTCACCCCTGATATTTTAGATTACACTGAGGAACAAAAACTTTCTTGCGTTTATTACAGGACTTGTTTTGACTTGAAATATGTAGGTAGTATTGCTCTGCAAGCTATAGATTTTTCACAATTAACGCTTTTTGTATAGAGTGTCTCAGTTGGAACTATAGAATTTGAGTTGCGCGACACTTGTTGTGTTCTGTCAAAGATAGGGCGTCAATATTTAACGATTGCCATCTACAAACTATGCGACGTCAACGTGTCGCGATTAACAGTTCAACAATGAATAGCTTGTGTACAACTGTTTTATCAAAGTAAGTGATCACTTACAGTTGGATTAAGACAAAATTCGCAAAAAAATTAGGACAAAATGAAGCGCCTACAGAGTTAACAGTTCGTATGTTATCCCATAAAAGGAGCAATTTAGGCACGTCCCCCGCCTTAAGCCTCGCCTCCTCTAGGATAACAGGGGTCCCTAATATAAGGTACCTCTTCTCCTCCAGTGCGGGGCAGGTGTAAAGGTGAATCGAGGTTTCCTCGTCTTCTTTACAGTATCTGCAGGCCGGGCTATCAGTCAGCCTCAGCTTGTGATTACATGCATTCAGACTACTATGGTGGCCCGTTATGATTCCCACCACGATTCTGGCTTTGTGCCTGTTCAATTTAATGAATTCTTGGGACCGTTTCTCAATCTCTGAGTATTCGATGAAGAGTTTGGTTATTCGACAACCCGTTACTCCTCTCCATCTTTTATTGTGCTGGTCTCTTGCCCAGCCATTGATGCGGTGTCTGATCAGATTCCGACTTATTTCCACTGCAGGTTCTGGTCCATAGAGGTTATCCCTGGTCCTTAGTTTGGCAAGGTCATCTGCAATTAGATTTCCCTTAATGCCATTATGGCCAGGTATCCATAAGAGTTCCACCGCTCCCTTCCCTGCCAAGTGGTTCAATGCTTCATAGCAATTTTGGACCAACTTCGACTTAGTCGTTGCTGAATTCAGGACTGGCAACGCCACCCTGCTATCCGAGCAGATACATACCTCCTCCTGGGTCCGATTTTGGTCGACCCCCAGAACACCGTATCTAATTGCACCTAGTTCGGCCTGAAGTGCGGTAGTGTATTTACCCAGGGGGAAGGTGTTACCTATCCCATCTCATTACCTATACACCCCCGCACCCGCTCTGTTCCCACTCTTGGCTCCATCCGTGTACCAGATGTCTCCATTGAGCGGTAATCCAGCTCGACCCTCCATCCAGTCGGTCTTACTGGCGAGGGTGATCTTATATTTCTTGTCAAACAGGAAGTGGACACCCGTTCTGTCAGAGGGCATCCATAGGAGTCCCTCCTCAGCTAACAGTTCGTAACTTAATCAAGAAATTTAAAGAGACGGGTTCTGTTATTGATACAATACCAATACATCATCGTTGTGGTGCGTCAGATGAAAATATTGCTGCAGTGCGCGGAAGTGTATGGGAGTATCCAAACACATCATTACAACGTCGTACATTTGTTAATTGGGTGTTATAAAAGAAAAACTATGCTGATATTTGCAACAAAATTTTCTTGAGTGATGAAGCACATTTTCATCTTGACGGATACTTCAGCAAACAAAATGGTCGAATTTGGGGTGCTGAAAATCCACATGCTGTTTACGAAAAAGAAACGCATGTACAGGTGCACATTTTGGAGTGGTGGAGTAATTGGATCATCCTTCTTTGAAAATGAAGTTGGTAATGCTATCACAGTAAATGGGGAACACTATTGTGATATGTTAAACAGTCTCGTTTTCCAAAAAATTGATGATTTGGATTTGAATAACATGTGGCTTAAGCAAGCCGATGCGTGCAACGTGTCATGCAGCACGTGCAACTATAACTCTGTTGCATACCAAATATATTCATCATGTTGTCCCGTGAAATTTGGACATCAATTGGCCTGTAGACTCATGTGATTTAACCCCACTTGATTTTTTTCTTTAACAAGCAAATATTACCTTAATTATCAGCCTTTTAACTATAATTGGAATATCCTGTATAATACGTGCTGTGCATATAAAAATACAAATAGAGTCAACTGAGACGTCGCCAACTATTGAAGGGAGAGTAGGTGGTTTATTTTATTACACTACATTAGATAACGAGCATAATGTTACTTAATGTTAAAAAATGATGCGATAAAAAAAACTATTTCACCTGTTTTATCTACAAATTTATTACCCTTGTGTTTTATCTACAAATTTATTACGTTTGAACATTTGTTCGAATATCCCGCACTATTTAAGAAATATAATTTATGTTACAACTCAAAAATAGATCCAAAAATCTATTTACCCGCTTACATTCTTTAAAAAACAAAAATGAATATATAACATGTGATTATGTCAGAAAATGTCATAGTTTAAACCTTGCCAATTTGTTTAAACAAAAATTAATCCTGGGAAGGGACCGGAAAAGCTCCTTCAGCAGGAGATCCCCAAAAGTAAGAGACCAGTTTTCTACGATTGTTTCTCGACGCGCGTTTCGTCAACCAAGTTGACATCATCGGGAGATTATTAAAAAAATTAAATTAAATGCAATTAAAAAAAAATGCATTAAGTATCCTTTGAGAGAAAACAAAAGATTAGTTTGAACAATAAAAACATTGTAAGGTATTTTACCCATTCTTTTAAGGTATTGGAACAATATATCCTATATTTGTCAAATACAAAGCTCAAAAATGCTCTAATACTTCAATTTACTGTTAAGTAGATAGTTAAAAACCAGTATAACATAAAATTATACGTATACTCGATTTCGACAAGATATTTCTATATTTTGCATTAACAATTTTAGGTGATGTAATCGAATACAGACAGGGCGAAGGGTGATTATACATGCCTTTGCACCTGTCAGATCACCAGATTTAACACCCCTTGACTTTAGTTATGGCGATATATAAAAATAATGGTATATAGGATCTGCCATATTCGATAATACACTAAGTACAAATATTAAGGCATGTAAAATTCTGAATTTTTATGTGATTTTCAAAGAGCTGTAACTTGGAGAAAAACAGTCGCAGAGCAGTTTAAAAAAAGCAAATTGAAGCTCCAAGTTTCTAGTTTTCAGATCTTGAATTCAAAATTTTTTACCACCAGCAGTTTTAACGTTGAACCACTTAACTGTGCCAGTCACCTTACTAGCAATCACTTCCTTCTAATTCAGTTTAGGGACTGCTTCAGGCTGTTCTGACACTTCAGCTATGATGGTCGGGCCAATGGAAGATGTTATGCTACTCACCTAGATGTTACTTCCTTCCTGTCGAATTCAGTTGTTCAAAGATCTTTGTTCGTGGACATAAGGACGGAGATATAAGAAAGATTTTTTCTTTTTTCAGTTGTTGATTTTTTTCAGTGATTTCATCATAAAGCGTTTTTAGATAATTTTATACTCTTTAATTTGAGCGGTCTAAAAGCCTTGTACGATGATTTTTCGCTGAATTATCGTCGTTCAAAGCACAAGTCAGGTTTTAGTAATTAGTTACTCGGGAAATAACGATCGTATATAAAATTCAAGTGCAAAGTCTTCAAGTACATTTTTAATACAAAAAAGTACAGTAATAAACACAAAGAGGCATTAACTTACCCTTCTATTAACATCGTTAACAGAAGTGTTAGTTAATACTCTTTCACGTTTCGTGAACATTTTTATATTTCTCTGACGAGACTATCCGAAGGCCTGTCCAATTCCACGAGTGGGGATGAAGTCCAATCAAAAATGCATTATATCTCGTTTTAAAAATAAACAGTTTTAAAACTGTAAAATGGACTTTTCCGCACGTAGAACATCTCTATCTCGAGTGGCCGAGAAAATATAAACCAACAAATAAATGCAGAATGTGTTTTATGCGATAGTTTTACGTTTTTCAATTTTTCTCAAATAGTCCACCATCGTGCTTTCTCATGACCCATGGATAGGGGGGGAGGGTGTGTCCTACCTACCTCAAAATCAATAGATGCCGTCTGGTAGACGTCCCTAATCAGAATCAGTGTAAACCCGATTCCACGCGATTTAATTGAGTGATCGTGCTAACAAAAACAATTTCTCAAATAGTCCACCATCGTGCTTTCTCATGACCCATGGTGGGGTGTGTTCTATCCACCTTAAAATCAATAGGTGTCGTCTAGGAGACGTCTCCGATCAGAATCAGTCAAAACCCGATCGATCTGACACGATTCAGTTGTTATCGTGTTAACAAAAAAAAATTCTCAAATAGTCCACCATCGTGCTCTCATGGCTCATGGACAGGGTGGGGTGTGTCCTATCCACCTCAAAATCAATAGGTGTCATCTGGGAGACGTCCCCGATCAGAATCAGTCAAAACCCAATCGATTCGACACGATTTAGTTGAGTTATCGTGCTAACAAGAATAAATAAATAAAATACAAATCCTTTTTTTTTGTTTTAAGGCCGAAAAACGAAAAATAAACCCTAGAAAAAAAAATTTTTACACGATTACATTACTTTTCCGCGTATAGTGGAGTGCGAAAAAGCAATAGTATTAAAATCGCGCAACTTTTACAAGAATCTCCGTAATATCCCACGGACAGTTGCGCCACTGGGAACCCGACACCTTCCGCATTGTTGGACATATTTTAATTTACACAGGCCACTTAAACGTGCATATATCATCCTAACAGCAGGCTAACAGCTTACATGCACTATGACTAATAAGAATCCGCCTACAGACAGCATTTCGAACATGTGCGATGGCGAAGATGAATTCGAAAAGTCTGGGAGAGAGAGAAATCCACAGCATTCCTTTCGACGGGATCCTTCTTTTTTCTGTAAACGTTGTGGTATCCAATAGTGTAAGAAGAATATCGCTATTGAGAAAACCATACAGGCTGTATTGCTCGGCACGCTAACTATTTGTATTTTCATCTACGACTTCCTTGATAGATCCTTATTACGTCTATTCAATCACAAGTGGGATAATGAACTCAATAATTATATAGTGAACTTTATTAAAGAAAATTTAAACCTGTAATCAAACTTGAATATTTGTTTAGACTAGAAACAATTATTTTTTATTATCGATATTAGTTACACATTTGTTTGTGAGATATATACACAGGATATAAGAATTAAGGGATGTAAAAAAACTTCTAAATTTTTAGGTTTGTTTCAATGAGCTGTAACATGGAGATAAATAGTTGCAGAGCAATTATAAATAAACAGTTTTAAAACCTTAAAACGGATTTTTCCGCACGTAGAACATTTCTATCTCGACACTGAGTGGCCGAGAAAAAATAAACCAACACATAAATGCAGAATATGTGTTTTATGCGACAGTTTTACTTTTTTCAAATAGTCCACCATCGTGCTTTCTCATGACGCATGCACAGGGTGGGGTGTGTTCTGTCCACCTCAAAATCAATAGATGTCGTCTGATAGACGTCCCTAATCAGAATCAGTGGAAACCCGATCGATTCGACACGATTTAATTGAGTGATCGTGCTAACAAAAAAATGTTCTCAAATAGTCCACCATTGTACTTTCTCATGACCCATGTACATGGTAGAGTGTGTTCTATCCACCTCACAATCAATAGGTGTCGCCTGGGAAACGTCCCCGATCAGAATCAGTCAAAACCCGATGGATCCGACACGATTTAGTTGAGTTATCATGCTAACAAGAGTAAATGCCGACGACAACGACGACACACACAGCAAATCATTTTTAAAAACCGGTTTTTTTGTTTTTTAGGCCGAAAAATGAAAAATAAACCCAAAAAAAATTTTTCTCACTTATTTACACGATTACATTACTTTTCCGCGTAGTGGAGTGCGAAAATGTAAAAAAGCGAATTGGAGCTCCAAATATTTTGTTTTCAGATCATCAAAAAGCTTTTTTAGATAGTTTTATTCTCTTTTATTATGTTTTAGATAATTTGAGGGATCAAAAAACCTTGTACGATAATTTCTCGATGAGTTATCGCCGTCCAAAGCAAAAAAAGTCAGTTTTGATTTTGGTGTAATTAATACTCGGGAAATAACAATCGTACAGAAAATTCAGGTAGGGTTTTAAAAACTGTAAAAGTATTCTTTACAAGTGGTAGTTATTGGCTTTTGATAAAGAAAAAATCGTTGCGAGAACGTTGATTGAAAAAGAGGTAACAAATTGCGTGTTGGGACATATTCGCTTCACTTGGCATAACATTGCGAATAATGGATAGACTAAGGATGTTTTTTTTTCAACCTCAAAATATCCCAGAGAAGCCCTGAAAATGTCAAAGCGCTGCAATTTTTTTTTCATTGTGTTCACAATGATTGAACTTCTTGATGAACTTGTCGTTCCTGCTAAAAATAAATTTAAGGTTGAATTGTGTGTGATGTTTTTAACATAATCAACTGACTAATTAACTCGAGACGGTCTAATATACGTATAATGTGTACTAAAAAGAATAATACGAAACATTTTCGCATAATAACATGCATGTTACAATAAGTCCTGTCAGAAACGAACATTTTGATAAATCGCCATAACAAAAATGTTTCCAGCGCAGCGTATACCGCATATCCATAGCTAATTTATTCCGACTGTTAGGGACTACTGGCCACTATTTTCCTCGGTAGTCGGTTATTTACGGGTCGCATGTTGGTATTAACTCCCTACGCAGTTATAGATTAAGTCCCTTTCCCATGTACCCGCACTAAATTCATGCCGCTCTAATGGAATCTACCGATTGCCCACACCACATATTTATACATTTTTTTTTAGTTTATCGAAGACCCACCAGGAAAAATGTCAGCTGTTTCAACGGCGATATCATAGCATTTGATTTCGCAATGGCACATTCTGCAACTCGACGTTACACCGTGGCAAAGGTCGTTCGAATTAGATCATTCGGAATAATCATAATCGGTGCTCTCTGTGGACACGATTTTTTCATTAGTCTTGAGACTTCAAATATTCATTTCCAACTTGGGTTGCACTGTTTACTTTTTGATTTAACTTACTTTTTTGAGAAACGATCTCGTTGTTCGTCTATGCCTACGCTGTTAAAAATCTGACGAAGTATGTAAATCTGTAAAATTGCGCTATTCTTGTATAAAATTTAATGCTCGTGCTGTGTACATCATTATCATTGCAATCGGTACCAAGTTCTTAGTAAAAAAAAACTAATATAAATAGGCCACAGTATAATACACTTTACTCGGCATTGAGTACACAGTACACATGCACGTAACCTCTGCATTGACATAATTAAGGCCTACATACATACATAAGGAGTATACAGGGGAGTACATAATTAAGGCTGTTCCCGATTTCTGACAGAACTTATGCTAGAGATATTAATTTTTCTGCTGCAACTAACGGTTTTTTCCAGGTGTTCTTTAAAATAATCCTCATAAAAATGAGTGTTTCTTAATTGTGTATCTTATGTAGAAAATATGATGGGAAATGGTGGGTTTTCGAAATATTATTTTTTTTTTACGGACAAGATGTCGTTGATCTCATTTGTCTTGATTTTGACCAACGTATCTTTAAAATTAATTAAGGCACATTTTCTTAGTTTTTACCAATCGATTCCTTGTACTATTTTCCATAAAATATCATGACCATATCCAAATCCTACAAATGTGCAAAATGTGACGGCAGGGAGAGACGAGATATGTACAGCTGTAACAGTTTATGTTTCCAGGCGTTCTTTAAAATAATTCTCATAGAAGTATGTGTTTATTAATTATGTATGTTATGTAGACAATAACGGTAAATTTGATAATGGAACCAGTTTTGATGGGAAATGGTTGGTTTTCGAGATATTATTTGTTTACGAACAAGATATCGTTGATCTCATTTGTTTTGATTTTGACCAACGTATCTTTAAAATTAATTAAGATACATTTTTTTAGTTTTTACCAATCGATTCCTTGTATTATTTTCCAAAAAATATCACGACCATATCCAAATCCTACAAATGTGCAAAGTGTGACGGCAGGGAGAGACGAGATATGTACAGCTGTAACAGTTTATGTTTCCAGGCGTTCTTTAAAATAATTCTCATAGAAGTATGTGTTTATTAATTATGTATGTTATGCAGAAAATAACGGGAAATTTGATGATGGAACCAGTTTTGATGGGAAATGGTTGGTTTTCGAGATATTATTTGTTTACGAACAAGATGTTGATCTCATTTGTCTCGACTTTGACCAACGTATCATTGAAATTAACCAAAGCATATTTTTCTAATTTTTACCATTGGATTCCTTGTACTCCTTTCTATAAAAAAATAGCAGCTGTAGTAATGTATTACATACCTACTACAACCGCAACTCATGGTAAAAAATGTGCAATAGAGCACAATCTCAAGGATGGTGGGAAATTGTGCAAATTGTAATGATTGTAATGTAACAAGAACTATCTAGTTCTTGTTTTCACGTTTCTTCTACACAAAGTGTCATAAACGCCCCCGATTTTTACAGGTGATCGAGTTTAAAATATTGAATAAAATAACTGGAAAAACGAAAAAGAGCACTTATTTTTTCAAAAAAAAAAAACAAAACCGTTTTTCGAACTTTTGCGAAGTACCATACCAAATAAGGGTATGCTTTACCTATATTTTATATCCTTTTAAAGATGTATTGTTGTGAATGTCAATACATCGAATAGCAATTTAATAAGGCACTAAACTCTAAAACCTCCAGATTATAAAATATCCACCTACCGAATATATATCACATATATATATATTTTTTTAGTCGAAGGCAAGGAAAGTGAGAATAACATATATTTAGACGCACTCCCTTTGAAAAGACATATATTAATACTGTCAGTGAATTTTTAAAAATAGAAGTCCGTAACATATGTAGACGTTATCCGTCTTTTACGAAATCAATGTGTCGAACTAAGGTCACTCGCACAATTTTTCACAAGTTATTATTGCCGATCTGAACTGTATCCCAAGGTCAATGCTATTACGAAGTCCCTGTAAACACGTAATACGTATAATTCAGTTGACAAGCTTACAATAAATCATTTTTTCCATTGTATCAACGGCCAACTAAGGTTTGAGGTAAAAGTGATGTTCCGATGTTATATAGAAAATTAATATCCATGTTTGATATACCCTTGGAAAAGGAATTTAATATTATGCTGACTAGTGATACTTATGGGCACATTGTACAACGTGACCCCTGATTGATTTTATTATCAGACCCCATCTTGATAAAAGTTATATTTATTGTTCGCATTTGACAAGGTTTTTATTAAAACGGTGGAATCTCAAAAATTGTACTTTGGCATACGATAAAGAGCGTGAGATTATTTTATTTAATCATTAAAATGGTTATCCGGAATATGCAAAAAACCAGACTTATTTTTAAGAATAGTATACTATTTGAGAACAATTTATTTTATGGTTGAAATACTGATACTTTTATGTAATGATTTACTTATAATTGTGGTGGCATGTCTCATATAATATATTTAAAAAGTATATTAATTTTTATTGTAAAAATTTATAAGTAGATATGTGTAATATGTACGCTTTTTGAAAATTATGAATAACGCCATTTGCCTTAGACTTTTTTTTTATTGTAGATCCCAAAATTTGCTTAGTTGCACAACATTTATTTGAAATAATAAAAATAATGAGTTGAAATTACGATGTTTTTGAGATATTTTTTATTTATTTCGTGTACTTCCTTTCTTGGAACATTTTTGATATGATCAAAAAAAAAAATTAAGGATTCAACATACATTTACAATGTTTTTTATCTATCGAGATCGTGGAACTTCAATAATTTCGATTTTTTTCAAAAATTTTTCATAATTTCTTTCAAGGCAATCGGGTTTTTTTAACCATTATAGTAATACAATTGCAATAATATTCATCATATTTTGTTTGGGGTTCTTAATCGGCACTGATTATATTTTTCTGAAATCAATATCATTATGAAAATCAGATAATACAATTGCAACGAGAAAATATTTTTCGAGTTCGAGAACGCAACAATAGAAGCATCTGAAAAAAAATCATTGAACTTTCTTTCAATGGGTACAGAAATATACAATAAATCGGATGATTCAAAAATAATCGGAAAGAATTTGGCTCTTTTCCCTGGACCCTTTTCGAGAGGGGTCGAGGATCGCTTCTGGGTATAATTCAATGCCTGGCGGGGCTTTAGACCGAGGAGTAGTTGTTTCCTAGAGCGATTATGTAATAGCTTTGCTATTCGGGAACTATTTTGATAACCGCTTGGCGGTTTGGTGGTTTCTTTCTCGATTTCCGACTTATATGTTACTGATTGCTAAAAATGACATTTTTTGACGTTTCTCAAATTTTGGGAATAAATTATAGGAATGATTTTAGGGAAATATTAATTAATTAGTACGTCTCCAACGGTTTGTCGGCAATGGAAAGAAAATTATTTTTTTTCCTGTACATCTCAGAAAATAAAGGAGATACACGAAAATGTCAAGCGACTATTTTTGTAGAGAATTGAATTTCCTACAAAAAGCCTTTTGAGTCATATTCTCGCATCTAGCATAGTTCCAAAGATATTTGCGACTGAAAGTAAAAAATTTTTACAAATTCAAATCATTTTACCAGGGTGTTAATGCCGCTATTTTGTTCTGCAATTTGGCATTTATAGTTGAAATAGTTGTCACAACAACATACTAAAAGATGAAGCTTAACTAAATAATAAAAAGTTCATCGCTCACACGACATGTTGGGGGTGATTTGCCACCCCCTTATGACTGGCCAATCGTTCTGCAAATATTATATCGATGATTGTGGGCTATCAGACGGCTACTGGAAAAAAATTCAGCCTTAACTAAATAATGAAAAGATGCAGTTTTTTTACACATTGGGGGCGTTCTGCCTCCCTCTGTGACTGCAATCAGGGTTAATCCTCGCGGATGACAATTAGCTATGCCCCCTTCATAATCCTCTCAAGAAATAGGCCTTAACTAAATCATCACCGAAAAATGTCACTGGCTCTTAGACTATATTTACTCCGCGTGGAAAAAATACCTCTATTAGCTATTCAACAACGTGTACAAAATCAAATTATATTTTAAAAATAAGTGATCCGTTCGAGAAACGTTTGGTCGCCAAATTCGAATCAACCGGTTTGATAAACCATCAGCCAACACCCGTACGTCATCGAAACGTCTGCAAGGTTTGCTGAAAACATCGCTGCTGTGCGTGAGAGTGCACGGGAGAATCCGAGGCAGTCAATTTCTCGTCGTTCACAAGAACTTGGCCTTTCTGCGACTTTAACTTGGCGAATTTTCCGTCGGGACTTGGGTCTATACCCGCATAAAATCCAACTGGCCCAAGAAATTAAGGTAAACGATCATAGACAAAGCCGCGTGTTCGCTGACTGGGCTCTGGAGCAGTAGGAAATTGACTCAAATTTCGCCAAGGAATCATCTTTAGCGACGAGGTCCATTTTTTTGATGAATGGATATGTAAATAAGCAAAATTGTCGGCTTTGGGACGATACTAATCCACACGAGATATACCAGCACCAAATGCATCCCGAGAAAGTCACCGTTTAGTGCGGATTTTGGTCTGGCAGAATCACCGGTCCGTGCTTCTTCCAAAATGAAACTGCCATTGCCTAAATATTCTTTCAAATAAAAAAAAATTGTGGATATCTCACACACAACTTCTATTATTTACATTTAAAAATTGAGGGTACTTATTGAAAACCCCTTTACAACGATAATATCCATTGAAATGCCTCCACCTCGTCCATTCGCGACTTTTATCTGCGTCTAGAGACTCTTATCTAGATGGTTATCTGCACGGAAGTTCGACCCAATCAGCCGAGTTGCACCAGCCTAGTTTTAATTAGCGAAAAAATAGTGAATGAGCCTTTGTGTTATACCCGTGACGTATTTTATGAGGCGGCCATGGATGAATGAACGTCTCTCACGCTATTTTTCAGGGCAGTAATTCCTTTATGTCTCGTTTAACAACGATAATGACTGTCCCGTCGCTTTCGTTAACGCCCTGCTCGTTCGAATTTACGATTTTCATAGGGCGGAAACAAAAAAGAAAAGAGGGGGTGAAACGAAAGTTATTTTCAACCAACGTTTAAAACAAAAAAAATTATATAATCTTGTTAGAATTTACAATTGTATAATTTAAATAGTGAGAATAAAGATTGATTTCAAAAAATTCAAATCCAAACGTCGAATAGTCGCCGCGGCGAGACAGTTGTGGTGAGGATAAAAATCACGTAATGTGGGAAACGTTTCTCGAACGGAGTGGACTGATTTTAAAAATAATATTTGTTTAATAATATTTGCACACGTTGTTGAACGCTATAACCTTCCATGGTGAGTTGTCATACACTATTGAACACATTTGACAGATGTTCCTTTAACAACATGGCCGCTATAACCTAGCAAATTTCGAGAGTCTCCATTGAAAGACCCTATATAAGATATATACAGTGGGCGGTAGTAGAAAAAGTGCATAGGTGATCTTTCCTTATTAGAAACAAATCGATACCAGAACTGTCTCGAAAAAATATGTCGTAAACACCACCAATTATCTCTTGCACCTATATGATCAAAATCATTATAAAGGATACGTATGTACCCTCGTCAATAAAAAATCGTGACCCCCTTTCACCCCAACGACGGGACGCCTATTATCGCTCAGTTTCCATAAGAGAGGCCGTTTACTCTTGATCGGAGACGACTTTCTAATATTAGCCGCGGGGACTTATGCTGAAATATCGACTTACGAATGCCAACATGAAATTTACATTAGACCATATGGTTGTTACTGCCCTACCGCAAATGCGTTACTGTTACTTAGGTTCTTTCGTTTCTCGGCATATCCGAATTGCTCCATAACGATTCTTTCACTAAAAACGTCGGAAAATTGTATTGGTCTACCAGTTCGGTCCATTCATTCATCTCTGTTACCGATAATAGAATGACATGCTTTCTAATTAGATAGTACAGTGATATCCAGACTGATTGAGTGTAACGTCTACAGAAAATGCACAAACGTTATTAAAACCGATTTAAATTCTATTAAAATTACTTTCGTATAGTAGCAGTTAGTACTTTCATCGGTGTCATCAATTTAATGACTTCTCTAGGTTTTAAAATGCACATTAGATGAACCTTTTACGTAAATAAACATGTTAAGCGTTCGTTCTCTCATAAAATTTCGACAATACAGGCTGTCTCTGTGTCGTAGAGATGAATCTCACCTATCTAGTTTTCCGATTTTTCCGCCCCATGGCTTCTAGGTAAAATATACGTTGGTCACTTCCATATGTAACAATGCGGTTCTGATAAATCATGGAATTTATGCTTGTATTTCATTGGTCATAGATAAATAACGCGGTCGGTGAAGGGAATAAGTAATGACCGTGGATAAATCGTGCATTCCAGGTGCGGACTTAGCGCCTACGTATAGAAACGCAAATATGAAATTAATCATGAAATTTCATATTATCAATAAAAAAAATTAAATTAATTTGAATTGTCTGCCATATAATATACCGGAAAGGGTTGGCGACTAAGCGGCTACCTGCGGTAAGAGGATAGGGTCTGTGGCGATACTTGCACACTTTCACTGTGCGATGTAACAAAGGCTTGCTTGCTAACGAATATTTCATTGTAAATTGAATTAATATTATTATTAGACACCCTATAACGTATAACGGATAATATATACACCCCATAACAAATGGGTGGCTGTGGATGAAACCTAGAAAGCTAGTAGGAATTCAAAATAGCTGAATTAATAGCTGGTAATCTAAGAAAAATATAGTGTGACGATGTGGGGAACAATAAAGGATAAGCATTATTCTATACTACTTATGCAGTTTCCTATATGAGAGAATCTGTAGTGCACTTAAAAACACATACAACTCTGACAATTTATTTTTTAACACACGGACGCCATCGTCTTGCTATGCCAAAATCGACGCGAAGAAGACATTTTTAAAGCGCTGTCTCCAAGACAATTATTTCAAAATAAATTGGCGGATACGCCATTATAACTATAGCCTATTCTGATGCATTGGGGCACATAATTAGAAGCGGAAACCTACTATTATGTTCATTTTGATGATGTAGAGAGGGTGATCGACAAAATAAACACAATCTATTTCACACTCTCAGCAGGCATTCAATGAAAGAGTGAGGGCAGAATTGGGCTATCTACTTAGACCAGGCTATTTACTGCGCAATTGTGGGCGGTCCGATAGCACAGTTTTGACACTTGTTCCTATTCTTGACGAGCAATACATCGCTGCGAACATTTAGAACGGATTGTTAGTATACTAGAATTCTAAAAATCATTAGTGTGCAATATGTTCTGTTCAGTGACATTCTTTTCTCCTATTGTTTTGGATACCTACTAGAAAATAGACAATTAAATATTAATATATTATTTATCATATTTTTATGTGTATGTGAGCGTGATGTCCTGGATCCGTCCCTGACTTTTAATGTACGATTTACTCACGGTCATCACTGATAATTACGAAATACATACTGACAAATGTAAGCGGTATTCAAATTTATTAGATTGAATGCTGTATACGATTCCACAACCACAAGAAACAGGTGAAACCACAATTTACAGGAATATTTTCTGCATGAAATATATAATTAGAGTTCCTTAAGTTTCTTCCAGGCATGTGTGTGGATGCATTTGCTCTAATCGGGTAGCGATATCTTAATGCCGGTAAATAATTTGACACCGAGCAATATTGAAATTTCCTGAATTTTGCCGCTCCTCGAATTTGGACGCAAACCGCGGTTATGCTAATGACGATTCCGGCAATTCTGACGAAACATTTCGCCGTTTGTATGCCTGCATACATTTAACGCACGGCCTTGGCAAATCTCATGAATATTAACCTCGATTTTATTAATGGAACTCGCAAAATATCTGATATGTCATTATTTATGAGGAAACCATATTAAAATTGGAACTTTCTTTCGATGCTCGACTTGAACAACGTTTCCAAGTTCACTTTTATCGAACAAGGAACACGAATTAGGATGAATGGGGCGAGAAAAGGCAATATTCAATGTTTATTGTTATTTGAGCCGGTAAGGAAAAACTTCCGAGGTCGGCTATTTTTTGCTTCCCGTGAGAAATCCGCCAAGAATACTCTCTAAAGAAGAAACAATAGAAGGCCGATTCAATAATGACGGTAAATACGCATTTAAATATAATTGAAATATGGTTTGTATGATTGTTTGCGTGTGCGTCACAGGTAACAATCGTGTGAATCAATCAACTGATATTTTTGAACACTGTCGTGTCGAAAACACATTTTAGGATAACAGCTAGTACAATACAAATCCGTCAACCTATGACAGAGTAGTAAAAAGGTTCTCTACAAAAACATCTAATGGAAGTGATATTCCCATCAAAATAGATGAAATAAATTCAACAAAAATCAAAATAAATGAAATACATTTTACAGAAATATTGAGACGCCGATGAAGAAATATTGAGTGTCGGCGTCGTCACTAAATTGATACACGCACAAAGATCTATTATACAAATGATCAGTAAGGAAACAATGATAAATAACTATAAACAAGAGGTCTAACTTTCCTTCAAAAATTAATGTACAATCAGGTATACGACAAATGATCTGCCTGTGAATATTTTATAAAAAACAATCTTTTTTTTTAAGATGAAGTCAGTTCTGTTCTACAACATGTAACAAAATACTTTTAGAAAAGTTACTTCCAATTACATTTATTTTCTGAGTAGATATACGTACGAAAATATCACATACGACAGCAGCAGAGCCAATATTTCATATTGCTGCTATTGAAACTCCACATAACTGCTTGATAAATTGTAGCGCAACTAAATTATTGACATAAATACCAGTTCCCGCAACTATTTTAAAATAATCGACCAAGCCAATTTTTGATATATCAGTAACATGAGACACAGTGTCGTAATAAATATTTTTAAAGTAAAATGGTTAAGAAAATAATTGACGAAATACTATAAAAGTGTATCGTTATTGTACATAACAGTATATTATATATTAAATAGTATATAAATATTATATCTTAGGATTTTAATAATTATGGAAATCGATTACTGTTGTGTGGATAGCAAGTGATTGAATACAAATTATAACTGATGAAGAAAGGTGTTATTGACACTACGTTTTATTAACCCAAGTTGACAATTTTCACGTTACATACCCAAAGCACTTTCCGTACAGAAATTTTATACAGAATGTCCACTAAGTCACAAATATAAAAAATATCACTTATATTACATGAATAATAATGATACGAGTAGTATAACGTGAATGACACGTGAAAAATATACACGGTGAAAAATATATAAATAGTTTCTAGCTGTAAGACGGGAACATGTGTACAATGACTTCCAGGGCCAGTTTCATCTTATTACCCCAAGATGAAACTAGCCCGGGAAATATTTCTCGTCTTACAGCTACACTATGTCCCTTCCTTAATGGTGTACGAACTACGTTATTCGTTTATCTTGTCAGAATAGTGACACAGTCTCAACAACGATTAAATTAATCTCAGATAAAACAGTTCACCGAGGTCAAAAATACAGGTCATTAACCAATTTTAAACGCGCCAGCATTTTGAAGCTGACAGTCCAAAACTTGTATTTTAAGTGTTTTTATATTTCAAAAAAAAAAAAAAAAAATTAACACAGCGAAAATAACTGCAGTGTTTACTTCGTTCTAATCGATAAGTTGTAAGTAAGTTTGTAAAATATTTAAAATTTCACTTTCTACATAAAGCTCACAGTAAAGACTGTCACAATTAGTGTAATGCAATAGTAGACCGCATATGGAATATCAACGTCAACTGCGCTAGCTGTATTCACCCTGAATGAACATAACAATTTATGCATTCACCCAGTGGCGTTCTGTCATAGGGGAGAAATTCATCATTTGTCATTCAGAAACTATCCTGAAGCTCTGTTGAGAGTAACTGCGTAACCTAAACGATGATGATCTTGCATATTACATATAGTGTCTCAATGTTACCCTACGGGTATCAACTTAATTCTATTTATTGCAAACCTAGTAGGTATTTCATATTTTTAGGAAGTAAAAACTATCTGATTCAAGCTCATTTCTCAAATACACATACCGTCAAAAGTCTTGGGCCCCCGATGTTTTGTATTAGTAAATCTTTTTTTTAAATATTGTATTTATTTTTCAAAGTACCTATGTTTTTTCTAAATGTATTTTTTTTGTAATACAGAAATAATTTTTAGAAATTTAGTCAATTAAAAAAAATGAAAAAAAATTGCAATTTTTAAGTAAATTTATTACGTCAAAAATTAACAAAACATATTTTTTAACACAGTATACTATAACTTAATAGTCAGTATGGCTTCTTCTGCTTCTCAGTAACATTGACATGGCTGTGCATGGAACCAATCAAACGGTTTATAATTTCTTGAGGAATATTGTTTCTTCCCTCTATTGCTGCTGCAGCTAACTCTTCCGCATGTTGGGGTGGGTTCATGCATTTGTGAATTGCTTTAGAAACAAAATCCTGCATGTTCTTAATAGCATTCATATCAGGGGAATTATCTGGCCAATCTAATCGGGTAATATCTCCCTGTTCAAGTACCTCTTGAACCGTTCTTGCGCGATGTGGCCTCGAGTTGTTGTCCATAAAGATGAAATTGTCACCTAATTCGTTGCGTAGGGGATAAATAATGGGCCTGATAACATTTTCAATATAAACTTGACTTGTCATATTCTGATTTATGGGAATTAACGGCGTACGACGATTGAACATTATTCCTCCCCAAAACTTTACTGTCCTACCATTGTAGGGAGCAACCTCATGGGGAAAATTTAGTCTATCTTGACGACCTGGCTCTCTCCACACCCTTTGCCGATTCTCATCACTCACCAGTCCAATTCTTGTTTCATCTGTGAATAAGACCCATCGCCACTGGTGCAAAGCCCAATCACTATGTTTCCGTGCCCACTGAAAGCGAGCGGCTCGATGTCGTGGAAGTAAATGCCCTATTAAATGTAGAAACTTCACGTCCTGGCATCATAACGAAAGAAAAGTATCAAAGTCGCTTTGCTAAGTACGCAATCAAACTGACGAATATTTAAAAACAAACAAATAACTAATCAACAATATTTTATCCAGCAATTTATTCGATCTTGTTTGACAGCTAAATAATTCAACTTTGTTGTTTGGCAACGAAAATAAAATAAACATAGTCGAAATCTGTAATATATGGGGGGTCCAAGACTTTTGACGGTGCGTGTATATTGAACTTTTATTACTGAACCGGTTTGTCTTCGGATAACCAGTGCCGTATCGTAACGGGCATCACAAGCTGACTGGGCGACGTAATACAAACATCACAACTTCTATTGTTAGCTTCCCCTTCTGTATTGATCTGAGATGCAATAAATAAGTATTTATTGAAAACATATGTAAGTGTTATATAATTATTACTGAAAAATGAACTTGAGCGCCTCTCTATTACCTCAATTATAAGATTTAAACCAACAGAAAAATTCCAATTCCAATTCTCAATGTCGAATTATACACGTTAAAATAACAATTTATTTTATGTATTGTATAAAACACAATTACCTACATAGTATCATCCTTAATGAGGCGAATATTAACGGAAAAATCGACTGTAGTACACAAATTATTTTACATAAACGAATCTCTTAATTAGCATCATTAGCAAATCAGTAGGCTGAAATGGAATATAACTGAACATAAGTCCCACTGCAAATGACACGTATATCGACAATGACACCATTAAATAAACCAATAAATGTTTTCAATTCTACATTGAATTTGTTGGCAGCAGGGGCGTAGCGTGAGAAAAGAATCTAGGGATATGATAAACATTTTATAAGGGGAAGAGGTATAGTCAGATGTATGGTAGACCATATGAAAATGGTGAAAATAAAAAACCCACTAACCTAAAATGATTATGCGGAGGTATGTATATATCCTAATTTTTAAAATGAAGATCAATTCTTCGGTTTTTGTTTGTCCAGCGAAAACGTCTATCACTGTTGCTTCAAATGTTGGAGACGATTTCACATTTCAATATTTATTAATGCTAAAGCTGACAATCTTTCTTGCTTTTGAGAATTTCGCAGATAAGTATTTATTCTCTTTAAACATGAAAATGATCTTTCCGCGGAAC
The DNA here is from genome assembly GCA_037954035.1 of Rosalia funebris. Classification (NCBI taxonomy): domain Eukaryota; kingdom Metazoa; phylum Arthropoda; class Insecta; order Coleoptera; family Cerambycidae; genus Rosalia; species Rosalia funebris. The sequence continues at coordinate 15,896,411 of JAZFAV010000039.1, read as the reverse complement.
TGCTTGTGGCAGGAATAATCAAAATTAAACGACACAATTTTGATTACCGGGAAAACAGAAGATAATTGAAGGGACATAATATATTGGTGAAGCTCAAACACAGTGCTCTTTTTCATATCGGGATCACTATAAATCGCTGAAAGTTCACTTTTTAAACGATTTGCGTCAAAGAATGTTCTATATGTATTTACTAGAGAAGAAAAAAGTTCGCCAGGAAAACGTTTCACGTTTGAGATTTAAATACTTCATCTTTTTATGCTTTCTTTTGTCACTAGTTTTCTTGTTATTGCGAATAAATGTGTACACTTCTTTTATTTCTCAAGTACAAATAAAATCTGTTGTATGTATTAGCGTAGTTTATTCCTATCTTACCGTTTGTACTGTGTGGACATGAAAATATCTAACGGGTGAACTCATGTGATTTTGGGCTCGTAAAATAAATTTTCTTTGCTTTCGGTACCCCCTCGTAAGTATCTTCTAGACTTCTACTAGTATATACGAGAGGGTAAACAAAAGAAACAGATCTGATGTTGTGGTGGGCGGAGTTTTTGTAGTACCGCGTCCTGCCGCTAGGCGCGTATAGACCTACCATTCCCGAGTCAGTAAGCCCAGCGTCGTCGCTAAAGAAGGTTCCGTTTTTTAGAAAGCACAAGTGCCTTTCTCCTACACTTAATATCACTCAGTATATTTAATACCTATTTGCAATTAGTTTTTTACGCAATGCACAAATTGCTGGAAACAAAGTCAACATTATTTTTACGATTTTTTATGGCCACCGTATATTATTTTACAAATGCATTATCGAGTAGTTGAATGGCAAAAACTGGACACAACAGCGACTAAAAAAACCTTGAACCACATCGAACCCGTGTATCCATCTATTGTTATATACAGAAATAGTTCGTTGTAAAATAAGCTTACTTCATCGACCTGGTAAGCGAAAATCACGGATTTTGTAAAACGCACGTGTTATCTTCACGACGGTATTTTTGCATATTTAAGCAAAATGACGTCAGCGTGTTAAATTGGGCTCTCGGCAGATAGCGATTAATATGCATATTTTTTTATTGCTGTCATACGCACCGTGTTTCCTAGGAAGTGCTGTTCTGAAAAATAGTTTAATAATATAATAAAATGAGAGTTTTGAAGTAATACCATGCCGACGAAGTCATGAGATAAGAATAATTGTAAAATATACTCGTATACTGGAAAATTACGTATGTATGTATTTTTCCAAGTGCCTTGTTTAGGAGGCACTAAAACATAATAAAAAAATAAATTTCAACTTCGTTACACGGATATACATATTTGTATATTTCTGATAAGAAAATTCGCCTATTTGACTTTGATTTGTTCAACGTACGAGGGCCACTATTTATATTTTGAGCCTAATAAAAATAATAAAAAAAACATTAATTTGTCATTGAAAATTACTTTATCGTTTTTCAAAATATTCTCTTTTTTGATCTATTATATACTTTTGCATGCGTTCGAACTACACATAGTGTCAAAAATTTTGCATCACCCAGTTTTAGTCCTTTGAATTTTTTATCGAGAAAGAGTAAAGAAGGCCATGATTTTTTGTTTAGTTTTTACCACCATGCAAGATAGAAATATCAAATAAACGTTACAGTTGGCCGTGTAAACAAATTTCAAATCATTTCATGTTTGACAGTCTTCAAGTGTTGTTTTCTTTGTTGCTATCAGCTCTGATTAAAAGTGTGCAAAAATGGTCCGAAATGTAATTTCGCAATTGGACAGATCCAGAATAGTGATCCTGATCGAAGAGGGTTCTTCTCAAAGCGAAGTTGCCGCGCGTTTGGGAATTAAACAAAGCGATGTTTCCCGAACCTGGAATCGGTTCATAGCAACAAATTCAACAAAGGATCGTCCAAGAAGTGACAGGCCCCGTTTTGGTAATGCAAATTCTGTAAGATACATGTCAGTGGTGGCCCGCCGGAACAGATTTTCATCCATTGGTAACATTCAGGGAGAAGTTAGACGAGGTACTGGTGGGTGTTGCGTTATCCCTTACTACAATACGGAGGCGATTAGCTGGCTTTGGATTACGGCGTAGGAGGTCCACAAGAGTGCCGAAATTAACATTGCGACACCGGCAGACTCGATTAGAGTGGTGCCGAACATTCCAGAGGCGGGATATGGATTTTTGGCGACACGTGATGTTTTCGGGTGAGACCCGTGTTTGTCTAACTTCCGACAACCGCAGAAGCCGTGTTTGGAGAGAGCCTGGAGATCAAAATCGACTCAGATATGCTGTCGAAACTGTTCCGTATCGTGGAAGGAGTGTTATGTTTTGGGCCGGTATTATGATTGGTGAACGAACGCCACTGGTTCCTATTCCAGGTACGTTAAATGGACCAAATTACATCGAACACATTTTCCGGAGACATGTTCGACTATGGAGAGGAGCAGTTGGAGAGCATTTTGTTTTTATGGATGATAATGCCCCTCCCCACAGAACTAATGCTGTCCGTAATTTCCTAGAGGAGGAAGGAATCGACCGTATGGAGTGGCCCCCTATGTCGCCAGACTTAAATCCCATCGAACATGCCTGGAATGTGCTTAATACGGCAATTGCTCGACGTCCACAGCCTCCACTGACCAGGCAGGAGCTGATAAAGAGTTGCGATAGAAGAATGGCAAAACCTACCCTTCAAGACCATCGATGAGTTAATTATGAGTATGGAAGGACGAATTCAAGCTTACATTAACGCGAGAGGTGGTAATACATTATATTAATAATATTTGTTGTGATAATTGTCATAATTGTAATTAACTATTGTTTAATAAAACATATCTGTTACATTTTTAAATCACCCTATATATTGACACATTAAATTCATTCTTTGCCAAAAAAGATTGTAAGAAAAGGCTATTAATATTAAACCATCTTACAATAGTTTAAATCTTCGTGGAATCAAATTTATCACTAAAACTGGGTGGTGCAAGACTTTTGACATTATGTGTATTTGTCAAAGCATTTTTTCCATTCCGCTTCATATATCTCCAAAATATGGTTTTTGAACGCATCAACGGCTTCTTTTGACGACAAAAAACGTTACCCACGCAATTTATTTTTGACGTTCGGGAACAAAAAGAAGTCATTGGGCCAAATCAGGACTGTACGGCGGATGACCTATTAATTCGATTTTTTGAATGTTCAAACATTCGGCTGTCAGACGTGGGAGATGTGGGAGAGCTCGCACTGTCATAATGAAGAATGATCCGACGGAGCTTGTTTGGTTTCCTTATTTCACCGAAGACTCTTCCGGCAAACAAATGGTTGTGTACCACTCAGAATTGACCGTTTTAAGTTCCTCTAACGGGACTGCTGCCACATGACCAGTTATTCCGAAAAAACAGGCGATCATTTTTTTTCGAAGTGCTTCGAGCGCGAACAACTTTTGTTGGATTTGTTTGGCACATCTTGAAACACCCATCTTTGACATGAGCATCTCTTTGAGATTTTTTCAAATTATGTGGGATTCATCGAAAAACAAACCTTTTTCACGACTACATAAATGATCATGCAATATTTTATATATTATATTATGCTAGTCGAGCTAAAGCCTAAGGTTGTCTCAACCTCACAGTATGTCACATGACGATCTTGCATTATCAGTTTCTGCACAGCATCTGTTTTCTGGCACAATAACTGATTTTGGACGTCCTCTCTTCCTAAATTATGTTCCCCTAACCATGTAATTTATCACTTCTTATATAATTCATAAACAACAAATTTCTCTTGGTGTACTTTAAGGTTTGGACGATTTAAAATGAATGGCATACCCACCACTGGCTTTCGCAATCTTTAGATAATAACACAATGAATTTTAGTTTTATAACTCAATTGTGGTAACTCCATTAGCCAGCTTATAATCAATATTAAATATGTAATACCAACAAAAAATATGCGGAATTCTAAATTCGAAAGGAAACTTCCTCACAGCCGTTCTTTTTTAACGGCGCATTAAAAATATTGCAAGCATTCAGTCGCGATGCAGTTACTTTTATTATCAACTATTTATTCCCATTCTATTGTCAAAAAACACAAAAAAGAAGAACAAGCCTAGTCTTGGCCTTGAACGCAAAAATATTATGCAATTCCCCCAACATTTTCTTTATACGTTCAGTATCTATTTCAACACAGAGAAAAATGATTACTTTGCTTCAATTATATTATGTGATTTGCCAGTTTTTTTCAAAGCCAACTAATTTATTTCATTCCTTTGGTAAATTCTTCTAGCTAATGGCAATGTTTTTTGGGACAGCGGATTTTTGGGTTGGAGTTGGCTGCCATTCTCGATAAAATTGTGCACTTTGACATTAAGTTATTACAATCATCGACATAAAGAGATCAAATGAGGGAGAAAGATTTAACAAACAATGATGTTGAATGTAGGTGGATTTCCTCTCGTGGATTTATTCGAATACTTCATTTAGAGAATCTACCAAGTCTAACCTCCACATCTAGGGGGCCAAGAAGATTAAGAAAGTAATTTGGGGAAGCTAGCGCAAAAACAAGAAAGTGCAATCGCAAGTGGAAACAACAACAGCTGACGAACTGGCATACACTACATCATTCACTTAAGTTCGTATAAGTTCTTCAGATAAATGAGATGGAGCAATATGGAGATTGATACCATTCCCGTAAGAATGGCTTAAGAGAATGATATCCACCTTTCTTAAAGACGCTACACACAAAGAAATCCTTCCATTCTCCAAAATCATCCCTTAGAAGATTAAGCGATGAGGAGGCCACACCTTTCTTCCTTCAGACCACAATGCACACCAAATACTACAAATGATACATTGGGGATGCATTTGTGTTTCATGAATCATTCGTGGACGTAACGAAGCCATCAAGGTGAAAATAAGCTTCGTCGCTGAAGATGACTTTGTCCACAACATCGGCATTCACTTCTTGTTCAATTATTCAATTGGCGAACTATCTTCGCCGTACATGGTCTGTTGGGAGAAGTTGTTGAGTCAATGGGACTTCGTAAGCATGGAAATGCAAATCTTTAGTGAGAACGCGGTGAAGAGTGGCTGTTGAAATGTCCAATTCTTGCGCACGATGAGGAATCGAGGTTCCTGGACTCTTGGTTACATTTTCGCGAACTGCCGTGATGTTTTGTTCTGAACAACCACTACGAGCACATGTCGTGTGTTTTACATCAAGAACTCAACCCAGCACTTTCGAATTTTTCGATTATTCTTTTTACAGTTTAAATTATTTCTACCGAAAATTGGACGCACTTTACAAGTCGTAGCAACCAAGCTTTTACCATTTTTAGTAATATTAATAATAAGGACGCATTGTTGTATCGTGTAGCGCTCTATGTTTAAAGCTCCTATCGGCCTGTCACAATTATTAACCTATCGAATCATGACAGTCAAAATGGCGCGCAATTCAAATCTTGTACCCATATTATACACCCTTTACACTTTTGCATGCTATTCATCGCGGAATATGATAAAATAAAGTCAGCTCAACTTATTAAAATAATTTTATCCACCCACGTTCGCAAAATCGAGCCCTGCGCGTCCATGTGTATGACTCGGAAGTTTTTTCTCTAATGCACTACACAACTTCCGCGGTCGCCAACGTGACTATTAACTTTTTCTAGGCGGTTTGAGGCGGGCAAAATAATTAAATATGACGAGGTAATAAACGTACGATTAGACGAAAAACGCTCGACGGCTTTTAAATGGACTGTCAGACGTTTTTACACGTAAAATAAGTAAAAATGCCTACTTGCACGTCCACTTTCCAGCGATTCCTCGATGCTCCGAAGAGTATTATTAAATATCGCATATACATCGAGATCGTGATCGTATGCGGCGGCGTAAAGAGGTAAAAATCGTCTGGTAGCTTTCAGTGAGGTTTAAATTATAGTGCCGCACAATATCCGTTATGTTGTCGAAACGATATATTAAAATACAATGTAGTGGGTATACGGTGCTTTCGTAAATGAATAAATTTGTTAAAAATTCACGGAATAACTTTTGGGGAAAATTCTCGCATCCGTTAAAGTTTATTTTTAATTGCGCATCTTTTAAAATATAATTAGCACATACAGGGTGATTCGTGTGAGAGGTGTACGTCATCGATATTTCTTTTTAATGGCAACCCCCTTTTTTATTATGTAATACGAAATAGCATATTTTCTTACAATACGCTACGGTCGTTATTAAAATTAAGGAAATAAAAATTAAGAAAAATGATTGGGTAATTTCAAAATATTGGGTTGTCCAAAAAGTTCGTTCGGTTTTCCGAGTTAGCCACTTACTTTCCGAGTTAGTTTACTGCTGTTATACTCGCGAATTTGTTTTATTATTCTTGTGTGTGAGCTTAATTGAAAATGAGTGTAACCGAGCATTTTAGGCACGTGATGCTTTTTTATGTTAAAAGAGGCAAAAGAGCCGCTGAAACTTGCCGCAAATTGTGTTCTGTGTACGGTAAATATGTTATTCAAGATCTAACGTGTCAAAAGTTGTTCAAGAGGTTTGGATCTGGCGATTTTTCCCTCACGGACGCCCCAAAGTCGAAAAAGATCGTGGGGAAAGTCCGGTGAACCTTCTCAATCCACACCAAAGGCAGGGCTTCACCTCAGGAAAATTTTGTTGTCCGTCTAGTGGGATTTCAAAGGATCATTTATTTTGAGCTACCCCGGAACGAAACAATAAATTCGGACGTTTACTTCAAACAACTACAAAAATTGAGCGAAACCATGCAGGAAAAGCGCCCAGGACTTGTAAATCGTAAGAAGGTCGTCTTCCATCACGACAACGCTCGACATCACACTTCTCTCCAGACCCGGAGGAAATTGTTGGAGTTAGAGTGGGATGTTTTACCCCATCCACCGTATTCTCCAGACCTAGCACCCTCGGATTTGCACCTATTCCGCTCCATGGATAACAGTTTACGAAACTTAACATTTGCCAATGACAAGGAAGTCAGAAATCACTTAGAAAACTTTTTTTTTGCGAGCAAACCGCAATGATTTTATGAAAATGGTATTATGAAGCTTACTGAGAGATGGGAGAAAGTTATTGAAAATGGAAGTAGTAAGGCTATGTCACTCCTGGCTCACCCTCGGATTTGTCCGCGGACATTTGATGCGGATGGCATGCGGTCATTGTTGATCTGAAGAACTCTTGGCGCAGGTATAAAACAAGTGTGTACAGGTATAAAACAGGTCTGTACCGGTTTAAAACAGGTATGGTGGTATTAGGAAAAAAACATGACGTCATTAAACAGTTTACCATACCTGTTTTAAACCGGTACACACCTGTTTTATACCTGCGACAAGAGTTCTTCAGATCAACAATGACTACATGCCATCCGCATGAAATGTCCGCGGACAAATCCGAGGGTGAGCCAGGAGTGACATAGCTATACTACTAATGGAGGAACGTACATTACTGATTAAAATAATTTAAAAAACTATAATGTTAATAATAAATACTTACTGCGAACTTCGAACGAATTTCTTGGGTATCTCGGTACTAAATTTAATGTCAATGATAATTTACAAAATCGCCTAAAGTAAATGTTTAAATTATGCACCGTTGGCTGCCTAGCAGTGGCCTTAGAGATTAATAATGAGAGTACTTTGTTAAATAGTCTTAAATCTTTGGGCCTCTGGAGTAATATTTTTAAAGAATATGTATATTTATTATCTTTTGTTTGGCAAAAGCAGCGTGCTTGAAGTGATTATTGAGCAGTAACTTTGACATTTTGTAAAAAAATGGTTAAATTAATTGAACTCGAACGGATTAAAATTCTCTCCATAATCGGATTTGGAGACAGGATGCACATCCAAAGAGATGTAAGTTGAATTGTTCAATGCAACTTATTCTGATCGGCAATCCATGCTGTTTGCTTCAAATTGGAACTATGACTTCATTAGGCTCAAACTCAAAGAATTTATTTTAATTATAGTTTTCATTTATTTATATCATAAATTTAAATTTTTTCAAAAAATAAAACCCGCCACAGGTAGGATTCGACATTTGTCCCGGATCGGAACCGAACGACATACAGCTGTTTCAAACTTGTTAGTTCTCATCAGTGCCGCATACGGTACGCCCATTCAGGACAAATGCCGAATGAACTTTATGGCCTATACATCTTTATCGATACGATCTCTGTCAGTAACTTATAAGTCGGAAATCGAATAATTTTTAATAACAATCCAAGGTTTTCTTAGATGCTGTTTTAAATCATGTTTTAAACATATCCCAAAGAAAAATATCCCAAGGATATAAATCAGCACTTTTAACAAGCCAAGTATTGGCACTATTTTTCTATTAAACCATTTTTTTTATACAACAACAGATTGGCAATGTTTTCCATCACCAGATACCTTTTTATAAATAAACTTTTACAAAGGATAACAGAGCGCGTGAACTTTGTTTTTATTTAAAAAACAATTATTTTAATTAAATGAGTTACCTACTTATGAAGTACTAGCTAAAAACGTGTCTCAGTAATATGTGTCTCTACCGAAGGGCTCTAGTCACCTTACCTGAAAAGAAAGAAGAAAATATTAGATTACCAGAAAATTTAATAATCGAGAACATTTTTGGGCGACTTATTGTTATTTGTTAATTCTTTATTATAATAATTTATTATTATAATAATATAGGTACGTATACGAGGTGTGTTCGAAAAATAACGGGAATATTGAAATTTCGCGAGTTGTATTAGTCCAATTCGAGAGATTTTTTCATTGTTGTGTTGGTAAACATGCCTGAAAAGTATCTGTACTTTCCAGTATTTTTAGTCATATCGGATGTTTAGTCCGCTGTCAGCTGTCAAAAAGGTTACGCGTGTTTTGGTACGATCGGCGATTATTTATTCCTATAAAAAATGGATCAGAGAATTTGCATCCAATTTTGCTATAAGAAAGGAATAAATTGCAGCAATATTTTAGAAATATTGCTTTTAGTGAGTCTGCTATGTGTAAAACAGAGGTTTACGAGTAGTATAAGCTTTTCCAAAAAGGCCGTGAAAACGACGAGCGCCTTGGACGTCCCAGCACATCAACAACCGACGAAAACGTGGAAAAAGTGAAAGAAACCGTTACGATCTCCTCATCACAATTGGAGAATAGCTGATGATGTTGGCATATTAATTGGCTCATGCTACGAAATTTTTTTAGGCGTTTTGGGTATGAAACGTGTGGCAGCAAAATTTGTTCCAAAATTGTCGAATTTCGAACAAAAACAGCGACGAATGGAAGCTACTCAGGAGTTGCTCAATGAAGTCAACAACGATGCAGATCTACTGAAACGTGTCATAAAAGGTGATGAAACATGGGTTTACGGACATGTCGAAACTAAGGCTCAATCGTTCTAGTAAGGGCATTTTGGATCGCCAAGACCGAAAAAAGCTCGACAAGCGCGGTCGAATGTGAAAGTTATACTCACATTATTCTTCGATTTTACCGGCATAGTGCACCATGAGTTCTTGCCACAAGGTTAAGCGATCAATAAGAAGTATTACCTACAAGTTCAATGCCGTTTGCGTGAAGCAATTCGAAAAAAAACGCCCAAATTTGTGGAGAAACAATTCACGGATTTTGTATCACGGTGCATGCTTGTTCGTAAACTTTTGGACAAAAACAACACTGTAATGATGCCCTAGCCTCCATATTCGTCAGATATGGCTCCCTGTGACTTATTTCTGTTCCCAAAAATAGAGACAACCCTAAAGCGCCATCGTCCTGCAAGCATAGATAAGATTTAAAAGCACATCGCTGAGAGATCTAAACACTATCCCAAAGATCGAGTTCCAGAAGTGTTTCGGGGATTGGAAGAGCCGCAGGCATAAGTGTATAATATCTAATGGGGACTATTGATGAGAATAATATTTATGTTGACGAATAAATAAAATTCTTTCCAAAAAACGAAAATTCTCTTTATTTTTTAAACACACCTCGTATATGATAGTCAAACCATTAATCTTTTGTTTATATAAATATTCGGGTTCTAAGAAAAATTGTATTGAATATGAGAAGAAAAAAATTTAACAATTTACATAGCTAGTAGTTGTTTTGATACAATAGGGTGTCTCAGTTGGAACTATAGGATATTAATTGATCGCCATTTGTGTTCCGTCAAAGATCAAGATTTAGGGCGTCAAGATTTAACGGCTGTCATCTACAAACTCTACGACGTCAACATGTCACGATTAATATTATTTCGAATAATACTACGCTAAAACTTTTTCAAGAAATTTTGTTTTGCTGATAAAGACTTTAGTGAATTTATACCGATTCTTCTTTACGTGGTCACCCTATCCATATTTCGCCTTGTATATCTATCATAAACTGTGGGATCGACTAAGTTATAAACGACTGTAAATAGACCACACTATATAATAAAAAACAAACTGCGTCTAAAGTGCTTGTATTGCGATTGGCGATTATTCCTTTATCGGGAATCATTAGATTTACAACACCATCGAGTTGAGATAACATCCCAACCTTATGGCTGATAGTTCGTTTATTTATACATATATAACAAAGGAAAGAATGAGAACGCAATGTTGGTGTTACATAAATAGAACAGAAATTACTGTACGAACACTGATTACGATGTTAATGCCTGTTTTGTGGATATCCACCAGAAAACAGTGGCAAAATTGCAGATAAGGGACGTCTGCTTGTCGCGAGTTATCGTAAATGATTTTAGTCGTCCCAGTGGCGTTTTATCTTAAGATATTTGAAGGGAAGTCAAAACTGGATGTCTCGCCAAGAAAAAATAACAGGAAAAATATAGTTGTAAAAAATTATGAATGTACAAGAAAGAATAAAAGTTACACTGTTGAAAATAGTTTTTTTTTTTAAATTGAATATTATTTATTCTTACTCCATAATGTTATTTATACAACAAAAAAATAAATAACGAAAACCATAAGTAAAATGTACTCGTTTGTTAATCTTTGCACACTTGATATCTCGATTCAGTTAATGATAACTTGACAAATTTCATAGAAGGTCAAACTAATATTGACAAATAATTAATTATTTCCTAGAAGTACTGCACAAATACCAAGTTGTTCAAAATATTAGAAAAAATCACATTAATTAAAAATATATTTAATGTTTTAATAGGAATAACAAACGTTGATTGTCGCTGGACATATTAGTAGCTACGAGGGTAGTCCCAGAAGTACTTGACCTAACAAAGAAAACACAATAAATTCAGGGAAAAATAGCTTTATTTCTCTGCATAGTCTCCTTTTAGGTCGATACACTTTTCCCAGCGATGTTCAATAACTTCTATATCCTGTCTATGGTGAGAATCGCCGAGCTCCTCAAAATAGCCATCAATCGTAAACTCCACTTCTTCGTTATTGATAAATCTTTTACCACTGAGCCATTTTTTCAAGTTTGGAAACAGAAAATAATCCGAGGGGGCTAAATCTGGCGAATAAGGTGCGCGAAGAAGCAATTAGAACTTTAACTCATTTGATTTTGGCAATCACGATAATAGATGTGTGAACTGGTGCATTGTCTTGATGAAACAAAACTTTCTTTTTCGCCAAATGCAGCCGTTATTCTTGATATCATCACTCAAACGCTGCAATAAATTCGCATCATACTCGCCGTTGATTGTGTTTTCTTTCTGAAGATAAATGAAAATTATCCCAAGCGCATCCCAAAAAACTTACGCCATGACCATGCTTGCAAATGGAACTATCTTTACCGTCCTTGGAACCAATTCCTCCCTTTCAGTCAATTGTTTTGACTGTTTCTTCATCTCAGGTGTGAAGTAATGGGCCCATATTTCATCCATGGTTATGATGATGCAAAACTGGGCTTTATTCCTATGAAACTTCGCCAAACACTCGATTGAAACATCCTCACGACGCTGTTTTTGTTCCATTGTGAGTAATCGCGGCACCCATCTCGCGCACAGCTTTCTCACGTTCATATTTTCAGTCTATATGCGATGGACAGCACTTTTTGAAATGCCTACCATGTCTGCTAGCTCACGCACTTTCAGTCGACCGTCATCCAATACTATTTTGTGGATTTTTTTCACCATTTCTGGCGTGGTCACCTCATTTGATCGACCACTACGATGTTTGTCTTGGCAGCTCGTACGACCTCGTTCAAACTCTGCCATCCAATATTTTACTGTTGTAAACGAAGGAGCAGACTCCCCCAGAGTAGAATCTGGCTCCGCTTTGATATCGGTTGGACTGAGGCCTTTCAAATGAAAGTATTGTATCACATAACGATGACCAATTTTTTTCACGTTAACAATTTCGCTGAGAGCATTCACTATTGATCCTGCCAAACAAATACTAAACAACGTAGCGTAGTCAAACTTCAAACTTCTTAAGCTTTATAAGATTAGTACTTTCTACCATAGTCATTCTTTTCAAACAGCAACCATGATCTATATGTCAGGTCGGGTACTTCTGGGACTACCCTCGTATATAGTTTTTATAAAACTTATGTTGATTTTTGTCTTTTAATGTAAACAGGAATTACGGCTTGTGGCGTTTTTTCTACAAGGCTGTCTTGTAGAAAAAACGCCACTGTATATACTGAACATACCACTTCAGTATATACTGAAGGGGTATGTAACACCAAAACAATTATTTATGGCTATTTCCAGGCGCTTTAATCATCATGTAAAAGATAGAAAGTCCCTTTTACGGAAAACAAGAAAGTGATCAGCATAATTCTAAAACTATTTATTATTCATAAAGTTTCAATAACAAAGGCCGTTCCCTAGGGCATGGGGATAGAACGCACTTACCTGATTTTACCCGATTTAAGGTAAAATCTATGCTGGCCACGATTTGATTTCAGAGACTACATTTCTAATTATTTTAAATAAGCAGTTTTAAAACCTTAAAACGGACTTTTCCGCACGTAAGGCATCTCTATCTCGAAATTGAGTGGCCGAAAAACAATAAACCAACACATAAATGCAGAATGTGTTTTATGCGACAGTTTTACTTTTTTCAAATAGTCCACCATCGTGCTTTCTCATGACCCATGGACAGAGTGGGGTGTGTTCTATATACCTCAAAATCAATAGATGTCGTCTGGTAGACGTTCAGAATCAGTCAAAACGTGATCGATCCGACACGATTTAGTTGAGTTATCGTGCTAACAATATTTTTAAATGACGACGACAACGACACACACACAGCAAAATTTTATAAAAACCATTTTTCTTTGTATTTAGGCCGAAAAACGAAAAATAAACCCAAATTTGTTTTCAATTTTTGTTTACACGATTATAATACTTCTCCGAAGTGCGGAAAAGTAAAAGTACAACTACATTTCGTGTACCAATTCGTCTAAAGTTGCGAATCATATCCAATCTTAACGTGTAAATATTTCACATACAACCGTGAATGCTCAAAATGGAAATGACTACACGAAATTAACTAGATTGAGGACGCGACGTGTGTACTTTTTAATAAATTTTATGTTACGCTTGTTGGATGTCTATTGTTTTAATTTATGTTAAATGCATACATTCTTCTGATTTATTGGTTTCGTACGTAATCACATGTGCAATAAATCTATTCCAAGTAAATGGGATTTTTCCTAGAATGCAAGGGAGATGCAATGCATGCTTTTTTGTACATAAAAACGCTATCATAAATTATGAAATGAATTCGGTGAGTTGGTGGGGATATCAAAGATTCCTCTGGCAAAATTGCTTATCAAAAGGATTTTATTTCGGCTGAAAAATAAAAATTTCAATTTATTTCACTGTTATTATTCAGCAACTATGTTAAAATATTCGTTTTGTTGTAGCCGGGGAATACATTTTTGTTTCAATGTCGTAAACCTTTTTGTTTAATGTTCACGCGGTTATTAAAATGAATCAGCATGTACGTTCTCTTTTTGAAACATCCTTGTAAATTTTATTTATTATTTTTATTCATATTTGCAATATACATATCATCGTAGTATTGTTTCTTGGTATATTGCAATTCCAAGCCTGCCTTGTTGAAAATAAATGACAATACTTGATGGATCAGATACAGTTTCATTCGATTATGGCCTCCTCGTGATTTGGAAACAAATTCAGAAAACAGTATTTTTGTCTGTCACTGTACAAATACAATTTGTATAATGGATCTTTGCGCGTATATCAATTTAGTAATGACGCACGGATCACATGCTACACCACTCGCAATTGTTACTAATATGCCACAATTACCAGCACGTATGTCTAGCGACATATGTTTCAATCAACTACATACGGCATAGACAGTTAATAATTTGCCGAACAGAATGCAATTATGAAGTCACGTCTTAGCTTTATTATATAATTTGATTCATTGGTGTCTCAATATTTCTGTAAAATTTATTTTATTTTTGTTTCATTTATTTTGATTTTTGTTGAATTTATTTCATTTATTTTGATGGAAATATCATTTCCATCAAATGTTTTTGTGGAGAAACTTTTCATTACTCTGCGATAGGTTGACGGATTTGTATTGTACTAACTGTTATCATAAAATGGGTTTTCGGTACGACACAGTTCAAAAATGTCCGTTGATTGATTCATACCATTGTTACCTGTGTTACCTGTGATTGATTCATACATTTTCCGTAGTTGATAATATTTGGCAATACCTAAAGCCGGCCCTGTATAAATCCAGTATATGCGAAGGCATGTCGATTATAAATATAAAAAGTGAAAGTAAATATATTTTTTAATAATCGAGTTCTATTTACCCAAAAAGAGAAAAAGGTTTCAGGACAACTGCTACACTAGGTACATAAATTAAGGAATGCAAAAAATCCAAAATTTTTAGGTGATATTCAAAGGGCTGTCTGTAAATTGGAGAAAATTTGTCGCAGAGATATTTTAGAGAAAACAAATTGAAGCTCCAAGTTTCTAGTTTTCAGATCTGAGTTCAAAATGTTTTACCATTACCAGTTTTTGAGTAATCATAAGAAAACCATCGACATTTTTTTTCCAAATTTTTGGTTGTCTTTCAAAGGGTATACGGACTTCAATACATTTTTTTCAGTGATTTTATCATAGAGCTTTCCTAGATAATTTTATCCTCTTTAGTTTGAGTGGTATAAAAGCCTTGTATGATGATCTTTTGCTGAGTTATCGTCATTCAAAGCAAAAAAGTCAGTTTTGACTTTGGCAATTAATTATTCGGGAAATAATGATAGTAAAGATAATATTTTTTCTTGCAATAATTGAATTTTTTTTATGAAAAAAATATGGATTTCTGTTAAAAAAAAACATTTTCAACCTCAAAAAATGAATAGAAAATGACAAATTCATGCTTAAATAGATTTTAACCAAAAACGACAAATTCATCATTCCGAATACAATGAAAAAAAATCGCAGTGCTATAAAATTTTTATGGATTCTTTGGGATAACTTAAGGTTGAAAAGAAAGAGTCAACATCCTTAGTCTATCCATTATTTGCAAAGTTATGCCAAGTTAAACGAATATCCCTAAATACGCATTTTTTTACTTCTTTTTCAATCAACATTCTCGTACCGAAATTTTTTTTTTTTCAAAAACCAATAACTACGGCTTATTGGAGTAAAGAATGAATATGACTATTTACTGTGTCCCTAATAAACTCACTGCTATAAACTAATAGAAATAGCAGTTTGTTATGTTAAGCTTTTATTTTAGTTTGTTTTTAAAATTTAAATTATATAGCAATAAATGCTTCTGTCAATATCAATTTCCTATTAATTTTTTTATATTTTTCCTACTAGCCATAACAGAAAAACGGTATGAGCCTACAAAATTTTCATTTAAATTAATATACTCTTAATTGGGATCGAACATTAATACGCAACCAGCCCTCTGATGTTACGCAAAAAAAAGACAGAGTCTAGACGACGACCTTGCGCTAGGGAACATTTAAAATTAATTATAAAACGATTTACGGGAACTTGTCTATGATTGAATAATAAAAAATGCATCTTATATTAAGATGGAGTAGAATACTCGTATTTGAACAAGCCATGAAATTCGAGATTAAGGACAACGCAATCGAAAATTTCTAAAGCCAAATTTTCAAAAAAAAAAATATCATGTGCAGCACAGTACACGTGATAGAAATGAATACTTCTTTAGAATAGAGAATGAGAGAGATTAAGAGTGAGAGATTGAAAGATAGAGAGGGGGGGGGGGGGGTAATTTCAAAAGAAATACAACAATATAAAATTTGTGTAAAAATATTCGGTTTATTCATTATCTACACTATCATCGGCTGGTGGTTCAATTGGTAATACTGATATGATTGGTTTGTGATAACTAAAATATGAAATATATGTTCGTGATTCGATATTTTCTAGATAACGTGTAAAAATTGCATCTATTGTTGTTCCGGATTTCGTTGTTGATTCTTTGGGATTGTTATTTATAAGCAGACCAAATGTTTCTCGAAGAAAGTTAATCAACGTCAAAGAATCATTGGATCCGAAATTTACATTGAAATCTCTCCCGAGAATCAAAGGGATTTTGTCTTCGCCTCTTCCAAGTGAATTTGCACCTGTGTGGCTGTAAACTAGTAGGGAGCGGTGAATGAAATATATTATATCTTCTAGATTTTAACAAGTTAAACGGTTCAAGGATATTATCAAATAATCACAGAACACAGATGTAAATAACGTAAATAATTACAAAACTCAATGATAAACAGCTGAAGCAGCACATACGCGTGCTGCTTCAGCTGTTAATATATAGCGCCTGGACGCGTACATCTATAACGCGCGCATGCGCGACAATAAAGACGCGGATAGCCTAAACTGATATATATATATATATATATATATATATATATATATATATATATATATATATATATATATATATATATATATTATATATATATATATATATATATATATATATATATATATATATATATATATATATGATGTATAATTCTCTTTCTCTCTATGTTATATATCTGTGTACTCTGTCTTGTAACGAAGCCTGTGTTTTAGGTATACCAAATGTATAGCTCTCTTTCTCCTTCTCTCTACGCTATATCTTTTTTCTCTCTCGTGTAACGAAATCTTGAAACGTTACATTTTTTCCAATTCACTCTCCATTCTCGTCAAATATCAGAACGCCGCCAAAGAAGTATTCACTTCAAAAACAACAACGACATCCTCTGCTGACAGGCTTTTGCAATGCTGTAGAGAACAGTCTAGATTACACTAATATTTCCGAATATATTAGTAATATTAGAATAGACAACTAATATTTCCGAAAACAAACCAATAATCCTAATTACGAGAAATATAATTTTAGGAACGGCAAAGATAAGAACGACGAAAAATTTTTTTGTGAGACATTCTCCCAAAACACGGACGTAATCTGGAAGTGTCATCAATCGGCGGAAATGGCTCATCGATTAGTGACAGTATAGTAATCGTTGTATGCGCGACACGCAATGCATCGAGAAAATAGAGTTTTATCTAAATTATGTTTACTGTTTACTTTGTCATCATCGCGCATGTGTTCTCACCGAATGATTAATCAAATAGCTTTGCGATTAATAATAATATAATTGTGAACTACGAACCGTTCAATGTGGCGAAGGTCTGCGATATATATACAGGGTGTCCCATTTAAAATATAACTCAGGGAATAACGGTTGAAAGAAGTTGTTTTAAGTAAAATTCCGAAACACCTCATATACAGGGTCTTTCAATAGGGACGCTCGGAAATTTGTTCGGTTATAGCGGCCATGTTGTTAAAGCAACATCTGTCAAATTTGTTGTGAATTATTCAGTAGTGTATAGCAAATCAAAGGTTATAGCGTTCAACGACGTGTAAAAATCATTTTATTTTCCGAATCAGTGCTCCGTTCGAGATACGTTCCGCGTATTACGTGATTTTTATCCTCTCCACAACCGTCCCACCGAGTCGACTATTCGACGTTTGGTTGTCAAATTCGAGTCAACCGGTTTGATATAAAAAATCAGCCAACAACCGTACGTCACCGAAACGCAAAGTCTGCCGAAAACATCGATACAATAGCGGAACGACTAGTGAATGTACGACCATGGAGAGTGTTTTTCATCGTTGGGAAAAGCCAATAATTGCTAGGAGCCAGGTCCGGTGAGTAGGAAGCATGAGAAACTACTTCAAAGTTGTTTTCAAGAAGAAACTGCGGTGTCGCGTACGCCCGATGGGCTGGTGCATTGTATTGATCAAAAAGCACACGTGCAGCCTTGTCCGGCCGTTTCTGTTGCAGTGCTGGAAGGGGCTTGTTCTTCAAAACATATCGGTAGGGTGCACTTGTCACCGTAGTGCCCTTTGGAACGCAATGAGTAAGGATTACGCCAACCTGGAAGACACTTTCGCCATTTTCAGGTCCTCATGCAGGATTGTGTGCACATAACCCACGGAAATTCCAACTTTGGGGGCGATGGCTTTCACGCTCACTCGGCGATACTCCAAAACAGCTTTCTCAACTCGCGCAACCATGTTGTCAGATCGGCAGGTGCGAGGCCGAGCCTGTTTTGATTCGTTATCACACGACGTTCGGCCTTCTTTGAACTGTCTGACCCGCGAACGCACATTTTTCACATTCATGACACCATCACCACATATCTCAGTCAACTGGTGATGAATTTCAATGGGTGTCGCACTACGCAAGTGGAGAAAACGAATGATTACTCGCTGTTCTTGTAACGAAAACGTCGCCATTTTAAGTGTCAACAACACTTCTCACTCTCGCCGTTACCGCTAGAGGATCTGCGTGCTGTATAGTGCTGCCATCTCGACGCATTCACAAAGACCTCACAGGTATTGTGAACCAAACCGCATGTGTCTATCTGCTCCCAGTCATGAAACAAAAAATCGGAGACCTTAGAAGTAGAACGCACCTCGTATTTTCTGTTGGTTCATTACAAATTAGAATATTGTAGCCTTATTTGATATCCCCGGTATCCAAGTCACATGAATCAAATATTCAATGGCGTTTCTTAAAGTGCTTGTCATTTCGCAGAGACTATTATTATCCGAGAAGCGGTTACGATTATACTCTGTTTCCACAAAGATTCCACAATAGAATCAAATGCATTTATGATTCGTTTTTCAAGTTCCTCCCTAGTTTGCACTTCTGTCGCATAAAATTTGTATATGATATAGCTCCACCATAAAAATCCATAGGCTTTAAATCAAATGATCGGGGCGGGCCCGGGCGCCAGTTCATTCGCGACCACGTTATAAATAGGTTCAGGTGCATCATATTGTTGACATCACAGATTTATTTTACGGTACATTACATAAATAATATGAGACGACTTAAGATGTGTAGGTGTCTCTGTGTGTTCAAGTTTTCGGTATGAAAATGTAACGAGTCATTTCTTACAGCGCCGAGACATTAATACTAAAATTAGTCTCATACCCACGGTTTCGGGTTAGCTTTGGGCCCCGAACAGAAATTACAACTAGAAGGTTCACTCTAAGCTCCGCCCGCTAAGTTTCCCTCCTTATCCCGTCTCGTCGTCCAGCGAGAATTAGCTAAGTAACACGTGGCGCATGTATAGTATCGTACTAAGTATCCCCCATATACTCAAGAAGACCGTCGTTCAACAGCTGCGTGGCGGCATGCCCTTTGTAAGCGCAAGATAGAAGTACCGCCGGAGAGTGAACCTTCTAGTTGTAATTTCTGTTCGGTGCTTTAGGTTCTCATCTGACCAGCAGTGATTGTCATGGTTGGAAATACTTTCGCGTTGTCTTCTTTGGAAGATTTGGTCTATCATGTGCCAAAGTATCGTAAGAAACGGATTTTCTTCTATACGTACCAAAAACTTTTCCTCAAATTCGTAGTTACTTTCATCATCTTGTGGTATGTTGTCTTTCTATGCGTAAGATGTAATTTTTGTACGGTGACTCTTGGCTTATAATTTGGTATTCCTATAACCAACACCACATTAACTTACACGTTAACTTCATTAATTTGGTTATTATTCACTGGTCCGTTAATTTCCTACTTGGTCATCTCATTCTGGTACTTGCTAATTTTCCGGCAGACCTTGAACATTAAGGTGCGTATACATTTACGAGCCCAACCGTTTGTGAACCGCTTGTGAACCATTCGTTAAAAATAGTTTTACAGCGAACATCTACTGAACTAAACACGATACATGGGAAAGAAGGAACTAACCACAAACCACCAGCAGTCTTGCTCGGAGCGTTTGTAATAAATAGTGTCTTCGTGCGAGGAAAATTATACGATTTTAGTTATGAGTGATGTGGCTTTAATGGTAGCAGAAAGTTTGTGCAAAAAGAAGAGGAAAGAAAGACCTATTTCCCTCTAAGCATCTTCTTTTAATTTTTTTTTATAATGGTCCTTGTGTTTAGGATTCCACAATAACGATTTCGTTTTATAAATGTCAATTAGTTTGACTACATTACTACAAAAGGCACAAGAAATAAATAGAGCCAGCCCCGTGGTTCGCGAGCAGAAGAAAAACAACGAACTGCATACGACGCCGTTTCAATGTGAACTGCGAATGCCTTTGTGATCGTCAAAAAAACTGACAAGTAGTGGTTCGCCACGAGCGGTTCGTTCGGCGCTCCAAACCCCGTCCCAATCTTGCGATCAAATGGTTCAAGAGCGGTTGGCGAACGGTTCGGCTCACAAATGTATACGCACCTTTACAAGCCTTTTTGTAAGGTTGTCAAACAGTGATCCATCACTGACCTCGAAATGCGTTAAGTTTTAGATAATCATGGTGAACCGAAGCCATTCAAAACGCAGGTAGTTCGTTATCTTTATCAGCGTGACCTAGATAGGAATTGTAATTGTGAAACACCTGCTCGATTTATCTGAATCGTCTATGTGTGCCACATCAATATGTAGACAGGAAGGCAGAATCGATATTCCGATTGAAACGCCGATTTTGTCGAGTGGAACGATACCGGCGATAGTCTGGAAACTCGAAAATAAACGTGGGTTATTTATAACAACGGGTTATTTTTCAAAATTCTGTTGGTTGATTTTTTAAGACACTAAAGAACAGAATGACTGGAAAGCTAAATTACACTCATACAACACACCAAGAGATGACTAAAACGCAGTTTCATTCAATTCCTGATGATGCCAACTTGGTGGACGAAATGCCTATCGGGTAATTTTTATCCTCTGGTGTTCGTGGTCTCCACGAGACCAAATAGTCCCTTGTTTTTTTCTTCTTCTTTGAGACACATATCTAACTAGACTTTGTATTTAAATAACAAGTGTTTAATGAAATAGTCAACCGAAATTAAAAAAAATAATTTAATTAAAAAAAATAGAATAAAGTAAAAACCTAGTTACATTCGAAAATCGAGGTAACTGGCCTGTCATTCTGATTCTATTGTGCGTAATATAATTATTTAAAGTTTAAACAAACTAAAAAAAAAAAAAAGTAAACCAACCGAATAAAGCTGTATTGTCTGTACATCTAATCGAATACTACTAGTTCACTTAGGGATAAGGTATTCATACATATTTAGGAAGATATTATCACAAATAAGACTTCTAAAAAAATTAATGATCCCATGTGGTGCACTAACAAATAATAAAATAATAGCCACCTCTTCATCTTACCGCTACCAAGTATCATTTGATAATAATATTCAGATGAAATTGTCGTGAAATGTAAAGAGTACTTACAAGCTTAGAAAACGTCACATATATTGTTCTTCAAGAAAAAAGTTCGTAATACAACATTATTTGATAATGTTTCAAGCCAACAACTGCTGGCTATATACGAAAGTACGTTTCAAGTACCCCAATAAACTACTAGATTTGCTCTATAATGGAGTAGGTTGGAACCTTTGGTGTGAAGATAACCACTGACTTAGTTTTCCACAAAACACTATACACTACATTCGATGCGCGTCTCGCCAACACATTTGGCATCATCTGCAGATGATTGAAACTGACTGAAAAACAGCTTTAATCATCTCCAGATGATACCAATTTTGTTGGCGAGATGCGCGTGGAGTGTACTGTATAGTGTTTTCTGGAAAAACTAAGTCAGTGTTGTAGATTTGTTTTATTAATACTCTGTAAGCTACCAAAAAATCCACACTGAGCAAAATGGATGATATTTACACTAAAAGGTATGAGGCGGTACTCTTAGTGAGTTACCCACATGGGCCGCATGGAACTTTGAGACGTTATGACCGTCGGAAAAGACAATATTGTCCACGAGCCATTAATAAAAAGAGAAAAAATAATACTGTCACCTCTTCACATCAAGCTGGATTTAATCAAACAGTTTGTAAAAGTACTGGACAAGCTAGTTGATTGTTTTAAATACATTTTCCAAGCATTTCCAGTACATGATGATTGGATGAAGGTGATCTGGAAAGATGAGTCGAAAATTAATCGCTACGATACAGATGGTCGCTGTTGGACCTGGAAAAGACAGGGAGAATCACAGCAAGCGATAGATTTAATTCAAACTGTGACACTCGATGGGGACAACCTCAAGGTGTCGGTCTGTTGGACTCATAACATACACAAAATTGATGGTAATATAAACAAAGAAATGTACCGAGACATTTTGAATGAGCATTTGAATGAAAATGTCGAAAATATGTCATATCGAGATAATGAAATATCATTACATGACAGGGGCCCAAAATATACATCTAAGTTAGTAAAAGAATGGACGGGCGTGCAAAATTTTTAAGTATTAGAGTGATCAGCCAAAGCCCCGATCTCAATCATATTGAAAATTTATGATCTCACCTGAAAAATAGACTTGTGAATAACTATGGTTCACCCCCTCCAAATCTTCATGTTCTATGGGAGCGTTTGCAGGAAGAATGAGAGAAAATTCCACCTGACTATTGCGAAAAGCTTGTCAAAAGTATAAGACAACGATCGATTGCTGTTAAAAAGGCAAAAGGACTTTGGATTAAATATTAAGGTTTATATTTAATACACTCCAGAAAGTGGAAAACAAACCAAAACCGAACCAGTTGTTGAATGTTATTTTGTATGAAAATAGGTTTTCAACACATACTGTATTTATTTGTTGAATGATCAATAAATGTAGTTTCCACCAATATTACGTCTTTTAACAGTGTAACATTTATTTAACAACACGGAAAAAAATCGAAGTTATCTTTTATTGAATCAATTTTGCACCTAAGTGTATATTTTTTTTTATACAATTGAACTGTGAACACCCCGGCCTAATTACGGTCCTGGTCGCCGCCGCTGAACTAATCAATAATTAAAATACATAAACACACCATGACCTCTCTCATTCTATCGAGCATTGTTCTTTACAGTAACTATAATTAAACAGAGATAAAAACAGGCTTATTGTATATTCTAATAGAGACCGTAGGAACCACAAGCCTTGCCCGTTATCACCGCGAGAAAGCGATACGGACACTTGAAGAGTACTTTACTTTCGTAAATAACTCAAATAGATGCGTAACTATAAGAACAATCGCTTGGCACTCATCCGCATGGAGTGTTTATATGTACATTAAAAAAAATTCGACCGGCATTTCGGAGCACGGTCTATTTGCAAATCGGCCTACGTACGTACGCCAGGATTCAAATAAGAACCGCCACAATAAGTTATACAACAGAATAGCTAGAAATTTGTTTGTAAAAATATCAAATTCGCGGTAAATCAACATACAGTGCTATTCAAAAGTCCCCTCCCCCCCTCTTATCTTTGGAATGATTATACATAAACTAGTGAAATTTGGTAACTGAATATTGAGGGTTGTAAACTTCCCTACTAGTGATGATAGATGACGTATGCGTCAAAGATGACGTCACAAGGTCATTGTGACCAATAATTTTAAATGGAACCCTATGGCAAGCGACACCTCTTTTAAAATGTATCGAAAAAACCTATTCAATGATACTAATATTGTGTCTGTTTACGGCAGTTTTGACAACTGGCTTTCAAAAACCGCAAAGCTGTGATGAATTAAATCAGTTAATAATAAAATTTAAAATTCAAGCTCCGCCACTGGATAGTTGGATAGTAAATAATCTGACGTTTTTGCAAGTCTCCCCAATTTGATTTGATGTTTTTTTAGCTGTCAAAGTTTTTATACATTTAATAATTTGTGTATTGTTGATCGAACGTTTAACTGTTTTAGTACCTTGTGGTAATTTTAAAATATTTGTACATTCAATAATTTGTTAAACTGTTGTGAGCTGAACGTTTAAGTGCTTCAAGAAGAGAAATGGTACGTGTTTTAGGTGATAAAGTAGCAGCGATCCTAATACTTGGTGAAACTGGAGAAAATATTCATGCAGCAGAACGCATTTTTAATGAAAGGTTTCCCGATCGCCCAGTTTCGAGGACTTATTTGAGAGAGCTTCTTCGTAAGTTTAAAACAACGGGTAGTATTAATGATGCAAAACGATCTGGCAGACCACAAATTTCTGATGAGAAAAAAATTGATATATTGGCAGAAGTAATAGTAAATCCTACTTCTTCAACAACTCAAGTTGCATCAACCTGTGAAGTCAGTCAAAGTACAGTGCACAGGGCGTTGAAAAAAAAAAACAAATTTCACCCATACAAATTAAAAATGGTAGATCAACTCTCAGATGACGATCCAGACCGAAGACTGCAATTTTGTGAAAATATGGAGACTAAAATTAACCAACAGCCAGGCTATGTCAAAACAATTTGTTTTAGTGACGAAAGTACTTTCTATCTAAATGGAAATGTAAATACACAAAACCTGAGATATTGGAGTGACGCAAATCCTCACATGTTTCGTGAAACACATACTCAGTATCCCGAGAAGGTCAATGTTTGGGCAGGTATACTGGGAAACCACATCGTTGGGCCTGTTTTTTTAAATACCAACTTAACCGGTGAGGTGTATCTGCAGATGTTGCAAAATGCAATAGAACCGTTAATCCTTGAAATTTTGGAAGATAATCAAGATGAATTCGACATTTTGGATATAACATTCCAACAGGATGGTGCTCCTCCACACTATTACGATGCAGTAAGACGGTATTTGGATGAAGAATATCCTGGTAGATGGATTGGACGACGAGGTTCAATGGAATGGCCGTCTCGATCACCGGACCTCACACCTTTAGATTTTTTTCTGTGGGGGTATCTTAAATCGAAGGTTTACGCCACCCAGCCTGACAATATTGATATTTTAAAACAACGTATTGTTACAGAATGTAGGGCTATTTCCGCAGACACATTTGAAAAAGTACGAGAAGAGTTTCGCAATAGGATGTTTCACTGTCAGGAAGTAGATGGAGCTCACTTCGAACAATTACTATAAGTAGGTACTGATTCTTGAATCTGTAATTAAAATTATTATCCAAGTTTACTGATTACTGATTTAATCCATCAAAACTACCATAAATACAAACAATATTAGTGTCATTGAATACGTTTTTTCGATACCTTTTAAAAGAGGTGTCGCTTGCCATAGGGTTCCATTTAAAATTATTGGTCACAATGACCTTGTGACGTCATCTTTGACGCATACGTCATCTATCATCACTAGTAGGGAAGTTTATAACCCTTAATATTCAGTTACCAAATTTCACTAGTTTATGTATAATCGTTAAAAAGATAAGAGGGGGGGAGGGGACTTTTGAATAGCACTGTATAGTCGAATTTTAAAAAATAACTTTTGGAAGATAATATGAGTATTCTAAATTAAAGGTTCATCTTAGAAGTCTTTAATCTCTGGTGCGTGACTATCGACGCTGTTAATTAATAGAAGTGTTTTGTCGACGAGTTTATGTCTCATTTAAAATGCTTTCACTTATTTGGGTTTTAGATTATGTAGGGTGTCTCGGTTGGAGCTATAGGATTTGAATTGCGCGCCATTTGTGTTCTGTCAAAGATAGAGCGTTAACATGCCGTAAATATTTTGTGTATAACTGTTTTATGAAACTGAGCGATCGTTTACAGTTCCATTAAGAAAAACTCGTACCAAATTAGGACAAAATGAAGCGCCTATGGAGTGTATGAACACCAGTATACCCTCGTCGTGGTCAGTCAAATGAAAATATTGCTGCAGTTCGAAAAAGTATACGGGAGTAACCAAACACATCAATTCGACCTTGTGCACAGCATTAAATCTGTCAAGAGCCACCACACATCGGATTTTAAAGAAAGATCTGCATCTGTCAGGATGGAAAATTCAGTTGACACAACAATTAAAAGTCACAGATCATCTACAACGTCGTACATTTGTTAATTGGACGTTAAAAAAGAAAGAAGGTGATGCTGATTTTTGAAACAAAATTTTATTCAGGAACGGAGCATTTCATCTTGACGGATACGTCAGCAAACAAGATTGTCGAATTTGGGCTGCTGAAAATCCTGTTCGCAAAAAAAATGAATAAACAAAAATGGACGATTTGGTGCGCATTTGGGAACGCTATCGTGAGATGTTAAACTATTTCATTTTTCACCAGATTGATGATTTGGATTTGAACAACATGTGGTTCAGCAAGACGATGCAACGTGTCATATAGCACGTGCAACCATGACTCTGTTGCATACCAAATTTTTTGCTCATGTAGTCTCGCGGAATGCTGACATCAATTGGCCTGCACGATCATGCAATTTAACACCACTAGACTTTTCTCTTTGGGACTATGTAACGGGCAAAGTGTACGTCACCCAGCCAGCAACAATCAATGACCTCAAAGCAAACATTCAACGTGTTATTCGGGAAATAGAGCCAGTATTATGTGCTCGTGTTATGAGAAATTTTGCTAAGCCAATGACAGCATGCCAGGTGAGTTGAGGCGGTCATATGAATGATGTTCTTTTCCATTTGTAGCCGTATCGTCTCCATTTTATGTTGAAGAATAAAAAACCTCAGTTTGTCAAATGTTATTAATTTTATTCACAAATCACACCCTATAGTTCCAAAAATGAGACACCTTTTAGAGTCAACAAAAACAAAGTAGTTGATTATATGAATGAAACAATAAAGGCCTCGTAACAGAACTCTGAGGAGCACCAGATATTATATATTCGCTAGACTGTAATATGAGTTATCTATTACAACTTGTTGTTGTCTATTATTTAAAAACGTATCAAAAATTTTAAACCTGTGGTATTACAACCATAGCACTAAATCTTATAAAGAAGTAACGTATGATTAACTGCCTTGAAGGTTTTAGAAAAGTCAATAATAACACAAATTGTAGCTAGACTATCATCGAGAGCTGTATGCCATTTGTGACATTCAAGGGTAATGTGGTTCTGTTATAGCCATTTCTAAAGCCTGATTGTAGATTAGAAAGTATTAATTACTTTAGTATACATCTGACTATATACATCTAAAATTATTTCTAGAATTTTAGACATCATTGGGAGAATATTAATCCGTTGAAAAGTTCGTTGTAAGATATAGGACCATTGACCTTTGATAAAGGTTTTATTGATGAGTTTCCAAACTTTTGGAAAATACCCCGACCTCCAGGCAACAATTAACAATACGAATGATGTATGGGCAAACTGGGCATACAGAGTTGTATCATATTGGCATGAATATTATCACTTCCGTAAGAGTTACATTTTAATTGTAATTTTACATTTTTCGTCATCTATGGATGCAAGGCTTGAAGGATAATGTTACATTTGCCTTGTGCTTATTGGACCTATAAAAATTCCAAGTATTTGGACAGCTGTTTAGGGACCTAAAGCCAGATAAAAAATCATCAAATCAGACAGATAAAAAATCATCAGTCACTTAATAACATCAGGACTTGTATGTGTGTTGCAAATCTTCGTTTTATATAAGGTGCCCCGAAATATTTTTCTCATTTGTTTTTTGAACACCTGGCTAAGTGGTGGGGGTAAATATACGCGCATGCGTTTGTTAGACACCAGGCAAAATGGGGCTACAGTCCTTACTCCAAATTTATCAATGGAGCCTTTAAAGCGATATTCCTTGGAAAAGTGATCTCTAAGTGGGGGGGGGGGGGCATTAATAGGCCGCCCAGAAGTCCCGATTAAAGGCCGATGGATTTCTTATCAGGTTATTTGAAATCTAAGGTGTACACTGATGCTCGTAGGACTTTGTTTCAGTTAATACGCGAGGAAATTCAGAGAATTGGACCAGCATTATGTCGGTGAGTTATTACAAATTTTGGATCGCGCCCTGAGGACGTACAGCGGCGTGAAGAAGGCACCTCGATGGTGTCATTTCTCATACATAACTTTCCCCACATTGTAAATTTAAATAAGACATAGTGAGTGTAAATATCCTTTTTAATAACTGAGTTTTATTCACCCAAAAAGAGGAAAACATTTCAGGACACCTGTTATTTAAAAAGATTTACAGTTTTCTGTATTTTGTTTTATCCGATTTGGTTTGTTGCTGAGTAATGTAAGCATTTGTAATCGGTTTTTTAACGAGATTTCTCATTTGTCTATAATTAAATCGTTTTCCGATTTTGTAGAATTTCACGAAGGTCCGCTGCAAATACTTTTTGTTTCAGCTCGGATGCGTGTTCTCTTCCATTCCATTTAAAAATAGAGCGCGAATTTCGTTCGGTAACATCATGCCCTGTTACCAAAAAATGATAAGGGTAATAAGATTGCGAAATTACTGTTCGCCATTTAGACAACGTGATTTTCTTCTTTCGCTCGACTGCGTGTCTGATAATCGGGTTCGTTTAAATATAAACTGAATTATGAGCAGATTTCTAAATAAATAAAACCTATTTCAAAATTAGATCTTTCCACATTAAAGGCGAAATATAGCTTGCCTCACAAAATCGGTACCAACCGCGAAGTACTATTAATATATATTTTTAACGTAAGAATAATCTATTCTCTTATTGGGTCAGACACGGTCTAAGACAATAAAGGTATATTAAATACTTGTGTTATACATAGTCGTATTGACTATAGAAGAATTCAAGAGTTTTAATCATCTCCAGATGATGTCAACTTTGTTGACGAAACGCGCGTCGAGTGTAGTATACAGTGTTTTGTGAAAAACTACGTCAGTGTTAGTATACAAAGTTAGTATACACTCCAGTATACCAAAATTCACACATGAGTGTTCTGCATGTGCCAACATGCACATCAATTTTTGATAATAGGTTTCATTGTTTTGTTAAATTAAATTTTAAAGAGATAATATTAACTTACATTGTTTCTAAAGTTGCTAATTAGGAAATGAAGACATTTCTGGCCACAAAATACATTTGGGAGTAAAATACAGAACGTTTAATAAAGTATACTTCTACAAACTTTGTATCATAGAACATATTGAGAAGACTTCATTATATTACGAGGGAATACCCAAAAAAAAAATAAGAATTATTTTCTGTAGACAAGTGGGTTAGAGGTGCTGCCCTCTCCCGCTAGATACGTTTACTAAACGCTCCCTCTGCTCAGTTGGTGAAGTATCGTTCATGTGAAACCATCGCAGCGGATGGTGTTTTTTTTTCTTAAGCCCGTTAATAAAAAGGAGCACTTTACGGGAAAAGCTTTAAGGATCAACGCGCCAACATCATATCCTGCTTCCTGTTAAAGAAAACAGCGGGAGATACAGTTTCAATGCTTCAGGAAACTTATGGGAAAGAAGTTCTAAGCTAGGCAAGAATTTACGAGTTTTGCTCGGTTTAGAAGTGATCAAATGTCATTTGAAGATGGTCCCCGTTCGTATCGCCCCTCAACGTCCAGAACAGACGAAAATGTTCAAAATACGAGCGATACCATCATGTGTGATCGTCGCAGAACAATTGACGAATTGGAGCAAATAAATGGAATTTTCTGAAGTTCATACCAAAGAATCCTAAGAAGATTTGACATTTAGATACAGTTTTAAGATGCTCAAGTGGAACCAGATTTACATCTTTAGATGTCGGACGGTTGTTTTATATAATTGTATATTTTTCTACATTGGACAATGCTCACAGAAATGACTTTAGAGGCATACGCAATCGTGCAGATGCTTAGCCACGCCAATTCTCATTTTTAATACTTAGTAAGTTATTTAAATTTATACATATACGCTTATATACGGCGCCGTCAACAATGAAATATACAAGTGGGCAGCTCTAGTTATAAAGTTCTCAATCCCAGAAGTCAATACGTCAAAAATATTCACAGGAGGATGAGAGCTGTCGACGAAGATGTGACGTATTATCTAAAGGTAAAATACTGGTACAAGCAGTTTCTATAGGGCAGGATATTGATTCAGGATGGTCCTAAATGGGAAGGCATGTAGAAGCAAGAATAAAAGAAATCATCAAAACGATGTAAGGTGTTGCTTCGATTAATGAAACGCTCAAAGTTACGGAAATTTTATTTGAATGTTTGGGGAGTTAATAAAGCAAGAACATTTTATAGCAGATATTTATATAGAAGCGATAATTTGAATTATCGCTTCTATGGATACACGAGGGTAGTCCCAGAATACCTGACCCGACAAAGAAAACACAATAAATTTGGGGAAACAAATATCTTTTTCTCTATATAGTCTCCTTTTAACTCGATACACTTTTCCCAGCGATGTTCAATAGCTTCGATACCCTGTCCATAGTGAGAATCGTCGAGCTCATCAAAATAACCATCAACCGCAAAGTCCACCTCTTCATTGTTGGCAAATCTTTTGCCACCGAGTCCTTTTTCAAGTTTGGAAATAGAAAATAATACGAGCGAGCTAAATCTGGCGAATAGGGTGCATGAGGAGGCAATTCGACCTTTAACTCATTGATTTTGGCCATCCCGATAACGGATGTGTGAACTTATGCATTGGCTTGATGAAACAAAACTCTATTTTTCGGCAAATGTAGCCGTTTCTTCTTGATTTCATCACTCAAACGCTGCAATAAGTTCACATAATATTCGACGTTGATTGTTTTTCCTTTCTGAAGATAATCAATGAAAATTATCCCACACGCATCCCAAAAAACTGACGCTATGACCTTGCCTGCAGATGGAACTGTCTTCGCCATCTTTGAAGCCGATTCTCCCCTTTCAGTCCATTATTTTGACCGTTCCTTCATCTTAAGTGTAAAGCAATGGACCCATGTTTCATCCATGGTCATGAATCGATGCACAAATTCGGATTTATTTCTGTGAAACTTCGCCAAACTCTCGATTGGAACATCCTCAAGACGCTGTTTTTATTCCATTGTGAGTAATCGTGGCACCCATCTTACGCACAGCTTTTTCATGCCCGAGTTTTCAGTCAATATGCGATGTACAGCACTTTTTGAAATGCCTATCATGTCTGCCAGCTGGCGCACTTTCAGTCGATGGTCATCCAATACCATTTTGTTGATTTTCTTCACCATTTCTGGCGTGGTCACCTCATTTGGTCGACCATTGCAATGTTCGCCTTGACAGCTCGTACGGCCTCGTTTCAACTGCACCCAATATTTTACTGTTGTAAACGAAGGAGCAGTCTCCCCCAGAGTAGAATCTAGCTCCGCTTTTATATCGGTTAGACTGAGGCCTTTCAAATAAAAGTATTGTATCACATAACGATGACCAATTTGTTCCATGTTTACAAATTGACTGAGAGCGTTCACTATTGATGGCTGCCAAACAAATACTAAACAACGTAGCGTCGTCAAATTTCAAACTTAAGCATTATAAGGTTGGTACTTTGTACCAGTCATTCTTTTTAAACAACAACCACCATTTGTACGTCAGGTCGGGTACTTCTGGAACTACCCTCGTATGCCGGTATGCAAAAGACAGCGCCATACGTCTTTGAATTTGCTATGAATGGCTAATGCCGACGAGGACAATGGCAATACCCGGGCGAATTTACTTCATATTTCCAAATACTCTCCATATTATTAGAGCGGCAGTTATTCAGTACCAAATTTTCAACGCTAGAGAAAACTGATCGTCGAAATCCCAAAATACGTCAGCACCTACTCTCGCGACACCGTCCAAAATAAAGAGTGTTTAGTCTTCACGAAAAACGATTTTCGTGTTCGAAAATACAGAAAAACAGACAAAAGGCGGCGGAGCGCCGTCGGCGCCCAGGCGCAGAAATAGACGCCTTCGTCTATTTTAGAAATTCCGAGACGCCGAGATGCGTTTGGCACGTCAAGGTATGACAGGGCGTATGGCGATGCCGATGCCGTGTCGCATTTATTTATTTTCTCGTTTTTTTAGTCTGCGAAATGCACACGCGCTACGTTATAATAATAGACTGGGAAAAATCGAGCCAGAACGAATCTCGACCGCGATGCGGATCGGAACAATCGGCGGCGGCTGGTCATAAAATTATAAAACGTAGAAAAGGCGTCTTCAAGCAATAAATAAAACCAGAGTATTGAAATATTCTGGATAATAACGCATAATAAAACCCATTGCCTATAAATATGGTGGATGAATGAGTCGGTTTGGAGCCGAACAGCGCTACTGCTCTTCACTCGCAATCAAACGATAGCATACAGTTAAATATTGGAACTCATTGAATCGCAGCTAACTCGATATAAAAGTCAAAATATGGCGCCATGTTATAAATTTTGGTCCAATTTAACAATGATTACTCCCCAGAGAGTTATATTTGCTCCGTTTTATAAAATTTTTGTGCTTCTCATAATAATAAAGCACAAAACAGCGTTAATCTATCGTAAACAAACCTAATGCTCCCGTTTGTATTACGTCGCTTGGTAGGTTGGCGACGCGTGATATGATGGCAACATAATCACCCAATGAACGAAGCTAGATTGGATCTCGATAACACCTGGTATTTACCTCATTATTACTTTCTATGTTGTTTTAGTCTGGTCTCTAAGTACCTTCGAGTTTGTCCTACGCAAGATAGGTCACACATTCAGAGATGATGATAGATAAAGGGTCTTTCAATAAGAACGTTGGATTTTTAAACGTAAATAAGTTGTGTGTGAGATATCCACTAATTTTTTTTTATTTGAAAGAATATTTTATGGCATCTTTCCTTGGTGGCACGTATTCGGGAAGTACAATTTTCGATGACTTTGTCGCATAAATCTGGCTGAATTTGCTGGATGGCGTTCGTTATGTTGACTTTGAGGACATCAATTGTTTGCGGTTTATTCGCGTAGACCTGCGATTTAAGATAGCCCCAAAGCAAGAAGCGTTAAATCCAACGATCTCGGTGGCCAGTTCACGTCGCCGCTGCGCGAGATAACCATGCCCTCAAATCACTCGTGGAGAATGAACATCGTGGCATGCGCTGTGTGGCACTAGCGACGTCCTGTTGGAATCACGGTCGTCGGTATCCATTCATCCAGTTTAGGCAACAAGAAGTTGCTTATCATCGACCTGTAGCGCTCGTCGTTGACGGTTACGGCAATGCCAGTTTCGTTTTGGAAGAAGTACTGAGCGATGATTCCACCAGACCAAAATCCGCACGAAATACTGACTTTCTCGGGGTGTGTTTGGTGCTGGTGTATCTCGTGTGGATTGCTATCGTTCCAAATCTGACAATTTTACTTGCTCACAAATCCATTCATCCAAAAATAGGCCTCGCCGCTAAAGATGATATTTTTGGCGAAATTTGGATCGAACACACGGTGTTGTCTATGGTAGTTTACCTTAAGTTCCTGGGTGAGTTGGATTTTATACGAGTGCAGATCCAAGTCCCGACGTAAAATTTGCCAAGTTGAAGTCGCAGAAAGGCGAAGTTCTTGTGAACGACGAGAAATTGACTGCCTCGGGTTTTGCCGTATGCTCTCACGCACAGCAGCGATGTTTTTTTCAGCAGACTTTGCTTGATATACCTCTACCACACTGTTACATTTTTCTATACATTCAATACGGAAGAAGAAGTCAACAGGTCGAATTCCTGACCTGATGTAGCCCGTAACAGTTGAATTCCATCCACAGCTAAGTTTGTGCTTTTCATCACTAGGTTATAGAATTCTAGCTTCCTTTAAATAATTTCTATTAACAACACTAGCAATAGGGATTTAGCTTAATGCAGACCAGTGAGTCTCTTGAGGTGGTGATCATTGTCAAAGGAATACTCAAGTTCATGGGCCTATCATCGGATCTGCTCTATCACGGTCTTCGTACTTTTTCAGAGATATGTAGATTCGTGATAGATCTCAATTTCTTCTCAATTATTGGTGCTTCCCCATCCGTAGATTTGCTTTAGTTTCTCGCCACAAGTTAAAGCAATGATTAACACCGTAACGTTTCCTTTCTTATCTGAGAAAAGATTCATTCTCTTTTGTTGTAACTTGATCTGCTATTGTAATCTCTTTCTAATATACTTAATTACTATCATATATATCAATAATCCTTAATAATATGTCCTTTTATAATTCAAATAAACTCCCAAGGGAATCAATTTCATTCACGGTCTGTAGATAATATAAAAGTTAATATAAAAACTTCTTTAAAAATGCGTTTTCTATTACTTTCGGATCGGAACACATTTTAAATATGATTTCACCACGTTTGAATATCTTCTTTAAAAAGTAACGCCAGATGTCGTCTTCAACGTGAAACAAAAAATAAAACAGCTTGCCTATTTCCAAATGAAACGGCGTACCTAATACTTTACGCAGACGACGGCTAATTGTTGAACAAACAGCGATAGAAAAAATCGTTTAAAGCGATACCATGGCCTTCATTTATCGAAAGACGTGTAAATATTAAATATAATAGAAACGTAATTAATATTAATAAGAGAGAGTCCGTTAATCTTAATATTTTACCACTTACCAGTAATAACTAATGCTAAAAAATGGCAGTTGGCTTACCTAAAAAAAGAAAGAGAACCACTATTAGAATAAATATTTACAAAAAGGCATAGGTGTAATGTCCTTAATATGAACGAAATGTAAATTGAAAATATTTGAATAGCAATTAAAACAAATAATTAAATATAAATGTTTAAATTAGGGAAAAAATTACTAAAAATAATTTACAGTCCTATTGACGAGGTCGTGTAGTATCGTGTCCATCCGAAATTCACGAAACAAACCGAGTTTAGTGAATTTACGTTTGTACGATTTTTCGTTTATCTCTGTCGAATAGTTTAGAACAGAAACACAGCCTTAACATGGATTAAATAATCTCACATTAAAACAGTTCAGCGAGGTCAAAAATACAAGCACTTAACCAATTCGAAACATGCCAACAATTTGAAGCTGACAGTCCCAACAGCAATAGCTGTATTCATCCTGGACCTTACCTAGTCCTGGAACAATCTTATCACCGGGTCCAGTGGCGTCCTGCCGTAGGGGCCATTAGGCTTTTTATTTTTTATTGGATTGCCAAACAATTCAAGTTTTAGGTCTCTGGTAGTGGGGTCATTATCCTGCTAAAGTTATGCCGCCAACTATTTTGAAACCCTGTATGAAATTTTGAATTGAAAAATCGCATTTACAATTGTATCCAAATTTCACCCGGATAAATGTTTGTAATAAAATATAAATGACAGTAATCAAAATATACGATTATCAAACTTTCTCTGTTATTTTATAGTCGAATAAAATCGCTTAATTGGTAGTGGCAAGTTTATTCCACATTTCATGTAAAAGCCGATGGAAACGAACAAACTAAATCACAAAAAATAATTGATTTAATGCCACAATTAATCTATTTATTTGTCATGTACTTTCGGGCATGTTACTAAGCAGACGTTGTTTTTTTGGTTCGCAGAAAAAGACGCAACTGGGCCTGAACGTTGACATGCGGGGATATTTTGTATATTTAGCATAATTTACTAATAAAATAAAAAAAAACGCTAATTAAAATTAAGAACAGGAATAACGATATTTTTTACATTTTGACAGGTCAATTTACTTTAATTATATAAATGTGTAAATTAATATAATTCCATAAAATATTTATGGAATTATATTTATTTCCCACGATTTTTTTCTTGTTTTCCATTTAATTGACTGGAAATATATTCAAAAATTCGAACGGGGTTTGGTTTATATTCATAAAAAAAAATATAAGAAATGATAAATCTAACAGATGCCTCATTTATATTTATCGTAATGAGATGTTAGAGAAATACTAATTACACTGGGGAACAAAAAAAATTAATGTTGCCACAAATACAATATCAGTTTCTCAATACTCGAGGACCCTAACTTCACATTATATCTTCATTTCAGCTAAATTGACTACGTTTGTTAAAATAATGGAGACTCCTGAAATTCACTACATGATTGCCGGCATTTCGTGGATAGTTCTAAAGAGAGTTTGGAGCTTGGCACAATGGAAATAAGTTTGTGTCGGTTCCAATGGGTCATTCAATAAATCTTGCAGAACAGTACGAAAATATTAAGTTGGTATTAGAAAAATTGCTTATTCTCAGCATCGGTGGTTTGTTTGTGTCGATTTAAAAATTGTCATCTCTGTTTGAGATTAGTCGTGCAAAAGAAAAACATTGGCAGTAAACTGTTTGGCCTTTGAGAGATGCTATGATTATTGGATAAGCCAACATTGTTCATGAACAATTAATAAAGAGAGAGAAAATAATACTGTCACATTTTCACATCAAACTGGGTTTAATGAAACAGTTTGTAAAAGGACTGGACAAGTCAGGTGATTGTTTTAAATATATTTGCGAAGCATTTCCGGCACTACGTATGGAAAAATTAAAAGCAGGAATTTTTGACGGTCCACAAATTCGAAAACCGGTAAAATATCAAGATCAAGAAGAAGTAATACCATTTTCGGCATCAGGGGCAGTAATGTCCTCCAAATCGACTCTTGAGTTCCTGGCAGCAAATTGACTGTCCTCAGTCTTATTTTTTCATCATCTCGGCATCCCATGAGGCCAAATCCACCACAAAATATTAACTCTAAGCCATTTGCATTTATGCTAATATAAATTCATTACCCAATGCCACTAAATAAGTATATCGCAGTTGAAATCAACAAAAGTAAATAGTTAATTATTAGAAATTGCATATAAATATGACACTTCATTCTTAAAAAAGGAATAAGTGTTGACTCTTGTCAACATAACCTAATTTTTAGAAGCTTCTGCAAATGTTACTACCACCTTGGGTAAGTAGTCATTTCAAAATCGATAACTAAGGTAAATATTGGAATTTTAATAGTAGTCTTGCTAAATTTGTTAAAATATGTTGCGATCTATTCTTGGCCTAAATACGAGTTTCAAGACTTTTATAGAGATTAATTGGAATTAATTTGAAGGATGAACAATAGCGAATTGCAGTTCTAGGACGCCTCTTATGGATTTTAAAATGTGTATATTAGAATTAAGTAAATTACGATTGCTTGAAATTAAATTAAATTACACTTTATTGTTCCGATTATAAAAATTCAATAACAGGAAGATTTAATAAAAACAACAAATCTGTTGATAAAATAATACATACGTAAAATGATAATAAAATACACAATTCAGTATGTTCCATGATAAATTCTTATCTGGTGTTATTTAAGTTGAAGATCTGGTGAACAAAACTGTATAATTACACGAAATTAAATTTTACAGGAGGAGCAAAAGACGGAAAGACATACAGTGTGCTTTTGGCGTGATTTTGTATTTGCCCATATGGAGTTTGTGACTTTATTTGACATATGTTAAATCCAGATTCTTATCTCTAATAAAACGAAAGATACTTAAATTTGAAAAATGCAATTATTTTTATGTCGTTTTGATTGCGACCGGTACAATTATTACGTTTTCATCGCAACTAGGATGCAATTAAGCCATTTTGATTGCAGTTTATATAAACTTATTAATCATAGAACATAAAAACAGTCTCTTCTGGAAAAAAAAACAATGAGTTACTTCTCTCTCAAAATGAAAAATCGCAAGCACACCTCCGTGGTGTCGTGTCGACAACCAAGAACTCGAACAGCTAATTACCACAGATTACATACACTCTTTGACCACAGACTTTATCTCGCTTCTACTAATAAAAACAAAAGCTAGTGTAGCTTCATTAAAAACAATATTAAAAGTGCAAATAAACAGTTTTAAAACCTTAAAACGGACTATTCCGCACGTAGAAGATCTCGATCTCGAAATTGAGTGGCCGAGAAAAAATAAACCAACATATAAATTCAGAATATCTGTTTTATGCGACAGTTTTACTTTTTTCAAATAGTCCACCCTCGTGCTTTATCATGACCCATGAACAGGGTGGGGTGTGTCCTATTCACCTCAAAATCAATAGAGGTCGTCTGGGAGACGTCCCCGATCAGAATCAGTCAAAACCCGAACGATCCGACATGATTTACTTGAGTTATCGTGTTAACAAAAACAATTTCTCGAATAGTCCACCGTCGTGCTTTCTCATGGCCGATGGACAGGGTGGGGTGGGTCTTATCCACCTCAAAATCAATAGGTGTCGTCTGGGAGACGTTCTCGATCAGAATCAGTCAAACCCCGATCGATCCGACACGATTTAGTTGAGTCATCGTGCTAACAAGAAATTTTAATACCGACGACAACGACACACATAGATAAAGTTTTTTAAAAACCATTCTTTTTTGGTTTTTAGGCCGAAAAACGAAAAATAAACGAAAACATTACACGATTATATTACTTTTCCGCTAGTTGGCCGCGGAAAAGTAAAAAATGGATGTCACTTATTTCGTTTTGATTGAGATCTTATAAATTTCTATGAAAATTATTCTATTTTGAACGAAAACGTGCTCGCTTATTTAAAACTATTGAAACTTTACTGTAATTGTACAGTTTTGATCGAAATCACGAACTTTGGACTCAATTTTTAGCACAGTTTTAGGAAATGTTGCTACGAAATGAGTGCAGATTTATATTCAGTGGGTCAAAAACCTCGAGATAAAAAAGTGACCAGAAGTGTAATTATACCATTTTATTCACCAGCTTCTCACTTATCATTTCATTATTATTGTATTTAATATATCCTTAAAACATTCCCATTGAATGTTACTACCATTTCTATTCTGTTCTATTTCAGTTTTATAATATTCACTTTTACTAATATTCATTAAATCATATAAATAATTTCTATATATTTTATACATTCCGTTAATTACGATTAGCTTTAATTTTTTTATACACCTTATATTTTAATTTAATGATTTGAAAATACCATCAGTAATCGATGCTTTTCTCTAATGTCATTTTTAATATCATGTTTGTAGTGTTCTCAACTTAAAAGAAACAGTACATATATTAATCTGTGTGATGGTTTTTGTGTAACCAACTTTGAATTTGATTCTTTTATTGGGAACCTACTGTCTATTGTAATTAATTTATTGTTGGCTATTAATGATTAGTCACTCTGTCTCGAAATATGGTATATGTTTCTAAAAAAAATTACTCATCATGGATATTTATAAATAAATTATAATTTTTGTGTATAAATATAAATAAAATTAACTATTTTGCATATTAATAGTAGGTGTTAAGTAAATGGTAGCTTACTGTATTTTATGACAGTTCCATCGTCGTTAAAAAGTAATAAAAACTTCGTTTCACCTGCTATCCCGTAAAAAAGAAATTGAATCGTTTATTTTAAAAAGATGACATGTCCAATTTTTTCGAAATTCGTATTTCAGCGGGATGTTGTATATTGATCCTTCTCACATTAATATGTGAAATATGGTGGCTATATTTTAAATATAGAAGGCAGTAGAAAATAAAACAAATTCCGTTTATTCTCAAAATTTGATATGTCCCGGGACTAGCGGGACTATTTCTAGTGGCTAGTAGCCCATGCATTTAAAAAATAAACAGTTTTAAAACCTTAAAACGGACTTTTCCGCACGTAGAACATCTCTATAGTGCCTTTAGAGGAACGATCAAACGGTCAATTCTGAATGATATACATCCATTTGTTTGCCAGAAATCTTCGGTGAAATAGGTAAAACAAACGCCGTCGAATCATTCTTCATCATGACAATGCGAGCTCTCACACATCTCGTCTAACAACCGAATGTTTGAACACTCAAAAAATCGAATTAATGGATCATCCGCCGTACAGTCCTGATTTGGCACTTAGTGACTGCTATCTGTTCCCGAACGTTAAGAATAAATTGAGTGTACAACGATTTTCGTCGGCAGAAGAAGCCATTGATGCGTTCAAAAACCACGTTTTAAAGATATCTCAAGAGGAATGAAAAAAACCAAAATATTTCCAGCGGATTGGAACCCTCTCCCGGACCAGTCGCCAGTTAAAACATGACATTTCAATCCGGCTCCTCTCATTTGGATATCAATCAACGGCAGCTAGCAGCTGCGATACTGGCAAGCCCTCAGAAGCATCGCCTGGTTTAACGCGGCCGCTTTTAAAGCCGACCCAACATTCCCTAGGCAGAAACGCGAGAACATCCAATTAAGTTATTTTTTATTTCTAAGCGGTTTTATAACCTGCATCGTGAAACTCTTTGCTCTAAAATTGCCGCGAATGTGATCGCATCCGACGCTATGCGAGGAATCTCGGAATTGTTTATTTTCAGTGTCACCGCGGATTTATTTTCGGAAATGGGTACTTTATCGTCCGCGTCCCGCTAGATATTTCGGCGATAATTTAGAGAAGGGGATTGAAAAAGTAACATGAATAATAAGAAATCGCTAGGTGCGATATTTGTTTTTAACTGTCATACTACAAAAAAAAAAAAATACAAACATACTTCGTTAAAAAAAATTAACTCATCATGGGGCCATCAGTCCTAAGACTGGTTGGACGCTAACCTCCAGCTTTTCCTATCTTGTGCTAACCTACGCATTTCGCTAATTGTGCTACAACCTACATCCCTTACTATTTGCGAGCAGTAGTCTAATCTAGGCCTACCTCTGACTTTCTTCACTCCTATTTCTGCCTCCAAAATATCGCGGACTATTCCCCCATGTCTCAGCAAGTGGCCTACCATTCTATCTCTTCTCTTCTTTATGTTTTTCCACATACTTCTTTTCTCGCCGACTTTCTCTAATACTTCTTCGTTTCTAGCATTTCGCGAATCTCAGCATTTTTAGTTTCTGTCTCTGTACTTTAATCCCGAAATTTACTCTATCTTTTACTACATTAATCGCCTCTTCGATGTACAGATTAAAAATTAGTGATGATAGCGTACATCCTTGTCTTACTCCTTTCC
Organism: Rosalia funebris; assembly: GCA_037954035.1. Classification (NCBI taxonomy): domain Eukaryota; kingdom Metazoa; phylum Arthropoda; class Insecta; order Coleoptera; family Cerambycidae; genus Rosalia; species Rosalia funebris. Next base: position 15,855,359 of record JAZFAV010000039.1, on the reverse strand, counting down.
TAATACCTACTTCCCTTCTTTCCCCTTCTACTTCTATAACAGTAGTTTGCTTTGTATAGATTGTGTACTACTCTCCTATCTCTATACTTCATTCCCGCGATCTTTAGCATCTCGAACATTTTTTCCCATCTTACATTATCAAAAGCTTTTTCTAAATCTACAAATCCTATATAAACGTTCTTTCCTTTTTCTATTGTTTTCTCTAACCTTACTCTTAGCGCCAGAATATCTTCGCGAATTCCCCTATTTCGCCTAAACCCCAATTGGTCTTCTCCTAGTATTTCCTCCGCTCTATTTTTCATCCTCTTCTGCACTATTCTGGTTAAGATTTTTGACGCGTGGGAAGTTAGGCTAATTGTTCTAAAGTTCTCGGATTTGCCGGCTCCTCTCTTTTTCGGTATAGTAACGATAATGTTCCTCTTATAATCCTCCGGCATCTCGCCCGTTTCGTATATGTTTGTATTTTACCAGTTCAAACATCCTATTTACTACTTTCTGTGCCGCACATTTAAAAATTTCCGCCTGTATTTTATCTACACCCGGCGCTTTATTGTTCTTTAGCCCCCTTAGTGCTATTTCAAATTCCTCTCTCAATATAGGTTTTCCTACATCTTCCCTATCGATGCTAGATTCTTCCTCTAATATATCTCCTAATTCCTGACCCTCGTATAAATTTCCTAAGTACTGCTTCCATCTATCCGCTTTCTCCTCTCCTCCGATCAATATGTCCCCCGATTGACTCCTAACGTTTCTACTTATTGTTCCTATATCCCTGAAGTTCCTCTTAATTATTTTGTAAGCCTCATCGGTCTTACCTACTTGGAGCTTATCTTCTACTTCTTTGCATTTATCCTCTATCCATTGTTCTTTCGCTTTTCTACACTTTCTAATGATTTCCCACTTTATTGACTTTCAGTCCTTCCTCGTCTCGTCTGTTTTTGTAGCCTCGTCTCTTTTGTAAGTTTAAGATTTCGTCCGTTATCCAGGGCTTAACCAAAAAAATAACTAAAAAAATAATACTAATTTGTATTAATACCAATAAAAACTAAGTTAGTCTTATTTGTCAATTACACAGGCCAACAAACATTTTGTTATCGGACTATTTTTGACTTTCTGGCTTAGTTACATACCATGAACTACAGAAACATTGGTTTTTTTTTGTTTCCAGCACGCACCAGCATTTGTAAATGTACATTGTACAATAATTTGTAGCGTTTAAAACCGAGGTTTTATAAAATTAAATTTCGCCTAAATCTTTGCGGCGCCCCTGTGCTTAATCGGTTTTGAACGTACAAAAAGTGTGGCGGATTTAGCGAAACAGAGTTGACCGGTGGGGATATTCTTGTTTTATACTATTCGGGTATCTACATAGTCGCTGTAGTACGTTTTCAAAGTGTGCACGTTTACTCGTGACATCGCGTCGTGTTTTTATTTTGTTTTAAAAATGCCACGAGTTTGTAAAAATACACCAAATATATTTTATAAACTTAACATCTGCTTCAAAAAACGTTATTTGTGCAAAATCGGTTGATCCTCAAAACATTCTTTTGTTGCCCCTTCATATTAAATTAGGATTAATGAAGCAATAGGTAGAAGCTATAGATAAAAATGGGAATTGTTTTAAGTACTTATGTGGCAAATTTCCAGGTCTTTCTGAAGCAAAATTAAAGGAAGGCATTTTCGTAGAACCACAAATAAGAAAATTAATGCAGGACCTACAGTTTGAAGAAACAGTGACAGAAATTGAAAAAGAATCTTGCATATGCTTTAAAAATGTAACAGAATTTTTTTTTAGAAAATTATAAACATCCGCAGTATGAGGAAATTCTCAACAAAATGCTGAATAAGTTTAAGTAAATTGGCTGTAATATGAGCATAAAATCTGCATGCACATCTGGACTACTTTCCAGAAAATCTTGATGCTGTTAGTAAGGAGCAAGATGAAGGGTTCCATCAAGACATAAACGAGATGAAAAGGAGGTATCAGGATAGACGAGATGTGGCGATGATAACAGATTACTGCTGGATGTTGAAAAGAGAACATCCAACGAATTATTACACAGTTTTTTGTTAAAAAGGGAGATATTTTCAAAAAAAAAAAATAGAAATTAGAGACTCAAAACTATTTCTGTTGTTACGTTTTACTATCTTTTTAAATGTTTATTAAAATGTAATTATTCCTTTAGTTTTTAATTTATGCTGATTATTCTGTTGATCAAAAACTTTACGTGAGGGGCAAAAACGGAAGGTGGATATGAAATCAGCGTAAATAACTTACTTATAATCACTTATCAAACCCAAATCAACTTTCAAAATGTCAAAATTTATAGGCCTGTGTCATTGATAACATATACAGGGTACATCACGGTGAGTAGCTTATAAAGAGTGAGTTAAAAGTAGGTAACCCATTTTAATTGGGTTAATGTATGTAATAGGGATAAATGGCAAGTGGCGTAGACAAGGGGTGAACTTCTTCCAGCAAAAGGTCGCTCGCATTAACTATTCGAATTTCGTCCTGTGTACGTGTATATTTTCCATTGTGTACGTAAACTGTAATTATGTTTTAATGGGTATCTAATATTACTAAATTAATATACGTTTACAATACAATTATTGCTTACACTTTTCCGAATTTATACAGTCGTAACTTGACGTACGCCCATGTTACCCAATGTTTTACCTTATATTTTTAAATATTTAGCCAATATTAAGAAAATACTAAATATTTTTCAGGCTACTATGACCAAAATAATGGAGATTTGGCTTATAGCGCCATTAGATGTACTTTTAAAATAAACCGCGACAGGTACGCCTCTGGTACGCCGACGAACCGGGCGCCTCTATTCATGACTTTAATTTCGAATACCTTGCATATATACATATTTACACTTACATATGAAAACAAACGCTCTCATAGTTGAGCAAATACATTCCAAACAATTTCGCGGAATATACGCAATTATATAAAATTTGTCAATGTCAATATTATGATGCTTTGCCAACACGAGACTAATTTGTTTCATAAACGAATTCTCGAAAAATTCCGTTTCCAAAACAAATTCATTAAAACATATTGAACAACTGAAAATTTCATATTATTTATTGGCATTTGCAATATCCGCAGCATATTTCGTCATAAAATTTCCCGCTCTGATTTTCCGGCAAATAAAATAGTAAAGCATTTCTATTCACTAGTTTTTTCTTTCGCGGGCGCGTAACGTAAATACACCCTGTACGAATATTTTCTCGCGAGACTTCAACACGTGCTCCCACTGGAAAAAAAGCATAATCCACGACGCACTTCACCGTACGTACTATCTACATATCTACTTTTCAAGGTTCGCTTCCATCTATGTAACAGAAATGCGATGGCGCACCAACTATTGTAAAAAGTTTATTATTAACCGCGGCGCCACCGTATCAGCGACGTGATGAGATGACTGACAGATGAGTTGCCGCCCGTAAAAAAAAAATTGCGCCAGATTATTAAATCCTAAAGCTGTATTTACGCGACTTCGAAGATATGCTAGGCGTTACGCATTCTGTTTTAAAGCACCATTTGCGCTGGGCAAGTCCGGAGGCCCTTAATGTACCGAGCCGGGGGATGACTATTTGTTTACAGGAATTGTAAGCAGAGGCGTATATATATTTTTTTTTTTTTTGGGTATATAACATAAATAAATGAAAAATATGATTTTAAAATACGATTCATATTAGAAATGGTATATCTTACTATATACATTACAGTAAGATGTGCAGTACAGTTATTACTATATACATTAGAAAAGGCCTGTATACTAATTATTGTATCGAGTTCTCCAAAAATATCATTCGGTTTTTTCATAAGTATTTATTATTAACATTATAGTTATTACAAATCATTTTAATTAATAATGTACGTTCCTCCATTTTCAATAACTTTCTCCCATCTCTCAGTAAACTTCATAATACCATTTTCATGAAAAATTTGCAGTTTTCTCGCAAAAACGTAAATTTTAATTGATTTTAAATGATTTCTGACTTCCTCGTCATTGGCAAATGTTAAGTTTCGTAAACTGTTATCCATGGAGCGGAATAGGTGAAAAGCATACGGCGCGAGGTCTAGGGAATACGGTGGATGGTGTAAAACATCCCACTCTAACTCCAACAATTTCCTCCAGATTGTGTGAGGTCGAGCGTTGTCGTGATGGAAGACGACCTTCTTACGATTGACAAGTCCTGGGCGCTTTTCCTGCATAGCTTGGCTCAATTTTTGTAGTTGTTCCCAGTAAACAGCCAAATTTATTCTTTCGTTCTTCGGGAGGAGCTCAAAATAAATTATTCCTTTAAAATCCCATTAGATGGACAATTTAACTTTCCTGGGGTGATCCCCTGCCTTTGGTGTGGATTGAGAAGGTTCACCGGACTTTCCCCACGATCTTTTTCGACTGACGTTGTCGTATATGATGCACTTTTCATCTCCAGTAACCATATTTCTCAAAAAGGGATCGCTACGTTAACGAATCCTTAACATATCGCAGATGTTGATGCGATTCATTAAATTGGATTCGCTGAGTTCGTGAGTAACCCAAACATCGAGTGCACTGACAAACCCAAGTTGTTTAAGGTGATTCTGTATACTAGATTTTGACGTCTCGATTTTTTTTGCAAACTCACGTATGGCTTGGCGAGGATTTGCCTCAACTAAGGCTCGTAAATGCTTGGGAACGACTTCTTTAAGTTAGCCTGACTTTGCGACGTCCGTGAGAGAAAAATCGAAATCTCTTGTACCACTTTTGACACGTTCGATCTTGAATAACATTTTTACCGTACACAGAACACGATTTGCGGCAAGTTTCAGCGGGTCTTTTGCCTTTTTTAAAATAAAGAAGCATTACGCGCCAAAAATGCTCGGTTTCGCTCATTTTCAATTAAGCTCACACACAACAATAATAAAACAAGTTCACGAGTATAACGGCAATAAACAATACTTAAATATCAGGGTTAAATAGGGAGGAAGGCTTAAGGGCTGCAGCTGAGCGCATGACATCATAGGCGTGACGTAAATGGTTAATTCGGAAAAACAAAACGACTTTTTGGACAACCCAATACTAATGGTAGAATGCAAGTTTAACTGCATCAGTCGAATCGAATAAATCCATTCAGGTCGTCGTCAAATTGGCGCTGATGTTTCACTGATCGTCCTATAAACATCTTCAGAAGAAATCGAAAAGACAAATGATTGAAAATCTCATTAGTCATATAGTATTTCTTACTGATTTTGCATTTTTTTGATGCGGTGGGATCTTATGCGGGTGCCTATCTCTGGTTGGTTTTTAACTAAAGGGTGGTCCAACCATAATGCACGATGTTAATTGTGAGTCACACCTTAACGTCAAGTTTTTTGCCCAACTTAATTTGACATTTCTTTGTTTCAGTGTTTGACAAATTCAACCATGGAGAGGTACGCAATTGAGCAGCGCGTTAAGATTGTTGAAGCCTTTTACGAAAATGGGCGTTCAAATCAAAATGCATTTCGTGCACTTCGTGACTTTTTTGGTCAGCATAATCCACCAAATGTGTCCACAATCGGGAGAATTGTGCGCAAATTTCAGCAAACCGGGTCTGTAGGAGATGTGAAACACCTGTGCATGCTCGCCCAGTTCGTTCTGCGGAAAACATTGCTGTTGTTCGCGATAGTGTAGCAGAAGAGCCGTCAACCTCGACTCGTCGTCGTGCCCAATAATTGAACATATCACGAACATCACTGATGCGAATTTTGAATAAAGATTTGAATTTACACGCTTACAAGCTTCAATTGACTCAAGAGCTGAAGCCTACTGACCATTTCAAGCGTCGTCAATACGCCGAATGGTTGGTTGAACAGACAGAAGTGAATGGTGACTTTACAAAGAAAATCATCTTCAGCGACGAGGCACACTTTCACATCAGCGGATTCGTTAACAAGCAGAATTGCCGCATTTGGGAAAATGAGAATCCACGAGTGATTGTTGAAAAGCCGATGCATCCACAAAGAGTGACTGTTTGGTGCGGTTTATGGGCTGGCGGCGTCATCGGGCCGTACTTCTTCGAAAATGAGGTCGGCCAAGCAATTACAGTGAATGGTGTTCGCTATCGCGAGATGATAACGGACTTCTTGTGGCCATAAATTGCGGATATGGACCTGGACGATATGTGGTTCCAACAGGATGGTGCCACTTGCCACACAGCTAACGAAACAATGGCACTTTTGCGCGAGAAATTCAATGGCCGTGTTATCTCACGTCGTGGCGATGTTAATTGGCCGCCACGATCATGTGATTTGACACCGTTGGACTTCTTTCTTTGGGGATATTTAAAAGAAAAAGTGTACGTCAATAAGCCAAGAACAATTCAAGAGCTAAAGGATGAGATAATTCGGCACATTAACGACATTGAACCTCAATTATATCTGAGAGTCATTGAAAATATGGACCATCGGATAGAGGTATGCCACCGAAGCCGTGGCGAGCATTTGGCCGATATTTTGTTTCACACATAATTGTCATAGATCCTTCTATCATAATAAAAAAATATTAAGATATTTCTCTGAAAACTTTCTGTTTTATTTACAATTAACATCGTGCGTTTTGGTTGGACCACCTTTTACAAAATGCTTCCCAAATTACTTACGAAATCAACGCCATCCTATCTCTTCACGAAAATACACCTATTAAAAGCCTTTATTCCTCGAAAAAACCCGGAGTATTCCGTATGAACAAAATTCACATCCCAAGAATGAAAAACAAATCTATCTCAATTCAGATCATCCTTACAGTAAGTTTAGAAAATAACATGAAAGCTATTAATTAACATTAAATCTATTATTTAATGGCTCTATCAAATATTATTATTTAATAAATTTAATAGTTTAAGCCATATTAAAATGATGGAGTACGCCACTGGGACAAGTTCTGCTGGGCTATACTCCGGTCATCATATATACATCGAAATACGGAGGACCAACACCGGAGTACACAATTAAAAAAATAATTTCAATTTAATCCGACCAATACGGCGAATACACGCAACTGTTACGCGAAATTCACCGGGCCAGACCGCTATTTAAAAAAGACCTTGCAAGAAAGGTAACCCACATTTTTTAGCGCTGACTGTTTAATTTACATTAAAAAATGCTCCGTCGCCTTTTGATGAATACGAACAGGAATGTATACACGGATTTATAAATAAGTGCGCAAGTCACCATCGAAATTAAGGCAACAATCGCGGGAGATATACAGGGTATTGGCAGAAAGTTCTGGGACAATCGATCGAGTCTTTAAAACTCGTGCTTCTAATCTAAACATGTGTATAAAATTAAATAAAACATAATCGATGCTGACAACAATTCAAGGCTTACTTTAAGAATTTACTAACAAAGAAAAATATATTGATATTAATACCATAAATGAGAGTAATATTCAAATATCTAATAAATGGGGAAAGAAAGACAAAACGAGAACATACTTTAGGTTGGCAGTACTGCCTCCAGGCTGAAGGCAAGACAAACAAAAGAGTTTGAAAGGCTGCATCTGTTACTAACAAGACCACATTAACAGTTTGCTTGCACTAGATAATGTACGTGTCATTATAGGTTCTAGTTTTGTTGCGGTTTGCTTACTTGCTTTTTTAGTGAATTATGAACATTTATATTTTTATTACAACAAACAAATTTATAAAACAGGTCAAAACTACCCCACAAAAACTTTTATTGTATATCATGATTGCAATATTACTTTTGATACAAGCGTAAGCATAAATTAATGTATGTAATTGGTTTTAAATATACATATGTACACGAAAAGCTAAAATAAACAAACTGAAAAGTAAGAATAAACTTACAACAGACGTTTAAAATATTAAAATGTTGTAAATTTGATGAAAGTATATCATTTTTTAATTTATTTCTGACTCTTGCCACCGACATATTTGATATGATGTTAAGTAAGTAGGTTATTATTGACGAAGTACCTAACTATATTCGAAAAAGAGGGTTTAAACATTTCTCTTCGATGAGATGGTATAGAAATTTTATTAGTCTTCTCTATTGCGATTATCATTAGTTAGCTACATTAATTTATTACATAAATGCTCGTAGTCAGGTGTATTGGCTTTATATAAATGAGATAAAACCATGGTTTCATTAAGCAAAATTTAGTAGGTACTTGTGTCTAAATATTTTTTGAAAAAGTACAGCTACTTTAAGTAGAAAACAACATAAATCAAGATGGCCAGAAGAGGATTGTAACAACAAAACGACAATCCAGTGCAAAAAAAGTTACTATGGAGGCAAACCATTGTAGAAAATATTTTTGTATTCACTACAGTACTAAACGCTCAGTAAAGAAAATAGGATACATATTTTACAAGGTAAAGTTTGATTCTTTACATTTTACTTTTGAACTTACCGGTTTCTCCTTTAAGCAAAAAAAGCCGTTATTAACTAAACGACAGAAAATTAATCGGTTACAGTGGGCTAGAGAACATAGGCACGGAACTTTACAACAATGGCACCAGATAATTTGGAGTGACGAATCCAAATTTGCAATCTGTTTGGGTGAAACTAGATAACGTGTGCCAAGAACCCCACAGGAAACTCATCATCTTGACCGTTTGGTTAGGAAAGTGAAGTTCCCTGCGTCCCTTATGATCTGGGGGTTTATGAGTGGTATGGGCGAAGAAAAATTGCATTTTGTAGATGGTATTGTGACAGCAGAAAAATATAAACAAATTTTGACAGTTTATTGCCGTCAATACTGTTAAGGCATTGACGCGCAGTACATTTTCCAGCAGGACGGTGGTGCGTGTCACACAGCAAAAACTGTCAAAGCTTTGTTTACATAACATAATGCCCCCGTTATACAATGGCCCTCTAGAGGTCCAGACCTCTCGCCAATAGAAACATTGTGACACAAAACGAAAAAACAGTTGCGCAAATATCCAGCCCGTCGAGTTAACGATCTACGCACCAAATTGCAAGAAATTTGGGACAGCAAGCTTCCTGAAGACTGCGCTAAGCTGGTAAATAGAATGCCTGCTAGAATTAACGCTGTTATTGTTAATAAAGGTGATGTAACACAGTTTTGATGAGGCCGTCTAACTATTTTGAACCGCGAATCTTAATGTTTTTTATTAAGTTATCATAATGTAATAATATTTCATCGTATTTAAGTTAATATAACGAATTAAATATTTCCATACATAATAATGAATGATAAATATTTAATAACACTCTACAGACACATTTTGATTCATCACAAAGAGAATCAAGAGTTCGTCACCAACGGACTTGATAAATAAAAACAACATATCCGAAATTGCTCTTCTATGAATCTGCTGGCAACTACCACAGGGGCAATCGACCTTCGCGTTCAAGGAGATCAATCGCAATTTCCAGAGAATTGAGAGCACTCAATTCAATGTTATCGTATTTAAATCCAGTTATATGTTTAATATATATCCGCGTCGATATGAGTTCACTGGAGGGAATACAGTTTTTGTTTGCGAACAACGTGCAAAGGCCAACATCGGCATCGAAGTAATCGACCTTTAATTTTAAATAGCAACGTGTGATATAACGATTTTAGTCATCGCTAAAAAAATTGTATGTATACGCCAGCCGCGCTTCTTTACAGATGTAAATTTATGTTTGGTCGGTACGCAGAAAAATTATTCAGCCGGTCGTAAAATATTTTTACGGATTTTTCTTTTTAGTTTATTAGCGAGATAAAAACACACGTTATGACTATAATAAACTATTCTTGAAGGCGTTCATTGCGCGGCTATAAATTCGGCACTGATGGAAATTAAAATTTTTGCGTTCCTCGAATTTATAACTTTCGCCTATAGACATGAAAAAATAGACAATTTTCGGGATGAATTTTCTTGGGAACTATTAATGATAAATAAACATTCTTTTTAAATTGAAGATAAATTTATTGTGAACACGGTGAAACGAACGCAATTTAAGAATCTTTAAAACCGGAAGAGATATGCCCGACGGAAGTGGAGCGTCTGTTTCGCGACCCGGTTTACGGTTCCCCTTCTCCTGCTAAAACTGATCATCTGAAATCAAAGATAGTAGGCTATCATGAGGTTAAGTGTATGCGAAACAGATTGGCGATCGCCGTTTCCGAAAATTGTTCATAAAAAAAAACGGCACATGGAACTGAAGTACGAAAATTCGGTGAAAAAACTCAGTTATTGTAATTTGTTTTTAAACAATTTTGGTTATTTTTGAAAAATGCGTCAATAGTCATTCTGTTAACAACGGCTTAATGCGTCACTGTGCCAAATCTCAAATGAATCTGTCGATCGGTTCTCGAGATATGACGAGCACCGTTTTGTATTCAAATGACCATGGACTTTTTTCAGGATGATTTTCGTGCTTATTTCATCTTTCTCAGCTCGAGAAATTTTGTGCGTGTACATTATTAGTTATTACAATATAGTAAGAAAAAAATGCATGAAACAATGGTTCCTCAAGGTTGTCTCTGATTAGTTAAGTCGATCATTGTTTCGCACTCGACGAGGGCGCTCATTGAGGGGCGCAAGTGCAGCATTGGCCGCCCTCTACCAACACCCACTGAATAACACCCACTAATTTGTAGAGGTGTTGTTGCCTCTACCCCGTGACTGAAAGCTTTATATTTCTTTGTAAATTTTAAAGATATCGACTTGAAACTTTCAGAATATATTCTTCAGCCTTCATACTACAATAATATACAAAAAAAAATTATCGAAAATTTTGAAGATTTTAGGTGGATGTAGTAGCTCTTTAATGTAGTTTAAACATTTCATGTCAGTAGCTTGTCTACACTCTGGCTCATTTTTTTGTAATGTAAATTAGCTGCTTTATAAATTAGTCACAAGTGGACATCACATTAGTCACAAATGGTTAGGACATCAACCAACAATTTTATATTAACTAAAATTTATTCATTGACCGCCTGCTATCTGCTGCTCTATTTCTTACTTTTAAGGAAATGTAGTGTAAATCACCCAAAAAGTCTGAGGAATTATAAAAGAAGTCTGAGGATGGACTGAATAAATCGAAACTAATCTACGCCTGTGCAATTTATATATGTTTATCAGGAGCATACAATCTATTAGTGTCACTGTCCATTACTTAATTATATATATTTACGAGAGTTGGGGGATAGCCTATAGTTATAAGTGCGTTATAATAGTATACAGAGTAACAACGAATTCATTTTACAAGATTCCATTTAATAGTACTTTAAGTTAGAAATTTAAAATGTGGCTTGAATATATAACTCATTGAGCGTCACATTTAAGTCAAAAAGAATTCTATATCACTTTGTCTTTTCCGGAACTAGACCTAATCCAAAAATCTTAAATGGAACCTGCATATTTTTACATACAGTATTGGACATAATGCTTGGAACTTTTGCAATTTTAAAATAGTTAATTAATTATGTTACATATGCATTATTTATATTTATTAATAGTTAGCTAAGGTCATCATCATGAGGTCATCAGTCCTAAGACTGGTTGGACGTTAACCTCCAGCTTCTCCTATCTTGTGCTAACCTACGCATTTCGCTAATTGTGCTATATCCTACATCCCTTACTACTTGCGAGCAGTAGTCTAATCTCGGCCTACCTCTGCCTTTCTTCACTCCTATTTCTGCCTCCAAAATATCGCGGACTATTCCCCCATGTCTCAGCAAGTGGCCTACCATTCTATCTCTTCTCTTCTTTATGTTTTTCCACATACTTCTTTTCTCGCCGACTTTCTCTAATACTTCTTCGTTTCTAACCCTATCAGTCCACGGTATTTTCATCATTCTTCGGTAACACCACATCTCAAAAGCTTCTAATTTCTTCCTACTTGCTTCCCCTACCGTCCAGGTTTCGCAACCATATAGTGCCGTGCTCCATACATACGTTTTCAAAAATCTCTTCCTTGTTTCTAAGTTTATTACCCCCGAGCATAAAATAGCTTTCTCTTTGTTAAAAGTTATTCGACCCTGCGCTATTCTTTGTTTTATATCTTTATCGCCTCTTCCATCCCAATTTATTTTACTTCCTAAATAAGTGAAGTCTTTAACTTCGTCCAATCTTTCATTATTAGCTAAGGTGTTTTGGGTAAAAATAAGTGCACTTATAATTTGGTTCAAAGTATATTATTATTTTGAGACAAGAAAATAAAAAATAAATGGGACAAAACGGTTGGAATAAAAACGATTTTTCTAAAAACTCATTACGTAATTAGTTTTTTTTTTAATTTGGTGTGCCCTAATAATATCCTTTTGCCCTAATCACACCTGCACACCTCTTCGGCATAGATTCGATTAAATGTTCAACAACATTTCTGTCAATGCTATTTCTGCCATTTTTTAAAAAGTTTAGTTGCATTTTTTACATTTTCCGCTGGATTCTTCTATTAGCTAACTCCCATAGATTTTCTATGAGGTCTAGATCGGAGCTTTGTGCCGGCCACTTCAAAACATTTATTTTTCACATGATAATCACTTTTTTACAAGCTTCGACGCGTGTTTTGGGTCGTTATCGTGCTGGAAAATAAAATTTATCGGCATGGTTGCAAATGTGTAGGATTATAGTACACCTCTAAGAATGTCTCTGTAGATAAAACGATCCATCTTTCCATGTAAACAAATGTAATAGACCCATACCACACCACGAAAAAAACCCACGCCATAACAGATTCTCCGCCATGTTTTACGGTTGGGCAAAGATACTTTTTATTTAATCGCTGTCCCTTAGGACGCCGTATGTTTGATTTCATCACTGCCAAACAAGTTAAATTTAGACTCATCACTAAATACGATCCTTTTTTCCAATCCCTAGTAGTCCAATTGACGTGATCCATTGCAATCGCAAATCGTGCTTTAACGTTCTTTTTACTTAGTAATGGTTTTCTTAAGGGTCTATGGCTCAGAAGACTTTGTTCGGCTAACCTACGCCTTATTGTTCTGTCGCATATACCGGATGGTGTAGTTTCTTCAAGTTTCTGCAGAATTTTCACTGAAGACAAATGGATCATTTTGGGATAAACGAATAATTTTTTTATTCAGGCGTGCAGTTATCTTTCTAGGCCTCTCTGGACTTTTACTTGGAAGCACATTACCGCACACTTTCAATCTTCACACTTTTCTTATAATTCGAGACATACTGTTTTTTCGTACATTAAGTCTTCTTGATATTTTACTTTGCCAAATCCCTTCTTTATAATAATTAATAATTTCATTGCGAAAATCTACAGAAAGTGCTTTTTCTTTCGCCATTATAGAAAATATCGGTATGCTTTACTGTTCATCTTCTTAACACTCTGACTCTCTTAAGTACATACCACGAAATATTTTAATACTATATAAAAAATTCCAATCTTTTTGTCCGAAAACAAAATAAAAATATGTTTTTGTTTTCTTTTGTTATCTTCAAATACCAGCAAAAATTCTGTACTGTAGGAAATATTCTAATAATCCGAGAGGTTTTTCGGATATTTATTTAATACATTTTTTGTACAAATTTATTTTGTTCTAACTATTATGTCCAGTACTGTAATTAGAACTGAAGCTTAAAATATAGAACTGAATTTTCAAAAAATGTTACGAATACGATCAACTTGCCTTTATTAAATTGTCGTACTACAAAGGAGACCCAAACTCGCAATATTCCTTAAAGAAAGGACCAACAGAGGCCTCAAAAACTGTACACAATATAAAAAATGACACATCCCATACGTAATATATCTTTCGCCATTAACGGTCTCTCTTATTCATTTCTTCCTCTATTGTCCGCGTTTGTTTTGTGCGGAACACAAAGGCGCATATTCCCGAGATTAACCTTGTAAATACGCCTATTGAACGGCCACAAAGGCACGACTTACGTCTAGGGAACAGATAGACATTCTTTGTTGTAAACTGGGTTATTCCATATTTATTTCGCGAAAAGGCATTAGAGCCCCGCACTGCTAAGCGAGAAATGTAAATGCGTATGTATGAATACGTCAGAATGAATGGAAATTGAGATGCTCTGATGGCTGGCAAAAGTGCAAAATCGCGTTTCGGGCATAAGAACTTTTTTGATGTACTATATAGATATACGAGGTCTGTTCAAAAAGTAGCGGGAATTTTGTAATTTCGCGAGTTGTATTAGTCCGATTCGCGCAATTTTTTTCGTTGTTGTGTTGGTAAACATGGAAGTACTGAAACGTGTCATAACAGGTGATGAAACATGGGTTTATGATATAGCAGTTTTGAAACTTGCTCCTATTCTTGACGAACAGTATGTCTGTTACGCTCAGTATCGTAAGTTGCATTACTTTTACGCGGTTTCTATTCGTAACATTCTTTTATATATATATATATATATATATATATATATATATATATATATATATATATATATATATATATATATATATATATATATATTGACCAATTATTTAGAATGAAAATATGTTAATAGGTACTAAAAATAAACAGTTTTAAAACCTTAAAACGGACATTTCCGCACGTAGAACATCTATATCTCGAAATAGAGTGGCCGAGAAAAAATAAACCAACAAATAAATGCAGAATATGTGTTTTATGCGACAGTTTTACTTTTTTCAATTTTTCTCAAATAGTCCACCATCGTGCTTTCTCATGACCCATGGACAAGGTGGGGTGTGTCTTATCCACCTCAAAATCAATAGATGTCGTCTGCTAGACGTCCTTAATCAGAATCAGTTGAAACCCGATCGATCCGACACGATTTAATTGAGTGATCGTGCTAACAAAAATAATTTCTCAAATAATCAGCCATTGTGCTTTCTCATGATCCATGAACATGGTAGGGTGTGTTCTATCCACCACAAAATCAATAGGTGTCGTCTGGGAGACGTCTCCGATCACAATCAGTCAAAACCCGATCTATCTGACACACTTTAGTTGAGTTATCGTGTTAACAAAAAAAAATTCTGAAATAGTCCACCATCGTGCTTTCTCATGACCCATGGACATGGTGCGGTGTGTCCTATCTACATCAAAATCAATAGGTGTCGTCTGGGAAACCTCCCCCATCAGAATCAGTCAAAACCCGATCGATCCGACACGATTTAGTTGAGTTATCCTGCTAACAAATACAATTTCTCAAATAGTCCACCATCGTACTTTCTCATGACCCATGGACAGTTTCGGGTGTGTCCTATCCACCTCAAAATCAATAGGTGTCGTCTGGGAGACGTCCCTTATCAGAAACAGTCAAAACCCGATCGATCCGACACGATTTAGTTGAGTTATCGTGCTAACAAGAATAAATGCCGACGACAACGACATACACGCACACAAAATGGTTTAAAAACCATTTTTCTTTTGGTTTTTAGGCCGAAAAACGAGAAATATACCCTAGAAAAAAAATTTTGTACACAATTACATTACTTTTCCGAGTATAGTGGAGTGCGGAAAAGTAAAAATAGTAGTTAGTGTCAAATTCACAATGTCTTTGTTAACTCTCTAACACGATTTTTAAAAAGCAAAATTCCAGACGGTGAATGAATCAGCAAAACCTTTATATTGCTGCTCTTCTGTTAAAGTTGGCACTAGCAAGTTCATTTTTTAGCAAACATTCCACAAAAGTATAAAAATGAAAACCCCTCCTTCATTTTACATCAGGTTTACAGAATTTGGCAAAATAATAGATTATTCTGAACTTTAACGTAAATTAACATCATTTCTTAAAGTATATTTATCAACAAAAAACATTTATTGTATTTCTTTGCTTTCAAAATGATCTAGAAAGAGTTATTGGTGGATTACTTAAAACTGGATTACTGAGGGTATCGTTCCGAAGAGTGAAAATCTATATCGAAAAATTTAGTGTTCACATTCATGTTTCCTTTAGTTATTTATTATAATGGACGCAACCTGCAGCTTCAATTAAAAATAAAGCAGAAATATTGTAGTGTTTTTTTACGGTCTCGATTTATTCAACAGGCCCATTGGAATAGATTATTTAAGACAATAATTGCTCGGGTATACAAAGCTAAAGAACACCTGTGAAAGAGCGTTCAATAGATAATGTTAGTTCCTGGCGATAATACTAATCCATGCTGGTGTTATCGAATACTATCACGATGGTATTAGGTAATAAATATCTCATGAAAATATGCTATGTTTACTGACTTGTTAAGATTATATGATATCTGCTAAATCTTATAAAAATGTTTATGGGCGGAATCACACTTATTCATTACTTTTAAAACTGCTAAAATAAAATTATACATATACAAAAAAAAATTATACCTACATATTAAAATCAAACAGAACGTATCTAAAGACCAGTACTGGAGTAGGTTGGAACCTTTGGTGTGAAGATAACAGTGACTTAGTTTTCCACAAAACACTACAACCGACGCGCGTTTCGCCAACAAAGTTGGCATCATCTGAAGATGATTGAAATAGTAGTTAATCTATAATCAATCATCTCCAGATGATGCCAACTTTGTTGGCGAAACGTGCGTCAACTGTAGTATATAGTGTTATGGTGTGGAAAACTAAGCCAGTGTTATATAAAGACTATTTCAGATGTAATCATGTGACGGCATCAGTTTCATACTAATATCAACTTCCAAGACAAGCTGTGTTATATATGAATATGCTAAAATGGTGTATTTGCAAAAATAAATTGAGACAGGGTCACAGAGTTCATTAAATAAGCGATTGTAAGAAACAACCAATTCCCTTCTTTTTGAGATTTTTATTAGTATTATAATATAGAATAAACAGTTTTAAAATCTTAAAACGGACTGTTCCGCACGTAGAACATCTTTATCTCGAAATTGAGTGGCCGAAAAAATAATAAACCAACACATAAATGCAGAATATAATTATGTTTTATGTGACAGTTTTACTTTTTTCAATTTTTCACAAATAGTCCACCATCGGCATCGTGCTTTCTCATGACCCATGGACAGAGTGGGGGTGTCCTATCCACCTCAAAATCAATAGATGTCGTCTGGTAGACGTCCCTAATCAGAATCAGTCGAAATCCAATCAATCCGACACGATTTAATTGAGTGATCGTGCTAACAAAAAAAGTTTCTCAAATAGTCCACCATTGTGCTTTCTCATGACCCATGGACAGGGTGGGGTGTGTCCCATCCACCTCAAAATCAATAGATGTCGTCTGGTAGACGTCCCTAATCAGAATTAGTCGAAATCCAATCAATCCGACACGATTTAATTGAGTGATCGTGCTAACAAAAAGTTTCTCAAATAGTCCACCATTGTGCTTTCTCATGACCCATGGACAGGGTGGGGTGTGTCCTATCCACCTAAAAATCAATAGATGTCTTCTGGTAGACGTCCTTAATCAGAATCAGTCAAAACAAAATCCATACGACACGATTTAGTCGAGTTATCGTGCTAACAAGAATAAATGCCGATGACAACGACGACAACGACACACACACAGCAAAGATATTTTTAAAAACCATTTTTTTTATTTTTAGGCCGAAAAACTAAAAATAAACGCTAGAAAAACAAAATGTTTTCCATTTTTCTTTACACGATTACATTACTTTTTTGCTCTAGTATAGTTGAGTGCGGAAAAGTAATATTATTCGATGAATAAACACCCATAAATAATAGCACCCTATGCGAAATTTTAACGATTCCATTGAAAAAATAAACATTCTAAGCCAAATATGAAAATAATTTCACAAATAATTCGGGATTTTTAAAGAATGCTTAAAAAAACCTTGGCATCATTCTTCTCAAAACTAAGCGCTTTAGGAATACACTTGTAATTAGAGAGATTGCCACCATAGGCTTCTAAAGATTTCCAGAATTATCAAGATTAAACCTGAATCACTCTGTATACTAATAGAGTAGAAATACGTCACCGGAGATATTTTTTATCTACCAATTAGCCGGTGTTAGGCGACCAGCTATTCCAGTCCCTAATAATAAAAAGTAACAGCTGTCCCTTCGTTTCACGATCCGAAGGGTTTTGGTAGTCGTTCATTCACAGATAGAACGTAGGTAGGAATGTCATCCCTTGTTATAAGAAAAACGAAGGTCTAAACTAGAGGTGTCGAACAGAATTCATTACCTAATCAAAAGATATTGCATATATTAAGAGAAAATCGATACTTTGGGTCTCGACAATATACCTTCATAGCAACTATGAATTTTTTATCACAGTGAAAAGAGATCTTAAAATGAAACTGAATAAATAAAGTAATGAGTAAAGCTGCAGGCCACCGCAGACAAAATACCTTCGCGTATATTTGAGATATTTCAATCGATGTAGGTACAAGCAATCCAGTTTAGCTTTGTCGAATAAAGAATCATTCCCACAGTTTTGAAACAAATATAATCAATCCTAAATGGAAAATGTCCAACCCAAGTGTGTTGAAAAAATTAGAGGGAGCCTTGAAAATAAAATTAAATCCCAAATACACGCAAAGTTAGCCATGGAAGAGATAACAGATTCTAAAATAAATACCGTAGTCAACGTACATACACTTGATCCGCTTCGACAGTCATCTGCGTATTTACTACTGCTCAGCTCGTCAAGAATAGGAACAAGTGTGAGAGTAAAAAGATGCATTTTACGCGCAGCCAGATCGAACTCTGTGTACATTCGCATTGCATTCACTTTGTACTCTGCAAAGGTCTCAATTCGACTGAGTAAAAAAGATCAGGCTATTTACTGCGCACCTCGTGGGCAGTTCGATATCGCAGTTTTGAAACTTGTTCCTATTCTTGGCGAGCTGTACTTTGTAATACTTGCATAGTGAATTAATGATGAGTTATTACAAATAGCAGACGACGTACACTGTTACAGATTTACATGACAAGAAAGTATGTTAGAGAACAATTTTACAACACAATAAAGAAACATCCAGATTTCATTCGATTATGATATATTTATAGATACAATGCCAACACGGATGCATGCACAATGCCACACGGATAACTTTAGCCACAATTTTAAACATGTAAATATTACATCTTTAGATGTCGAATGGTCATTTGCTTTATGTAAGACAATATTTTCACCGCACAGGGCATCGCTCACAGAAACAACTTCACAGATATACGCAATGCAGTGTTTGTCCTGTGCAGGCCCGCCTTATCTCTTTTTACTGTGATGGTATAAAAAAAAACACCCAATTAAATGCGTTAACAAAGGAAGAAAATGTGTTTCTATGTAAAAAAATAAAATATTTTTTGTTAATTTCCTTGGGCTTCTCTAATTATTCTCGATCATATTTGAACGCTCCTCGTACATTGAACGCATTGTATAATCGATTCGAGTTTACACAGATATAAGATTCCGCTTTATATAGAAAATATAAAAAAGTCTGTCAACAAACTGTTACATCGTAGAGCAGCAGACGCATTGTTAAATATTATTTTTAATTATTATCACGTTGCTTTTATCAGTTTTAGGCAGCATAAATATATATTTAATTACATGTCTGATACTAATTTAAAATTTGTTGCTTATCAACGATTTCAAATACAGATAAGCTTCACAAGGCCCTGTCAAACAATGTTTGCTTTACTTTCTCGAAGCTGACAATACGTTTACATCAGTAGCGAATTTTTGAGGAGGCACAAAGAAAATTATGGGTGTTACGTTTGCTTATCGTTCTTATCAATTTTCACTTATTCATTTTTTCGGCGCGGTTGTTTATTAGAGTTTCAATGGAGTCGGTAACGGTTTCAAGAAACCACAAAAAAGCAGCATTTTTGTAAATAATTGGATGTACGAAAATACCGCAAATAGGATGATGGAGGCAAGCATGGATGAATATAAAAATGTACGATGTGAATCGGATGGACCGGACGTGAATGTGGTAACAAATATGTCGGATTAATGTGTCCCAACAATATTTTATTTCTCCGTCAATACGTAGAAGCGCATTGCAGTGTTCTGAAAACTACTGCATATGGGTATACAAATTATATGTAAAAAATTAATCGATATCCGATTTCCCAGAACTATACAGTATGTCATTAAAGTTTGGAGCAAAATTCTTTGATTACATCGGGAAACAGTCAATTTGTTGCCAGGAATTTAAGAGTTAATTTTGCGTAAATTACTACCCCTGATTCTTAAAATGGTATTATTTTTTCTTGATTGGCTCTAGTTTCTGAAATAAATACATGATGAATATTAATGCAAAGTAAGAAAAACAAAATAAAATAAGAAATTTCTCTTGTTTTGATTTTTTTATATATGAAATCTAACTAGAAAATAAATAATAATTGATGCAGAAGATATTTAAAAAATTTTATACGATTCTTTTTACATTTTTGTTGTGAACAGTCCCTCTGCAGACAGCAACAGTAATATGCTACCATGTGACATATTTTGAGTTACAGATACATAACTAAACCATGCATCAGATTCTACAACGATCATATATCTGTTAAAATTTGGATCTTTTTACCAGTTTTCGAATTTGGGGACCGTCATTTGTACTTGCAATACGCCGAAGCGGACAGTCTTAGACATCGTGCATTAGAATAGATGAACAAAATTTATGAACTTGGATTGCGACCGCAGGGCAATGATACACGAAAAAGGCCGACGCATATCGGCGTCGCGGACCGCCTTCCAAATTTTATTCTCTCACCTCGTCAAATTCTCAATACATTTTTATTCTGGTCCCACTCCACTCCTAGTCAATCCGTATATGCTTAGAGAATGACGGCCATCTTTATGAACACCTATTAATTTAATTCCTATTCAATTGCTTCCTGTTCGATGTTCATTTTATTATTGTGTCTTGCCATTTGATCATTTATTTATTGTTTATTCTTAAGCTATTGGTTCGTTATTGAATAAGGGTTTCATAATAACATAAGCAAACAAGTACTTTGTGATTGGACTTTCTTTGACTTCTTGGCTTAGTTCCATACCACAAACTATAGAAACGCTGTTTTTTTGTTTCCATCCCGCACAAGCATTTATAAATGTACATTATACAATATTTTGTAGTTTTTAAAACCTAGAGTCTATAAAATTAAATTTTGCCTCAATCTTTGCGGTGCCCCTGGTTTAATCGGTTTGAAATGTACACACTAGTGTGGGGGATTTACCGAAACAGTTGGCTGGTGAGGATATTCCGGTTTTATACTATTCGAGTATTTACATAGTCGCTGTAGTACGTTTTTAATGCGTGTACGTTTACTCGTGACATCGCGTTGTTTTTATTTTCTTTTAAAAATACCTACAAGTTGTAAAAATAGAGCAAATATATTTTGTTATAAACTTAACAACTGATTCAAAAAACGTTATTTATACAAATTTGGTTGATCCGCAAAAAATTCTTTCACTTCATATTAAATTAGGATTACTGAAGCAATATGTAAAAGATGGATAAAAAATGGGAATTGTTTTAAGTACTTAAGTGGCAATGTTCCATTTCTTTCTGAAGAAAAATTAAACGAAGGCATTTTCCTAGGACCGCAAATAAGAAAATTAGTGCAGGACCACCAGTTGGAAGAAACAATGACAGAAACTGAAAAAGAATCTTGGATACCTAGGCTTTAAAAATGCAACAAAAAATATTTTATTTTTATTTAATTTTTTTTAACTGAAAACTTTTCAGCATTCAAATTGTCGAAAAAATTTCGCACCTTAGAAAAAATAGTCACCCCTACTTTAAATAAGTGAATTTAACGTTACGAATTTAGAACACCCTGTATATATCCCCGAAAATGGAAAGTAACGTCTAACAATTCACGATGAAT
This sequence comes from Rosalia funebris, assembly GCA_037954035.1. Classification (NCBI taxonomy): domain Eukaryota; kingdom Metazoa; phylum Arthropoda; class Insecta; order Coleoptera; family Cerambycidae; genus Rosalia; species Rosalia funebris. The sequence continues at coordinate 15,833,598 of JAZFAV010000039.1, read as the reverse complement.
ATTTAAAAATTGGGCTACTAGGTGGCGATCGGTATTATGACGGCGATCTAATTTTAATTATTATAACCCCGCGCATGAGAGGGCGTCGCCCATCGCGAACAGTCGTGGGCGGCCGACGTTGTTCAAATCTAGATTTTTCCTTAGACTAGTATGGGATTTTCCGTTTTAATTTACTACCTGACAGAAAATACCCGAAACGGATTATTGATTCGATCCGTCGATAAAAGAAATAGTTCCTACATCCGACAGAACTTAATAACAGGTTTTTTTCTTTCAGGGAAGTTCATTATTGAACAGTAATAAATAAATAATAACTTGAGCGTAACTCATGGACGATCAATCGAGCAAGTGTATAAATCTTCCATGTCATAGATTTCGTATAAAATAGAAATAATGTGCAATCCTACAAATATTAAAAATATATATACAGGACGGAACCCTTTTACGGAATGTTGCATGTCACTAGGAAAAAATGTGCAACCCTACCAGAACCTAAAATATATATACAGGGTGACAACCATTTACGGAATCTTCCAATTGTCATACATTTCGTATATACTGTGCAAGCCTACCAGGTTTAAAAAAGTATATATATATATATATATATATATATATATATATATATATATATATATATATATATATATATATATATATAGGGCGATATTACTCAAACCGGAATACAGTTATTCTTATATTGAGATTTCTAAAAAGCTCATGAAGAGAGCAGACAGTAAAATGCAATGACATAAAGGGTCTTTCAATAAGGACGCTCGATTTTTAAATCTAAATAAAACAAATTGCGTGTGAGATATCCACTCAATATTTCTGTATTTGAAAGAATATTTTATGGCATTAAGTATCAAATATAACGTCATTCAGATGTCCGCCGCGGTTTTGCTTGCTGTCTGAATATCCTGGATGGTGTTCGTCAAGTTGACTTCGAGGGCGTCAATTGTTTGCGGCTTATTCGCATAGACCTACGATTTAAGATAATCCCAAAGGAATAAGTCTAAAGGCGTTAAATCGCACGATCTCGGTGGCCAGTTTCTATATCCGGTATCTATATCATCCAGTTTAAGCCACAAGAAGTTACTTATCATGGATCTGTAGTGCTCGTCGTTGACGGTTATGGCAATACCAGTTTCGTTTTGGAAGAAGCACGGACCGATGATTCCGCCAGACCAAAATCCGCACCAAAGAGTGACTTTCTCGGAAGGCATTTGCTGCTGGTGTGTCTCGTGTGGATTGGTATTGTCCCAAATCAGACAATTTTGCTTGTTCACATATCCATTCACCCAAAAATGTGTCTTGTCGCTAAATATTAGCAAGAAAACCATTGGAATAGGTATAGGGAAAGTTATAGCGAATTGATGCAGAATCAAATTCTGCATGCGATCATCCAATAATATACAGGGTGTCACATTTGAAATAATGACCTTTTTCAACTTTGAAAATGATGTAATTGGTGATAAAATTTTGAACACCCTGTTTGCGATAAGTTAATTGTCAATGTGGATTTCGAGTCCAGAAATTCCGAATTCTAAGTTTTTTCTAACCACGAAAACTTCTAACGAACGGTTACCGTGAGGAACCCTGTATAGGGGGACTGAAACATATGTACATATATTTTTTTCTGTTTATTTCTGTTCGATTATAGTAAAAAAGCATAAATACAAATAAGAAATATCAAAATTATAACGGTCGGAGATGAATGGTTATAAAAAAATTATTGACTGGTTCTTAAAAATTGTTGTCATATATTAATAATAACATTATTTACTTCATGTTTTAGTAATTCTTTTGTATTACTTGGGATATGAGGAATGTATATATAAAATTATGCCAGAAACTATCTTGAAGCCCTGTAGAGTCGTCCAAACAGACCATTGTGTGTATTTAGAATAGGCTCGACATAATTTGATACAACATTATTTATTTTTACTATTATTTGAAACATTCTAAGTATGTATTATTTCAAACACTCTGTATGTATTAAAACAAAATTATTATTATTATTTAACTTATATCACTTAAAAACATATTGTTTCTTTATGTACGATTGGTTAATTGTACGATGTTCTAATTATCACATCTAATAATTTTAAATAACGAAGTTATTTCAAAAATAATGGTACGAGTAAAACAGAACATCTCGTGTGTTCTGAAATGTTCTTTATATAGGCTCCCCATAATTTTATAAAAGTTTTCATTGAAACGTTATCAGTGCGTATTAGTTAAAACACCCTGTATGTATCCGAAAATTTGTTTCAGTTTTAACTTATGCATAATTATTTGTTTAAGGTTTTTTTAAACTAATTATGGCACAGAAATATTTTCTCAAAAATTACCCCACTTCCTCCTAGCATTCGAGCATTTCTGTCTAATTTCTAGACGTGGCAACGATGTCTGGCAACCTAAGCCTTACGTCTAGTCAAACACACTTGTTGAGAGCAAGCTTTCGTCTCGGTTTATAAAAACCGCTGTCCAAGGACCCTGGCACATTTTTGGCGAAAAGAAAAAATTTGGCAGTATTGTTTTTACGTCGCGTACGTCGTTCTAACGGCCAAGTGCAAATGTACCGCATTTTAATCGTCACGCTGTCATTTATTTTCTAATTTACACCCAAAACATAAAATATAACGGTTAGTTTGCGTGGGCAGATGTTGGGTGGGAATGGGGCAATTTCCTCGTCGCTTAATTCTTGAATCTCATTTGGACAATTTTAAATGTAAGTACTTCACCACATACTATGGACATTGTATAACGCCTTTATGAAATGCTGGGAAGCTATAAACAGTAGTCAGATTTTAGTTCAAGATTTACCAAGTATGTAACCAAGTATGAAACCGGAATTTGGCCATACATGGCCTAGCTGCTCATGTATCGTAGTTACCGTCATACCGCGTAATTGGCGCCATTTTCTTGTTTTGACAGCTGATAAAGGTTTTCATCTCACAACAATACAAGCTTCATACAACGACATCGTTTTTACCATAATAACTTTGAACATGTCGAATCTTGTGCCTGAAAACTACAATTTGAGGACAGCATTGATTTTCTGTTACCATTTGAAGGAGAGTTGCTGCAGAATCGCATCGAATGCTTGTCGAAGCCTACGGTGAGCACGCTCTTGGTAAATCACAGTGCTTTGAGTGGTTTAGAAAATTCAAAAGTGGCAATTTTGACGTGAGAAACGAAGAATGTGGAAGACCACCGAAAAAGTTTGAAGATAGCGAATTGCAAGCACTGTTGGACGAGAATGACGCTCAAACGCTCAAAACTCGCGGATCAATTAAATGCGACACGAGAGGCGATGTCTATACGGTTGAAAGCCATGGGAATGATCCAAAAGATGAGAAAATCGGTTCCACATAAACTGAATGAAAGACAGCAAACCAAAGAAAAACCGAAAAACCATTTGCGAAATGCTGCTCGCTAAGTACAAAAGAAGGTCACTTCTCCATCGAATTGTGACTGGCGATGAAAAGTGGATATATTTCGGGAATCTTCAGCGTAGATAATCATGGGTAACTCCAACCATCGACATCGACTGCAAGACCAAATCGCTATGGACGGAAGGCAATGCTCTGTGTTTGGTGGGATCAGAAGGGTGTGATCTATTATGAGCTATTAAAACCAGACCAAACCGTTAATACTGAACGCTACCGACAACAAATGATCGATTTGAAACAAGCTTTGCGTAAAAAATAACTAGAATATCAAAAAAAGGCAACAGTCATTTTGCTTCATGATAATGCGCCATCACACGCAGCAAAACCGGTCAAGGAAACGATTGAGGCGTTTAGTTGGGAAATACTTTCGCATGCGGCTTATTCACCAGACTTGGCTCCGTCCGATTACTACTTATTTGCATCGATGGGACACGCATTTACTGAGGCAAGGCTTCACTTCTTACGAAAATGTACGAAAATGGCTCGATGACTGGTTTGCCGCAAAAGAGCAAGAATTTTTTAGCATGGAATCCACAAATTGTCAAGGAGATGGGGAAAATGTATAGCTAGCACTGAGCAATCCTTCGAATAAAATATTTTTTATTATTTTCATACAATGAACGTGTATTTGCTATATAAAAAATTCCTGTTTCATATTCACACACTTGATAGTATTAAGTTAGTAACCGCAGAGGGTATATTATAGAAATTTACGTATAATGCCTGTATGAAAAATTACTACACAGTATATCCTCAGATGGGTAGTGCACTCTTGACAAAAATTGTAAAAAATTTCAAAGTCTAAAATTATCCTTAAGCCAAGTGATCCAATTTTTTTTAAGTAGGTAAATTAGTTATTCCATCTTTTGGTTCCAAATTATTCAGTGCATAGTTAACACAAACAGATATTTTGGACACTTTGACACTGATCGAATAATAAAATAATGATGTTAATTAAATTTGAATTACACCTATGGTTCTTGAAAATTATTGAATACTTCTAGTTTTAATATAATTCATTTCTTACATTTTAATGTGTATTTTGCTTTGAGAAAACCATATTTCTCTCTATGTTAATTAAATATAAAAGAAAAAGTTTAATTGTTTTTCATAATTTGTATCTTCATAAAATAAAATTGCTACAAAATTCCATACGTTATTATGCAGTAAGCATATCAGCAAATAAAAATATATACGTTGAATAGAATTGGTTGCCTTTACATATTATTTATTTTTTTATTTAATTTAAATAGTTCACTTTACAATTAGGTTCTCCGTGTTAAAAATAATATCAGCAGTCATCACTATGCGGCTAGGAGTATCCCTGAGATTGAAAAAATAAACAAAGCATTCAGATAACTGACACGTAAAAATTATCAGGAAAGTCCTATCTTTTGTAGTTACTTTTTTAAAGCATTTACATTTCAAAATTAAGCTGTTATGCAAAAGGTCCTTATCTTCAAGTAGTTCCATTAGCCTTTTCTTTTTATTCTCTATTCCATATAGAACATATTAGTGATCCTTGTATGTATTAGGAGGTGTCCACTACATACTCATAGACGAAAAGCAACAAAAAACAATTCTAGATCAAAACTGTTGAAGAAATATTAGACCACTGTACTAATTAATTTTTTCTGGTACTGTAATTGTCAAGCTGATTTTGCCAGACAGAATTTTTAAAAATTGTATTTACTAAATGAATAAAGTATGAATAAAAGAGGGACGCTCGAAAATTTGTTAGGTTATAGTTGCCATGTTATTAAAGCAACATCTGTCAAATCTATTGTGAATTATTCAGTAGTGTATGGCAAATCATCATGGAAAGTTATAGCGTTGAACAACGTGTGCAAATCATCAAATTTTATTTTCAAAATCAGTGCTCCGTTCGAAAAATATTCCGCGCATTATGCATTTCTATCCTCACCACAACCGTCCCGCCGAATCGACTATTTGACGTTTGATGGCCAAATTCGAGTCAACCGGTTTGATAAATAACACCAAAACGCAAGGTCTGCTGAAAACAGCGCTGCTGTGCGTGAGAGTGTACGGGAAACAGTAAATTTTTCGTCGTTCACAAGAACTTGCCTTTCTGCGACTTTAACTTGGCGAATTTTGCGTCGGGACTTGGGTCTGCACCCGTATAAAATCCAACTGATCCAGGAACTTAAGGTAAACAATCACGCCATGTGTTCGCTGATTGGGTTCTGAAGCAGTTAGAAGTTGATCCAAATTTCGCCAAAAAAATTATCTTTAGCGACGAGGCCCATTTTTGGATGAATGGATATGTGAACAAGCAAAATTGTCGGATTTGGGACGATACCAATCCACACGAGATACACTAGCATTCCGAGAAAGTCACTTTTGGTGCGGATTTTGGTCTGGCGGAATCATCGGCCCGTACTCCTTCCAAAACGAAACTGGCATTGCCATAACCGTCAACGACGAGCGCTGCAGATCCATGATAAGCAACTTCTTGTGACCTAAATTGGATGATATAGATACCGACGACATGTAGTTCCAACAGGACGGCGCTGGAGGTTCCCACAGGACAGGAGGACGCCTTTAGACTTCTTCCTTTGGGGCTTAAGTCGCAAGGTATATGCGAATAAGCCGCAAATAATTGATGCCCTCTAAGTCAACTTAACGAACGCCGTCCAGCAAATTCAGCCAGATTTATGCGACGTATTCCGGAAGTCCAGGAATTGGACTTCCGGAATACGTGCCACCAAGCAAAGCCGCGGTGGACATTTGAACGACGTTATATTACATACTTAATGCCATAGAATATTGAATTGTTTCTTTCTTACATTATTGATTATTCCTGCTTTGGGGTACGGTCTCATTAAAAATGTTTGAAGTGAGAAGCCTTCATCACCTACCAGAACATGAGGAAGAGGGGTGCTTGTACCCGGAAGTGGCTTCGAAGGTAGAATAACTTTTTCATCAATGTATTCTCGATAGAAAGTAGAATTTTCAAAAATTGCGTTGCCGCTATGACGTCCATAACTCCATATATAAAAAAACTTGTAGTATGGATCAACTATATCGACATACGAAAAATATTAAAAAAACCGATCTTCATATTATGATTTTAGTTCAATACATAAGCGATGGTATTCCCCAAAATGTTCTGTCCTCGCATTGATATAATGCACCCAATAACGTCTTTTCGTTCTATTATTTCGTAATGCTAATAGAAGAAGGAGTTGCTCCTCGTCAGAACTACTCATTTTCTCCCAAAATCTATTAAGAAAAAAAACAAGAAGGCTGTGTGTTCGCCTGAAAGCAAACACAATACTGGATCGCTCACAAAGATATCGCACTGTATATGACAGTGCCATATCGCTGACCGCTGCGACGATCGCACGATCGCCGCCTGCGGCGATAGATCGTGTTCTGTGTGGCCGAGCCTTTAGACGTCTTAGCAATTTTCTCTCGTCTTACCGTTTCAGAAACATCTTGTTTTCTGTATATCTCAAAGATAATTTCGCAGAACTAAATATTAATGTAATAAAATTATATTTTATATCTTTACATCGCATAAAGAAAAGCATGTACACTGGACATTCTTCTTGGAGTCTGTGACTAATCAGTACTAATCACACAAATTGCTTTTTGTCTGTTATGACATCGATCCAAGGCATATATACGTAGACAATCTCGGCCACATTATCAAATCGTTACATTCCATTAAATCTACTCATATAATTTATATGAATAAACACCTAGGCGTTCATGACTCATCGCCAATTCGTTTTGTTTTGTAGCAATTAATCTTCCTCTAACGGAGCTAGTCAAATGAATTGTCTATACGTTGGATAGAAAATGCTAACTATGTATAGCCGAATTATCTCTTAATTAAAATTGATTAAACGCGAAAATGGGGTAATTTCCTATGGTTTTCCTAAAACTAATATAATCCATATTATCACTAATATCACAGGTGTTTTTTTGTGGAGCCTATATCTCCAGGTTTTTTCCAACTCTCGGAAATTATAAGAATTACCAGGATTACAAGAACTATACAAAATGACTTGGGAATTGACTATTACGCACAGTGCGGTTTAAAGTACGATATTATTTTTAAAACATTTTAATTTCGGTTATGTTTTACTAGGAGTTTTTCATTGTGATGATTACGAGGGGCACTATTTACATTTTGAGTCTTGGCAACACTGAGTATTGTCAGATGCCGTCTGACGTTTCTAATGGAACGTTTATCATTTTTGACTATAAACTTCTTCAGAATATTTTATCATTTAAGCGCGACTTGTGTTGTTTACGGCGATTTGAAAATTGTATCTCATCGAAAAAATGGAATTAACTCTTACGACTTTCAACGTGGATATCAAGACAAGAGTGACTCGGTCAATTTACTTCCACTTTTGGCGATAAAGCCCCATCCTTTGCCACTGTGAAACGCTGGTATAATGAGTTTAATTGTGGCCGCCATTCGCTCACCGACGAAAGTCGTGAAGGTAGTCCAAAATCAGTGGACTACCTAGTGGAGTGGTAGTGGACTAGTGGAGTGTTGTTGTGCCAGAAAACATCGATGCTGTACAAAAACTGGCAATGCAAGATGTCATGTGACATAATGTGAAATTGAGGCAACCTTAAGCATTAGTTCGACTAGCATATAAAATATTGTGTAGTGACGCATTAAAATTGGCGCATTAGCAAGGATAATGAGTGTGCCTCGATAGCTCAGCGGTCAGAGCAACTAGCCGGAAACTGGGAGAGCCGGGTTCGATTCCCGGTCGAGGCAAAATGCACTTTTATCCTTGCTATCGCCAAAATTGCATGATTATTTAGCTATAAAAAAGGTTTGTTCTCGTTGGATTTCACATAATTTGAAAAAATCTCAAAAAGATGCTCGTGTCGATTGGTGTAAACAAATTGTCAAGAAATTCAACGGCGGTGTTTCAAAAGACATAGGTATATGACATTGTAATAGGTCATGAACTGATGTATCATGGATCTCATGGATCAATGCGTATGAGCCGGAAAGTAAACAGCAGTCGACTATATGGGCGTTTCAAGATGAACCAAACCCAACAAAAGTTGTTCGAAGCACTTCGAAACAAATGGTCGCCTGTTTTTTCGGAAAAACTGGTCATGTGGGCAACAATGCCTTTAGAGGAACGCAAAACGGTCAAATCTGAATGGTACACAACCACTTCTTTGTCCGGAAGTCTTCGGTGAAATAAGGAAAACAAACAAGCGCCTTCGGATCATTCTCCATCATGACAATGCGAGCTCTCACACATCTCGTCTAACAACCGAATGTTTGAACACTCAAAGAATCGAATTAATAGGTCGTCCGCCGGACAGTCCTGATTTGGCACCCAATGACTTTTTTTGTCCCGAACGTCAAAAATAAATTGTGTGAACAACGATTTTCGTCGCCAGAAGAAACCGTTGATGCGTTCAAAAAACCATGTTTTGGATATACCTCAAGCGGAATGGAAAAACTGTTTTGACAAATGGTTCGAACGCATGCTAAAGTGTATAGATCATGAAGGAGAATATTTTGAACAACGATAAAGTAATTTTCAATGACAAATTAATGTTTTTTTTTTATTATTAGTATATACTTGAATTATAAATAGATTTCGAAAGCTACAATTAAAAAACAAAAACCTTTTTTTAGGAAATGGTGTTTGGTACAATTCTATGAGAATATCGATAGGTATTATGACGTTTCCTAAATTTAATAGAAACTCATATAAATACACGATGGATGAACTAATCAAGAATGAAATAATAGGAAGAATTGATAATGGAACTGGGAGTCATGAAAGGTTCAGAGGCACCGGAAAGAAAATCGGAGATAATTGGGTACCCAATCTTTCAAGGTCAAGTTTTAATTTTTTTATTATTTATAGATATTGACAGGTACCTTTCTGTATATATTTAATCAACAGAATATCTTCTGGTAGTGGAAATCCCTGTGCATTGACTGAATTGATTCTTGCTTATTAGTTCCAACGACACACAACATGTACATCTCATCAGGAATAGGAACAAGTCTAAAAACTGCGATATCGGACCGCCCACGAGGTGCGCAGTAAATAGCCCGGTCTTTACTCAGTTGAATTGGGACCTTTGCGAGTAAATATATATTGAATGTAAATATACACAGAGTTCGATCCTTTCTCCTCCGAATGCTGCCTCAGTCTTTCTTCTACGCATCACATAGAGAATCTCACACATTTTTCTATTCTTGAGGAGCAGTGCCGTCGCCTACTATAATTTTAGATAAATGTCTTTATCATCCCAAAGGTGTAAAGTTCTCTTCACAAGTATCTATACAATGTGGTAACATTTTATTAATCCCCAAGCCTCCCTACCCATTTTCTGAGATGGTCTGTGATATTTCTCCATTATATTTGCATTAACAGTCCTTTAATTCTATTTGTCGAAAAAAAATGTTGTATACTTGCTTCGTTCTCGATTTCAGAGACTTCCACATCTTGGATTATCATGAATCGACTCCTTGCACCAGAGACATAGCTTGACCAATGATTTTACCTTAAAATAAGAGTATTCTCTAAGGAGATCAATAATTCTTTTCATGGGTAGTATTTGGCCTATTGCCTCTGTGGACACACGTGGCTCCACACACGCCTATTGACAGCCGTGAAGGTATTTGTAAATATTACTTTTAAGTTTTGTAAAGATTAGAAAGCAGACAACCTTGTATATTGTGCTAGTACTCGGAACCAGGACACATGTTTCTTAGGGGTCAAAATGCTTGTCATAACCCTTGCAGATTAGACAATGGTTTATGACAAGTGGCGTCTAGTAATAATCGCACCAGGCTATCGGCTTTTGGGATAGGTTTTTCAGCCAGTCAATTCCCGCATCTTGACCCGAAATATCCTTCTCTTTCGGTATTTGCTTGCTCGCTATTCATTTATTTGAAATAAACATAGCTATATCTACAACATAGCCACTAGTATCATTTCGCTACGACCACCCCGAAGATCGCCATAACTTCTTCAGTCACGAACTTTATAACACATTTTTGTTTCAATTATTCTTTCGTTTTGATATTACTACCTTAAACACTATTCAACTTTATCAAAATTGAACGCCTTTGACAGAAAACCGAGAGGAAACCAAAATAGATGTTACAGTAATTTAACAGCAAAGAACAGTTATTCGATGTTGCTACATTCAAGGTTAAGTATATTGTATAGAAACCTGCCCCAGTATGACACTTAAAAGTTAATTCTGCTGTTGGCCGATAGAGGGCGCCACAATTTTGAGGCAATGAGCGTAATTAACTGTAAGACAAAATCACTACTGCACACATTACAGCCTATGAACTCATTACGTTTTTTCTCGATGGTACCTTGTTTGGTGTAAAACTTTATCAGACATTTTTTTTTAAACTTTATTATTATTAAGATTGAGTGGGGGTATTTCTAAGAATCGAATCAAGCTAATTAATACGTGAGCAATTTATGAGCCGACTTGTTTTATTATTTCGTGGTTGTTTATTGAATGTTTTTCCTCGTTTCACGTTTATTTACATTTACGAAGAACAGAAGATACGTGCCTAATAATGTAAATAATAAACATGTTCAGTGCAAGGTTTTCAGCGGAAGTAAGAAATGCTATACGTGACATACACAGGCTGGTGGGCAAGTGTGTACCTTCGTATTACACAAACATAAATAATGACGGGAATGGAAATGAAACGATGAAATAAATCTGATTTTATTGGCGCTCGCTCACGTTGAACTGTCTAGAGAGGAAGGGACGATTGGTGCAATAGAATGGCGTAACAAATAGTTATTTTTAAAGAAAATATAAAAAGCTTAACAAGCTCCGTAAACTGTCTCGATTTCAAGGAGGTATTCTGGTCTAAAATTTTGAAAAAATCATTTTCAAAAGCATACTCTTAAAGTTTAGACCGTTGAGAATATATCCTCGAGAGAAAATTTTACAATTCCAATAATTTACGGAGTTACCAGGTATGTAAATATGAAACCGGAGTTTTCCCATAGATGGCCTAGCTGCTAATGTAGTTACCGTCATACCGCGTGATTGGCGCTATTTTTTTTTTGTTTTGACATCTGACGTTTTTTAGAGGTTTTTATCTCACAATAATACAATTTTCATACAACATCATTTTTAATAGCGTTTTGTGTCTGGAAACTACGATTTGCGGACAGCATTGATTTCTTGTCACCATTTAAAGAAAACTGCTGCAGAATAGCATGGAATTCTTGCTGAGGCCTACGGTGAACATGCTCTTGGTAAACCATAGTGCTTTGAGTGGTTTAAAAAATTCAAAAGCGGCAATTTTGACGTGAGAAACGAAGAATGTGAAGACCACCGGAAAAGTTTGAAGATAGCGAATTGCAAGCATTGTTGGATGAGAATGACGCTCAATCGCAACAAGATCTCGAGGATCAATTAAATGTGACACGAGAAGCCGTCTCCATACGTTTGAAAGCCATGGGAAAGATCCAGAAGATGGGAAAATGAGTTCCACATGAACTGAATGAACGAAAATCGGAAAACCAAAAAACCACTTGCGAAATGCTGCTCGCCAGGTACAAAAGAATTTGTCCGTCATTTGTCCATCGAATTATGACTGGCGATGAAAAGTGGATATATTTCGAGAATCCTAAGCGTGAAAAATCATGGGTAACCCCAGGCGAACCATCGACATCGACTGCAAGGCCAAATCGCTATCGACGGAAGATAATGCTCTGTATTTGGTAGGAACAGAAGGGTGTGTTCTTTATGAGCTGCAAAAACCTGGCCAAACTGTTAGTACTGAACGCTACCGACAACAAATGATCGATTTTAATCAAACTTTGCATGGAAAACGACCAGAATATCGAAAAAGGCAACACAAAGTGATTTTGCTTCATGACAATGCGCCATCATACACAGAAAAATCGGTCAAGGAAACGATTGAGGCGTTTAGGGAAATACTTTCGCATGCGGCTTACTTACCACTCAGCAGTCTTGGCCCCGCCCGATTACTACTTATTTGCATCGATGGGACACGCACTTGCTGAGCAGTGCAGTGCTTCATACAATAAACGTGTTATTACTATTATTTTTAAACGTGTTATTAAATTCATTTTCTATACAAAAAAATCCTGCTTCATATTTGCATACCTGGTCTATCCTAATCTAGTGTCAAACGATTATTTTCGAACGACAAATTAGCACAAAAATAATTGGCAACGTAAGTATACTTTAAATTAGTGAAATTTCGGGACCTTGACCCAGAGGATTAGTTTATAGGTGACATCCTAAAAATCATCCATCATCCGTTTCGGGATGCCTATCATTAGAATCGCGACGTTTTAAAAATACCAGATCTACCTTGGAACAAATGCCACACAAAATAGCAAAGTCGTCTCTGGACAAAGTTTGTTTTTGCTGGGGTCGCCGGTGAATGTTACCTTGCGCAGATAATACTGAGTGTGCCTTGAAATAACGGCTAATTCAAATGAGTCATTTCTCATTTCATCGGTTATACCTACTTGCATCCAATTCTTTGTGTTATATATTAATTGCCAGTTCACTGGCGTTATACATTATTTATGTTCCGGCCAGTGGCGTAGTTATTTAGAAGTCAAAGGGGTCTAATATCCATATTAAACCATACAGATCGTTTCATGGTTTTTTTCTTTTTAAAAATGAGGATATTTTGAAAGAAAAAAGTAGGAGGAGATCCAAGAAATGCTTCAAGAGTCTTGAACGTAAGTTATACATTATTAGAAAAAAATATGCAAAGCGCCATACATGTACATCATGTAAGAAACTGCCTATTGAATGCCCACGATGGAAATTAGATAATTAGAGACTATATTACATATACCTAGATCCCAGTAACAAACTAGTCTACAATCCCAGAAAAACGTTATAAGCATGTATTCTGAAACATACTGGCCAGCAGGTTCACCTGACCTGTTTCCGGTAGAGTCGTTCCTTTGGAAATTTGCCAATAAATGTATGAAGAGAGATTTACTATAGATTTACCTTAGATGATACTATTTCAGTGGTGGCTCGTGATGAAATGAAACGGGTGTTCTGCACAGGGCCGATCCCAGGGTATTGGCCGCCCGTGTGCAAATTTCAAACGTATCTAAACTACTGGCTCCGTAGGGGCCGCAAAAAATTGCGCTGCAGACGAAAATTTTGAAAATTTTCAAGGTCACGCGTTTTTCTGATACTTCAGAATTTTTATGTAAAATCCGTTTATACAAAAATATAGACTTTCACAAGAAAAATTTTTGGAATTTAATACCTTTTTGAAGAACATTCATGTTTGCCGTCATATTCTTTGGTTAAGAGAAAAGGCTTGTAAGGTGAATTTTCTGCTAGAGGGTCTATAACACTTAAAATATTTTCCGAAAGACTTTCAGCGTCACATTTTGTAGGTTTCAGGTATATCCAAAAACGTTCAATCGGTTCGCCATCGAGAATATATCTTAAAACTACCACTAACTGAGTTCTTGCAGATACATCAGTTGTTTCGTCTGCCATAACTGCCAAAAATGAAGGTTTGTTAATTTCTTTAATTATTTCTTCATGACATACTTTTAATATACAGTCTAAAAGATCATTTTGTATTTCTTTAGAGGTTTCTTTGAATACTGAAGCATTTTGTAGATGCTCGCTTAAAGTTACATCAAGCTCAGCAGAAAAATTTATCAAACCACGAAATATTCCCGGGTTTTGAGAGGTTTCAGCTTCGTCATATCCTCGCAGCGCCAGTTCAAAGGCCCCACAAAACTTTATGCAGTTTATAATTTTTGACAAAACGTATCTCTTTTTTGTCACATTATCATTATGCTTTTGCACATTTATCCAATAAGCTGAATCTAGCTGCGCTTTAATATTAGTTGTTCCTAATAAAGCTAATTCCGTTGAATTATGTAGATGGCTTTTGGAGTTGTCGTGCATTTTTATTTTTTCAGTTAAGTGCACCAAATCTGTCACCCCTACCTCAGTCCATGCTTTATCACCGCCAAAAAGTAAACAAGGAAAACAAAATAACGCATTTTTTGTTGCACTCACAAATCCAATTGTTCTTCGAATAAATGTCTCTATTAAATTGACGTTTATATGCTTTTCCGCGGCTAACACTTGCAGTCTCAATAACAATATCGGGCAATGGCCTACCATTGTTTTTTAAATCAATTTTTTCTTCATAAGAGTATTTAAAAAATCGCTTCACATGAACTAAATTATAAGCTAAATCCATTGTCACTATCACAGTATATAAATATTAATAATTAGTACAATAAATCACTACACAAATTCACAAAACAGTATTTAAAATCTCAAATTAACACGAAATACGAAATAGGTACGATTTACGCCCGCCAACTGTACGAGAAGTAGGAAGGAGTAAACATTCACTGATGTTGCCTTAGCTGGAAAAAATACAGCTCACTGGCCGTGTAAATTCGCGCATTTACGAGCCCCAAGTGTGGATTGTCGCGGGAGTTGAGGGGGAGGACGGGTGTGCCGAGCCGCGCTGAGAACTACCTCGTGTGGCCCAGTTCAATGTACCGCGACGCGCTCGCGTAGAGACCCAGATAATTCATCTGGTCTACTACTCAATAGAGGACGGCGGGCAGAATGCGACTTTAACGCAATAATTTGGTTAGCTGCACCAACTAACCAAATTATTTTATTAATAAATTTTAGTAATTATTATGTCGCGAAAATATACAAATATCTAATTTTTTTGGCAGTTCTGCAGTTAAGCGAATATCTCTAAATACAAAATTCTTTACCTCTTTTTCAATCAAAATTCTTGCACCGTTTTTTTTTTTTTTTTTTTATCAAAAACTAATGACTTGTAAAGAATACTTTGCAGTTTTTATAATACTATTTAAATTTTCTGTACCATTATTTCCACAGTAATTAATTACCAAAGTCAAAACTGACTTTTTTGCTTTGAACGACGATAACTCAGCGAAAAATCATCGTATAAGGCTTTTAGACCGCTCAAATTAAAGAGGATAAAAGCACCTAAAAAAGATTTATGATGAACTCGCTGAAAAGTTGGTCTTTTGAAAGGCAAGCAAAAATTTTAAAAAATTATTCCCGATGGTTTTCTTATGATTACCCAAAAACTGCTGATGGTAAAAAAATTTCAACTCGATATCTGAAAACTAGAAACTTGGAGCTCCAATTTGATTTTTTTAAAATTGCTCTGTGACTAGTTTTCTCCAAGTTACAGCTCTTTGAAAATCGTTTAAAATTACGACTTTTTTACATCCCTTAATTTTTGTGCCCAACACATAAAAACGAACGGGAACATACTAAAATATATCGCATGAAATCAAACGACGCTTGAAATACGACATTTATAATTTATGATAATCAACATTGTCCATTAGCGACTAAAAATCACTAGAACGTCAATTTCTTTGACACCATTTTTCATTGGGTCATTTTCTCTCACGGTATCCACTACTGGTACAACAGTTTCTATATTTCCTTTTCTGTCTCTTTTTCTTTTTTGTTTTTGTAACAGTACACTACGACGTGGTATATAGACGAAAGTATATAAACACACCTCGGGGAAAACATTTATAAGGTAATTGAGGCAATGCCTCGCTAAACGCGCAGACTTCAATAATAGCTTCCACGGCATGTGTTTTTCATTATTTATATTGAAACAGCGTCGACTGGGCTATTTATTTACAAATTCGTAACCGGTATGTATTTACGTAGATCCGACGAGCAACAAAATATCCGTTCATTCAGACTTTTTTTCTTGTTGCGGTTATTTATACGTTTTACATAAGTGCTATTTCGATGTCGAACCCCGAACGGCGAAATCCTATTCCGAAATACGCTTCGGATTAAAAAATCAACAGAGATTTGCATAAAACTATTTGCCGGCGTTCTTGTCAATATTTGTTCTGTCTGCAACGGCTAGGTGGTGTTTGCTCAATTTTTTAGCTGCTTAATTCGAGGTTTATCTAATTGATTGCGTAACCTACAATTAGGCAGTCTCCGAAAATAATCTGCCGCGGATTAAGGCACAATCGACAGATAGCAACGATTATCGAGACGAATTTTCGGTAATATGGACAGCTATAAATCACTTTTGTGATATTTTAAAAATAACCAGGTGGACATTCAATAAGCTGCAATTCAATAAGCAGTCCTATTAACAATAACTTTATTATTATTAACAAATAAGGCTAGATATTTTATTTATTTTGATTTCAGTTATACAGGGTCCGGCAGAGATGTATGACATTTTTGAAATGAGTATAACAGTTCAGAGGAAGGAGGCCAATGTTTTCGGAATATTTGGTATGTGAAGGTCAAGAGATGCCGTTTCAGTCGCCATGGAGTCGTAAACGCTCGAACATATTCTGCCGCAATAAGAAGGAGAATTGAAGTTATTCCAGCCGACGTGATACAGCAGTGCATGGCAGCAGTTTTTCTACTCGTTTACGGAAGTGCCTTTCATAAAAATGGTCGCCACTTAGATGACGTTACTTTTCGCTCCTAATTCTTGTTTTTTAATGTCTTTCATATGCTAAAAAAATGGCATCTTGGAACGAATATCTTGAAAAAATAAAAAAATATTTTTTTTATTTTTATTTTTTATTGAAAAATAATACACTTATTGATTTTTGAAAATCATCATACATCTCTGCCGGGCCCTGTTTAATGATTTAAGTTGAATAAAATTCAATATGTGGTTTTCATTATAATAGTACATGACGATATTAAGACATATTATTTTGGCATTTTATACAATCGCAATACCTATTTAAAATTTAATTTTTCAAAAATACTTATATTAATTAGTGTTACAGTATTATTATTTATAGCAATATTACGACGGTGCATATTGAAATCTTCTAATTTATTTTTTCCAGTTGCCATAAATTTGGCTTTAGCAAAGTTATTTACTATTCTTACATAACCACTTGCGTATATTATTCAGTTATTTATTTAATTTTCAAATTATCTCATTATAATTACTACGACAGATATACAGTGTTTCAGGATAGTGTCTGGCATAACTTTATATATACATATCCCAGATACTAAGCAATATAAAAAAAAATAACTAAAAAATCCCACGAAGAAAAAACTTGCAATTAACAACCTTTTGCATCTCATGTATGCTAATGGTAACACTAATAATAATATACTTAATATCACATACAGTGAGTATAGGTTATGGTAGGTCGTTGCACGTTCATAATGAGAAATTTAACTCGCCGCCTGGTCACGTGGTGAACAGACATACATTGTTTATGTTCTGTGGGATTGAATCAGTGTTTGGATTATATTCTAGAAATCTCAACATCAATTAAATTATTTCAAATTAAAAAAGTTCAGCGAGGCCAAAGATACAAGCCCTTAACCAATTTTAAACATTCCAGCAATTTGAAGTTGATAGTCTCGAGCCTGTGTTTTAAAATGAGAGAAAGCGTTTTTTCTTTTCACAAAAAAATACCTGAAAATAACTGAAGTGTGTACTTTATTGTAATGTGGCTGCTATAACTCGGTAAGTACTATCAAAATAAGACACTACTTTCAAATTCCACTTTCTACATGCTAAAAAAAGCTGGCGTGATCAGTGAAAAGGAGCTATTAGTGTAAAGCAAGAGTCGATAGGACACAGAATGTCAACGTCACTGCGCTAGCTGTATTCGCTCTGAACTTAACAATTTATTGACCCAATCCAGTGGCGTTCTATTGTAGAGGACATGATATATTTTTTTATTAGATTGCCTTATAATGGAAGTTTTAGTTCTCTCATAGTGGGGTTACCACCCTGATTAAGTTATGCCAGAAAGTATCCTGAAACTCTCTATAATATAATATAATTGGAAGTATAATCAACCAATAAAAACATTTTACAATTTTGAACATTATATACAATCATTTATACATAAAGAAAATAAAATTATTTTCTTCTTCTATTCTTTATCGTAGAATGATTCCCTGTGGAATACCATTATCTACTAATGATTAATAAACATTTACAATAATTATAATTATTAATAAACATCTATATTTACTTTATACTATTTAATTTAGATATTAATATTTCTCTATTTACCTATGACCTTAAAAGTTCTTTCACAAGAGTATTATTAATATATTATATTTTGTAATATAATATTCTAATTATTTTATTATAATTTATAAATTTATAATTTCACCCTTCTATTTTTTTTTAAATAACCACTATTTTTTATCGGTCTATGCTCACCATGTTTTTGTAAAAGGATAAATTTGATGTATTGAAAGAAATACCAATTCGAAAGCTATACATATTTAAATTACTTCATATAAGGAGATAATGGTTCTCAGACAATTTCATGCACTACAGGGAGTGTATAATTTTATTTCTAGATAGTTTTAAACAATTTTCTTTTAAAAATAGATCTTTAAAATTGAATGGCATCCTATTTATATAAGTAATCCCACATTATATCAATTATTTACTAAAAGCATATATTAAAACGTGCAGCTGTAATTCACTTAATAATTATATGTTAATTATAAAATAATGTGTTTAATTTTTTTGAATGTTTTCATTTTGTATTCTGCACACTAAATTTTAGACCACTGATTTGTATTGTCAAAAATTGTAAATCGAGATCTTATTTCTGTCATTATATGGCAGAAATAGAATATTAATGATTAAACAAATTATCAAACACCGTGACGCCGCCACTGGCACGCGAACATTTTACCAAGGCATACATGATGAAACATTCACTCGTCGGAGTTGCATGTGTGCAAAATTATTTTTGTTTTTAGAGAAATGGAATGTGGATTGCCATTCATTGCATTGCATGATCATGTGGAAGAAAATTTCCAGAAACGGAAGAAACTGCCCAGGTTTATTAGATTTCTACTACAACCGTTAAACGATAATTAATTAACCTTAAAAATTAATCATACATAAACATTTTTATCAAACATATTTACGTTGCAACAGGTCGTGGAAGCCTGAACATGCATATATACTCGTCTAAATACGTATAATACACAGTAAGTGAAATCAAGTAGGCAAACACAGCGTTCGCCCAGCTCGAAGTTAACGCATTGATAAATAATTGATAATAACCCCGACTATTATTGTGGAAATAATATTCATGGTCATTCTCGTCGAAATTAGATACATAGGAAATATATTTAACAAGATACTTATCTACACGCATATTTAATTTGGGACTGCTTTGCAGTCATTATGTAGGTATGGGAGATATGCTCAGAAATGAGGGTAAATACCACTGGAAACCACATTATCATTATACGATAAGAAGTATGTAGTTCACAAATACGCCAATCTTGAGCAGGTAAATCTTGAAATGGCCAAATAAATATTTCCCAAAATTTACTTAGATTCTTAGATATATATGGATATAAATAGAACAGACGGTCGATGTTATTGTTATAACAGTAAGTAGTAAGTAACTAGTTTAATAGATTCAAAACATGTGTAAACCTAAACATCCCTTATTTACTTAAAATTCGAGGTTATAAATGTTACAAAAATATGTTTTGAACCTCGGGTGTGTACGTTTTGATATAGCAAGGTTTAAAATATTTAAAGCAACCAAGAAATCAATTACTTGAAACATGTTACATTTAACTGATTCCATTGGATAACCCTGCGATGTTTATTGGACATCTAATTTGTTCATTATTTTATATTCCTTTATAGAAGCATTTTCATATCTAACAATGACTAATTTTCATTTCTGAACCTTATTCAAGCAGAACGTAACTTTCGAAACGGTGTTTTTTCTTGATGAAGCGTTTTTAATACAATTCAAAACAGCATATTTTCGTGTCCAAATCAAAGACGGGCCATGAATTCATTGCAATTGTATGAAATTAAAATAGAACGTGGTCCAAAGCATGCCACTAAATCTTAGCTTCAAATTCATAAAACCGTCCGTCAATTTTTTTCCCAAATGAGCTAATTAATAATTGAGAAATAAAGTGTACCTTTTCGTTTATATACATTTTTACTAGGTGAACTAATTACCCAATTTCTAAGCAATATTCACCAATAACATGCCAGTCATTGTTATCGGTCATTGTATCAAGGCGCATACTTTTTTATCTCGCGTTGCGATCTACATCAAACAGCAATAAATAATTCGTATAATCTTAACAGCACTCGAACGTTATTAGCCAAAATTTACATTTTATTACCGTCTCAAGTCTATAATGGACGATGGAGCGGCTGATTTCTCCTTTTTTCTCTCAATTACTTCGAATGAAATACTTTAATCGAAATATAAAATTCCTATGATAAACCGGTTACACGGAGAAGGTCATAGTTCTTGTGTATTTCTAAAAATAACTCGGGCAAGAATGTTGCTATTGAAAAATAAATGTGATCGCCGGGGTACTTAAGTAGCAGCGATAATATTGCGATAATTAACCGATAAATCGGCACCATGCGTTACTATTTACATAAGTTGATTTCGCCGGTGTACAGTCTGAGTGCGTGAAGAGAAATTTTATCGGGAACCGGCGCCAGAATCGATCCTGACGTCGAGGTAGAGCATGCGGACTGCTAGATTTTTTTTGCAAAATGGTTGCCGGCAAATAGTTGTTAGGTTAGAACAGCCTTTTCTGCATAATGGTGAGGGGGTGATTATTATTTTCGGGCGAGACTTACCTCTTCACGTCGTTTTAGCCATCGGCCGCAGGGACTTTCCTCTAAAATTTCGCTTTCGTCTTCTGAATCCTCGCCACTTTCTCTGGGCGATTTGTGTTCTTGATCGTTATTCATGTGACTTCCCGACATTATAATTTAAACAAACTATCCCAAAAAAACACTACCTGTAACCTCGTCGACGACAGGCCAATACTACTCCAAAAACAAAGGTATTCCATCAGAGCATAATCGAACTGGTCCACTTATTGACAATTACTGATTTAATTCACTAGAATAGGTTTTCATAGTTATTTAATTAGGATTTCCTGAGTCTCCGCAAAGACAACTTAACATTTTACGTTTACAACGTGAGGAATTATCATGAAAATTCACCACTGCATAAGACAGTTAACGGCACTAAATAACCTTCTGCAAATGTTATTGAACTTATTTTTATATACTGCAACGTGAGTAGTATTTAGTTTAAACACAACTGAGATGTTTCGATAATTTATAGTTGTTAAAATAACTAAAACACTATGAAACACTGTAAGACTCCGTAGCACAACAAAAATAACACTGACGGTTGAGTACCGAAAACTATTCCTGTACAGTGTTCGGAGCACTAACTTGTCAGACTTGGTCATTTCTCTTGTATGCGCAGGAGCAACAGTGACGTGTCACTAGATAAGAGCTACTAGGAACGAGTACTGCAATAAGGTTCCAGTCGGTAATGAAAATTAAAGCTGAAATTTAAAATTTGTCTTAATTTATCTACTGAACTCAAAATTACAAAGCGCGTCTGGTTATATTGTGTGCACGTATGTAGTTATAATGTTCATTCTAATATTAAATTGAACAAATATACCTAACAGCTGCATTTTAATAAATTTCACATTCGACGTTTTAAAAGAATTTATCGCTCTTTGAGACTAAGAACTATTGTGAATAAAATTGATATACATATAAAATAATAATTATGACTTGGAAAAGACAAATAATGGGCAATTATCCATATTTTCCAGACAAAAAAGTAGTAGAATTAACAAAAATGTGGATTTATTAAAGTTAAGTACATATAAGAAAGTTTATGTTAAAACAAAAACCCTTTTCAACAAGGAACGGTTTTTTATTGTTATTATCGAACATGTTTGTTATTCTACATACTGAAATACCTTCATAATCTAGGTATTTATAGAAAATTATAAATTCAATGCGCCCTCTATCCACGAAGTATGAAGGTAAATTGTCAATGCAATTGTGGGGAATTTAAATGATTTCTTCCATTCAATACAATTTAAGTGAGATGCAGGCTACCAACAAAACATTTAGATAATGCAGAAACAAAAATGAGTCAAGTGAATAAATGTGATATATGAGTTAGTTAATAAAAGTAAATAGAAAGTATATTAATAAATAATTGCATTATGTATTAAGGATATTAAGGATTTAGATGGGTACCGAAAGTT
The DNA here is from genome assembly GCA_037954035.1 of Rosalia funebris. Lineage (NCBI taxonomy): Eukaryota > Metazoa > Arthropoda > Insecta > Coleoptera > Cerambycidae > Rosalia > Rosalia funebris. Next base: position 15,811,021 of record JAZFAV010000039.1, on the reverse strand, counting down.
TTGAACTTTGTTATTAACACAACTCCGAAATAATTTAAATCATAACTGATCTGTTGTTCATTGTATGGTTTCTTTTATCTGATATTCCATTAGAAAATATCTATACGGTCTACCTTTTATAGAGTCAGTTTTATTTCAAAACAGAAAGTGACTCATGTCTAGCAACTCTTTTGAAAAGACCAGACAAAGTATTACAAAAAAAGAAGGTCGACTGTATTCTTTTGAATAGAACCTCTCCTGTGTTGAAATAATATTTAACTGTTAACATCAATATTAGTAAATATTCATATTTCTATCTCGTCTGTGCGACTATCTCTAGCCTATAAATAGTCTATAGCAATACTGTGTTTCTCAAATCTCCCAAACGTAATCGAAAACTACATAAGCAGTGTCCTGATATTTCAGTGTCATACTAAACAACAATCGGTACAACTTTAGTAGCCGAAATAAATGCTGCTAATGAAGAATTATGAAAACATATTGAAGAATGCAATAGTTTAGGAGGTGACTTTCTGGTAGTTCATTCATAACAGTAAATATATATTTAAAAAGGGCATCCAACTTTTCTAGTTGGATGCCCATATTTTCTATTATTTCTGTATTATGTATGCTGTTATTTATAGAAAATTATCAAGAAATAGATATTCTAAAAAATACATAAAAGACAAAAACCTAAGATAGCTGAAACGTGAAACCATGTTTTTCATTTTGAATCATAGGCTCATCTCCTGAGCATAATTAATTTTTTTAAACTAAAATTATGGCATAAATTAGTTCAGAACTCACCTGGAATGTTAGTAGATGAGTGAATTTCAATGAGATCTTTTTTTGCCATTTGCATTGTTCAAACAAGAGTAGTTTCACATATCTGGGAATATACTGTATATTATATTTAGCTATTGACAGTTGTTTTTTTATTCTTTTCTTTTTGCGTGATTCTTCTTCAATATACATGTATAGCAGATGTCAATGAGATCATTAATTTTGTAAATAGCCTGCCATTTTGTTAAAAATTAGAATGAAATGTTAAAATTTCGTGTATGAGAAACAAATAAGTTTATTTTAACATACATATTATAAACAATACTTCTGGTTCTACTGGACGTGTCATCAGGTTAGAGTTTTTAAATAACACCATATACTGTATAGCGCATATTCTGATTCTGAGCAAATATGGGAAAAATATATTTAGAATTCCTTCAAATAATTTTATTATAATAAATATTTGCTTTAATATTGCATCTGTATATAAAAACGAAAATTGTTAAACAAAACAATATATCAACTAATAATGCCTTCAAATTATTACTAATTAACAACTTAACAATGTCCTAGTCTCGAAATAATTTAATTTTGCACTCAGTTAATTATTTCCGGCGCCATGTTGCCGATTTTCCGTCGAATTCGTTTCTTTAAATCATCTTTATTTCGGGTTTATTAAAATAGCCCTTGGCCTTTAAATGACCCCATAAGGAAAAAAATCAAGGGGTGTAAGATCTGGGAAAGGAGGTCGGTATTCTGTAGCTTCATGATATCTGTCCACTGTGGTGGACAGATGTTAATCAAGTAAGTGCGAACAAAAAGTGTATAATGAGGAGGTGCGCGGTCCTGTTAATATCAAAGTTTGTATAATTGTAGATTCGTAGATTCCTTATTAAAGCAGAGATCTCCAGACTGTTTATATAGTGTATGGGGTAATATGTGCCGTTTTAATACTTCCATGTTTTTCACAAAATTCCATGCTATATTCCATCTATTTTTGAACTAAAAAACGTTTTATCAAGAACTAAAAAAGAAAGTGTATTGACGTAAGAGAAGCTGCTAACGGCGCCTGCGGATTTGCTCTAAATCCAAAGATTCCCCAGGTAGGTACGAATTTCAAAATTCTGAAGTTCGGAGAAACTTTACAGTTTTACAAGAAAATAACAGTTTCTCATTAAAACAGACATCGCTATCAAGAGATCCATTTACGTAGTATTCGGTGAAATTTGTAGTGATTTTAAGACTTTCGTATTTTTAATAAAATTCCATTTCATATCCATCGATTTTTTTTTGACTAAAAAACGTTTTCTCAAGAAGAAATCTGAAAAAAATCGTAGGGACGCAAGAGAAACAGACAAATTGAACGGCGCTTACGGATTTGCTCTAAATCTAAAAGTTCTCCAGGTAGGTCGAAAGGTTCTCCAGACATTTTGAAATTCTGAAATTCGGACAAACCAAGCCGACAGTTTTTCATTAAAACAGAGATCGCCATCTTACTCAGGAGACAGATTTATGTAGTGTTCAGTGAAATTTACCACTTCCATGAACACTTACATATTTTTAACACAATTCCATGCTATAATCCATTTTTTTTTTACTAAAATACATTTTCTCTAAAAAAAAAATCTGAAAAAATTTCTATGCACGTAAGAGAAGCAGACAAATTAAACAGCAATTCTAAAGTTCGGGCAAACTCCATCTTACAAGAAAACCGACAGTTTCTCATTAAAACAGAGATAGCCATCTTATTCAGGAGACCGATTTACGCAGTGTTCAGTGAAATTTGTTGCGATTTTAGATTATTCTTTCTAATCTAATAAAAATGATTTATTTCAATTAAAAAACGTTTTCTCGAGAAAGCAATCTGAAAAAAAAAATTTGTATTAACGTAAGAAAAGTAGACAAATTCAACGGCGCCTGCAGATTTGTTTTAAATCCAAAGGTTTTCCAGGTAAGTATGAATTTCTAAATTGTGAATTTTGGACAAATTTTTCCGTTTTACAACCAAACCGACAGTTTATCATTAAAACAGAGATAGCCATCTTATTCAGGAGACCGATGTACGTAGTGTTCAGTGATATTTGTTGCAATTTTAGATAATTCTTTCTGATCTAATAAAAATGATTTTTTCCAATTGAAAAGCATTTTCTCCAGAAAGAGGTCTCGAGAAAAATTCGTATTAACGCAAGAAAAGTAGACAAATTCAACAGCGTCTACGTATTTGCTTTAAATCCAAAGGTTCTCCAGGTAGGTATGAATTTCGAAATTGTAAAATTCGGACAAATCCTTCCGTTTTACAACAAAACCGACAGTTTCTCATTAAAACAGAGATAGCTATCTTATTTAGGAGACCGATTTACGCAGTGTTCAGTGAAATTTGTTGTGACTTTAGATAACTCTTTCTAATCTAATAAAAATGATTTATTTCAATTAAAAAACGTTTTCTCGAGAAAGCAATCTGAAAAAATTTGTATTAACGTAAGAAAAGTAGACAAATTCAACGGCGCCTGCAGATCTGTTTTAAATCCAAAGGTTTTCCAGGTAAGTATGAATTTCTAAATTGTGAATTTTGGACGAATTTTTCCGTTTTACAACAAAACCGACAGTTTCTCATTAAAACAGAGATAGTCATTATATTCAGGAGATCGATGTACGTAGTGTTCAGTGAAATTTGTTGCGATTTTAGATAATTCTTTCTGATCTAATAAAAATGATTTTTTCCAATTGAAAAGCGTTTTTTCCAGAAAGAAGTCTCGAGCAAAATTCGTATTAACGCAAGAAAAGTAGACAAATTCAACGGGGTCTACGGATTTGTTTTAAATCCAAAGGTTCTTCAGGTAGGTATGAATTTCGAAATTGTGAAGTTCGGACAAATCTTTCCGTTTTACAACAAAGCCGACAGTTTATCATTAAAACAGAGATGGATATCTTATTTAGGAGACCGATTTACGCAGTGTTCAGTGAAATTTGTTGCGATTTTAGATAATTCTTTCTAATCGAATAAAAATGATTTATTTCAATTAAAAAACGTTTTCTCGAGAAAGAAATCTGAATAAATTCGTATTAACGCAAGAAAAGTAGACAAATTCAACGGCGCCTGCAGATTTGCTTTAAATCCAAAGGTTTTTTCCAGGTAAGTATGAATTTCTAAATTGTAAATTTTGAACAAATTTTTCCGTTTTACAACAAAACCGACAGTTTCTCATTAAAACAGAGATAGTCATTTTATTCAGGAGATCGATGTACGTAGTGTTCAGTGAAATTTGTTGCGATTTTAGATAATTCTTTCTGATCTAATAAACATGATTTTTTCCAATTGAAAAGCGTTTTTTCCAGAAAGAAGTCTCGAGCAAAATTCGTATTAACGCAAGAAAAGTAGACAAATTCAACGGGGTCTACGGATTTGTTTTAAATCCAAAGGTTCTTCAGGTAGGTATGAATTTCGAAATTGTGAAGTTCGGACAAATCTTTCCGTTTTACAACAAAGCCGACAGTTTATCATTAAAACAGAGATGGATATCTTATTTAGGAGACCGATTTACGCAGTGTTCAGTGAAATTTGTTGCGATTTTAGATAATTCTTTCTAATCGAATAAAAATGATTTATTTCAATTAAAAAACGTTTTCTCGAGAAAGAAATCTGAATAAATTCGTATTAACGCAAGAAAAGTAGACAAATTCAACGGCGCCTGCAGATTTGCTTTAAATCCAAAGGTTTTTTCCAGGTAAGTATGAATTTCTAAATTGTAAATTTTGAACAAATTTTTCCGTTTTACAACAAAACCGACAGTTTCTCATTAAAACAGAGATAGTCATTTTATTCAGGAGATCGATGTACGTAGTGTTCAGTGAAATTTGTTGCGATTTTAGATAATTCTTTCTGATCTAATAAAAATGATTTTTTCCAATTGAAAAGCGTTTTTTCCAGAAAGAAGTCTCGAGCAAAATTCGTATTAACGCAAGAAAAGTAGACAAATTCAACGGGGTCTACGGATTTGTTTTAAATCCAAAGGTTCTTCAGGTAGGTATGAATTTCGAAATTGTGAAGTTCGGACAAATCTTTCCGTTTTACAACAAAGCCGACAGTTTATCATTAAAACAGAGATGGATATCTTATTTAGGAGACCGATTTACGCAGTGTTCAGTGAAATTTGTTGCGATTTTAGATAATTCTTTCTAATCGAATAAAAATGATTTATTTCAATTAAAAAACGTTTTCTCGAGAAAGAAATCTGAATAAATTCGTATTAACGCAAGAAAAGTAGACAAATTCAACGGCGCCTGCAGATTTGCTTTAAATCCAAAGGTTTTTTCCAGGTAAGTATGAATTTCTAAATTGTAAATTTTGAACAAATTTTTCCGTTTTACAACAGAACCGACAATTTCTCATTAAAACAGAGATCACCATCTTATTCAGGACACCGATTTACGTAGTGTTTAGTGAAATTCTTAGGGATTTTAAGACTTTCGGATTTTTAACAAAATCCCATGCTAATCCATCGACCATTTTCAACTAAAAAAACCTTTTCTCGAGGATAATTCTGAAGAAAAAACCGTACGGACGGAAGAAAGGCACACAAATTTAATGGCGCCTAAGGATTTGGTGTTAATTCAAAATTTCTAAAGGTAGGTATGAATTTCGAAATTCTGAAGTTGAGAAAATTTAGTTGGTTTTACAAGAAAACCAACAATTTCTTATTAAAGCAGACATCGCCATTTTATGTTCGGTACGTAATGTTCAGTAAAATTTTAAGACTCGTATTCTTAACAAATCCATCGACTTTTTTTGACTAAAAAAACGTTTTCTCGAGAAAAAATCTGAAACAACTCGTATTAACATAAGAGAAGCAGACAAATTGAACGCCACCTGCAGATTGGCTCTAAATTCAGAAGTTCATCAGGTAGATATGAATTTCAAATGAAGAAAAAACAAAACCGACTGTTTCTCATTAAAACATAGATCACCTTTTTATTCAGGCTACCGATGTATGTTGTACATTCACTGAAATTTGTAGTGATTTTGACGCTTTCATATTTTTCACAAAATTGAACACCACCTGTGGATTGGTTCTAAATCCAAAAGTTCTCCAGGTAGATATAAATTTGAAACAATGAAAAAGGAAAACCGATGGTTTCTCGTTTAAACAGAAATCACCAAATTATTCAGGAGACCGGTTTACGTAGTGCTTAGTGCTGGCGATTTTGATACATCCATATGTTTCAAAAAATTCTTGATTGATTGGGCACTAATCGTGTACATGTCAATGTTCAATACATTTACCTACAAATTTACTGACAATAGATTGTGCTATAGGTAGACGATCTTGATGTCCCTCATGAAGAGGAGCATAGACTTCCACTGTAATTCTTCTCCGGTCTTCATAACCATACATCATAATAATTTAAATACGATCTTCTTCCAAGAGAGACATTGTTACCAAGATTTTAACTGACATTAAATGAAATAGTTTCAACACCTAGGAAACGTATTAAATAAACTAATTTTCATAAATAAAACTTTATTTGAATTTTTCTCAAAAATTTCTTTAATCAACTCAATAACATTTTTATAAGGCTCACAATAATGTACTCTTGGACTGTATCAAATAAAAAATAGGCGTCCATTAAAAAAACGCTCCCCTTGACCTTGTATACGTACGTCACTGTAAGTAGAACCAAAGTATTTCAAGAGGCAGCAAATTTAAAATACCTTTTGACCCCTTCGAGTGCTTTTGCAAGAAAAAAATATTTTATGAGATTTTTCAGGTGCTCCAGACTTCTTTTCCACACTGTATAGTGTATAAGTACTTTGCATGTTTGATATTATTTGTAAATTTACATTTTATTACCATATTATCCTTTGTTACTATTATTATAAAATTCTGCTTAGGCTTTGGAAATATATCTGACTAGAAAAACAAAACGATGTCGACCACTTACGTCTTGAATGAGACTTTTACATCTCAACATTCTCTTGATTTTGGATCGACTTTTCACGCCCCAAACTCCCACTATTCACACAGTAAAATAAAAAGCCATTGTATATATAAATAAATATATTTTTCAGTAATAAACAACTTCATAAGTCTAAACAGAGCTCTCGGTAGTCGGTATGACCTCCATGTCATCCCTGCACTTGGGAATGTAGAGGGTGGCACATGTGTGCTCCCAAATATCCTGCGGATATTTGTCCTCGATGGTCCACATATTGCTCTCTATGTCGTAGTACTCTATGGCGGCTGTGTCTTTGTCGAACATGGCATCACTATGGAATCCACCTATGAAATAAATCTTCTTTTCCACGCACACGATTCCGGCATGATAGCGGGGGGTGGGAACGGTAGTCACCACCTGAATTTAAAAACAAGAAGGAATTGGAAAACATTGAAACATAAGGGTACCTATTTACTATATAGGGTGTTTCTGTTTAACATTCACATGGAGAACTCAAATAAAGAACAAACTTAATTATTTTAATAATTAAATTGGTTAAATTGGAAAATAGCTGAGTACTATGCTTGGTAACAATTTGCCCCACAAACTAGCACTGATTGTGAGTTAAAGTATCAAAAAAAAAAAAAAAAAAAAAAAAAAACAGTAAATCTTTAATTTTGCTTTTCCTCCTAAAATGTTGACACTTAATTTTATTTTCATGTCAAAACAGTCTTATAGCAAATCTTTATTGTTTTTTATAACGAAATATAGCATTTACATTTTGCTCTCTCAAAACGCTTAACAAGTTTTCTTTTCATAGTAGCCATAATATTTATTTACAGTCTAATGTTCTTCCTTCAATGTGATGTTTTGAACGGCAATATTTTTTACTATCTCAAAATAAACTATATTTTTTTTCTATTTCCCCATAGGTAATAATCTAATGGTTTAAAATCTGGAGAATCTGCAGGCCATGCTATAGATCCACGTTTTCTATGTAGATTGCAATGTTTCCCAGATAAACGAAGATACTTCCAAACGCCTGCATACATTTGCATACATTCACATACATTTTTCTTAAACATTATTTACAAAAATGAAGCATTCCTCTTTTGCATAATCTGAGTATTACTGTTATATTCTCATATACTATAATAGAGTACATTAAAAAATTATTAAACTATCAATAATTTCTGTTGTTGAGATTTATATTAATAAAGGTCACACTTTTTCTTTTTAAAAGTTTATTTTTACATCAGATGACTTATTTCATCTTGATGTATTTCCCTTTAAAAATAAACCATCAAATTAATAAACACCCTGTATATTTCACATATATACAGTGTGGATCAAAAAGTTTGCTAAAAAAGACAAAATATTTTTGTTGTTTAGACTGTTATAGATTCCAATAGTTTTATTGGAATTGTGCTTGGAATCTTAAAAACCATAAAATAACGCAGAAAAATTAAAAAAATTAAATCAGATTCACAGAAAAGCGGGGTTAGGAGACAAGATATCGAATCAAGTCTTTCGTAAAGACGTTTAACACTAATTTTTACCTCTTTGGATGATTTAATATTAAAATTACTTGTTGAAAATACTCATTTTCGGACCTACTGTATGTTTCACATTTTATTTCGAATGTTTTTCCCTTGAAAATAGTTAATTAAAAAATTTTATCGCAAAATAAACTGAAAATAGAAAAAGAGAAAACGTTATTAAGACAGGTAACACTGAAAAAGAACGTAATGACACATTTTCGATAAGTTTTTCTGAAATATAGGTAATAACGAATGTTCCGTACCGAACGGCTTTCCTTTCCTGCCAGCAATCCCATTCCCTTCTCCTGCCCTAAGCCTGTGTATAAGTGCTATCTATTCCCGAATAGTAGCGCCGCGGAAGTGTATGGCAGAGACGTTGCAAGACAATCATATCGTACACGTGAAGAAGCAAAGGCGTCGGTACCGAAGTCAACCCATCTATATCATATTCCAAGTAAGTCCATTTTATCTTATTACCGATCATTATCTTCCTGTTATGCAGCTGGTCCTTTGCCTATTTCGGTACTATAACAACGTTCACTACCCCACAACGAATTCATTTTGGAGTTAATTATGTTCTTTATTTCAAAGCGGTTCTGGCCTTGATTGAAGAAGAGAACAATTAAATTAACCCCAAAATTAATACATTGTTGTCTATATTTCAAAGGAACATATCGAAAGTGTTTCATTACTATGTTCTTCGATGGTACCTCGTCACTAACATTTCTTACTTCATGGCTTTCTGAAAATACTGATTTTCCAACATAATGTATGTATAAACTTCGCTTCAAATATATTTTTCCTTCTGTTTAACATTAAACCAAACATGAAAATTGTGATAAAGTTTTCACACATGCAGAAACTATTGTCAGAACAACTTTTCCAGTATCTCGACAAAAATAATGTTGCAATCATTCTGCCCCACACTGTATACGTAAATATCGATCCCCTAACAATACTTCCACTTTGATCATGGCATACCAAAAAAAAATTACAATGGGAATGGAAAATTAACTCACCTCCCAACAATCATTCTCGATATCGTATGCATCAATCGTGTCAACTAGAATTCTCGCCCTGCTCTCGCTGTCTTCCGTCCATCCTCCGCACACGTACAAGCGCTTCCCAATCGAGAGCATCACGTGATCGGCCCTGGGCTTCAACATCGACGTGCAGAGCCTCCACTTCTCGACGTTGACGTCGTAGCAGTACATGAAGGCCTGTACGTTGTCCCTGTCAATCCCGCCGCTTACGAACAGCTTGCCGACGCTATTGTTCTCATAACTGGCGCCGGCGTGCTGCGTAATGTAGGCCGGAAGGGGCTGTACCCCGTACCACGTGTCCAGCATGGGGTTGTAGCATTCACAGGTGCTGGTGTCGTGCTCGTCCATTTCGCTGGCGCCGCCGACGGCGTAGAGCAACTCGCCCACGACGTTCAGGCTGAAGCGGCAGCGCTCTATCTTCATCGGCGCCATGGTCGACCATTTATTATATCTGGAAGAGGTTATTAGAGTATATAGGGTGCGTAAAATGTACGGCACAAATTTTGTATTCTAAACGGAATAAATTTTTATTTTATTATACTTTATATATTTCAGGGGTATTTCAATAACTACGCTCGATTTTTAAATGAAAATAAAACAAGTTGTGTGTGAGATAGAGATCCACCCAATTTTTTTTTTTAATTTGAAAGAGTATTTTATGTTATTAAGTATGGAATATAACGTCGTTATATTATTATACAAGTTAACATCAAAAGCAATATTTCATATAAAATATACTATATCAACAAAGTTGAAACCAGAGATAAGTTAAGGTTCATATAATATTTTTTACACTTATTGATTCGAAATTCACACTAGATCATGCACTATTAAAGATTTTGGCCCTTTCCTTTTTACTAATCCATTTGATGATCAAGAGACCGTTGTCCCAGAATCTTTTTTAATTAGCGACAGTTTGGAGAACATTTTACACGAGGAACCGTAACCGAGCGAACACGCGCACGCTATCTATCCGTCAACGACTAAACTAAAGCGTCAACGACTTCTAAGCACACCAGCGGGCATCATCTGATATCTACGGAAGGGATAGGAGTAGTGGGATCGACATTTATTGTCTATTGGTTCGTTAAAGTGTGCCAATTGAATTATAATGTCACGACATCGCGTCATGACTCGATTTGGGATGATTCTGGTGAAACACACAGAAACACAAACCCTGAATTGATTAAGGGTGTAATTAACTCTAATTTAATTAATTATTGGTTCTATTTCAAGGCAACACGAAAAATATCTCATACCCTTTCACAAGGGTACACACATTCGGTAAATGTGACATTTATTTTATAATTTTTCTTACCTAGGACTGTATTTGAATCCGAATGGATGAATATTCTCTTGTAATGACTGATTGAAGCACCCGCCCACGATATACAACTCATTATTAAAAACTGCCGTCCCAAAATTACACTGCTCTACGTGTGGTATCGACGTCAAATGCTTCCATTTCCTCTCGGTCGAAAAACAGTACGTTATCTCGTTCGTTATGCCGCTAATTCCGAACCCGCCGATCTTTAACACGGCCATCTCCATACCCCTGGAGTTGAGCAAGTTGGAGCTGAAGCTCGTCTTGTCCTTGCTCGATTGTAGGTAGACCTCTTGCAGGATGATTTTATATAATTGCCATTCGTACTTTCTGTCTTCGAACACTTTGTCTAGGATGCTGTGCAATTTTCGAAGGGAGATCTCGGTGAAGTGGATGTAACGGATTATTCGCACCGCATACGCTATGCGAACGTCTAACCTAAAAAAAAATGGTGAGGGCGAGTCTTAAAAGAACATATGAATATCGTCAGAGCAAGATATATATAAGCAACTTTTGTTTAATCAGGTAACTTATTTATAGAATATACCACTCAGTCGTTCACAACCAATTACAGGATATGAAAAATATAAAACGTTATATTATTTACTCCAGGATAAATAAGAAATTGAAAAAATTACATATATACAAATTAATATAAGTATACATATCTGATGCTTATATTATAAGACAACAACAAATAAAAATGGTAATTTAAAGAACATTTCATTAGATTTCGATAACACATTACTCTAACATCCATTTGTTCCTATTTTATAATGTTAAATGAATAGCACCGTATATTTTCTACAAAATAAATTGTGTTCTTCATCTTATAAAGAAATAAACAGTTTTAAAACCTTAAAACGGACTTCTCCGCACGTAGAACATCTCTATCTCGAAATTGAGTGGCCGAGAAACAATAAACTAACACATAAATGCAGAATATGTGTTTTATGCGACAGTTTTACTTTTTTCAAATAGTCCACTATCGTGTTTTCTCATGACCCGTGAACAGGGTGGGGTGTGCCTTATCCACCTCAAAATCAATAGATGTTGTCTGGTAGACAACCTTAATCAGAATCAGTCGAAACCCGATCGATCCGACACGATTTAATTAAGTGATAGTGCTAACAAAAAAACATTCTCAAATAGTCCACCATGGTACTTTCTCATGACCCATGTACATGGTAGTATGTTCTATCCACCTCAAAATCAATAGGTGTCGTCTGGGAGACGTCCCCCAAACAGAATTAGTCAAAACCCGATCGATCTGACACAATTTAGTAGAGTAATCGTGCTAACAAAAATAAATTCCGACGGCACACGGCAAAAATTTTTTCAAAACCAGTTTTCTTTTTGTTTTTAGGCCGAAAAACGAAAAATAAACCCAAAAAAATGTTGTATTTTCAATTTCTCTTTACACGATTACATTACCTTTCCACATATAGTGGAGCGCGGAAAAGTAAAAATTATAATATAAGGCAGTAATAGGTATATCTATGCTGCCTTTTGACTTATCGACACTTTTACAAAAACAGCTGTCTACAGATTTTGTAGGTAACAAATTAAAAACTATTGTTACCAAATTATAGAAGTTTGTTCTATGTTTTAACTATCTCGAATTCTGCTTAAATTTCTCTTTATCTCAAATTATTTGAAATTAAATCCATTTTTGGCCATCCAGTAGTAAAAGTCGATGTGGAAATTTGGCAACAATGCATGTTCTACTACAATATATTTACTTATATAAAAACTTAAGGTGTGCTATATAAAAATGTATCCCAAAAAGTGCATCTGCAATGATTACACAATTCTAAAACATATAGGTGTATGTGTAAATAAGTGATGTCGATTTTGCAAAAATTGTATGTCAGTCTGTAGCTCAAAGATAAGAGAGACAGAACTAATCAATTTGTAACAAACTCATTAAAAAAAAAAAAGAACGCTGCATACTTTCATACATACAGGCATTGTTGAATTAATGATTGATTGTTGAAAACTCGAATCTGAATCACCCTGTATATTAAAATTTGGTTGCTATAATATACTTGGTACCATATGAACGAATATCGTAATTTATGCCTAGTTTGATTCTTGGGGGATACTAGACATAACCCTAATTTCAACAAACTGCTTTGGATTGGAAATTTAATCGGCGAATGGCAATAATTTACATACGAAATGGAGGAAATAAACAGTAAAGTTTATTTCCTCCTTTTATTGAAATGATTAACGCCTCAACATTTGAGAACTTCCGTTATTGGGCCTCTGAAAACCCGCAAGAGCTCCATGAACGACCTCTCTACAGCGAAAAGGTAACTGTTTGGTGTGGCATTAGTCGAAACTTCATTATTGGTCCGAACTTCTTTCGTGAAAACGGTCAGACAGTGATTATTTTCTGCCAGAACTGAGAAGACGACATATCAACCTGAATACTGTATGGTTTCAACAAGATGGGGCGACTTGCCATACATCAAGAGCAAAAATGGGTTTTTAAGGAACACTGATTTCATTGCGAGGAGATGTGGAGTGGCCCCCTCGATCACCGGACCTGTCACCATGTGATTATTTTTTATGGGGCTATCTCAAAGCACGAGTGTACATAAATAAACCACGCACACTCGAAGCTCTAAGTGAGACAATAACCCAAGAGATTCGAGCAGTTCCACGTGAAATGCTTCAGAGGAGTATGCAGAACTTCTCACAACGTCTTCAGGAGTGTTTCGACAAAAATGGGCGGCATTTAACTGACGTTATTTTTCGTACCTAATCAAATTTTTCTTTTCTTACTCTTAACTGGTTTTGTAATGGCAACATCTAAGGTACACATTCAAAAAATAAAATTTGAGTTTAGGTAAAAAATGAGTGAGTTACAGTTTTTTCAAATCTTCCATACCTCCCTGCCGAACCCTGTAGTTTAGGCCACAAGAAGTTGCTTATTATCGATCTGTAGCGCTCGTCGTTGACGGTTATGGCAATGCCAGTTTCGTTTTGGAAGAAGTACAGACTAAAATCCGCACCAAACAGTGACTTTCTCGGGATGCATTTAGTGCTGGTGTATCTCATGTGGATTGGTATCGTCCCAAATCCAACAATTTTGCTTGCTCACATATTCATTCATCCAACAATGGGCCTCGTCGCTAAAGATGATTTTTTTTTTGCGAAATTTGGGTCAACTTCCAAATGCTTCAGAGCCTTCAGAGCGAACACACGGCGTTGTCTATTCGTTGTTCCTGGGTCAGTTGGATTTTATACGGGTGCAGACCCAAGTCCCGACGCAAAATTCGCTAAGTTGGAGTCGCAAACAGACCAAGATCTTATGAACGACGAAAAATTGGTTGTCTCGGGTTTTCCCGTGTACTCTCACACACAGTAGCGATGTTTTCAACAGATCTTGAGTTTCGGTGACGTACGGGTGTTGGCTGGTTATTTGTCAAACCGGTGGACTCGAATTTGGCTACCAAACGTCGAACAGTCGACTCGGCGGGACGGTTGTGGCGACGGTTCGGATTTTGAAAATAAAATTTGATAACTTACGCACGTTGTTGAACGCTATAACCTTCCATGGTGATTTGCCATACACTATTGAACAATTCACAACAAATGTGACAGATGTTGCTTTTACAACATGGCCACTATAACCTAACAAATTTCGAGTGCCCCTAGTGAAACACCCTATGCCTATAGATATGACACTACTTACTCGTGAGTATCGACGTGGAAAAACCAGGCAAGAACTATCCTCAGTACGTCAGCTTCCGAACAATCAACTGGAAAATCATACGCCAGCAGGTTCTCCAGCTGCTGCGGCGTCAGTCTGTAAAACTCTGTGCTATTCGAGAACTCTAACAAGTGCCCGCTCATAAACCTATACACTTTCATTCCTAATTGAGCTAGCGAATAAGTCTCCGCTATGGTGGCGATGTCTACACAATTGTCTATGTCGATCTGGGACTGCAGGTAGCTGGAGCAGGCCTGGATGACGGCGACCATTTGAACGTGGGATGCCGCCTCTAGGACGTCCTGTACATTGGCTAAGTTTAAGGCAAGGCGTGTCGTGTAGGCATACTCTAACAGTTGATGGAAACCTGGAAAAAAATTATGGGGTTGTAAAGTTTCTAATTTTTAGCTGAATTATTCTTTATTATAATATAAATAGTTGCTATTCTAATATGATATATAGAAAAGTGACGATTTGCAGAAAGATTTTAACCAGAAAACAATGTTTTGAAGGTTACATATTACATAAGTGTTACAAATTGCTTTATGGTTTTTCTAAAATTTGCTGATTAAATAAACAAATTCCTTAAACGTTCGCCTATTCATCAATATACCTTTACTAAGTGACAGTGAAATACTTTCCTCGTATGTTCCTTTTAATTCTTTAATTATTTAATATATTTCTCATAAAATAAAAACTACGCCAGCGCCAGTGAGACCGGAACCAATCAACATGCGGTTCTATTCCTACAATCTCGTTGGCTCATTTTTCGTTCTATTTAAATCATTATGTGGCACATAAATGGAAACTATATCAGCGAAACCGGAACCGAACGGTGTGTGTGTGTGTGTGTTGTTAAGTATTTGTACACACGTACATACCATTTTGTACGCTAATTTCGTATTTTCTCTTACGATTCAGCTTTTCAATCTCCATGGTAGGTTTTTACCATGCTCGTTTTTTAATTTCAAAATTAGGAATAGAAGGGCTATCAGTGAAACCGGACCCGAACGAACACGCATGTTATATTAAATAGTCTTGTTTGTATCTATCTCCGCCAGTTCTGCGTTTACCTAAAGACGCTTTCTTCATGCATTTTTATTGTTTATAATCGTAATTATCGTTAAGATAATATTTCGTATAGAAATATAAGTATACATATACTGTTTTTAAGAAAATCCAAAAAACACACTTCACAATATTTTTAATTTCTTGAATCTATTTTAACACAGTTGCTTTTTTCTTGGGTTTACTGGTTCTTAAATTTAATAAAAAAAAATCATGCAAATGATTTTTTTTTATTTGTATTGACGGATGTTGTGGAGAGAAACAGATACTTCTAGACAATTCGCTCTATTTCAGTTAAGCTATGCGACCTAGTGCACATTTTTAAAGAGAAAATGGATATAAGGATATTGTAGTAAATTATTTTATTATTAACTCTGTTTCTTGATTGACTGATTTTAATATCCTTCATGTGTTTTAAATTACGACAATTTGCTACATTACATTATATATGGGATATAATATTATTGTACTATTATTGCTTGCTGGTTATTCTATAACAGTTGCATTATATTTTTTAAATATGGCCCTTGCCTTTTCTGTGCTGATTTTTTGGAATTACTTAAACAATAAATTACGCCATTTCTTTTTTCTGGATCGACATTTTGGTTAATGTCGATTCTCTCCTGCCTTAAATTATATTTATCTTTATAATTCTATTAACATATCCAGATTCATTATGCCAAGTGTGTATTACATACGAGGTCTGATAAAAAATACGGCGAATAATTCTATTATGAACAAAGAATAACCTTACTTCAAACTTGAACTAATCTCCTTCAAATTACTATCCTTGACTATCGGCGCAGTTATCCTAACGTTGCTTTCGTGATTGTAAGTATTTTTGGAAGGCTTTTTTCGGAAGGGCCCTGCAGCTGATCCGTTGTGATCTTCTCAATGTCGGAAAGGGCATCAAAACGTTTTCGTCTTAGCACAGCTTTGATTTTGGGAAAGGGCTAGAAGTTATACGGTGCTAAATCTGGAGAGTCAGGTGGATGCGGACAAACAGTAATCTTTTTTCAGCCAAAAACTCACGGAGCAGAAGCGAGGTGTGGCATGGCGCATTGTAGTGATGAAGGAGGAAACCATTTACCGCCCTTTTATCTGGTCTCTTTCTCCGTACATCGTTTCGCAAACGTTGGAATACGCCCTTGTAATATTCGAAGTTTACACTTTTGCAATGTTCTCGTCTATTTTTGAGGTCAAAGGACGTCCCGACCGTTGCTCGTCTTCAACCCACTCATTTCCGCCTTTAAATACCACTTGTAAACAGTCTTCAGAGTCACCCCATTATTACCATACACTGACTTAACATTTCATGTGATTCCTTGGTACTTTTTTGCAACTTAAAACAAAACTTAATACGAATGAAATCTATGCGCAACAGACACGGTAAAGACATCCTCACTCTTCTGGCTCTGGAAGCCAATTTTCAAGGTATAACTTGTTCAAATTTGACACTGGCTAGCTCAAAGGATCATGCTATCAGAAAAATTATTTCACACAGATGTAGCTTTAGCAGTTTTTGCTATAAAAATTCGTTCACCGTCTTATTTGATCACACCTCGTACGATCAATCACTAGTAACATAAGACGGAAAAAGGTAAACCTCATATGCAAAAAAAACATTTTCCTTTATAATATATATTTATTCCGATTTGAAGAGTGCACGAAAATATAACTGCAAAGTAATTCAATAGGCACCAATTTTCATATGCAGACTTGCAGACTAACATCTTATGTTAGTAAACAGCACCATTAAAGTATTAGACTATCAAATTTTGTTAGACGCTGTTCATTCAGTCATCATCTGATCTCACGAAATCCACTATACATACCTTTTGCTGTGATGCCATTCAGGCATATCTCATTTTGTCTAGCTTCCAACATATTATCCGTAAACATGGCTCGAAAGTAATCGCTACACGCTGCTAATACTGCTTTGTGTGCTCTGAAGACGTTACCTTCTAGAATATAGAAGAAAACAAATATTACAAGTGTATCTCATCACAGACTATATTTGATTAAGGTAAATTTAACGCAACATTAATTCTCGTACTCTTAAAAAAATATATTAAAGACGTTGCCCAATTAACGAACATACCAATGACTAGAGTGATATCCATGAGTTCCCCCTTTTCTCGCAGCGAGTTCAGTCCTTCGAGCAGAGTAGATTGGTGAGAGGAATGCTCGTAGTAGATGGTGTTTAAGGGTTTATCGTGCAGGTATTTTTCTTTCGTTTTCGTCATGGCGAGGATCTTGCATTAACATATCTGAAAGAAGAAATTATATATAGAGGAATGTGTGGAAAAATTATCAATTTAACAAAGGGAATAAACAGTGGGCATTGCTAATAATATCGCCTAATTACTCGTATGCAATCTATATTGTTTAAATAATAGTTGAAATTTAAGTATACCATCATTCAAACTCCTGAAACATACAAACCTGATCTATTTGTATATAGAACGCAATAAAAGAAGTGTATAGATATTATGGTAGAGACAGGTGGATTACATTTATTCCTATTCTTAATTGTAGACATTGCAATCTTATTTTATTCTTTGTGTATCTATAGATTTATTTTTCTTCCGTAGGTTAAAAGACCGTCTTTAAAATGTTAGTCACCTGCGACGTTTTCTTATTCCCAAGAATGAAGAAAGACCTAAAGGGAAATCTTTATGAGGACGTAGAAGGGGTCAAAAAAATCTTAGGAGGCACTTAAAAGGAAGAACAGCATTAGGTCAAAAGAATACAAAAATGTTTCGAACAGCGAAAAAGCCTTTTGATGTTTTCAAGATGTTATCTTAAATTTAACAAAATTAAATACAATTTTTTTCTTTTTTTGGTACTCCCTCGTATATACATCTAGTCATAGATTTCAGGCGACAAATATACCTTACCATTCCTCGAGAAAACGAGCTGCTTCGCACTCCCCAACCCCGATAACTTGGGGCCAGTTCAAGAGCAGTAGTTCTGCTCGATCTAAACCCAATTATCTCAGGTCATTATCAACCGTCAAGGTGGACACGATCAGCGTAGAGAATAACTGATATCAGATAAGTAACTGTAATTGCTCGTTGATTGGACTGATTGATTAGTGATTACAAGCACAATATAATATACTACAGACATACCAATTACTTTATTGTATCTACTTTGGAGTGTGATGTAGAATTTGAACTGGCTTTTTTGCTTTGAACGACGAAAACTCAGCGAAGTTTTTTAAATCCTTTAACTTTTGTCTAGTGTATCATGAATCTGTGAGCAATTGGTTCACAGAAATTCACTCCACATAATTTTAGTTACTGGTTACTAGATGGTAGCACACCTGTACCATTAAATTATAATTATATTAGTCTACATAATAATTATTAGATTCTTCTTAATGTTATTGGGATAAGTTGAAGTTCGGAGCTTAGACGTCGAGGATCTGGTAAGCATGCCAAAAAAAGAGTAGCTATTTCACATTAGTATTGATCAATATTTCGAATTAGCTTATAAAAAAAAATCCTATACAATTAATTTTTTTATAAACGAAAGACTATGTACGATGTCTGCTTGAAGGAGCATTGGAACGAGAGGTACGTTTGGGTATAATAAATTTACTATATCGATATATGGAATGAAAACGGGTGCAATATTATTTCCTATTCAAGCATTATGTTTTTAAAATTTACTTGAAACAATTCGAAAATAATCTTATAGAAATTATCTTGAATTAGTCAAAATGTATAAAAAAAAAATGAATATCACTGATGCATTTCTTATTGAAATGCAAGTTGAATGCAGAAATTCAAAGTTTTATTGTTAAAAAAATGATACATTCTTTATTACGCTAAATTAGGCTCAAAATCCACTTTTAATTTATTCAAAACTGCTATCAAATATTTAATTGTAAATACTTATACAGATTATCAGTGTCAATACCTGAGATCTCAATCGTCTACATGAGTTATTAGTGATGAAAAAATTATTAAATAATTGCATGGAATGTTGTGGAAATAATTGCATTGCAAAGTACGTAGAAAAGGAAATAACAAAATTCATAAAAAAAATGACAGAAAATAGAATTGCTGTCAGAAATAGGGAATAGAAGCTTTTAAATGAAATAAAATGAATTTGAATTGCGCGCCATTTGCGTTCTGTCAAAGATAGGGTGTCAATATTTAACGACTTTCATCTACGAACCATACGACGCATACGACGATAGCATTAACAGCTCCATTTTCAAAGAAGTATGGTCCAATTACTCCATCACTCCAAAATGCCCATCAAATCGTGCATCTTTGCGTCATGATAAATTTTAAATGTTAAATGTCTGTTTCATGAACAGCATATGGATTTTCAGCAGCCCAAATTCCATAATTTTGTTTGCTGACGTATCTGTCAAGACGAAAATGTGCTTCATTGCTGAACGAAATTTTGTTGTAAAAATCAGCATCATCTTCTTTCTTTTCTCTCACCTAACAAACAAATGTATGACGTAAATGGTCTGTATTTATTATTATTATTATATTATATAGGTTTGGGCTTCATCGGCCACTGATCGCATGGGTAGTCCCTTGGCGATCCCCTCTTATTCGGGTCATTATACAAATGCTATCCCATTAAAGAAGCAATTTGGGCACGTCCCCCGCCTTAAGCCTCGCCTTCTCTAGGATAACAGGGGTCCCTAATATAAGATACCTCTTCTCCTCCAGTGCGGGGCAAGTGTAAAGAAGATGAATCGAGGTTTCCTCGTCTTCTTTACAGTATCTGCAGGCCGGGCTGTCAGTCAGCCTTAGCTTGTGCTTATATGCATTCAGGCTACTATGGTGGCCTGTTATGATTCCCACCAGGATTCTGGCTTTGTGCCTGTTCAATTTAATGAATTCTTGGTCCCATTTCTCAATCTCTGAGTATTGGATGAAGAGTTTGATTATTCGACAACCCGTTACTCCTTTCCACCTTTTATTGTACTGGTCTCTTGCCCAACTATTGATGCGGTCTTTGATCAGATTTCGACTTATTCCCACTGCAGGTTCTGGTCCATAGAGGTTTTCCCTGGTCCCTAGTCTGGCAAGGTTATCTGCAATTAGATATCCCTTAATGCCATTATGCCAAGGTATCCATAAAAGTTCCACCGGTCCCTTCCCTGCTAAGTGGTTCAATGCTTCATAGCAATTATAGACCAGCTTCGACTTTATCGTTGCTGAATTCAGGGCTGCCAACGCCGGCGCCGCCCTGCTATCCGAGCAGATACATACCTTCTCCTGGGTCCGATTTTGGTCGGCCCCCAGAACACCGTATGTAATTCCAACTAGTTCGGCCTGGAGTGCGGTAGTGTATTTGCCCAAGGGGAAGGTTTTACCTATCCCGTCGCGTCGCCTATACACCCCCGCACCCGCTCTGTTCCCACTCTTGGCTCCATCCGTGTACCAGATGTCTCCATTGAGCGGCAATCCATCTCGACCCTCCATCATCCAGTCGGTCTTACTGGTGACGGTGATCTTATATTTCTTGTCAAACAGGAAGTGGACACCCGTACTGCCAGAGGGCATCCATAGGAGTTCCTCCTCAGCTGGGCTCTCTTGAGAGTCTACTGTAAAATGGTCTGTAACTTGTAGTTGTTGTGTCAACTGAATTTTGCATGCTGACACATGCAGATCTTTCTTTTAAATCCGATGCGAAGTGGCCCTTGACAGATTCAATCGTTATGCACGACGTCGAATTGATTTGTTTGGATACTCCCGTATATTTTCTCTCACTGCAGCGATATTTTCATGTGACCAACCACGACGAGGACGTATTGGTGTTGCCTTTTCAATAACAGAACCCGTGTCTTTAAATTTTTTAAATAACTTACGAACTGTTAAGTCTGTAGGTGCTTCATTTTGTCCTAGTTTTGTGCGAATATTTCTTAATGCAACTGTAAATGATTCCTCACTTTCATAAAACAGTTGTATACAAACTATTCGTTGCTGGACTGTTAATCACGGTACGTTGACGTCGTATGGTTTGTATATGACAGTCGTTAAATATTGACGTCCTATTTTTGACAGAACACAGATGGCGCGCAATCCAAATCTTGGAAAGATGGAAATAACCGGGAAACAGCTAATTAGACATATACGTACGTTTAATTAGCTGTACCTAAATAATATGCTGTCAATTTAGTGGAAGATGCGAGGCAGTTATTGACAGCTAGTCAGTAGTACATCCGTATCCTTTTGAATAATAATGTTTTGAAATCATATCTCTTCCCTGTTTGATAGACTACGAGTATATCGTATTTTAAACATTTTACTTTTCCGCACTCCACCATACGCGGAAAAGTAATGTAATCGTGTAAAATTTTTTTCTAGGGTTTATTTTTCGTTTTTCGGCCTAAAAAAAAAAATAAACCGTTTTGTGTGTGTGTGTGTCGTCGTCGTCGTTGTTGGTGTCGTTGTCGTCGGCATTTATTCCTGTTAGCGCGATAACTCAATAAAATCGTGTCGGATCGGTCGAGTTTTGACTGATTCTGATCGGGGACGTCTCCCAGACGGCACCTATTGATTTTGAGGTGGATAGGACATATTCCACCCTGTCCATGGGTCATGAGAAAGCACGAGGGTGATTATTTGAGAAATTTTTTTTTTGTTAACACGATAACTCAACTAAATCGTGTCGGATTGATCGGGTTTTGACTGATTCTGATCGGAGACGTCTCCCAGGCGACACTATTGATTTTGAGGTGGATAAAACACTCTACCATGTTCATTGGTTATGAGAAAGCACAATGGTGGACTATCTGAGAAATTGTTTTTGTTAGCACGATGACTCAATTAAATCGTGTCGGATCGATCGGGTTTCGACTGATTCTGATTAGGGACGTCTACCAGACGATTGATCTGTTGATTTTGAGGTGGATAGTACACACCCCACCCTGTCCATGGATCATGAGAAAGCACAATGGTGGACTATTTGAGAAAAATTGAAAAAAGTAAAACTGTCGCATAAACCAGATATTCTGCATTTATGTGTTAGTTTATTCTTTCTCGGCCACTCAATTTCGGGATAGAGATGTTCCACATACATGCGAAAAAGACCGCTTTAAGGTTTTAAAACTGTTTATTTTTTTTAACCTGGCGAGATGCACAATTATATATTCAACCTCGAAACAAACAGCAGATGCAGATGATTAACAAGTAACGCCGACTAACAGTAACGTCCTAATGACGACAATGACGTCCATTAATTTGCTAACAGTATATTCAGAATAACAGCGACATACGTTAGTGGACATTGACCATTTTAAGAAATGATTATTGTCTATGCAGATATAAACAGTTTATGGAATATTATACATGTAATTATTGTATTACTGTCGTTGTTTATATTAATATTTAGTCTTTATTAAAATGTATGTAAGCTGTTTAATAGACGGTCATGCTCTTGTGAAATTTTTACTACGATTTTATTCATTCGAACTTTGGAGAAATCGACAACAATATTAGTGATATTTAACTATTTAGACACAGTTCAATGATAAATTCTACACACAGATATGATATTTTTATACAAGGTAATACTTGCAACCTTAGATCGAAAGAGAAAGGAAAGCGTTTACATATAGGGTGTTACAAATATGACTGCCGATTTTTTTTATAGATCTTTTACACATTCGTGAAACAAATATTGAGTAGCAGTTGCATTTAATCATGAGATGTGCATATAAACATATTTCCGATTGAACACAGTATATCGTTTTCCTGGACGAAAAACAACATAAGAATATCTACGAATATTTTGATTTCTCCATTTAATTTAAGTTACATACCAGGTATGTAAATATGAAACCGGAATTTGCCCATAGATGGCCTAGTTGCTAATGTAGTTACCGTCACATCGCGTCATTGGCGCCATTTTCTTGTTTTGACATTTGATAAAGGTTTTTATTTCACAACAATACAAGTTTCATTCGACAACATCGTTTTTAATAGCGTTAAACATGTCGAATTTTGTGCCTGGAAACTACGATTTGCGGACAGCATTGATTTTCTGTTACCACTTGAAGAAAATTGCAGCAGAATCCCATCGAATGCTTGTCGAAGCCTATACTGATAATGCTCTTGGTAAATTTGAGTGGTTTAAAAAATTCAAAAGTGGAAATTTTGACGTGAGAAACGAAGGACGTGGAAGACCACCGAAAAAGTTTGAATGAAGATTGCAATTGCAAACATTGTTGGATGAGAATGACGCTCAAACGCAACAGGAACTGGCGGATCAATTAAATGTGACACGAGAAGCCGCCTCCATACGTTTGAAAGCCATAGGCAAGATCCAGAAGATGGGAATATGAGTTCCACATGAACTGAATGAAAGACAGCAGGAAAACCGAAAAACCATTTGCAAAATGCTGCTCGCCAGGTACAAAAGAAAGTAATTTCCTTATCGAATTGTAATTGGCGATGACAAGTGGATATATTTCGAAAATCCTAAGCGTAAAAGATCATGGGTAACCCAGGCGAACCATCGACATCGACTGCAAGGTCAAAATCGCTATGACGGAAGACAAAGCTCTGTGTTTGGTGGGATCAGAAGGGTGTGATCTATTATGAGCTGCTATAACCTGGCCAAACCATTAATACTGAACGCTACCGACAACAAATGATCGATTTGAATCAAGCTTTGCATGAAAAATGACCAGAATATCAAAAAAGGCAACACAAAGTGATTTTGCTTTATGATAATGCGCCATCCCACACAGCAAAACCGGTCAAAGAAACGATTGAGGCGTTTAGTTGGGAAATACTTTCGCATGGAGCTTACTCGCCAGACTTAATATGTCCGATTACTACTTATTTGCATCGATGGGACACGTACTTGCTGAGCAGGGCTTCACATCTTACGAAAATATACGAAAATAGTTCGATGACTGGTTTGCCTCAAGAGAGCAAGAATTTTTTTGGCCTGGAATCCATAAATTGTCAGAGAGAGATGGGAAAAAATGTATAGCTAGGAATGGACAATACTTCGAATAAAATATTTTTTATCATATTCATACAATACACGTGTATTTTCTATACAAAAAAGAAGCCTGTTTCATATTTACATACCTGGTAATCGGAATAAAGTGAAATATTAACAGTTAATTGAAATAAATTTTCGATTATTCAAAAATATATTTAATAAATGTAAAATAGTATAAAAAAAATCTCCATAACATTTTTTTGAGTTTTTCTTCTCAAAAGTTATTCCTTGAATTTTTAACGAAATCACTGTATTTATAATACCTATATTTAGTTGCCAAGTAGTACGGATAGGTACAAACATCTGTGGACGAATTAGTGGCCCTACGACCCCTATATGCGTAAACCCTGTATAACATATTCCATTGCGTTATATGGCGGATTCAGGCCTACACAAAGCCACGCTCCATTTACTGTGGAAACATTGCAAGCAATCAGTAATTATCCCAAGTAAGTTTCATCACAGCATCAAACATATTAATATTAATAATAACTTTTGAAGCGCGGTTGCTTTTCCGCATTATTCATTGGCGGCGATGTTACGTAACAGTTTCTAAAATAATTAATATGAAATGTGCATGTCTTCTCACAGCGCCAGTTTTGTAAGATTGCAACAATTAGCATTGTTCTATTTGGTACGTATGTGGTCTGTAATAATTGCCAGCTTTGAATGGGATATCATTGTCTTAGAGTAATTATTTTAATAATAAAAATTAAGTAAAAAAAAAACTCGTTATTTGAAGAAACAGTTAACGGGACCGTTTTATGGGGGTTATTACGACAGATTTTCACTTACGACACTTGGAAGCCGCAGGCATTTGTGGTCTCATCGACAGAAACCCATAAATATGCATCCTCCAGTGGCGGCTCGTCGGGGTAGGCAAGGTAGGCGCCGCCTACCTTTAAAATTTTATGTCATTTATCATAACAGCGCAATTACAATGAACTGTTAACGTCCCTGATAATACAGAAATATTTAATATAATTAATAATAACTACTTTATATTAATTAAATTATCTATCGCCGTCGGCGGTGCTGGTGCCGTAAACACCCTTTGTATACACCACCGCACGGCGCCGCACCACACCGAATTAAATCATTTTATTCCTAAACAGAACAACCAGACCAGGCTCGGTTCTCCATCCCACCGCCTGAAAATCGATAGCTACACGTCAACCAGATGTCGGTAAGACGACAAACAGCGTTGTTGTAATGGCAAAATAATCGCAGCTCAGACGTCTGCAGCGAGTTATATTCTTTAAATAAAGCAGTTGGAGGCGAATGCATTCGGCGCCTGAAGTAGATCGGCGTTCTTCGGCAGATCCGAAGACGCCTTCGCATTGAATAAGCCGTGACATTACTGGGGATATTGGGTTATATATTGTGATGATCAATTTGAAACATTAAATATCGAGTCAATGTTGAAATATTTTGTGGAATATGAATTTCGAGAAATATTTCCAGAGGTTTTTAAACTTATTGTTTTAATTGCTACAATTCCAGCAACAAGTACATCGGTTGAAAGACATTTTTTTTGTTTAAGACGTATTAAAACGCATAGTCGGAACTCTACGAAGAATGAACGTTTATCGTCGCTTGCACTTATTTCAATTGAAAAGGAATTATTTAGCACACTTCAGAAATCTGATGACTTCACGGAAAATATAATTAACAAATTTTCATTAATTAAAGATAGGCGCATTAATTTAAATTATAAAAAGTAGTAGGTATCCACTTTGTAATTGTCCGTCAATAAAGGCGATGGTTAAGGAAGGCTGTGAGGGGAGGAGGAAGCCTATACCCTAAAGCGCCCTAAAATAATGTATTATTGCCAACCCAATTTACGTAATATAGGTATAATACTCAATAAATATATTTCGTTTATTCCAATTTATTTATACCCACAATAACTATTATTATTCACGAATAACAAAGAGGTATCAAGTTCAAAAAATTCTTGTGAAAGTCTATATTTTTGTATAAATGAAATTCAATCATTAAAATTCTGAAGTACCAGGAAAACGCGTGGCCTTGAAAATTTAAAAAAATTTCGTCTGCGGCGCTATTTTTAAAAGTCGATGAAGCTCATGCGCCGCTATCGCCTACCCTAATATAGATACCACGAGCCGCCATTGGCATCATCAACTTTTGCATAAACAGTAGTACAGTAGTACTACTGTTTTGGCAATGACAGCAGCTTGCGATGCTAATTTATACGAGTAGTTACAAAAAAATGAGCCAGAGCGTGGACAAGCTACTGACATGAAATGTTTGATTGTATAATTTATTATAAGATTGTGATATTTCTTTACGGTGTTTGAATTTCTAATAGATATTTTAGAACACGTGTAGAGTCCGACTCTGAAATATCCGCAGTAAAATCCGGGGTTTACTCATAAGAAACAAAATCGACAGGTCGAACATTTTTTCCTACTTGATCGGTAACGATCTGTTCCAACCTTTTGGTGCTCACTGTATACACAATTCCGATAATAATTTCAACTGTACTAAATAATGGAGAAAACCAGTTTACTCGCTCGCATTCTAATGCCAATCTTATTCCCGATTCAGGGAAATTCTTCGATAATTTGCAACGATAACGACGACGAATGTAGAATCTTAAAACACGACATAATTTTCTATGCCTTCAGTTAAAGGACGCTTTCTCCGTCGATTAAAATACTTTGTCAAAGTGCTGACACGTAAGAGAGACTGTATTATGATGATAATTAGTTACGAGAATTAAGTGATGATTTGATGACCAAAATCGTTTTGTGAAATCGTAGAGGTGGAACTGCATTTGGGTAAATGATTAGAAAATCACCACTTACCTAGTTTACTGTCTCGTCTCTTTATTGAATTATTTGAAGATGGTAATTTTCTGAATTGCTAATATACGAGGGGGTATCCAAAAGAAACCGAACGCAACATAAGACAAGATGAAGCAGTGAAAGACGTAACTCTGGTTAACGAGGGACGTAGCCAGCGATATGTGGCTTGTTAGGAGTTAGAAGTTCAATCAACAATTAGTCGAATAGTTAAACGTTTCAATGAGCTTGGAAGATACTGAACTTGGAAGAACCCCAGGACAAGTGTGGAAGAAGTCTACAGATACAAAGATAAGCGATCCCTTATGCAAATCGCCTTAAGAAATATGGCATTCTACCAGTTTAGAGCCAAGCAGAACTCTAGCAGCACCTTTAAATATAGTAATATCTGGACGAATAGCCCGGAGAAGGCTTAATGAAGGGGGATTGAACAGTAGAAGACCAGCTATTACACCACTACTCATCAGAGAACCTAGAGTTACGGACGTTAACGTATCTGGTGGAGGCCAGGAGAGAGGTTTGCTGCCTGCAATATCTCTTCGAGGATTCCATTCTTTGGTGGATCAATGTTCTGGGGAGGAATTTGTTTCGATGGGCGCACAGATTTGATTCCTATAAGGGGGAGATCCATGTATGCACAGTTCTACATAGAACATATCGTAGAAGAACATGTAATACTATTTGCCCGGGGACATTTTCATTTTTATGTAGGATAACGCTCCATCCCACGTTACTAGATATGGACCTACTGGACTACCTTCGATTTATGAATGTTCCAACTATGGATTGGCCACCAAGGAGCTCAGATATGAAACCCATAGAGCATCTATAGGATGCACTAAAACGATTAGTTAGGCGCCACATACCTACCTCTATGAGGGAACTCGAACAAGTCGTTCTTGTCAAATGCGAGAATATTCCTCAGGAAATCACTCACTCAATCAATAGCATGCCCAGACGAAAGAAAATAGTGATAAGAGCTAGAAGACGATCTATACTACACTGATTTCAAATTGTTATGAATTAATTTCATTTCCAGTATTTTTCTAGTTTTTCATTAACACCATTTTCATTGAATTTGATGTTTTTTTCCTCGATAATACCATTCTAATTTGGTAAGCGTTAGTTTAATTACATCATTTAATTATATATAATATCACCTAGGCACTATGATTTAAGTCTTCGAAAAAATAAAAGTAATAATGTGAAGTTTCACTGATGCTTGGTTGGTTAATTTCGTCCAGGAATTTATATAATCGAAAAAAATTTGGGTTTTTGTTCCAGGTCAAAATTTAACCAACAACAATTGCGCGAACTACGTTTCTACCTGTGGACCTTTCTCAAAAAAAGGTGTCACCGGAGAAATGCTGTGCAGTTGTTGTTTTGTAATTAATCATTGCAAAACAAAATATAGCTCATTAGTGGTATAGTAAAGAATTGCGCGCAGAATTTAGATTTATTTATTATTTCATTAAAATCCCAAAATATGCCTATTTTTTGTTGCTTTAGAGTAGTCTAACAACACCTTCATTTTCTTAAAGGACACCTTCTCATCACGCTGTATAGCTACTATCGCAGATTAGCTGCCATTCTGATATATTACGTGGTGTGACTCCTCCTATTTTTGTAATACTTATTCACCTATAAATAGTCCATTCCGGCACACGCAATCGATATCCTAGAGATCATGTTGCCTAGTTACCAATACACAGATTACGTATTTCAGCGAACAGAACATTTCAAAACGTCACTCTGCCTGGCCTAGTTGTCATAATCACGACAGTAGTATTGTTTGTTGAAGTTTGTAAGTAAAACAGCGATGTCTGACCCAAGCGCCACCGACGAGGCTGCTTCACCTCCGCAAACCACCCCCAGGAAGAAGAAACGACCCTCGCAAATCACAGTGAAATTTTACACGCCGGACTCGAAGGTCTTCACCCAGTCGTATCCTTTCAAGTACAACATCCAGCAGATTAAGGAGGATTTCGTGGACATTTTCGGGATTCCATACGACAATATATTTCTATTGTACAACGAAGATGTAATACCAGACGGCAAAATATTGGGAAAGCTCCCGATAGACGAATACGGAGTGATAGAATTAAAGCTTCTTAGTAACGATGTCGACCACCAAATTCACGTTGAGAACGTCTACAAAGACTTGACCGTGCCGGACATCTTAACGGTGAGGGTAGAAACAGACAACGAGGGCGAGAAAGAGGTAGTGGTGGAGATCGATAACTTCGCTATCGAAAAACCGAACCTCGGAGGGTACAGGGATATAAGGACGGGAGTAAAGTATCTGCACGCGTACTCCCAGACCGGACCGCCCCCGCCGAAAGTGCCTCATTGGATGAAGAACAGCAGAGACACCCAGACGTATTTCTGGAGGAACAGGAGGACCGAATGTCACTACTCCAGAGCCACGCAGATGGCTAGGCATGATGTGTATGTTACTCACGTAACCGATAGAATATTTACAGCGGGACCATATGAAACGGCCGATGAAAGGGAAAAGAGGTTGGATATTGAGGGCAAAGTGAGGACTATTCAAAGGTAGGTACATTCAATGTGTATAAAAAGTACTTTAAGTTAACGAAAACCCATACGTATGTTCCCAATTTTCCACAATTTTTATATTTGATACTACAATATAATAACTGTTTTGCCAAAAACAATTGTTATATCGTAGTGTTATTAACAGAACAATTATTTCGCATGTTTTTTTTTTTATTTTTGAGGCATGGGCAACATTTTGTTTGTATATGGCACAGCCTAAGGTTATCTCAAAGTTGAAGTAAGAAGTAAAACAAGTTTTACAAAGACATATCACATATTCCTTTTTTATTGAAATATGTAAAACAATAGGAATTTATTTTTTAAGTAAATAGCAGTAACGACATGGCAGGCTATAAAAAAAAGATTTTGATGTTTTATTGTTATATTGTATTGTTACAAGTTTGGCATAAAGGTCTAAAATATCAAATGGAGATGTATCTACATCCACCTAAACAGTTTTCTGATATTCTGGGATCCTACATCTCAGAAAGACATTTTAGAATTAAGCAAGAAGGAGGCCATTATTAGCTTAAGACAATTAATGCGGGGTACCGCAAGGAAGTGTACTAGGGCCTGTCCTATACCTTTTGTACACAAGTGATATTCCTAGACTAGAAAATGACACCATAGCAACGTTTGCAGATGATACTGCTATATTAGCAGTAGGTAATGATCATGAAGAAACAGCAGAAACATTGCAGATTTCAGCCAACAAAATTAACAATTCCATAAAAAAGTGGAGAATAAAATTAAGTGAATCAAAGTCTGTACTAGTTAACTTCACAAACAGAGCTAATCAATATATGCTCATAAGCATAAATGATAAACGAATTCCATCTTCAAATACAGCTAACTATCTTGGTATTACCCTTGATGCTAGGCTACGCTGAAAAGCCCATATGAAAAAGAAAAAAGAAGAACTTATAATTAAACACAGAATAATATGCTGGTTCATTGGAAAAATCGCCACTCTAACAATTCATAATAAGCTTATGTTATATAAGCAGATACTTAAATTGGTATGGACCTATGAAATTCAGTTGTAAGGCTGCACCAGTCAAACCAATATACAAACCATTCAAAAGTTTTAGAATAATGTGCTGAGGAACATCGTAGATACACCTTGGTACATCCGAGACAGTAACCTCCATCGAGACCTGGGTATGGATACTGTTGAACAAGCCAGATTCAAAATTTCCAGGAGTCATGAACAACGACTCCTCCAACAAGTCAACGTCGAAGTGATCCAGCTCCTTAACGACGCAGGATTGACAAGAAGACTCAAGAGAATCAAACCCTTTGAGTTAGTCCAGTGATGTGACAAAGCAGAGTATTGTGCGCCTTAGAGTATACGTTAGTTTTTTAGTGTACCTAGTTTATTATCAATCTAAGGATACTGTTGAGTACGACCTTAGTTCTAAGTTTTTTAAATAGTATTATAAGTTAGAAAAAAATTACTTATTGATCTTTATGATCGGATTGTAATGTCCGTGAATGCCCTAAGGAGTATTCATAAATAATAAAAAAAAATGTATTGTTACTGATTATTTCAATACTGACAAACCTTAACTGTGGTTAGTATCTACCAATATCAAAAATTATTTTGGTTAAAGTGGTCGTGGATTTAATTTAACATCTGAATAGCTGAACTTTTTTGTACCTACATCGATTCAACTTACTAGTCTACGTGACGGCACCTCGGCTGCCGCGAAGTTACCCGAATTTAACTCACTAACGCAGTACTCAGGGCGGGCTTTACTGTTTACACTAATAAATAATAATTTTTCAGGTATTATCGAGCATGGAAGATGAGGAAGTGTCTGAAAGAGCTAAGCGCGGAATACCACAAGCGCATGCGGCTCGCGAGAGAAAGAGAAGAACGAGAACGCCTGGAAGACGAAGCTAGAAAGAGACGCGATTTGGTCAGCAAAGTATTCCCCTTGACCAATGACGATTTCGCAATGCTGTACAGTATGCTGCAACAGTGGAAGACGGCGGAGCTAAACAGAATATCGACGCAGTATTGCGGAGCCTCGAAAATAGCGGAATTCTACTTGGTACTGGAGAAAGAAATAGAGATACTACGGTCAATAGACAACGTTCGAAACAAGCTGGCCAAAGACAGGGAAACCCAGAAGGTTCTGGACTTCTTCAAATCGATAGGGGACCCTTTGGAATGGTACTGCGACTATAAAAATTTACACATCATAATGGACACCTTGGAGACCCAAAAGGGCAGAGAGTACTTCTCCCTGTACCGAGCCATCAGCGATAAATCATTAGGAAAGGAAGAAAGACTCGAGGCTTACTGCAAAGTAAAGGAGTATCTAGTTACTCACGAATGTCCGGAAAGTGAAGAAATAACAACCCTCATAGATAGAGCATGTGAACTATTAGCCAGGGGCATGGACAAGAAACCCTTGAACTCGTTACAGAAAAGGATAGAGGCGATGATCGTCCACCACTTCGGATCTCGGGAATGCAACGAAGGCGTCACCATGCACGTGAAGAAAGTCGAAGAAAGGTCCATGGAAAAGAGCCTGTCGCATTGCCAGCGTTGCGGGAAACTGAAGACGATCGATTCGTTCACCTTGAACGTCCGAATGGAAAAGGTGAAGATTTGCGCGAGTTGCAAGTGGATAGATAAATCCGGGGAACCCTGGATCGACGTGTCGCCATATCAGTACATCCTGAAATTAATCAGGAACTACGAGAGGCTACACCACGCCTCCTCCTCTGTTGCTTTCATCTTACACGACAAAGATATACACCACATCATCACATACATCTGGCATGGCCATTCGGCTCTGTCTGAATGCAACGAGATATACCAGTTGAGGCTAGTTCGGTGGAGGGTGAACGAGGAGTGGGCGCCCTGGAACTGCATTCTGCTGACGGTCGAGGAAGCCAAGGCGCACTTGAGAGTGACGGACCTGGAGGAGGTCTACGAGGAGGAGTTCAGGAATCACATTTTCAATAAGCATGCCCTCGCTAGGAAGCAGTTCTGGCAATTGACGGCATACGATATGCACTTCACCGAGATGGCGGCAGGCGATGCCAAGTTAGACGAACACTCGGACTTTTACAATAAACCGGTTCACGATTGCTTATTTGGGCCAATAAAGTAATTTTGTAAAAGTTGTGATGTGTTTTTAAGATATACAGCGTCGAGTAGTAAGTAGTAAGTGCGTAGTCTGTTAGTCCCGATTTTTACCCTGTTGAGTTTTTTATACAAAGGATTTAGATTGAAGATCGATTATATAAATAGAAAATATATAAATAGAAAATAGTTTAACACTAGGCAATGAACGTTTTTATTAGTGTGAAGTTTATTATAGTTATTTGCAAAAATTAAGAATCGATATATGTATTACCTTCCCTTGGCATAGAAAGCGTTCAGTAGATTTCAATTTGTCAAAATTAACTGAAGCTTGACGAGATATCTACAATAGGCACAAAAATTAAGGGACGTAAAAAATCCTAATTTTTTAGGTGATCTTCAAAGAGCTATAACTTGGAGAAAAATTGTTGCAGAACAATTAAAAAAAAGCAAATTGAAGCTCCCAGTTTCTAGTTTTTAGATCTTGAGCATGATCGTCAACATTTTTTTATTATCAGCAGTTTTTGAGTAATAATAATAAAACGATCGGAATTTTTTTTCCAAATTTTTGCTTGCTTTCAAAAGGTCCACGGACTTCAATAACATTTTTTTCAGTGGTCTCATCATAAAGATTGTTTAGATAATTTTATCCTCTTTAATTTGAGCGGTCTAAAAGCCGATGTACGATGATTCTTCGCTGAGTTATCGTCGTTCAAAGCAAACGTCAGTTTTGAGTTTGGTAATTAATTACTCGGGAAATAATGATCGTACAGAAAATTCAAGTAGGGTTTAAAAAACTGCAAAGTATTCTTTATAAGTCGCAGTTATTGGTTTTTGATAAAAAAAAATTTCGGTGCGAGAATATTGATTGAAAGAGGTAAAAAAATTGCGTATTTAGGGATATTCGCATAACTCGGCAAAATTTTGCAAATAATGGAAAGACTAAGAATGATGACTGTTTGTCTTCAATCTCAAAGTATCCCAAAGAAACCCTGAAAATTTCAAAGCGCTGGGATTCTTTTTTCATTGTGTTCGAAAAGATTGAATTTGTCGTTTTTGCTAAAAATCAGTTTAAGGATGAATTTTTAAATTTTTATTAATTTTTTGAAGATGAAAATGTTTTTATAACAGGTAAGGTTTTTAGACTGTGCAAATTAAAGAGGATAAAATTATCTAAAAAAGCTTTATGACGAAATCACTGAAAAAAATGTACTGAAGTCACTGTACCTTATGGAAGGCAAACAAAAATTTGGAAATTTTTCCCATGGTTTTCTTTTGATTACACAAAAACTGCTGATGGTAAAAAAATTTGAACTGAAGATCTGAAGACTAGAAACTCGACACTTTAATTTGATTTTTTTTTAATTGCTCTGCGACTATTTTTCTCCAAGTTACAGCCCTTTGAAAATCACCTAAAAATTTAGGATTTCTTTACACCCCTTAATTTTTGTGTCTAGTGTATTATATCAGTTTAAAATGCAATTGATAGAAAACGAACAAATCTTATTCATGATTTGTTTTCGGAGGTGATTCGAAAATTGTTAATTATTAAAAATAGGCCATAATGTTGTGTATTTTAGAGATTTCAAATAACAAAAATCATTTTATATGTTTTAGCAGAAAAAAATTTAAATTTGGTATAGTTTAATGTTTTTGAACAACCTAATTGGATTCCATAGAAAAAACAACTCTGTAGGTTACGCTTTCTGAAATTTTGCAATAGGCTGAATATGTTTCAGTTTTATGGAGCCTCATAAAGGCTCAAGGTTTAAGATTTATGAGCTTTATATATAGCGTGATGATAAATTTTTGCACAATATCCATAATTTTATTAAATGATTTTTCAAATTCTAAAATGCATTAACCTTACTTTTTTTAAATAAATTGATTGACGTAATATCTTTTTTTATATTTGGAGGTGTGTCGTCATAGTCGCTTTTAAATTGCAACCTCCTTATTAAGGGTTCTTCCATATTAGAGGTTTCCTATTTACCATTTATAAGATAAAGGGTTTTCGAGTAAAATATAAATAAAGGAAATTAATTGGCTTACGAAAACAGACCACCCGCGATTTTCAGTAACCCCACAACAAATTTAAGGGGGTCAAATCAGGTGAACATGGTGGTCATTCAGTTGGTCCTGTAAATGTAATCAATTCATTACATCTAAAGTGATATATTGCTTTAATAAGATTCAGTTGGACATACCTATGTACATTTTCATTACTTACGTATCAATGTTTGCTTTTTCCTAGACAATCTGTGTGAAAAACATAGATTTGTAACATTATTTAGTGATTTTTATAGGAAGATATTGCAATTAAGTTTTCATAAAGTGAACTGTATCTATTATGTAATTTCACTTTAAAGAATTCCTGAAAACAGTTCCTTTACGTATTTGCATTCACAAAAATAACGTAGAGAATTTGTGGTTGTGTTTAAATACAGAAAAAAAAAAAAAGAAATAAAACCCAGGTTAGAGAATTGTGCTGACTGACAGTCTTTTTTATTTCATTTATCTTCTGGAGTGTAACAAAAATAGACGTAAAATTATTTAATACACAAAATTAGTTTTTATCGTTTCTAATCAGTGGCGTACCAAAAATAGGCGCGTAAAATATAAACTCCCGGACAAAATTGACGCATCGGGGAAACTTCACATTATTACTTAACAAGTTAAAATTATATTATCGGAAAAACATGAATAAATAACAGAAAGGAACAATCTTGTCCAACCCAAAGAAAACGGTGTTAATGAAAAACTTTAGAAAAAAAGTGAATTTGAATTCGGTAACGTGTGGATCCTCCTCTAGCTCTTATCACTGCTGCAAATCGTGTGGGCATGCTATCGATCAAGTGGTGAATGGTTTCCTGAGGAATATTCACCCTTTTGACAAGAACGACTTACTTGAGTTCCCCAAGAGTTACAGGGGCAGGTATGTGGTGCCTAACTGATCGTTTTAGCGCATCCCATACATGCTCTACGGGGTTCATATCTGTGCTTCCAGGTGGCCAGTCAACATTTGGAATATTTACAAACTGAAGGTAGTTCAGTGCTTCTCTAGCAACGTGGGGTCTTTTGGTCTTGGGGCAACGTGATAGAAATTTATCAACTAATTGATGATTTTCTAACAGATTATTCATATATTGCTGACTACGTCCCTTGTTAACCAGAGTTACCGTTTTCACTGTTTCATCTTTCCTTAAGTTGCGTGGATGATTTATTTCTTCTACTCTAAATGTACTGGACAGTAGACCAAACTTATGTTGTTTTTAATGGAACACCCTGTTTATTTTTCGATTTTTGAAATCTACGTGCTTTTCCGATTAGAACAATATATTCATGTTATATCGCTGTTCTAGTAGGTTGCACAGTATCGCCCTTTGAAAAATCGAATATCAAACAAAATCAAGATCGCCATGGAAAATTTGAAACAAAAATTACGGAAAATGAATTGTTTATAGGTGCGTATTATTTTATAAATTATTACAACTAATTCTACTACTACTATGCTACTTCTACTACTACTGCTAAAATTCTATTACTCTATTACTAGGCACTTAAAATAATTACAGATTCTATAATGTGGACTGATGAAGCCAGTTTTTCAACATGTGGTATTTTTAATGAAGAAATACTCACCATTGGTTATCAGAAAATCCACACCCGTTTATACCAGTTCACCGACAAGGTCGTATTTCAATAAATGTTTGGTGTGGTATTTTTCGAAACTCAATTATTGGACTGGACAACTCAATTAACTGGACAAAAATATTTAGATCTTTTAAGAGGAGATATTTCTGATTTAATAATCCAATTAAATGAGCCGAATATTGTTTGGCAACAAGACGGTGCTCCAGCACATGAATCAAATGTTGTCAACCGCCATTTAGATAATATTTATATAGAGTGGATAAGTTCAAATGGAACTATTTTATGGCCGGCCAGAAGTCCTGACCTAACCCCATTGTATTTCTTTCTGTGGGGCATTTTGAAAGATCGGGTATATACGGAAAGGTCAAATAACGTAGAAGAACTTAGAGAAAAAATATGTCGGAAGATCAGAGGCATGAACGAGACTGGTATCTTGGCTTACAAACGAAATTTGTTAAGTAGATATGCTCTCTGTATTGCACAAAATGGAGGTATTATAGGTTAAAAAAATGTAAGTTTGGTCTAGATCTCCGAAACGCGAGATTCGATTGTTCGTCTAAATACACGTCTTAGATAGCAGTAAAATTTCCCACAACTTTCGTATTTACCATTTTTGTCTATTTCAAAAAATAAAACAGTTAAGGGGGATAGAATTGAGTTTCTCTTAATAAAACGCAAAGCTGGAGATTTATTGTAGAGGATTATTGCACCGTTAAAAATAAAAAAAATACGCATTTTACGTTACAATTGGCACTTATGTTGTCTTATGTAGGCTACGCCACTGGCGCGTAACACAATCGTTTGTCACTTTTTTATATATACTACATGATTCGAGTAATGAAATTCATTCGATATCGGCTGAATAATTTCGATGTAACCTTGGAAGAGACCGCAGTTCTTAAAGGTTAACACGGAATATTTCACAACTGTCGTTTATAAAACCATAAAACAGTGTTAAATACGGAACAGGCAGCCTAGCGACTGCTATATGCAAATTTTAATAGAGAACGACCGTTGCACAAATGTCAAACATGCGGTCCATATGATGGCAGTGATCATGTGAAGAAACATGAGTTAAATTTCTTATATGTAACAGAGAAATGTTATATGTATGATAGAAAGGTATAACGATTATTTTTTTTTTTCTGGAAGACGAAAAAAGTCTCAAAGTTAGAGCATACAGGGTCAGTAAATATAGTAGAAATTGCGGTAAGGTTCACTCAAGCAAATTTTAACGAGTCTCAAAAATAGATCTGAATTTGGCATACACTAAACGCTGTTTAAAATGATTTGTAAAAGGCAATAAATTTAGTTACGCTCTTGATTTTTTTTTTTAATTTAATGTTAACAAGTGAATGAAACACTTTGTCCAGTATACTTTAAAGTAGAATAAATGAATCATCTACGCAATTGAAGATAATATGAAACAGTGTAAGTCTGGTTTAACAAGGGATTTAGCCAGTGATATATGGCTAATTTGTTAGAAGTTAGACAATCAACAGTTAATCGAACAGTTGAACGTTTCAATGAATTTGGAAGTTACTATAGAACCCCAGGACAAGGTCGTAAGAAGTCAGCATGCATCTGTAAGAACATGCTGTTGGAAGAAGAGAACATGCTTACTGATGCAGCTTGCATCTGTACAAGCAGATGCAACAGATCGATATCTTACGCAAGAAACAGGTCGCCTTAAGAAACAGGCATTCTAGACAAGTTTAGAGCTAAGTAGAACCCTAGCAGCAACCCGAAATTTCTGCAAGGGCAATTTCTGGACATACGCTGGCTGTATTTGCTTTATTTACTGACCCAGTGTCCCATGCCTATTTACAGTGGCGTTCTATTGTAGATGACATTTTTTGTTTAACTGCCTTAACATTAAAGCTACAGGTTTCTGTCAATGGATTCGTTACCCTGTTGAAGTTATGCTAGAAACTATCCTGAAACCCTGTACATTTTTTCCAGAAACCCTTTATTACTTTTTAATTCGCATATACGTTATACAGTATTTATTTTTATTTTACGTTTTTTTATGTTACTACAGTTTTAATACTGATGTAATGATGTATAATTTATATAATACTGATGGACCAATAACCGATATGTTTTTATTTGTTGTTTTGCAACAAATCTCTAGTTAAGTAGAAATAAATTGAACCTATCATGTTTACTTTACTTCACAGTCAAGTCACACTTGACGGAACTTTCTTATAAATTCTTGCTAATGCACTGCAAGTCGCACGATTTCATGCTTTCCTTCTGTCAAATAATTACATTGCAAGTTCCTATTTCCTTATCGTATCCTATGAATGCAACTATTAACCTAGGTATAAGATTTTATGATACCCGGTCAATAGAAAACAAATGTACCAACAGACTAATGTTGGTGGGGTATGGAAAAGGGAAGTAGTACTATTGTTATCTTGAATAAATGGAATTTAGAGATGTACCTGACCAAGATTGTTATTCATGAATACAAATGATACTATTCGTAATTAGAACAGGGGAACACTAACCTGAATGGTAGAAAGAAAACTGTCACTTCTGACAATCAAATATAAAAATAACAGGTTAAAAAGACCAAAACAAATTACAAGAAAAATGCGACACATAGGTATTATTTGTAATTTGTAACACGTCAAAGTAGACAAATAGGCATACCTAGGTACTATAAAAATATAAAGGTTGTAGCTGAACTTCAAGTCCACTGTATCGATAACGACTAAAAGAAAACCGAGAGTAAATCTACATAATACTAATGAAATATTAATAAATAAATTTAAGGAACCAGTGAAATTTCTCTTTAAAAAATATTGTTTATTCAATCGAATGCTGAACGAAAAAGTAAAAGGTATGAGGTATACATAAAATTTATGATTTATTTATATATTTTATGTGATTAATTTAAAATTTCGTACTGCCTTATATAGTAGTAAACAATACAAAAAGGCGCAAACATTTGACAGATAGCCAAATATATCGTACATATAAATGAATTATAAAATGACCAAATGAAAATAAATACCTTTCCTTTTATTCGTCTTGAAAAACGAACCATATATACCTAACTAAATATCTAACTGTCTAAGAACTAGATCAACATAAAAATCGTATCAAGACGGTCCTCTAACCTCTATTTGAAATAAACAACACTCACCACACGTAACTGACAGGATATTTTCTAATTTTCTATCAGTGTTATCGTCACGCTGTATGTTTTGATCATACTTTTTCACTCAATACGTTTCTGTTCTTTGGTTTTACATCTGGGGACAACGACAACAAAATGCAACACTTACCTACAATGAATAGAATTGAATAAAGTATTACCATTCGGCAACGTGAAATGTGACCCAGTAGTAGACAATCGGGTAGGGTAGGGATTCTGCCTGGAGACAAAGAATTTCAGCCTGTAAAAGACAAGACAGCGGCGTGCGCTGAGGGCTCAATATAAGGAGGAAAAAACAGTAAATGTTCATCATAACAATTTGTGTTGTAGAAATAATTATAAGGCCAATTATAAGAATGAAATATAAAAAATAAAAATAAAATAACGATGCTTTATATGAAAATGTAGGTATGTAAAAGGTGGTCCAACCAAAACGCACGATGTTTATTGTAAATAAAACAAAAAGTTTTCAGAGACTTATCTTAATATTTTTTATTATGATAGAAGGATCTATGACAATTATGTGTGAAACAAAATATCGGCCAAATACTCGCCATGGCTTCGGTGGCATACCTCTATCCGATGGTCCATATTTTCAATGACTCTGAGACATAATTAAGGTTTAATGTCGTTAATGTGCCGACTTATCTCATCCTTTAGCTCTTGAATTATTCTTGCCTTATTGACGTACGCTTTTTCTTTTAAATATCCCCAAAGAAAGAAGTCCAACGGTGTCAAATCACATGATCGTGGCGGCCAATTAACATCGCCACGACGTGAGATAACACGGCCATTGAATTTCTCGCGCAAAAGTGTCATTGTTTCGTTGGCTGTGTGGCAAGTGGCACCATCCTGTTGGAACCACATATCGTCCAGGTCCATATCCTCAATTTCTGGCCCGAAGTACGGCCCGATGACGCCGCCAGCCCATAAACCGCACCAAACAGTCACTCTTTGTGGATGCATCGGCTTTTCAACAATTACTCGTGGATTCTCATTTTCCCAAATGCGGCAATTCTGCTTGTTAACGAATCCACTGAGGTGAAAGTGTGCCTCGTCGCTGAAGATGATTTTCTTTGTAAAGTCACCATTCACTTCTGTCTGTTCAACCAACCATTCAGCGTACTGACGACGCTTGAAATGGTCAGTAAGCTTCAGCTCTTGAGTCAATTGAACCTTGTAAGCGTGTAAATTCAAATATTTATTCAAAATTCGCATCAGTGATGTTCGTGAGATGTTCAATTGTTGGGCACGACGACGAGTCGAGGTTGACGGCTCTTCTGCTACACTATCGCGAACAACAGCAATGTTTTCTGCAGAACGAACTGGGCGAGCATGTACAGGTGTTTTCACATTTCCTACAGACCCGGTTTGCTGAAATTTACACACAATTCTCCCGATTGTGGACACATTTGGTCGATTATGCTGACCAAAAAAGTCACGAAGTACACGAAATGCGTTTTGATTTGAACGCCCATTTTCGTAAAAGGCTTCAAAAATCTTAATGCGCTGCTCAATTGTGTACCTCTCCATGGTTGAATTTGTCAAACACTGAAACAGAGAAATGTCAAATTAAGTTGGGCAAAAAACTTAACGTTAAGGTGTGACTCACAATTAACATCGTGCATTATGGTTGGACCACCCTTTATATTATATAAACGAACGTATTTAAATATGAATGTAATATCACAAAAAGGGCTTCAATTGTCTGTGTATATGTATTCCGATAACAATGCTATTCATGTTCAAATACAAACGAAACTCATTCGCCTTTATATAAGACATAATTGTTTCTATTGTCGATGATGGCTATCTATATACATTTAAAAAGGTGTCAAAATGCCATAGAATATATAATAAAGAGTAATTGCGTAAAACCTTGATGAATGCGTCACATTAAATATAAAAAAAATTAATAAAGAAAGGATAAGCCATTATAAATGCACATTTAAAGACACATTAAAATTAAAACACACATATAATGCTTTGTAGTTTCTCTGCTGATCATAATTAACTACAACTATTTTAATAGTGCTTGAATAATTTTTATTTAAGGACTCAAACATTTACAGTGAGGCTCCGCCACTGACCGAGGTTCATATTTTTCATCCAATATTGATGCAACCCACAATACAGTAGCTAACTTGATGCTTGTCTTAAAGGCAATCTTAAAGGAACATGCTTGTGCCATCTAGCGGACTATTATTAAATGGATCATCTCCAGTTGAATAGGAATCTGTTATTGAAGCACCGTGAGTGTTGGTGTCAGTTGTCACTAGAATCCACTAACTATGACTAAAATTAATGTGTTTTTTTGAAATTTAGTTCATAAACTAAATTTACATTAAAATAATCAATATTTCAATGACAATAATGTGATCTAATATACTATTGGAATTTTAGAATTGCCATTAACAAAATAGGGCGCTTGAGCTAAAGAAATACTGATGACAAACGTCCATTTTGATGTACAAGACGATAGATTTGTCAAATGTTGTCCATATTTTAAGACATTTACAAATATTTTTGTCGCAGGCAAGGATATGGCTGTTCAAGAGGTAGACTAGCTAAATCTTTGTTTTAATTTCATAGTTTTACAGCTAAATTGTGATATAATTGTACGACTTAAGGTGGAGGTTTAATAGTTATTTATACATGGAGGGCATCAAGGGGCACTGAGGTCAACGTTAATTTAGCCCAAGGGCCGTCGATTCATGGGATGAATCTTGACCGAGGGTAAATATTTTAGTAACACCTGTGGTGCATGCATATAAGATTTTCTCTGAAGCTCCTGATCGAGATACTCCATTATACTCCATTACTCTAAGTGCTGATACAAATTTGGCATCTATTTTCCTCGTCTAATATCAGTTTAAAAATGAAATCAAAAGAATACGTTTGAAGAAATTCAGGATATAGGAAGGATTTGATTTTTGTTAATGAAAATCCTGACATTTATCTCTTATATAAAGTAAACACAGCCGATGAATGTTTATGGAGGATTAAGAAGGGATGGGCTTGTCAAACAGGCTGTGGATGGTATAGAAGACATGGGTACCTGTTTTCTATTGTTGTAAAGGCAAATTTAGAAAAGTATATATCTATGTATGCATTAAGGAAGATGAATTTCTAAGACATAGAACATAAAATGGTCATAAAGATGATACAATTAATGTCACTTCCAGTGAAAGTAGAAATGTCAATGGGAAGTTTATCAGAGTATTAGTAGTAAATAGAGAATTAAAAGAAAATTGAAAATGCCATAAGAACGTGTCGCAATATACTTCTGGTTGCAAAATGGTTGTTTAGAAAAACAAACAGGAAAATAATACACAACAACCTCAGAAGTAATTCTAGACAGCTCCATGTGAGTTTATTTTTGACCACTGATACTATTAATGTGGGTAATTCAAATGTATTGTTGTTGACTTTTAGTTCAAAATAATATAAATTAAATATCATGTGCTATTATAGTAATTGTTTATAGGTACGAGTAGTTTATATTCATTATGTTTCTGGAAGCATAATAAAGTTCGAAGTTCGAATATATTTTTTTATCTGAAAGTTAATAAGTACAAACGTTATTTTCTTGTATAGATCTAAAAAATACATTGATAGCGCTGTATAAACTGACAGATTGTTATAATATTTTCGTTTAAAATAAAGGGTCTTTCAATAGCGACGCTCTAAATTTGCTTATAGGTTATAGCGGCCATGTTGTTAAAGAAACATCAACAATCAAATTTATTGTGGATTGGTTAGTAACGTATGGCAAATCACCATGAAAGATTATAGCGTCCAATAATGTGTAAAAATCATTAAATTTTATTTTCAAATTCAGTACTCCGTTAGAGAAACATTCCGCATGTTACGTGATTTTTATCCTCGCCACAACTGTCCCGCCGGGTCGAC
Organism: Rosalia funebris; assembly: GCA_037954035.1. Taxonomy (NCBI): domain Eukaryota; kingdom Metazoa; phylum Arthropoda; class Insecta; order Coleoptera; family Cerambycidae; genus Rosalia; species Rosalia funebris. The sequence continues at coordinate 15,767,415 of JAZFAV010000039.1, read as the reverse complement.
TATTCGACGTTTGCTGGCTAAATTCGAGTCAACCGGTTTAATAAATAATCTGCCTACACCCGTACGTCACCGAAACGCAAAGGTATGCTTAAAACATCGCTGCTGTGCGTGAGAGTGTACGGAAAACACGAGGCAGTCAATTTCTCGTCGTTTACAAGAAGTTGGCCTTGCTGCGACTTTACATTGGCGACTTTTGCGTCGGAACTTGGATCTGCACACGTATAAAATCCAACTGATCTAGGAACTTACGTAAGGTAAACGACCATAGTCAACACCGTGTGTTCGCTGGTTGGGCTTTGAAGCAGTTGGAAGTTGACCCAAATTTCGCTAAGAGAATAATATTTAACGACGAGGCCCATTTTTGGATGAAGAGTTATGTGAACAACCAAAATTGTCGGATTTGGGACGATACCAATTCACATGAGATATACCAGCACCAAATTCATCCTGAGAAAGTCACTGTTTGATGCAAATTTTGGTCTGGCGGAATCATCGGTTCATACTTCTTCCAAAACGATACTGGCTTTGCCATAACCGTCAACGCCGAGCGCTACAGATCGATGATAAGCAACTTCTTGTGGCCTAAACTGGATGATATGGATACCGACGACATGTGATTCCAACCGGACGGCGCTAAGTGCCACACAACGCATGCCATTAGAGGAATTTTTGCACAAGAGATTTGAGGGCATGTTATTTCGCGCAGCGGCGACGTGAGCTGACCACCGAAATCCTCACTATGCCGTTGGCAAGGCCATTTGGCAATGCCAGCGGTGATGTAGTTACGACCGTTCGCACGTGCCAACGTGCCAGCGGCGAGCAAAGAAGAATCGCTCGAGTGTCGGTCTCCTTCAAAGAAAGCCAAAATCCAACCGAGAGGGGGGAGGGGGGGATTACGTGGTAACGGCTGGCATGAAGTGTCCGCGCGACTTCAGTCGTTAGCAATTAGTAAGTCCTCCTCCGTGAAAATCGTGGACTAAACTAAATGCCAACACGGATGTGGACGTTTTCGGTAGGTACTGGCTTTGCCAACTGGCAGACCGCGGCATAGTGGGGTATGCGCCTTAGACTTCTTCCTTTGGGGCTATCTTAAATCACACGTCTATGCGAATAAACTGCAAACAACTGATGCCCTGAAAGATAACATAATGGACGCCATCCAGCAAATTCAGCCAGATTTATGCGACAAAGTCATCGAAAATTGGACCTCCCGAATACGTACCACCAAGCAAAACATTTGAACGACGTTATATTCTATACTCAATGCCATAAAATATTCTTTCAAATAAAAAAAAAAAAATAAGAAGTGGATATTTCACACACAATTTATTTTATTTGCGTTTAAAAATCGTGCGTCCTTATTGAAAGACCCTTTATAAAACAAAAATGACGGGATAATACATGATCTCATTGACACCCGGTAGTTATTTGGTTGCCTTTCAAAACAACTAAAATCATATGTCTTGTGGTTTTTTCGTAATTATAAATTTTGATTATGATTTTGACATTGAGTCCTCATATTATTTGGGGATAATGAAGTTACCTGTTTGTTGAGTTTTATTTTGTTGACGAGTCGGATAATGGAGGCGGGGAATTATTTGGCTCATCCTATACATCGGACAGTCACCGATACCTGCTTTTCAAATCATTTTCCTTGAGTGTGTCGTGACACTGCCTACGTCCAGCATACCCATATCGACACACATATTCTGAGGTGACAAGCGCGGACTACTACTAGACCGGGCCCGAGTACAATCCCACCTTTCCGCTACGAACATCTGACTGTCGGCGTTCACCGCGCGGCCAACTTGAATTGTTGCTAGAAATTGTTACGGCAGTGCTGTGTTAACAGGTGTTAAAGAAAGTGTTGATAGCCAGTTTGTAGCTCGGGAAAAAAACGCGAAAAGTCTGTCCGATGATGACAGAAACCGTGGTAACCGTGCAGGAGGCGCCCAACAACAACGCGGCCAACAAGCAACAATCTGGAGCGGACTCGCCGCTGTCCTGGATCAAAATTAACTTGGATTACTTTCGGACCACCCCCGGATTATTAAAAGTCGCGGAATTTGTAAGTGCTGAGCATGTTTTACGTATTTTCAGGTGTTGTTTGTGCGCAATATGCGTCGATAGCAATTTTGCGACTATATTTGTGCAATGCTTTTGGATTTTGCGGAGCCAGATGGAGGTGTGTCTCCAAACATAACGCACAATTGTTGCGTAGCGGTGGAGCGCACTTATACAGGGTGATTTGCTTAAATATGGAACGATACTGTAACAATTTTATAGAAAGTTTTGAACGTTTTTTCCTGAAACGCAGAGCAGGACGAACTTTAATGTTATACGAAAATAAGTTTTTAATCAGATCCAAAACTGTATACCTAAAAGATTCACATCGATATTCAAGTTTCATTAGTTTTTGGTGTTATTTCCGTTCTTCTTTTCGCATTCTACAAACTTATATTTTGTTGTAATATACTTCATCTAAATATTACACTAAATATTACAATACAAAAATTGCAAGAGGCAATTAAAAAACTACAAAACGAAATGACGCCTGGTCTAAATTTAATACCATATTTTAATAAAATAGTGTGTATGATCTATTTCTTCCTTCATTTATCTTATTTAACCTCTACAATCACATCTACGAGGCTATACCAAGATGGGTTTATCGCCAACAGGTCAAGAGCAAGAACTTTAGTAATTTTTCTAAAATGGACCATTACAGGTTACAACAGAAATGATAAGGTTTCGGATGTAGGACAAAATTTTCGGGTCATACCTCATAAATAGATGTCAGTTTGTTTTTTATAATGGGAATACATCGCAAATATCTGTTGTCATCGGGAGTGCCACAGGGAAGCAATTTAGGGCTACTTGTGTTTGTTGTTTATTAACAGTTTATGTGAAAAATATTGTGATGACAATTACTGACATATGTCTTACTTCAACATGGGGTTGATCAATGACGGAATCAATATTATACTGATAATAATTTATGTTTCATTGTATATTGTCTCATATACAAAAAAAAATCCATGATGCATATGGTATAGATGGCAATATGTGTACAGCGTTATGCTTTGATTAAATATGTGTACAAATATCTGGATATTCAACTAACTTTTATGATATGTAACGTATTGCAGTTCATATAGTATGTAAGATGTTGCTTGTAAGTCCAAAGAAGCTATTAAGATTTTCGGATTTATACTGATAATTTATAGATTTTGTTACCCTGTAAGGCTTAAAATTCTCATATTATTTTAACGTAAGATCATAACTCATGTCCATATTATCGAATTCATCAAAATAATTTAGAAATTCAGTGAAATTTTAAGAAATTTTTATATTTAAAACAGGAGGTTTTGAGAGAGGTATTGATATACTGCGTGCTCTGTAATTGGTATCCTTTACTTGCTCTGTAATTTTATTAACTTGAAATTCAAAGAATGTTGTCAATCTTAATGTTCCTGCTCAAACTGTTTAACGAAATTGATAGTCTTGAAATTGTATCATGTTTAATTTCTGTGTACCAAAGTTGAGTTGTGTGGGTGGGCTAAATCCAATGTAATACTAAAGTTTATAAATTGTGTACACAGTTTTAGCCTGGCATTTTCACAGTACTTCCTGGCACAGTATTTTCCTGGCATAACATTATATACACACATACTTGCGTATATGTATGTGCAACCAATAGAAAAGAGAACTAACGGGCTCTACGAAATACAAAAACTTGTCGTTAACATCTTCTGCCTTTCCTCTACGCTAATGATAACATTCATAGTAACATATTCAACATCAAATACAGTGAATAGGTCATGGTGGGTTATTGCACGTTCAATATGGGAAATGTGGTTGCGCTAACTTCACCGCTTGATCACATGGTGAACACGTATAGTATCGTGTGATGTCGTATTCATTCCAAATTTTCGAAAATAAGGCGAGCTTAGTGAATTTACTTTGTATGGTAAACCACTTCTGTACGTCCATATGCGTTGTCGTATCGATTCAAATGTAGCAGTATTGAAATTAGCAAACTTTATTGACTAGTAATATGCGGATATGCCGTTAATTTACGGTTTGTGTAATGAAAATAATGTAGTTGCATGACGGCAATATGGAATAAGGTTTCCAGGGGTATTTTTAAATTTAGACTGATTTAATCGGTGTTAAAATTAATCTTACCCTAAAATAGTTCAGCGAGGTCAAAAATACAAGCCCTTAACCACGTTTACACATGCTAATGAATTGAAGTGGGCAATTTCAAGCCTGTTAAAATGAGAGGAAGTGTTTTTTCTTTTGGCGAACAAAATTAACATAGTAAACAATAGCTCTTAATATATGACAAGTAATTAGACTGAGGATTAATAAGGTTATTTCAGAACATTTTGATACTTCACTGTATTTAAAATAATGTTAGTTTAATTTAGTTATTTTTCGGTATAGAATTTTTTAATATTGAACTGTTTGCACAGGCAAAATTGAGGGAAGGAATGACGGTAGTGTTTTAGTTACACGCTTGAAATTTTTAAATTGTTTATAACAAGAGATTACTATTTTAAAATATTACTATTTTAATATTATTAGAAAATATGTATATGCCCATTAATTTTATTTTAACTTTTTAACTAGACGCTTTGATATTAAACATGTCTTTCAAAAAAACGAGGACTTAAAAACTACAACCTCGGTTCTGACCTTGACATTGTGACGCAGGAGGTCATGCTTCGCAGTAGTCGTAATGACAATGACTCATAATGGTTCACTAAAAAGTAAGAATTTTATGAAAACAAAAAAGACTCTAATTTTTGATTAAACTTAACAATAATCGCATCTCTTTAAACAAAGAGGCATTCTTTTAAACAAAGACGCATCATTAACAACCTCTCAGGAAACCATCCCTTCAAACATAAACAGAGAATTAGCAGGAAAGACAATCAACAAATATATAATTAAGTGGCACATGCTTTTTCCATCTATGCGAGACACCGTGTATAACGGCAATATTGAATCGTAGCGGAATTTGACCCAAATTAAGATTTTATATCAACTGCTGTGATTATCGAAAATATTTTCGACGCCTTTCTGTAAGAGGATGTAATAAATAAGGCTATCAATATTTTATATAATTAGTTTCAAAAGTATTTTGAAATTTTTAAATTTTTATACAGTATCTTCGAAAACTATGGAATAATTTGTGTAAAGGTGCAAATTTATTTTTTAAAAACAGTTTAGAGAAATTGAAATTCTAATTAAGATATTCCTTAAAATAAGTTGCAAATTTAAACGTTTTTCTTTTCAGAAACTATGACGTCATCATTTTGTTTCAGTAACTTGGTTTGTTTTTAAAAACTATAATACGATTGGTTGTTTGAAAAAAAAATAGTTTTAAAATTAATAAGCCACTTTTGATTACTTTCATTAATACAAAGCCAGTTCCTTATACATATACCTATGTATGTGTATTATTTATATGAAAATAACAGCCTATAGGAAATTATTTTAACAGCTTCTCTATAACGTCTATATAATTTTTTTTTACGTTTCCGCCCTCCACTATACTAGCGGAAAAGTAATGTAATCATGTAAAGAAAAAGTGAAAAATCAAAAATTTTTTTGGGTTTATTTTTCATTTTTCGGCCTAAAAACAAAAAAATGTTTTAAAAAAGTTTTTAAAAAATGTTTGCTGTGTGTGTGTGTGTCGTTGTTGTCGTCGGCATTAAAATTTCCTGTTAGCACGATAACTCAACTAAATCGTGTCGGATCGATCGGATTTTGACTGATCCTGATCGGGGACGTCTCCCAGATGACACCTATTGATTTTGAGGTGGATAGCACACACCACTCCCTCCCTTGGGTCTATTTGAGAAATATTTTTGTTAGCACGATAACTCAACTAAATCGTGTCGGATCGATCGGGTTTTAACTAATTCCGATCGGGGACGTCTCCTAGACGACACCTATTGATTTTGAGGTGGATAAGACACATCCCACCCTGTCTATGGGTCATAAGAAAGTACGACGGTGGACTATTTGAGAAATTTTTTTGTTAACACGATAACTCAACTACATCATGTCGGATCGATCGGGTTTTGACTGATTCTGATCGGGGACGTCTCCCAGACGGCACTTATTGATTTTGAGGTGGATATAACACCTCACTATGAACATGGTATAACACACTCTACCATGTTCATGGATCATGAGAAAGCACAATGGTAGACTATTTGAGAATTTTTTTTGTTAGCACGATCACTCAATTAAGTCTTGTCGGATCGATCGGGTTTCAATTGATCCTGATTAGGGACGTCTACCAGACGACATCTATTGATTTTGAGGTGGATAGGACACACCCCACCCTGCTCAGTGGTCATGAGAAAGCACGAGGGTGGACTATTTGAAAAAAGTAAAACTGTCGCATAAAACACATATTCTGCATTTATGTGTTGGTTTATTTTTTCTCGGCCGCTCAATTTCGAGATAGAGATGTTCTATATGCGGAAAAGTCCGTTTTAAGTTTTTAAAACTGTAGATCCTCACAAAATTGGTGTTTGTAGTTTTCTTCCATTATTTTCAATGATTATTGTCGTAAAATATATAAGGACATTTTTCAGAAACACTCAAGAACAAAATCTAAAATCAATATCCGAAAATCCAAATCCAAAAATTATCCACATTTTTGTTTACTTAATCTTCTTACAAATTTGGCGTTTGGGTGACAGGAGACTAACTAGACTTGTTGTTTTTCAATTTGACCGTCAACGAGCGGTTTAGAAACAGCATCTTGACTGATTTTAATTTAGCTTTTGAAAGATAATACATAACAGTGATTGACGGAATCTTGTAAGTTGATGTTATCGATCGAGATGATAAAAATAGTGGTCCATTATACAATTGAGCTTGCACAGAATAGGTTCGTCACATCATTACAGTGTGGGATTATAGATCTTTCTATATGTATATAGGGTGTCCAATATGTATGGAAGAATGTTTATAACTTTTTAAAAACGCCCTGTATAAAAAAATTTAGACAAAAATTACTAATTTTGCTCCTTTCGCTCCTTTTGGTAATCTTTAGCTTGTTTCGGAGCCAGTAATTTCGTTGCCATGGCGACTAATTTTGTTTTTTTAAATGGAACTACATTTTCTGTTCTCAATTGAAATCAACTCTTTTTCATGCAAGCGGACGTGTAGAATGTGTATACAAAATTGTAAAATTTTTGAAAAAACAGCATTTCAGTAAAAATGCAAAAATCTGAATTGAAGAGCGTCGGCGAAGAGAGAGCGGTGCCTAATGAAAATTTTGACCCTTTTTCCAACTTATCAACGTGACATAAGTCATACAATGTTTTTAAAATGTGTCCTATCAGCAAATTAAAAACCGTCTATGTAAAAACCAGAAAATGGTGTAGTGTTTTTAAAAGGTGATAAATATATTATTCCATACATATTGGGAACTCTGTATATACCATTCCCTGGTTTGAACTTGACACACGCATTTAGGAAATACAAAAATTAAATACTGGTGTTTGGTAACTTCAACTCAAACGACTATAGCCGATTTTGCTTTCTCTCGCGTAGTTTTTTTTATAATAAATAAGTCCAAATATGGGCGCAGTTAACAATTTACTATATCTTCTACATCGAGAGATTTTTGAGTAAAACAGCAATTACCCCAAACTGTTTATTTTAATTGTAATTCATTGTGTTCAGGCACACCACGTGAATAAAGTTCTGTTAATAGTTAATTAGGATTACTAGTCGACCCTATTAAATTACAGTTAATCAGACTTAAAACAGGTTTATATTTAAAACCGTCTCCATGGATTTTATTTATATTTATACAAGTCTAAGATTCTACAGTACATTGGCGAAAATATGTTTAATATCTGACTACGAAAATAAATATTTGAACTAAAAAAAATATATTTTTGATCCATTCAGCATTTCATCACGTAAACTGGGCTACTCTCGTTTGAGGCAACAGCATTAGATCATTATTATTTAAATATTTGGTGTACAATTTTAGAATATTATTTAAAATAGAACATTTTGGCGAATATACACATAGAGAAAAACGATACCGAGTCGACTGACTATAAAGTATTTATTTATAACGTCCAGCCGAGGGTGACTGACGGGGCCATTGGCCAGCTAATCGAAAAAAGCGATAAAAATAGTCGTTTCGGTTTCGTCTACGGCCGCCTAAAATGCGTGACAGAACTACCCATCGGCTATTATGTACATTTTAAATTAGGTCGTACGTTATTAATTAAAGTCAAACTAAGTTTGTCGACCTATAATTGCAACGTGTATTTTTTATTATTCGTCACCGGCATGGCGCCTCACATACGCTAGTAAAGTATCTTTGGCGGGACGCCTTCGCGCCATCTCGTGTTTGTTTTTTTAAACCTTGAGTAGGTCGAAGCCTCGGCGTCATCTATTTTAAGTGGATTTTAATAAAGATTTGGTAATAAGTAAAATGAGAAAGAAGCAATCAAGACGTAAGTGTTGTGTTGTTAATTGCGAAAATATAGAGCGTCGAAATTCAGAATTACACTTTTATCGTTTTCCTGGACAATCTTACGAATTAGAGAGGAAAAGGAAATTGATTGTAACAGTACGTGGTCAAAGGTAATTATTTTTTTTAGATCTCAAATCATTATTAAATACATAAAACATACAATAATTGCAGCTTTGTTAAAAAAAATACAGGTCTTTTAGGCTTAGTACATCTAACGACAGACGAAACGATGAAGAAATTTACTGGAGTAGACCTTTTTTTTTTATCCAAATTTTACTCAAATTAATTGTTCCTGGAAAAGATACCGTAAACCGGGGCTACTTAGACATAGTTTTAGGTTTTTCTTGGTTCTACAAAAAATTAAGACGTTAATTCGAGCTCACTGTAACTTATCAAACCAATAGTACCTTTGGCTTTAAAATCTATGAAAAATGGCGCCCCTTGGACCCCCAGTTTTTATTTTTTCTTTATTTAAAAAGGTATCAAAATAACCTCTAGTCCGGAGTTAGTTTGACATAGCATTATTTTTGAATAGAAGTCAAAGTTAAAAATAATACAGATTTATTTGACACCTTTTAAACAAAATATATATATATATATATATATATATATATATATATATATATATATATATATATATATATATAATATATATATATATATATATATATATATATATATATATATATATATATATATATATATATATATATATAATTTCACGTTTTTATAATTATTTAAAGATCAAAAACATCATAAAAGTATTTGAATAAGAAAAATCAGATATTTATTTAAAGAATTTCTTATTCATTAATAGGACTTTCGTTACAACATTATAATTAGTCTTCTGTCAAACTCAGTTATTACAAATAATTAACAATCTTATTATTATTAACAATCTCTTAGAAACACTTAAACTTAATCAACGTTTACAAAAATAAATAGTAGAAAATTAACTTCAATCTTCACATCGCTCATACTCGTAAGTCAATTTTTTAGACCCTCTGCCACATATGGCACATACCCACTGGAGACAGGTGATGTAGCAGATCCAGTCTTTTGTTAGTCGTCTCTATTTTTCTTCACCTCAATAAGTGGAATGTTTTTATCTTCAGATGAACTAGAACCGTCATAAAGTTTCTTCGCTTTGTATCTTATTCTTTTATTTGAATTTAGTACAGATCCAGCAGGTATTTGGGAAAGTCCAGAAGTTGATGCAGTTGTTGGAATATTCTCTTTATTTTGCTCAATAATAGCTTCCTCTTCGTTTTGCGTCGAAATGGATTCTTCCTCGTTTTTCTCAAAAACTGCTCCCTCTTGATCTTGCCCAATAGTTGCTTCAGCTTGCACTGCATCAAAAGACTGTGCTTCAATATTAATCAATTGAGTTCCAGGTCTCTGGAGGCTTTTTTACCTCTTCTGTGGCGCAATCTCTCTGAATTGTAGCCCCTCGTTTCTTTGAGGAATTCGAGTAAGCTATTGTCGAGAACTCTCCCTGATTCTTGTGTCTGCTCCGATGGAATCTTTTGCAGCAAAGCTTGGGGATCAAATGGATAAAGTCTGCAAGATCTGAAGGAGCTTTGCAAATTGTTCTTTAATTTGGGAGTAAAAGCATCTCTTTTGGTATCGACCCCTTTCTTCTAGATTATTGCCTCCATTTATCAAGAACTTTACGCCATTGTTTTTCATGGGAGCGAATACCCCGACGTCTAGGGGCTGTAGCATATGAGTTGAACTTGGTGCAAGAGTTGTGAAATAAATGTTATTAGCTAGTGCAACTTTTATGACTTCCCTCCCGCCTTCCCTGCGTTCTTGTCTCGCGCGAAATTGAAGGTCAAACACAAACACGTCCTGTGTCAATGTAGCCCCAAAGACTGTCAAAGTTACCCGCAAAGTCAATGTAACCCCGGTTTACGGTAGTCAACCTGAATTTTTTTAAAAAGTTTCTGCTTTTTTAAAACAAACACGAGATGGCGGAAAGGCTGCCCGCCAAAGACTAGCGTATAGGCGTCGGTCAAAGTAATTTAAACAAATAGAAAATAATAATAAATAATACACTAAGAGAATAGTCCGTTTCCTATAAGAAAACGCCTTTATTTGGCTATATTTTGTTCGTAAAATGATTTTCAGTCACATTTTATTTTATTTCGACAAGAATATTGGTTCAAATAGAATTACAACCTGTTATAATTTTTATTAAAAAAATGTGTGTAGGCTTATGTAATACAGGGTGTTCAATAATGTATGGGCAATCTCTGGAAAGCGTGTAGATTGGGCGAAAATATTTTTCTTAGAATGTGCCCAAACTCAGATAATCGGTCTTAAAATTAAGAATAGGAAAATATGTTTTTTTAATATTATCATTATTTTATATTAGAATTTGATAATTTTTGAAAAATATGTATGATAGATTGAGGTCATTAGGCTGGAATGACATGTTAGGTAACTCTTCAATAACACCGGGGAAAGACAACCCTTGAACCACTGTAACTATTCAGGAAATTGCGTGTAATAATTTTCTGTACAGTTTTCAGTACATCGAACTTTTATTAAAACAATAGTGATTTTGATTTTCATATGGTTCAATAAGTTACGTATTAGTGGATGGATTTTGTAGATTTCCAGAACTTTTCAACTGTACATTGCAATTTTGTAAAATTTAATATATTATGGACTCGGATATGATATGTTATAGAAGGCGCTGCTGTGTATGCCACAGATAGACACCTACTAGATATAACATTGATATAACCATGGAAATGTGAGTCTTATTCAGCCTCTATAAGACGCAGTAGTTCTGCTCTGTCCCTCCCCCCATTTAAAGGTAATTAACAACACAAGTATCTGGTATTACATATCAACAGGTTACTTAACTGTAAAATATGTAATTTCAACATACATAATTTATTAGAAATAAGCAAATTAAAAAAGAGAAACTGACTGGTGAATTCCAATTATGGCAAAATTATCAGGATTTCAGTTTCAATATACAAAATCATCACTATTTTATTGAATAAAACAACCTGTAGTTGAAACCCTAGTTTGTATCAACCTAAAAGCCATATTATAGCAATTTATAATATTAGGGTAATGTAATGTATGTAAACTATTTTTAGTCTTTATTTTATTATTTTAAAATAAAATAAAACATGTCCGTAGTTTTTTGAATTTTGTGAAAACAAATAATGAAAAACGCTTAATATAAATAATGTCAAGCGACATCTGGAATTTTTTTTATCTGGAAAGATATTTTATTTTAAAAACACTGCACCAAAGCTTGAATGTTGTTCAAATAAATGTCAGTATTTGTAACACAATTCTAAAAACATTAACATTTCTTACTGTTACATTAGGCTACTTATTTATTATAGTCATATACTATAAATAGTAAATATTACACAATTAATTCATTGTTAACGTTTAGTGAAAGACGGAACAGTACTTACATACATACTTCATATGTTTGATAGGCTTTAAATGTTGCAATATTAACACGGAATTGTAGAGTAAATGGTTATTTATTATAAAATATAATTAATATAAGACAAAACGTCTATATTATGTGAAAAGGTACATGTTGTTGAACATTCTTACAAGTTTCATTCATATTAATTCACTGTTTCCACTTATAGTTGTGTTTACGGCAATTAAGGCTTTTAATTAATACGCTAAGTGACATAGAAAATATATACTTAACATAGACTATCAGTATAAGCAGCTATTACGGTTTGGGTTGTATTTTGTGCTTAAGGAAGGCAGAACACCAAGATCTAGAGATACCAGATTCCAAGAACGCCTTAGAGAAGGTTTAGATCGACGTCTCAGATGGTAGTTTGTAAGAGACTGATTTACGGCTATTTTCTCGTTTAATGGTTGTTAATATTTCTTGTAGAAATAGAGAGGTCGCTAGGCACTTGAAACACTTTTGACTTCACAAAAAGAAACCTACCAAGTGTTTTCTTTCATTTACTTAATATTTCTCGTTTAACGATCTTTCTTCTTTAAAAAACAAAATAGGTTATTTAAATGATTAGTAATTATATGTTCACTTTGGAAAGAAGTACCGTCTTTTTTAAACCCCTAAATTTTTTGCCAGAAATTCCTAAATTCTCCATGCCTGTAAGCTATATATTTTTATTATTATTATTATTATTATTTTTTTTTTTTGAAAAGGAACCCGCCACGGGTAGGATTCGACATTTGTCCCAGATGGAATCCGAACGACAGACAGCTGTTTCGAACGTATTAGTTCTCATCAGTGCCGTACACGGGACACCGATCCAGGACAAATGCCGAAACAAATCCGTGGGGTTTTCACCTAAATCGATAAGATCTATGTCTGCAATTTATAAGTCGGGAGCTAATAAGTTCGAAACAGCTATCTGCCGTTCAGATTCCATCTGGGACAGATGTCGAATCCTACCCGTGGCGAGTCCCTTTTCAAAAAAAGCTCTGGTCGCGCAGTAACACGAGAAAGGAATCGAGGATCGCTGTTAGGTATAATTCAATGTCTGGCGGGGCTTTAGCCCGAGGAGTAGTTGTTTCATACAGCGATTATGTAATAGCCTTGCTATTCGGGAACCACTTGATAACCGCTTTGCGGTTTGGTGGTTCCTTTCTCGATTCCCGACTTATAAGTTACAGACATAGATCTTATCGATTTAGATGAAAACTCCACGGATTTGTTTCGGCATTTGTCCTGGATCGGTGTACCATTTACGGCACTGATGATAACTAATAAGTTCGAAACAGCTGTCTGTCGTTCGTATTCCATCTGGGACAAATGTCGAATCCTACCCGTGGCGGGTCCCTTTTCAAAAAAAGCTCTGGTCACGCAGTAACACGAGAAAGGAATCAAGGATCGCTGTTAGGTATAATTCAATGCCTGGCGGGGCTTTAGCCCGAGGAGTAATTGTTTCCTACAGTGATTATGTAATAGCCTTGCTATTCGGGAACCACTTGATAATCGCTTTGCGGTTTGGTGATTCCTTTCTCGATTCCCGACTTATAAGTTACAGATATATATTTTTACAGAAGTTGTAGATATCTGTCTAGCCAGTGTGCCTCCAAGAAATGTGGTCCAAACTGGTGTTTATTTATTCTTTCTATATATTCAAATAGCGGATGTATTGCTTGTTACGGAAATAGTACACATGCTGTATAAAGGATCTATAAAAAATTATTTATTAAAAAATAAAGACAAAAACGTATCCATTAGATAACCTCAAAGAAGTGTAATGGAGTCAAGTAGATTGATTTGAATGTGGTCATTGCCATTTTTTTCCAATCTTCCTGACTGTAAAGGTTCCATTCAAATATTGGCGAACAAGTATGGACAAATGGGTTAGCGGTTTGTCTCTTGTTGGAACTATATCCTGCTAGGTAGACATATTATGATATTATAAACTCGATACAAATTATGACGACTTCAAATGAATCGTCTTATTTTCTTAATATTTGTAAAATCATTTTCCTTATTTAAAGCAAATACAAATCGTCATAGAATAAAATCAATTTTGATTTACATAAATTTTAATACTGCAATACTTTGAACTTTATTTGAATTGAATGCGTTATTTTTATACAAAATTTCGCATACTGGATTATCTGAAGTTTCAATTTTATATGATGGGTTTACATGTTCAAAAACTGGAAATTATGCTCTACCTTTAGAAATTTCTCGTCCAATAGGTCGTATATTAAAATATGTTTTATTGCGAATATTACTAACATCAGAGAGTGTTCTAATCTATTTCCGTAAGCAATTATATTTACTATTTTTATTTGTGTTATATAATATGTCATGTTTATTTAAATAGAAAACCTAAACCACTTCCAGAAAGAATTTCATTGATTGAAAACCCTCCTGGATTGGTTAATGCGACGTACATATCTAAAGAAAACCTAGAATTAGTTTAAGATTTCTTTTGGAACAAACCTCTTTTAATATTATTTTAATAAATTGCAGAAAATATAATAATTTAGTAGTTAATTAAATAAAATTTACATATTATAGTTTATTTCATCGGTATTTGCCAAATAGAGGATCTCAAACGGCTCTTATCTCATACCGTGGCTTGTTTTTATAGCTAGGCTCAGGTAGACTGTTCCGTTTATCGGCAAGATAAGAGAGCTTTTCATTTGGCAAATAGCGATGAAATGAATGGTACCAATAAATACTGATCACAGTGATAAGAATAATAGAAAATAGTTACAAGTATATTAGGTGACATCGTATGAAGAAAGATTAATTAAAATAACCTTATTAAGTTTATTACCGAATATTTTCGTTGAAATTTTGTACAATAAATCTTTTCATCGATGATATAATTATCTTTCTTATATTTTCATGGAGTTTTTATTTCTATTTTTCCAACAGGCGTAGTTTGAAAGACTGAAGGCTATATTATATCCTCAAAAACCTCATTATCCCCCCGTTATTGTATTATATTTCGCTATTAATTTTGCTTAGAGTTTGGTTAATTATAATTACTTCTTCGTTTAGTCTTAAGATAATTACACCAAATGTATGTACTATTAAGATATAATGTAATGACACCCTTTTGTGTACGTTTCTCTGATGTATAGGCAATGATTAATTAAGTAGACAGTTAATTATACTTTTGGTTTTACCCTTAGTTGACCGAGAGCATAATTATTAAGATTAATTAATTTTGATTGATATTTTAGCATTAAAAGTATGTGTCTCATTACATTTGTTTTCAATGGTATGTACTGTACAGCGTAAGACAATAATTAATAAAATGCAAAAACGTTTTAAAAGGTAGGGCACATGGGATTGGTTTAAAGTCAGTAAATGTTATTGTATTTGCCAATGTGTTCCACAGTTATGTCCCAGTTAATGATTAAATAAGTCTGCAACTTAGTGAGTGTTCAGTTCGCGGAAAAAACGAGTTTATCCTTGTTTCTGGCGACTTAGAGAAACAGTTTTGACCGATAAATAGAATTTTGAATTGGAATTAAAGTCTGGGTTTTAATTGTTTATAATAAGGTTAGGATTAGATGAGTTTAAGAGAATATTTTAATGTGTGATTTTTGATATGAATTAGAAATGGTTCTCATTTCTCTATTGTGAATGGGTTTCTAAAACGTATCTTCTTATACAATGTGTTCCAAGATAAACAAGAATCCATATAAAGGTATTTTAAAAGGATGCTCGATTTTTAAACGTAAATAAAACAAGTTGTGTGTTGAAATATCCACTCAATTTTTTTTAATTCTATGTCATTAAATATGGAATATAACGTCGTTCAGATGTCCACCGTGGCTTTGCTAGGTGGCACGTATTCAGGAAGTCCAATTTCCGATGACTTTATCGCATAATCTGGCTGAATTTGCTGGATGACGTTCGTTATGTTGACTTTGAGGGCATCAATTGTTTTAAGATAAACCTGCGATTAAGATAGCCCCAAGGGAAGAAGTCTAAAGGCGTTAAATCGCACGATCTCGGTGGCCATTTCACGTCGCCGCTGCGCGAGATAACCACGCCCTCAAATAGTTCGTGCAGAATGTCCATCGTAGCATGCACTGTGTGGCACGTAGCGCCGTCCTGTTGAAATCACATGTCGTCGGTATCGGTATCCATATCATCCAGTTTATGCCACAAGAAGTTGCTTATCATTGATCCGTAGTGCTCGCCGTTGACGGTTATGGCAATGCCCGTTTCGTTTTGGAAGTACAGACCGATGATTCCGTCAGGTCAAAATCCGCACTAAACAGTGAGTTTCTCGGCATGCAACTGGCGAAAAAAAAAAGGGACATAGGAGAAGGAGCAATTACAGAAGAGATACTACTATCCTACTTTTTCAATGTGGAGAAGCGGTTTGCTGTCTCTTCAATATGGACAAAGTATTTGATGCTAAAACCAATGTTGAAAGTCCACAGAGGTATTGATATTTCGAAAACTTACTTCATAGTTGAAAACCGGATCAAGAAATTATAAAGCAAAGAAGGCCTTTAGATACTTGAGAGAAACCAAATCGAAGAATTTTTGAAAAAAGCACCGGATGAGGAATATTTACAAGTTAAGGTAGGAAATGCATGATGTCAATATTTCAATTTATACATTGAGCTTTTTATTTTGAACTCTTTACATATTGCAACGATCATGGGAGTCGCAGGTGCTTGTCGATGCAATGAATTAACTTTTTTGGATATCAGCCATGTTCAAGGCAAAGGCAGTTAGTAATACGTACTCATTCCGGATGCGAAAACAAACATTTCAAGTAGTTTCACGATCTTGGAAGAAGCTTCTTCAGTCAATGCTGTAAAAATGTGTCGAAAATACATCAATCTGCGACCTAAAACTCCCGGCGGGAGATTCTTCTTGCGATATGTGGCTGGAAAATGTACTACACAATATGTAAGCATCAACATAATTTCGAAAACCTTTTCAAAAGTGACGTCATTTCTTGGGCTCCCTGATCCGGAAAGTTATATCGGACATGGAATGAGGCGTTCTTCGGCAAGATTACTGGCCAATATTACCACTGTCAATCGTCACGATGGTTGACAATCGACTACGGTAGCAGAAAGTTATATTGAAGAATCACTGTCCAGCAAGATAGCGATTGCTGAAAAAATCCAGGTCCTACTTAATTTCGGTGAAGTTGTGGGCCCTTCCAGTCCTTCAAAAACTCCTTATCGAGTGAATTTGAATAATCCCGGTCAAAATGACAAGATCGTTCTTGAGATAAATGTTAATATTAATAATAATTCTAAATAAAATGCTATAATATCGAAGCGTGGTATTATGAATTTTAATCCACTAGTGTATTAGAAGGCCTCTAATCCACGGAAAACAGACGTATTAAACCTTCCTAATATAGTGGTCGTGGTCCTTCGTATATAAATATAAGAAAGGTTTAATATATCTGTTTTCCGTGGATTAGAGGCATTCTAATACACTAGTGGATTAAATTCATAATACCACGCTTATTGATTTATAATACCAATATTCTTGATCAAAATAAATCTGTCAAATCTGACGTTTTTCAAAACCGGAATTTCTCACCTCCTAATTGACCGGTATTGCTCGTGGTCGTAGATAAAACGTCGAATTACATTCGGGAATTAACAGCCTTTAATCCGCTCGAAAAAATGGGCGCTCTCAGCTGCGGCTTGAGTGCCCATTTTTTCTCGTGGATTAAAGGCTTGTTAATTCCCTTATATAATTAATAAATATTGTCACAATCGTTTTTAAAAGAGTTGTGTGACGAAACCATGGCTCGTAACTAACTTATTTTAAGATGATTCTATTCACATCGTGCTATAAAAGTACAGATTTGTGAGTGGTACAAATGATCTACTGGACATATTAAATGAGAGCAGTCGCTCTCTACAACTGAATTCTGGTCTAGTAAAACAAAAAATTACACTTGCCACATATAATGGATGTTAGTTCGTTTCTAAAGAATACCTTTTTATTTTTGAGCAAATTAGTTTGTGTCATAGGACAGATCGTAACTCCTGGATATAAGCCAAGGCGCCTCGAGATTTTTGAACTCATAATTGGCTCCATTTCATGTGTACAAAGGTATTAAGATGATTAAATCGGCGATGACAAAGTTACGCGTGTGAATGCGTGAATAATAGGATTTACGTAATAATCGCAATAAAGTAGTGATAGTAATAGACTATTAGTAATTGTGCTAATATTTCCTAAGAAGAATAGTATCATTCATATTATAGCGTTAGTAAGTACTCGTATGACAATACCTGAAAACATTGTATTTATTTGATTACATTATACATGGAGAACAGACAGGAAACATTACATGCTTTTTACATTTTCTATATTCCAGTATGTTTTTTATGTAAAATTTATAACTTCAATCATTTATTTATGATAAAAAGGTTCTAGTTCCTTCCCGGGATTTCTTCATGATACAAAAATGGGTAACGACATGCGGGTCGAGTATAAGATAATTTAATAATTAACAATTAACCTATTTTTGGACATTATCAAACAACTCCACACCAATTTACTGAGGGTGCAAACTACTCAAATATGTTGTACACCGTGAACTAAGCCATAATAACGCATTAGAATGACTTAGAGGAAAATGCGTGTCTCCTAAAATGACTTTATCCAAGTTAAAACAATTTACATCGCCACTCTAAAGATATAATTTAAAAAGTTCATTTGAAATATTGAACAACTTGATTGAGTTAAGTCTTTATAACTCTGGAACTAAGAAATTTTGCAAGAAATCCAAGTTACCCCTGCCAACAAACTGTTAACTGTCAACAAAGAAGACTTTGAAAATACTTCTGTCAAAGTAAAAAGTTTTACACAAAACTTTTGTGAAGGTACAAAATGACTTCATTGTATGGAAGAATGATAATAAATATGGCAAGACAACGTATTAATCATTCAGTTTGTAGGCATGGTTCAAAAGGTAATAAAAGTAGACATATTCTATTTCGTAAAAACTATTGTAAATAATATGTGACTTTTTTGTTTCAATATAAAATTTCAATTCAGTGTGTATAAAGATAAAGACATTTTGTATATACTATATCAGCTGGCAGTATATTTTTGATATTTAACATCATTGAGTTATAAAACAAGTCCTGAATATTTGACCCTAATATTTATTAGTTTTACCATATCGTTAATTTTCAAGTCTGAGGGAAAATTAATCATGATAATCGTTGAAAAGTATTGACATCATCATAAATTATATAAATAGCTGTAATACTTTTCTTTGATTAAAATTATCTGGTGTTAGTTTGTATTAGTTTGTAGTAATTAGTTTGTATTTTTTATCATAATTATTACGATTATGAATGGATATATGGTTTTCCTTTCCACTGCCGGGCCCCTCCCGAAATGAAAATTATATATTTTTTTACATTTTTTTATCAATTCATTCCACTTTTCCACTGCCGGGCCCCTCCCGAAATGAAAATTATATATTTTTTTACATTTTTTTATCAATTGACACTACATTCAGTCCAAACATTTATTATAGATACATAATATCTATAATTATAGGTAAATAAATTCTATAACTACAAAATATAATACATCAATCAATAAAGAAAAGAAAATTTTTTTAATTTATCTTATTTGTTAGTGTACCACCAAAATTTTAAATTATTAAAAGTGTAGCGTACCAAAAAAAAAAGGTTGTTGAGAATCAGTGGAATCAGACAGACAAAAATATTAAACTTAAGAAATGTGGCTTTTTGAAATCTGCCTGCATCCAATGGCGAAGCGTCGATTTAAGCTGAGGGTAGGCTGTCCTGAATTAGACGAGGGAGGGGGGCTGCTCATTTTTAATGCAATATATATATATATATATATATATATATATATATATATATATATATATATATATATATATATATATATATATATATATATATATATATATAATAATTGAATTGTAAAAACAAATTACCTATATTTTTTAGTATATCAATTCCATTCGCCGTGTTTTCTTTCCTGCAAAAACGTCTATAGTTCTTGAAATAAATTGGTAGGTTCTGCGGTTTTAATTTTTCTGTTTATCTTCTAAAGATAAATTATTAAAATAACCACTCTTGTTAATTAAAAAGTCTACTAAATCGGCAGTGTCTAGAGCCGCCATTATCCTTAAAAATAACACTAATCAGTACGACTAACGACAGGTCAATATTATAGCCACTGTATATCGCAAACGGATCGATCAGGCTAACTAAATTGCATATCATTTTTCGCGTACTACCCCCCCCATCAGTGGCCAAATGTAGTACATTTGGCCACTGATGGCCAAATGTACTACATTTCTATGTACGAACATTCTTTCATATGTTCCTGAAGTTTGGAATGAAGTAAGTTAAATTAAAGTAAACGTTTTTTTAGAGAAATTCCTCTGAAACTTCGATTTTGATTTAAATGAAGTGTCACACAGGGTATCGGAAAATTCTAAAGGTTGGATTGTGAGAGCATAGGGTTTAATTAAAGGAAGTTGAAAACAACCCCTACAGGTGTTATTTTGAAAATAAACATCGACTTCTCCGACGACTTCAGCAGTTTCTCGAAAAAACTTTTTTTTAACTTGATGAAGTTTATTCCAAAGTTTAGGTACATACTTTATAATTATCAGCTTTTTTCTATATAAATGCCAATAGAATAGCAGTCTCCTAAATGTCGCATAAAAGAAATAAGTATCGAATTTTAATTGTATTTCCAATCACTTGCTATTAAAATCATAAAATAACATCAACTGTATATTCTGTATACAGTGTAACAAATACTGCGTCTAATATGGAAAAACTTAATATATCACCCAAATAACTTATTTGACTGACGATTCAGTTGATCCAACCAAAGAATTACCTATCATATCATTACTTGTTGTCTGCTAAGCTATTTACAAAGACAAACTTATTGATGTCGAATTACTTGTAGTATCCATGGGAGATCCTTTGGAACACGCCACCGGCCTGGAAAAGCGCGAACTCTTGGCCAAAATGGGCGGCAATGACAATCCCTTCGATTTTAAGGTGATAAAAATGGGCGCCGGTACCAGGAGCTCTCCAAATGAGATTCCGTCGGCCTTCGACGAGCGTATCGTAGGATGCATCTGTGATGATGAATCTAACTCAATAAGCTGGATGTGGCTGCACAAAGGAGAACCCAAGAGGTGCGAATGTGGGTTTTGGTTTAATCTCGTCCACAAGGCCCCAGTGTAATTGATCAGTGTTTTGTGATTTGTAATGTTTGTAATCAGTAAATGAAGTAAATTTACTACATGTGTAGCGTTTGTAACAGTAACTGTTATATACCAATAAAACAGCAAAAGTAGTCTACAATTAGTGTTTATTATCTTCAGTTACAGTAAGTTCAGTTTTTAAATATACTGAAATACAACTTAAGGGAAGATGAAGCAATGAAAGTGGTAACTCTGGTTAATGAGGAACGTAACCAGCGATGTTTGGTTAATCTGTTAGGAGTTGGACAATCAACAATTAGTCGAACAGTTAATTGCTTCAATGAACGTGGAAGTTACTGTATAACCCCAGGATAATGTCGTAAGTCTACAGATGCAAGAGATGAGCGATATAAGTCGCTTTAATGATAGAGTGTACAGGGCTACGTCCTGCCGAAAGGACCTTCTGGAAGGACTTTTGACATGAACGATCCGCCGTATTTTACGTCCTGCTGGAAGTACTTACCTTTCATATCCATTTGTCCTGTTGGAAGGACTCGCGTCCTTCCACGAGTACTTGGGAGGGCGTACGTGGGAGTACTAGGAAATCCGCGGTATTTTTTACCGCTTTTTTTGTTCCCGTCTAATTTTTTCCGCTAAAACCGAATTTCAAACTAACAGCTATGAAGAAACACGGGAAAAACGTTGAAAACACCTCAGTGATGCACGGCGAATGGTTTCTTAGCGCTAAATGAACTTCAAATATCAAAAATTTTCAAACATTTGTAAAATAGCTTACAGTTGGAATTTTTTGACTTTTTTTTGCGCTAGCTTAAAATTTTCTTATTTTTCTAGTGGTAGTATCGGCAGAAGGACGAAAAGGCCACCATACACAGGTACTGATGTGTCCTTCTGGCAGGACTCTGCGTTCTTCCGGAAGTACGCTGTACATTCTATCTTTAAAAAACAGGCATTCTACCTGTTTAGAACTAAGCAGATCTCTTGAGACAGCTCGAAATGTAGCAACTTCAAGACGACGGACGGTCAGGGGAAGGCTAAATGAAGGAGAATTGGGCAGTAGAATACCAGCTATTGCACCACTGCTCACCACAAAACATAGAGTTACTAGAATACGTAAATTGGGCCATTGACGACTGGAAGCGAGTTTTGTTTTCAGACGAAACAAGAGTAAGTCTTAACTAGATCGACGTCAATGAACTTACGGAAACCAAAAGAAAGATGTGCTGCCTGCAATATTTCTCCGAAGATCCCATTTTTTGGTGGATCAATAATGTTCTGAGGAGGAATTTGTTTCGACGGTCGCACGGATTTTGTTGCTGTACGGGGTAGATCCATAAATGAAAATTTATAAGTAAAAACATCGTAGAAGAACATGTGATGCTATTTTCCCCGTTTGTCGGGGATAATTTTATTTTAATGCAGGATAACGCTCGCCCCCGCGGGACTGGACTATTTTCGATTTGTGAATATTCCAACTGTGGACTGGCCACAAAGATTCCCGGATATGAACCCCATAGAGCATCTACAGGATGCACTAAAACGATCAGTTATGCGCCACAATTCTAATTTGTTAAATATTAGGTGAAATCATTTGATTATAATATCTCGTATTGTAGGTACCACGATTTAAACCTTATGAAAAAATAAAATATTTATTTAGAACTTCAGAAGAGTCTTTGTGAACTGGTACCGTACGGGTTAATTTAAGTACCCGAGGAAAAGCATAATTTAAGATGCAATGTTTGATTACAATAATGGAATTACAATAAGTGGAACTAATATAATATAGAACTTCGTTCATTTTTAAATACCTATTTTTAAATAATTATATTATTCGAGCTCTACTGTTTTTAAACCCACTGTTTACTTATGTAATTCAAGTATACTTCTACTAGTGTCTGCAGTTTTATAATTATCTTAAGTTTTCCTTATTATATTCATCTTATTATATGTCATCATGCCGTGTGTGATAAGATAATAATTAATCCCCTTTAGTAGGCAATTAAATCATATTTCTGTCAGAAGTACCATGTCGTGAGAAGCTACTTTAAAACGGTTGGCCTGTTGCGAAGGTTTTTATACAATAAAGTCTTTGTAGGAGCGATGAAATGCTCTTTAATGAACTGCAGTTATTTGCCATTTTGTATAAGTTTGCGCAATATTTACTAAATATTTGATTGACGTCATTCATAATTTATATTAGGATTTGGCTGTCATTAAATATAAAATGTAGATATTTTACTGCTACAATATTATTTTGTGACATTTCTTAAATTTAATTAAGTGCAATTATTACACACGGAAGAATAACGATCAGGGGTGTAGCGTGAGAAAAGAATCTAAAGATGTGATAAAAATGTTATAAAGGAAAGAGGTATAATCGGATGTATGGTATTTTTACCATATGAAAATGGTTAAAATAAAAAAAAGACACTAACCTAAAATGATTAGGCCGAGGTATATATCCTAATTTTTAAAATGCAAATCAATTCCTCGGTTTTGGTTTGTCCAGCGAAAACGTCTATCACTGTTTCTTCAAATGTTGGAGACGATCTCATATCATCTAACAAGGCACTGTCAATATTTAATAATGCTAAAGCTGACTGTCTTTCTTGCTTTGAGAATTTCGCAGATACGTCTTTATTCTCTTTAAACATGAAAATGATCTTTCTGCGGAACTGCTTGTGGCAGGAATAGTCAAAATTAAACGACACAATTTTGATGACTCCAGGAAAACAGAAGATAATTGAAGGGACGTAATATATTGGTGAAGCTCAAACACAGTGCTCTTTTTTATATCGGGATCACTATAAACCACTGAAAGTTCACTTCTTAAATTATTTGCGTCAAAGAATGTTCCATATGTATCTACTAAAGAAAAAAAAGTTGTCAGGAAAACGTTTCACGAATGAAGTAAATTGTGTGGAATCTAGATTTAAGAATTTCAGTTTACAAATTTCACTAAACCGTTCACTTATGTTCAAAGTAATAACGTCCAAAATTTCATAAAACAATCGTGCGTTGGTGCTTTTCTTATCTTCTTCAGGAATTAAATCCAAACGCATTCTTTTACCTAGTGGTTGATTTTCTAATACAAATATGTCTATACGGTCTGAAATGTCACTAAACTCGTTTCTAATTTCTTGAATATGTGATTTGAGATCGGCGATCTTTTTATTGCAGTAACTAATATCTGATATTTTTGTCTGTAGAATTTTAAACAGACTCTCGGAATGTGGGAATATTGCAGAAAACACTGCTAAGAAAAAATTAAAATCAAAATCGCGCAATAAAGTTAAAGGGCCTCTAGTACAAATAACGGTTTCTCGACCCCATTCCTCATTTTCATTTTTCAAAAATTACCTGAAGCAGCGGTTCCAAATCTTCCTTATGTTATAGCGACAGTCGCCAAGATGCGTTCACATAATCGCATAACTGAGTCCGTAACTAACGACAACACCCACTCGAGGTTCTACTGTTGACTGCGTAAGATCACTGATCTTTTCGCCCATCTAACGCGTAGCTTGGATGTAACGTGGACCATCGCATTTCAGCACTGCAGCAAGTAACGCGGGAGTCCAATAATTTCGGGCGCCTTCACAGCCGATTTGAAATAAAAAAGTTGATGGTAGCGTTTAAAGTAAATAATGTATGTTTGCGGTCGGTTTAAAATAATTAAAAAATTGTAATAATTGAATAAATCGATTCAATTTTTAAATAACACTAATTTGCTAATTTTTGCAAGGGATGCGACACATCACTAGCATCCATGTACGCCACGCCCCTGATAACGATAATAACGACGAAATTATTGTGATATTATTTAATCCGAGCTGTATAAAAAATTATAATCACTCACTACATATTGATATTATTAAGAACACAACACAAATTTTAATAAAAAGCAGCATTAGCACAATAATCAATAATCAATACCATTGGAACTCATAAATTGTCGTCGTCGTTACATGAATTCATATTATCAAAGTTGTATAATATAGTATCGGGAAAATAATGGCCGAATTAATAATGTACGAGGCAATTCACGTGGCTGACATGACGTTCTATATTATTTTTTAAATAACGTAACTCTTTTAAATTAAAATAGAATTTAAATAAACAAAGGGACACGGGAAACATGCTCAAAAAGAATCATTTAAGTTAATTACGGTACGTCACCCTCCTGCCAGCTTCATTGAAGAAAGTCTACTATCCTCAGTTCGGGAAGTTTGGCTGGCCATATCTACAATTCTAACATCAAGTTCATTAGTTCAGTAATGCACGGTGGAAGATATTTGTCGATATTTGACTTTAATATTATCCGAAACATTGGAATTAGCTGGACAGCTTCTACAAATTTTAAAGTTTACTTTAGACATTGGTTATAGTATTTACTCGAATTTACATACCTTTCCCTACCACTAAAACTACTTTTGAAACTAAAATTTTCAGGAGACATTTAGGACTTCCTTACGTTATAATTGGCGTTCAGTTTTCAAAGCCTTGAATTTTTATGATTTCGTCAGAAATACGAATGTCAGCTCATATTTTTGCTGAAGTATTAGTTCACTTCTGACTTCACGCCAGAAGTCAGTCTGTGCTTGTGGTTGGTCACGTTTATTTCTGAAGCATGAAAATCCTTCTAAAATTTCAATTAGTAAGAATTATAATTTATAAGAGGAACTCATTTTTGTCACACTTGATACTAACACAAAGTATCCAAAAGTGATAGAATATTCAAACTGCCTATTTAAGATGAAAAAGTTCATGGCGACTTTTTATGCAAGTGAAAGTGCATGCGTATGAAATCAAATATTTTATGTTTTGTATTATCTATCTACAACTATACTTATATGTACCATTATTTTAAGATCCAGGACCACCTTTGATAATTTTTTATATATGTATTTATTATTTCATTACCTCTAGAGAAATGACCAATAGGCAGTCACTGGGAATCAATCCAGTACTTGTTTTGCCAAACAACCTTGTACAGATTACTTAATATACATATATCGATTTAGTATTAATTATTGATGAATTCAGATATTTCCATTTTAGCAGGAAATGTAGGCGACGGTATTAGTGACGTAACACGGTATTGTGGGTATCACCTCCGACGAAAATCTAATTCACCATAAAGAAATCCACCGTAGGAAGAAACTACTATTTCAGCTCAGTTTGGCTATTGCAGAGGAGTCCTGCAAAGGTCATTACTGAGACTCCTGCGATGCTTATTGCGTGGGAACAAAATATGGATCACGTACATCGAGACGTGTTTTTTTACCTAAAATTGCCACTGCCGAAATACGATATATGATGGGGATTTATATTTATCAGAAGTATTTCAAAAGCATTTCTTTATGACGAGAATAATTATTCGCACTGAATATACGACAATTAAGTGCTTGCAAACATTTAAAATGCGTATATAATCAAATGATGGAAACAATATAAATATTTAATATTTAGAAACAATATTAATAGAGAGAGAGAGAGAAACATATAAGTCGGAAATCGAGAAAGGAACTACCAAACCGCCAAGCGGTTATCAAAGTAGTTCCCGAATAGCAAGGTTATTACATAATCGCTATAGGAAACAACTACTCTCGGACCAAAGCCCCGCCAGGCATTGAATTATACCTAAAAGCGATCCTCGACCCCTTTCTCGTGTTTCTGTACGATCAGATAAGGTTTCAAAAAATAAAACCCTCCACAGGTAGGATTCGACATTTGTCCCGGATTGGAACCGAACGACATACAGCTGTGTAGCGACGCGTTAAAATTGGCGCATTAGCAAGGATAATGAGTGTGCCTCGATAGCTCAGCGGTCAGAGCAACCAACCGGCAATTGGGAGAGCCAGGTTCGATTCCCGGTCAAGGCATATGCACTTTTATCCTTGCTATCGCCAAAGTGGTGACCCCATCGTGATTCTTTCCAGTACATCCAAGCTCCCTTACATCTCAAATTCGCGGATTCTCGTCCTATCCATCGCCCTATAGTCCGAGGGTTATCGAACAACGGTTCGTAAGAATGGTGAACGCGGCACATTCCGTTAATTGTATCGAGACAAACCATGTCTCTAGGGGGGCGGGAGTACTGAAGCGACGCGTTAAACTGGCAACATTAGCAAGGATAATGAGTGTTCCTTGGTAGCGCAGCGATCAGAGCAACCAACCGGCAATTAGGAGACCCAGGTTCGATTCCCGGTCAAGGCATATGCACTCTTTATCCTTGCTATCGCCAAAGATGTTTAGAACTTATTAGTTTTCATCAGTGCCGTACACGGTACGCCGATTCAGGACAAATGCCGAATGAAATTTGTGGGGTATACATCTTTATCGATGCGATCTATGTCAGTAACATATAAGTCGGAAATCGAGAAATTTCTCCATTTTCGTATCGATAAAGATGTATACCCCACAAATTTCATTCGGCATGTGTCCTGGATCGGCGTACCGTGTACGGCGCTGATGAGAACTAATAAGTTCGAAACAATTGTATGTAGTTCGGTTCCAATCCAGGACAGATGTCGAATCCTACCTGTGGCGGGTTTTATTTTTTGAAAGAGAGAGAGAAAAAAGCATATTTAGCAAGAGATGGTTTAAATATACATAATAAAAATAATGCAGATATACCGATGTTAAAGAATTTATTATAATGCATGAATTACTTATTCAAAGAAAGAATTAAAAAATAATATCTACAGGGTGATGTTTCTTTCACGCATGTTTGTATTTTTCTTATGAAACGCTTCTGTCTTATGAGAGGTAAATAAAAGCTCCTAATATAAGGTATCAAGATTCGAGATTTAGAATCTCTCAATTTATTTTTTTTTAATATTATCATTTGTTAGTCTAATGTTGTTGTTTAATATTATCATTTTGTATACAGGCCTTCCGTAAATTAATGATAAATTCGTTAAAAATTAATTAATTTTGGAAATAACTCTCAGGCACGTCAAATTTTATTTTTAGTTGTGCATTTTTGAAAATATAGATAATGAATATAAGGTAATTCGTGTAGGAGGTATGAGCATAGATTAGATAAAAAATTAAGAAAACCGATTTTGAAATTTCAATAAGTATACTAAATTTAATGGCAATGATTATTAAAAAAAAAATAACCTAAATGTTCTAAATTAAATGGTGAAAATGTGCACCATTACCTGCCTAATATTAACGACAAATAATTTTTTCAACAAGACGGTGCACCTCCCCATTATACAGCACCTGTTCGCTCTTATGTTCTCCATTCGTTAGATACGAATAAGGAGGCCAGCCAGATCGCTAGATTTGACACCCCTAGATTATGTTTTGTGAAGATACTTAAAAAGCAAAATATACGTTACTAGCTAGGCTGGAATATTTAGAAGATTTAAAAGCGAGAATTTGCCACGAAATACAACTCATACCTCATGAAATTATTGACAATGCCCAAAAAGAATTTATTAATCATGACGGCTACTATCATACCAAACACGGAATCACTAACGATTATCTAAAATCCACTTAATCCATCACTTACTGAAATCAGATTGATGTATAGAGATTAAAATCAAAGTTCATTAATACTATATATCGCATCTGTTTTCCTACAATGATTTAATCAAGATGAAATTTAATCATATCTTGATTAAATTCAGTAAGGCTATAATTTATAATGAAAATTTATGATGGCCATGCAGACGTTTCAGCTGAAAAAATTTAAGAAGACGATAATCTGTGAAAAATGGCAACTACAACTATCAAATAGAACAAAAGTTGTGGTAACTAATATTAGTTGCTGCGATTTGTAACGGTTTGGATTCGAATTCTATAAAGGGGAGGGTAGGTAGAGTCCACATGCACTCGGGCCTGCAGTCATCATATTGAGTTCATTGTATCGCCTCCATCCGAGCTGCCAATGTATCACTAAACACTGACTCCCTCAGTCGTTCCCCTATATGAATGTATCGAACAAGTGTACGGATGGTAATCGAAAACAATAGATCATATATTGCTTCTCGTTACTTCTCCGCACTCCACTATACTAGCGGAAAAGTAATGTAGTTCTGTAAAGAAAACACCCCACCCTGTCCATGGGTCATGAGAAAGCACGATAGTGGACTATTTGAGATTTTTTTTGTTAGCACGATAACTCAAGTAAATCGTGTCGGATCGATCGGATTTTGACTGATTCTGATCGGGAACGTATCTCAGATGACACCTATTGATTTTGAGGTGGATAAGACACACCCCACCCTATTCCTGGGTCATGAGAAAGCACGACGGTGGACTATTTGAGGATTTTTTTTTTGTTAACACGATAACTCAACTACATCATGTCCGATCGATGGGGTTTTGACTGATTCTGATCGGGGACGTCTCCCAGACGGCACCTATTGATTTTGAGGTGGATAGAATACACTCTACCATGTTCATGGGTCATGAGAAAGCACAATGGTGGACTATTTGAGAATTTTTTTTGTTAGTACGATCACTCAATTAAATCGTGTCGGATCGATCGGGTTTCGACTAATTCTGATTAGGGACGTCTACCAGACGACATCTATTGATTTTGAGGTAGATAGAACACACCCCACCCTGTTCAGTAGTCATGAGAAAGCACGAGGGTGGACTATTTGAAAAAAGTAAAACTGTCGCATAAAACAGATATTCTGCATTTATGTGTTGCTTTATTTTTTCTCGGTCACTCAATTTCGAGATAGAAATGTTCTACGTGCGGAATAGTCCGTTTTAAGGTTTTAAAACTGTTTATTTTGTTGAGAGTGTGAAGCAACTCTTTAAGATATGTCCCATAGTCTCATTGTCTAGATTGCATCCTCTACACATAAGAGTGTACAGCCTAAAAAATGGAGATTCTTGCTTAGCCTACAATATCCCGTCAATAATCCTATTAGGGTTCGTA
Source organism: Rosalia funebris (assembly GCA_037954035.1). Lineage (NCBI taxonomy): Eukaryota > Metazoa > Arthropoda > Insecta > Coleoptera > Cerambycidae > Rosalia > Rosalia funebris. Next base: position 15,737,294 of record JAZFAV010000039.1, on the reverse strand, counting down.
GATTTGTATGGTACACATTGAGGCAATATTTTGCTAGTTTGCTACAAGGTATAGTTTAAAGTCTTTTTGCTTGTCTATAACTGTTAGTTTTGACCCACTTGTCTTGAATTTTTGTGGTGCTTCAGCGCGTAGTATTTTATAATAGTATTTCGAATGGCTTCGCTGAGCAGTACTACTGGTTCTAGTTCCAACAGAAAGTCCGTAGAACCTCGGCGTACCAAGGTATGCGCCACCTCGCTTCCACGATTTCCCACGTGTTCCTTTTACCTTACATAAAGTGACATCGTTTCTTGCCCCAGTACATTCAACGACTTTTTACAAGTCTGCAATTGTTCCATCAACGTGGCTTTATGTGTTTTGAATATGCCGATGATTTTACTATTATATTAATTCCCTAATTAGTAATTTGTATGGTCCCGTAGTACCCTCATTACCTTGATCAGCTTTGAATACTGTGGCATGGATGCCTAGTAACTCCCTGATTTGGTGGTTTAGATATTTAGAAAAAATCCCATATCCAGACTTTTTTTTAGCATATTTGAACCACCGGTATATACCGAAACGTCCGGCTACAGGCTCTTAAAATAGAAAAATGGGGAAGACCCACTCCACGCTTGTCTCCAGAAGAACGAGTTTCACACTTATCTCCTCCATGACGAGTGCTTCTCTTGCAAACCACCTACCCATCTTTCATAGATCTCCCACATCTGGTCTCCATTCTTAAGGCATATTCCTCTATAAATAAGCCAAGAAATATCAGACTCAAGGCAACTTCTAAAGCCTCTGTGAGTGCGGTCCTCATCACACTAGTCATAGTTAAACAAGCTAGTCTTTGAACATAGTGTAACCTTAGCCTCGTGGTTATTTATCTGACTCTGGACCACTAGACAATTGCTCCGCATATTAGTATTGGTCTTGCCAATATATCAGTGTACATCCTGTAGGTGGTGCTAGCTGGGATTAATCCCCATAACCTTCCAATTTCACAATGGCACTACTGTTGATATTGTCCAGCTTCCTTTTATGGTGAATGGAACAAACTCTGTCTTATATTGGGTTATAGACAAAGCTTGCTCCGTACATTAGTTCTCAATAATTGTTTATGCAATTTGTATACTTATTTTTACTTTAAAATCTTTTTATTCGCTCTTTATGTCAGTCTTTACATCTTATAATTATAACCTAAGTATCTACAATATAATGTAAGACGTCTAGTTGGTGGATTGACCTTTTTTTTATGCTTTTGTTAATTAATTATTATATTTTATTTTTGTGATATTATATTTTGTTATTTTATTATAGGAAAAGAATTAATTAAAAGCCTATTTTAGATAATTATTTTATTATATTGCACGTTACCTATCACATAGATTATTTGTTTTGCTTGCTTTATTTTGTTATTAGTATTTTGTCGTCACTGTTTGCGTTTCCTCTTGTATATTTTCAGCTACGTTTAATGGACTATTGGTTATTCCCCAGTAGTCGATGGTGTGTTTTTCTTGTTATATCATCCGCTGACATTGTTCGTGTTGTCTTTCGTTAGTGGTCGAGGTTTCCATGTAGGTATATGTAAGTGTGTGGTTCACTGTTGTTGTATGTCTGCTTTATGCTATCGGTCAATAGTGCTGTGTATATTTGTGTATTGTAAAACTTCTGTGATGCCCCTTTTATATATTGTTTTATGTATAATATACCAGTATTGTTATGTAACGTTTGTATGCTTATGTATCTGTCCGAGTTTGTTAAAGGTCGTAGTAATTTATTTTGTGTTGCTTAAAGGTTTTTGTATTGTGTGTCCGATATGCCATGCCGCAATTTGTATGCACTGCCATAATACTTCTTCTATGCGTCCTGTTATCGAAACGTCATCCGCATAACCATCCATCTTTCTTGAGAAAATCCAAAAGGCTATCTACTTCTGCAGTTGTTATAACGTGCATTTCTGTAGCAACTAGAGATAATGTCAGGAAAGGATATCTTCAAATAACTCTCCACGCATGTACATTTTTTTCTGATACTACTCCGTATATATCACACTGATCCTTGTAGCCTAAGGACCTTCTAACAAGCATGTTTTCATTGCTGTCATTAATTTTATGCGTCTAACTGAATCAATTGAATCGTTAACAGCTAGGCAGTTGACTGTAGATGCATTTACCGTTAAGACAGCTATTTCTGATTTACCTTGTCGGTAAGTACCGTGCATTAAAAAGCCGTTCGTACGGTCGACGGATTTCATATGCGTAAAAGCACACTGGCGTCATATTTAGGTTACGATAAGAAAGAAAATTTGCAAGGCTCCCTCGTTTCCTTCCGCATTTCGCGATAAGAATTGCACACAATGGATGTAGATAAGAAATGGAAAGTTCGTGCAGTCACAGTCGCGTTTTGTTTGATTTTAGGTCATTTTTTGTTTGCAGCGGTCGTCAGCGATGATTTCGGCGAAGTAGGCGGAGCCTGTGCGCTGTTAGTCAATACAGGGTTAGTAAAATGTATGGAAGCATTCGAATACTTCCGTTAGTTTAGATATATTTTAGAGTTTCTAAAGTAGAAACTGCGTTTGTTAGTCTACTGTAAAGTGGTAGTCTACAAGTAATCGAAGAAGAGACAGTTGGAAGTTAGTTCAGGCAAAGAGGCAGCCAAGAAAACTAGAAATTTCGAAGATCATAAAATTAGAAGACCAGTAAATTAATAGTTATTGTCCACTGTTTTATCCGCATCGGCCCCATCATTTATTGGGATATAATGGAATTTACTCCGGTGTCCTCCGTCATGAACATCACCAAAAGTAGAGATTGTGAACCTGGGAGAGAAGTTTCTGACACCGTGACTATCTGGTCATTACTAGATGAGGGTTATTCAATCACTGGTATTTCGGTTAATATTCAAATTGTCGTGAACAATCATTATCGGTAAACGTAAAAACAGTAAAAGTAAAAAAGTATCGCAAATGTAAATTGCCATGTATTATAATATTCTTGATAGACTAATAACACTCTGTTTATAATTTATTGCATCTTATACGCCAGATGTGGACGTCTCCATACGGGGACATTGATACATCTGGGGCCGTACGCAACTCATAACATTATATTAGCAATTATTACAGGTGGACTTCGTTCGGTTGTTTCATACCATGGCTGACATTTACCTGTTGTTTAAAATGGTAATGATATTTAGTGCTTACCGTCTTAGGGTGCGTACTTTGTCTACCAGAGAAGGGCAAACTTTTCATCGGGCTAGTTGTCTCTACCTGGGTATCTTAGAGCGAGTGGGTACGTGACAATAAACCATTACTGGAGACAGTTGTAATAATCTAATACTTTTACTGAGATGATTGATTGACTGGTTCCTACTATTGTACAGAATTCTCCGGATTTGTATGTCCACTCTCTTGAGAAGAGGCAGGCAGGTGTAGCAGTAGAAGAGGTTCATTGGTATCATATTCTGCAGGTGTGTTTTCAATCAACTTCTAATCATGGAATGTTCTTGCGAGATAATGTTTTCAGTTTTAGTCTCATATAAGAGGGGGAGGGGGGAGGAAAGAAAAACACATAGGCGGGACTACGGGGTATTTCACTCAATGAAACCAATATCATCATATTAAAAATAAGAGATCACTAGCGTTGTAACGAAAAAATGTTTTGCAAGAATATGTACTTTCTACCCCATATTTGTGGTAAGATTTAGAACATGGAACACGATATATCTCTACAAAATATATGCGTTAAATATTAAATGGACTCTAATATTTGTAGGAGACGACGCTACATTTACAAAGCAAGCCACATAAATAGCACGCGCAAGGCGCTAGCTACAATTTTTACTTTTCCACACTCCACTCTACGTGGAAAAGTAATGTAATCGTGTAAAAAAAAAATTTGTTTTATAGAGTTTATTTTTCGTTTTTCGGTCTAGAAACAAAAAAAAAATGTTTTGTGTATATGTGTCGTTGTCGTCGTGGTCGTTGCCGTTATCGTCAGCATTTATTCTTGTTAGCACGATAACTCAACTAAATCGTGTCGGATCGATCAGGTTTTGACAGATTCTGATCGAGGACGTCTCCCAGACGACACCTATTGATTTTGAGGTTAATAGGACACACGCCACCCTGTCCATGGGTCATGAGAAAGCACGATAGTGGACTATTTGAGATTTTTTTTGTTAGCACGATAACTCAAGTAAATCGTGTCGGATCGATCGGATTTTGACTGATTATGATCGGGAACGTCTCCCAGATAACACCTATTGAGTTTGAGGTGGATAGGATACATCCCATCCTGTCCATGGGTCATGAGAAAGCACGATGGTGGACTATTTGAGAATTTTTTTTTATTAACAGGATAACTCAACTAAATCGTGTCGGATCAATCAGGTATTGACTGACTTTGATCGGGAACGTCTCCCAGACGACACCTATTGATTTTGAGGTGGATAGAACACACTCTACCATGTTCATGGGTCATGAGAAAGCACGATGGTGGACTATTTGAAAAAAGTAAAACTGTCGCATAGAACACATATTCTGCATTTGTGTTGGTTTATTTTTTCTCGGCCACTCAATTTCGAAATAGAGATGTTCTACGTGCGGAAAAGTCCGTGTTAAGGTTTTAAAACTGTTTATTATTTTCGTTCTTAAACCGTCCGCTTATTATCTCTTTTATAACGTATACAGTTACTGCAATCTTTTCATTTTAGGCTTTACTACGCATTCAGAAGATATCCAACAAGCCGTTATACCTTCGTTAATACCAGTGTTAATTTCATCCGATAATTTCCTGGCTCCGGTCAGAGATTTGCAGTTCTCATAATTACAGATAATAGATAATAATCGTTAATTTGTCTCGTAACGCTGCTATAACTGATAATATAAAGAAGAAACTGTGAAATTACTTACTCGTATGCAAGTACGTGCCGTGTAAAGATGAGAAAGATTACAGACAGCTGTTTTGTATTAATTGAATATGTTGAAAATAGTAAAACATTTGTAAAACAGGTTCCTATAAAGTTGAAAGTATCTGATACCAGTGATACAATAGCAGCTACATGGTTAAATATTAGTATACAGAGTGGAACATGGTTGCATGACGTTGATTATACATATATACATACATATGTCTGAGCTGGAAATAAAACTATGTCATTTAGATGATATCTACTATGATATCATTTGGTGGAAGAAAATTTCCTTAAGGTTTTCTTGTGGATTTAGTCGCTATTTTAAGGCCTAAAGGCAACGTAAGTTTATGCAAAATTATTAACTTTAGTTAGAAACCAAAATATTTGTTCAGATACAAATTAGAATTGAATTAAATCACAGCATTTGTTGCACAGAAAGTTTTAATATTTACTGTAACTCTGTAAGTTGTTAATTATATAAACTTTTTTTTGACATTTGTTCAGTATATTTCGCCTTTTTTAAGATTAATATCAATTTGTATAATTTGTTTTTTATTTATTCATAACATAAATAATCTTAAAGCAATACAGTACAAAGATAAATGTATCATAGTCGTAGATAATGTCCCGCATCATTTATTCCTGTTTGGATTGGAGAAAATCCAAACACAATCTTAAAGAAAAGAAGTTATCCAATAATGAAAAAAGTATATATTTGATATTTTTTACTATATTACAAAAATTAAGTATATTTTTTCAAACAAATATACTTTATATGTACATATCATATGTCCAGTATTAATTTATCGCATTGAAAATGTATTTTAGGACCTTTACAGATAAATAAACTAATTTAAGTGATAATAAAATTCGGAATTTTATAGACTATTTCGTGAAAAACATTCGACGAGGTGTTTCGTAGAATATATTAGAAAATTAATTGTTCTCTTAATTAACATACTCTTTGAAATTATATTTATACTTCGTTAAATAATTCGTGAATTATTGATTTTCAGCAATAATATTGTATAAACGTAGTACTTATTTCAGGCGAAAAATATTTGTAAAAAACTGTCAGAAAAATTCAGTTAAGCTAAAATTAGATATTGCTTTAATTCTTTTTTCCTAATTTAACGTTTTATACAAATTATTAGCTATTTGAAATATTACTAGCAACATTTTTCAATAAGTAAATTGTAAACAAAGAAAGAAAAGGGATAAAAAAGTGTATGGATTTTATCTCAGCTTCATAATTATAAAAAAAATATTTTACTAGGGATTATTACATTAGTACATTCTTTAAATGATTTTGGAAATCCAGACATTTTTGTTTTCGCAAATTTTGTCAGAATTTCTTTTGAAAACATTATTATTAATACAACAGTAACTTTTATTTAATTAACCTTATTTGATAAGAAATTTACTAATGTTAACAACTGAGCACAGTGCTTATCTCAGGTTTTACTTCTATTTTAATTACTTATAATTGAAATCGTATTTTATAATAAAAAAAAATATATATACTATTGTAACTTGTGCTACAAAAAACATTGTAACTACATGTAGTAAAAGTATTAAAAATCGGTGAAAATTAGCAATGTCACCCAGTTATTAATTTTAGTAAAATAACTTTTATAAAATAAGGCTGATATATATAATCCGAAAGTTGTAGTAAGTTTACAGATATTCTAATATCCGTAGAGGGGAAAGGATCGACAGGAAATTGTACACTCACTCACGGGCAATCGCCTGTGAATGAGTCGATGAGATCATCCTTGGTATCTGTTTCATGAATCACGGAAACACATTTAAGACATAGGTACTTTGCAACAAGTTTAAGTGAAATGATAGTGGGAGAGAACCTTTTTATTGCAGTAGCTGTACATGCACATATGCTTTTAACATGCATATACAGCGTGGCGATGAAATTTTGCAGAATGTTTATAATTATTGTATTACTAAATCGATTTTTTGAAAAGCTCTGAAACATGGCAGTTTCAATGAGGATGATGATGTTCCACATCAAAGCATTTGTTTTGAACAATAGGGAGGTGTATTCCTTGGCAATACTTTTCTTTACAGATAAATAGGGTGACGAGCATCAACTGAGTGGCCATTACATTCACCTGATTTGATCTCCTTCGGAAATTTTTAATTGGAAAATATTGGCCTGGAATTTTGTTAGCGATCAGTACAAAAATATTTACATGCATGTCGGCTAATTTCAGATGGTAAAGAAGGGCATTTTTAATAACTTTAAAAATTGTGTCAAAAATAAAATATTTGCTTTCTTTGATTTCTTTTGTCAAAAAACATCCTCTACGTATATATATATATATATATATATATATATATATATATATATATATATATATATATATATATATATATATAGTAGATATAAAGCATCTTTGTACTCTATTTTTATTAAAAAAGAGAGGAGTAGGTTTTTAAATAAATTATGTAAACTATAGAAATAAGGAGTTTATATTCTTTTATATATTTAATATTCCATCATGTCTATTCGTTCAAGGTAATAAGGTAATGGAAAAGTGTGATACCTAGTAGTAAAATAATTCTATTATTTTCATTTCTAATAAGATGTCAACCAGTCACCACTCAGATCGTTTTTTCGTTGGCAGTAAGAGATAAAAAACATAAAACATGGTTCCAATAAACGCTTCGAAATATTTAGACGTTTACATTTTAAAAATCCATTAGCAATCGTAAAAATAAAACAAATTAGAAAATTATTTAGTTTAGTATGGAATCCTCAGGAAATAACTAATTTTCTTTCACGACTAAATTGATAAATCGACAAAGCAATCAGAGAAACAGTTTCTAACCATCATAAAAATTCTATAAGTACAGCTAGACAATTATTATTGCCGATATCGCAAGGTTTTCATCAATAATGGATGTACACGTAACCCATTTATCTATTCAGAGAAAGACAGCAGGAAAACTGAGGTGCCCTTGTTAAATTATTAATTTCTTTAATGATCTCATCAATATTAGACAGATGATATCAGGTTGACGACAGTATTAAGATCTGGTTGGAAGACAGATTAGAGGCAATAATACAAGAGACAAGAGCTTGTATTATTGCCCACAGCATAAGCTCTTGTAGTATCGAAAAGTAAACTGTAGATGTCATAGGTAAAAAAATTGTTATTTTATTTTTCGCTGTTTACAAAAATATATGATAAGGGATAAGTTTGCTCTACCGAATTTAATCAATGAACAAATTTTTTATATTATGTCGACCTATATTACGATGAAGAGAAAATAATAAATTGCATATAACCATAACGAATTACTTATATTATAATTTATAACAATAATTGACAAAATATTTGCTGCAGGAAATGGAATCCACTCTGTTATTCTTAATTCTACGTATTTTGTTTAAACCCAGCAAACTTTAATAACTGCATGACAATTTTATATGTATATTTTTTGTGTGTAAAATCCGTGAAAGTGGCGCTTCACTTAAATCCTAATTTTTGCGCTCATTTAAATATATATCAAGGAAAATTTTGTAATACGTACTTTATTTGTACTAATATTATTGATTAACAAAAAAAGTATATATTGTCCTAAAGCTGCCTTAATTGAGGGACAATAGATGTTATAATAAAATAATAAGATAAATAATAATAAAAATTTAACACAAAAAAAAGATAAACAGGATACCATTTTTCCATAAACATCGAAATATTACACCCTTTTCGACGAATTTTTCACCAATAAAATTGGTATAATCGGAAGATCATTAAGATACAGTTTTAATCAACTTTAATAACTTTAAATTACCTCTTGATGATGTCAACTTGATTGGCGAAGCGTATGCCGAGTAACATATAATTTTTCGATGTTCGTGGAAATTTGGTTTCCTGTTTTTCTTGCTGGATCGAAGTTCCAGCCTCTTCCCGAGAATAATAAAATACACTAGGCACAAAAATTAAGGGCAGTAAAATAATACTAAAGTTTTAGGTGATTTTCAAAGGACTGTAACATGTAAAAAAAAATAGCCGCAGAGCAATTTTATAAAAAGAAAATTGAAGCCCCAGGTTTCTAGTTTTCAGATCTTTTTAAGTTAAAAATGTTTTATCATTTTTTCGGTAATCATAAAAAACCATCGGAAAAAAATAAAATTTTTGTTTGTCTTTCAAAAGGTCCATAGACTTTTTATTTGGTCGTAAACAATTTTTGTTCACTGATTTCATCATAAAAATTTTTTAGATGGTTTTATTCTCTTTAATTTGAGCGGCCTAAAAGCCTTGCATGATAATTTTTCGCTGAGTGATTGTTGTTGAAAGTAATAAAGTCAGTTTTGATTTTGGTTCAGTTTTGGAATTGAAAAATCATCGTTCAAGACTGTTAGACCACTCAAATTAAAGAGGACAAAACTATCTAAAAAAATATTTTTTACATCCCTTAATTTTTGTGCCTAGTGTATATTGATTTGTAATTTTAATCTATGCATTTTTATGGTTTATATATCTTAAGATAACCTAATAACATAGTCACAATAAAAATAAAATAATACATATTTGTATTGTAAATTAATGCTAGACACAGCAAATGTTTTTTTTTTCTTAGTTTGACCATGAATTTAATATTTATGTGAATATTATCGATTTGTACAAAATGTAATGACTGCTCTTACCATAGTAAGTAACCATTGATTATTGGAAGTAAATGGAATTAAATGTAGGTAGACATTTAACAGACATCGTTTGTTACTAATGAGCATCGGTATTCTTGAACATTACTTGGTATTAATGATAATGAGCACATGTATTAGTAACACATTAGATCGTTAATAATATTTTGCTTAGTTCCTTACTTCATATTACAAATATATTCAAGATTAAAAGTGATGAAAATTGGGACAGACATTGATTAAAAAATAAAAAGGTTAACAGTTAAATAAGTTAGTATATTAAACTTAAATGTATTTAATTTTGGTCAAGAACATTTATATACAGTGTGACTTTGTTTACTTTTATATACAGCGTGAGTTGCATTGCATCACGGGTATTATCACAGATAAACAGATGGTTCAGTACATTAACAAATTTTACCTAAATATTTTCCCTTTTAAAAAATAGAAAAAATAGGATGCTGATTCTTATTTGGAGATATGGTGACATTTTAGCAAGTATATTCTTAAGGTATTCTTTAAACACGCTTTCACCTGTATTAACAATAAAATTCTACACTTCTTTGTTTATTCCTGAAATTTTTGAGCCAGGAAATACGACAAATATCTACCAAAATTCCTGTTTCCCCTCTAACCTTTCCTTGAACTATCAACTGAAGAAGTATGTATTTGGGACCTCTCATTATGTCGCCTACCTTCAATTTTTACAAAAACAAAGAGTTGTAGAGTCTATTTTGTTAAAACAGCTAAAAGTGCCTTTAAAAGACCTTAACAATGCACTAAAAATTGAAGTAGATTTTTTTTATAGAAGAAGGGTGTACTAATTGTTTGCAAAACATTGAAATGCATTAGGATATACTAATGTAGTATAATAATAGCTGTGTAGAAATTTCTTTTTGTATTCAATTACTAGAATATGTATCAAAAGAGCAAGAAACTGAATGACAAACTTACATCCAGTGCGTTTTTGGCGTGGTTTTTTAATTAAGCATATGGAGCTTGTGACTTTATCTGACATATGTTAAATCCAGATTCCTATCTCTAATAAAACGAAAGATACTTATATTTGAAAAATGCAATTATGTCGTTTTGTTTGCGACCGGTATAATTATTACCTTTTCATTGCAACTAGGTTGAAATTAAGCCATTTTAATTGCAATTTACATAAACGTATTAATCAGAACATAAAAATAGTCTCTTCTGAAAAAAAAAACAAACAATGTGTTACTTCTCTCTCAAAGTAAGAAATCACCAGTGCTTTCATTATATACTGAGTTCAATGTATATTTTCTCACAATCGCAACCTCCGTCGGCGTTGTGTTCATCTTCCTGACATTCTCCTTCATCATCTTCGCTCTCATCCTCATTGCTTTCCTGTGGATTCCATAAAATTTCTTTATACCAACAATCGACAACCAAGAACTCAAACAGCTTATTACCACAAATTACTCTTTGACCAGGGACTTTATCTTATTTTCTACTAATACAAACAAAAGCTAGTATAGCCTCATTAAAAACATTAGTGAAAGTGCAAAAAAGATAGATGTCACTTATTTCATTATGATTGACATTTTACTTTGTATGAAAATTATTTTATTTTGAACGAAAACGTGCTCGCCTATTCAAAATTCTTGAAACTATATACTGTAATTGTACCGTTTTGATAGAAATCACGAACTTTGGACTCAATATTATTCAGTGGGCCAAAAACGTCCGGATTAAAAAAAAGTATTTTGTCCAGAAGCGTAATTATACCGTTTCGTTCGCCAGTTCCTTAAATAATATCATTATATCGAAAACAAACAGACTGTCGTATTGTGGAATTTTCTGTAACCCAAATTGACTTGTGTCGAAAGTTAATAAAGAAAACCCCAAATCTCCACGTTATATCATCAGATAATTGTAGATCACTCAGGCAAATACGACAGGTTCTAAGAGATGTTTTCAAATCACATCCCACACATTCCAATAGGTTATTCCTAACGAATAACCTATATGACGAATATCGAAATTTCAGGAAACATCGAGCTCCAAGTCAATTTTGATCGCCCACAACGGCTGCCAAATATTTTCACATAATTTACTAGAACACGAACACGAAGAAACTGCTCGTAACCTCTAATTAAGTTACTATCCGATCTCAACGAAAAAAGAAAAAAAAAAACGACACAGTGTCTCTTACATTTGACGCTGAAATTAGCCCAGTTTATAAATATACTTTATATCAGTATACGCAGAGTATTGTGTTGCATTTATAACGTCTATTTTAACTATAAACAGTTGGACGGGGGCCAAGCCTTTGAATAATGAGCTAGCTGTGATTTAGACGAGAAACGACAGCTGTAGTTGAGGGAGTATGCACTAATAGGTTGTGGGCATGGATGTGTATGTACTTGTGGATGTTTAGAAAAATTAAATACCTTTGGCATAAAATGCCAGTTTAAATATTGAATCATTGCTGAAGATTAGTACGTAATGTTTTTAGTATTTTAACACAAGCATACAAGTGCATGGTTGTAAATAAACATATGTTAATTATGGACGTAAGGTCAAATTGCTGAAGATTCATCTACTTCGATTTAGGGATTACACTGGCACGATTGGGAAGAGAATTTACCCTGTCCAGTTCACCCCGTACTATTTCCCTAATGTGGACGAGAACCTTACGCCCTTCTTGGAAAATCTTCAGTGTGGCATTTTTCTGTGTTTGCTTGGATTCTGGTTTTGAGGTCCTAGAGTCTCAATGGTACTCTACTGATTCTTGATATTTGCTGTTACTGCTGAGAATATTGTTGGAACAATATTCACTTTATCGAGATGTATTTAACCTCTATCCAGGGGTTTCCTACCTCTGAATCGTTTGTGTAAGAGTTTGAGTGAATACTCCGTATGTTTCTTTCATTGTTCTTTATTATACACCTCCGTTTACATTTTCTCGAAAAGGTGCGTTCCCAAAATTCTATCGCGAATTACTCCTGCCGAAACATTAATTTTCTGTGATGATTGCGAATGAGTCTATTGTGTTTAATGAGGGAATTTATATTACTTCAGTATGATATTATTTGTCTATTTACGCTGCTATTAAGATGGCATATAGCTTTATCTAAGAAAAGTACATTATATAAAAATTTTGGTTATCAGTTGTCACCATCTCGCAAAATTCCAAAACTTGTTAATTAAAAATGGTTAATGAAAAATTAACAATAGTGGTTACTAAAATATTATCCTCTTCTGACGATAGTTTTAATTAAACACATTTTTAAACAATACTGGGTTATCTAATGTGTTTATAATCATTATAAACACATTCCTGATATTCTGAAAATTTATTGAGATTGCTTCCGATCACTAAATAAAATTTTATGAACGAATGATGAACGTTATCGTATGTAATCAAATAGCTTTGCATGGGATAGAGAAATAACCAATATTAAACTCAATAATAAACAATATTCTCTTTGCTTCTAAAAGTGGATATGTACTACTCGTCAAGAATAGGAAAACGTGTGAAATTCTCTAGGCTGCATAGAAGAAAAAGTGAGGCAGCATTCGGAGAGAAAAGGATGCACTTTACGGGCAGCAAGATCGAACTCTGTGTACATTCACATTCAATATACATTCATCGATATTCACTCTGTAAAAGTCTTAATTCGACTGAGTAAATACCAGGTAAATACCTATTTACTATAGATATAGCAGTTTTGAGACATTGTCCTATTCTTGATGAGCTGTAGGTCGGAATAATCTTACATCGTCAAAGAATTCGGCGATAAAGGATGGGTTATTGACTAACTATATCAATCAGTCATTGTCTCGAAGGTATTTTTAGTACTTGAGCAATTACCTGAAGACGAGTCCAACTTAATGGTGAAATAACCTTAATGGGATATAGAGACTCAATAATAGCCCCCATATTCTTTAAGGAAAACCTTATTCGAGCACCTTGTTGAAGACCTCGCTTTGTATATGGTGAATATATTTCTTGATGATGCTCCAGGCTGCCTTTACGTACATTAAAACAATTAGAGTGATTGTATTCCTCATTATGAAGATAAATTAAGAAAATTAGCATATGAAACGTAACCAGTGGAAAATATTGTACGCATTTTACGAATTTTTAGAAAAATTATATCATTAACACACCATTACCAAAGTCTGTTACATCTCGAATCCCATTTGAAACATTCTTAGGCTTCTTTCAAGATCAATCAAGTTTCATTTGAGTTTTCTTCTTTTGTATTTAGAAGTAGAAGATTGAAAACGTTTATAAAACATTGAATTATTTTATTTGTTTAAACAAAATTTTACAGAATCTTTAATAATAGTAATTAATAATTAATCGGCTAGAACATAACTATTCAAATAGAGATTATTTTGCCTGTGAATTTTAAATACCAATAATTGGAGTGACTAATTGCTCTTTTTCCTTCTACCTATGGTTGATCCTGTGGCGTCTGCGTCCCTACGTGTGAACCGTGTTAATAGATAGATATACATATAGGCATAATTAATTTAAATAATATATTTCATTAACGAGATGTACATATTTCAGAATCGGGCGATAAATACGTTTTAACTTTAATTAACGATGTTATCATAATATGCTTTTTAATATTTAAATGGTAGCGGAAAATTCTTTGAGTCCTTGGAGACGTATTTATCTATTTTATTCGTTTAAATACCGGGCGAATAGTATAATAAAAGTGACCTTCTTTCTAAAAATACTCGGTAGAAAATACGTGCGGAAGTAGTACTTTTATTGATGTGGCGCTTTCATGTCGCATGAAATGTAATGTTGACCACTGGGAAATTACTGTAATATACTTTTGATCAACGCCACATCAATTCTGACCTATCATCTTAAAGAAAGCAAAAATATAGGTTTATGTAAACGATTTATTGGGATAGTACTTAGTAATTACGATTTACGTCAATTTAACACAATTTATTGAAATATTCGCCCATTGACAATTCACTTCAAATAAGATCACTCTCTCACAAACGTTGCTACCCTAATAATACTTGATATCCGATGAGACATGACAAACTAGCATCTCCATCCTTCTCTTTACCTCTCGCGTTATAAGTCCTTTTCTGGAGATTGTTTACATTATCTATCTCGATTGTTTATATTTATTCTATCTCGATTGAATCCAGTGTTAGTGTTGGTGTTGCCCAAGGTAGTATTTTAGGACTGTTTGTTTCATTTTATATTTAGATGACTTCAACTTGTTTGTCAAGCGTGTAATGTTATTGTAAATGACCGTCTCTACACGACTATTGTCGAGGTAAAAATAAATGCAGTCAGTCTGGGTTGATACATTGACAGTTTGGTAATAGATAACTTGTAATACCTAGTTGTTTTTTTGTTAAAACGTTTTAAAATGTAGTAGGAGCTACTATAAGCATAGTAGATATGTATATAAGCTACAGAAACAAATAAAGGTTCATGATACTATCTCGACTGAATCCAGTGTTAGTGTTGGTGTTCCCCAAGGTACCATTTTGGGACTATTAGTTTCATTTTGTATTTAGATAATATCAACTTACTTGTCGAGTATATAATGTTAACGCTTTGGCAATCGCAACGATAAAGGTGCACGTCTTGACCGGGAATCGAACCCGGATCTCCCAATTGCCGGTTGGTTGCTCTGACCACTGATCTATCGAGGGACACTCATTATCCTTGCTAATGCGCCAGTTTAACTCGTCGCTACAGTACTCCTCCCTTAGAGAGATGTTTTTTTTTGTATCGATACAATTAACGGAATGTGGCCGCGTTCACCATTCTTACGAATCGTTGTTCGGTAACCCCCGGACTATAGGGCGATGGATAGGACGGGATCCGCGAATTTGAGAAATTTGAGATGTAAGGGAGGTTCGATGTACTGGAACGTCGGGGTCACCACTTTGGCGATAGCAAGGATAAAAGTGCATGCCTTGACCGGGAATCGAACCCGGATCTCCCAATTGCCGGTTGGTTGCTCTGACCGCTGAGCTATCGAGGAACACTCATTATCCTTTTTAATGCGCCAGTTTAACGTGTCGCTACAACGTAAATGAATATAAGTAAATGTTATTGTTAATGAAATGACAAACTCCGTCTCTACATGACTATTGTCGAGGCGTGGAGATAGGAAATCAGTCTGGGTTGACACCTCGACAGTTCGGTAATAGGAAGCTCGTAATAGTTGTTATTTTATTAAAACATTTTGTTTTATTTATAATAATCAATATAAACTAATCCTACAAGTGCAATTTTTATATTTTATTGCTGACGGTTAACGAAATATTTGATCAAAATAGGTAAAATGTTTATTGATAAAATACGAAGGAATTCTTACAAGATAAGAAAAGGAACTGCACAAAACTCGATTTTCTTAAATCTTATGAATTCATAAAAGGTAATAAAGATTATCTATCAATTAAAAAATAACAACTGAACTACGATGAAATGGGAACATGAAATGGAAATGGAATGGAATATTTCACCAGCATATAGTTGTTAAACAAATTTAGTGAAAATGCTGTTTTATACCGCTCCGATGGAAAGAGTATCTCAGTTGGAACTAGAAGATTTTAATTGCTCGCCATTTGTGTTCTTTTAAAGATAGGGCGTCAATATTTAACGATTGTCATCTACAAACTATAAGACGTCAATATGCCGCGATTAACAGTTCAACAACGAATAGTCTGTGTACAACTGTTTTATGAAAGTGAGCGATCATTTACAGTTGCATTAAGAAAAATTCGCACAAAATTAGGACAAAATGAAGCACTTACAGAGTTAAAAGTTCGTAACTTAATCAAGAGATTTCAAGAGACGGGTTCTGTTTTTAATAAAGCAACACCAAAATGTCCTGGTCGGTCAGACGAAAATATGGTTGCAGTGAGAGAAAGTGTACGAGGGTACTTAACCACATTAATTCGATGTCGTGCACAAAAACTGAATCTGTCGAGAGCCACCACGAATCGGATTTTAAAGAAAGATTTGTATCTGTCAGCATACAAAATCCAGTTAACATATGAATTAAAAGTTGCACACCATTTACAATGTCGTACATTTGTTAATTAGGTGTTAGTAAGCTTGTCATTCAGTGTTTTGCTCCTCCTCTAAAATTTAATTTCATGTAATTATAACCGTTTTGTTCGCCAACTCCTCATTTTTAATACTTCTTAATGCCAATTTTACAACTTCTTTTCGATTTTTATACATATTCTAGTAATTGAATACAAAAAGAAATTTCTACACAGCTATGTATATCCTAATGCATTCCAATGTTTTGTAAACAATTAGTACATCCTTCTATAAAAAAAAAATCTACTTCAATTTTTAGTGCATTCTTAAGGTCCTTTAAAGGCACTTTTAGCTGTATTAACAAAATAGAATCTACAGCCCTTTGTTTTTGTAAAAATATTTTTTCATATGAACGCCATATAGAATTTTTTTACAATTCGATAACATTTTTAATTATCTCTTCAATGATGTACACCATCAAAAAATGTTGGATTTGGGGTTGTATTTTTTTTATACTTCCTATATTATTTTATTTTATATTTTCTATGTATGACATTATGGCTTTGTCAATCAACAAAGGTATAGAACAATCGAACAGATTTGTTGTTGTCTGCTGTTAACATTTGGTTACGTATCTCTAGATTTCATTGGGTGATCAAACAAAGATCGGATAGAAAAGTCGAATGATCAAACAAAGGAGATAACAGCGAGAATAGAAATAGAGAGATCAATATTCATAAAAATTAAAGGGTTTTTCTTTAATCGGGATATTAACATTAGACATACGATGAGGATGATGCGTTGTAGCGTATCACTCTTTTCTATGGAAATGAAGGATGGACCCAAATATATTCATATGGACAAATCTCAAACCTTCGAAATTTTGTGTTTCCGTAGAATATAGCGTATACCATGGACATATATGGTTGTAATGAGAGAAAGTTTATGAGGGTATCTAACCACATCAATTCAACGTCACTGTCGTGCACTACAACTGAATCTGTCGAGAGCCACCACGCATCGGATTTTAAAGAAAGATCTGTATCTGTCAGCATACAAAATACAGTTAACATAACAATTAAAAGTTGCAAACCATTTACAATGTCGTACATTTGTTAATTAGGTGTTAGAAAAGAAAGAAGATGATGTTGATTTTTCTAACATAATTTTGTTCAGCGATGAAGCACATTTCATCTTGATGGATACGTTAGCAAACAAAATTGTCGAATTGGGGGTGCTGAAAGCGCATACGAAAAAGAAATGTATCCACAGAGATGCACAGCTTGGGACACATTTTGAAGTAATCTAGTAATTGGACCATACTTCTTTGAAAATAAAGCTGGTAATGCTATTACAGCAAATGGGCAACGCTATTGTGACATGTTATACAATTTATTTTTCCACCAAATTGATGATTGCATTTAAACAGCATGTGGTTTCAGCAAGAGGGTGCAACTTACCATAACACGTGCATCATAACTCTGTTGCTTACCAAATTTCCTGATTATGTTGTCTTGCGAAATACTGAGATATGGCCTGCAAGCTCATATGATTTAACAGACCTTTTCCTTTGGGGTTATGTCAAGAGAAAAGTGTACGTCACATTCAGCAACAATCAATGACCTCAAAGCAAACATTCAACCTGTCATTCGGAAAAAAGATTCAGTTTTATATGCCCGTGTTATGGACAATTTTACTAAACGAATGACATGATTCCAGATGAGTCGAGGCGGCCATATGAACGATATTCTTTTCCATTTGTAGCCGTATCGTCTCCATTTTATGTTGAAGAATAACAAACGTCAGTTTGTTAAATATTATCGGTTTTATTCATAAATTATGTTATGTAGTTCCAAATAACACACCCTTCATATGATAAAATATTTGCAGTGAATACTCTTGTTATTATTGCGACTGTTCGCAAACAACATAATTCCTGTACCTATATTGTTAAAATTTATAAATAAAGTTTATTAAATTATACTATAAAGTACCATTAAGAATATTTCAGTAGTATTTTTGTTCGTCAATTTCCTTACATACAAATGTTATATTATGTTAAATTATTATTGCGATGAAAAAAATTAAACACATAAACAGAATGAAACGTCACTGACACTCGTGCATTGACATGGGAATGCTTAAATAATGCCAATATTAATGTTGTATATAAATTGTACCACCTCATTATAGGTTATTATCATGTCAAGGTTAATCCTGTAATTATATGCTTCATTTGAGTCATCGACAGAAAAGCTAATTATACTCGTAGTTTATTTCGGAGCAGGCCATTATATGTTGTAGTTGTATATACTCGTACTGTTGCATTACATTCGTTGCAAGATGCTGTTTTCTTTTTACGGATATGCGTACTTGGGGGCGTTTTTTGAAATTACTGAGGCGTAATAAAAACGTGGCATAAAATAATGAGAAAAACATTCGTGAGGTAAATAGATTTATTTACTTGGCGGTAAATAAATAAATAAATAATAATTTTTGAACATTTCATGTTCGTGGTACTCTCTATGATTTTGTAAATATTATCAGTATCTGCTGTATTTGAATCTTGACAGAAAGACAAGAATTACGAAATTGTCGTATGTTACTGTAATGTGTACCATATTTTCCATACATTTGCAAAATAGCCTTTGAAGAATATGTTATGTAAATCAGAAGTTTATACTCCAACCCATCTGCAAATGCCTTATATAATAAGGACTAAACAAATTAGATCAAAACGGCTATTCTCCTGGCTATGCCAAACGCCGATCGCTGAATTACATGACAAAATTTGTCGTATTTTTGTCTAACAGAGTTAACACTAAAAATACAGTGATTGTTCCAAAACCACCAAGAAAGATGCAAAGTGTCACCTATCTCAGGATATCGTTAACTGCAGACAGGTTTCGACCTTTCTATCTTGGGTCTCGTCAGTGCAGTGTAAACGAGTATACCTTCGACAGATAAAGCTCACATCTAGTAGACGTTGCTACGTTCCACCGCAGTAGAGCGTACCAAACGCCATCTCGTTTTGGTAGTTTCCAACAATCTAAATCGAAGTAAAAACTTGAAATCATCAATATAATGCAAAGTTTTACTACCAGAGGGTAACATTCAAACTACAGAAATCAGGAGTTTATACTCCTACCCATCTGCAAATGCCTTATATAATAAGGACTAAACAAATTAGGTTAAAACAGCTATTCTCCTGACACTTTGCATCTTTCTTGGTGGTTTTGAAACAATCACTGTATTTTTAGTGCTAACTCTGTTAGACAAAAATACGACAAATTTTGTCATGTAATTCAGCGCTCGACGTTTGGAATATAGCCAGGAGAATAGCTGTTTTGACCTAATTTGTTTAGTCCTTATTATATAAGGAATTTGCAGATGGGTTGGAATTGTTGTATGGGATATACAACAATTATGTATAATAAATACCTCAACTCATTTATTAAGTTTCGGAGAAAACGAATTTTTCTTCTAACCATTTAAATTTTTGAGGGATAGGTTACACATAGAGACGACGACAAATACACCCATGCTGGGGAAAAAAGGTGCTACTCTTGCCGTTGGGACTCGAACCCAAGCATACAATGACACCCATAATACTGGGCCACAGTACGAATAACATTATCATTGATCCGGAGCAAAATACTGCACTTTTATTAGCTTCGCGTCGACAACTGACATGAATGCCCTCCGTATTATTCTCTCCGTATTTGCCACCTCTGTATTTATTATTTATTAAACAAATCGTGGACGTCAATAGGGGATCCACGACAATATTTTTTAAGTTCGGTTGTTTTGCTGCACCTTAAAACTAAAAATATGCTTGAGCACAAATGTGATACCGGAAATGAAACTATGTTGGTACCTGGTAAAAAAATAAAAGCGCTAGTCAACGATCTCTACTATTTTCGTGCCAAAGGCATGTTATATCTATATTAAAATATAGCAAAAACCAAATTCTGTTTTAAGAACATGTTATTTTTTTTTAAATAAACTCCGAGAAAAAATATTAAATAATGAACTTAAAAAAATATACATAATAAGCAAAAAAAAAGTGAATAAGGATAAAGTACATATTGAAAATTAGTAATAATAATAGTAATATAATTACAACAAATTAAATTTAAATTATATGGTATAGTACTTGACTGTTTTCTTGGGGCGTTTGGATTATTTTTTGATATTCTTATACACTTCCTTATGTATATATTGTATGTTATTTATGTATTATTTATATGTATTTAATTGCGTAAGACAAATTATATATTATGTACGCAAGAGACATAGTAAATATCTCTTTTATCGCAATTGAAACGACCCAAATTATTACAGAGATTAATGTGTCTATTTTTATTGTTATGAATACAATTTTCAATATTTTCTGTTCAACAAAATACGGTAGTAAATTTAGAAATTACATATACAAAAATTCATAGCGAGAGAATAAACATATTAAACATATTTGACGAGAAGTAATATCATCGATCGTTATAAATATAACCTTACACAATTTGTTAAAAATTCTTAATAAACAAATTGCACCGACCAAGGCCGCGCCTTGAGCAGTAAATAGACGCTGTCACACGTTATTTTTAGCATCGTCACATATTTATTGCTTTTACTTAATACTTACGTATATTTTTTTATATAAATCATCCAGAATTTCTAAATAAATAGAGTGCAGTAATGTACTGCACACGTGTGGGAAAATCCGTAAATATAGGTACATTATTTTTAGGTAACCAAAACTAGAATGTGCAGATATTAATTTTGTTATTTAATATTCGGGAAAAGGTGAATTTCTTACTGAGATTAAAAGATTGAAAAACTAAGAAATTGAAAGAAAAGAAAAAGAAAGTGTATATTTTTATTTCTAGAAATATGTTAAGGAGATAATAATAATAAATAAATAATAATAAATTAGGAAAATAAATTCGAGACTTCGGAAATACTAATCCAGGTTGACCGATGATATACTGTACTAAAACTTCAGAAAAATTGCCCTTGGGTACACTAATCTGATACCTATTTCAAGTTGATGCAACCCTAATCCAGGTTTTGTGATTGATTTCAAACAATTTTGGTTAATATAATTTTCTTATTAATAGATAACACCACTGTAATAAGCTAAAAAGGGTTTTTTTTGATAATTTTTGGATTGAAGAATAGGTAATAAGATAATAATATTTAAGGAAATTATTAGGCATATAACTATGTATAATACAAAAAATTATTATCAAAAAATTAAAAAATGGCGACACTGGAGCCATTCTCGCGTGATATGATGAATTTAAGGCGCTCTGCCGCATGCAGTGTACTGGTGAAAATTTGAATCTGGGAAAAAATTCACTTAATCTACATGTTTATAGCTAGTGAAAGATTGATAAACACACAAAACTATAGATTTTTGTGTGATTAGCGAGTATCTAAATAAAAAACGTAAAATTTTCCAAAAAAGGCAATCGTTAATATGTTAAAAAATAATGTTTAAATTAACTTATCAAAAATTTCGTACGTGCACTTCAAAATGTTATTTTAAAAATATTGTTAAAAGAATTAAAATTGTTGGAGTTATGCTGCGTGCCGTTTTGAAAAGTCATCTTTCGAGACAAGCCCGTTTAAAGTTTTGAAATGTGTTATAGACATGAAAAAATTAAAATCTGTTTAAAAATTGTTACCATTAATCTACTATCCCAGGACCATAAAGCTGCATTTATATATTTAAATAAACAGTTTTAATACCTTAAAACGGACTTTTCCGCACGTAGAACATCTCTATCTCGACATTGAATGGCAGAGAAGAAATACACCACCATATAAATGCAGAATATGTGTTTTATGCGATAGTTTTACTTTTTTCAAATAGTCCACCATCGTGCTTTCTCATGACCCATGGACAGGGTGGGGTGTGTCCTATCCACCTCAAAATCAATAGATGTCATCTGGTAGACTTCCCAAATCAGAATCACTCGAAACCCGATCGATATGACACGTTTTAATTGAGTGACATTGCTAACAAAAAAAAAAAATTCTCAAATCGTCCACCATTGTACTTTTTCATGACACATGTACATGGTAGAGTGTGTTCTATCCACCTCAAAATCAATAGGTGTCCTCTGGGAGACGTCCTCGATCAGAATCAGACAAAATCCGATCGATTCGATACGATTTAGTTGAGTTATCATGCTAAGAAAAAAATGTCTCAAATAGTCCACCATTGTGCTTTTTCATGACCCATGGACAGGGTGGGGTATATCCTATCCACCTCAAAATCAACAGGTATCGTCTGGGAGACGTCCCCGATCAGCATGAGTCAAAACCCGATCGATCCGACACGATTTAATGGAGTGATCGTGCTAACAAAAAAAATTCTCAAATCGTCCACCTTTGTACTTTTTCATGACCCATGACATGGTAGAGTGTGTTCTGTCTACCTCAAAATCAACAGGTGTCATCTGGAAGACGTCCCCAATCAGAATCAGTCAAAACCTAATCGATCCGACACGATTTAGTTGAGTTATCGTGCTAACAAGAATAAATGCCGACGATAACGACGACACACACACACAACAAACATTTTTTTAAAATATTTTTTTTTGTTTTTAGTCCGAAAAACGAAAAATAAATCCAAAAACAAATCTTTTTTTTACTTTTTCTTTACACGATTACATTACTTTTCCGCGTATAGTGGAGTGCGGAAAAGTAATATTGTTCCTCATTCTCTTTCTTAGAACATTTTATGTTAGAGCGTGCCTCTTTCTAGCTAACCGGCTTCTAGACAAAATGTATGATTGGACACCAGTATTCATGCCCAAAACTTTTAATAATTCCAAGAATATTAGTCAGACTATCATTAAAAGTGCACATATCAATATCAGTCGCTATATTCAAGACTTTATTGCCACTTGAATAAGATTTTATATCACAAACAGTAGCATTAAAACTTTCATTGCTACTTTGCGCATAGCGCCATCTCGACTCAGGTCCTCATAAATCGGTTTGATGGCTCTTAGGAAGCGCCGGCTTGTGATGGAAGATGTCCAAGGAATCTGCAACTTGCGCTTTCTTCCAGTCACATTGAACACTTCTCGTGCTGCGGATTTTCGCCGGTTGATAAATTATGAAATAAGGTCGCCCAGATTTCATTTTTCATATTTTCCAAGGGGCCATTATCATTTGAAGTTTAATCTTCGAGGACTTCTTTCATGAAACCTTGGTGACCTCTGTATTCAGAGATCAGTTTGATTTAAGTCGGGTACACTATATTTACTATTCATTTCATCGCTATTTGCCAAATAAAGAGCTCTCTTATCCTGCCGATAAGTGGAACAGTCTACCTGAGCCTAGCCATAAAATAAAGTCACGGTATGAGATAAGAGCCGTTTGGGATTTTTTATTTGGCAAATAGAGATAAATAAACTTATACGCGGTACTACTTCAGGTGCGAAATTTAGCACTCGTATAACGTTACAATACATCTTAGTACTAGAATAAGCAACCTAAAATCTACCTTTAAATTCAGTAGCTATTTATAGACTTGATTTAATTAATTATAGATTCATATTTATTTTGAATAGTTTGCGACAAGAATGTGAGAGACGAGAATACCTTCACAATAAGCGAATCCTATTCGCGTATATTGATAAAAAGATTAATACCTATATATTGTAGATTTCACTCTCGTCTGTTAAATATGTATAATGCAAGCTGGGTGTACCTTCTTTCTTAAATCTTTAACAAAAAGCGATAACTGGTCGTTTTCACGTGATGTTCAGACAGCGGAGCCTTCACTCTTCACCGTCAATGTGGGTCACAGAAAATTGGTTTGTACGCTCTTTCACATTCACGCACTTCTTACGTTGTACCCGTTTCTCGTTAAATTATAAAGAGGTTTGCGTCTGAAATAGGAAACAGCATCTGGGAAAGAAAAAAAAACGCGACGCGTTTTTTATTGAATAAAAGTATTCAGGGCAAAGTTTATTAGAAAACACAATTCGAGGTGTGAAATGTGGTGTAAAATTTGACTCCAACTTCACAGCAAACGGGATACATACAGGGATACAACAGTTTGGTACGATATGAACACCACAAAGCCGTTGTAGAATTTTACTATTTGCTTGTGTGAATTTTGTATCACATGTGTGATACCAGTATCATCTATACGGGTATATCAGTATCCAATATAAAATCAACATATGTACAAAATTAAAACCTTTGCTGGTTATATTTTCACTTTTTATTTGTTAAACATAACAATTGTTTCGCCAACACAGTGGCTTCATCAGATGTTGAGTACATAGACTGAGTATGACAGTCACTCAACATCTGACGAAGCCACTTTGTTGGCAAAATAAAAAGTGATATTGTATATGGTATAAACTTCACCATTTTTGGTATAAGATTTATTTCTATTTTACACTTTTTACTGTGCCTTAATAAATGTGTTTCGTTGATTTCTAGGTGTCCTTAAATATTTGCTAATAATTCTTCTTGTAATCAAGATTGTGCGCAATTTTTAAATTTATTATTTAATAATTGGATACATTCTTGATAAGATTGTGTAATAATTAGCAAGTGCACAATAAGAATGGTAAATAAAAAATATTACTTAACTATCTATCCAATGAAGTCCTCCACTAAATTTGTTAAATTTAATATATTTCTCAGATATCTAATATCTATTACTTTTAAGAAATACTTGGTCATGACAATGACTATGTTTGCTTCGTAGGACAGATAAACCATTTGGTACCACTATATCTTGGTATATTTATATTAGTTTAATACATAAAGTGTATAAAAGTTTACATTTAGATATAGTAGTCTAAAATTTTATCACTGGTGATAAGGTTTATGTCAGAAATAGTGCATCTATTCTAAATAGTAATTCTAAATTTAATCAACTGTTTAATACTTAATATTTATTGCCTTGGTCAGGTAGAGCTAGTTTTATAGTTGACTTAGAAATTTAAATTAATAAACTCATCAAACTAAATCAAACTGTTATTAACATATTTTTTTATTTGGCCAATGATGCGCTGCTTCGAACAAAAATACAGTTTTTATCATTATTTTATGGTGCCGTCATAGGACTTACTGCATTAGACATAGAAGAATACTGCATTATTTATAATTTTTTGTTATTTGTGCTTTTGAATTTTACAATATTTCTACCAAAACTGAATAATTCGAAATGTCAATCATCTTGAATATCGGCACAGAAATTTTCTGTGATACCGTTGCACACGTAAGTAATACGCATGCGCATTTGTAGCTTAGGTTGATGTACGTTAGGGTCCTGTTGGCCTAAAGAATTTCTTGGGCATCTCAGCGTACAGCAACATAGTCCATTTATGGTGTAGATATCGGTGGTTCTGACCAGTTTCAGGTTAAAATAAGCTGTCATCGTTCACAGACCTACCAGACTGTGAAAGGTTGATTATCAGAATGCAACTACATATAAGACTACCACCGATTGTAAACAGGCTATTATTTCAAAAAGTAGTTAGGCACTGTTACTGTTATTTTATTTACATATATGTTTCTATATTGATTGACTCCTAAACCATGTTATTGTGAATAACCACCCCTCCCAGTGTGACAGTTGATCTACAATATTCCCATGATGTAATCAAGATGCGTCAAACAACAACTACCAGTTTAACCAAGTGGCGTGGCCAACTGGTGTTATGTCAATTAATAGTAATTAATTGACATAACAATTAATAAATAATTTTCATCTGACCGACCACGACTAGGACGTATTGGTGTTGTCTTGTCAATAACAGAACCGTCTTTTCAAATTCCTTGATTAACTTACGAACTGTTAACCCTGTAGGTGCTTCATTTTGTCCTAATTGTATGCGAATATTTCTTAATGCAACTGTAAATGATCTCTCACTTTTATAAGACAGTTGTACAGAAACTATTAGTTGTTAACTGTTAATTGCGGCATGTTGACGTCGTGTGGTTTGAAGATGACAGTCGTTATTGACTGTGATTGAATATTGACGCCCTATTTTTAACAAAACACAAATGGCGCGCAATTCAAATCTAAGTTCCAACTGGTACACCTTATAATTCCAATTTTACATAACTTCCCTGCCTATCTAAGCGACTTATTGTAGATTCAGAAAAAGCCACGGCGCTCGCTACGCGCATACTTACATACAGTAAACACAATTATTTAAACAATTCCAACGTCATTGCAAGGCCACCTACTCGTTATGTTCACTTGAACTATCTTAGCGGTTCTGTGTAAATGTCTTTCGATAGACTGCGAATGTTTGAACAGGTTATAAACTTTGTAAAATATTCAAACATTGAATATTTGCGATTGTGGGTAAAGTGCGACGTAAAATACAACTGTTAAATTATGATTTATGAATAATGCGTTGTTATTTGGGTTACTAATACCGTATTAGTATCCCAAAAAATCCTACCGTATTAGTAATACGGCAGGATTGAATCGTGAATCGGATTTCGTGTGTTCTGAACGTATTCATCTTAGAAATAAGTAAAAATTTTGCAAGCAAAATATATTTTGATGTAGAGTTGCTAATAATGAACATCATTACTTATAACAAGCTGGTGTTGGAACTATTAACAAAGACTGTATACCCAATTAATTGTCACTATTTAAACAAACTAAATATACAGTAATTCTGGCTAACTGTGAGCAAGGACTGTAAAAGAATGTTATTTTTTATCCAGCAAATTTAAAGTTGTAAATACTTCGTCATATCTTGTGCATATCATGTTTTCCTAAATGATAAGATTGTATTCATCTATTCAGTAATACTAATGGAGCCTAGTCGGTTGTCACTTTGTTGGTTCTTTATATAGGTTCTTTATATTATCAACATTTCTTAACTAAATGGACCTGGAGGTCATCCATTTAAAAGTTGTAGCACTCAGTCCACATTGGATCTCTTGTAAATTCTTCTTGTAAGATAGGCATCGACGTCGCTTAAAGGAAAATTATTTTTTATCATCAGTTCCCTGTAGATGGTCAACACTGCTGTATTCTTCAAAGTGGTTCCGTCTTCTTCACAATTTTTACACGAGTATATTTCATTCCATTCCTCATCTTCATCTTCCCTATATAGTCTTGTTTCAAGGAGTTAACATTTGTATGACTGGCTCTCTGGTCAGATTTCCTGTAGGTATAAACTACATAGGAAATTGTCAAACTATGTTAAGAATAATTAAGTTTTTGGTAAACGCAGCTGAAAGACAATATTTCTTTCTCGTTAATTGCATCTGCTGTAGTTTCCTGAATCTGCTTACAGGTAGAGAAGACAACTTTACAGGTGGAGAAAACAAAGAAAACAGTTTTGCCGATAACTTCAATGCCATCTTTGGCAGTTCTCGTTTCTTCTTTCTTCCTATATCACATGTAAACAAAATAATTTTAATGATGTTTTTCAGATAGGATCAAATATAATTAATGGAAAAAGAACTTTGCGTATAAGAGTAGAAATGAAATAAACACAGCTTCTGAATGAGCTGATTTTGTAGTGAATGGATTGAGGATAGGGTCAGAAAGAAAACAAAAGGAAATTTCAATGTAATATAATGATGGGCGTAAGAAGTCTTAACTATATCTACTATAACGAAACATTCGATTAGTTCAAAATGAGTGCTTAAAGGTTTCGATGTAATGGAGGCAATAAGCCTTTTTACTATCAACCTGTCTTTCAAGAATTGTTATGAATATAGATATTGAATCCATATATAAATGAATATTTATTATAGTGGATATTTTAAATATTCACTTATATAGTCTAATTGCATAATGTGACACTATTGAATATTATGAAGTATCTATAGTAAACTAATAAGAATTTCTTGCGAAATTGTAACGTGAGAAATAAAAATTGGAATTCCAAAATATCTGATACGATTAATATTGTCACTATCTACGTAAGTTAAAGATATGAATTAAATTGTAACAGCGTTTTCACAAG
Source organism: Rosalia funebris (assembly GCA_037954035.1). Taxonomy (NCBI): domain Eukaryota; kingdom Metazoa; phylum Arthropoda; class Insecta; order Coleoptera; family Cerambycidae; genus Rosalia; species Rosalia funebris. Next base: position 15,708,727 of record JAZFAV010000039.1, on the reverse strand, counting down.
AGCGCGCTTATGATTGACATTTATTAAATTCCTCGCGTTGATTTAAAATTCTGAATAAATTATCTGAGAAATATGCTGTGCGCATAAAGTACATATATTTTTATCATTCTAACATTTATGTAGGTTGTACCGAGTTACTGTTTCTACTTAAAAATTCGTTTTTCGATCTAAAAACCAAAAAAAAAATGGTTTTTAAACAATATTGTGTGTGTATGTGTGTGTCGTTGTCGTCAGCATTAATAAAATTTCTTGTTAGCACAACTAAATCGTGTCGGATCGATTGGGTTTTAACTCATTCTGATCGGGGACGTCTCCCAGACGATACCTTTGAATTGATTTTGAGGTGAATAGAACACACTCTACCATGTTCACGGGTCATGAGAAAGCACAATGGTGGACTATTTGAGATTTTTTTTAGCACAATCACTCAATTAAATCGTGTCGGATCGATCGGGTTTCGACGAATTCTGATTAGGGACGTCTGCCAAACGACATCTATTGATTTTGAGGTGGATAAGACACACCCCACCCTGTCCATGGGTAATGAGAAAGAACGATGGTGGACTACTTGAAAAAAGTAAAACTATCGCATAAAACACATATTCTGCATTTATGTGTTGGTTTGTTTTTTCTCGGCCACTCAATTTTGAGATAGAGATTTCTCTTCTTTTTTATAGAGAGAAAAGTCCGTTTTAAGATTTTAAAACTGTTTATTTTTAGTTTTTAAGGTTCACAATATCATTGTTGTGACGTTACGCATCGAGTACGCTAAGCATGAAAGTTTGATATTATATCGAAATTAATATATTTTTTTAACATACTGTATATGTTATGTATAAAACTGAATGATGGATAATATGTATGTAATTATATTTCTACGTTTTGAAGCGTGCCTGTATAAAATTGATTATCCGTTAGAGGAGTCGGTAATACCTAATTTGAAATTCTTCCCATCACCACGCCTCCTATGACCAAACCCGGATAATTGTTTGTAACGTTTAGTCATCTGCCGTTTATAGTACTAATTTTGAATATGTATAGGAGCGTTTTACTATGCTCTTAATAGTACACGCGAACTTACATTAAACGTGGTGTTTTAAGACTTTTAAGTAACATTAAAAAAACTATATATGGAAATTCTTATTCGTACATATGTACATACCACCAGATTTGTAACTAATTATTCAAAACAGAGTCAGACGATGTGTAAAGCTTTTATATTTAGTGAATAGTCTAATAATATCTAGCGTGTAACATTCTCGTGGTATAGTAGCCATTTCTTCCCTCTGGCATGACATGAGGCCACGCGCTGTACCTTCGTAAACCGATTTGCCATGTCTAAAAGTAGAGCAGTCTCAGTGTTCGTAGCTGTTAGATGTCAATTCGACATTCACGAAATCATTTACGCCTAGATCTAGTATTTCTATGAATTTGTAATTGCACAATCGCTTGTTGTTTTTATATATTAATGTTTGTCACCAATTTATCTATTAAATTAAGGATTAAAAGGCACAAACATTCTTATTTTCTGATAAATTACAACAGACTGGCCATGGTTTCCAGGTTTAAGCCATTTTTAAAAACAACCTACATAGTAGTAATAAATAACGTCGCTGTTGCAGTCACTCCTTGATCTGGACCTGATGCTTCGCGCCTGTAATTTATCTTTTCACCTAGTAGACAATACACATTTTTGTGACATTTAGGAAAAGTAAGTCACAATGGAACATATCAAGCTCAATTTATCTCACTCATAAGTTAATACCCAAGGTGCATAGTACAGCTATTCATAATATGTTGTTTAACTGTAGATGGTACAAATGATAAATAATTAAATAAAATGGTGCATATGCTTGTGCGATGTTCAGAACTAGACTATGTAACACCTGCGTGTGTAACATATGGTAAATAAACTAATAACAACAATAAATATAATTTTGTGGTCGGTAGGATAGGAAAATCATTGAATATTTTAAAGATATCACAGAACTCGTATCGTGTGGCAATGTTCGTTAACTAAATACCTTCCCTCGTGCGTCATATTATCCTGGAATGACTTGCGTATTTTATTGTTGCAAATGCAAATGTTCTCTGGGGTAAATGGTGAAAGTTCATGTTATCTAGTACATATATCTATGCCTTCTTCTGTTCTTATAGCCGTCTTTTTTCTTCTTTTATTTCGTCTTCATTATGTTATGTATTTCTTTTGCAATCTTCTTTCTGCATTTAATAGGTTTCATATGTGTTTCTCCAGATTCGTGCTGATCAACCCTACAATTTTCCTTCGGCTGCTTTCTCTCCATTTATTTAGAATTAATCAAATTACTTATTGATTGTGCCTTTCTCCATATATACTTTATGTGATCTGTGATGGTCATATTTTGTTGAATATTCCCCCCAGCTATTTTATTAATTCTTTCATTCTCACTTCCTCTACTTCCATCTCAGCCTCCTTGGTACGTCTTTTTCACTATTTAGTATTACGGCTTCTGTTTTGTGCGGCGCAATGCTTAACTTGTTTCTCAGCATTAACAACTCGTTTATTTATTTTAAGGTATTATTTATTCTTCGGTATACTCCATCTTCCTCTTACTGCTCTTACGATGTCGTCAACATAACTTATTACTGTTGTACTACTCGGAATTTCTATTCTCCAGACTCCATCATATAAAATGACACATAAAACAGGTCCTAATACTGACCCTTGTGGTGCCCTCTTGTTATTTTCTTTGTTATCTGTCACTTCTGATCATCTGTCCTTAAGGCAGTCGGATAATACCTAATTTTGATCAGGTAGGTACTTACTTTTCTCCTGTTAATTTCATCTATGATGTATTTCCAAGGTGCAGCTATTCTTCTCTTCTAGTTGCTTTTTTACAAAAAGTATACTTGAAAACGTAGTATACAAATACTGCTGCTGAATGCTGTAAGAATGCTGAAAAGATGCTGCTGTCTATATAATATCATAGATGAGACATTCAATATGGAAAATTCTAGAGTTCAATTTAAGAAAAGTTTCCTCATGTAATCCTATTTATATAACATACTTAGCTCATGACTTACATGGCCGCACAGAATAAATTCACAAGCAGTAAGATAAAATTGACAATCTTATATTTGCAACAAAAAATGTATTTTCTAAAACACTAAATCGACCGCGGGATTTTTAAAAGTGGCTTGTTTCAAAGTAGGAAGTAGGAAGGCCATTTTCGATGTATAAAGTTGGCATAAGGCCGAATCGTATAAGACTCGGAACCATATAAGAAACTCAAAAATGTCAATCGAACGTAATATGTTGGTGTATATGAATTTAATGCTGGAGAACAAGAAATTTAGCAGTGTTACTGAATTTCTTTGAATACGTTTTTTTGAGCCTCGGTATTTTTACCCTTTACGCTGATTTAACGGAATCCAAGTACGGTCCTGTATTGCAACAAATGGTTACTACCCTAGTACGTATACCATATTAAAATATTAAAGTAGGCGTAACTAATTGTTTACTTGTAATTCAGTTGTTTGTTAAACAAAACAGCTGAATATAATATAATATTGTGTGGTTGTCTGGGTATTATTTATGTAAATATTACGCCATATTACGTCTCTTCTCCTTCCTTAGAAATCTTTTATGTGTAAAACAGAGTTCTTCAATTAGTTAGTATATTTCGGATTAATCTCTTCCAATATGTACAAACTTCCTCTTCACGATAATTAAAGAGTTTCACAGCACAGTTATAAAGTCTAGATTTTGTTATTAAATAGTTTTTTGAAAAGCTGAAACACACCAATCTTATTTTAAGAAATTTTCTCATCTTTTTCAGATTACTGTTTTCATAGTGACATTATACACATACAAGTAAAGTAAATATGACTTTATCGTTGATAGAAATTTCAAGGTTGTTTAAAATATTCTCCATTAAAAATCGCTTTGGACGAGACGTATGTAAATACTTTGTATTAAACTTTAAATAATTTCCAAGCTGATATTTTTCATTTCGATTCTTGCCTCATGTCCTACAAATTATATGGTCTATTAAAATAAATCCGTGATATTAAGTAATGCCACAATAATAAATCGAACGAAATGAAATCAGGTGAACGTGGTGGCCAGTCAGTTAGTCATTATCGCCATCTCAATATACCAGAGCCCCCCTTGGAAATATTTCTGCGGACGTCCATGGTGGTACTATTGAACTGGATTAAGTTTTAGGAAATCATTTTTGAGGAACTTAAGGAACTTTAATGGTTTTTCCGAACAATAGATTTTTTTTTTTAGAATAGAAGTGCGAAAGATAAACACCAAAACAGATCAAGCAGGGAACGTTTCAAAATTTGTAATTGTATGTGCCGCAGACACATGAATTTCTTTACTTACTATTAAGCGAAGTAGAAAATATACGTATAGTAAAACAAAACCATGGAAACCAGCATTAAGCTTATGAAAGTTGAACTTAATCGTCGAGGCTAATCGACCCTTTATTATTTCTTTGTTCACATAAGAACAAAATAATTAATTCCATTTTCATCGATTTATGTTAATAAGTAGCGTGTTGCGATGAATTATTTACATAAAAAACTAATACATTCACAAGTGGACGAATGGTAGGGATACCTCCTCTTAGATTTTTTTTTGCTAAGGAAAAAATAATGATGTCACCGCAATCAATATTTCGGGTGGATACAACACGTCTTATATCAAGAAAATTAGTATCTTAATTACCAGGTTAATGGAATTATTGTCGTGGCAATAGAAATTTAGGAAAATCGAAGCAATTTGTTACCAACACATGAATATAAATTGGGTAGTAATTGGGAATTCATGCTAAGAAGGAAAAGTACTAGAATAATCAAAGGCGAAAGTTCAGTATCCTTCCAAATCATTCGACGTTTTGTTGAGAATAATTATGTTAACATTAGTCGACATTTTAATTGCAATTAAAATAAATCTTAATCATAATATTATAGTGAGCATATAAAAGTTAGAGAAATGGTTGGATCATAATTTTTTTACATTATTTTTTATGCGTCATAATTTTTACGAAGTAGAGGTTTATGTTAGTGCTAGTCCTTCGTCTAGCATGGCCATCATAGTCCCCAGATATTCCCACGGATACACACAGACACATCCAGCCGACTGGTGTGGGAATCGAACTCACGCCTGGATTATTTCGAGCCGACAGTCTAGGCATGCTCCACTCGATTGGTATAGTTACCTCGGATAAATTGAGGGACCTTGGACACCTCCTGCGATATTATTATGGAATCATTACCCTCAAAATATCGGGTCATATCTATAGAGATCAATATCAATTCGGATTTGAACTGAAATTCAAACGGTCAAGTGGAAACAACCTTTCTTTCTGACATGCGGCGTTGAACCCGGACGTGAAAGACCGGAGTGTTGTCCACTACGTCACTTGGCCGACAATTGTGCATCTCAAAAAAATATCATGTCGTAACTAATAAAATAGTAATTTCATTGTTTTAAATGGCCACACCAAATCTTGATTTAATTTTTGAATTCTACTTAAAATTCTTAAATTTTTATGTTTGGTTATTGTTGAATCCGGTTCGAAGGACCAAAATGTTCTTTCCGCGACTCCAAAGACAAAAATTTTCTTTTTGCGATTATAAAGGGTGTCCAGAAAGGGTAGGGGGTATTTGTAGATTCAATAAAAAAAACTAGAAGTCAAAAGAAATAAATTTTTTTGTTAATTTTTAGACAAGGTTTTGGAAAATTAAGTACTAAAGATTATGTTCTCCAAATGTTGACCCTCACGCTGCTGGCACTCCTCTAACCGTAAACGGAAATTAGCCACCACGCGTCTACACATCTCTCTGGAAACGGCGGCCATTTCGGTGCGAATGTTGTGCTTTAATTGCACTAAAGTTCGTGGTGTGTTTACATACACTTTTTCTTTAAGGTATCCTCATAAGAAATAATCAAGAGGTGTAAGATCAGAAAATGGATTTGAATGTTTGAGAATACCGGTTCGACTGTAAAAATTCGCAATCCAGGTCGCCCGTGCTCTGTCCGAACCCCACAAGCGATTGAAGAAGTGAGAGTTTCAGTGCGTGAAAATCCTTCTCAATCAATTCGCAAACAAAATACCAACACACATAATCCCACTACCCATAAATAAGGCGAAACCACGTATGTATGAACTAAACCCATACAAATAAGGTCATGTCATAACATAAATAAATAAGAATATAAGAACTGTGTGCGTCCTAACCATATGTACATACATATGATTTTACTTACAATGTTATGCCACAGCTTTAACGGTCACTGGTTGGGCCTACCTTCATCACCCACTATTGCCTGCTATTCTTACTATTATTGCCATCATGTGGGTGATATATCCTTAAGAAATATTTATTTATAGAATTTTACTGTATAGCAGATCTTAAGTTAAGAATAGCAAGTGTTTTAGTAATTTATTTAGTAAAATGGAGACTATTTAGAAAATGTCATAAGATCTATTTATTTTACTACAGTCTTATATGATTTGACTGGTGTATAAAACAGTTGAACACACTGTTAACAGAAGAATATTTTGAGGTGCTGTTACATCCAGTGCATCCCAAAAGTATGTCTTTTGCCAGTTTTGTTTTCCAGAGTTGTGCACAGAATACATCAATTATAAGATGATAATAATGTATATACGACTGAAGTTTTGCGAAACCATTAGAACTGATATTCAGACGATTATTATATGATATAAAAATTTGGGATGTTTCTGTTTTTAATCTGTTATTTCCTATGACATGACAAAGTTGACTGCTTGCCCCTGAGTCTATTGGACTCGATATTTGCAATATCAACTATACTCAGTTGGCAAATTTACGTTTTTTCTTTTCCATGAACAAAAGAGACAAGATCATGAATTGAATGTCTTAATTTTGAGATACATATGTGTACTGAAATTATAATCATATATGACTAATAACCGTTTGTTATTTTTGGATATCAAGAATTCTATTGCAGGTAGTTCTATGAATTGTTTTCTATATGTTTCTTTTTGTAAGAATAATAAATGAAATTGTAATTCAGATAGTTCCTAGAAAAGTTCAAGAATAGAAATAGAGAGCGTTCAGAGAGCCGGACGACCATCTACGGCAACAAATGATGACAACATTGAGCGTGCAATTGACATGATTCTGTTAGACAGATGATTATTGATGAAGTGGCACATCGTCTGCAAATTAGTCATGGTTGTGCCTACGAAATCATCCACAACAGACTTGGGTTTCATAGAGTCTGTGCAAGATGGGTCCCAAAGCAACTCACAGTGTTGCATAAACATACACACTTGGACATCTGTCAAAAACATAGCAATTATAGACCAGCTTCGACTTTGTCGTTGCTGAATTCAGGGCTACCAACGCCGCCGTGCTCTCCGAGCAGATACATACCTTCTCCTGGGTCCGATTTTGGTCGGCCCCCAGGACACCGTATGTAATTGCAACTAGCTCGGCCTGGAGTGCGATAGTGTATTTGCCCAGGGGGAAGGTTTTACCTATCCCATCGCGTGGCTTATACACCTCCGCACCCGCTCTGTTCCCACTCTTAGCTCCATCCGTGTACCAGGTGTCTCCATTGGGCGGTAATCCAGTTCGACCCATCCATCCAGTCGATCTTACTGGTGAGGGTGATCATATATTTCTTGTCAAATAGGAAGTGGACACCCGTACTCCAGAGGGTATCCATAGGAGTTCCTCCTTAGCTAACTCCCGTATCTTCCTATCTTATTAATGTTTCCCTCCCTGTGCGTTGCCGTTACGGCTTCCGCTTTCTATTCTAAGAGGTAGTATCCCCATCGCCTCGATTGGTGCTGATCTTGGGGCTCCGGTTATACTTCTTAGAATCTATCCTCTTAGCTTATTAAGTCGGTTGGCTTCCGACTTTAAACAGACTTTCTCTTACCAGACCAGTGCTGCATACGTCAGTCTGGGTTTGAGAATTGCCTCATACATCTATTTCATGGTCTCCGATTTCAAGCCCCAGCTATTACCAATGGCCCTCCTCAGTTGCCAAAGTGTTGCTGTGATCTTGGAACATATATGATTTCCACAGCTCATCCACTCCCAGGACAGTAATTACACACAAAATTTCTATTTCTACTTTTGAATATTTGAATAATTTCTAAGTTTTTCAATAAAAAACCCAGAGAAATTCTAGCAGTATTCAACCGTCTGTAAGTCATAACAAAAGTTAGTTTACGATTCAAAAGGCAGCGGATACGTCGGAATATACATCGATAATAAATATCGTGTACAATCTGACTTCCGCAAATAACAGATTATTAGCGTAGTACTAAAATCACCGTTAGCTGTAATAAATAATTCTTTTTTGAAGCGAATGTCCGGGATCCACTACGATACCCAGTATTTATTATAGTGAGTATTTGACGGGATATGGTCAACATTTTGGTGTATCAGGAATATGACAACAGATAAAGTTGTGTAATGAATGATTCATTATTTCATTAAGCTGGATATAAATCTTAAAAATCAATGTTGGTGCTACTGGTATCGTGTATTTGAAACTCATACGATAATATACCTTACTTACTATACATGATAATTTAATGAAAGAAAAAATCCACCTAAAAGTGAAATAAGTCTTTTAATCCATTTATTTATTGCTGAAATTAATAATAATATGTAACAATATAACAGAACAAATGATGATAAAGCTATGAATGAAGTAACAACGCTTGAAATTTGTAATCCACACTTACACAAACATTAATAGTTCAATCTATATAGGCTGTTGTCTACGTACGCGCAAAACATCCAGGGTTGTATTTTATGACTAAAATTAAGGTAATTTAGTTATACAAATATAGGGTTTCCAGGACCGTCGTTTTAGAGCTGCAGGGTGTCCAAATTAAAACATTATTATTTAAATTTAAACCGCTTGAAATATTTTTTTAAAAATTTGGTATATAGTTTTAGTATGTTGATAGGAATAAAATTCTGGAGTAGATAGGAACACTGACAAAAACTCCGAAATTTTAATAGTTTTCCACAAAATATCAAAACAGTATAAACTACACTCGACGCGCGCTTCGCTAATAAAGTTGGCATCATCTGAAGATGATTTTTTTTCCTCGAGGGGAAAATCTTCAAAAGACACCTGGCCTCTAGTGTTCTGTTATTGTTTGGCCAGGTAGTGTCGGATTCGTATACCCCTACCGCCTAAAAAACCCCCCGCTATCCTATCAGTATAATGCCGAAGAGGAACCACTCTCGCTTTACTTCTCTTTGGCATATCAATCAGGATACTTATTCATTCCCCACTTCCCTTTCCTCCTTCTGTTTTTCCTTCATAATGGCCGTTACCATCTGCTCCACCACTGTCCATCTTTCCCTGCTCTCGAGCATGATTGGGATCATGTTATCTACAGTGATAGCATGTCCTATCCTTTGCTCCGCAGCTGTCCTTTCTTCTATCCACCTCTTGCAGCTGAACACTGTGTGGCCCGCATCGTCGACCTCTCCACAGGACCAACACTCTCTGCTCTCACGTTTGCCTATATCCAACAGGTATTGCGCGAAACAGCCGTGCCCAGTAAAGACCTGGGTTAAATAATACCCGACATCGCCATGTGCCCTTTCGCACCATGGCCTTATGTTCGGGATTAGCACCTTCGTCCATCTCCCTCGAGGCTCCGCCACCCATCTCTCCTGCCAGTGTTCCCATAGGCTCTCCCTTGCTGCATCTCTGTCAGCTCCTCCGTACACCTCCCGTCTCTCCCTTGCTAGAAGGCCAATGGGTGGTATACAGGCTATCACCAGCGTTTCCGCTGCCGATACGGTCCTGTATGCACTACAGACCCTTAGCGCTGCTCTTCTCTGGACTTTGGAGAGCTCCCTCTTCCACTTGTCCCTTCTTAATATATCTACCCACACCGGGGCGGCATATAGTAAGATCGACTGCACCACCCCGCTGAGGACTCTCCTCTTTGCTGCCCTGGGGCCCTTAATGTTTGGCAGCAAACGACTAAGGGTCGAAACAGTTTTGCCAGATTTTTCTAACGTCTGTTTGACATGTTCCCTAAATGAGAGGGAACTATCAATCGAGACTCCCAGGTACTTAATACTCTGCTTTGGCACGACTTCGGTATTCCCTACTCGAAACGTGATGTACGGAAGCTCTCTCCTCCTTGTCAGGAGGACTGCCTCCGTTTTATCCAAAGCCAGAGTCAGTTCCCTATCCTCAATCCATCTTCTGATCCTCTCGACAGTGAGGTTGGCGTTTTCCTTCACGTCAACACCACTTCTTCCACTAACGACCACATCTGAAGATGATTAAAACTAATCTTATGCTAATAATATATCCTATTTATACCTAAATTATTTTTGCGGCTCGGTGAACCCTGACCGTCACTAATTAACGTATACTAACCAATAAAGGGGGCTATGTAGAATAGGCCCTCTGTCACAATTCATACTATTTTTGCACTTTTCAATTTCTATGCTCTACTTTCAAATGCATGTAGCTGTCTAGTATCTGTTACATTTCTAATTAATCTTAAGTTGCTAATATCTATCTTATGGTTGTTTTCGATGGCATATTGGACAACAATGGACTTATCTGTTCTACCATATTTGATGTGCTCTCTGAACCTGGTTTGAATATCGTTTGGTCTGTCCAACATGCCTTTAATTACAGTCTTTACAGCTGATTTCGTAAATCCCTGATCTGTCGTTTGTGTTAATTTTGTCTTTTGGATTAGCTAAAAGTTGTTTTAATTTATTTCTTGATGAAATAAATGAAATAAATTAAAACAACTTTAAGTCTATTTAAATAAAGATAAGTCGGTATCTAAATATTTGGTCACTTTTATTTTTACTTATGTTACGCTGTTTACATGATATCTGTATTTTTAACTGTTTACATAACTTTTTATTTATTATGTAAAGACTTGTTAAATGCCAACGAGCCTCCATTACAGTCCAAACTTATTATTTGATATCCATCATATCAGAAAATCAGAAAATTCCCAATCTCACTCACTTCTCAAAAATCTCAGTTCATAAACAGTCGCATGTGATTACAAAGTTACAGCATATTTATACTAGACAAAAATAACAGAGACGAGATAAAAATATGCAAATAACAACTTATACACAACGAAAAAGATAAACTAAATTTCGTGTACATTCTTCGATTCAAATATCTTAAGTCTACACAATGGCGTTTCGGTTGCTGTGAAATTACTCAATTATAACATCATTGATACAGTACTCATAGTGGACAACTTTACTGATGATAAGCCTGATTATAATTTTTGTGTCTCAATAATTTTACTGTCACACTTAATGAAAAAACTTTAATAAGTACATCAAACTTTTTGACTTTAATGGACGGTTACATATTCTAAAACACTTTTTGTATTGATAAAATTTAACTCTCGTTCTCTCTCCCTCTCTCTTGATCTTACCCACTGAGAAAAGTATTTCTGAATATATCTACATCTCTTCTTTAACAAATTTCGTGACACCTTGTACTTTTCTATTTCCACACAAATAACCTCGCACTTGTAACGAAACAAGTGGGTACTTAGTCGGTGCAAATAGATAGGTATTACAAATATAAACATTGAAGCAAGTGGTAACCTACAAACATAATAAAAGTAATAAACCGGAACTAGGCCAGCAGCACAAAAAGTGAATACGAAATTTGACCATCCAAAAAATGGTATACGTGCTTGCTTTAAATAATCGAGACTGTACAGGACCGACTCTAGAATGACCATAGAAATTCGATGCTTTTACAATGTCATTAACAATAATCAAGGTTATATGGTTATTGAAAGTTTATGGTTGAATGAGAATGAATCAACTATTAAGATTAGATGTACGTTGTCGTTTTATTGTTTTTTCGTTGTTCTGTGATGTATTTTCAAGTATCATTTCATCTTCATCTTACTTATCAATTGGAAAATTTAGCAGATGCAAAACAAATAAATGGAACTGCTATTGTTACCTTTCACTAGCCTTACGCCCATATGGTTTATCTATAAAAGATATTGACGTGTTTACGTCCACAGGATTTACGTATTGGATTTATTTCCCCATATTATTCATCGCTTCTTCTTTAACGAAACGTATGTGATGCTTTTTTGATATTTCCTAAGACACAATCTGTTTCAGAGGGTAAAGATATTGTTACGAATATTCGGTTGTAGATATTTTGACTACAATCAGAACAAGAATCTTTATGCCTACGCATAGGAGTAAGCGTTTTGTGTATTAATTTATCTTGATTAGTATCAGTTTCGATAAAATTTTAGGTCCTTATTAGGTTAGGTTAGGTTTAGTATTATGGGGAGCACCATGAAGACCTGCAATACCCAGATTACCGCCCATTGTATCTTCCTGTAGAGCAGCCAGCACTGGAGTATCGATTTGCCCTTCTTCCAAAAGCTCAATATCTCCTCTAGGTCAATCTTTTCAGTTCATTTGGGAGCTGAAAATCCCAAACGTGAGGCGTGTACGCTATGTCAGAACCGGACACTGGCTTAGCATATATTCAGAGATCCCCATCTCTCTTCTACACCATATGCGTTCCTTGTTTGCACTCACGCCAATCTTGCTAAGATGGTAGTTAAGATGACAGTGTCCTGTTAACACCCCCGTGAGTTTCCGGACACTGTCTCTATCACCCCTTAGGGGATTTACCGTTCAGTCGCTGCTAGACGTCAAACCTAGTCTGAGTGAGTCTTTCAATCTTCAGCCATATCTGGATTGTCTCTTTGCTGAGGCAGTATGCAATTCTGACCGCTAGTTCAGGCCCCATTAATCCCGTCTCGGTTTCTTCCCTGGCTTATCGGCCTTCTCGTTGCCCCAAATACCAGTATGACCCAACACCCAGACCAACGCAACTTGTTACTCGTTGCGACTGTTTCTACTGCATCTCTGCATTCCTTCATGGTCAGGATTTTACTCCTGGAGCCCCTAAAGTATCCAGGGTTGCCCTGCTCTCGAAGCATATGATAATGCACATTCAATAAGAATATCAAATATTCTCAAAAAACATGATATCAAAGTAGCATTGAAACCCCAACAGAAGTTATCAAATTTAGTTTATAATGCCAAAGATAAAACTAATAAATATGAAAAATCGGGAGTTTATAGGTTAAATTGCTCGGAGTGCAATAGCACATATATAGGGCAAACAGGATGTAAATTTAGAACTAGGTACCTTGATCACAATAGATCCTTCAGGTTACGGAAAACAGATTCTACTTTTGCTAATAATATCTTAGAAAGTGGATATAATTTCCCAGATATTAATAATATGAAAATCCTACACTATGCCAGCAAAGGTTTAAAACTTAATTGGTTAGAAGCAATAGAAATCCATAAATACAACCATAGTGATAATTTTAGCTTGTTAAATGATCAAGTAGATGTACTATATTCTCATCTTTTTACTGTTACCCAAATTAATTAACCCCCTGTATAATAATAGTTCTTAATAGTATTCATGGAAATTCCCACAATTTGATGGTCGGGATTGCACCATTTATAAAACACGTTTTCTTGTAAACCTTAATTACCTGGTTATGATCATAACACTTACAGATATTTTAACCCCTTATTATAAAAATCCAAAATTACGTAAACAATATGTTTGTCATCTAATCGACATTTTTGTTCAATGGGGAATCTTGACTACATAAGGATCCATTATACGACCAAGCACGATGATTATTTACAGATTTTAAATTAAAATGTACCCTAATATAAAACACCCATTAAAAATAGTCATTTAATAGCCATAAGCATGAACTAACTTTAGTATATAGCAACAAACACCTACGAGGACCTCGATAGCTCATCGCTAAAGTGTTTAGCTGGGAAGCCGGAGGTCGCGGGTTCAACTCCTCCGGCTTCAATGAGTCCGGCTTTTTTTAAATAGTATTGAAATAAAATTGAAGCCTACCCATTGACAGTCTTCGACCGCCGAGAAAAAAATTCCACCGTGAGAAATATCACACCTATTTAGCGGTTCCTTTGATATATACCGCCAAAGACCCCCGCCGACTGTTAATTGATTGTAATTGATATGTCATTTGTCACCTTTGACGCTAACACCTCTCTGGCGGCATCCTTTGATCTCATTATGACGGGTGCCGACAAATTTTCCCACGGTCATCAGAATTTTCCCATACTTAAGTGACCCTATATCTACTACCCATAAAATATCTGTAAATATCTGATAATGGATCATAACACTTACAGTATCTGTATTTGGATAGTATATATTATAGGAACAGAATTTTTGTATTTTATTCTTAATTGAATCATCGTTTTGAAAATGAATGAGTTATGTTACTCATTTCCGTTGAAAAATAATGTTCGCTTCGCGTCTTAACGCCGGGCACGGATAAGACGTGCCCGTGACAGGGAAGTGGTTCAAGATAAACGGAAGTATTTCCAGATTGCCAACATTTCAAATTAATGAAACACGTCGATTGGTCGAATTCCATTCATTCTCATTAAATTTTAAACAAATTTGAGCCCCAAAAACATTTAAGGAACGAGTTTTTTGAATGACCCTGTATATTTTACTTACAATTTTTTGTTATGTAAGTTATGCTCGCATACATTTTTTATTCTACTGAAACATCTGGCAAGCACTGCGTTTAGCGCATTCATTGCTTTATTATGCAACTAATTATGGACAGTTAGTCATACCGTACGTCATAAGTAAGTCGGAGAAGCGCATTCTAGAATAGTAATTAATGTAATTTGTTAACTTCTATTGTACACGGCTCGAATATTCATTTAATATAGCAGAATTATGTCGTAAATTGCGTACAATGTACAGGAAATATTTGGATTTACGGATGAGGTATACATTGAGTCCTTAAAATGTTGTTAAATACGTTGACTGGCACTGAAGTATTTCATTATTGTTCTTTTACATCGTATACATGTTATACTTATAATTTTATCGTGATATTTTCATTCTTCTCCTTATTCTTTTCTTCTCCTAGGTGGTAATAATTCTAAAATAACGTCAATCTATAATAATACAGTGCAAAACGCCCTTCATCTAGTCTGCCTTCATTATTTCATGTGGCGTCCCTCAAAGTTCTGTTTTGGGCCCTCGTTATTTAAACTTGTCGCATTGAAAACTGTCACTTCTAGAAGAAACTGTGTTTCTAATTATGCGTTGATGATCCAAGGAGCTACAGAAAGATAACGAAGAATGCAGTTGAATTCATTGATAGATTGTTAATGCAAACATATCAGGATTCCAGTATCTTGTTGTTTGTCTGTCTGTCATGAGAAAAGTACTTTATGTAAGTTTTGTCGGTCACGAAATGCAATGATCAGTGTGATTTGTTAAAAACAAGCGACTAGCAATTGTTTTTAACTTCTTACCACTAGATCTGGAGAGGTTCCAATTCGAAAATATTGTTTTTGAACATTTTCGTTATTTATTAACCAAATTTTGATTTTTTTGTTCAATCCGGTACAAGAAATGCCTTGAAACGTGGTATTATACGGTGTACCCTCATATTTTAAATTTGGGATTGTTAGGGCTAGAGAGTTGATGAAAACAGACCCTACAGGTGTTGTTTTGAACATAAAAGTCGAAGTGTCCGAAAAATTAAAAAAAAACTTGATAAATTTAATTCCAAACTTTAGGGAAATGCAGTATATTAATGTGAATGTTTTTCAATTGTATGACAATATTTTGCACAAATCTATGTTTAGAAACTCTATACCTAAACTATCAGGAGTATTGTTACATATAAAATAAAGGCCCCAAATTTGCTCCTCGATGAACTCTTGAAAATTGGCACACTAAAGCCCATGATCCTGTACCTATGAACTGGTATATACTCTTTGATGGGATTGAAGTGATATTATCGTATTGTTACTATTTATTATCTTTTATTAATTCACCAGTAAACTAACTAATTTAGCTTATGACATGTCTTGGAAAAGTAGATGCGGAAAGATTATGGCGACCAATAATGTCCATAATACATATATGGTTATCTCCTGAAATACCAGAAATAGGGATCCAATGGAATGGATCTTTTTTCTATGAAAAGAAACTCAATAAGAAAATGATATATATTGCAGAAACTTTTCAGGAACTCAAGAAATATTGTAATTTTTTCTATCAAACCATATCTAAAAGGAACTATATACCATATCTATATACCATATCTAAAAAGCATGACCATTTAATATTTCACAAACATCTAATTCATAAAATTGTTCATAGATTTAAAAACTATAGGTTTTATGTTACAATATTTTAATATATTAGCCAATTCATATTCTATAAAACAGTCGATGTTCAACTAAAAAGGGGTAGTAGATATAGGGTCACTTGAGTGTGGAAGAATTCTGATGACCGTGGGAAAATTTGTTGGCACGTGTCATATTGAGATCAAAGGATGCCGCCAGAGAGGTGTTAGCGTCAAAGGTGACAGATGACATATCAATTACAATCAATTAACAGTAGAGGGAGGTCTTTGGCGGTATATATCAAAGGAACCGCTAAATAGGTGTGATATTTCTCACGGTGGAATTTTTTTCTCGGCGGTCGAAGACTGTCAATGGGTAGGCTTCAATTTTATTTCAATACTATTTAAAAAAAGCCGGACTCATGGAGGAGTTGAACCCGCGACCTCCTGGTTCCCAGCTAAACACTTTAGCGATGAGCTATCGAGGTCCTCGTAGGTGTTTGTTGCTATATACTAAAGTTAGTTCATGCTTATGGCTATTAAATGACTGTTTTTAATGGGCGTTTTATATTAGGGTACATTTTAATTTAAAATCTGTAAATAATCATCGTGCTTGGTCGTATATTTGATCCTTTTAATAATAATCTAGAAAAAATATTGGAAGTGTTAATAAAATTTAATTATTGTATATGGCAACCCAGCCGGACCTGCATATCAAGACTTAACATCCAGTTATAGTCTACCAGAAGTCAATTATGCCGTTATCATAGCCGGCTGGCTTTACGACTAGAATTACTAAAGTGTTAATGGAACAGGCAGAAATATTCCACATATACCTGTCCGATACTGGAAGAAATTGATTATGATTTGTCTATTATTAAATTTAATATTTGCTTAATGTGTGTCTGAAGGGGTAGCTGTAACATCAGACACCATTCATATTTTATAGGGAGAAATATTTAAACCTCTCCAACTATTTTTCCTCCTGTTTTATAATTTCTTTATACGGTGAGTTTTAAGAAGTATTTAACAGGTTTTAGAAATCGCTTGCCGACATTATTAACTATTTAGAAGATTTATGCCAACAAGTGATAGAAAAGTATCATAATACATATATATATATATATATATATATATATATATATATATATATATATATATATATATATATATATATATATATATATATATATTGTTAAGAAATATGGGGTGAATAATAATCCGTTTTTCGTTATACCCCAATTTATTTAAATTCTTAGATATTACAAGTGAATATCTGAACAGATTGGCGCGTTATCTCAACTATCGAATGGTCGGTCCCTCTATCGAAACCGCGCCGAAAGCTGATGTCATAGTTTATACTACATGTCTCATAAAGTATTTGATTTAATATCAACAATTCGGCGGCGGCTCGGTCAAGGTTCTCCCAACTCGATAAATGAAGAACAATGGTAACAAAATATTCGAAACAAATGACTAAAATTCTGCTGGCTTCACATTCGGCTTATCCTGACATGGTCGCGTCCTCGCGGCCTTGGACCTGACTCACTGGGTCAGAGGTGATGTACTGAATCACCTTGGCTTTTACTTACAACATATGGGTTATACCTACTTTACGCCTAACGGTGCCCTAGACCGTTCGACACATCCGTAGCACACTGGGCTACCCTGGCACACTGGGCCATCATGGTTCACTGGACCATCATAGTTCCTGGACTGCAATGTAGCACACTGGGCTACCCCGGCACACTGGGCCATCATGATTCACTGGACCATCATAGTTCCTGGACTGCAATGTAGCACACTGGGCCATCATGATTCACTGGACCATCATAGTTCTTGGACTGCAATGTAGCACACTGGGCTACCCCGGCACACTGGGCCATCATGCTTCACTGGACCTGACATCTCTACTCCGAGTTCACTGGACTCGTTTTTGCTGCACTGAGTTCACTGGACTCAGTTTAGGTTTACTGGACCGACATCTCTACTCCGAGTTCACTGGACTCGTTTAGGTACGCTAGACCGCTTGTCTTGTAGTTGCCCTGGATCCACTTCCTTGGGTGCATTAATCAAACACGCCGATACCCCTGGGCACACTGGACCCAGCCCTGCTGTGGACCCTGGAACTGCAACCTCTTGGTGGGTACACTGGACCCTCTCTTTATTTTTCATTCTACAACATAAAAAACTATTAAATTTCTAATTAATTTTTAACTACCCTAAAATAAAATAAACACTGTTTTGATTTCTTAGTCATCTTGTCTTTTGATTGGTAGAGGCACACTAGACCTCTTCCACATTACAAATCTGCCTTCTGAGGTTTGAACAATCTTAGGCGGTCACTAGCCACAACGCCCTTAAACCTTCGCCTATCTTTCGAAAACGATGCTACTCGGTATCTATCATTTCCAATTTCTTCTACAATTTTTACTGGTCCTATGTATTTCGGCACTAATTTTCCACTACTTAGTCCTTTTATCAACAAAGTTCTTTCTACAAGGACAATGTCGCCAATACTTTTTTTACTTTAATACTTTATACTTTTCTGCCTCCGATCGAAGTTTGTCATATCTCCTCTTCATTTTCTGAGCCGCCAAATCACATCTGTTTTTAGCTTTCAGTCTTAGGGTTTTCAAATCCACCCTTTCCTTATCGCTTAAGCGGATTTCATTCTCCACTTCTGGTTTGTTAAGAAATATGGGGTGAATAATAATCCGTTTTTCGTTATACCCCAATTTATTTAAATTCTTAGATATTACAAGTGAATATCTGAACAGATTGGCGCGTATATCTCAACTATGGAATGGTCGGTCCCTCTATCGAAACCGCGCCGAAAGCTGATGTCATAGTTTATACTACATGTCTCATAAAGTATTTGATTTAATATCAACAATTCGGCGACGGCTCGGTCAAGGTTCTCCCAACTCGATAAATGAAGAACAATGGTAACAAAATATTCGAAACAAATGACTAAAATTCTGCTTTAAAATATTTAAAATATTTATTCTAAAATATACAAAATCTAGGTAATTATTAATTTCTTAAATTATTTCACTCTTAAGTCTAATTTATCGAAAACACCTCTCGCGTTATTTCATAGAACAATATTTTAGCGTTTTTTCTAAAACAAGAAAAGTGAAATCCAAAAGGTCTTCTTTGAGAAATTCAAAGAAGACCCTTTTCCAAGATAGAGGGAGTGCAAGTATTTAAATGAAAAACCCTGTATACAAATTTTATGTATATTTTCAGTAGAATTCTTTAATTTATAAAGATATAACGTCGTGTCGGCATACCCTTTATGACTGAATTTTTATGACGTTATTATCAAGATAATATCGCAACGAACTACCACAATCGTACAAAATTGGAAAATCTCTGTCTGAAGATTTTTAACGTCGATGAAAAATTAATTTCCAGTCAAAATCTTGATTTAAATTAGTATTTGCGACAATTGTCTCGAAATCAGTGTTGTCTATTTGATATTTGTAATAAATTTTATTCCATTTTTCATATTTAAATTACGCAATCATCTAACTCTCTGAACACGTTTTTAAAATACTCCACTTTGCTTCCTAATCACCCTGTAAAATGATAATTTTGCGCGTGCTTCGTTCCGGATTCTATAAGGGAGAGAGTAGATAGAGTCCACATGCATTCAGGTCATTATATTAGGCTCATTGTGATGCCTCCATTATAGCTACACACCGACTTTATTGCTTAAATGCATGAAGAAGTGCTGTCGGTGGTAGTCAGTACAGTCAGCGACTGTACAGCTTATAACATGGAGATGCTTGTTTAGTCTGCAATGTTGCGTTAACGATCGTGCTAAAGTTCGTAAATTTGTACTAGACAGATTGAAATAATATTTTGCTTGTTTGCTGCAAGGTGTACTTAAAAGTATTTTTGTTTGTCTTCAACTGCTAGTTTTGAGCCAAATGTCTCTATAGTACTTCAGTGTGTATCTTTTATGACGAAAATTCCAGTGGCTTCTCTGAGCGCCATTGCTAGTTCCGGTCTCAACAGTTTTGTGTCTTTGTGTGCAGACCTGTTTCAGCATTTTACTAAAAAATCATCAATTATGTAGAAAATGTAGTTAAAATGTATATAGTAAACATGTTCCGTAGCTTAGCGACGTTTGTATTACGTTTGCCGGCTAATTAGCAACGCGTAATACGAATTAGACTATTTATAGAATGTATAGAGCCAGCTTGATGTTTTCGAAGGTGGATTTGTGATACAATATCTACGTTATACATTCTGATTATCTCTATAGTCTGGTTTCAAAATTGTAGGCAGTAAGTAATTCGCAACATGTGGACCAGAGAAGGCAAACAGACAAGGCGCGTGCCTTGTCTCACGCGCGACTAAAGAGAGCAGAGATCACAGAGTGCAGGGAGTGGTCTTTACAATTTACACGTAAAACAGACCCGAGAATTGTTGAATCGTATTACCAGCTCATAAAAATAGTGTTCTATACCTCACTGCCCACTATTTTGAAACCGGAGAGGGTGGCCCACGAAGTTTTGGCCAGTCGATATCTCGAAATCTATTTGAATAATAATTTTGGAAATTGGCGATGTTAAACAGCCGAAAGCGTTGCCCATTTTTGGCATAAATGGACTTTATTTCACCTGCACATTTCCGGTCACGTGACATGAACTTCAACATTTGAAATGAGACGCCTTCTATGTTATTAGAATTTTGTGATGGTCTGTCTAATACCAATCCAGTGATGTATATATATTTGTGATTTTAATATAGCTTGCAAATCTAATCTAATATTAGACATATTTTATGGCTTGTTTTTAATGTAGCAAATACGAGTTAACGATTTGTGAAACACATAAAATAATTATATGTATTTCTATGAACATTAATAACTAATAAAGATAAATACATATAATTTTTGATGTGGGTTAGATACGGCCATTTCCTTTGTTTTATTATGCCTACAGTCTTGTTGCATAATTATCTTTTTTCTAGCATAAAAAGGCCATAAATCATTGCCGATTTGATTAACATGTAATAAAAAATTTGGTTCAAAGTTAAGGTTTGTTTTAAGGTTACGGTTTTTAGAGGTATCTCCAGTATGTTTTCTAGATGTTGCAAAGTAGCAACTACCATTGCCCAAATAAACAAAAATCAAGACTATATTTACGCGAATAAACTTATCAATATGATCCATTGTAATAAACCCACTTAAGTCTCCATTGAAAAACAAGTTTCAAAAAAGATCTGTGGAGAATAGAAAAAGCTGTCATTTGTAAAACTATTAATTTACAATAGACTTTGACGCTGACTTAGTTTTCCATAAAACACCTAAACACTATACACTACACTCGATGTGCGTTTCGTCAACAAAGTTGGCATCATCTGGAGGTTATTAAAACTTGAGTTTTAATTATCTCCAGAATTTCTTTCTGCTATAAAATATCTAATATAACTACTATAGTAGAAAACTCCGGGTTGTTATCCAAAACTGCAGTAATTTTTTCTTTATAGCCTTTGCAGTATCCCCCTCCATATAAAAAATATACTGCCGGAGGTCCCAAAAAACGTTTATAGCATCCACTATTCACTGTCAATAATGCCATTCCTTGCGAGCCTTTTAAAAACACTTGTGACATTTGCTATCAGGCGATCGACATTCGGATAACGGCCACGGATTCCCTTTGCTACGCGATGAAGACCATGTGCTAGACGTGAATCATCGATTCTGCTGGCATGTTTACTTTGCCAAATTCCCCATTTAACCATTTCTCTATAAAATCTTTAAAACTGTATTGTCCAGTTGGGTCCACGGTATATTACACCCCATCATGAATTTAACCAATTTGGTAGTTCCTTCCTCAATTTCCGACTTATATTTTACTGATAGCGGTAAAATATAAGTCGGAAATTGAGGAAGGAACTACCAAACCGCCAAGCAGTTATCAAAGTAGTTCCCGAATAGCAATGCTATTACATAATCGCTATAGGAAACAACTACTCCTCGAGCTAAAGCCCCGCCAGGCATTGAATTATACCTAACAGCGATCCTCGACCCCTTTCCCGTGTTTCTGCACGATCAGATAAGGTTTTAAAAAATAAAACCTGCCACAGGTGGGATTCGACATTTGTCTCGGATTGGAACCGAACGACATACAGCTGTTTCGATCTTATTAGTTCTCATCAGTGCCGCACACGGTACGCCGATCCAGGATAAATGCCGATTGAAAGTTGTGGGGTATACATCTTTATCGATTCGATCTATGTCAGTAACATATAAGTCGGAAATCGAGGAAGGAACTACCAAACCGACAAGCAGTTATCAAAGTAGTTCGCGAATAGCAAGGCTATTACATAATCGCTATAGGAAACAACTACTCCTCGGGTTAAAGCCCCGCCAGGCATTGAATTATACTTAAAAGCGATTCTCGGCCCCTTTCTCATGTTTCTGCATGATCAGATAAGGTTTTAAATAATAAAACCCGCCACAGGTAGGATTCGACATTTGTCCCGGATTGGCTGACCCGACTTATATGTTACTGATAGAGATTGAATCGATAAAGATGTATACCCCACAACTTTCATTCGACATTTTTCCTGGATCGGCGTACCGTGTAAGGCACTGATGAGAACTAATAAGTTCGAAACAGCTGTATGTCGTTCGGTTCCACTGATTTTGGTCGAGATATTTTAAAATACTTAATATAATAATAATTAAATATCAAATTGTCATGCACTATAACTATTTTTATGTAATACCGTACGAAAATCAAAATACTACGATAGTCCCGAGTTGTGTACAAACACACACTACTCTCAAATATCACAGTAACTTATCGGACAGCATTGCGTATCGGTCATCCCCGCAGATATTTCTTTTGCCCCGCCTTCGCATACCCTTTACTATTAGCACCGAGCGCAATGCACCTCCGACAATACTTTCGATATTTCTAGTGAAACAAATGGAGCAGCAGGTTTCAAGCAGTCAATGAATGAATTTTATTTAATATAAAATTGTTGGTTGATATCCTATTAATTTGTAGAGGCAGCTAATTACATTACAAAAATATGAGCCAGAGTGTGGACAAGCTACTGACATGAACTGTTTTATTGTATAATTTATTATAAAATTGGGATATTTCTTTAGGGTGTTTGTATTTCTAATAGATATTTCAGAACACCTATAAGTCCGACTTTGAAATGGCGGCAGTCAAATCCAGGGATTATTTATTAGTTTAATACTTGAACATCATTCTTATAGTCTATATACTTAATACTGCAGTTGAGAGTAATTGTAGGTAATCATTTTTCGCGAAATTTTGTCTTAGCCTCCAACGTGGCGGAACTAAGAAGTAACGCTGTTGTTACTGAAAACTACAATTGAGTGACAGGTGAAAAAGCAGTTGCCAAATATCGAAGCTTGTCCACTTCGTACGGCCAATGTCATGGTGGATGGCTTCGCCAACGAGGTGGATGACCCCCTTGCCATAGCAGGTGCGGCGCGCTCCTCTCGCTCGTCGGAAGTATTTTATTGGCGTTAGCGGAAATAACCTTATTAACCCACAGCGAAAATGGCGAAAGAGTCCCCTTACGCGACCGAATTCAACCAACGGTACGTCACAATTTCTGTACAGCTGACTAATTTAGAACAATCATTTTTGTTTTCGCCCGCTGACCTATATTTAAGTTGTTTACGAGACCGTTATATTTAATGGTGCTTCTGTTTATAATTTAATCTATTTTTGAAAGTAATAACAGTATTCCGTTTCTTGAGATTCGATCCGTAACTTATGTAATCGACTGCTGCACATTGATCGACCCGTTCTACAACTTTTCGATTTTGTGTTTTCGTCAAACGATTAGAAGCAATAAAATAATTTCATTCTAAATATTTCGATATTGGGAATTGTAGTAGGGATGTTATTACCATCGATTGGAATTCTCTACTGTGGTCCATAGTAACGGTTAATCCATATCGACACGATTCC
The DNA here is from genome assembly GCA_037954035.1 of Rosalia funebris. Classification (NCBI taxonomy): domain Eukaryota; kingdom Metazoa; phylum Arthropoda; class Insecta; order Coleoptera; family Cerambycidae; genus Rosalia; species Rosalia funebris. The sequence goes on along the minus strand of JAZFAV010000039.1, from coordinate 15,684,519 downwards.
GATAATTAGGATTAGGTAAAATCTTGCAATAATTCAATTTTCATGCTGAAAAGGCTGAAGGGGAACACCACTCGTTATCATGAGGTCATCAGTACTAAGACTGGTTGGACGCTAACCTCCAGCTTCTCCTATCTTGTGCTAATCTACGCATTTCGCTAATTGTACTACAACCTACATCCCTTACTATTTCCGAGCAGTAGTCTAATCTAGGCCTACCTCTGCCTTTCTTCATTCCTATTTCTGCCTCCAAGATATCGCGAACTATTCCCCCATGTTTCAGAAAGTGGCCTACCATTATATCTCTTCTCTTCTTTATGTTTTTCCACATACTTCTTTTCTCGCCAACTTTCTCCAATACTTCTTCGTTTCTAACCTTATTAGTCCAAGGTATTTTCATCATTCTTCAGTAAGACCACATCTCAAAACCTTCTAATTTCTTCCTATTTGCTTCCCCTACCGTTCAGGTTTCCCAACCATATAGTGCCGTGCTCCATACATACGTTTTCAAAAATCTCTTCCTTGTTTCTAAGTTTATTACCCCCGAGCATAAAAGTGTTTTCTTTTTGTTAAAAGCTACTCGACCCTGCGCTATTCTTTGTTTTATATCTTTATCGCTTCTTCCATCTCAATTCATTTTACTTCCTAAATAAGTGAAGTCTTTAACTTCCTCCAATCTTTCATTATTAATTTGTATTTTCGTTTTTGTTCTGCTCTCGCGCCCTCTGCACACTAACACTTTAGTTTTGTTTTTATTCACCCTCATTCCATATTCTCTGTCAACACTGCCTCCATTTCCTTCAACGCTGATTGTAATTCCTCTTTACTAGATGCTAATACTGCTATATCATCCGCGAATCTCAGCATTTTTAGTTTCTGTTCCTGTACATTAATCCCGAAATCCATTCTATCTTTTACCACATTAATCGCCTCTTCGATGTACAGATTAAAAATTAGTGGTGATAGCGTACATCCTTGTCTTACCCCTTTCCTAATACCTACTTCCCTTCTTTCCCCTTCTAATTCTATAACAGCAGTTTGCTCATTGTATAGATTGTGTACTACTCTCCTATCTCTATACTTCATCCCCGCGCTTTCTAGTATCTCGAACAATTTTTCCCATCTTACATTATCAAAAGCTTTTTCTAAATCTACAAATCCTATATAAGCGTTTCCTTTTTCTATTATTTTCTCTAACATTACTCTTAGCGCCAAAATAGCTTCGCGAGTTCCCCTATTTCGCCTAAACCCTAATTGGTCTTCTCCTAGTATTTCCTCCGCTCTATTTTCAATCCTCTTCTGCACTATTCTGGGAACACCACTGTAATAAACTAAAAAAGGGTTTTTTTGACAATTTTCTCTGGATGGAACGAAAGGTAATACGATAATAATATTTAAGGAAGTTATTAGGCATATACATATTTAAGTATAATGCAGAAATATATGATCAAAAAATATTCAAAAATGGCGACACTGGAGCCATTCTCACGAGATATTTCGAAACTAAGGCGCTCTGCGACACGCAATGTAACTGGTGCAAATTTGAATCTGGAAAAGAATTCACTTAATCTACATGTTTATAGCTAATGAAATACGTAGGAGATTTTCAAAATGGAAAAATTGTATCATTGTACGCCAATATCCATCTCCAAACCTTTCATAATTCGAAGAATATTGGTCAGACCATCATTAAAAGTGCACACAGCCAATATCAGTGCTATATTCAAGACTTTTTTGCCACTTGAATAAGACTTTAGAGTCAATTTGCAAACAGTGGGATTGAAACTTTCATTGTTATTTTGCGTGTAGCCTCCCAATCAATGGTTTAGCAACTCGTCTCGGCTCAGGTCCTCATAAATCGATTTGCTGGCTTCAAAAGATTCCTTAGGAAGCGGCGGCTAATGATGGAAGGTGTCCAACAAATCCGCTGCTTGAGCCTTCTTCCAATCACACCAAGACTCTGAGCACTTCTCGTGCTGCGGACTCTCGTCTATTAATAACTTATGAAATAAGGTCCCCCAGATTTCAGTTTTTGCATTTTCCAAGGAGTTCTGATTCCGACGTATTGCCAAGCCATAATAAATTGTTAATTGATCAATCAATTTGGCAGTAAACCTTTTCCTTCGAGACCATGCACTTTATTTTAAGTGCTTCTGACTAAACATAAACATTTTTTAACGGCATCTGTTGTGTGTTCTCAAGTTAATACTGGATGATATGTTGCTTTACACTCTCAAGTAATAGTAACAAGAAAGATCTAGACGTTTCTTTTAATTACTGTATCTTATACCTTTTAAAAAAAGGAGTAATAAATTTTGAATAAAACTATGATAGTACTTTTATATCAACCGAATAATAAACTGATCCATGTTTATTCGTTCTCGTTGAGCGAGTTTTATTTACGTTTGATTTTTTCTTTTCTTTTCAGATACTGGGTATATTATGCATGGCCCTAGCATCGCCGGCGGTCGGTGGAACACATTTTTTCCTCTTTGTCGCCACAACAACCTTTATTTGTACGCTTGTTTGGATATTCATTTACCTGCTAGGAATTAGAGAGGCGCTGACGATACCTTTAAATTGGATATTAACGGTGAGTATATTTTTTCTGTTGTTGATAATTAGGAAACTTTATGCTAAAATATTTTTAATAATCATTTTCTTATACAGAAAACGTAAGTGGGTCTAAATAATTAAAAACAATATGTATGAAACAGTAGTCTTGAGGTAACAAACTAATAATGAAATGTCTGAACTTTTTCTGTTTCTCCTTCCTTAAATCTTCTCTAATGGTTATGCTCCTAGTTATTCCGTCTGTATGAAGCTAAATGATGAACCACCTTCACAATTGGTCGGGGTCCTCTTTGGGTCCTGCAGATAATGCCGTTGATTTTTTTTTATCACTTTGTAGGATTCTCCAAGATTTCTGCAGCTTTATGCCTTTTTTCCTCATAGGGTATAACCAAATTTTGATCATCGTCTCGGAGACCACTTGTACATTTTACAGTGGACTTATTCATGATGTTATTTATATTTAGTTCTGTTTTGTAGTGATGAATAATCTTTATTGTTTCGGCGTGTTTCTCTGAATGTCCATGGCAAGGATACACACCAAATACCAAATCTGCAGAAGTGCACGTTTTTGCCGAGCGCCTCTGTTACTGCGGTTGCTTGTTACTTGGGGATTATGTAAACTTTCAACGACTTCCTGAAGTAATCTATCATCACCAAGAAATAGCAATTGCCTGACTGTGTCTGAGGAAACAATCCAGCAACGTCGACAACAATTATTTCAAAAGGATTTCCACCATTGTGTTGTTTCATTTGTTCTCGACTTTTGTTCCTATGTGCCCTCCTATTGGAATTATCATCATATTAATGGTACTCATCTTCTGCCTAATTCCGTAATTAGTAGAACCTCTCCTACATGTTCAAAATCTTGTTCACACCAAATTGACCTTCCACCACACCACACTTATTGAAGCACTCGTTTACACTGGCTTTGGAAGATGCATTTGTCTTCAAAGTTCGTTGCCATCCGAACTCTGCTGCTTCATCAGTAGTAGGTATTCCTGTATAGTTAACCGATTCCTTACCGCTCGATAACCCTTCAATGTCTTCAACTCGTCAAATATGTGTTTCTAATCGAGTTGGTATCCTTGTTCGGTTATTTTACTTAATGATAATGTCATTAATGTGGACGGACCTCTTTGCTGTTCTGCTGAAAAGTTCTTCAATTTCCAGTCCTCGTTGCTTATCAGGACTATTATTTGGCATCGACTGCCTAGTTATTTATTTTCGTTCTTCGTGGATTCGGATGATGGGTACTGCCTTATCTCTTCTTGTATCCAAAATAATGTTTTTCAGCGTCATACTAGGATCATTATTCTTGGATTTACTATAGTATGGCAGTATAGCATAGATTTAGTATAATTCAGCGCTCGTCGTCGGTATATAGCCAGCAGAATAGCTGTTTTGGCCTAATTTGTTTAGTACTTATTGTATAAGGCAGGGGTTCCCAAAATTTTTCAGTTCGCGGCGCACTTACAGGTTTAATATTTTGTCTCGGCGCCCCGTAGTCGTTAGTACTCGAAAGAAGGTACAAGTATATTAGGTAGATAGGCACAAAAATTAAAACATCCGCAATATGAAGCTGAGTTTTTATATTTTCATTGACACGCAAGAAACATTTATAATTTAAGAAAAATAGGATATAAAATACAATGACAAGTTAATCAATGTGACGTGTGAGCTTGGTGATCTCCACACTTTTTTTTCAAAGCGCGGGATAAGGTTTGATACCGCTACTCTGATTTCTTGCTCCACATTTATCTTTGACCGATATTTGCTTTTTATTACAGCTACAGCTGAAAATCCGGCCTCACATAAATAAGATGTTGCAAAGGGAATGAGAATTCTTAATGCTTTTGAACTTAAAGTTGGGTATTCATTTTGGACCGATATCCAAAACTCCACCAAATCGGAACACGTGAATCTTGTTTTTAGGCTTCTGTCGCAAGAGGGTTCAATAAGACTCTATTCTTCTTGCAAAGGGAATTCTGGTGGAGCTTGTGTATGGAAAGGATCTTGGATCCACGAATGTTTTTCGACATCGTCTTCGGCCAATTATTTCGAAAACCATTCTATGAGCTTCGAAAGGTGTTCCGTGAACAGAGACATTAAGTTTTGTGAGACAAGAAGCTCATTAGAAGCCGCGTATTTATGCAATTGCGGAAAACAATCTTGTCCACAATCTTCATTAATTTTTTTTTATCCACAACTGTAGTATTTTTCTAAACGCCGCAAACTTCTCTAATAACTTCAAAATGTGCATGTTATTGCCTTTCAGAGACAGATTCAAATTATTCAGTTTGGCAAATATATCGCACAAATACGCTAGCAAAAAATTTTAATTGGTAAAGTATTTGGAGTTTATATGAATTATGCAATGGGTCCACATAGAATGCGGTGCTTTTTTACGAATAAGCGCTTGTATTCCTCCATACCTGCCAGACATTGATCGAGCACCATCAGTACATACACCTATACACTTTTCTCAATATAAATTATTTTCTGTTATGAATTTGTCAAGAGTTTCAAACAAATCTTGAGCCTTTTCGCTTTCCGTAATGCTTTTACAGAAAAAAAGGTCTTCAACGATAATATTGTCATCAACAAAACGTACGTAACAAATAAGATGTGCGTCTTTGTTACTGTCAGTAGCCTCATCAAGTTGCAGGCCGAATTCCTTGCCTTTCATATTTCCTATTAATTGTTGATTGAGATCGTCAGCTATGCCATGGATCCTTCGACTAATAGTGTTGTTAGATAAAGGTACCTTAGAAATTAGTTTTCCCACCGATTCTCCCACCATAATATTCACCATGTCGAGAGCAGTCGGTAGAATAAGCTCTTCTGCGATAGTGTGAGGTTTTTTGCATTTCGCCACTCTGTATGCCACCTTGAATGATGCTAACAGTGCGTTGCTAGGTACTGAGGCTTGTTGAATGAACACGTTTTTTTGTTTTTGTAAATTTTGCAACTTGCTACTAAAAAAATCATGTGATTTTTCAACCATAGCACGGTTAAATGTTCTCAAGATGTCGCTTCAGCTTACTTGGGAGCATACTTTCTGACGACAGAATCTTCAAGCAGAGCACACACACACACAGAGACTGTGGTCTTTCTTCATTGTTTACTTCTATTGAATTAAAGCCAAAGTCCAATTAGTTATCATCATATTTGCGATATTTCCGGTTTTTTGCTTCTCCGCCACTTGTAGAAGCTTGATCACTACACTTGGACTACCGACTTGCTTATTTAATAAAAATCTGTCCATTTCGACGAGAACACAAACAAAGCGACATACCAAAACAAAGCAATCGATATACTGCAACGTCTTTAGCTAGTTGGATGGAGCGCAGGTCAAAGCGCGGGAGGAGGGGGTATCGACGATTACCGAGCATAAGTACCTATCGGCGAGTGAGCGACGCATGCAGCGCGCGCGATTTGAATTGTTTATTTTGTAACCGCGAATACCTAAATTTCGTTTCCAGGCAATGGTAAATAATAGCGTCTCACGGCGCCCCTCTATACTCTCTACGGCGCACCAGGGCGCCGCGGCGCACACTTTGGGAACTCCTGGTATAAGGCATTTGCAGATGGTGTGGAGATATCTCCCCACTTCAGTAGCTTGTAAAAATTACCATCTGCCGAGTTAAACTTTGCACTGTATTGAAAACACTATTTTGTTAAAACTTACAACCTCTTATAACTGTGTTCCTTTTCTTTTTTTTTTTTCAGGAACTTATAAATACAGGAATATATGCACTGTTTTACATTCTGGCTTTCATAGTCCAGCTAATATCATCTATATCCACATCTCATGGGCCATACATTGCTGCAGCGGTAAATATTTTTTTTTATCTTTCTAATGTATTTAACATAAAATTTAACACAGACTTTTAATAGAAGCCGAAATGTGATAAGTATTTTTGTTTACTACTCTATTGCACTATTATTAATAACTGTTGATAATTATTGTATCAAATCTGTCTAAATTCAAAAGTATCAAATACCCAAGTTATACTGAATGTTTTGCAGAAACTGAAATGTAAAAATATGCACGCCATTGACTTTTTAAAATTTTTAGTAACCTAAATATGTAGACAATTAAATGGCTAATATGTGATGTCTTGATATTGACTATGGTTAAAAAAAAATCCGGTAAACTGGTCTCCTGTTTTTGTTGCTGTATCGAAGGTTCTAGCCCCTTTCGAGGATTCTCTTACCTTAACATACCCTATTATATTACTGTTTTTCTTAACAGACTTAAGATTACGTTAGTTTGTAAATTATTTATTACTTAAATCTACCTGAATATTTTTAGATGTACCATTCACAAATTAAAGTCACCTGAGAATAAATATATTAGATGCTCATGTATGGAGACGCGCCTGCTTTTTAAGTATGCATCAGTTTACTATCGACGCGTGCATGGGTAGTAGTGTGAATCTGTCACATTACAATAGAGTGTGTATTATTTCGACATCGTGAAAGCAGGATCGGCCAGGATTAAGTTACCAGTTGAGTTGACAGTAATGAACTTCGAGTTTTCCTGCAGAACCTGCATTTTGACTAGGAACCAACCTTTCTGTTCTCCAAATCTTAAAACCATGGTTGCTTCCACGCTTTGGAAAACTAGTCTTTTATTTTTATTTTCCTCTCAACAATAAATTGTATAATAATTTCAAAGTCAAATTTGAATTCCTTGGAAAAAGAAACAAAATTGTGGTTTTTTTCTAATTCAGGAATTACTTGTTGGGTGAGCATTTGAGGATTAATTGGGATACTCGATATATACAATACATACAATTTGTATAATAGATGGAAGTGATGGCACGTGTACTTATCAATTTAGTAACGACGCACGGATCACATTCTACACCACTCGCAATTGTTACTAATATGCCACAATTACCAGCACGTATGTCTAGCGACATATTTTTCAATCAACTACGTACGGCATAGAGTTAATAATTTGCTGAACAAAATGCAATTATGAAGTCACGTCTTAGCTTTATTGTATAATTTGATTCATTGGCGTCGCAATATTTCTGTAAAATTTATTTCATTTTTGTTTCATTTATTTTGATTTTTGTTGAATTTATGTCAATTATTTTGATGGAAATATCATTTTCATTGAATTTTTTTTTGTGGAGAATCTTTTCATTATCATCATAGGTTGACGGATTTGTATTATACTAACTGTTATCCTAAAATGTGTTTTTGGCACGACACTGTTCAGAAATGTCAGTTGATTGATTCATACGATTGTTACCTGTGACGCACACGCAAAGAATCATTATACAAACCATACATACATACATCAATATTTCACAAATTTTATATATCTAATATTATATTACAGTCTTTCATTCCTTCGACGTATTGATTTCATAGAGAAAATCTGCATCACGTCACAAGTCGGGTTGAAATAATTCAACAATTTTAGTAATTAACACATTTTTAGGTAAATATTTACCTCCTATTTAAAAACTAAAACAAACACATACTGTTTAAGTAAATAATGTTTGTATCTAATTACGTAAATAGCTACGCAACGCTAGGACTGGTTTTCATATTATGTTTAACTGAGGTTAGACATGGCCTAAGGCGTGACTGTTGTCAGGAGAAGTATGCACCCCTACTTGAAAAGAAATTCGATTTAATAATAGCCTGAATCTATATGAATAAAATAGAAATATTTTTTGGTTTGATATAGGCTAAAAAAATGCAATATTTTGTTTGTGCTTATTTTCTAGACAACAGGAAATCTCTTCTTTTAATTATCTATTACATGACAGTTAAGAATTAAGGGTACTTTAAATTGGGGTAGAAACGATTTATAGAATAAAATCGTATTTCTTTTAGAGATTTCAAAGATGAAGAAACCTTAACGCTCGTAGAGTTTTAACCTAAAAGTACGAAATGTGCCTCTTGTTACTTAACCTAAATGTTTCCTAAATTAATTTATTAAATATACATTGTGATTTATGTAATGATTCGTGTATAAGAGAAATGCTTTTGTTTTTAATTTTTTATTGGAATATAACAGATACGTTAATAATAGAGAATACGGTGGGCAATCATGTAGCCTAGCGTTCCCATCCATGTAAGTACTCCACGACTACTACATGGACGGGTGATCTATAGTAGGAGAATACGATAGGTCACCCATGCATTGTAATGATCGATGAATTGATGGTGAGGCATTTGCATTTGAAAATTATCAACACAATTATAATGTTAGCTTGTTAAATGATCAAGTAGATATACTATATTCTCCTCTTTTTACTGTTACCCAAATTAATTAACCCCCGTGCATAATAGTTCTTAATGATATTCATGAAATTCCTACAATTTGATGGTCGGGATTCCACCATTTGTGAAACACGTTTCTTATAAACCTTAACTACCTGTTTATTGTCATAACACTTAGTCTCTGTATTTGGATAGTATATATTATAGGAACAGAGTGTTGTATTTTATTCTTAGTTGAATCGTCGTTTGGAAAATGACATAATTGTCGAAACTGCAGTCACGTTCCTGTGAAAATATAGTGGTATAAAAACGTAGTAGTTGTTTTATTCATTTCCGTTGTGAATTATGAACCACCACATAGTAACGGTTTCCTCGATGAATTTTTCGAATTGATGTGTTCGGATACTCCCGTACACTTTCTCTCACTGAAACAATATTTTCATCTGACCGACCAAGACGAGGACGTACTGGTGTTGCCTTATCAGTAACAGAACCCGTCTCTTCGAGTTTCTTGATTAAGTTAAGAACCGTTAACTATATAGGCGCTTTATTCGCGTAGTATGGTTGGTAGGTGACAGTCGTTCACTTTTGACGTCTTATCTTTGACATCACAAATGGCCTGTAAATCAAGTCCTATAGTTTCAACTGAGACACCCTGTATATATAATGTTTAAGTTTTTATTGCGCCATTTATATCCGTTTGTTAACTAGGCGACAGTGGCCCAGTACCCAGTACAGTATTCGTACAGTATCCTACTCAGACTCAGATCCTCTGGCTCCACTTCTTCTCTCTAGGTCATACCACCTAATGTAACGCTGAATTATATCCTCTATAAAGTTAGAAATATTGTTTTGGTTCTGCAAACCTAATGCACTTAATCTTTTCTAATATCGTTATTTTTTTTACAGGTATTTGGTTTCCTCAACGCGGGCGTCTATTCTTTTGCAGCGTACCTTCTCAACCTAGAATGGAAGTCGAGCAGGACAACGAACTAATTTATTTTGCAGAATTAAGAAATACGTACTGTATAGCCTAAGCCACTGAGTACCTAGTTTGTAAGGCGGAGAAGACGACACAGTCAATTAACCATGTATGGAGCATCAGAACCATTGAACACGGAGAACCATGCCATGGTTCCCCACCAAAACGTTTGCTATTGATCATCGATCAGCCGTTAGTTTTAAAGTTAAGATTTTTTATGTAATGTCTGCTGTACGAAATAGGACAACATTTTATTTATTTTTTATTTTTAAGAGTACTTGGTTAACTTGCATTTACTGTATATTGTTTTGCTTACTTGCTGTAACATTTCGAACGCATTTCAGTTGGTTTGGTTGGTAATAAGTTCTTAATATTCAAACTATTAACTAAAGACTTCTGTAAGATCAAAGTTCATGATCATGATCATGATACTGAGATTACGAATATTGAAATGGGTATTCAAAAATGAGTTTGCATTAAAAATGCGTCTGTGACATTGAGGGATTCATTCATATCTTACTTTTTTTATTAGTTTCTTCCAAATGGACTTATTCATTTTAAATTCAATCTTATCGTATTTTCACTAGAGTGATATACACTCTAGTGAAACTCCATATCACTACACAATAAACTTCAGTTACTACAATCTCAAACTACATATTCAAATCGCGTATGGGTACGTTTCCATAATCAACATCTTCAATGGTGGGTAAGCTATACTGGAGAAGGTACATACTTATGAAGATGGCATGAAGTAATTGATCCAATAACAATAATATCATCATTGAAGACTATTGGCATAAACTATAGCGTATATGGTTATGGAAAAGTATATTCTGAAATTGAATTAGTTAATTGATAAGAAATGAATTTTTCTAAATGGCTTTAGATGGTGTCTACTATTTCTTTAGTTAATTTATTTTAAAATTATAACAAATGTTAAATTCAAAAAATAAAATGATGTATTCTGAGAATTCATTATTATGACGCGGTTTTTGTATCACCCTGTATAGTAATTATAAATAGAATGTTCACAATTCAAAGCCTTTGTGAAGTCAGAGATAGATATTTTTATTTTAATATAGTGAAATTCTAGAGAGATAGGGACATCTAAACATGTACGATTGAAAATAGATTTTACTTGCACTGAATTTAATATATCATTGTAAACAAAAGGGTTTCTAGGTCAAGAATAAATATTTTATTCAAACAGAATGTAGAGAAAACTATTACCATTCAAACCAGATTAACTTCTATATACAAAGTGTTGTAGAATAAGAGTTTTATAATATATTCCTAAATTGAAAACTGCTGTAGTTTTGGAATTTATATTATTCTCGATTTATGCATTTTAACGTGCCTTATTTGCAAATTTATCATGTATATAAGGAATTATAAGAATCAGTATAAGAATCTCGGAAATTTTCGGTCTAACTACAACTAAGTAATTCATGTTTCTTCAGTTTTATATTGTTTTAATTTTATCCTTCTCTTCTTAGCTTTAATTACAATATATCTGTTTTTTATTTTGTTATAAACAGTTAGTTTGATGTATTCGCGAATAATATATATAGGATATATATTTATTTTGTTATGGAGTTAATGTTTCAAAAATGTATGTAGCGTACCAACAAACACAGTTATTTTCTACACCCGGTATATTACTTACCTTGTAATTATTATGTTGTATTACATAACGGTGTGAGTGTGATGTTAAATATTTTGTAATGGTTTTATTTTATACTATATATTAATACTTTGCTAGTATGTATCCGCATTTTCTAGAAATAAAACATATCTCACATTACTTATAATATAAAAGAACACCTTTCTTTATACGATATACGTTATAAGTATGCAATGCTCCACATAAATACTGATAAATACTGGTAATTACATTTTTAGCATGATAGTCCTCAGTAAACTTTAAACATACGTACATATTTAATTAATACACTGTTTTATAGATAATGTTATTTTTAAGTTTTCAAATTTTATCACATACATAAATAACATCGTACCTAATATTTCTGTATATTTTATTTAAAATAAATAATTGTTTTTTAAGTCTTTCTCGTCCGTCTCCTATTTTTGAATAACTTAAAAAGAAGTTTTGTCATTATGTCTTGATACAGGTCTACGGATACAGAGCAATATAAAAATTAAGCTCGAAAATATTGTACTTAAAAATCTAACGACAGGGATTTAGCAACATTGAGAATTGTTTAAAAAAATGGGAATTTAAAGAAAGTATAGAACACATTATTATTGTTATTATTATTATTATATTATGTAGGTTTCGGCCTCATCAGCCACTGATCGCATGGGTAGTCCCTTGGCGATCCCCTCTTATCCGGGTCATTATCCAAAAATGCTATCCCATAAAAGGAGCAATTTAGGCACGTCTCCCGCCTTAAGCCTCGCTTCCTCTAGGATAACAGGGGTCCCTAATATAAGATACCTCTTCTCCTCCAACGTGGGGCAGGTGTAAAGAAGATGAATCGAGGTTTCCTCGTATTCTTTACAGTATCTGCAGGTCGGGCTATCAGTCAGCCTCAGATTGTGCTTATATGCATTCAGGCTACTATGGTGGCCCGTTATGATTCCCACCAGGGTTCTGGTTTTGTGCCTGTTCAATTTAATGAATTCCTGGGCCCATTTCTCAATCTCTGAGTGTTGGATGAAGAGTTTGGTTATTCTACAACCCGTTACTCCTCTCCATCTTTTATTGTGTTGGGCTCTTGCCCAGCCATTGATGCGGTCTCTAATCAGATTCCGACTTATTCCCACTGCAGGTTCTGGTCCATAGAGGTTTTCCCTGGTCCCTAGTTTGGCAAAGTCATCTGCAATTAGATTTCCCTTAATGCCATTATGCCCAGGTATCCATAAGAGTTCCACCGGTCCCTTCCCTGTCAAGTGGTTCAATGCTTCATAGCAATTATAGACCAGCTTCGACTTTGTCGTTGCTGAATTCAGGGCTGCCAACGCCGCCCTGCTATCCGAGCAGATACATACATTCTCCTGGGTCCGATTTTGATCGGCCCCCAGAACATCGTATGTAATTTCAACTAGCTCGGCCTGGAGTGCGGTAGTGTATTTGCTCAAGGGGAAGGTTTTACCAACTCGTCGCGTCGCCTATACACCCCCGCACCCGCTCTGTTCTCACACTTGGCTCCATCCGTGTACCAGATGTCTCCATTGAGAGGCAATCCAGCTCGACCCTCCATCCAGTCGGTCTCACTGGTGAGGGTGATCTTATATTTCTTGTTAAACAGGAAGTGGACACCCATACTGTCAGAGGGCATCCATAGGAGTCCCTCCTCAGCTAGCTCTCTTGAGAGTCTATTCAGGTCCCTTACCTTTCTATTCATGTTTCCCACCCTGTACATTGCCTTTGCGGCTTCCGCTTTCAGGATGACATCAAGAGGTGGTATCCCCGTCAGTATCCCCATCGCCTCGATCGGTGTTGATCTTGGGGCTCCGGTTATACTTCTAAGAATCAATCCTCTTAACTTGTTAAGTCGCTTGGCTTTCGACTTTAAACAGGCTCTCTCCCACCAGACCAGTGCTGTATACGTCAGTCTGGGTTTGAGAATTGCCTCATACATCCATTTTATGGTTTCTAGTTTCAAGCCCCAGCTATTACCAATGGCTCTTCTCAGTAGCCAAAGTGTTGCTGTGATCTTGGAACATATGTAACTTAGATGCTTTCCCCATGACAGTTTCCCGTCCAGGATTACTCCTAAGTATTTCACTTCGCTATTATAGCTTAGTTCTTGGCCACAAAGTTTCAGCGGACATATTTTGTTCCACTTATATTTCTTGGTGAACACCATCAGCTCAGTTGTAGAGGGATTGACCGAGAGTCCTCTCCCCCTGCACCAATTCCCAACCTTGTTTAAAGCTTTAGTTTTAGAACGCATTAAATTTATAACAATTTTATCGAACTCATGTATTACATAATTAGAAGATTTAAGTCAAGTGGACATAGAAGGTGTTTTCTAAACCCTAGAAAATATTGTTTTGTAGTGAGCGTTGATATACTGGGCGATTCTTTATAGGGAAACAACCTTTTTTATGTTGGAAAAGTTATTAAAAGGAGAATAGAAATATTTTAGTCACTTCGAGTTTTACCGGAAATAGCATTAATTTTCGAATTTTAAATGGTACATCATGTATTTTTTTTGTGCAGTTTTATGGAACGATCAATTGTACACAGTTTATTTAATTCGAATTACGAGGGATGTTCAAATGTAAATTAAAGTGTTAGTTTTCAAAAACACTTTATTTTTCTACATAGTCTTTTCGTTTGTTTACACTGTTTTCCGTCGAATTACGAGTTTCTTATGGCATCGCTATAAAAAGAGAGAGAGAGTGGGTCTGGCTAATTGTGCACGAACACCTCCATCTCGGCATCATCGTTGATACTTTGCTCTAATACAGCCTTTTCCAAGATGGCAAAAGGCATGTGAAAATCACTCGGAAATAGGTCTGGACTGTACGGTGGGTATTCAAGGGTATCCGAGAAGAGTTCCTCCAATTTCCAACGTGTTTGGTTTACCGTATGGGTCCTGCATTTTCATGAAGTAAAATGACTTTCCTGATAGGTTGTCGTCGTCTTTTGCTTCAATTAGCAACTTTCACTTGCTCCAAGACAGTAGTAGTTATAAACAGCATTAATTGTGCTTTGGTCATGAAGAAAATTTAGCAAGAGAACGAACGCCTCTTGAATCCTAGAAAACTGTCGCGAGAACTATATCCCATGACAAACGCATTTTGACCTTCTTCTGGACACATTCTCCTTGTTTTCGCCATTATTTGCTCGCTCTCGAAAGTATAATGATGAACAGATGTCAGCAGTGATAACCTTCTGTTGTTCCTCTGAAAAATGACGTGGCACCCAACAAACCAAAATCTTGTTGAAATCAAGCTCATCATGGATGATCCTAGATACTCTTAATGCTGGATATGATGATGGATATTTTTAATGCTGATGTTTACCTCAGAAACCATTTTCAATTCTGTAGTTTTTATTCTCTCCAGTCTTTCAGAAATGTATTGTACCAATAAAAAACTCGTGGCTATGAAAGGGTTTTTTCACGAAACTGTTCTCGCTTTGACAAAAATTGAATAATGATGCCTTCGTTGCACAAAAGACGGCTGTATATTACTCTCGCTTATCTTTGCTTCTACCACGTTAACATTCTCAGGGCTACGATAATTTTTGTCTTCTATTACCCCTTCCTAAAGTTCCCACGTAAACATAAATTTCACTCTCATATAGTTACGTTGACTCAAGAATTATCAGAAGATGATTTTGCTCGTCAAGTGCAATTCTAAACGATGACAATATATTTACGAAAAATATTTTTTCAGATGAAGCTACATTTTGCCTTAATGGCATTTAAGACAGATCTATAGGTATTGAGTCTCACAGATTCCACGATCGATGCAGGAGTTGCATACTCCATTTCCAAGAGAAGTGAACGTTTGAGTAGGCATAGTCAAAAACATTATTATGGGCCCGTATTTTTCTGATAATGATTTGACTGGCACAAGGTATTTGCAATTTTTACAGCAATAATTGATTCCAATGCTAACAGCTTATACCCAAATGCAAATGAACCAGATATACTTGATAACAGACGTATCAACCGAACGGTGCATTATGCTCTTTCTATTCTCACTTACTTGGATAATATCTTTTCACAACGATAGGTAGGACGACGCGACGAGGAGTTATAAGGTGACTGCCTCGTTTCCCAGATCTTACACCCCTTGATTTTTTCTTATAGGGTTGGATGGTAGAATTGTTTTAGCGGTTGGATGTTGTCCTATACAGCGATGTATAGGATGTATAGGGTTGGTGGTATTCCTGTTCCCTGCGGGACTTCAGCAGTTATACATTTTGCAGCGGTTATTATATAATTTTGACAGCTATGTTTCTGTCTTCGAGGTAGCTTTTGACAAGGGCCACAATGTACGAAGGTAAATTGTAAAGGGTCGTTCAATAAGGACGCTCGATTTTTAAACGTAAATAAAATAAGTTGTGTATGAGATATCCTCTCATTCTTTTTTATTTGAAAGAATATTTTTTAGCATCAATCATTCTAATGTATGCCTCAGCTTTGCTTGGTGACACGTATTCAAGAGGTACAATTTTCGATGACTTTGTCGCATAAATCTGGCTGAATCTACTAGATGGCGTTCGTTACGTTGACTTTGAGGTTATCAATTGTTTGCCGTTTATTCGCATAGATCTGCGATTCAAGATAGCTCTAAGGGAAGAAACCTAAAGGTGGTAAATCGCACAATTTCGGTGGTTAGTTCACGTCGCCGCTGCGCGAGATAACCATGCCCTCGTTCGTGCAGAATATCCATCATGGCATGCGCTGTGTGACATGTAGCACCGTCCTGTTGGAATCACATGTCATCGGTATCCATACCATCCAGTTTAGGCCATAAGAAGTTGCTTATCATCGATCTGTAGCGCTCGCTGTTGTTTGTGACTTTCTCGGGATGGATTTAGTGCTGGTGTATCTCGTGTGGATTGGTATCATCATATATCCGACAATTTTGCTTGTTCACATATTCATACATCCAGAATGGGCCTTGTCGCTAAAGATGATTTTATTGGCGAAATTTGAGTCAACTTCCAACTGCTCCAGACCCAATAAGCGAACACACGGCGTTGTCTATGGTCCTTTACCTTAAGTTTCTGGGACAGTTGGATTTTATACGGATGCAGACCCAAGTCCCGACGCAAAATTCGCCAAGTTGAAGTCTCAGAAAGGCCAAGTTCTTGCGAACGACGAGAAGTTGACTGCCTCGGGATTTCCCATACACTCTCACGCACAGCAGCGACGTTTTCAGCAGACCTTGCGTTTCGGTGACGTACGGGTGTTGGCTGATTATTTATCAAACCTGTTGACTCGAATTTGGCCAGCAAACGTCCACTCGGCGGGACGGTTGTGACGAGGATAAAAATTGCGTAATGCGTTGAACGTTTTTCGAACGGAGCACTGATTTTGAAAATAGAATTTGATTTGCACACGTTGATGAACGCTATAACCTTCAATGGTGATTTGCCATATACTAGTGAACAATTCACAACAAATTTGATAGACGTCAAACAAATTTGGGGCATCCCTATTGAAAGATCCTGTATTTATGTTCCTTTTATATAGCAAACCATGATGCCATACTTTGTCAAGGGCTTGTTCTACGCCTATAAATAGAGCTGGTGATGTTTCATTACGGTTAAATGGCGAATGGCATCTTGCGTAGTATCAGCAGCATGGACAGCCCAGTTATGAACCTGCATTGTACATACATACGAGTATGTCAGGAATAATGCAGTCTGTATCAGTACTAATAATGCTTTGCGTGGTAGATTTGTTAATACTATATTCGATATGGTGTCCGGTCATGGAGATTTGTTGTTGGATCGGGGGTTAGCTGTAGGTGTTAAGTGGTTGTTAATTTGTGAAATATTTTTTTAATCCGTCTGGTACGCAGGCACTATACAGCAGCAGCTGCATTACCGATCAGCGTTGTAAATTTTAGTACCACAAAAATAAAAACCAATCGTCAAATCGTGGGCGACTTATCAAAAAGGGGCCAACGGTCAAATCTGTGTAGCGTGTGGCGTGTGTTTCAGTGTTTCAGTGCGTTCTCAACTGTTTCACAGGCGTTCGTGTCGTGGGAGCTCGCTGGCACGCAATCCGGGTTACGCCTACCACGTTATAAACAAAGCTCCAACAGGTAAGAAACCATTGAAATACGATCGCACTACGAGTTTTCCACGGTCGAGCTTTATTTTTATTGTAAAAAAACGAACGGTCGCAAGGCAAAAGGGGGTACCCTATCAGTTCGAGTTCGACGAATAGTCGCCAGCGAAAAACAGCACGAAATAATATTGATCGGCGCGCTGGCCCGGCAGTGAGTCAGATCCAAGACTTACTCAGTGTTGGCGGTTTACTTAATAATAGTTATTTTCGTAACTGACAGCTCTTTGTGGACGTCGGTGTGTGCAACTGCGAGATGTAAGTGATTTTTTTGATTTATCGTGCTATTTGTTCCATTGAAAATGCCCCCGGAAAGTGTATCGGCGCGAAAGTTGTATATAAACGAATTTTGATGGATGTTCCTGCTCGTTTTATAGAGTAATAAGAAAGAATAAGTGCTACTTGGGTTTGTTTTTAATTCCTGCGCGGATTGCAGGAATATAGTAGGTGGTGGCGTGAACGGATTAAGTAACTATTTTTTGAAATATGGTTTTAAGTAAATATTCCAGGCTTACTCATGTAAAAATATTGGTTTCCACAGATCTTTAATTTATTTATGGATCGGCTTTAGCATTGACTTTTAGAACAAGGGACGTTAAAACAGTGGTTCGAATCGCTAATTTTAGAATTAAAGCGCACGTGAACAAGTGACTGTTACTTCTATTTAATAGGGTGAATTACTTCGCTCACTGAAAATGGCTGAGGTTCATATTAATGTCAAGGCAATATAGGTACGAGGAATGTATCTTAAACTGGACCTTAAATTATTTTGAACTGAAGTTGTTGTAGACTGTACCATCATCAACTCTATACAATTGAGAGGATTATATAGAATCGGGTGATTTTTTTAAAACCTGTTGTTAAATTCGTGGCTGTTGTGTCTATTCGTTGACTCTCGATGGAGTTAATTAAGTTTTGGTCCAATTTAAACCTCCACTCCATCGTTTCAACCTCAATTTCAGTTTATACAATATCAAGTTCATTATATTCAATAATTCTATTCAGTCATTTATGTACGGGGATACAGAGGGGTACTCGTTTTCCTAAAAATAAGGATATTCCAAACGGAATCCTTCTGTTGTTCATCGCTTTCGATGTACAGAGTGATTCTTAATATTTGTTATAATAAATAAATTTTGACAAACTTTGTTGACTGGAAATGGCTGAGGTTTATATTAATACCAAAGCAATAGATATATGAGGAATGAACTGGACCTTAAACTGCATTATTTTTAACTGACGTTACTGTAGGCTATGCCATCATCAACTCTATACAGTTTAGAGGGATAGACACGGGTGATTTTTTAACAACTGTTGTAAATGTCGTGGCTATTGGATATTGTGTCTGTTCGTTGAATCTCGATGGAGTTGGTTAAGTGTTCATCCAATTCAAACCTTCAGTCCATCGTTTCAAGCACAATTTCAATTTATACAATCTCGAGTGCATTCTATTCCGGAATTATATTTAGTTACTTGCGTACTGGGATATAGAGTTCCTTTTTCAAAAATAATTACTTCAATATTTTTTTAATATACCGCTTTTTTAAAAATAAATAAAAAGTATAAAATTACGTCTCCTAGCCCATACAGATTCATAATCTCATACAGGTAGTCCTAAGAATTTGTGATTATAAATTTTTAATAGCTATGAAAATTGTTGTAAGATTTAAAATGAAAAACGTGGGGCGCATGCAATAGATAATAGTAAGGAGTGTAGAGAGTAGCTGTCGTTGATAAAACTTACATAACAGTTCATATTATTTGCAGGATTCCAAACGGAATCCTTCTATTTATCATCGCTTTAGACATACAGGGAGATTTTTAATATTTTTTTAATAAATTTTTAAAATTTTGAATATTTTAAAAGATTACATTTATCACCATTTGAAGAACAATCCATTTTTGAATTTGAATCGACTAAATAATCATAACTAAAGTAAGTAATTATGAGAAACCAAAAATGTATATTCGATTTCACTTAACAACTTCAACATTAATGAGAAATTATTAAAAACAATTTGCCAATTATTGTTCAATTTCCATCACTAAAAATCGGACCATTAATATGACCGTCGATGATAAGTGTTTAAACGTTAACCTTTTGGGAATGTTATGTATAAACTGCAGAAATAAGGAGATTATACTCCAACCCATCTGCAAATGCCTTATATAATAAGGACTAAACAAATTAGGTCAAAACAACTATTCTCCTGGCTATATGCCAAACGCCGAGCGCTGAATTACATGACAAAATTTGCCGTACTTTGTCTAACAGAGTTAGCACTAAAATACAGTGATTCAGATTGTTCAAAAACCACAATAAATGTGTGAAGTGTCACCTATCTGAGGATATCGTTAACTACAGACCGGTGTCGACGTTATATTAGGTCTCGTCAGTGCAGTGTAAACCAGTATACCTTTGACAGATGAACCTCACATCTAGTAGACGTTGCTACGTTCCACCGCAGTAGAATGTACCAAACGCCATTTCTTTGTAGTTTCTAGGTAGTTTCTGTCAAAGATATACTCGTTTACACTGCACTGACGAGACCTTATCTTTATTTATTTATTGTTAAGAAAAATTCAATAAAATAATCTGATCTTTATTATTTATTGTTAAAAATTCCATAAAATAACAATAAACAGGGTGTTTCATATAAAAATGCATCTCCCTTGTGCTGTACTGACATGAGTCACCATGTATATTTAAAATTTACCCATATTTTCAATGCAAAATAGACCAACCTGGCCTAGAGTTTCTAATGAATTTCTAAAATAACGCCAAAATTAATTTTATTTCACCATATTGTTAATAAAATTATGTTTTATTAAGTTATTTAAAAAATTTTCAATCTTTAATTATTTATATTAAAATATGTATGTATAATTGCCAAATCAGAAATGTGGAAATATTAACTTGAATGTTTTCACTAGTTAAATGAAATAAATCTTATTATACATTAAAAATATCATAAACCATTACAATGTATATTTTTGTATAACAAAAAATATTCGTGACCAATGATGTATCAAGGTTGATCTCTACGCTATCTACGTAGATCCATCGGTCCTCATACCACTTATTATTATAGAAATACATTTAGTAATTTATTATCATTGTTATTTTTTGTTATAGTTAAAAAAAAGTAGGTAACTGCATTGCCATAAAGCAGATTGTAAAATTATATCAATGACAAGGAGACGTCATGTATTCATCCACCATTTTTCGTCACTTAATGCATGCCAATATGTTTGGATATATGGAAAATCATTTAAATCGTAATCTTTATTTGTGGTGTGTAATTTGACTGTTCACTTAAAATTTCAGCAAAAGCTAAGAATTGCGTAAAAACCGTCACACTTTTTCGTCACACATCACTTTCATTTACGTCAAAAGTTAAAAGTTACATCTCATAATGAAAGTATAAATGTCTAACAATAAGCTAATTTGAAAATATTGACTCGAATTTTTACACCACTTAAATAAAAGAAATCCTATTGTACATTAAAAATATCATAATCCACTACTATGTTTATTTTTATGAAGCGCAAAATATTCGTGCTCAATCAAGTTTCAAGGATCTCTACACCATATAGGTACATTCATCAGTCCCCATACCATCTACTGCTGTAGAAAGAACTTAATGAATCATTACTATCGTCATTTTTGGTTATACAATAATTGAAAAAAAGTTACTATATTATACAAGTAAAGTAGGCTGTAAAATTCTTAAGACTGCGTTATTAAAACAGTGTAAACATATTCAGTAAGAGACATGAATATATTTAGGATTGCCTTGACTTACTAAAGGTGGTAATGGAAAGTGATTTCGTCCTAGTTGTAAAAGAGTAGCTTCACAAAATTGTTTTATAATGTAGTGTGCAGGCAAAGTGAATGCAAAAATAATCCTCCTCTTAGCGTTTCATTTAATATACAGGGACAACCAAAAAGAAAAGGAAAAGAGAGAAATGTCAGTGGCGTATCAATTGTAGGAAATCAATTAGGAATATTACGATAATGATATTGATTGAACAGAAATGAAAATGGCAAATTATGCTAGTAGGAACTTCGATTATGTTGATACTAAATTAAGTAAACAAAATAAATTAAAACATCTATATAAAAATGAGTTTCCATATAGAAATGAGAGATAAAGTGGCTATAAACAATTATTATGAGCGACTTCCAACGTATTTAATTGCAATTATTTGCTTCATTTTCTATAAACATATTCCACTCGATGTTGTGGGATGATAATTTGATTATGTAACAATTAGTATAGGAGATACAGCAAGCGCCATCTCCTACGAACCCATAACAAACAAAATAAATAATTACAGTAATAATAGAGCACTTCCTGTGAGGATTCATTATGTTTTATTATTGTTAACTTTCAAAACTTGGGCATTAAAGACAACGTCAGGGTTATGGAAGAATGTCTACATATTAATTAACTAATTGTTAGCAAATATTTTCATTCCTACTAATTTAAACTTTGCGACTTTGAGAAATGACGGACATTAATGTAAACTTAAAGTTAGATCAAATAAATCGCACGCATATACATGTTAAATTAATGTATAATTTAGTATGTTAACACGGCTTTGATTCACCTGTGACCCTAACAGAAAGAAGGCTACCGTATGAGCCAAAAATTGACCTCTCGTTGGGCGTCATATGAAAATTGTCATTATAAATTATAATTATATTAATGTATAGTGAACATGTAAAAATTCGAAAACGTATCGGATCACATATGGAGTTATAAAGTTATTGACAGTGTTTACTTTTCCGCACTCCACTATACGCGGAAAAGTAATGCAATCGTGTAGAGAAAAATTGAAAAAACAAAATTTTGTTTTGGGTTTATTTTTCGTTTTTCGGCCTAAAAACCAAAAAAAAAAAATGTTTATAAAAATTTATTTGCTGTGTGTGTGTCGTTGTCGTCGGCATTTATTCTTGTTAGCACGATAACTCAACTAAATCGTGTCGGATCGATCGGGTTTTGACTGATTCGAATTGGGGACGTTTCCCAGACGACACCTATTTATTTTGAGGTGGATAGAACATACTCTATCATGTACATGGGCCATGAGAAAGTACAATGGTGGACTATTTGAGATTTTTTTTTGTTAGCACGATCACTCAATTAAATCGTGTCGGATCGATCGGGTTTCGACTGATTCTGATTAGGGTCGTCTGTCAGACGGCATGTATTGATTTTGAGGTGGATAGAATACACCCCACCCTGTCCATGTGTCATGAGAAAGCACGATTGTAGACTATTTGAAAAAAGTAAAACTGCCGCATAAAACACATATTCTGCATTTATTTCAAAAAATAAAACCCGCCACAGGTAGGATTCGACATTTGTCCCGGATAGGAACCGAACGACATACAGCTGTCTCGAAGTTATTAGTTCTCATCAGTGCCGTACATGGTACGCCGATTCAGGACAAATGCCGAATTAACTTTATGGCGTATACATCTTTATCGATACGATCTCTGTCAGTAACATATAAGTCGGAAATCGAGAAAGGAACCACCAAACCGCCAAGCGGTTATCAAAGTAGTTCCCGAATAGCAAAGCTATTACATAATCGCTCTAGGAAACAACTACTCCTCGGGCTAAAGCCCCGCCAGGCATTGAATTATACCCAGAAGCGATTCTCGACCCCTTTCTCGTGTTTCTGCACGCTTGGCGGTTTGGTGGTTCCTTTCTCGATTTCCGACTTATATGTTACTGACAGAGATCGTATCGATAAAGATGTATACTTATCTGATCGTGACTTACGGTATCGAATGCCTTCGGTAGGCCTAAAAGAATTGCCAAAGGACTTCTACCTCCATTTAATGATTTATGTACTTCAATAGTTACTATATATATCGCATCTAACATGGCGATACCTGCTTTAAATCCAAACTGATTTGAGTTTATAATTTTATGTTTATTAAGATGTTGAAGAATCCTAAATTTGATTATTTCTTCCATGATCTTTGCTATATTACTGATTAGCGATATGAGATATTATAATTTACAATTAACAGGGGGTCACCTGATTTAAATATTGCAAATTTAATTATAGATATTTAAATACCCTTGGGAATTTACCTTGATTAAACATTAAATTTATTTTATGATGAAGAGGACTTAGGAGGAGATAAAATACTCAGCAATATTTTTTCATTTCACTTTTAATTTTAACTTAACCAGGACTAATGACGTCATAAATTCATTCTATATAAGTACTTTTTTCCTACTTATTCAGTATCGATTTTCTCAAACTTGTCCCAACCTTTCCATGCTCACTGTATATGGATTTTATTTTCATTCTGATTGACCTTCAAATTTTTCGATTTAAATTATTGTTACCATTTTTAAACGCCATAATTGCTTGATATTTTTACTTTTCCGCACTCCACTATACGCGGAAAAGTAATGTATTCGTGTAAAAAAATCTTTTTTAGGGTTTGTATTTCGTTTTTCGGCCTAAACACCAAAACAAAACTGGTTTTTACACTGGTGTGTGTGTGTGTGTGTGTCGTCGTTGTCGTCGGCATTTATTCTTGTTAGCACGATAATTCAACTAAATCGTGTCGGATCTATTGAGTTTTGACTAATTCTGATCGGGGACGTCTCCCAGACGACACCTATTGATATTGAGGTGGATAGAACACACTCTACCATGTTCATGGGTCATGAGAAAGCACAATGGTGGACTATTTGAGAAATTTGTTTGTTAGCACGATCACTCAATTAAATCGTATCGGATCGATCGGGTTTCGACTGAATCTGATTAGGGACGTCTACCAAATGACATCTATTGATTTTGAGGTGGATAGGACACACCCCACCCTATTCATGGGTCATGAGAAAACACGAGGGTGAACTATTTAGAAAAAGTAAAACTGTCGCATAAAACACATATTCTGCATTTGTGTTGGTTTATTTTTTCTCGGCCATTCAATTTCAAGATAGAGATGTTCTACGTGCGGAAAAGTCCCTTTTAAGGTTTTAAAACTGTTTATTATAACAGTGATGAAACAAAAATTATATCAAAGTAGGTTAATTTTTAATTAGTTCAAACAAGCATGGAATGCTACAAATTATGTACATCTAACATTGAACGGTTACACCGAGGAATTATTTTCCCTGTGTTTCTCTTTTAATTAAGTTGTTTGGATAATGAACAGACACATTTATATACACTTCTGGATTCTGCTTCACATTCCAGGATTATTTATATCATGTCAGTGGAATGTATTTATATTTACTTCAGATCGCAGAAGAATATAAATTATACTATACAGGGTGTGTTAAATTCGTATATTTTGAATTATTCCCGCGAATACGTAAAAAATGGAGCAAATTTTATGTATGTGGTGTCTGAGCTTTTCTTCCTAAAGATAAGAGCACCTACGCACAAACTATAACATTCTATTTTCCGTTGTTTAGAATTACATTTTTTTAATTTTTTTTGCGAAATCGAACTCTATAGTTTTATTTTAATATTAGACTTTGTAACTTGGTTGGACATTTCACAAGAATTTGCTGTGGGTGATTCGTGTAGAAGGTACGACGTTATCAGTATTTTTTTTAATGGAAACCCCATTTTTTCTTACAGAATGTGAAAGAGCACATTTTTTACATACGTTACGATGATAATTATATTAGAGTGAATATAGGTTACATAATAAAATTAATAGAAACGATTTTGCAATTTCAAAATACTAAATTTAATGGCAATGATTCACATGCCTACAAATTTTGACAATTTGAAAGTTCTGAGTTGATTGGGCCGTTACTTGATGAAATTCTATATTTATACAAAATTAAAACCTTTGTTGGTTAGATTTTCACTTTTTATTTGTTAAACATAGCAGTTGTTTCGCCAACACAGTGGCTTCATCAGATGTTGAGTACATAGACTGTCTATGTACTCAACATCTGATGAAGTCACTGTGTTGGCGAAACAATTGTTATGATTAACAAATAAAATGTGGAAATCTAACCAGCAAAGGTTTTAATTTTGTATAAATTTGAAAATTGATTTGAGTTTGATAAGGGATTATAAGTGAGTTATTTTTATGCTGATTTCATATCTACCTTCCTTTTTTGCTCCTCACATAAGGTTTTTGATTAATTGAATAATCAGAATAAATTAAAAGCTAAAGGAAAAATTACATTTTAATAAACATTATATTTAATAAACAAAAGATGAGTCCCTAATTTATTTTTTTCTTTGAATATCTCTCCCTTTTTAACAAAAAACTTCGTTTTGTAGTTTCTCTTGTGCAATCAGTCGTTGGATATTCTCTTTTCAGCATTCAGCAGTAACCTGCCATCATCGCCACATCCCATCGACCCTGACACCTCCTTTCCATCTCTTTTATGTCTTGATGGAACCTTTCACCTTGCTCCTCGCTAACAGCATCAAGATTTTCTGGAAAATAGTCCACATGAGCATGCAGGAAATGAATTTTTATGCTCATATTACAACAAAGTTGCTTAAACTTATCCACCATTTTGTTGACAATTTTCTCATACTGCGGATGTTTATAATTTCCTAAAAAAAATTCTGTTACATTTAAAAGCATATCCAAGATTCTTTTTCAATTTCTGTCATTGTCACTTCAACGCAGGACTGTGGGTCCTGTATTAATTTTCTTATTTGTGGTCCTACGAAAATGTCTTCCTTTAGTTTTGCTATAGAAAGAACTAGAGATTTGCCACATAAGTACTTAAAACAATTCCCATTTTTATCTATATCTTTTACATATGGCTTCATTAATCCCAATTTAATATGTCCGGCAAAAGATTTTTTTGCAAATCAACTAAATTTACACAAATAGGAAAGGTTTTTTCAACCAGGTGTTAAGATCCTATGTAAATATCCGAATAGTATAAAACCGGAATATTCCTACTGACCAAATCTGTTTCTGTAAGTCCCCCACACTTGTGTGTTCATTTCAAATCGATTGAACACAGGGGTGCCGCAAAGATTGAGGCCAAATTTAATTTTATAGAACCTCAATTTTAAAAACTACAAATTATTATACAATGTACATTTACATTATTTGATGCGTGATGGAAACAAAAAAAACAGTGTTTCTATAGTTCATGGTATGTAACTAATTGTAAGCCAGAAACTCGAAAAAAGTCCGATGACAAAATCGTGATGTTGGCCCGTGTTATTTAAAAAATCTACTAAAATAAATGTTTAAGTTATGCATCGTTGACTGCCTAATAGCAGCCAAGACGATTAATACATTCTTTTTGAACATTGTGAATAACTTTAAGAGGTATATGTTGTATTTGGCGACGAATTCTTGCTTTTAAATCTTCTAAATTATTCTCAGGTCTAGTAACACATACTTTGCTTTTTAAATATTCCCCCAAAACTTAATCTAGGTGTGTCAAATCTAGCCATCTGGTTGGTAACTCAATGGGATCCCTTCTCCCTATCCAACGATTCGGGAACATATCATCTAAATAAGCGCAGACAGGTGCTACATATTAGGGAGGTGGGCCATCTTGTTGCAAGAAGAAGTCATTTCTCGCAAGATCAGATTCCTCTAAATTTGAGTGTGTCCTCTACATTTCTAGAGATTTTGAGTGTGATACTCCATCAAATATCTGGGATCTCGGTACGATTTCAAGCTGCTATCTTTTTTTCTTCTTCTTCTTCTGGTAGAAGAAGAAGAAGTTTTTATCCGACGGCAATAAAAAAGCTATCGTATATCGATATATATATATATATATATATATATATATATATATATATATATATATATATATATATCCTAGCATGCCTAAAGAATGTGCTTTTTCACATTCTATATTAATCTTGTCATTAATGTCGAATATCTTCGTTATTTATTTACCACAGTTTGGTTTATTTTTCTTTTTCTTTGATTTCCCGACACGAAATAATTTAAAACGGTAGAAAGTATGTGCATAAAAGGAATCACACAGGGTTTGTTCATATTTGAAATTCTAGTTGTTAGAGATTAGAGGGTTGATGGTGAGGAGTTGAAAATATAAATCGACATCACCCAGGAGTTTCTCCAAAAACCGATCATTTTCATTTGATGGGTTCAATTTAAAACTTTAGGGGAAGAATTGTAGATAACTTATAAAAAATAACGCTCTGCCAAGATATATTTAAACCGTTTCTATTTGATATATAGGCGACCAGAGGCTCTCGCGTTGAACTTTGTTATTGTTTAACAAACTTTTGGCATGAAATATGCTTTTCTGTTTAGCTCGTTCTACAGTTAACTTTGTTTCTCGATAATAAATTCTGAGTAAAGAATATCGGCGACCATGAACAATATCGAAAACAAGGTAACTCAGTCAAGCCACAATTTCCTCTGATTATGCCGTTTATCGTGCGGAATACTATTACGCTCCACTGACGTCGCAATCGAATTTCAGGAAGCTTTGACCATATACGTTACGAACAGAAAAATAGAAAGTATACAGTGTGTTATTTTACAGCGTAAAATTCTCTGTTAAAAAAAGGAAATAAGTGGATCTCTTTTTACGATAGTAATATCATATTGCATAATTTTAATATATATTTCCCACAGTATAATATGTTTGTAACAAGTTTCATGTCTCTGTAAGATATGCAACTCCTGAAATATAGACATAATACTTATTATGCAATGTGTTCCATTTTTTCTGAATGTATACTATCTTTGTATTTTTCTCCAGTGGTAACCTATATTTGTTATGTATATATTTTTTTGGTTTCTATATGAAAAATGAATGTAAAAATATGTTATAATAACACACCTTCTAATAATCTTTTTCAATTATCTTGAGAATGTGAAGGAAATGTTTGAAAGTTTGACATTAATTATGAAGTTTTGATTATGTTGCTAGCATATAATATAATAATCATATAAGTCGGTCAGGAAAATGTGAAACAAGTCAGAATGTGAAGTAGCTATTAAACTTAGGTATAAAAAATATTACAGAATATTTGTAGATCTTTCAATAGTGTATTTGATGATCTACTAATATATACAGGATGTTCCATTTTAAATATGGAAGATTTTTCACATTGTATTTTATAATATGTATGTTTGGTAGGGCGGTTTTCGCACCCAGTATATCACAGGTCAATTTATAACATACTGCTTAAAAGAATCTTCATTGTTAAACATTTGGCCTACAAATAATTTAATTGAGACTTGGAATAACCTAGGAATTTGAGCTATTATGGGTGACGAGAATCGAGAAAAAAAACTTATGATGCCAAATGTCTCGAAAACTATTGATATTTTCATAGGAAAATTAACATAACAAATGTTATGTTAAATATGTACCTTTATTTTTCATGTAGAAACTGAAAAAATAAAAAATATAGGTTATCGCGTCAGAAAAATATAGTTGGAACTCGCTCAGAACACTTTGTATAATGAGTATTATTTATATATTGTAGAACGTGAAAAATTATGCAATATGTTAATAAGAAAATACATTTATGTTCTTTTTTTATTGGAGGTATTGGACTTAACTGATTTGACACACTAAGTGGACATCCTACAAGTCGCAAATTGCGAGACGTGTGTAATACTACGGTAGAATGTGTATAAAAAATCAACAATTTTAATTTTAATAGTATAGATAAACAAAAACATTTTCCTTATTTCCATTAATTCAAGGATACATTCCATATAAGATTTGTTAAATTAACCATAATCTAATAATTAGTTTCTATTTCCACTACAATGTGGGCCATTAAGAACTCCTTAAAATTTAATATTATTTCAATTAATTCTTATTAATTAATATTACTCCGTTGAGGAATATATTCGAATTAAGTTTTATTATACACAGTAGGCTGGATATAATGGTGAAATCAATTAGGAAGATTTAGAATACGATTCACGGCCTGCTGCGATTTGTTTGGAGGCGAGTTTTGGACAATTTATTTACATGTCTTAAAGTTCAAAATTTTTCTCCTTTGGGTTTTTTTTTGCTTAAAAATGTGAGGCTTTAGAAATACCTACAAATGGTGATGATAAGTTACTTATAAGATGTCGATGAAACAAAAATTTTAAACCACTGTTGCATTTTCTCTAATACTCTTAATGTACTATAAAAATATTCAGCAGTGTAGTTTAAAGTATTAGCAACAAAAATTCGAAATTACTAAATCTGAAGGATTATTTTATATAAAGAAATCATAAATTCATTTGAATTATGTCCCCAAAAATCTTAAAATTGTCCTGGTTTTTAATAGGCCACAGTATATAATAATATTGTAGCTCAAAATATACCATTAAGATGATTAGCCATAACCAGTGCCAGAACTTGAGCTGAAAAGGCCCCGGGCAAAACAAAATGTAGGGACCCCATTTAAAAATTACTTGTGGTATTAATATATGAATATATGAAAAAATGAAGGATAAAAATCACTGTATTTTGTCCATAATAATTATATTTAGATATTATTCATTACAAACAATTGGTTGAAGTGTTAACTGAATAAAATTCGTAAGCCGAAACCTTAAATCATAAGAAAAAACTTTCAGATTAGCATACTTGTAGATTTTCTTATTTTTATCACCTTAATTAATTCATTTTGATGATTATTTTCTAAATAATATTTTTAGGAATCTTTGTTCACGTGTTTTTCAATATTTTCTGATGGGGTTGAATCATTTTCCCTTTTCATTTTCTGCCAGGGGGCCCCCTAGCGTCGGGGGCCCCGGGGCAATGCCCCGGTTGCCCCATTGTAGTTCCGGCCCTGGCCATAACTCATAAGTGAATAATTGCGGTAGCCACTATCAGATTGTCCCAGAACTATCAGAAGAAATGCCACATGAATGATGTAACTGATGTGATACTCACTACCCACACTATATCAAATTGTCTCAAGACTATGAAAATATTATTAAAATTCCAGTAAATAAAATCTCTGAAAATAAAAGAAGATATAATTATTTTCCTTCAGTTACATAAAATTTCAATATTCTAGTGAGTTATCGTAAAGTGGACACAAATTAATGGTTTGTGTTAGTTAGTTAGGTAAGTTAGTTAATAAAAAAAATACTAGACCAAGTGCAACCAAATCTAGGAACGACACAATATTTAAAAGGAAGGATTGGTTATAATTGATTTATAGCCAAAAACGAAAATCAAGAAAAGGTTTAAGGATATTTTCACACCCATTAACTGTTTTGTGCTGATAAAAAAAATGATTTTTCATATCTTTTGGTGCGACTAACTTATTTTTTATGGCATGTTGAATGACTTTTACGACACAATTGACCTGAAATGTTAGTAATAGCATAGAAAAAAAAAACAAGGGAGTGTAGTAGCGGTAGAGAGTATTACAAATATACGAGACATAATGAAAGTATTACGCGTATTATTATTAGTAATACTTCACTGAAATTATGTTGCTGTTGAAATTTACGTAGAATTATTAAATTGAAATAAATATTTACTTTAGACATGATAATTCTTATGCTTGTAAGTATAAAGTGAATCAGATTTATATTTATCCACGACGTTATCTATACCAACAAGGTGAACTAATCTTGACATGGCAGTTAAAAAAGTAATTTTCAGTTAAGGAGATATTCAATTTGTAGTTGTAAATGCAATGCGACAAATATTTCATAACTGAAGTAATTTTCACAATTATTGAGTTATTCAGAGAAATCACATCAGAAATTCAATTTGTATAATGGATCTTTGCGTGTGTATCAATTTAGTGACGACGCACGGATCACATGGTACACCACTCGCAATTGTTACTAATATGCCACAATTACCAGCACGTATGTCTAGCGACATATGTTTTAATCAACTACGTACGGCACAGGCAGTTAATAATTTGTCGAACAAAATGCAATTATGAAGTCACGTGTTAGCTTTATTGTATAATTTCATTCATTGGCGGGTCAATATTTCTGTAAAATTTATTTCATTTTTGTTTCATTTATTTTGATTTTTGTTGAATTTACTTCATTTATTTTGATGGAAATATCACTTCCATTGAATGTTTTTGTGGAGAACCTTTTCATTACTTTGTTATAGGTTGATGGATTTGTATTGTACGAACTATTATCCTAAAATGTGTTTTTGGCATGACACTGTTCAAAAATGTCAGTTGATTGATTCATACGATTGTTACCTGTGACGCACACGCAACGAATCATTATATAAGCCATACATATTAAGAGTATCTAATTTTTATTGAATATTAATTATAAATTGTTCAAATACCTTTCCAGATGGTTTCTTCATGTTTTGTTTTCCGAAATATTATTCGAAATATTTACAAAATGTAATGTTCTGTGAATTTATTTAGTGGGCTATGGCTCATAATGTTTGGTTTTTCTGTTAATTGCCACAAAAATTCTCTTATGGATATAATTAAGGTGAAACTGTTATATAATTATTTTCATAATAATAGAAAAGACGTTTGTTCACTATGGAAACTTTAGAACTTTACTTTGTACCATCAAAAACAATACGATAAAAAATTTTGATACGCTCTCTTGCAGTGTAGGTAATAATACTTAATTATATTATATTCTTTGTCAATAGACGGCGCAATTGTTTTAAGATCAATAATTAACTCGAAATTAACTCGAATATTAACTCGGTCATAATTAACTTAATCGGTCATCATTAACTCAAATATTCATTCATTATTGCTGATACTTCAGGAAAACTTCAAAAATGTCTCCTTACATTCTTTCTTATTGATAAATATTGCTGCAGTAAGAGAAAGTGTACGGAAGTATACGAGCACACCAATTCGACGTCGTGCACTATAATTGAATTTGTCAAGAACTACCACGCATCGGATTTTAAAGAATGATCTGCGTTTGTCAGCACACAAAATTCAGTTGATATAACAATTGAAAGTTTCAGACCGTTTATAATGTCGTACATTTGTTACATTTGTCGTACATTGGGTGTTAAAAATGAATGAAGTTGATGTTGATTTTTGTAACAAAAATTTGTTCAGCCATGAAGCACATTTTCATCTTAACGAATACGTCAGCAAACAAAATTGTCGAATTTGGGGTGCTGAAAATCCACATGCTGTTCACGAAAAACAAATGCATCCACAGAGGTGCACTGCTTGGTGCGCATTTTTTAGTGGTGGACTAATTGGATGATACATCTTTGAAAATGAAGGTGGTAATGCTATCACAAACATGTTGACTTTGTGTGGTTTGTAGATGAGAGTCGTTAAATATTGACGTCCTATCTTTAACATAACACAAATGGTGCGCAATCCAAATCCTATAGTTCCAACTAACACCCTATATATTGCATATAGACTGTTTTTCCAATGTTGTTGAGAGCAGTGATAAGATATTAATGTATAGATAGACAGGTAGATAGATAGCCATTCAAATAGTCAATTTCGTTATACCCCAATAAATTATGGGACCGATGAGGATAGGAAAAAGGACAATAACTGTTAGTTTGCTGGTCTTCTGGTTTTCCTATCCTCTTGTCTTTTGTTCTTCCGTTCTCCTGCTCTCCTGCCCTCCTGCTGTCTTGTTCTTCCGGTCCTATGTCTCTTGTCTTCTGTCTTCTATTCTTTTGTTTTTTTATTCGTTCTGGCTGTCTCTTCCCGTACTCCCACTAACTGCCAACTCCTCTCATCTTTGATACCTTTTTTTTATCAAACTTATTTTGTAGTTTTTCTTGTGTAGTCATTCGTTGGATGTTTTCTTTTCGGCATCCAGCAGAAATCTGCTATCATCGCCATATCCCATCGACCCTGGTACCTCCTTTTCATCCCCTTTATGTCTTGATGGAACCTTTCACCTTACTCCTCACTAAGATTTTCTGGAAAATAATCTATGTGAGCATGTAGAAAATCCAGCATTTTGTTGGAAATTTCCTCATACTGCGGATATTTATAATTTCGTAAAAACTTTCTATTAGATTTTTAAAGCATATCCAAGATTCTTTTTTAATTTCTGTTATTGTTCCTTCAAACTGTTGGTTCTGCATTAATTTTCTTATTTGTGGTCCTACGCAAATGCCTTCCTTTAATTTTGCTTCAGAAAGATCTGGAAATTTGCCACATAAGTACTTAAAACAATTCCCATTTTATCTAAAGCTTTTATATACATATTGCTTCATTAATCTTATTTTAACATGAAGTGGTGGCAAAAGAATTTTTTACGAATCAACCAAATTTACATAAATAACTTTTCTTGAACCAGGTGTTAAGTTTATAACGAAATATATTTAGTGTATTTTTATAACTTGTAGACATTTTTAAAACAAAATAAAAACACACGACGCTATGTCACGAGTAAACGTACACACATTAAAAACGTACCACAGTGACTATGTAAATACCCGGAATATCCCCACCGGCCAACTCTGTTTCGGTAAATCCCCCACACTTGTGCGTACGTTTCAAACCGATTAAACACAGGGGCGCCGCAAAGGTTGAGGCAAAATTTAATTTTATAGTACTTCGGTTTTAAGAACTACAAATTATTGTACAATATACATTTACAAGTATTGCGTGGTATAGTTCATGGTATGCAACTAAGCCAAAAAGTCAAAAAAGCCCGATCACAAAATTTTTGTTGGCCTGTGTTATTAAATGAAGTAAAAATAATTTAGGTAAAATTTTATAAGCCGAATTACTTTAATAAGATTACGAAAGAATGAAAAATACCGAGTGATTTTACCTCCAATAAACTTTTTTCACCAAACACTTTTTTAATGAACTTTAAAAAAAATTCCAAATTAAAAATAATAACCTTTATAATAACTTTTATTTAAAATATTAATAATGCGATTACTATTTCATATTGAGTGGTCAGAGGTGGACAATGCCTATTTTACATATCTTAATAGAATTATGTGAATGGATAATTGATTTTTGTTTACGTCTTATATTTCATGAAGTTTTATGTGAAATTTCGACCGACAATTTCACCAACCGACATTTTCCTGTCCAATATGATATAATGATGATTCTGATTAAAAATAACTTCTTTTTTTTCAGTTCCTGAAATTCGTCCAAAATGTCCCACACGGTGACGGTTACCAGAACTACGACGACCACGACGACGTCGGCCATCATAATAAATACGGGCTACTTGAAATCGTGGCCCGGCCTCCTGAAGCTGGCTCAATTGGTAAGAAATATTTACAAAACAGTCGGTTTGATTCTAAAATAGACGTCTGACGTCAATCTAGTCCAACAGAGAGTAACCATAATGCACAGATATTACTATTTTTTCAGATGAATGGTGTCTAATTTCTAGATTTGAAATGTTTAACTGGTGTCGAAAATAATTTTTCGTAAGCCAAACATACGGCATTTTTAGACGTGGTCTTTTGCTGGTTATATTTCGTTGATGCGGATAGAAGTTGTGTGTAAGAATGTGAGGAGTGTACGAAAACCTATAAATCATATTATAATTCGACCTACATTATTAAAGCATGTCAAGTACATGTGCAAAAACTTGATAATAAAACATAATTGTTTTATAGTTTTCTAATGTGTTTTATGAGTAAAGTTCGTGATAAAGTTCGCCATCCAAAATTAAAGATAAAAACCAGACCCTATTTGTTTTTCCACGAATTGAATGTTCCTTACATTATGATTATATTCAATTAAAAGCAAATTATGTGCCCAAATAAATGTGGCTTTACTGAAAATATACTCTTTTTTTTTTATAATATAATGCTTTAACATTATAGGCGTACGTGAATAAATCCTGCTCCTCTTAACTTTAGAACTAGTCTTACTAAAATCAGGTTAAATAGTATCATTTATACCCATATCAAAAATTACCTATCATTTTATGTCATGAGATACGTCAAGGAGATTAACGGCTACTTAATACTGCAAAGCTGTGCAGAAAACAAGAGAAAAATATTAAAATATTTTCAAGAATCCGTGAAAATATTACACCAGAAAATCACGCAAATTAATATACGCTATGTGCGCGACATCAGCACCGCGAAGCATTCACGACTTTGTAGGCTGTCATGTGTCTATCAGAAATTCTGATTAAATTGCTAATATTAAAATTTCACGTAAAATCACAAAAAATTTAATTGCACTGCATCAATCTTTGTGGACAAAGACCTTAGCGTACATTCTCTTTCAATAAAGGGATGAAGGTTTCATAAAACATGCAATATTATGTAGTGATATCTCATATTTTAAATATTATTTACAAGAGTTGAATTTGGAAAATACTGCTGCTGGTACCAATAATGTAACACATGAAAAACAAAATTTTACTGGAAAAGATGTAGGCAATTTAATATAGATTTTATGTAATACCAAATCAATAAGAATAAATATAAATAAATAAGAAGAAATATTTATAAAGAATTATAAGAATTAATGTTGACTATTCATAATAAATGTTTCTTTTTTATTATTTTTTTAATTATTGGTGAAGTGTCATATAATTATTTAATTGTAAATTTATCAATACACAACAAATATGTACGAGTACAATGGCATCAACGTAGTTAAATAGATAAGTCGGAATTTTATTTGAAATTTGACAGAAAGAAGAAAGATTTTTGAAAAAGTTCTTATTTTTTGCATTATTTTCTCGACATTTTAATACGTGCAATATTGTAATCTTCAGTTTCCTCTCTAGAAAATTCACTTTTGTCCTGTAGAAAAGTTGGCATAACTATCGTCACTTGCTTCGTAATAATGTCATCTTCCAAATAATTTATTAATCCAGATTCTACAGTCATTTGTGAATCACTTTTCCTTTACCTGCCACTTTAGATTTAAACGAAATGAAGCCTCCAGTAGTAATACCAATAAGCAACTTCTTAGTAAACCCCTTTTTGTCCATTTCTATCCATTCTTGCATTGTTATAATTTCCAAGCTGCCGTAGAAAATCGATAATATTTGCATTTACTATTTCTTACGGTATTATTTCAATTTACTACACAGCCACTATAACGGCCCATTTTTAGATTATTTTATGAATTAGCTTTTGTAATCACACATATGATCTGACAGCCTACTTTAATGCAATTTGTATCCACTGCAAGCGCTGCTATCGACTTTACCTTTACCCCCACTCCATACTCTGCACATAGGCAATACTGTACTAAAATTCTGGGCTAATAAAATCAGACACCATATGACGCGAAAAAGTTATCGACGGTGAATATCCCATATTCCTTCTTTAGGGAGAAGGCACCGACAAGCAGAGCTTGCTAAACTGACTAAAAGTAGAAGATTCGCACCTTGAAATCGAAGGTTTGATGGTAGTAATACAAGACGACGTGATATCAACTCACAATTACACGACATATATATATATATATATATATATATATATATATATATATATATATATATATATATATATATATATATATATATATATATTAAAATAAACAGTTTTAAAACCTTAAAACGGACTTTTCCGCACGAAGAACATCTCTATCTCGAAATTGAGTCACCGAGAAAAAATAAACCAACACATAAATGCAGAATGTGTTTTATGCGACAGTTTTACTTTTTTCAAATAGTCCACAATCGTGCTTTCTCATGACCCATAGACAGGATGAGGTGTGTCCTATCCAACTTAAAATCAACAGGTGTCGTCTGGGAGACGTCCCCGATCAGAGTTAGTCAAAGCCCGATCGATGCGACACGATTTAGTTGAGTTATCGTGCTAACAAGAAAAATTTCTCAAATAGTCCACCCTCGCGCTTTCTCATGACTCATGGACAGGGTGGGGTGTTTCCTATTCACCTTAAAATCAATAGGTGTCGTCTGGGAGACGTCCCCGATCAGAGTCAGTCAAAACCCGACCGTTCCGACACGATTTAGTTGAGTTATCGTGCTAACAAGAAAAATTTCTCAAATAGTCCACCCTCGCGCTTTCTCATGACCCATGGACAAGACACACCCCACGTGTGTCCTATCCACCTCAAAATCAATAGGTGTCGTCTGAGAGACGTCCCCGATCAGAATCAGTCAAAACCCGATCATTCCGACACGATTTAGTTGAGTTAACAAGAATAAATGCCGATGACAACGACACACACACACAAAATGGTTTGCAAACCATTTTTTTTTTGGTTTTTAAGCCGAAAAACGAAAAATGAACCCTAAATTTGTTTTTACACGATTACATTACATTTCCGCGTATAGTGGAGTGTGAAAAAGTAAAAAAGCGATGGAAACAAGTGAAGCACATGCAGCAGACCAGGGGTGACGATCGATCATATAATTGGGGGATGTCCGGCTCTAGCAGCTTCAGCATACTTTTGAAAGGCACCTATTGGTGCCTTTCAAAAGTATGCTGAAGCTGCGCCACAGGTGGCGCAGACAGTACACGCTATCTTCCAGATATCGTCGTTATTGATAGAGGGCAGCGAAAAGGAAAAATTGTGTCTTCCTAGCATATCTAAGAAGACACAATCGAGTAACCAAAATAGTATACGCGAAGATGACACAAAAGCATAATCTGTTATCAAACCTACCGCCGTACTATACATATCAGTACAGTCATTGAGATATCGACAGATACCTGCTATATCTGCAGGTCAATAATCTCTGACAGAGCAGTAGACTACAATAGACCAGATATTGTCCTCATTGGCAAAGAGTTGCAAAAAAGCTATATTTTTTGGTGTTCGTGATATTGTTTCTTTTTGTTTTCACTGATTCACTTACTTATTGCCTTACTTATTGAAGGAGTTACACGGGTTTTGAATGGCAAAAAAACAATTTTTTTTAATATAATAAAAAAACTTGTGGGCACACGTGGTATCTACATACGCCTATTAACTGCCGTGGTGGTATTTTTGTATATATTAGTTTTAAGTGTTGTCCATATTAGAAAGTAGAAACCCTTGTTTAGCTAGTTCTCGGAACGAGGCCACATCTGTTTCTTAAGGGTAAAAATGCGACCATCCCAGGTCAGACCATCAGCTTTTGAGATAAATTCAAGACAATCTATTCTTAAATTTCACCCTCGAAACATCGGTCCTCTTTCGGTATCGGTCTATCTTGCTCGCTATTTATTTATCTTTTAACGTAGCTATAGCAATAACATACCACTAGTATCATTTCACCATACATAGTACCCCGAAGACTTATTTCATTCAAACTTTAACCATATATAAAAGAACAACATTTATACAATATTTTATAAAATTTTCCAAAACTTTTGAAAATTCAGCCGTTGAAAATTGGTTTTTGGAGACCCCTTAAAAAAAAAGTATCCTCGCGGTGGTCACGATAGCTCATGGTAGCTTTATTTAAAATAAAAAATTAAATATTTCATATTAGTAGGTATAGCTATAGAGTATAGCTGGCGATTGAACGAAGAATTAAAAAAAATTAAAATTGATTGAATTGAAAATTGAATGAAAATTTAATGAAATTTCAATTGTTGACAGAGTTGTATGCAAAAAGTACGATTTTTTAAATCCCTTTAAAAAGTTATCGCCTTGTGTAACACATTATAACAATTGAGTAAGTCAAATTTTAATCGATTATCTAAAATATGTGACGTGATAAATCTGAAAAATTAAAACAAAAATAAAATTTAGCTCCCTAGGAGAAGAATCTCCCTGTATCTTGAAGAAGAAGATTTTTGCGTCACATATCTGTAAGAACTTGGAATTATCCTGTGAGAAATTGGGTACTTACTAAAAACACTGTACAAAAAAACATCTACAATATTTTTAATGTAATTTATTTTATTGTATTCAAATCTATAATAATTTCATCGATTAAATAAACTTTCAGTAATCATCTGTTCATCATCAAACTGTATGCCGCTAAGTGAAAGTTTCCATCTGCATAATGTACACCCAATAAAAGATTTTATATGGAAACACTGACTATTTTTAGTCAATCACGCCCTGTGAAAGAGATTTCCAAGTTTGAGTACTGTATTCAGCTCATTGCATTGACCTACATTGGTACGTGCAATGCTATTCATATATTGTGGTTTTGGACGATCAAATAATTACTTTATTATGTAGTTGTTTAATTACATACGTTATACTTAATTTATATGTACGCTCCAGCATGATATTTTTATGTATGAATCACGATTTGATGGCATTTAGTAGAAGAATTAAAATGGAATTTTATTGTCATCACTGTCGTCAGTATTGTGAGTCGTTAATTTATTTGGAGTCTTTTTAATGAATTGTAATTTATGAAGTTGATGAGCATTTTATAATATTTTCAGTTCTAATAATATCTACAAGGTTATTGTAGTATCGCTGACTACAGGCGTCAGTTTTTATATATTTGAAATCAGGGAAAATGATCTACAATACAATATAAAAATATATATACAAAGTATATTTTCAACGGAATTGAGTAAAACTACTACTAAGTTTTATAACACTATATTTACACAAAAACCGTGACTGCAGTTTCGACACTTTTATGTCATTTTCAAGACGATGATTCAACTAAGAATGAAATACAAAAATTCGGTTCATACTATCCAATTATACAGAATAAGGAGTATACAATAAACAAGTAATTAAAATTTACAGGAAAACGTGTTTTATAAGTGGCAATCCCGACCATGAAATTGTGGGAATTTCCATGAATACTATTAAGAACTATTATTATACAAGGGGTTAATTAATTTGGGTAACAGTAAAAAGAGGAGAATATAGTATATCTACTTGATCATTTAACAAGTTAAAATTATCACAATGGTTGTATTTATAGATTTCTATTGCTTCTAGCCAATTAAGTTTTAAACCTTTGCTAGCATAGTGTAGGATTTTCATCTTCAATATCTGGGAAACTATGTCCACTTTCTAAGATATGATTAGCAAAAGTAGAATCTGTTTTCTGTAACCTGAAGGATCTATTATGATCAAGGAACCTAGTTCTAAATTTACGTCCAGTTTGTCCTATATATGTGCTTTTGCACTTCGAAATTTAACCTATAAACTCCCGATTTTTCATATGTATTAGTTTTTTCTTTCGCATTATAAACTAAACTTGATAACCTTTGTTGGGGTTAGATGCTACTTTGACATTATGTTTATTGAGAATATTTAATAATTTTATTGACAATGTATCATATGCGATGTTGAACTACATCTTCGAAAATCAAAGTGAAAGATTAATAACGTTTCTATTAAAACACGTAACGAACACCAAAGGGTTACACATTTCCGGACGCGCCTTTGACTAATTCAATTGACATTATCAGGGGATGGTTAAATATCCAATTTAAAACCAGTTTTAGTCATCTCCTCCATAGTTTATTCATGGTTTAGATGAAATAAATCAATAAACCTTTACTCCTTGCTATATTTTTAATTACCGAATTACAATTAGCGACCAAAAGAGTCTTAAGTTCAATATCCAAAGCCCATTTCGTATTGCTTTTTGAGACTAAGTCCGATTACAACCGCTCTGTTCATTAGCCCAATGTAACACGTACGGCTATTCTTAGGAGTTGGTATCTCTGCCTAACGTGATGAAAAGAATCACGAATTGCAAGAAGCTTACACATGTCTAACTATAGATGGTACAACTGGAACAAGTTGATGGAGTACGCGTGTATATTTTTACTGCTGATGTTTGCTGGAAAATTTGGGTCAAAATATGCAATAAAACACCGTAATAAATTTCTGTCAGTATAGGTATACTAGAAAGAGTAAAATAAATCGAGGGATGATAAATTAGGGCGAAACGGTCCATCTTATTAAGGGAAATTTGTGCTAGGAACGATAGAGATGAAATTATATCAATGTCATAAATATGGAGTAAACAAGCTGCTTCAAGAATATGGTTTGAATTTCATTAGTTTTTCTATGAAATATCTGGAAATTCATTTATATTATAAGGAGGTCAAGAGTGTCGAGAAGAACTTAACGAAAGAGCCTTAAAAAGGAGGAGAAACTTAAGCAAGGAAGTTTTAACAACTCAGAGGGTAACACATTTCTAGATGCATCTTCGGAGGAGTTGTCTTAAGAAGTGATATGATGCCAATTGCTTATTAAAATATTTCTGATTTCATTCATGATTTTATCCAGGACAATGTGACCATAGAATCCGAGAATGCAAAAATGTTATTAATATTAATATTATTAAAATTTATTAAGGATGTTATAGTAAAAGAGCAAGAATTGAATTGAGCACCATTTTGGCTATCATGATTCGATAGGTCAATAATTGTGACAGGTCGATAGAAGACAGATAGTTAGTGAATATGGAGTGCCACACGATACAACAACGCATCCTTAAAATATTACTATCAAAATGATGAAAGTTTGGTTGCTACGGCTCGTGTAGTGTGTGCAATTTTCGATAGAAATAATGTTCTAAATTTATCAACTGTAAAAAGAATAATAGAAAAATTTGGAAGTACTAGTTCAGTTATTGATGTGAAACACACGACGCGAACTCGTAGTGGTCGTTCAGAACAAACCGTCACGACAGTTTGCGAGAGTTTGGCCGAAAGGCCAGATATCTCTATTCGTCACCGTGCACAGGAAATGGACATTTCAATAGCCACTCTTCACTGTATCCTCACTAAAGATTTGCCCCTTCGTGCTTACAAAGTCCAATTCTCTAAACAACTTCTGCTAACAGACCATGCACAGCGAAGAGATTTAGCCAATTGGATCATTAAACAACAAGAAGTGAATGCCAATTTTGTGGACAAAATCATCTTCAGCGACGAGGCCTATTCTCACCTTGATGGCTTCGTTAACAGTTGCCACACTTGGGGCTCAGAAAATCCACGAATCATTCATGAGGAACAAATGCATCCCTAACGTGTTACTGTTTGGTGTGCATTGTGGTCTGAAGGAATTATCCGATCATTTTTCTTTGAAAACGATAAATGGTAAATATTATCGTGACATGATAATCCAGTTCTTTATTACAGAATATTGCCAATACGTTGCTACAGAAAACCATGTTCTATTTAAAATTTACATCTCGCGCTCTTATTGTAACACCTTTTACAGTACGGAGAATTTTCTGAAATGACGAAATGCGGTCTGAAACGTCAAGAAGAGTGCCATCATAAAAATCCAGATAATTATCTTTAGTTTTCCATTGAAGTTTCTGGAACTTCATTTATGTTATAAGGAGGCAAAGAGCGTTGAGAAGAACTTGACCAAAGAGCCTTTTTAAAGAGGAAGAACTTAAACAAGGACGTTTTAACAACTCAGAGGGTAACCAACTTCTAGGTACACCTTCGGTAGGGTTATTTTAAGAAATGGCATGATGTCAACAGCTTGGTGAATGGTATTTTTGGATTTTAGTCACTCTTCTACGTACTATCTAGTTTATCTAGAGACAAACGAGTTATGTGGGGAAGATATTATCCAGGAAATAAGATATTACATATTCAATGAAACCATAGAATCGGACCATGCAAAAATGTTACTAATATTAATTATACATTATATACATATCCATGATGTCATCTCATCTTGCTACATATACTTCCAGAAAAACAGTCAATATTATTTTAAGCTAAATATTTCTTTTTAAATTTCCTCCTACCCAGTTTTTGATTTACATAAAAATGTATCCCGAAATTCATAAAGTCTTGTAAACAATATCATGCTTATACAAAAGGCAAATATGCTTATAAAATATTCACTCTCTTCAAGTGTGTGTGCATACAAATTTACATAAATAATTTTATTTATAAATAGCCATTATGCGACCGGAGTGATGACATAATTTTATTTATAT
Organism: Rosalia funebris; assembly: GCA_037954035.1. Classification (NCBI taxonomy): domain Eukaryota; kingdom Metazoa; phylum Arthropoda; class Insecta; order Coleoptera; family Cerambycidae; genus Rosalia; species Rosalia funebris. Next base: position 15,641,210 of record JAZFAV010000039.1, on the reverse strand, counting down.
CTTTTATTCATACGCTAATTTTACAGTCGTAGGAGGACTAGGTCAAAAAAAAAAACAACCTGCTAGATGGAACCAACTGATTGGCTTTATTTTACTTGAAGGTCCTAGAAATGCCAGATTGTTACGCAAAAAAAATACTATCATTTGTACTTGTACTAATGATGCAGGAATGGACTCAACACATTTAAGAATGCCTTGAATTTTGCAGATAAGAATTTTAGGTAAACTTTAATGGAGAGAATAGTCAATGTATTTTTTTTTAATTATCCACACCCCGCTGGTGATGGAAAAACAGTTTGTGATATCTGCTAATAAGCTGAATCACTTACCTTTTATTTAGCAATAAATATGAATTAATATATGATACATTATGAAGATCAAGAAGAAACAAAGGAAAGACCAAGAGTTAGTTAGGGTCCAGGGTTAGTGGGTCCTTTTTAAGAAATCACCGTGTTTTAATAGATAGGGCTATATAGATACTCGTTTATAGCGTTTTTAACAATTATTAATATTTTTTGTAATTTTCATTAGCAAGGATACTGGAAATGGCACGAAATCCATTATCAATTTTGAGATATACGTACAGCTTGACCAAACTCAACTTAGCCGCGAAATGCGTAGATAAACAAGAGAGTTCGCTACATCAATGACAGGAATAGGAAACCGTAACGCTAGCTCATGTAAATTCCACGTAGCAATTACTTATATAGAATTTCTAATGATTGAGAGATAAATTTTTCATGCATATATGAAAAATATATTTGAAAATCCGTGTTTAATTATGATATATAAATGCACTACGTTACCCTTCTAAGCGACGGTTCTACTGCGCACCTCAAGGTCACGGCTAAGATGACTTTGGTTAAGCTGTACATACTACTCGTCAAGAATAGAAAAAAGTGTTAGATTTTCATATATGTGAAGAAGAAAGAGTGAGGCAGCATTCAGAGGGAAAGAGATACGCGCGACCAAATCGACCTCTGTGTACATTCATATACGAGTATACTCGATATTCTCTCAATGCGACCGAGTAAAAAGACCAGGCTACTGCGCACCTCGTGGGCGATCCAATAGCGCAGTTTTGAGACTTGTTCCTATTCCTAACGAGCTGTACATAGTAGCTGATATGAGATACAAAACCATTGCTACAAGAATAACGTTATTAAAAGTTTGATGAAGAACAGAAATAAAAATGTTTTGATATAGTTACTTAGGTTATAAAGCATTGTTTATGTAGAAACAACCCTAGTAAATATATTTGCTAGGGTTAAATTACGCTACACGTTATTAAAAATTATTTTCACAAGTTTTGTTACAATGTTTTGGAACTTATTTTTGAGCCGAATTTCTTCCTACCGATAAATTTGAGGTGGACTAAGACTGGTTGGGCGCTAACTTCCAGCTTCTCCTATCTTGTGCTAACCTACGCATTTCACTAATTGTGCTACAATCTACATCCCTTACTATTTGCGAGCAGTAGTCTAATCTAGGCCTACCTCTGCCTTTCTTCACTCCCATTTCTGCCTCCAAAATATCGCGGACTATTCCCCCATGTCTCAGCAAGTGGCCTACCATTCTATCTCTTTTCGTCTTTATACTTTTCCACATACTTCTTTTCTCGCCGACTTTCTCTAATACTTCTTCGTTTCTAACCCTATCAGTCCACGGTATTTTCATCATTCTTCGGTAACACCACATCTCAGAAGCTTCCAATTTTTTTCTACTTGCTTCCCCTACCGTCCAGGTTTCGCAACCGTATAGTGCCGTGCTCCATACATATGTTTTCAAAAATCTCTTCCTTGTTTCTTAGTTTATTACCCCCGAGCATAAAAGTGCTTTTTTTTTTGTTAAAAGCTACTCTACCCTGCGCTATTCTTTGTTTTATATCTTTATCGCTTCTTCCATCCCAATTTATTTTATTTCCTAAATAAATGAAGTCTTTAACTTCCTCCAATCTGTCATTATTAATTTGTATTTTCGTTTTTGCTCTGCTCTCGCGCCCTCTGCACACTAACACTTTAGTTTTGTTTTTATTCACCCATATTCCGTATTCCTCTGTCAACACTGCCTCCATTTCGTTTAACGCTGATTCTAATTCCTCCTTACTAGATGCTAATACTGCTATATCATCCGCGAATCTCAGCATTTTTAGTTTCTGTCCCTGTACTCTTATCCCGAAATCCAATCTTTTACCACATTAATCGCCTCTTCGATGTACAGATTAAAAATTAGTGGTGATAGCGTACATCCTTGTCGTACTCCTTTCCTAATACCTATTTCCCTTCTTTCCCCTTCTACTTCTATAACAGCAGTTTGCTCTTTGTATAGATTGTGTACTACTCTCCTATCTCTATACTTCATTCCCGCGCTCTTTAGTATCTCGAACATTTTTTCCCATCTTACATTATCAAAAGCTTTTTCTAAATCTACAAATCCTATATAAGCGTTCTTTCCTTTTTCTATTGTTTTCTCTTTTTGAAATCCATCTTAAAATTAAACAATGTTCAGATATAATAGTTAGTAGCCTTATGTTACCTTAGTAGCCTTACCGTTTAGGCCATAGTAGTCTTTTGCATATTAACTGTACAAAGTAAAGGTTTTTAATTAAATTTACTAAAATCAATAGACATTTTCAATTTGACCAGTCAGTCTAAGCATTTCCAATAATGTCCTTAATAATAATCAGTTAGAATTATAACCTACAGCCCATTTCGGCATATCTAAATAATAATCTTGATTTCATTTATCGTTAATTTGTTATTTTTAAATTCTTTTTTATTATTTATTTGCAAATAATTTCTTCTCTCATGGATGATCTAAGTACGAGGCACTAAAGTATCGAAATCATAGTATCGTTTACTTATAATAATACCTTCATAAAACATATCTGTAATTACCTTGTATTTACTGAGTTACTATTACAATTTTTGATATAATTTTAGCGGTATAATAAGTGAACCAATCTTGATTCTATTTTTGCTATTTCACGTCTCTTATAATAGAGTATTTTCTTTTTTTTTTTTTAGATTTTGGGAATAGTGGTGGTAGGCCTCGTCAGTTACTACTTCAACAAGTTCCAAGGCGTTTCCGAGACCCCGGAGGTGTTCTTCCTGTTAATGGCCGTCACATTTCTAGTGGGGACGTTCTTACTGCTTACCTCTTGTCTAATATCAATCTCCACAGCTTCCATCATCTCCAAGACGATCCACGTAAGTACTTATTTGTGAGCGGGGAGCGCCTTACTTCTTCTACTTCAGTTATTTCATAACTTTTTCTGAAACCAATCTGTTATTGCTACCAGAATTTTTTCTAAATTTGTTTTGATTTTTCGGGTAATAAGCTTGTCATAGCACTACCAAAAACCTCTGCGACCTCCGAAGGTATTTAGTCAGATTACATACCACTCATTTTGACTTATAAAATAACCTTTTCTTAAAACTACGTAATATACAAGTTTAACCTTACATGACTTAGGAAATATCTCTTTGGCAAGAACAATCGACGTCTACCGCAACCACAGTCACCACCAACTCCTTTATTTTCGTCAACAATATGTCATGAATGTTGATGCTATGTGCTACAGTGTCGTTATAGATATTTTGAAAGTGACATCGTTTAAGGAAAACTATGTATAAAATAATATAAAAGTCTCTTTTGACTTCAAACCACATTATATTGTGCTGAGATATCAAAAATCTTAGTTTTCACATTATTCAAACGTAGTAGTATCAACTCTATAACACCACTAGTGGTGCAATAAAACTCATAAAGGTGATGACGCCGTACTGAATAACGGTATTTGTATTGCGTCGCCGCGTCATTGGGTAACGCTCATTATGAACGAGGTGTTGATTATTTAGCGAATGGAGTTCCATTATTGTTTACTAATTACTTATTCGTATTCTAGGAGGTGATCTTCCATGGATTTGCATTCATTCTTTATCTTGCAGCAAGTCTGACATTCATAATCGAAGTGAACCACAAAAAACAGCAGTATAGTCACGATTACGAACCATACTTCGCAGCTGCAGTAAGTATATAGATATACAGCTCATCAAGAATAGGAACAAGTCTCAAAACTGCGTTATCGGACCGCCCACTCACGAGGTGCGCAGTAAATAGCCTGGTCTTTACTCACTTGCGTTGAGGCCCTTGCATAGTGAATATCGATGAGTGTATATTGAATGTAAATGTACACAGAATTCGATCTGGCTGCGCAGAAAGTGCATCCTCTTCCCTCCGAATGTTGCCTCACTTGTTCTTCTACGCATACAGAGTAGTGAATGTCACACTTTTTCTTATTCTTGACGAGCAGTAAATAAATATATTTAATAAAGCTATACATTCAGTCTAAAATGATAATTTTATTCAATAAAAAAATTAAACTAAAGCAGACTGTTCATACATTGCAGAAATTGCATAGTAGCTACGATTTCTAATACATATATATTGTTTGTTGTAGTGTCTATATCGAGAGTAAAAATATTTTGAAACCACAAAATATCGTAGAACATAAATGTTTACATGAGTAATATGTATATATGAAAGTAAAGTCTTCAGATGGTGAATTATATGGCGAAATTTGCCTATTTCATCTAACCATTTAGATAGCACTGAAATATTGTGATTCGGATTGCTCGAAAACCACAAGGAAGATACAAGGCGTCCTCTATTTCATAATACCGCTCACTGCAGACCGGTTTCGACATTACTTGGGTCTCGTCAGTACAGTATAGTGAGTATACCAGTATAAATTTCCCCATATAATTCAGCGCCCGTCGACGGCATGTAGCTGGAGGAATAGCTATTTTGGCCCAATTTGGTTTGAGTCCTATTGGCTAATGTATAAGGCACTTGTAGATGGTGTGGAGTATTAGAAACTTCCTCATGTTAGTAGTTCATAATAGTCACCATCTGAAGACTTTACTTTCATAATTGAGCTTTACTTGGATTTGGATTGTTTTCGAAACTATTGAGAGATGGCGCTGTGGACGTTCTACTGCGGTAGAACGTAACTGCGTCTACAAGATGCAAGCCTCGTTTGTCAGAGGTATAGTCGCTACACTGCACTCACGAGACCCAAGTAAGTTCGCAATCGATCTGCAGTTAGCGGTATCCTGAGATAGAGGACGCTTTGCATCTTCCTTGTGGTTTTCGACCAAACAATTTCAGTGTTAACTAAATTGTTAGACGAAATACGACAAATTTCGCCGTATAATTCAGCGCCCGTCGACGACATGTAGCCGGGGGAATAGCTGTTTTCGCCCAATTTTACTTTTATTTTATTTTCTTTTTTTTTCTTTTTTCAGGTAATCGGGCTAGTCATCTCACTCCTATACCTGCTAAGTACTATCTTTGCCCTGAGGAGCTACAGAGGACTGTAAATTGTAAACTTCTTATTGATTGCATACTCGTATTTATTATTTATTAATTTGTTATTAAATTAAGCAATAAGACGTAGTATTTTTTATTTACCATTGACTGTAACTATTTAAATTTGTATTTTCTTACCTTTAAAAGTTCTGTAATATATTTTATTTGTATTGTGTTTATTTTTGTACTTTATGCTTTAAGTTAATTTTAGTTTTTTAGCAAAAAATATAGTTTGTATCAACTATATGCATTATTTTTACTGTAAGTTTATTCGGTTTAATTTAATTAACCACAAAAATCCCAAATAGTCTTAACAAGTACTTTATTATAATAATCTTCGGTTGTGCTTTTAATTTTTGAATAATCTTATGTTTAATTAATGTGTTTTATTAAATTAAATTAAAAATACAAACAGTAAGCACATTTTTATTAGAATGTTTTCTGTCATAAGTCGAAAAAATAAGGTTCATAATTAGGTACTTATAGGTAAAAATATACTTATAGAATTAGCATGTAAAGATAACTCACATGATTGTAATATTGAAAATACTTGACCGGTAAACGCTGCCATAAATGTCTATATATAACGTGCCTTATATAGCCCTCCTTATATTTCTTTATAGTGTGGCATTTTATTCATGTTGTAATAACTTTTTATGTAAACAGTGTATATGTTTTGTTATTTTTAGATATATATTTTAATAAATGTTTGTACTATTTATAAAATGTCGTTTTAAATAAACTAGTCGTTTTAAATAACAGCACTAAAGTATCTTCATATCCAAAATTCAGGCTGTCTACAAAGTGATCATTGAGTGATTGCCCCGTGACTCGCTGAAATCTACAACTACAGGAAGCACTCATGTTGGTCTTGGTCTTTTAAACAGCAGTGCGTTTATTCCTCAAGCATATACCAAGGATTTAATTTGATAAAATATAAGCTTGATCGATGAATATATTGAAGTAAAGTCTCTCCTCATTGCAGCCCTGGCAACAAATGACATTCACGCACCTCTGCATACATCTACTGAACTTCGGATAAGAATTAACTATAGACTATGTAAACTAAAACCATTATAAGTTTACCACTGCGTCACCAACATACTGTAATATCACAGACAACCCGCTATCCCTATGAATGCATTTGATATAATAGGTAAACAAGAGACAGGTGATGTTACGTGTGTCTTCGGTCATCACAGATGGCCTGAATGTATCACCAACAACTGTTTTCATATTTTCACGCTGATCGGTGAGAAGACAAATAGTAACATACGTATTAGATTAAAAATATGAAACTCTTCTATTGACTAACGCAGTAGATCATTTTCGACAGATATTGATAGTTGTTTGACATCTGATTGCTAACTTTGTTTCGTTTTCTGCAAATTTTTGAGCTTATAGCCTATTTCATTGCGTATATACTAATATTTGTAATAAATCCGTTTGAGTCCATGGAATATAAGGTTTGTCGCCGTGATAACTTTTTTGAAAAGCATTTTCTAGTTTCCTTTGCCGCCGGTAATACAGTTGCCTGTAAAGGCGGTAAATTTAAATTACGTAAACAGTCACTCACTTGACTTTGATTTTTCATCTTAGTTCATACAAATATCGCTTGCGACGTAGTGGTAAAGTTATAACATAATGGTTTGAATGTAATAGTCTTTGTAATATTATTTACAACAAATTTTTTTTCCAAAAATCCAGCGGAATAATAAAGATAGCAGAACACCTCTATAAGAGTAATATTAGTACTGTTAATTGGAGGAAACATTATGTTACACAAATTACAAGGAACAACGAGTAAAGTGTCAAGATTTTCTATTTCGAGCAGCTGTCGGTAGCTGCTTCAGCAGGAGTGGGGAGTACAAAATATAATTATCAGGTGGATAATAGAGTAAAAAAAATCAAGTCAAAGAAGTATTGTTGCATTTTAGTCGAAGAAATAAGTGCATCAAAATGATGTTTTAAAACAAAAAAGACGAATCACTTTTCATTTTTATGAAATTTTTTCTCTCATCGTTGGATCCTATTTCTATTTCTTTATATATTTCCTTTTTTTTTCGTTCGGCTATTATCACACTTTGTATATATTAGCAGAACAAAGTATCATAGCTATTATCTTCCTTAAACAAGTTCTTCTTGCTTCTTAGGTATGCATTAATGTTTATAAAAATTGCATTATAGAATGGTTTGAGAATGGGAAACATTTTTCGGTTGTCTTTTAATGTAGGTACTAGTTTCTACCAGTGGTTTCTCAATTGGTCTTGACGTTTTGCTGACCATACTGTCATCATAAAGTTTCCAAACACTCTCGTTGTCGTCTTCTGCTTCTTGTTAGATACCTAGGTTCTGCTTCACTTGGTTGATTAACAGTTATAGTTGAGTAATTGTTTTGCTCACCACGGGTTACTGGACAACAATTCGAGATATTATCCGAGAATTAGGAGAATTAGGAGAGAATTCATCGAAATTATGAAAAACAGAAATAATCAAGAGGTGTAAGATCAGAAAATGGATTCGAATGTTTGAGAATACCGGTTCGACTGTAAAAATTCGCAATCCAGGTCGCCCGTGCTCTGTTCGAACCCCACAAGCAATTGAAGAAGTGAGAGTTTGCGAATTGATTAAGAAGGATTTTCACGCACTGAAACTCTCACTTCTTCAATCGCTTGTGGGGTTCGAACAGAGCACGGGCGACCTGGATTGCGAATTTTTACAGTCGATCCGGTATTCTCAAGCATTCGAATCCATTTTCTGATCTTACACCTCTTGATTATTTCTTATGGGGATACCTTAAAGAGAAAGTGTATGTAAATAAACCACGAACTCTAGTGCAATTAAAGCACAACATTCGCACCGAAATGGCCGCCGTTTCCAGAGAGATGTGTAGACGCGTGGTGGCTAATTTCCGTTTACGGTTAGAGGAGTGCCAGCAGCGTGAGGGTCAACATTTGGAGAACATAATTTTTAGTACTTAATTTTCTAAAACCTTGTCTAAAAATTAACAAAAAAAATTATTTTTTCTGACTTTTAGTTTTTTTTTTTTTTATTGAATCTACAAATACCCCCTACCCTTTCTGGACACCCTATATAAATAGTATTTACAAGGACAACCTATCACTAAGATTTTTAATGCAATAAATGGCTAACTTTGAACACTTCACAATTTCAAAAGCTTTTTACTAAACATAACCGTATGTTTTGTTTTTTTTATTTTATATGAACTGAAAAGAAAGCAAAAAAAATCACCAAAAAACAACTTGTTTAATCAATGTAGAGATCGACAGTATACAATAGAATAAGTGAGAGTTTTACAGAATAAAAAGAAAGGCATAAATTGTATGTATTTATTTCTATTAAGTATTATTAAATAAATTGATTTTCTATTATAACTTCCATTACAAAAAGATTTGATGAGTGCCTCATTTACGTTATAATTATTGAATATCGATAGAAATTAATTCATAGAGAAGTTTCTACATCTACTTCTGTACTTTATAAATAAAAATAATCATTAATCATGTGTGAGAATGTAATGACATGCTTATCGTGAATGTAAATGACATTTTAGGTACGTTTGTCTTAAATATAGGTAATACTGAATTATTTTTAAGAGAATTTTGCGATTGGTCAATAGAATGCAAGTTAACTTTTAATTACGCCTACAATATAGGCAGCCAATACTACATAAAATTACAATGGTTTTTGTTTGTGATTTTTTACTTCTCTTTTTGCATCAGATTACATTCTTTTTACATGGGCTTAAGCCATTTACTGCAAGTTCTGAAAATTGGCAACCTCTTAGGTTTTTCGTCTACCCACATTCAGTACTATTTAAAGTGATTTTGACTTGCCGTGATACAAGGTACATTGTTAAAATATATAATTTATTCGTTGCACAAGAAATACAATTATTTAGTATCCGAAGAAAGATACAGCTTGCGCATAATTTCATTTGTAAAACACAATCTGTAATCAACAGCATCCTTTTAAAGTCATTTCACAAGGTTACATGCACATCTGCTTCAGCTAAGTTTCGGATAAACTTCAAAATTTCGTTTAAACATTGTTCATGTTTCAGGGAGACGTAAAGGCTGTCATACATTATTTCTCGGCGACCACATCGTCAGTCATATATTCTGATGTGTTGTGCGACTTTTAATTTGACAGAATAATTGAAAATATTGTATAAAATCCTGGAACAATGTTTCCTTGACCTTTAAAATTTTGAAAAGTAAATGGTCTTTCAACTTTCAATAGGGACGCTCGAACTTTGTTAAGTTATAGCGACCATGTTGTTACAGCAACATCAAATGTGTTGCTCATTATCAAGCTTATTGGGAATTGTTTAGTAGCGTATGGCAAATTACCATGAAAGGTTATAGCGTTCAACAACGTGTGAAAATCATCAAATTTTATTTTCAAAATCAGTGCTCCGTTCGAGAAATGTTCCACGCATTACGTGATTTTTATTCTCGTCACAACCTTCCCGCCGAGTCGACTATTCGACGTTTGGTGGCCAAATTTGAGTCAGCCAGTTTGATAAATAATCAGCCAATACCCGTACGTCACCGAAACGCAAGATCTGCTGAAAACATCGCTGTTGTGTATGAGAGTGTATGAGAAAACGCGAGGCAGTCAATTTCTCGTCGTCTACAAGAACTTGGCCTTTCTGCGACTTCAACTTGACGAATTTTACATCGGGACTTGGGTTTGCACCCATATAAAATCCAACTGACCCAGGAACTTAGGACAAACAACCATAGACAACGCCGTGTGTTCGCTGACTGGGCTCTGGAACAGTTGGAAGTTTACCCAAATTTCGCCAAAAAAATCATCTTTACCGACGAGGCCCATTTTTGGATGAATGGATATGTATTTGAAAATTGAAAATTGTCGGATTTGGGAAGATACCAATTCACATGAGATACACCAGCACCAAATGCATCCCGAGAAAGTCACTGTTTGGTGCGGATTTTGGTCTGACGGAATCATCGGTCCGTGCTTCTTCCAAAACGAAACTGGCATTGCCATAACCGTCAACGGCGAGCGCTACAGATCGATGATAAGTATCTTCTTGTGGTCTAAACTTGATGATGTAGGACGGACTACATGTGGTTCCAACAGGGCGGCGCTACGTACCACACAGCGCATGCCACGAGGGACATTCCGCACGAGCGATTTGAGGGTATAGTTATGTCGCACAGCGGTGACCTGTGCAAACTGGCAACCGAGATCGTGCGATTTAATACCTTTAGACTTTTTCTTATGGGGCTATCTTAAATCGTAGGTCTATGTGAATAAACCGCAAACAGCTGATGCCCTCAAAGTCAACATAATGAACGCCATCCAGCAAATTCAGCCAGATTTATGCGACAAAGATATCGAAAATTAAACCTCCCGTACTACCAAGCAGAACTGCGGCGGACATTTGAAAGACGTTATATTCCAAATTTAATGCCACAAAATATTGTTTCAAATGATATATAATTGAGTGGATATATGACATACAACTTGTTTTATTTACGTTTAAAAATCGTACGTCCTTATTGAAAGATCCTTTACCTTCAATTAAATTTGTACACCATATATGCAATTCCAAGTTCAATGGAAATACAGCGGAAAGTAGTATTGTAATCTGATAATTCTCGCTATTAATTGGAATTGTCACCAAGTTAGTCATGTTAAAATCAGAGGGAGACAAAGTACAAGCTAATTAAGAAATTAAATACAATGTACATTTGATGAAACTTTTCCTTAAAATTCTTGAAAACAAACCAGCTAGACTACAGTGGCATTTCAAATCGCGCATATTCAGTTGCATAACTACCTACGGGTATATTGTCAGAATAGTGAAATTTTAAGGTTTGATGAGTTTAGAGCTCTCATATCGATACACACTGTTGGGTTCATGTTCTTGAAATTTATTTTAGGTGTTCTCTGCTTGGATTAATTCGTATGTGAATTACATATTTTCTTATGTTGTTTTAAAAATAACTATATCATGCTTAAATACGCTGTATTTTAGTTTACATGGCCTAGTACTTAATTAACTGAACATTTACCTGATAAGTAATTTGTTGAACGTTTTATTTGCTGACAAAAAAATTTATACCTTATAAACCAACTATTGTTAGTTAGAATTATTTTCTTGAATATATTGATTTTTATTTTAGAAAATACCCCTAAGGGCATTTCATGTCCTAAATTATTGATTAGATCATGATGTCAGTATCATGATCTAATCAATAATTTATCAATAAATAATATTGTTCTACCTTAACTTAACTGAGATTAAAATCTTTACTGACTCAAAGGGTTTGATGCTCCTAATTTTTAGTTTTCTTGTTAAGTTGGTGTTCTGTAAAAGCTAGAAAGCCTCAAGATGTACATGTTGGAGTCGTTGTTCCAGACGCCTTACAAATCTGGTAATTGTCTATTCTACAATGTTCATCAGAAGATCTCAATAGAGATTTTACAACATTAACAAAGTTCTTCAGTACTTTACTTTATTCTGAAATCCCTGGATGATTAGAATAGTACTCTTGTTGGTACAGCTCAAGATCTGTATGACATAGGTCTAGTCTGGTTTGATGATATCTTTGTACCTTTGTACAGTAATATTTTATTATATATGGATGGACTGGTGTCTTCCGAGTAGCCAATATATCTTCTTGTATCTTATATACAGTTTTTTACTTTCCTCTGGCACATAAACTTCCCAACGAAGTCTTGCGTTCCAGGCGATGCCTAAATATTTTGCTGAGTTAACGTATGATATCTGGGCACTATGCACAGGTATGTTAAATGGAATTAGTTGTTCTCTTTTATTTGTGAAGATAATATGAATAGATTTGGTTTAATTCAGTTTGATACGTCATCTTTTGGCCCAGTATCATGTTTTATGATATTATCTTGTTTTGGTATTTATTTAGTTAATTAATTTTTGCAGTTTATTTGTAACTTCGTGGTCTTTGACTACTGCTAGGATGGAAGTATTATCTATCAATGTAGCTATTGTATCTTGTTCTAGTTGAGATATGTCACTGGTGTATATCAGGTACAAGTAAAAGAAAGCATATCTCTTGCATTACTGTACTTACATGAATCACCCTCTATATTTAAAATTCAATCGAATAGTTGTACCTCTTAGACTAAAAAATGACTATTCGAGTATTTCTTACAAATATCTAAAAAAACGCCAAATATTATTTCATTCCATGAGATGTTCCCCTTGCACTCAGGAATGGATGTGGTTTATATACGATGGGGCCCCCCACATTCTAGTTTGACTGCATTATTCCATTTTTGAATGAGTGTTAGATCACCGGACTTGAACCATTTAGATTGATTTCTTTAGGACACTTCTATATATCATTTGACAAATTTACGAATTATAATTGATAGAATAAGACTCACCCCAAACATTTTTCAACATGAAAAAGATGTCAACCATGCATTTTGTCTAAAGTTGGCCATTTCAAACTATATACGTGCCCAAGCTTATATTTTATTTAAGAAAAATATTCCGACGCAATTGAATAAAACAACTACTAAGTTTTATACCACTATATTTACACAAACCGTGACTGCAGTTTCGACAGTTTTATGTCATTTTCAAAACGATGATTCAGCTAAGAATCAGAATTCTTCAAGATCAGAATTAGAATTCTTAGTTGGAATCATCATTTTGAAAATGACGTAAAAGTATAGAAACTACAGTAACCATTTTTGTATAAATATATAATTATATATATATATATATATATATATATATATATATATATATATATATATATATATATATATATATATATATATATATATATATATATATATATATATATTGGTATAAAACTTAGTAGTTGCTTTACTCAATTCCATTGGAATTATGAACTACCACAGAGTAACGGCTTCCTCGATCAATTTCTTCAAAGTTATTTCGCTAATCTGAAGTAAGCTGTGAATAAGTCTACAGTAAAATAAGTCTCACAGGAAGCCAATCACGGTAAGGGTCTATTTAATTAAGACCCAAGAAGTGGCTTACTTTGTAAATATAGAAAGTCAAAAAATCGAAACAACGTTCTCAGTCTAGCATATAGTAAAAAATGTGAAGTTAAGAAAGTATTTTCTTTTTATGCACATCTATTCATTCATCCCAAACGTCGCAACGCTTATTTATAACCAAGGGAATGTCACACTAACCGAGAATGCCGGATGAGTTCAAATTTAACAATTCCAAAAATAGAAACCCCTATCTCTAACTAAGCGCGTTACCCCTGCAATGTTTATTTTGTTGACGGGTTCGACAAATCATTGTCAGTACCGCAGAATACCGTGATTAGGCATTAACGTCTACTTTTTTTTCAATTTTGTTAAAGGAATGTGTCGTCCGTCGAGAACTAGAGGCCCAACGATAGTGACGGTGCATAGCAGTGGTGCAAACATGAGCGGAATAAATTGTTGCTGTTGCAGATGTTGTACGTGCATGCAGTTAGGCGTCCTGAGAACTGAATCGGGAGTGCTGAAACTTGCGGAAATCGTAAGTAAATTAATTTGTCTATTTTGGCGAGAAAAAATATGCCTTTATTATGAATTTAAGTTAGGTAATAATTCGATCATTTCCACATTAGTGAATGTAAAAGAAAATAGCCTACATTGGCATTATACAGTGCGCATAAAAATAGTATACACAGTGGGATCAAAAAGTTCCCGGACCGATATTATTGAAACAGTACAAATAATGTTATCTTTCGATTCTGAGTTACTTAGCGCGATGCTCTAGCCACACCTCCTGCAAATTTCTCTAGGTGATTGCTCTAGTACTATGGCAGTTATCGACAGGTCAGTGTCGACAGTGTGTACTGTCACAATTTGAACAATTGAACAAAGAGCAGCAATTAAATTTTGTTTTCAAGTAGATTTTACTGCGACAAAAACGTACGAACTCGATCAAAAATCTTTTAAAAATAATTATTCATGACGTAGTACTGTGTTCGAATGGTTTCCATGATGTCAGCAAGGTCAGGAATCATTAGAAGATGATGCAAGAAAAGGGCGACCTCGTACCAGTCTGACAGACGAAATCGTTCAACGAGTGCGTGAATTGTTGGCCAACAGTAGTCGACTAATACTCCGGTTCATTTATGAAAAACTGAACATTAGTTATAGATCAGCGCAGGACATTGCTTGTAGAGTTCTGGGTAAAATTTGTATTCACGATTTGTGCCACACACATACTCACAAATGAGCAGAAAAAACAACGTCTGACTGAGAACACGTAATTAACCATCCTTTCTATTCGTCGGATCTAGCTCCTGCAGATTACGGACTGTTCCATAAAGTGAAAGCTTGCATGAAGGACAACATTTTGACTATGTAGACGACATCCAGAGCAATGTGCCACTTTTTGATCCCACTGTGTAGACATAGACTCCGAAATAGATTTCCGGACTCCACTTTTGCTCAGATAAAGCTCTGATAAATATATTATTTTCTTTTACTTTGTTTGTCCTTATTAATGTAATATACTTATTTCATTCATTATTGAATTATAACAATCTGCTATTCAGTGCTCAAAATTATGGACTATTCAACAATCATTTTTGAACACAGCAATAGGCAAATGGAATCCATGTGAAGTAATCTTAGAGCAGGGAATGTGTCGCATGGGTATATTTTGGTAGGATGCAGGCTTTAGGATGAATATTGATGAATATATTGAATGTGAATGTACACAGAATTCGATCTGGATTTTCAATAGATGCTGCGATTTTTTTAAGGAGAACGTGCAAGATTTTTAGCGAAGAAAACATCCACAGTAGGTCTTGTGCTACTTCGATATCCTGCACAGACATCCCCTAGAACCTCCAATAAGACCTCCTGAACGCAAAATCGGTCAAATAACTTTTAAGACACTACGAATTTTTGCAAAGAAAAACTA
The DNA here is from genome assembly GCA_037954035.1 of Rosalia funebris. NCBI lineage: Eukaryota > Metazoa > Arthropoda > Insecta > Coleoptera > Cerambycidae > Rosalia > Rosalia funebris. Next base: position 15,625,891 of record JAZFAV010000039.1, on the reverse strand, counting down.
CAAAATTTTTAGTAATGGAAAATAGAAAATATCGCCACCTCCACAGTAGGTCTTGCACTACTGCAACATTCTCTATAAATATCCCCTGGAGCTTATACTAATACCTTCTGGAAGAAAAATTGTCTAAATATATTTTTTATAGACGCTACAAATGTCTTTAATGAAAAAGTACAAGATTTGTTGTAAAGAAAAATACAAAAATCCCCACATCCATTGTGGGTCTTGCGCTATTTCAATATTCTGCAAATATATACCCTAGAGCTTGTGCTAAGAATTTATGGACACCAAACTGCTCAAATAGTTTTTTATAGACGCTACCAATTTTTCTAAGAAAAAAAGTAAGATTTTTAGTGAAGAAAAATATAAGAAACAGCCACTTCCACAGTAGGTCTTGCGATATTTATATACTCTGTACATATGTATATCTCTTAGAGCTTCTAGTAAGACTCTCTGGAGGTAAAACTACTCAAATAATTTTTTAATAGCCGCGGCGATTTTTTTTTTTATGGAAAATGTGCAAGATCTTTGGTGAAGAAAAATTTAAAATATCGCCACTTCCAGAGTAGGTCTTGTGCTACTTCAATATCCTATACAGACATCCCTAGAGCCTCTACTAAGAGCTACTGTAGAAAAAACCGCTCAAATATTTTTTTGTAGGCTACGAATTTTTCTAAGGAAAAAGTACAAGATTTTTAGTGAAAAAAAAACCACCTCCACAATAGGTCTTCTGCTATCTCGATATTTTACACAGACATCTCCTAGTTCTCTTACTAAGATCTCTTCTAGGCAAAGCTGCTCAAATATTTTTTTGATACACACTACGATTTTCTTTAAAGAAAAATACAAGATTTTTAGTGAAGAAAAATATAAAAATCGCCACAATATCCATTAGAGTTTGTACTAAGACTTTTAATATCGCTCAAATAATTTCTTAATAGATGCTACCAATTTTTTCCAAGGAAATAGTAAAGTGAAGTGAAGAAAAATAAAATAAATCTCGATATCCTGTAAAGCCTATAATAAAACTTTATGGAAGCAGTATCGCTTTAATAGTTTTTTAATTGACGCTACCAATTTTTTAAAGAATAAAGTAAGATTTTTAGTGAAGAGTAATATAAAAAACTGCTACTTCCATATGAGGTCTTGCGCTAGTTCCATATTCTGCACACGTATCTCTTAGAGCTCCACAAAATTGACTATGATTTAGGAATATTATCAGTCTACTCATATACTTTCAGGGGGATTTAGGGGGAATTTATACTTGAAAGAGTTCCCAATTTTCTGATAATATCCGAGCAAATTAAAACAATAACTTCGGTAATGATGAATATTAGGATATCATTAAATATTATGGATATTACAATTATTATGGTAAATAAAAGATGAGATTAAAATAATAAATAAAAAAAATCTTATTCTGTTTCTGTATCTATGTTTTAATCAGATAAATCAGTTTTTAGTCAAATAATCAGATAGTCACGTGAAAAACAAGTAAACGTAGACCATGTTTATTATTATTTGACTACCATCATATATATTTATTGATCATTTATGAAAAAAAAATCTAATGTTCATGATCACTCTTAAAAGTAAATTTCTAATAATGTTTTTATATAGATAATTAATTTGAGTTGAGTGTTAGCAATCTATGTTGTATAATATATTACCTATTATCCAATGAAACATATTATATAAGAGTATTATTAATACATAATAAATATATGATGTATTATTTATTGTGCATTATATTTATAGCCTCATTGAAATACAATAGGCTTTTAAAATTCTTATTTCAAAATTACTTTCCATAAGGATAAGTAGATATAATATAAATAACTTCCTGTGAAGCCTGGGCATAACTTCATTAAAATATAGCAGTTAAATTATGACGTAAAGCTTCATTGTAAATATATATTTTTTATTTCATATACAATTTGTATTCATTTTAAATCAATGGTCACGTGTCAAATCAGTTTTGTAGTAACTTTTCTCGACATTGTTTAAAAAAGTAAAAGTTTACTGGACACCAAATTTGTGACAAATTAACATCTGTGTTGCCTAACTGGCTGGGCAAATAATGTATTGGCTTTTCACCGTAGTCCGTTCATTAATAGTTTATTGGTCACCCATGAAGGCTGAATTTAGAAAACTTGGTGCTGGAGCTTGTGCCCTTTTCTATTTTTAATGAAAATATCATCAATCATCTGTGAGATCTCGTTGTATTAGAGATTGTCATCAACTTCTTTATCTTAATGTACTGATACATTTGTATAATTAAAAATTTTCAGAAAATGTTTCGTCACTCTAAAATATATATACAGGGTGTTCATAATTTGACAGCCAATATTTTTGATAATTTTTTGAGCACTTAAAGTTCATTCTTCAACATTTTAATATCACCATCCCCATTCCTATATTATACATATTTTACAAGCTAATACTGACGATTCTACGTGGGCTTCCACAACATTTTAAGCTAGTGTCTTATTTTGACAGTATTTATCCAGTTAGACCAGTCAAATTAGAATGAAATACACACTTCAGTTAATTTTCCAGCGTTAATTTGTTTTTTCGAAAAGAAAAACAAACACTTCCTGTCACATTTTAAAACAGGCTTGAGGCTGTCAGTTTCAAAATGTTGATATGTTTAAAATTGGCTACAGGCTTATATTGTTGACCGCGCTGAACTATTTTAATCTGACGTTAATTCAATTGATCTAAAACTGTGTTATTATTCTGATGATATAAACAAATAAAGGAAAGACACCGTCCAAATATCAATTAAATCAATCTAAGATTAAAACTAGCTTTGGAAATTTTCTTGCATATTCCGTCATGCAGTTATACTATTTTCGTTAGATATACCGGAAACGAATGGCATATCTGCCTATTTTTTATGTCTCAAATATACGTATAGCATTTTTAATATTGCTACATTTGTCATTATGACAACACGTGAGATCATACAGATGTAATTTATAAGATAAACTAAACTGATTTTACTTTCGGGAATATGGAAGGGGCACGATACTATACAACCTCACACGACAAACAATGAATGCCTGTTGACCACGCGAAGAGACAGTGAACTAAATTTCCCATTATGAATATGTAATGACCTATGACCTACCGTAACCTACTCACTGCATGTGATGTTGAGTATGTTACAATGAATGTTACTACTAGCGTATAGAGGAGACAGAAGTATGTTAATTACAACTTTTTTTACTTCATAGAGCGCTTTAATTATTTTTGTGTATTGATTAATATCTGAAAGGAAGTTGGAAGATCAAGTGGATATCGCCTGTGAAGATATTGATGAATACTGGGGAAAGTGTAGGAACATACTGGAAGAGGTAGCAGCGGAAGTCATAGGGAAACAAAAACAAAAACGAAGAGAAACGGAGTGGTACGACGAGGAGTGCATGCAAGCAACGCAAGAAAAAAATCGGGCATATAGAAGGCTACAAGGACGAAGAACAAGACAAGTAGAAGAAGAATATAAGCAACTAAGAAGAGATGAAAAAAGAATAATAAAACGAAAGAAAAAAGAACACATAGAACGTCAAATACAAGAAATAGAAAGGCTTAACACCCAAAATAAATCGTGAAAATTTTACAAAAATGTCAACCAAAACAGAAAGGAATTTAAGCCTAGATTATCAATGGTAAGAAATGGAGAAGGAGAAATTATCAGTGAACCAGAGCAGATAGTAGAAAGATGGGCACAAAACTTTGAAGAGAGGCTAAATACTAGAGAACAGGACGATGCAGATGAAGCAGACATGCAGTTTGGAAATATGGAAGATGATAGAGAAAGATACAATCCCCCAACGGAAGAAGAAGTTATTAACGCAATAAAGAAGCTAAAAAACCACAAATCACCTGATATGGATGGAATACCCTCTCAGCTCTTGAAATATGGGGTAGCCAAACTAAAAGACCACATAGGTAGGCTAGTAGCGCTAATTTGGAAGCGGGTAAAAATTCCAGATAATTGGAACATAGGTATAATCATACCTATACATAAAAAGGGTGATCAAATGATATGCGAGAATTGTCGAGAAATTACGTTACTAAATGTGGCATACAAAGTAATGGCATACATAATATACGACCGCCTAACTACATACACTGAAGGTATAGTAGGCAAATACCAAAGTGGTTTTCGTAGAGATAAGTCAACAGTCGACCAGATATTCACTCTTAGGCAGGCCTTAGAGAAGACTTACGAATAAAAAAGCCAAGATATTGATATATAAAATACTTATTAAACCAGTACTCTCTTACGCGTCAGAAACATGGACTATGACAAAAAGCGATGAAATGCTGCTAGGATGCTTTGAAAGAAAGGTCCTACGTAACATATATAGAGGTGTGCAGGAGAATGGGATGCGACGCAGACGCTATAATTTTGAGCTATACCGCCTATACGAAGAACCTAACATCGCACGGTCCATTAAAATAAATAGGGTAAGGTGGCTTGGCCACCTAGAAAGGATGGACGATATGGACCCCCCAAAGCAAATATTCCAGCAAACATCGGCTGGACATAGGAGGAGAGGAAGGCCCAGAATCAGATTTAGGGACCAGGTCGAAGAAAATCTGTGGATACTAGAAGTAGGAAATTGGACAACCAAAGCAAAGAATAGGAAGGAATGGAAGTTGATACTAGAACAGGCCAAGACCCACCCTGGGTTATAGCGCCAAAGATGATGATGATGATTAATATCTGAGAATTGTGTTTATGGAGTTATGCCAGAAACTATCCTGAAACCCTGTATATTGCATTACGTTCACAAGATTTGAAGCTATATAGCGACCGAGCGGCTATAAACACCTATTGACAAGAAGACAATAAGTTTAATGCATGAAGATATATATGATCGTATAACATTACTCTCTAAGACTTTACAAAAGTTATGGTTACAGATATATTATTAGTTGGTTATGAAAAAGACATTCTAAATTCTAAGAATGAAGCACTTGAATAATATTTCTGTTAATTACAGTAATTGAAAGAGTCGTTACAAATGGTTATCTGTTTCAGGGTTTAGGATTCTTTTGTCAAAGTTTAGCCTTAAACTTTGGTCTCCAATACTCAGGCACGATAGGACCCTCATTCCAATCATTCATCACGACGGCGTCTTGGTGTCTGATGACCAGTTTTCTTTTATTGTTCTGCTATGTGTTTTCTCAGAAGTCGTTTAATTTGCTCAAATCTTCTTTATTCGTAAGTATATAAGTACACTACATTTTGTCTATATTAACCTAGTGCATTTACGAGAATTTTTTGTAAATATTTCTACGAAACATATACAATTATTATAACATTGGCAACTGATGACAAAACTGAGCTATGATGTTATTTTTTTAATTACTATTGTTGATTTACTTTGCTTAGGTTATACTGTTATAACATTATCGCGGATTTGAAATGAAATTGACCCATTTCCCATCTTAATTAATCCTTTCCTTATGATATATTGAGTTGCCCTTGATTTAAAATCTGTACCCTTCTATAACCTCGGAAAAGAAACTATTGGAATCAGATCTAGTGATCGTATTGGTAAACTAACATATGGTAACTGGTGTAACTAATAACGCGTTTTGTTCTAACCCTGCTGGTTGAAAACTATTTATTGAAATATTGTCAAAATGGTAAGGAAAAGTAGGCTGTTGCATATCGTTTGAACTTTAACTTATATCTGATTCATATGACTACAGATTATTTGGATATAAATCGGTTAAGCCGATACAGATTGTCGCTTAGAATTTTAGAAAAACCAAAACCTCACGTAGGATACCCTATTTTATTTTTTTAGTACTTGTATCAAGTGCAAAATTGCAACCAAATATAAAAATTTTTTGCTGAACTCATTATCCATTTAAATTACATTATTTTGCTTTAAAATACTGTTTATTGGTCGGGATTATTTTCTGTCACCACTTAGATATATAGAATATTCTAACGATGTATCTTTCATATTGTTGTTTCGGTTTTTTTTTGTAACTAAGTGTTAAATTAGGATATTTTTCATCAACGCGGTAAAATATTTTATAGTAAGTCCTACATGAAATGTATAAACAGTGCCAGGACTATAAAGTATGGTTCTGGCAAGAAAAACGTTAAATACTGAAGTTATAAATATCTCAAATTGGGATTTGTGATAATACCTTGACTATAACCTTGAGGTAACCTTGAAGCGCCATTCTAAGGTCAACTTGTATTATATAAAATGAAACTCTAACTTTTGAATTTCGGAATAAATAGAATGAAACATTTCATATTTAAATATTTACATAAACTCATATGAAGTTGAAATAGATATAGGGCCAATTGAAGGTAAAAAGGTCAAATACGATAGTTAATTAAAATGTACTGCTGTTCATTTTGCATAAGACTGTCAGTCATTTATGCGGATCGACAATTTTTGGTTTACGATAGACAAAGAAAATGGTGGATATGACCTTTCTCTTGGTAATTGCGACAAAAAAAAATAATGGTGGGGTCATGTAGGGACAAATTGGTCCCTTTTAATACCAAATACTCAATAATGAATTATTCCGTAATCGATTCGATCGATATTTATCTAAAATAGATAAGATATCTGTGCTTTTGACTTTTCTCATTAATTGATTATTAATGTCTTCAATTCATTAAGGTAACTTTATAGAATTTATGGGATCTATTTTATTTTCTATCATATCGACATACTTACTAGTAAAACTTTATGTTCTGTCAATATTTTCTCCTAATTCTCCAATTTTGTCGGTTGTTTTATGTAATAGTTTTATACAAAATGGGTAGCAAAGGCTTTTAATTTGAATACATATTTCAATTTTAATCCAAGGTTAAATTCAAGGTCATTTAACATTTTCTTTGGGATCATGGTTTTGGTATTTTCCTTCCTTATTACATATTTTCATTTTTATTTATTGTGACAAATCATAACCAAAGTTTTTGATTATATGTAGCTGTAATTATGTTATTAAGGTGCCCAATTTGTTCCACAAACAATTTCACACTGTACATAAATACATCGCAAATAATTCATTCACCTCCTTAACGAATATTTATTTTCAGGAGACGGCCTTTAATGCCATAGCATCATTCAGTTACATAACGTCGTGTTCTTATTTGGGATATGCGGTGAATGTATTCCTACAACCGATGTATCTGATAACGCCCTATTTCCAAGTATATCCTGCAATGAGTGCAGCTTACGTAAGTAAATGATTAGTTTAATAAGGCACAAAGTTCTGAAATTTACAATTTTTAAGAGAAGCGTATCTAAAGAAGTTATATAATATTTAAAATTTTGCTAATACCACTGACATTGCGAATTGGCAATCTATCTCTGGGGGAATTGAAAAAATAAGTAGAGGGGTTATACCGGTTCTAGACCTGCCCCACCACTTTATATGACGTCACGGATAACCTTGAGGTGACCTTAGTAAAGTCACCTTCGCAAGGTCAATTGGTTCAAAGTAGTACTCACAAAAACCATTCAAAATAACCTTCGCAATGTGGCTTTGCCAAGACGACCTCAAGGTTAACTGTGACATCATAGAAAGTGGTGGTAAGGGAGGTCTAGAACCGGCATAACCCCTCTACTGAAGTGTTACATTTTTTAATACATTTTAGTGTTTACAACATGAACGTTCATGAACGTACAAACTCGTACTTTAGATTGGATAATAGTATACTATAATTACAATTGTTTGTTATTGTATGTCACAGAACTATGACATAATCTATATTTTATTGAAATGGAATATTTTACACAATTCTATAAAATTATAATTAGTTCTGATTTTTTAAATTCTCGAGACAAATAGACTTGCAAATGATTTAATATATTTTTTAGTATATACTCTAAAAATATGTACCACAATTTCTTTACCAAAACATCCTGTTTGTTAGTCACTTTATTTTTTAATTTAAAATTACCTCGAAAACTATTGAATTTGTGGGTGTCATTTTATTACCGAAGTTAGAATTCTATCACATAGTATCAACATTCGTTCGATAGTACATAAAATATAAGTTCCAGGTCAAATAAATTATTGATAATGTAACATAGCTTAAACATGCATAAAGGTGGAAAAGTTATATCAATAATAATGTCTCAATAAACATGTATCTAATTACTTTCTGTAAAAAATGATTTTTAATGTTTCTAGAACCACCAGTCTCCATTTTTGGACATAACTCGCCAACAGATTTAATGCATTTAAGAATATTATTCCAAGCTCGTACAAAAATTATCTCTTGTTTTTTTTTTCAGATGGTGGGCACTTTGCTGGGTATTGTCTACGGCTATGATGCATATAAATCCTATAAGTATTTTAAGGGGTACAGATGATTATATAATATACATAAATTATTTTAGAATGAATTTTCTGTTAATATTTCATGGCTGTTAATATGTATATAAAGATATACATATCTAATATACGTAATTAATTTATTTAGAATAAATTACTTAGTTTAATTTAGTATAATTACTAAAATAACGATTTTCATGAAAAAAATCATGGAAAAAAATAATTAATTTCTTGTATCTATTCCTATTCCCATGATAATAATTACAATGTTGGTATTACATATGTGTATTATTGTATTATGATTTATAATTATTTATGTATTTCCTTACTGTGGCTGATATTTGTAGTACGGTGGTTCGCTCAACAACTAATTGCGCTTGCATCAGTGAAACTTCACATTATTACTTTTTTATTTTTATTATTATTTTTCCAATATTTAAATAATAGTACATATTATAACTAATTTCAACTAATGTTTAATAAATTATAATGGTATTGTCATACCTCTCTAGAACCGTGGGGCCGAGTATTATCCTGCATAAAAATGAAACTGTACCCGACAAACGGGACAAATTGCATAACATGTTCTTCTATGCGTTTTTACGCAGAAATGTGCGTTCATGGATATCCTCCTTACAGGAACCACCGTGCCACCGTCGAAACAAATTCCTTTGCAGAACATTATTGATACACCAAAAAATGGGATACTCGGAGAGATATTGCAGGCAGCAAACCTCTCCCCTAACCTTAACCAGACTTGTTGACGTCCATCTGGTGAATTAAGACTTACTCTTGTTTTGTATGCTTTGTTCGCTTCCAGTCAATAGTCCAATTTACGCGTTCTACTGTAAAAAGTAGTTTGGTAACTCTATGTTCTCTGGTGGGCAGTGGCTCGTCTTCTACTATGCAATCCTCCTTCATTAAACCTTCTCCTAGCCGTTCATCAAAAAATTGCTACATTTCGAGCTGCTGATTCCCTGATTGTCTCTAAACTGGTAGAATGTCTATTTCCTAAGGCGACTTGAATAAGATATCATTCATATTTTGCATCTGTAGACTTCTTACGACCTTGTCCTGGGGTTCTACAGTATCTTCCAAGATCATTGGACGATTCCACTAATTATTGATTATCTAATCCCTAACAAATCAGCCATATGTCTCTGGCTACGTCCCTCATTAACCAGAGTTACCACTTTCACTGCTTAATCTACTCTTAAGTTGTGTGGACGATTTATTTCTTCTACTCGAAGTGTATTGGACAAAGTGTTTCATTCATTTGATATTAAATTTGAAAAAAAGGATCACTAGCATAACTGAATTTATTGCCTTATGTAAATCACAGAAAAATTAACGGTGTTCTATTATTATTCCGTTATTCAAACGTTGTTTGGTAATTATACAGAATGGTATTGTTTGGAACTTCGTTATTAAGGACATAAAGAAGCACTATCTCAGAGAAATCGCTGGAAAACATTCTTGGACATATCTCGTTAGCTTCGGACGATAAGGAAGATGATTCACTCTATCCCAGTTCGCCTCGTTTTGTCCACTAGGACTCGTTGAGGAACTTATTGTGTAACAAATCTATAATATGATGCTCTTCTGCATTGGCTTAAAGATGTAGATCAAAAGTCCCAGAATTTGTAGTATTCTGTTATTTATGCTTCTGTGTTGAATATTTGCATTTTCATTATATTTATTTTGATTATACATTTAATTAATTTTCCCAAATGGATTTCGAAGAAAAAGTATGTTAACAAGAATTGGGACAACTGCAACGGGCTTTTTTTAAAATAATATTGAAATAAAATTGAAGCCTCCCCATTGACAGTGTTCGACCGCCGAGAGACAAGTTCCACCGTGAAAACTATCATACCTATTTAGCGGTTCTTTTGATATATGCCGCCAAAGATCCCTGCCGACTGCTGGCGCGTGCCGTTAATTAATGTCATTTGTCACCTTTGACGCTAACATCTCTCTGGCGGTTCCTTTGATGCATACCGACAAATTTTCCCACGCTCATCAGAATTTTCCCACACTCAAGTGACCCTATATCTACTCTGAAATATTGAAATAAAATTAAAGCCTCCCCATTGACAATCTTCGACCGCCGAGAGACAAGTTCCACCGTGAAAACTATCACACCTATTTAGCGGTTCTTTTGATATATGCCGCCAAAGACCCCTGCCGACTGCTGGCGCGTGCCGTTAATTAATGTCATTTGTCACCTTTGACGCTATCATCTCTCTAGCGGTTCCTTTGACGCATGCCGACAAATTTTCCCACGCTCATCAGAATTTTTCCACACTCAAATGACCCTATATCTACTTCAGCCTTTTCGGCGTTAGCTCTAAGGGTTCTTGGTCATTACGCCTATTGCCGAGATTACTATTAGAGTAGTTTATGCTGTGTCCAGGCCCCGGATGTGCTTAGTTTCTCTAGTCTATAATGTGGCCTTTTCCCTATTCTTTATGTATGACGATGACATTCAGCTTATTGTAGTCCACTGTTCTATCACTGATTATTGGCCTGTCCAATATAACAGATGTTTGTCGTCCTCGAGGACTGGCTGTGACTGATATTTGTAGAATGATGGTGGAGCAACAAGTACAATAGATTGTGCTTGTTGTAATTCACAATAAATAATTTTTAAACTGACAAGACACATATTCCTGTGAAAGATGTGTATACTCTTTGTCATAAGACTCGATGGTAAATTGTAATTAACTGACAAATTGACAGTGTTCTATTATTATTAAAATACAATTTAGGTAATTATATAAAATAGTATTCTTTGACATTTATTATCATGTTTAATCAAAATCTTGCTAATAGTATTAAAAGCAGACAAAACATAATAAAAAATCAATAATAAAAATGTTGTCAAAAACTATTCTCGCATAATAAATGAAAGTAAAAGTTAAATTATATTACGTGTATCAAAAATATTGTTGCTTAAGGTTCAATAATGAATAAAAATATACCTTCTACATTAACTACTGACAATAAAGGTCGCCACAGTAAATTAGACACATTAAACTTGTAACCGAAGAATTTTTTTAAATGTTGTAACAGTTTTTTCTTACCCGTTTTATAAATTGTCTAACGCTAACCTGTCCACTATAGAATAAATTAGGTTACATATATATTGGAATGTATTTACAATTCTGTATTTCGATGTTTTATTATCTACATATTTGCTCATTATTTCGCATTACTTTTATAATTTTTTTTATATTGTACTAAATTCGCAAATAAAGTCTTATGTAATATTAATAATAAAAGCCTATATTCTCCCCACTTCCCCCGCTCCGCTTCCTGCAACTGAATAGTGAAAGTAAAGTTGTTGCAAACGAATAAATTACTAGGACGAAATACACTGATAGTCGATTTAACTGGCGTACCTGAGGTATGCGTCAGTATACTAAATATTCCATGAATAGATAATTGGCAGTATCAGGTTAATGTATTTTCTGTAATAAATTTAAGAAGGTATAGAAAAATAGACAGATTTTAGGTTAAAATAAAGCAGCAATATTTTTAGTATTTCATCACTATTATTATCACTAATTTGTAGGATCTATATTACTGGGTTGGACAGTCAAAGGAAGAACTCGAATGATGAGTCTGTCTACTGATTCTTCATTTTCTTATCCTTATTTTTGACATTTGAATTATCATGTACCTAATAGGCATATTTGCAACAATAATTCTTGTCACACAAGAATTATGTAAGAATTATAAGGTCGAATTATTACAGAAAATAACCATTTTAATATCATAAAAGGTTCAGAGTTTATTTAGACCCTTTAAGGCAGATTAAAATATCGCCAAAATAAGAATGGATTACACTACCCTGTTGCAGGAACAGCCATTTTTTTTTGTGATTTGGATGTCATACTATACTGATCAACATATACACTAGGCACAAAAATTAAGGGGTGTATAAAATAAAAAAATTTTAAGTGATTTTCTCAAAGGGCTGTAACTTGGAGAAAAATAGTCGCAGAGAAATTTTAAGAAAAGCAAATTGAAGCTCCATATTTCCAGTTTTTAGATCTTGAGCTTAAAATTTTACCATGAGTAGTAATCATAAGAAAACTATCGTAATTTTTTTATTTCAAATTTTTGCTCGTCTTTCAAAAGGTCTACTTCAATAAATTTTTTTCAGAGATCTCATCGTAAAGCCTTTTTAGATGTGTTTATCCTCTTTAATTTGAGTGGTCTAAAAATCGTGTACGATAATTTTTCGCTGAGTTATCATCGTTCAAAGAAAAAAGTCAGTTTTGACTTCATAATTAATTACTCGGGAAATACAACGAAGTACAACGAAATATACAACGACGTACACTTTACTCCGCATGGGATGGATTATAATCTATGCCATGTGAATACAGTACGGATACATGTGGCCTTTATATTATCAATATTTGACGTAATATGGCTGTGTATCATTTCTAACTAACAAACTTAAGCCTGAATTACGTTACATGTTCTAAGAAATAAAAGTTAAGAGTGTTGGTCAAATGTATTAAAAATAATAACCTAGATAATTAAAAACTTCTATATATCTTTACCTCATAAAGATAGATAGAATTGGAATTATTATCAATATTTTCAAAGGAGTCTTTTATTTGCTACCAATATTCCAATATTTTTACTCATTTTCCTTTTTAAATAAAGTCCATGATGTTTTCTGATTCAGATCTTTTTTGTTCTACATTCTAATATGCATATGGGGGAATATAATAGACATATGGGGGTTAATTACAGTTACTTTTTGCTAAATAAAAGATATAATAAGTACCAAAAACTTTCCTATTTTCAACTATATGCATATTAATATATTCCAAACTGAATTCACGTACGTAAGGTATATATTAATTATATGTATATATCAGTGGAATGGTAATATACATCAGTATCATTTTCGGGACTTCGCTCTAACCCATAGACTTGATCGCTACTGAGTGTCTCGAATTTACACTTGTCTTGAGTTTACTAGATATCTCTATCATCAAATAAGATAAAAAAAAAAGATAATTATATTGGTATAAAACTTTAGTCAATGTGTATTTAAGTCACCTTGTCATAATTGTTTTATAACCGGTATATAATTAATAAAATGTATTTTTTCTAATTAACATATTTTGCAAGATCCGCATTAAATATCTGCATTGCAGTTCGTAAATGGTGCTGTTCATATTTTTATAATTCCCAAAACAACTTTCAATTGTAGGTAAATAAATATCCCTCAAATTACTGAAAATCAGTTAATCCTGAGGACAGTATAAAATTCTTTTTACTATTTCCAAACACATAAGACATCATCAGTGATATCGATCAAAAGCTGGACACGGTGAATATTTATTGGCATACTCTTATATATTTCTTTTTTATGGGAAGAACTTCGTGTATAAAATTATTACGTTAGAATTATAATTTTTTTCGTATCATATTTTAAAATTAGTTTTCAAGATATTTCTTCTAACAAAAGCTGAGCGAATGAAAGATATAACTAAACTGCTAATTTTACAATTAATGGTTGTTAATTCATCATCATTAGGTCATCAGTCCTAAGACTCGTTGGACGCTAACCTCCAGCTTCTCCTATCTTGTGCTAACCTACGCATTTCGATATTTGTGCTACAACCTACATCCCTTACTATTTGCGAGCAGTAGTCTAGTCTAGGCCTACCTCTGCCTTTCTTCACTCCTATTTCTGCCTCCAAAATATCGCGGACTATTCCCCCATGTCTCAGCAAGTGGCCTACCATTCTATCTCTTCTCTTCTTTAAGTTTTTCCACATACTTCTTTTCTCGCCGACTTTCTCCAATACTTCTTCGTTTCCAACCCTATCAGTCCATGGTATTTTCATCATTCTTCGGTAACACCACATCTCAAAAGCGGTTGTTAATTGTTGTTATTTAAATGTTACTGCATGCATTTTAGTTTTGAATGAAAGTTTGCTTGTACCCAATTTCGTATTCGTGATGCGCGTCACCTGTCAGCCGGGCGACGTAATTCAAATCTGCATGCTTTTAGTTTTTGTTTACCATTGGCGTCATTGTCGGCTTATATTTTTTATTTTGAAAGTATTGCGATATAGTCGATTATATGTTTAATTTTCTATATGATTTCTTAATCACGTGGAAAGGAACCAATGTTGTCCAATGAACGCTGGTTATCCAATAAACAGAAAAAAGTTACTGATGTTTCTCGAGTTCAAATGAAAACATTAGTTTTAAAATACTTTCTGACCAAAAGGATTTCGATAATATTTGAGGTGTTATAACCAAATAGAAAATATATGGATGACATTAACATTCTATTTATACCCTATTTAAAAACATTTCACCTTTCTTATACAGAAATAGTCCCTTACTGGTACTCACATTATCAAGGAGATGTAACAGGTAACTCTTTACCTAGATATGAAGAGATAAATTCATAGTTGTATCGGTAGTTTCTATACTTTTGTTTTTATGAAAAAATGCTTATGCATAATTTATTGTTTTTTTTTTTTTGGAGAGTATCTCGCGAATGTAGTTTGTTTTTCGATTAGCTACTATCTTATCTCAAATAACTGATGATGACATATGAAAGTACTTAAAATAATTAGCTCCATATAGTGGTACATCTTCAGAGAAGGTACAAAATAGCTATCTTCTCTCTAAAAATAAAGAATGAATTCAATTTATTATTATTATTATTATTATTATTATTATTATTATTATTATTATTATTATTATTATTATTATTATTATTATTATTATTATTATTATTATTATTATTATTATTATTATTATTATTTATCTAGCGGGCCTTTACGGATACAAGCACTTAACCTTGGCTTTTGTACTCTATCCCACTATCTTCCTCAGGATGCGGCAGGATAGCCCGCCGCTAAGCTGTAGCTGATGATCCCTGATTTCGTCCGGTAATAATTCCGGCTTGCCCAGCTATGTCATCCTATGAGGTGATCTGGCAGGATACACGCATATGAAATACATCGATATCTCCTCCTCCCCTAAGTCACGCCTGGTACAAAGGAGGGACTCCTCTTTGCCCATCCTGTGTCTCTGATGTCGTAGGTTGCCGTGTTCCGTTATCAGTACTACAGCAATCCTGGTCTTGATCTTGCTGAATGTTTTCAACTCATCTGCCTATCTTCCTATTTCCAGCCCCATTAGAGCTTTGGAATTGCGACATCCGAGAGTTCTCAGCCATTCTTTACTTTGCTGATTCTCATAGTGGGATCATAGCAAGTTTAAACCTTCTTGATAAGGCATTCCAACTGATTTTTTGATAGGACCACATAGTGTGGTTCCTTTCTTAGTCAGTCTATCTGCTATCTCATTCCCTTTCCACCCGGAATGTCCAAGTATTCAGGTTAAGTGGATACCATGGCCAAGGCAGCTAGTGTCGCCTGGCTGTCCGGGCACATCCAGATTGTTTGTCCTGTCTTGTTCTTCCGAGCAACAAAATATTGCGTGGACTTGGAATACTGTGTTTTATTTCTTCAATCTGGTCTAATATTCATCCCGAGCTCTGGGTCCACAGTAGCCACCTCCCACTCCTTCTCTGGTTTTGGATCCATCTAAAACCAGAGAATGGATTCATGGATCCATTTGGATCCATGAATCTAATACTTGCTGTTTCTTTCTCTTTGTGGCCGACACTTTCAGGAGATTACTATCACTGCCAATAGTATCTTCATGTACTTTTTGTATATGTTCTTCAATATCCATTTAACATTGTTAAAAACAACATTGTCGAATGAAATGATTTTGTCGAGTGTCTGTAGTCTTCCAACACACTTTTTTGCCACGTCGCGGAGGGACCCCATGTAAATACGCTCTTATAGGGTTATTTTATGTTTCTATATTACACATGTATTAATATAATACATTTTAAGGAATAGAATAACAAGAAAATACAACAAAACATGAAAAATACTAGGGTAAATTACCATGGAATTTATTGAAATTTACCTTATTTAAAATTCATTTATTTTTGTTATAATTTATTTATTTATGGTATTTATTAAACGACTTGTATTTTAATGTACCCTTGCCCGCGATTACCTTATCCGTAATTTACCTCCCATTAATAATAGATAATTAACAGTTTACTGCATCTTGTATATTGAAATTGTGACGAACCTCTATGTCGTTATTTACCAATTAATTTCTCTTTAGCACTTATGAGTCTACACTACATAACTGTTTGTTGTTGGTTTCCGGTTCGTTTGGAGACGAAAATTAGTACATTCTGCATTTATAACAACAGAGTGATAATGATGATAATAGGACTATAATGTTTAAATATTTGACGCTAGTTTTTAGGTCGAGGAGACCTGCAAATAAACAAAACGGTAACACATTGCTGATAAAGCTGATGTGTCGTAAATTGTACATGACAAACCTACCTGTATAATGCAAATATTTGTATTCGGTTATTTATTATTTGTATTGTATGCATGCATGAAACATTAGTCATTATAATTTACAATCCATCTCCAATCAAGGATAGATATGGTATGACAGGATTTCTTAGTAATGTCGTTACAATAATATACATATATTATATTCAAAACTTCTCATACATAATAAAGAGAGACTGGCTCATGTTTTAATATTAATTATCGGGTTGTGCAAAAAGTTCGTTCGGTTTTTTCATAAGTATTTATTATTAACATTATAGTTATTACAAGATATTTTAATCAATAATTTTGTTCGCAGTAAATGTCCGAATTTATTGTTTCGTTCCACGAGAGTAGCTCCAAATGATTCCTTTGAAATCCCACCAGACGGACAACAAAACTTTCCTGGGGTGAAGACCTGCCTTTGAAGTGGATTGAGAAGGTTCACCAGACTTTCCCCACGATCTTTTTCGGCTGACGTTGTCATAAATGATCCACTTTTCATCTCCAGCAACCATATTTTTCAAAAAGGGATCGCTATGTTGATGAATCCTTAACATATCGCAGATGTTAATGCGATCCATTAAATTGGATTCGCTGAGTTCGTGAGAAACCGAAACATCGAGTCTACTGACAAACCCAAATTGTTTAAGGTGATTCTGTACACTAGATTTTGACGTCCCGATTTTTTCTGCAAGCTCACGTATGGTTTGCCGAGGATTTGCCTCAACTAATGCTCGTAAATGCTCGGGAACGACTTCTTTATGTCACCTTAGGGCGTCCGTGAGGGAGAAATCGCCAGATCGAAATCTCTTGAACCACTTTTGACACGTAACATTTTTGCGGTACACAGAACACAAGTTTCAGCGGCTGTTTTAGCTCTAAAATACTCGGTTTCACTCGTTTTCAATTAAGCTCACACACAACAATAATAAAACACTTTCACGAGTATAACGGCAATAAACAACAATTAAATATCAGGATTAAATAGGGAGGAAAACCTCAAGGTTAATGACTTAAGTGGTTAACTCTGTTGGACATCCCAATACTTACAGTATTATTTAATATCTGCATCGAAGTGATGCAGCTAAAGGCCGAAGTGAATATTAACTAAATTTATCAAGCCCTTGTACTATTAACTAACCAACTAAACTAATTTTTAACTAAAGTTTAGCAAACTATTGAACCAACTTCAGTAATTCTATATTCATATGTTTTAGATAGATCAATATCTGACAGACGTTTCAATAGTATTGAAAAGGTAAATTAAACTGTCGAAAATTGTTCAATGCACACGATTGCCGCATTCTCATGTTATCATATGTTGCAAACGCATTTTAGAACATATATATCGTTATAGTTGAGTATACCTAAATATTCTTTTTTCTAGATGGTGAAAGTTAGCCACAGAAATTCTAAGAATCATATTTCTTAAATAGGGGAACACAATGTAGTCTATAATAGTGAAATAAGGGGACCTCAGAGGAGACTTAACTTACGTATGCATACTTTGTCACACTTTGTCACAAAAAAAAAGCTCAAGTCAGTCAAAAAAAATAACTGGTTTTGGCTATCGATCAGAGATCGATAAGAGTAGAATATGAGCATATTGTTAATGGTTGCCATGCATATTGCTGACTTTGTGAACTAGCATCTCACCAGAAACATAAATGCGAGGAGGGGGCCAAGTTCGGTACAAAAGGGGTTCGGGGTTGTCGGCTTCGCCGATAAAAGAGTTGAGATCTAAATGGGTGCCAAGTTCCACTTGCAACAGGAACTTACAACAGGAACTTATAATAAGAATGTGCTTGTACGGTCTTCAATTGAATTAAAAGATAATTTGTTACGTTCTTTGATATTGAATTTATAACTTGGCAAGTTTTATATCCAACTAAAATAGTTTATAGTATAAAATAGAACAACTAGCAACGTTAAATTTTAATCTTGAATTAAATATCACGTTAAACTTAGTTTATTGAATATTAAAACTTGCCAAGTTATAAACTCAACATCAAACTCATATCAGTGAGTGATAGAAATAGTACAGTTTAGACCTTAGAACTATTTTAGAACTATAATAATTTATTCATAAAATTTGGGATTCTAGGTATTCAAGGGCCTTATTATATATGCAAATATTGCAAGTGTGTAGGTCTAATAGTTTTTGATAATGACCGACCGAAGTTTCGGTTTCGGTTTCGGCCAGTTTTGGCCAAATATTCTGGTTCGGCCGCAGTTTCGTTTAAGTTAAAAATTGGCCGAAACTTCGGCTAAACCGAAACTAGCGTTCATGTCGGGTCATGTTCCGCACTTCTCTCTGTATATAGTTGTTTTTTTTTTTAGTTTTTATTTTGTTTGTTAATTGTTTCGTTTTGTACAAAGGCGCGAAATGCAAGATCTCATTAATTTAATTTGTAAAATTAAGAAAATATCAATATTATTTTAAGAAAATAGCATACATTATAAAAGAACCTGGTAGTAACGAATACTTCTTGAAAAGATTATTTATTTATAAGTTGCAGTTTTATGGGATTTTCTCTAAATAATTTTATAACTACATTGCATTCCAAAAATAAAGTGATTTGCTAATAAATTGAAGTCTTTTAAGTTTTATTTAATCCCATCGAATAATCTGTTACAATGCCATGAACAGCACTAGATTTCAAGATATAATGAAAACTTAACTGAATTTTAACTTAAGTACATTAATTTCGGTTACGGTTATGGTTTCGGCCGAAACTGGAGGAGGAGCCGAATAGTCTGTTACGGTTTCGGTTTCGGCGGAAAATCGTGTTTCGGTCGGACACTATCTTTTGTGTTATGTGGGGAGGGGGGTGGGGGTCGAAAGTAGCTCAAAATGGTTCGTGTAATATTACACACTGCCGGTGCGTCACCCTTCTATTTTCCCAACTTGGCTGATACACTGAAGTGTGTAATTTGATTATAAAATATGCTAAAGTTTAGTAGTGATGAATTAAGAACTAATAGACTTCTCTGTTGACTGCATTATGTTATACGCTCATTTATTTTCGGCTAAATTCTATAAATAAGAAATAATTACACACTATTTACTTAGAGATAATTATTATTCCTGAAGACGTTACCTTTGGAAGATTTAATCAACAACGGTCAGCCAAATCGTAAGAAAAAAATAACAAAATTTTAAATTGACTTCCCTAATTATTAAATCTGATACTGTATTAGTTTCAGCAATTTTGATTTCTGGATTGCCTATTAAAATATTTTTTTGTATTTACTAATATTATATACCCCTCACAAAAGGTGCGCCTCTGTTTAAAATTTCTATAAATAAATCTATATCGCTGGACCTCAACATATTAGAGCCATCTAGGCTTACCAATCAAACATAATGCACAGAGAATCTTAGGTCCAATGGTTGAAAATATGGCGTTCTTTGGTCATATGAGAGGACGTAGCAAGCGATCCGGTTCTGTATCATATTTCTTTTGGCTTAAATTCGGCACCATTTGAGACAGTAACAATGACACACGAAAACTGAATGTAATTTATTAAACATTGCTGATATTAACTGCCTTGTTTTCATGCATGCAGCATGAAAACAAGGCAAGAATTATGTTTATGCTATCATCGGGCTAAACTGTTAAACATAATATTTTTAACACGAAAACACGTTTAACATATTTCTTATCACATTCTGTTTAAATATACTCTTATATTATGCTCCACCTCTTTCCTAAATGTTATTTTATTTATGGTTAAAAAAATAATTAAATTTGTAGTGACCGATCGTGGACTAGTCATAGTAACATTGACGTAAAATTTAGAATTTTTATTTTTGAGCAGGAGATTGACGCAGAGAATGAAAATATTCTGAATTGTCTCCTGTATTATTTGTTTGTTCTAATTTTTTAGAACAAACGAATAGTAGTTTTACTTTTAATAGAATTTTCTATATATCCTGCGGCAATTTACGTAGACTTCCTACCCCCGTATGGTTTTGGGGTTGTTATATCACCATCTGTATACACCAATAATGTTGCCGAGATGCCGAGATCCTTCTGAATGGCCAAATGGTTCGTTCGTCTATCCTGAGATGCAAATATGTCATTGTCATAGCCAAGTGTCATGAGGCGCCTGAATGATATGTTAAATTTTGACAAATTCGCACGTAATGAGAATTATCAGTAAATATCCAAAGGCATCTGGATATTAACGAAGCAGATTTATCTTCTATATTTACTAAACGGCTGTTTTCGTGTGTGTGTGTCACGAAATTTTTAGGTCGATGATTAGGTTAGGTTGAATTTTGGCATTTTGACAAAATCTATACAGTAAATCGACCCTTGCGAATAACGTGGTAACTTTTGTTCTTTGATCCGAGGCCTCTAGAGACATGTTGCGGAGGTGCCTTCGATATGAGTAAGGGGGCGGCGCAATATTATTGCGATTTGCTTACTCGTTACTTATTAACACGGAAGAACATTCACACCAGGATAGGATCATAATATTTAATTAAAAAGCTCGATAATACAAGTATTATTTCAAATATGATAGTTAGGAATTTGGTTGCATTATCACGAATATATAAATATTCGTGATAATGCGGTCACGAATACATAAATATTTTCTAAACTTGCAGTAGCACATACATATAATATACACCAATATTTCATTAGTGTAATAAAGTAATTAACTTTGTATATTAAAAAGAAAAATATAATAAAGTGTATTATTACATATCAAAGGGTTTTTTTTTCCTTCATTGTATAATATGGATGGTAAAAGTGTAAAATTGAAATAAAGCTTACACCAAACGGCGGTGAAGTTTACATCAGACTTAATTATTGATATGAAAATTCATACCAGCTAATTGTAAAATTTGATCAAGACCTTGTGGTGTTCATTCCAAGCCAAACTGGGATGTCTCTGTTGTACCCCGTTTTATGTCTCTAAATATACCCCATTTTATGTATCTAAATGCATTCCGTTTTATGTTAAATTGGTGTCATATTTTACCCAACAACAGAACAACAGATTCTACTTTTGCTAATCCTATCTTAGAAAGTGAACATAGTTTCCCAGATATTAATAATATGAAAATTCTACACTATGCCAGCAAAGGTTTAAAGCTTACTTGGTTAGAAGCAATAGAAATCTATAAATACATACAATCATAGTGATAATTTTAACTTGTTAGATGATCAAGTAGATATACTATATTCTCCTCTTTTTATTGTTACCAAAATTAATTAACCCCCTGTATAATAGTTTTTAATAATATGCCTGGAAATTTCCACAATTTGATGGTCGGGATTGCACCATTTATAAAACACGTTTTCCTGTAAACCTTAATTACCTGTTTATTATCATGACCCTTCTTTGAATTTTTATATTTTATTCTTAGTTGAATCATCGTTTTGAAAATGACATAAAAAGTGTCGAAACTGCAGTCACGATTTTGTGTAAAAATAGTGGTATAAAACTTAGTAGTTGTTTTACTCAATTATGAACTGTCACAGAGTAACGGCTTCCTCGATCAATTTTTTGTCATATTTTACCCCATATTTCAGACATGGTATCAGAGTAAATTACTTACCTTATTCAAAATAAATCTGATGCCTCTTAAAAAAAAATCTATAGCTCTTTTTCGGTACATATTTTAAATTTATTTGGTTTGTACCTGTCATTTGGTCTTATAAGGAAAACAAGTAATTTTGGAAAACATGAGATGTTAACATTTCCCGTAATTACCAATGTTGCTTTTAATATAGAGTAGTTTGACATTATCATCGACATTGTTATTGACAAGACTTATTTTAAAACCGTATATTTTTACTTGGCAATTGCAACAGTTACAACAAAATACCACTTTGATGTTTGTCTATTTTGATATCTAGAAAAGCATCAAAATACATAGTTACAGTCAACGACTGACTAATAGTTAATATTGATCGAGGAAGCCGTTATTCTGTGGTAGTTCATAATTGCAACGGAATTAAGTGAAACAATACTAAGTTTTATGCCACTATTTATGTATTTACACAAAAATCGTGACTGCAGTTTCGACACTTTTATGTCATTCTCAAACGCCTCAGATTCTTAGTTGAACCATCGTTTTGAAAATGACATAAAAGTGTCGAAACTACAGTCACGATTTCTATGTGAATATAGTGGTATAAAACTTAGTAGTTGTTTTACTCAATTCCATTGGAATAGTTAATATATGTAGTTAATAGTTAACAATTATTTTGACTGACTCAAAATAATAAAAAATAGTTATGTGATAGTTGTTGATAATGCCATTTTAGATAATTTAAAAAATTTATGTATACGTTTAATTTTTTTTAATTATTGATGTACAAAAAGCATTCACTGATACATTTTGCAATTTTTGTAGGTTCGTGCTAAATATAATCACTTTATGCACTTGTATTACTACTACATATATAACTATTTTCGCACTTTTAGTAATTTTCCTAATACTTCGTTGAGAACATGATATGGTAACATCCGTACCTAATACACTTGCTTGTGATTGTATTACATTTATTTACCTGATAATACGCGGCATCCTGGACCGTCGACTTTATGAGGGTGGTTACTATATAGTTACTATTATAAGGGATGGATCCTCCAGCGACAGCTGTAGCCATCCGTCTACCGCCCAGGCGCCCGGGCCCCGGGCCCTATTCAGAATATTGTAAAGCTGTCCCAGAATCGGTCTTTCATCTACTCGTATCCCGAAAAAGACGGAAATAATCGTCTTTCAAACTAACAGACGAAACAGTCACAGTTGGTACCAATCGTACCAGTCCGATTTCACTTACCGTCAATCTGTGCTTGCCAGTGGCGTGGACGAATTTTTTTGGGCATTTGTTGTCGGTAGCTTTCAGTATTAACGGTTTGGCCATGTCTTAGTAGCTCATAATAGATCACACTCTTCTGATCCCACCAAATACAGAGCATTGTTTTCCGTCCACAGCGATTTGGCCTTGCAGTCGATGTCGATGGTTCGCCTGGAGTTACCCATGATCTTTTACGCTTAGGATTCTCGAAATATATCCACTTTTCATCGCCAGTCATAATTCGATGGAGAAATAACTTTCCTTTCTACCTGGCGAGCAGCATTCCGCAAGTGGTTTTTTGGTTTTCCGATTTTCGTTCATTCAGTTCATGTGGAACTCATTTTCCCATCTTCTGGATCTTTCCCATGGCTTTCAATATATGGAGGCGGTTTTTTTTGTCACATTTAATTAATCCGCAAGTTCTTGTTGCGTTTCAGCATCATTCTCATCCAACAATGCTTGCAATTCGCTATCTTCAAACTTTTTTGGTGGTCTTCCACGTTCTTCGTTTCTCACGTTAACATTGCTACTTTTGAATTTTTTAAACAACCTAAAGCACTGTGATTTACCAAAAGCATGCTCACTATAGACTTCGACAAGCATTCGATGTGATTCTGCAGCAGTTTTCTTCAAATGGTAACAGAAAATCAATTCTGTCCGCAAATCGTAGTTTCCAGTCACAAAATTCGACATATTCAACGCTTTTAAAAACGATATTGTTGTATGAAAATTGTATTGTTGTGAAATAAAAACCTTTATCAGATGTCGAAACAAGAAAATGGCGCCAATGACGCGGAATGACGGTAACTACATTAGCAGCTAAGCCATGTATGGGCAAATGTCGGTTTCATATTTACATTCCTGGTAGTTTTCTCTAAAATTCTATTCTGATTTCAAAACCGTATATGAGAGTATTTCAAGGATATTGTATGATATCTTTGAAAGTAAAAATAAAATCCATTTGTGATTTTAAATAATAAGTTTTTTATTTTATTTGCAGAACGAGTTAATAAAATGATATGTTAATCAAAAAATAAAATTTTATCTTTGCCAAATCTTATTGAAACAAATTTTAACTACAAGCTCGTTAAGAATAGTAACGAGTCTCAAAACTACGAAACCGGGCCGCCAACGAGGTGCGCAGTAAATAGCCTGGTCTTTACTCAGTCGCATTGAGACCTTTGCAGAATGATGTATATGCAATGTGAATGTAAACATTTAAAGTGCACAATTTTCCCTCCGAATGCTGCCACACTCGTTCTTTTACGCATACCTAAAGAATCTCACACTCTTTCCTATTCTTGATAAGCTGTACAGATTTGTACTCGGCAAATTAGGTAAGAACAATTGCCGTAATAAATTCAACAAACTGTTTGTTTTCAGTGTAAACATTTGGCGTCAAAAATACGCCCCTAAGAACGATATCTATCCCCATGGGATCCCCGACAATTCGGCGCCTATGCCATGACGCTCGCAGATCGTGGTAGAACTCCCACTAGAACGATATCGGCGTGCCTCTCTCTACCAGCGCTGAAAGGGTTCTCAGGTTCTTCGTTCTTCAAACGTCGTACGTTCTACGTTGTAAGTAGTAGTGGTTTAGCCGGAAGGCAGCGGGCAAGAGACTCAAGAGAGTGCATATGTTTAGGTAACTCGTAACTCATAAAGTAAAAGAAACTATACATCATCTCGAAGCTACGACAGTGCTCCGAATCAGTGCGAAATTGGGCAAACGATCTGCGGTTTTTTAAATGGTTAGGTGATAATTCGAATTGTGAGGTGATTACTGTTACGATGGATGAGCGACTCGAGAGTGTGATACCCTGGATGAATGGTAGGTAAACGCTATAAGTGACACAACTATTTGTGCGTCTTGTTAATACCGAGTGTTTACCAGTACTTGGCATGTTTTCAGTAGTATTTCCATAGTAATTTATATGTATTTTACTTGTTTCGTATTTCCTGAGATTTGGATACTTAAATTTAAATAAAAAAAAAATATGTTTCACCACACACTCATCAGAGAAATCATTTAAATTCAACATCATTTACATAAATGCAATTACATTCTTGCATTCCACTGCAAATT
The DNA here is from genome assembly GCA_037954035.1 of Rosalia funebris. Lineage (NCBI taxonomy): Eukaryota > Metazoa > Arthropoda > Insecta > Coleoptera > Cerambycidae > Rosalia > Rosalia funebris. Next base: position 15,600,221 of record JAZFAV010000039.1, on the reverse strand, counting down.
AGCACAGCTTTTTACAATCTAGTTTGTGGTAATAGCATATTACTATGATGTAGATATTTTCATTATGATACAGATGTATCAATTACAGCAAGGCCTCCAAATAAAACCCACAAAATAAAATAATTAAGTTCTACTTAGCAAATAAACGATTTTTTCTCTGATGATGGTGTGTGATGAAACATCAGACCAAAATCGTTTATTTGCTAAATAGAACTTCATTATTTTATTTTGTGGGTTTTATTTGAGGGCTTTGGTGTTATTGATATATCTGTATCATGATGAAAATATCTACATCATAGCAATATGCTATTACCACAAACTAGATTGTAAAAAACTGTGCTAATTTACAGTGGAATGCAAGAGTGTAATTGCATTTAAATGATGTGAAACAGATATCAATCGAGACCAAACGCTTTTAAATAAGAATAAGCCCTTACTTAGTACACGACAGTTTTTATCTTAATCTAATGTACAATCAAATGTCTGTTTGCGGTACTTTCTTTTTTCTTAAGTATCGTCATTTAAAGAAAAAAAAAACAAAAGCTTCCGAATATAAACAAGAAATATCTACAAACCAAAAGTAAGGACAAGAGGGTAAATAAATGGTGGTTTAAAAAATAGAGTAAACATGCACCCGATCATTACAAATTTTTATATAAAATAGAAATAAAGTATTTTAAATATTGTTATGAACTGCATCAATAAATAATTGCTGTGTTTCTTCTTTAATTAATTCTTGTTTAAACATTAATTTTGTTACTCTTCCGTATGAGATTTGAGGGGTTAATGTAGAAGATTTCTTCTACCTATAATAAGAATTATAGCGAAAGTCATAAAGATCTATCGGAGATCATCCAAATCACGGTCGTATTTAATCTACGCCAATTGAGGAGTATATTCCAATTTTTATAAGAACAAAATCTTTTGTTTATCCTTTATACAAGATCAGTCTTAAATATGGTAGATAAGTATGTCGACAAAAATAATTTTATTAACAACAATTTTAGTTTAAAGGACTAATTTTACAACTCTTCTCTAATGTCCATTTTAGAAAATCATTGTTTCCATCGTCTTTTGAAATATCAGTTAATATTTTTATTTTAATTTAATTCTATCTGATATAAATATAGACCCTTTTGTCATACTGTGTGTTATTATATTTTAAGTATTATATTCAAGTAAGTCGTCAGTTTTTAAATCATCAAAAGAAAATCCTTTTACTGGCAATTTTTTTTTAAGAAATTTCTAAGGGGTAGATAAATTCTTGACGAATTTAAATTTATGTTAAAAATGTACCCAAATCACTAACAAATTTTCATAAAACGGAAATATATAGGTATTTTTCGATTACTTGACCACAGGTATTACATATGTTGATTTTGTTGTATTTCCAGGGATTTTGATCAATTAAATGAAAATAAAAAAGTTTTTATTCTAACGTTTCGATTTTAATCACCATCAACAAAGAGAAACTGGTGGATTTGCTAAAATATAAAAATAAAAAAATGAAGTTTCATATAGCCAATAAATTAATCTCAAAAAATACATGAATAGTAAAATATAAGAAGGAAATTAAGAAAATAGCCAGAGCTGATAGACAATTCTGTAAAAATTGTAAATTTTCGGTGACAATTTGACAACGTTTTTCAAATTAATTAGGATTCCAGAGTTCTATTACCTACAATTGTTATCTAAATCTTGACTTTGTGGAATATTTCTTCTACAAATTATGACAAATTATTATAAGTAGATCTATGGAAATTCGCGATCATATTCACTCTACTCCAATTGAAGAACAAATTGAATTCCTTATAAGAATGAAATTTCTCAAATGTCCTCTATACAATATTGTTCTTAAGGGGGTCACTAGATATTTTGGGTAAAAATATGCATGTTTAAAATAATTTTTTGAAAATTGCAAAAAGTGCTCGTTTTGGGTCAAAAAAATGCTTCTTCTTTATATTTTATTCTACAAGTAAAGACCTTTATGTATCTTTTATCGTTGGTTTTATGAAAATCTGGATATTGTTTTAAATTGCGAAAAGTACTCATCCACAATCAAGTAAAATGGCTTAGGAGAGTGAGTAGCGGAAAATGGTATTTTTTTGAATAATCGCGTCTCCTGAAAGTCATGTTTTTTCACATTAATGTTCCTTTTTCTCAGAGTATATTCAAGCGATCGTCATGATTGTTTTTTAAAGATGTAGAATGAAATAAAGAACAAACTGATTGATGTTTTTTTCTAAAGCTTTCTGTTCGTATAAAAAGAGTGACCGACAAAGTTCCGCTTTTGGCAAACGATTAAAACATTTCCGTCTGGGTAGCAGTTAAAATTATTCATTCAAAATGATACTATAGTCAATTAGGTGTGTACAAAATTTGAGTTGGATTGGTAAAGGGATTTCAGAGAAAAAGGAACTTATGTGATGACAGTTTTCCCATATGGATAAAGACATGTAGTGACCCCCTTAAATGTGGAAAATATTTCCATACAAATATGTACAATTATTAATTGTAAGATCATCATCATCATGAAGGTCATCAGTCCTAAGACTGATTGGACGCTAACCTCCAGCTTCTCCTATCTTGTGCTAACCTACGCATTTCGCTAATTGTGCTACAACCTACATCCCTTACTATTTGTGAGCAGTAGTCTAATCTAGGCCTACCTCTGCCTTTCTTCACTCCTATTTCTGCCTCCAAAATATCGCGGATTATTCCCCCTCTTCTCTTCTTTATGTTTTTCCACATACTTCTTTTCTCGCCGACTTTCTCTAATACTTCTTCGTTTCTAACCCTATCAGTCCACGGTATTTTCATCATTCTTCGGTAACACCACATCTCAAAAGCTTCTAATTTCTTCCTACTTGCTTCCCCTACCGTCCAGGTTTCGCAACCGTATAGCGCCGTGCTCCATATATACGTTTTCAAAAATCTCTTCCTTGTTTCTAAGTTTATTACCCCCGAGCATAAAAGTGCTTTCTTTTTGTTAAAAGCTACTCGACCCTGCGCTATTCTTTGTCTTATATCTTTATCGCTTCTTCCATCCCAATTTATTTTACTTTCTAAATAAGTGAAGTCTTTAACTTCCTCCAATCTTTCATTATTAATTTGTACTTTCGTTTTTGCTCTGCTCTCGCGCCCTCTGCACACTAACACTTTAGTTTTGTTTTTATTCACCCTCATTCCGTATTTTTAGTTTCTGTCCCTGTACTTTAATCCCGAAATCCACTCTATCTTTTACCACATTAATCGCCTCTTCGATGTACAGATTAAAAATTAGTGGTGATAGCGTACATCCTTGTCTTACTCCATTCCTGATACCTACTTCTCTTCTTTCCCCTTCTACTTCTATAACAGCAGTTTGCTCTTTGTATAGATTGTGTACTACTCTCCTATCTCTATACTTCATTCCCGCGCTCTTTAGTATCTCGAACATTTTTTTCCCATCTTACATTATCAAAAGCTTTTTCTAAATCTACAAATCCTATATAAGCGTTCTTTCCTTTTTCTATTGTTTTCTCTAACATTACTCTTAACGCCAGAATAGCTTCGCGAGTTCCGCTATTTCGCCTAAACCCGAATTGGTCTTCTCCTAGTATTTCCTCCGCTCTATTTTCCATCCTCTTCTGCACTATTCTGGTTAAGATTTTTGACGTGTGGGAAGTTAAGCTAATCGTTCTAAAGTTCTCGCATTTGTCGGCTCCTCTCTTTTTCGGTATAGTAACGATAATGTTACTCTTATAATTCTCCGGCATCTCTCCCGTTTCGTATATGTATTTTACCAGTTCAAACATCCTATTTACTACTTTCTGTCCCGCACATTTCAAAATTTCCGCCTGTATTTTATCTACACCCGGCGCTTTATTGTTCTTTAGCCCCCTTAGTGCTATTTTAAATTCCTCCCTCGATATAGGTTTTCCTACATCTTCCCTATCGATACTAGATTCCTCCTCTAATATCTCTCCTAATTCCTGACCCTCGTATAAACTTCCTAAGTACTGCTTCCATCTATCCGCTTTCTCCTTTCTTCCGATCAGTATGTCCCCCGATTGACTTCTAACGTTTCTACTTATTGGTCCTATATCCCTGAAGTTCCTCTTAATTATTTTGTAAGCCTCATCGGTCTTACCTACTTGGAGCTTATTTTCTACTTCTTTGCATTTATCTCCTATCCATTGTTCTTTCGCTTTTCTACACTTTCTAATGATTTCCCACTTTATTGACTTATAAGTTTTCAGTTCTTCCTCGTCTCGTCTGTTTTTGTAGCCTCGTCTCTTTTGTATTAAGTTTAAGATTTCGTCCGTTATCCAGGGCTTCCTAGCTTCCCTTCTCTCGTGTCCATTATGAATCATAAGAGTTATTCTAGAATCCAGGGAAGATTTTGGCAAAATTGAGGAATAATGTTAGTGACAGAAAATTAACGTAACAATTTTTTTGTAATATACGGTTTGTCTACCGGGCTGCACGAAATGCATGGCAAAAATTGCTTTAAACATCTCTTTAGTAATTGATTCTTACAAATGTTATATGAAAATTGAAATGTTATATGAATATGAACAAATACATGAGATTTTTTTAATTTTATGCTAAAAAATTCTCAATTTTGTATTCTGAAATTATTATTCTAACTATTTGTAACTTATTTACTAAAAAAATTGCTGTTATTGATCATTCATGTGAAGGTAAATGATTTCTAAAATAAATGAAAACGTTTGTTGCACGCGAAACTGTCATATGCAATATCTATTGTACTATTTTCACCAATAAAACGTTTATGGGTACCTAGGGAAACGTGCTAGTTGCAAAAATATTTTTTTTATAGATAAGCGTTAACTAAAAATTCAATGAAAACATGGATTAAAAATAATTTCCTTTAAGATTTCGCTTTATATATTAAAATAGTATTTAAATTATATTTCAATATTTTCTTAAATTGTAACAATATACTTAATTAACAATAAATAAACAGTAATTATTTATCAGGCCTATTTCGGAAGTCGTTTACATTTGTCATTGAGTGATACGATAAATTTTCTGAACTTATAATTCGTTGCACGAATCGAGAGCAATTGATAAACACTGATGCATGTGTATTTATAGTTTATTTCATCGCTATTTGCCAAATAAAAAATCTCAAAAACTTCCGGTGCCTTGTTTTTATGGGTAGGCTCAGGTAGACTGTTCCGATTATCGGCAAAATAAGAGAGTTTTTTATTTGGCAAATAGCGATGAAATGAATAGTACATACTTAGTTCCCCGAATGTAGAAACACGAATTTATATAGCATTTGTAGTAATAACAGCACTAAGAATCATGTGTTTTTCAATAGAGAAGATTGCAAATTTCCTGACAAGAACCGAGATAATAGTAACAGTGGCGTCGGCGTCGTTTAAGGCGGTACTTAATTAAACATAGAAACGGAAACTCTTCGACAATTTATATCCAACTCATTAACGGTTTTGGTGATAGTTATTTATTTATTTATTTTAACACAATAAGCGGTAAATTGGAAGAGAAGTATCAATAGAGTGGCCTGATAGATCAGAGAACTTAACCTCTCTTGTTTAGTTGTTATTGTTTAATGTACTTGAAAAGCAAGAATTTAATAATAAAAGCTGGTCCAACCAAAACGCACGATGTTAATTGTAAATAAAACAAAAAGTTTTCAGAGAATTATCTTAATATTTTTTATTATGATAGAAGGATCTATGATAATTATGTGTGAAACAAAATATCGGCCAAATGCTCGCCACGGCTTCGGTGGCATGCCTCTATCCGATGGTCCATATTTTCAATGACTCTGAGACATAATTGTGGTTCAATGTCGTTAATTTGCCGAATTATCTCATCCTTTAGCTCTTGAATTATTCTTGGCTTATTGACGTACACTTTTTCTTTTAAATATCCCCAAAGAAAGAAGTCTAACGGTGTCAAATCACATGATCGTGGCGGCCAATTAACATCGCCACGACGTGAGATAACACGGCCATTGAATTTCTCGCGCAAAATTGCCATTGTTTGTTGGCTGTGTGGCAAGTGGCACCATCCTGTTGGAACCACATATCGTCCAGGTTCATATCCTCAATTTCTGGCCACAAGAAGTCCGTTATCATCTGGCGATGGCGAACACCAATCACGGTAACTGCTTGGCCGACCTCATTTTCGAAGAAATACGGCCCGATGACGCCGCCAGCCCATAAACCGCACCAAACAGTCACTCTTTGTGGATGCATCGGCTTTTCAACAATCACTCGTAGATTCTCATTTACCCAAATGCGGCAATTCTGCTTGTTAACGAATCCACTGAGGTGAAAGTGTGCCTCGTCGCTGAAGATGATTTTCTTTGTAAAGTCACCATTCACTTCTGTCTGTTCAACCAACCATTCGGCGTATTGATGACGCTTGAAATGGTCAGTAGGCTTCAGCTCTTGAGTCAATTGAACCTTGTAAGCGTGTAAATTCAAATCTTTATTTCAAAATTCGAATCAGTGATGCTCGTAAGATGTTCAATTGTTGGGCACGACGACGAGTCGAGCTTGACGGTTCTTCTGCTACACTATCGCGAACAACAGCAGTGTTTTCCGCAGAACGAACTGGGCGAGCATGCACAGGTGCTTTCACATTTCCTACAGACCCGGCTTGCTGAAATTTGCGCACAATTCTCCCGATTGTGGACACATTTGGTCGATTATGCTGACCAAAAAAGTCACGAAGTGCACGAAATGCATTTTTATTTGAACGCCCATTTTCGTAGAAGGCTTCAACAATCTTAACGCGCTGCTCAATTGTGTACCTCTTCTTGGTTGAATTTGTCAAACACTGAACCAAAGAAATGTCAAATTAAGTTGGGCAAAAAACTTGACGTTAAGGTGTGACTCACAATTAATATCGTGCATTATGGTTGGACCACCCTTTATATCACAAAACTCAAGAATATTTTTCACACTTCTCTTGAACATTTAGGGATACGGTGGTGATTTAAGATAGTTATCCAGTGGTTTATTCCTCATCTACAGTATATGTTCCTAGGAGATGACTGCAATAATATCATTCGTACCCGAGATGGCAGACTGAACGTAGTATTGGGGGTGTCATTGTATGCACCAAGTCATAACAGGGTATGTCTGGCACCCCTCTCTAAGTATGCCAGGTATGTAAATATGAAACAGGAATTTTCTATATAGAAAATACACGTTTATTGTATGAAAATGATAAAAACTATTTTATTCGAAGTATTGCCCATTGCCAGCTATACATTTTTTCCATCTCTCTGACAATTTATGGATTCCATGCCAAAAAAATTCTTGCTCTTTTGAGGCAAACCAGTCATCGAGCCATTTTCGTACATTTTCGCAAGAAGTGAAGCCCTGCTCAGCAAGTGCGTGTCCAATCGATGCAAATAAGTAGTAGTCGAACGGAGCCAAGTCTGGTGAATAAGCCGCATACTTAAGCAATACCCAACTAAACGCTTCAATCGTTTCGTTGACCGGTATGTGTGTGATGGCGCATTATCATGAAGCAAAATCACGTTGTGTTGCCTTTTTTTGATATTCTGGTCTTTTTTCACGCAAAACTTGATTCAAATCGATCATTTATTGTCGATAATGTTCAGTATTAACGGTTTGGCCAGATTTTAGCAGCTCATAATAGATCACATCCTTCTGATCCCACCAAATACAGATCCATAGCGCTTTGCCTTGCAGTCGATGTCGATGGTTCCTTTGGAGTTAGCCATGAACTTTTTCGCTTAAGATTCTCGAAATATATCCACTTTTCATCGCCAGTCACAATTCTATAGAAAAATGACTTTCTTTTGTACCTGACGAGCAGCATTTCGCAAATGGTTTTTCGGTTTTGCTGCTGCCTTTCATTCACATCATGTGGAACCCATTTTCCCATCTTCTGGATCTTTCCCATGGCTTTCAATATATGGAGACGGTTTTTTTTGTCACATTTTATTGATCCGCGAGGTCTTGTTAGGTTTGAGCGTCATTCTCATCCAATAATGCTTGCAATTCGCTATCTTCAAACGTTTTCGGTGGTTTTCCACGTTCTTCATTTCTCTGGTCAAAATTGCCACTTTTGAATTTTTTAAACCACTCAAAGCACTGAGATTTACCAAGAGCATGCTCACCGTAGGCGTTGACAAGCATTCGATGCAATTCTGCAGCAGTTTTCTTTAAATGGTAACAGATAATCAATGCTGTCCGCAAATCGTAGTTTCCAGGCACAAACTTCGACATGTTCAACGCTATTAAAAACGATGTTGTTGTATGAAACTTGTATTATTGTGAGATAAAAACCTTTATTAGATGTCAAAACAAGGACATGGCGCCAATGGCGCGGTATGACGGTAACTACATTAGCAGCTAAGCCATCTGTGGGCAAATTCCGGTTTCATATTTACATACCTAGTAGGTATATCTGTCCTCATCTCTATGTATAACCTTAGCCATTTTTAAATTGTTATGCAACTTAACCTTACATGATATTTAACTTATTATTTGACGCACGTTTTAATGTTTTAATTTACTAACAGAAAATCAGTTCGCACATCAGTTGCAGGTAAAAACTGCCATCTATTTTACTGCTTGCATTATTCTATAATGAATGTGTGATAAAATACCTTCAGCTAGATTTTAGAAATTAAACAATTTCGTTTCGTTAGTTATCATCCATTTAGATAATGGGCTATTTATTTGCAAATTATATCGTTTATATTCCTCTGACGCACTATCGCACTCTCCAAAAGCTATTCCTGTTCGAGTTTACGTATTATGTTTTTAGCTATATCGTCAGTTCGATATATCACCGATGACATTCCAGAAAGATGACCTCTAATTTTCCCATCATATCAACAATATGAATTTCCATTTTCTGATTACAAATTTTACACCTGAAATATATTTAAGGTCATTCTAAAATATATTTCATTCGTCTCATTCAAAGCAGTCGCATAATTTGGCTTTAATTTATGAGAGATAAAGTAATTAATTACTTCTTTGAACTCGGAAGTTCGATATAAAGATAATTTACTGAGTAATTATGCGAATGGTAATTTAGTGAAAGTATGAGTTTATCAAGGACCTAGTTTTTTTTAACAGAATAGACGACGAGTCGGAATTATTTTAGGACAGTAAAAGTAGCTATGTTACTGCAGAACTATCGTCTTCGTTAATTTTCAAAATTTCAATATTTTTGTTCAAAGCAAGAGCCATCTTCAAGCTTTGTCCATATGCTTTTTTCATGTTATTCTACTGTTACTTTTGTAATTTAATTTTCGGTTTTAAAAAATGATAGAGCTTATAGTTACAAAAAAATTAGATATTGAATTTAAATAATAATTAAATATATTATATATATTTAATGAAAGTTAACATTGGTATACAATTGTATACGAAATAAATAAAAAATTAATATACCTACTAGGTTTTTCCGTTTTAACACCACAGTTAAGAAGGAAAACAGTAATGAGTAAAATGTATACAAATTTATCTCCAGAAACTATGAAAATATTTACATAGGGCAAACAAACATGGTAATAAACACGAGGTTTTAGGAACATGTAATTAATTCTAAATATAGTAGAAACCTGAATGTAGCCCAGCATACATGTATACACAACCAGGCATAAAATAATGAAAGTGATGTGATGAAAAACTGATAATGGAGAAAGAATACAAGGTCACTCACGAAATAAGCCGTATAATTTTTTTATTTTGCAGTGTATTAAAAATTTTATAATTCTGGAATTGATAATGGATATTATTACTTATTTCAATAATTATTTTTACTTTTCCGCACTCAATTATACTAGCTACACTAGAAAAGTAATGTAATCGTGTAAAGAAAAATTTAAAAAAATTTTTCTCGTTTATTTTTCGTTTTTCGGCCCAAAAACAAAAAAAAAATGGTTCTTAAAAAATTTTATCTATGTATGTGTCGTCATTGTCATCGTTGTCGTTGTCGTCCGCATTAAAATTTCTTGTTAGCACGATAACTCAACTAAATCGTATCGGATCGATCGGATTTTGACTAATTCCGATCGGGGACGTCTCCCAGACGACACTTATTGATTTTGAGGTGGATGGGACACACCCCCACCCTGTCCATGGGTCATGAGAAAGCACGATGGTGAACTATTTGAGAATTTTTTTTGTTAGCACGATAACTCAACTAAATCGTGTTACATCGATCGGGTTTTGACTGATTCTTATCGGGGACGTCTCCCATATGACAGCTATTGATTTTGAGGTGGATAGAACACACTCTACCATGTTCATGGGTCATGAGAAAGCACAATGGTGGACTATTTGAGAAATTGTTTTTGTTAGCACGATCACTCAATTAAATCGTATCGGATCGATCGAGTTTCGATTGATTCTGATTAGGGACGTCTATCAGACGACATCTATTGATTTTAAGGTGGATAGGACACACCCCACACTGTCCATGGGTCATGAGAAAGCACGATGGTGTACTATTTGAAAAAAATAAAACTGTCGCATAAAACACATTTTCTGCATTTATGTGTTGATTTATTTTTTCTCGGCCATTCAGTTTCGAGACAGAGGTGTTCTACGTGCGGAAAAGTCCGTTTTAAGGTTTTAGAACTGTTTATTTTAAGTGAAATATTCAATATTTGCATTGCTCTTATAATTTAATATTTAGTTTTAATGATTAATTATTGAAAAGTGTATGACAAAATGGATTTTTATGATGTACCGAAATTTGTTAAAAATTTTGTTACAGACTAAATTTTAATCAAATATACGAATATATACAAATTTTCTTGCTGTGCTTATTTCATTCAGTCTCTATTGTATAGGATGTTTCCAGTACAGTTTCTAAGAATCCATAATAACTACTTTTTTATAGAATTAAGGATATCATAAACCGCATGCTTCTATATATTTCAACAGATCTTTCTTTGTCACTACATAGTATAAAGTTGCTTGATGAATTATGTAAATAATATAATGATAATAATATAATGTAAAGGGCCCAATGCTTAATGGTATACTAAAAGCACTTTCAATGATATAATAATTGGTAATTATTTACTTTAACATAAAATTCTTATATTCATAAAATACCTATTTACAAATATTTAGTTATGTTTCCGTATAAATATCTTAAATAAAGTCAATTTAGTTATGTTTCCGTTGTATATAAATATTTTAAATAAATTGAAAATATTGCGGTACACATTAATATACACAAATAGTTTTCCGATATATTTCATATACATACATAGTATCTATAACTTATGGAACCCCTGTATACTGATCCAGGAAGTTGTAACTTCAAGCCTGCTCAGTAATAAAATCACATCAGATCTAATAGAGGACGCTTGGATAACACATAATAGCCGGTTGAACATTGTAAACATTGCAAGGAAATTAAAAATATCTTAATGAATACTACGTTTTATGACGATTTTAATGAAGTATTGTAGCATCTATTTATATTAATATTAGGTATCTACGTAATGTAAAGTGAAAGTTATTTAAGAAGAAAAAGTGGTGTTACTTGCCGAAAGTTGAAAATTCATTTTCTCGAAAACTGAACCCAAATTCTTGTTCAATTTTTAAATTAGTTTTCAATAATTATTATATTTTCATTTACTTTATCGAATAGTTACTGAAAATGATTACTTGAATTTTGACCTGTCCAAGTGATTAAAAAAACATTGATACCAATTTGATCGAGTCTATTACTACTTTTTGGACTCGTTGTTTATACAACGAGTCTTAATACAAAGTATTAATACAAAGTATTAATATCGATATTGACACCCATCATTAATACAAAACATTCTGAATTCCATATGTACTGCAAATTGGAAGGCCTTTAAATAAACTAGTTCCACGAGTAACCGTAGATGTAAGAACATGACAAAAATATACAGTAATCAGACTTATTTTTGTAGATGACTTTACGCACAACAAAAATAATTACAGGAAGAAATCTTACCTTGTACTAATGGTGTCCAGCTCGTTCGGAACTTACCTGCAAAACAAAAATATATATTTTAATTAATTAACAATTATACACCTGTGTGTAGGAACTTCATAGATAATACATAACACTACTATTATAATTTATTGTATTGATTGTTGGCTTCTTTATTCATATATTAATGTTATATCTAATTGAATCGAAGTATTTTTTTATTTACAGTAAATTCTGTCATGACTTTATTAATAAAGAAAATCATATTTATTCACCATGAAATTTTATACCTACAAAAGATATGCATGGATATAATTATTATCCCCAATTTGGAAAAGAAAAAAAATTCCGTGCGTCTGTTAATTTTTTTCCAAAAACTACTTTGTATTTTAATTAAAACTGAAGTACCTAAATACTTAACGTACCTATTTAACTCCTTCCCTAATTCCTGTCGTCTAGACCAGTCTCCATCACAAACAAATCACAAAATATATAAAAAAAAATAGTTTACACGCACCCACTATATACACTTTAAAACACAACTTTCATCGAATTTACCAAATTTAAAAAATCACTGCCGCACTTCAGTCTCATCTTCACCACGTGTCATAATCTTATAACGACTATTCAATAAAATGCCCAATAAATCCAACATTCAGTTTTTTGCGCATATAAAGTAACATGAGATGTTATATTTTTATACCTTATATGAAAAAGGGATGGCGGGAAATCTTAATAGTAATGTTTTTGTTGGTTTGTTCCGATATTGTTTTATTGTTAGTGATGATTTGGGTTAATCGAGTCTCTTTTTTGTATTTCTCTCGAATTGCGGCAAATATCTGCTTGTATTTGTTCGCTACAAAAAATTGTAAAATAAGCGTGTGATACCTTGCTTCTAAATTGTACAACATAATACAGGGTCACTGATATATATGGAAACAATCGACTATTTTGTAAAATAAATGAGTTATCGATAGTTATATACATATAATAGAAAAGTTTAAGGATCTTCTAAACCCTAAATCTATTACAATAATGAAATATTATATCTACAAATTCTCAAGATCTCCCAAAAAGTCATTGCAAAACAAAATCGCATTTTCTTTAATGCAACAGTAATGTACATTACTGGACTAAAATTTGTTCAACTTGCAATTTTCTTTTTAAATATCGGTGCCATTTTGAACTGAGAGGAAGGTGGTATTTGTCGTACCTTGTAAACAACCTGAAGTTGTTGACTAAAATACTTTTCATATATGGAGCAGTTATATAAATATTTATTTTTTATAAAAATTAAAGGTTTATTTAATAAAAAAAAAATAAATAGGAATTCTAATGACATGAAACCATGGATACTATTAGAGTATTGATATAGAAGCATTTGATATAGTACCTATATAATCTTTCAATAGTGTCTTTCAATAGGGACGCTCGCAATTTGTTAGGTTATAGCGGCCACGTTTTCAAAGCAACATCTGTCAAATTTATTGTGAATTGTTCACAAATCACAGTGGAAGGTTATGACGTTCAACAACGTGTGCAAATCTTAAAATTGGTGGCAGTCAATTTATCGTTGTTCACAAGAACTTGGCTCTTCTGCGACTTCAACTTGGCGAATTTTGCGTTGAAACTTGGGCCTGCACCCGTATAAAATCCAACTAACTCAGGTGTAAACGACCATGGGCAACGCCGTGTGTTCGCTGATTGGGCTCTGAAACAGTTTGAAGTTGACTCAAATTACGCCAAAAAATCGTCTTTAGCAACGAGGCTCATTTTTGGATGAATAGATATGTGAGTAAGCAAAATTGTCCGATTTGGGATGAAACCAATCCACACGAGATACACCAACACGAAATGCATCCCGAGAAAGTCACTGTTTGGTGCGGATTTTGGAATAATCGATCCGTACTTCTTCTAAATCGAAACTGGCATTGCCATAATCATTAACGAAGAGCGCTACAGATCCATGATAAGCAACTTCTTGTGGCCTAAACTGAATGATATGGATACCGACGACTTGTAGTTACAGCAGGACGGTGCTACGTGCCATACAGCGCATGCCATGATGACCATTCCGCACGAGCGATTTGAGGGCATGGTTATCTCGCGCAGCGGCGAAGTGAACTGGCCACCGAGATCATGCGATTAATAACACTTTTAGACTTCTCCTATTGGGACTGTCTTGAATCACAGGTCTATGCGAATAAATCACAAACAATTCGTGCCCTCAAAGTCAACATAACGAACGCCATCCAGCAAATTCAGATTTACGCGACAAAGTTATCGAAAATTGGACTTCCCGGCGGACCTTTGAACGACGTTATATTCCATACTTAATGCCATAAAATATTCTTTCAAATAAAAAAAAATTGAGTGGATATCTCACACACAACTTAATAACTTTGATCGAGCGTCCTTATTGAAAGACCGTTTATAACGGAATAACAACAAATACAGTCTTGGGAAATGGTTTATTCTGCAATAGAAAAATGTAAATCTAACAATAGAACTGTTTCCACTTTTCTGATATATCCAGAGTAGCCACAGAGAAATATACCTAGGGGCGTTAAATAAAATTTAATTTAATTCAGTTCATGATACAAAGGAAACAACGAAAAAGGGAAATACGAGAACAGCCAAAGACTTTATTAATTATTTGGGGAAAAGTAGCATTCCCTATTATTGACTAAATCTGGACTAAACTTATATAATGTAAAAGTGAATTACCCTATATGGAAAAATACTTTGATTGATCTCTCAGAACTGGGACTGGTATTGGGTAAAACCCAAACCGCAAAGTGCATAACATTAATTTCAAAACAAAGTGAGAGGTACAAGTAAATGTTTACCAACAGTGTGTAGCGTTTTAAACTATAAACAATTCCTTTCGCATAGCCTGCAATTTATTTATATGTAAGTTGTACAATCGGAATTGGCGGTGCATACATAAATGAAAGTAGCGTACAAGAAATTGTAGGTTATGCTTGCGCTAATTACAACGTTAATCAATTAGTGAAATCAGGATGTTCTTCAAGGATATGCGCCTTCCTATGTCGCCTTCCTTTACTTTTAATTTGTTTATTTAGGTAATTATAGTCGTCAGTGATTTATATACAAGCCCAGGCTCATAATAGTTCGTCCAGGCATAATTTTACAACTGATATATTTAAATAAAAATAATAACACTCTCAAAGCTATTTTATTAAAGAAAAATATTGGTAACAGACCATAAGTATAAACTTTTAACTTAAATACGATGAAATATTATTACTGTGTGTCAGTGATAAGTTTGTTAATAAAACAAACATTAAGATTCGTGGTTGAGAATAGTTCGGCCGTTTATCAAAACTGTGTCACACTACCTTTATTAACAATAACAACTTTAATTCTGGCAGACATTGTTAATACCAGCTTAGCGCGTGATGTCCCAAATTTCTTGCAATTTGGTATGTAGATCATTAACTGAACGGGCTAGATGTTTGCGCAACTGTTTTTTCATTTTATGCCACAATGTTTCTATTGGCGAGAGGTCTGGACCACAGATTACCCACAGAGTCTGGACTGCTAGAGGGCCATTCCATAACAGAGACATTATTTTCTGTAAACCAAGCTTTGACAGTTTTCGTTGTATGACCGCAGCACCATCCTGATGAAAAATGTACTGCGCGTCAGTGCTTTGACATATTAGAATTGACGGAAATGAACTGTTTGTCAAAATTTGTTTATATTTTCCTGCTGTCACAGTATCATCTACAAAATGCAATTTTCCTGCGCCTATACCACTCATACGACCCCCAGATCATAAGAGACACAGGGAACTTCACTTTCCTCAAGATGATCAAACTGAAAGTTTTAATCATGTCCAGATGATGCCAACTTGGTTGGCGAAACGTGCGTCGAATGTAGTGTATAGTGTTTTGTAGAAAACTATGTCAGTGTTTTGTAGATAAAGATAAGGATACAATTAAAATTGTTATGTTTTAATCTGCACAGCTCGGTATATTTTTTGGTTCAAGCTTAATTTATTTAATATAATTTGTTTTGAACTTGTACAAATATACAAGGTGACGCGGAGGAAACGCATGCTTTTCAATTAACCATAACATTTCAAGACAAAAAATATAATTACAACAAAGTAAAGTAACATTAGTGCATATTTTATTCACGACATTTTTAAATTAAGCTCGGGAAATAATGTCAATAAAATGTCACCTTCCTTCCTGGATACAAACCTGAATATTCCTTTCTCGATTTCCGACTTATAAGTTACTGACATAGATCGTATCGATTTAGATGAATACTCCACGGATTTAAATCGGCATTTGTCCTGGATCAGCGTACCGTGTACAGCACTGATGAGAGCTAAGTTCGAAAACAGCTGTCTGTCGTTCGCTTCCCATCCGGAACAGATGTTGAATCCTACCCGTGGCGGGTTTTCTTTTCTGAAACCTTGCTGATCGTGCAGAAACACGAGAAGGGGGTCGAGGATTGCTGTTAGGTATAATTCAATGCCTGCCGGGGCTTTAGCCCGAGGAGTAGTGTTGCTATTCGGGAACTACTTGATAACCGCTTTGCGGGTTGGTGGTTCATTTCTTGATTCCCGACTTATAAGTTACTGAGATCCCTGTTTCAAAAAGTCTGCTCGACGGCAAACACACGATGCTTCACATTTCCAGCCTACTTCGGCTACTGAAACTGCATTGCCTCAGCTATTCAAACATAAAGTGGGGCGTTAATCCTTAGGTAACCCTCGTAATATACTAGCCATTTGAAAAACATACGTTTCCTCTGTACTGTATTTTCCAAGGTATATATCTTACCTCCTCCCTGCAGTTCATAGAGAAAAAATCAATGAGCTCTATTAAAATATATTGTTTTCCGAAATGCTAAGTGTATTTCAAGCAAAGTCGTGTATTTGATAACTGTGAAGGCATTATTCCAAACTAAATAATAGTCAATTGAAAAGAATGAAGTTTAAAAGATTATAAAACATAGTCATGGTGTTTTCCAGATCATTGGTTTAATATTTTTTCTACTCAGTAAAACATTATTAATGGAATGGGTGCCATTAAAAACGTTTTACTAATAAACTGTTGAATTATGGAATTATAATTATTGTGCTTTGATGGAGTATTTTATGCGGATGTTAATAATACATATGGATGATTAGAAGTATATTTTTAATTGCCTTTAGTTTCGATGCCAAGGATTTCTTGAAATGAGATAAAAATGTAAATATAGTATTATTATAGAGTACATACGAAAAATAATGATTAATTCTAAAAAAGTTATGTTTTTTTTTTCAATTTTTTATATATTTTTTCTGAATTCTGTTATATCGACAATATATTCTTTTAAATTCCAACTTTTATTTCGGAAATTAGGAAGGTATTTACATACTACTGTTCATATTTCTATAGTATAGAATATATAGACAATATTTATTATCTCAATTCTGTAATTTTGACTAATTTGCATTTGAAGAGTAGAAGTATTTATGGAATTTTTGTAGTTTCAGAAGTTTTGTAGGTTTCTGTTTCAAAAGGACTTTTGATAGAGTGCATGATGCATTGTTACGGTCTAAATTATTCAATCTTGCTTTGAGCTCAAAATGTATTTTTTTGGTTAGAAATATATACAATACAGCAAGTTTTAAAGTTAAAATTGAAATCAGTTTTACCAAAGAATTTCAAATTACTGAAAGCATTTTTCAAGAAGGCTCTTTGAGTCCTTTGAATCATTTTTTTTATTCATTGTTTGTCTTTTGACATGAACAATTTTTATAAATCTAGAGGTGTTTCTGGGGCTAATATAGATGGGAAAAATGATTTAATTTTATTAATGTGTGTAGATGACTTCGTTATGCAAAGTGACACAGAAATTTATATTACCCAAAATTTAAAAATTTTGAAGGAAATTGTCAGCTATAATATCCCTAGGACATTGATAATGTACGAGATAATTTTATGACAATCGAAAATTGTCATTGAAATTGTCATAAGATTATGAGGCATTTGTCAATGTCAGAGGGATATTCAGTCAGAAAATTTTTTGAAAAAATAAAATCAAAAAGTCGGAACACAACAAAACAATTATTTATTTATTAAAAGTACAGTTGGTAACGGTACAGTTAGTTACTAAAATTTAATTCGAAACGTGACATTTTGAAATTTATTTGGCAGTTATTATGAAGTTGTCAAAGTTAAAAAATGTTGTTGTCATAGTGATTGAAAATTTCCCTGGATGGTATTATCAGTGTAATCTTACAACGGTTGAGCGATTTGTGTCACATGACAAGAAATAACTAAATTTAATTGGTTGTTAGAACTGTAAAAAATTTTCAGGTAAATTATTTAAAGCTGATTGTGAATAAAATTAAAATTGTAAAATTTTCTAAAGCTGGATTTAAAAGATCGAAAATCTATAATTTCTAGTTTGGAAAACAGTTGATAAAGATGGAAAACAAATATATATACTGAGGGGTTATTTTAGTCATATAATCTAGTTAGGTTAGAGAAGGGTAGAATAAAATTAGAATTTCTGGCTTTCTGGAAATATCCCAATTGGTTAGACTTAACTCTAGACCGCCAAAAATATATTCCTCTTTCGATGGGATTGAATTGGTATGTATCACTTTAATCAACATGGAATATTGCGTTGATTATCTAGAGAAAGTATTTGAAAATAGTTATCCTATTTTCTACTATTTGAAACTGTTGTCATATTCACAGAATCGATAGATTTTCAATATTTTCCGACATATCGTCTAAAATCAAATTTTTGAAAGATCTACTTTTATAATTTTCTGACATTGCTTACACAATCAAGAGAAAATTGATGGAACATCTTTACAGATTTTTTTCTACGCTTAGTGGTGATATTTCACTTAAAATTCTTCATATTATATCCTAATTTTAAAACCAATATTTTAATTTTAAATATAGATCTAGACTTTTTTGTTTGGAGTTAAAGTCGAACGG
Source organism: Rosalia funebris (assembly GCA_037954035.1). Taxonomy (NCBI): domain Eukaryota; kingdom Metazoa; phylum Arthropoda; class Insecta; order Coleoptera; family Cerambycidae; genus Rosalia; species Rosalia funebris. The sequence continues at coordinate 15,581,283 of JAZFAV010000039.1, read as the reverse complement.
CACATTACACATAGTTTTCCAAAGGTTTTTGCTTACCAATTCTATAGTCAAAATGTTCAATATGTTGCCCATTTTTACACGAACACTTTTAGCAACGTGTTAAAACATATCGTTAGGACAGCAGAGGGCATGTCGAAGTTTATTTTTGAATTCAGATTCATAACTAGTTTCGCCCCTTTGTTGTATTTTTTATAAATTTTCTGGATGGTTATAGAAAAATCCTGATGGGATTAATGCAGGACAACCGTTTTGTTAAAACAGTTAGGTATCCCAGTTTTAATTAGGTTCAGTCAAGATGAATTGTGGGTAAAATGTTCACACTGACTTAGTCTTCCACAAAACACTATACACTACACTCGACGCGAATTTCGCCAACAAAATTGGCATTATCTGGAGATGATTAAAACTGAGTTTTTAGTAGATTAAAGCTGAGTAAAACTCTGAGTTTTCTATACATCTACTGAGTTTTCAGTAGATGAATAAAACTCAGTTTTAATATTTGCAGATGATGCCAACTTTGTTGGCGAAACGCGCGTCTAGTGTAGTGTATAGTGTTTTGATGTTTTGTGGAAAACTGAGCCAGTGTTACCTTCACACATTCCGACCTATTCCAGTATGGTAAAATGTTCTATAAAAGATGTCTTACATTCCTTACAAGCCCATTGGAAAATAGAATTGATAGTGATCACAGTAGTAGAGCAAAGGGGCTATCAGACCACCCTCGGATTTGTCCGCGAACATTTGATACGGGTGGCACGTGGTCATTGTTGATCTGAAGAACTCTTGGCGCAGGTATAAAACAGGTCTGTACAGGTATAGAACAGGTGTGTATCGGTTTAAAACAGGTATGGTGGTATTAGGAAAAAAACATGACGTCATTAAACAGGTTACCATACCTGTTTTAAACCGATACACACCTGTTTTATACCTGTACAGACCTGTTTTATACCTGCGCCAAGAGTTCTTCAGATCAACAATGACCACATGCCATCTGCATCAAATGTCCGCGGACAAATCCGAGGGTGGTCTGATAGCCCCTTTGCTATACTACTGATCACTTTTGTCAAACTTGTTTATTATAAGTGTTGGTAAACGCTAAATATTTTATATCCTTCTGATATTCTGTTTTGAACTTCAATACTGCGGAATTAGGTTAACAGTAATCTTAAAAAAATAACCGATATACAAAATTTGCCTGATAAAGGACAGGAAATTTTGTACACAATGAAAGCGAGAAGATAATTCGTGGTTGTGGCTGAGACATGAAAACGATTCTCTAGATAAAGATATTCAAGAAGCAGTCATGGCTTTAGTCATAATAGATTATTCCAAGAATTACAGAACTTGCGTCAAACATCACTTTCAATAATTGAATTGGTTTACATCTGTTATATTTAGCATACCCTTTGCGTAAATTATACTCAGTGGCGGCTCGTGGGTGTGTTACATGGATGGTCACAGCAATGACGTGACATGTATGGGTGACAAAATAATAGACTAGACACAAAAATTAAGAGGATTCTCCAAGGGCTGTAACATAGAGAAAAATGGTCGCAGAGAAATTAAAAAATAAAAGGAAAATTGAAGCTCTAAGTTTCTAATTTTCGGATCTTGAGTTCAAAATTTTTTACCATCAACAGTTTTTCAGTAATCATAAGAAAACCATCGGAAAAGAAATTTTCCAAATTTTTGTTGGCCCTTCAAAAGATCCCCAGACTTCGGTAAATTTTTTTCGGTGATTTCATCATAAAGGTTTAGATAATTTCATTGTGAAGGGTTTATATAATTTTATCCTCTTTAATTTGGATGATCTAAGAGCCTTGTAGGATGATTTTTTGATATTTTGGTAATTACTGAAGCCTACAGGAAGGCTAAACATAAATCCTATGGACTGTTTCTGTTGGAGGTAAATTAAAACTCTTATATTTTCTGACTCTGTTGACAATATAAGGGGTGAACACTGGCAAAGAATATATACAGCTGCCAGTGATAGATAATATATTGAGGTAAATTGAAGACACTTCCAAAAACTCTATTGGACATTAAATATTTATTTTTGTGTTTGTCTTTAAGTTATAATTAAAGGTCTTTGCTAGACTTGTTAATATCTGTATAATTTTTATACCGATATTAACAAACTGCTTTTTTATTTTTGTAAGTTTCCTTCAATTTTATTTAGTAACCTTAACTATTTAATTGGCCAAAAATCCATATTTAACTATTTAACAGATTTAACTATTTGAAATGTATTTCATTTTTATTATTAACTAAAATTTTAACAATATGGACGAATAAGTCTTTCAATCAATTTTCTCTTTCACGAATATAGAAATGGTGTGAAACTGAAACTATGTAGTTTATAATCAGTTTATTTTGACACATTGAAGCTGTATAACTGAAATATGATCTATTTATTACAGGATGCCCTGTATAAATTATTCATGTATTAGTCACACTTATTTTTTTGTGATATCGTAAAACTAAATGAAAAATTCTCTCTATACATACATATATACCAGACACCAATCTTATGTATATTAAATTACATAAATTATACCCAATAAATATGAACCCAAGGGTATGTACTACACTAGACACAAACATTAAGGAATACATAAAAAATCCTAAAAAAATCTTAGGTGGAAAAAAAAGCAAATTGAGGCTCCAAGTTTCTAGTTTTCAGATCTTGATTTCAAAGTATTTTATCATTATCAGTTTTTGAGTAATCATAAGAAAATCATCGGAAAAATAAATTTCGCTGATGGTAAAATGTTGAACTGAAGATATGAAAATGAGACACTTGGAGCTTCAATTTGCTTTTTTGACAATCGCTCTGCGACTATTTTTCTCCAAGTTACAGCCCTTCGAAAATCACCACAACTTAGGATTTTTTTACATCTCTTATTTTCTATGTAGTGCCTAGTGTATTATTGGAAATACGAGTCTCACATAAATTGATATGCTTAAAACAAATAAACTTTTCTTCCAGTGTAGTAATAAATAATTGACCTTTTGATGGATAAGTTGCGTTAAAATCTTGTTGCATTCCACATCTATTACGTCAAATTAAACAACAACTATATGGATGACGCTAAGGATTTTTACATTTCAGTACCAGTTTCTAAATTATTAGGAAAGCAGTAATATTTTGATATATATATCTATATAATATTAGCATATTCAAATTATGACATACCTCCATTTGAAATAGTAGCATCGGTAATATTATATTATCATCATAGCGTGGCTAATACTTTCCTTACAGAATTTTGAAGAAATTTCAAATATTCCAAATACTTAAAACCTGCAATATTTCAAAATAAATACCTCCCTAGTATTTCTTTAAAAAGTCTATAATCTCTTCGTAAAATCATATTCAGTTTTACTTTTAATCAAACGAAGCGTTTCAAGTTTATTTAGCTACACTGGTCTGTTACACTGTAAAGTGATATGTAGTTGTCTTTTCAGAGAATTTTATTAGCCATATTGCATACTCGTTTGTACAGATTATCCCCAGTTCTTTTCCTTGAATCAATTACATATTTTGTGGTTAGTGAATACACGTGCCTCTTTTTCCAATTTCCCACTTGATCAGTATTCAAATAGCTCTGTATTGGGAACTAAATAGTTTATCGTGGCCTTGTGTTGTGGTAAATGGATATAATTATTATACTCGTATATTGTTTTATACGCCATTATGTATTGTTAATTTTTAAGACAATCACCGCTAAATTCAACTTCTGCCTGTATTTCTCAGATAAGAGCCACAGTACTTCTATACAGTGGCTAGTTGAATATTATTTCAATGTAATTTTAACTTCAGTATCGAACCATTTTAGCAGTGGATTAATCCTAGTGTGATGTAGAAGCTTTTCCTTATGATGGTAGTTCTAGAACATTACGTCATCTCAAATGATCTTCCAGGATCTACCGATTGTCGGTATATGGGATCCTCCAGGATAGCTCCAGGATCTACCGATTGTCTACAGTATTCTTCTTAAGTTAATTTCACTGCACATATTTTATCAACTCTTAGCCCATGTATTAATCATATAGATCAACTATGGTACCGTTTAGAATTAAGCATTCTATAAGATCCCCTTCCAATTAAAACTTAAGAGAATTCCAAAATAAATTAAGCCTGTAAGTACTTTTTCAGGGAGGGCTATAGAGGAAAAAACAAAAGTTATAAATGGAATTGTTAATGACATGAGGTATGCTGATGATACCCCCTCCTGTTTACGAGCATTCTTAAGGTGCGTCCAAACATGCAACACCGAAGCGTATCGTAACGTCGGCACGTAACTTACCATCGTGACGCAATACCGCACCAGGACACATACTTTTCAACCGCAACAGGACATCGACGCGTAACATCGGTTCGTAACACCACGCCGTTCCATCCATCGCAGTCGTAGTCCCATCCAGACATGGAAGGGGGATGCGTAACGCCACTGCGGTACAAGCCTTTGATGTGACGTTGAAAAACCGACAAGCTACCGAACGCTCTGATATTGCGCAACGATGTTATGCTGTGTGCCCTTTAATTATCACGGGGCGGCGTTACGATACGCTTCGTTGTTGGATGTTTGGACGCACCTTTAGAGACATGCTCACCTTCTACGAGAACTAAATGATCGATGTAAGTAATACTGTTTAAACAATAAATTTTAGCAAAACTCAACTAATGTATTTACCACGGAGTTTAATTAGAAATCCTAAATTATGCAAAATAATGTTTACATTACTTATGGATCATAGTGTACGTGTATGACGTACAACAAACAAAAAATAATAATTAAATATATGTGTATAAAAAACTTGATATTTAACCATATTGTTGTCCCTTCAAAATGTTTGCTAGAACTCCTACAAAAGTTAAAAAACCGTCAACTAGCACAGTATTTTATTTCCTTAGTATTACTGCGATTTTTTGGTGTTCTGTACAGCCAGTTTTGAAAATTAATTATATAGTTATTTCGAATATTAAAAATATATAGTTTTAAACGTGGCGTCCAGTTTGGTAGTACAGTTGGTAATAAGACGTGTTTTACGTTACTCGTTGTTTAAATCTATTATTTATTTAAATTTACAACGTTCAATAACCGATATGTAAAAATCGAATGTTAAACTTAACTCACACTAATCGCTAATCACCTTGAATGGAAAAACTAGTCGTTCTGAAGGTCCTGATCGTCTTGAAAGTGTCAAGGTGTGAATAATATACATATACGAACTATGTGTTTCAATGATACATGAATAAATAAATAAAAACTGATAATTTACGTCTAAGTTTTTGAAATACTTGATAGGTCTTGCGAGGAATAATAGTTTACTTGAATAATGCCCATATATATTTTTATATTCATATTTATTACATTGTACTGAATACAAATTATAAAATTTAGAGTTAAATATACTGAATTGAAGTCTGAAAATAGTTCAATAGTCCATCAAAAATAGATCAATGTACCATTATTGACGATGCCAGAAGTCATATTTTTGAACAATATAGATTATGCAGAAAAGACTATGTAAAAGCAATACAATCACCAAAAACTACTATTAAGTTTATGCCAATGTTCCTTGGAGTTTTGGTAATTCATTTGAAATTAATTGCAACAAAAATTGTATATGAAAAGGATGTCACTTTTGAATAAACCACAAAAATAATCATTTGTAATTGTTGACAATTAAATTTTGACTCCATATTTCTTGGAAGAAAATTTAATAGCAGCATATTTTTCTTGTGGTTAACTTTATTACAGTCGTGGAAATATTAATCCAGATATTCTCGCTTTAAATTTGATAATTCACAAATTACTTGCACGATTTTAATTTTCCCGAGCATATTGATAAACAAATGTTTATTACACCATGTTTCCTTTATTTAAGTCCATTATACCTTTCCACGCCAGGTAATTTGAAGACGAAAGTGTACACCGAGAGAACAGGGTATTTATGTATGATAAGGAAAGAGTATTTATTTGACTTATTGACTTTATTTGACTCATCAATTCTATACATCTAAAATTATTATTCCCTCTCTACAATTCTTCCATTTTTTCCTGTTACAAAAATTTTTCTTTGGAAACAAACAAATATAATTATACATTTAGCAAATTTTGTTTGATACTAATTAGGTTTTACTATTCACCTTCTCTCTCTCTCTCTCTCTTTATTTCTCTCTTATACATTATAATGATTATTGATCATTAATTTTTATTTATAAGAGCTGCGTGTACCTGAGTACCCATTCCGCTGAGTATATACCAGGTAATTCACATACTTTACACTTGGTGCGTTCTATATTGACAACCGGACATCGGTATAGACACGACAGTGCGGGAGCTAGACAATTAAACTAAATTAAACTTCTCCAAATTGTTTATCATACAGATTGATATTAAAATTCGTTATGACGGATGCGTTTTATATTGCGCTGAAATATGAGGCAGCCGGGCATCGGTATGGACATGACAGTGTGGGAGCTATACAATTCAATTAAATTGAAATATACAGAAATAAGCTGATCTATATATTTCTCCTAAATTCATTCAAAGGCATACATGGGGTAATGAGTATTTCATTTGCTTCTTTTATTAGCTAAGTACTGCCGGTTACATAAATATTTTTTAACTGCTTTTAATGCAGTTATAAAAAGACTAATTTTAAATGATTTGCTAGGCAATCAAATATAATTTATGAAAAGAATAAAGTAAATATTTCATTAAAAGTTTTTTCTATTTTTTGTGTACGTCTCAACGAGAAGCATTGAACATCGAATTGTATTTTGTCAAAATATAATAATCATTTTGAATATTTATTATTATTACATAGAAGATAGTTTGTCGTTTTTTATGTTATTCGTCAATTTCGTAGAAAATTCTGTTTTCGACCACAACAGGAATAAATTTCCAGTTTTTATAATATTTATTATAAATACAATATAAAACAATATATTTCATTGATTTGTCTTCAGTGATACAGTGTTTTCATAAAGTAATGATTAAAAATTCAAAGAATAACTTTTGGGAAAAGCTCTCGAACTCTTCAAATATTAGTAACATATAAGTCGGAAATCGAGAAAGGAACTACCAAAACTAGGAATAAAAAGAATCTAGGTGTGTAAAATCTAGCGATCTGGCCGGCCACTCACTCAGCCCCCTTCTTATTCAACATCTCATTCAAAATAAGCACAAACAGGTGTTGCGTAATGGGGAGGTGCACCATCTTGTTGAAATAAAAAACATTTCTCAAAAGATCAAGTCCGTTTACAACTGGATATAAAGTTATTAGTGCGGGAATAAGGTCGTCTCGAAGAAAACTCCTTGAATTTTTTACGAATTTATTCATTATTTTGTGAAAACACTATTTTCTATAAATCACGGCAAATTTACTTATTGATTGTGTTATTTTTCTGAAAAAGATTTATAACAAACTATGAATTTTACCTGTTACTTTTTTTTGAGTCACACTGTATAAATCAAATTTTCTTTTCTATTTCAAAAAAATTCCAAAATTTTTTCTTAGTTATTTATTTACTTAGATATTTTATCAAATTTCATTCGTATGGAAGAAAGCCCAACCCAAAGCGGTCATTCATTTTTACATATTGGCCACCTGATAATAGTCTAGTTGTGGCTGTTCTGCTACGTCGCTATCTAGATCATGAATTTTACAATTCGAGTGAATGATTATTTTAGTTCGCTGACTTCAAATGTAACGCTTCGAAGTCGTATTAACTTTCACCAGGCTTACGTAACAGAATCGTAATTAAATTCGGATTTTTTTCCAGATGATTTTTCTACCCAGGCCACCAACTTGCCGGAATTGATAGAAGAGCAGACCGCTCAGATCACCACCGTAGTAATATTCGTGATATCGGCCATATTGACGATAACCCTCCTATTCGTGGTGGCCATCTTCATAGATTGTCGGCAGCAGTAAGTATTTTTCGGTACGGTATTTAACGGATGAAGTAGACTGTGACTAAATCAGTAATTAAAATATAGATAGGGTGGGCAAATTAAAAATTTCGCATGTTACTATATAGTTAATACTTAGGTTAAGAGGTGAAACCACTGTAATAAGCTAAAAAGAAAGCTTTTTTGACAATTTTTTTCGATGGAAGAAAAGGGTATAAGATAATAATATTTAAGGAAGGAAGGAATTAGGCATATATTTAAGTATAATGCAAAAAATTATTAAAAAATATTCAAAAATAGCGACACTGGAGCAATTCTCGCGAGACATCGACGAATTTAAGGCGCTCTGCGACACGCAGTCTAGCTGGTGAAAATTTGAATCTGGAAAAAAATAACAGCCTACTTTATAGCTAGTGAAATACGTGAGAGATTTAGAAAATACTGATTTTTGTGTTATTAGCGAGTATCTAAATAAAAACCGTTAAATTTTCTACAAAAAAGGGCAATCATTTGTTAATAAATAATGTTTAAATTAACTTATCGAAAATTCCGTACGTATTTCACTTCAAAATGTTATTTTAAACTTTTCGTTAAAAATTCGTATGAAGGGAATGAAAATTATTGGAGTTATGCTGCGTGCCGTTTTGAAAATCATGTTTCGAGAAAAACGCATTTAGTGTTTTGAAATATGTTATAATCATGAAAAAATGAAAAATCCGACTATTTAAAAATGTTTACCATTAATTTGCTATCCCAGGACCATAAAGCTGCCCTTCTATATTTAAATACTTCCTCATTCTCTTTCCTCGAACATTTTATGTTAGAGGGTTTCGCTGCATCTGTCAGAGACATCTCGGCGTGCTTGATTCGCTTAGCATCGGGTTCTAGACAAAAATTGTATGATTTGACGCCAATATCCATCTCCAAACCTTTCATAATTCGAAGAATATTAGTCAGGCCATCATTAAAAGCTCACACAGTAATATCACTCGCTATATTCAAGACTTATTTGCCACTTGAACAATATTTTAGAGCCAATTTCCAAACAGTGGCATTGAAGCTCTCATTGTTATTTTGCGTGTAGGCTCCCAAGCAACGGTTAAGCAATTCGTCTCGGCTCAGGTCCTCGTAAATCGGTTTGATGGCTTTAAACACTTTCTTAGGAAGCGGCGGCTTATGATGAAAGGTGTCCAAGGAATACGCTTCTTGCGCCTTCTTCCAGTCACACCAAGACTCTGAGCACTTCTCGTACTGCAGTATGATGGTAATCCTTCAATAATTCTTTATTATAATTCTTAAAAATTAATTACAGTGGTTCTAAAAATTAATTTTTTTAAGTAAAAGCACAAAATAATCTATAGTGGTCACAGAAAGAGGCCTTGGGAACAGACTCGTTTAAGAAATATAATGTCTCTTGTAATATATACTACTGCATTGTCTTGCTGGAAGCAGCCATGCTAAAGTTCATTATCGTGTAGTCGTTGAACACATTCAATCAAAGTGTTGTCTTTGTACCGCTCTGCATTGGCAGCAAACATGAAAAAACGGACCTAATGATTTTTCTGCGAGAAACTGCCATCCATATACCAATTTTTTGAGGCTATAGCCCATACTAAACAAAATTAGAATAAAAATTAGAATAATTTTGAGAATTTGAGTCTTGTTAAAGAAATACTAAATTTCATCAGCAAATCATTACTCATTAAATTATTAACACTTGTGTGAGTACCTAAGACGCCTGAGGTAGGATGCCGATAAAATGCCTCATATAATTAAACTTATATGGATACGATTTAATCTTGTAGGTTATCCAAGTTTTCTGTACAGTCGTTTGACATGTCCAATTTATTGAAGGAGTCGTTTCAAAGGTCTTATAGATTCTTGTTCTATCTTTATCATTAACAGATTCTTCTGTACAACTGCTTGGTCGATCAGAGTACCTCAAAGTTAGTCTAAGGTGAACCCTTTAAGATTACAATACCAATAAAACTTCACAAGAGCTGCTTGATAAATTTTGACGACCAAAAAGTGATTGATATCAATGCATCCTCAACAATGATGTATGATATTTTCATAGAGATCAAGAATCAGACGTGGCAAGTCTCTTATAGAATAAAGTTTCAGATGAGATTGATAATTTTTTTTGGTCCACCCAATATATCATAAACAACACTCAGTTGATTTGCTTGATTATTGAAACTGTCTGACACTCTATTATAGTCAATTACTTACTGACTGTATCTATAGGAATGTTTTTTTCTATTTCAGAAAATTGCAGAAACAGAGAGCCAAAAGACCCCGAAAAGTTTTTCCGATTAAACTACCGATACGAGTCGTGAAAATTGTAAAAGAAGATGAAACAACAATTGCCGATAAAATGGAGCAAAATCAACCGTCTTCCTCAAATATGATAGTCTAAACTCCTAGTAAATGTCACAACCGCCAACTTTCCGGAATTGATTTTATTAGCCTTAAAAAAATTGTAAATGAATTTAAATCAAGCGTGTGTATAAATTTCCTTTGAACGATTTGAGCATGAACGAATTTATAGAATTAAGGTAGTTGTTACAAAAATGTGACGTCTCTTAAATTTATATTTAATTTATTGCATAAATCTTTATGTTTTGTATACGAGACAATAAAAATACATCTGGTGTCTAATGGTTATAGTAGTAATATATTAGATTAATATAGTAAGCAGTATTTTTGTATACATATTATTATATTGTATATTTTGTACATTATACATACGTAGTCTACAGGAAATGGTGTTAGTTGTATAAGACTGATCTGTTGATATGTAAAATAAATATTTTTCTTATAAATATGATGATTTATTTATGCCTATTCGAATTCTATGAAGGAGAGTATAGATAGAGTCCACAAGCACTCAAGCCATCATATTGGACCAGTTGTACTGCCTCCAACAGAACTGCAGGTTTATCGTCAAGCACTGACCTCACTCCCTCCCCCATTCCACTGCGTGAATGTGTTGAAGAGTAGACCATTTATGGAGTAAAATAATCGTTGGCAATATTTTCCAGATTTGAAAAACGTTGGAATAGGTCGAGTTTTTATATAAAATGACCTCTTCTAAATTAAATTTAAAATATGCAAGGGTGATTGATGTATAGTTTATTTCAGCAATACTTACTTACTTAATAGCACTTACTTTAGTTAGTGGAAATATTAAAACTAAGTACACTATTCAATCATTTACGCAGAATTTTCCTGTAAAAGAACCATTTCCTTTAACATTTTAAAACACAGGCTTCATACTGTCACCTTCATATTGCTGGCATGTTTAAAAGTGGTTGAGGGTTTGCATTCTCGACCTCGCTAAATTATTTTGGATGGACGTGATATAACATGATACAAACAACGTATGCCTGTTCACCACGTAAACAGGCGGTGAAGTTAGTACAACTAAATATCCCATTATGAACGTGCAGTGACCTACTATGACCTATTCACTGTATATGATGTGACGTATAATACTATGGACGTTACCATAGCGTAGAAGAGGACCGGAAGGATGTAATTATAACTTTTTGTTTTATTTCGTGGGGCGTTTTAGTTATTTTTTTTTTTATTACTTAGAAACGAAGGTATGTATATATAAGTTATGCCGGGAACTATCCTGAAAGCCTATATATAATTTTAACAGCATATACAGTGAATTTATTTATGAAAATATCTTGAATAAACTCTTTAAATGACGGTTTAGAATTAACATAATGATGTTTTATGTTGATGACGAAGTTATTCTACATTCCAAGGGACTAGTAGTTTGACAATAAAATACTAATAGTAATATAAATAATTATAAACTCCTGGACAAAATTAATGCATCAGTGAAATGTCACATTATTACTTTTATTTTTTTTTAATGAATATATAAAAAAGTTTAAAATGAATATATCAGCGACAAAAACTAAAAGCATGACTACATCTAGAACACCACTCAGATGCAAACTAGAAATATACAATAAAATTATACAACAGGAAATCAAGTTCAAGTACAGTAAGGCCTTGATAATCCGGCATGCTCGGGGATTTGGTTATGCCGAATTATCAAAACTTCCGGATTATCAAGGGTTTTTTTAAAAGAACATGGTTTATGGAAGGAAAAGTAATAAACAATGGTGTTTTCTTTAAAACATGTATGTATGTATTACAACAGTTTTTGAGAGATACAGTTTTAGAAAGTTCGATCAGAATCAATATCTATCGGGTTGGTGCAGAAGGCTGATGAAGTGGTGGAAGTAGAACAGGATGGGCCAGTATTGTCAGATGACGATGTAGATTGCATCTTGCTCTGTGCTCTTCTAAACATTGTAACTAAGTCAACCTGCTTTACAGTGTTGGCCCTCTTTTGACAAAAATTATTCTTTGCAATGTGCAGATTCATTACTTTTGAAATGTTGTACGACCTACTGCTTTCGGCAAATTCTATAAATGTGCTTAGGGCCGCTGAAGCTTCAGCCCAAGTTACATGATGTGCACCCAATTCTTCTTCATCACTATCAGTCTCTTGTGGCTGTTGGGGGTTTAACACACTTTGTATGATCACATCATTAGTCAGCTCTTCTTCAATTGGTGAATCCTTGTCAACCTCCATCCATTCAATGACTTCTTCTTTGGAAAGATGACTTATTGGATGGCTAGAATCACTTGTTATTAAATTAACAACTTCTGGATGTTCAGTTACAATGTCACTTCCATGCTCAAGGAACTGATTTTTAGGAAAAAAGTTTGGCTACAACTTATGCCATGCCTTGTTCAACGTTGTATTTTTTACGCCACTCCAAGTGACTGCAGCGGCAAAAATTGCATCCTTAATGTTGAATTGGCGTTGAAAGTATTTTACGTTGCAGTCAGAGCTTAGTAAACTTTGAATAAAAATGCCTCTATATTTACATTTGAAATTTTGTATCACGCGATCCATTGGCTGAACTAGTGGTGTTACATTGGGAGGTAGATAAGTACAAAATATATTGCCTGACTTAAGCTCAGATTCGTTAGGGTGAGCTTGACAATTGTCGAAAACGAGAACAGCTTTTGAATATTTGGGAAGTCCACGTTTTTCAAAGTTTTCTTTTACGGCAGGAACAAAATGATGGAAAAACCTATTTTTAAACAACTCTGATATCATCCCAGCATTCGATTGAGCAGAATAAATGACAGGCAGGTTTATTACATTTTTGAGAGGCCTAGGCTTTTTATATTTACCGATAACTAATAAATGTAAATGATGATCTCCTGAAGCAATTCCACACACTAAAGCTGTTAATTGGTCTTTACTTTTTTTAAACCCCTTTGGACTTTTTTCCCCGGCTCCTGCTAATGTTGAATTTGGCAAACATCGCCATAGTAGGCCTGTCTCATCGGCATTGTAAACTTGGGATGCAGATAAATCATTATCATCAATGAGCTGTTGAAATGTTATTTTGTACTCATTAGCAGCAGCCTCGCCAGCTGATTTTATTTCACCACTTATATCTAGTTTTCGTATGCCATGACGAGTTTTGAAATTCTGAAGCCATCCTTTTGAAAATGACAACATTGTATCTGCAGGCAAATCTAACTCTTTATGAAAGAATTTGGCTTTCTCAATAATCATTGGCCCAGTTACTGGCTTTCATTCTGACCTCTTAGCACTAAACCATTTAAACAATACACTATCCAGTGTGTCTAACTTAGGTTGCTTTAAAGTTTGTCTAATGTCTAGAGTTTTATTAGATCCAGATTCAGAAATAAATTTTTCCAGGTTCTGTTTTTGTTTTTTAATATCATATATAGTGGATGATGCAATGCCATACTCAGTCATAATATTGTTTCGGCTCTCACCTTTTTCCAATCTCCGTATAATGTCTAATTTTTGTTTAATTGCCAATGTCACGTGCTTACGATTTGCTGTTTTAGGTGCACTAGAAACAGGTTTTAAAGACATGTTGAGACAGAGTAAACAACTTTTTTACAGAACGCACAAATTCAAATTAAAACACAAGTTCACGTACAGACGGTACAGAATAAAATGACCGCTTCAGTAATGTCACAGCTTACTCAATACACAGCTTACTCGATACTCAATTGAGTAAGCTGTGGTAATGTGCCACACAACAATGTCTCGGGTAGCGAAGACATGGCGTTAGTAGACTGACGCCAGCTGTCGAGACTGTTTCCGACTTGTTCTCGAACGCTTCCGAATGAATTACATACATATTTACACGGAGGTGCCGGACCATCGGGTCTGCCTGATTATCAAGTGCCGGATTATCGAGGTCTTACTGTATCTCGGAATAGAAATATCTGGGTACGGGGATGTTGAAACGGAGGTGAGGGGACAAGCCATAAAAGCAGCAAGAACAGCCGCATGTCTTAACAGTACCATATGGAGCAATAAACATATAGGAATCGAAGTTAAATGCAGAATCTACAAAACAGCAATCAGACCCATACTAACATACACTGCAGAAACCAGGTCAAAAACCTCGAAAACAAAACAAATATTTACTGGAAACAACAGAGATAAAAGTGGTGCGCAAAATAACTGGCAGGACACTTATGGATCGAAAAGAGAGCCAGAATATCAGAAGAATATGTAAAGTCGATAACATCAATGACTGGGTATTACAAAGAAAAAGGGAATGGAGGGAACACATCAACCGCATGACCGACGACAGAATAGGATCACAAGGGACAAATCACCAATAGGACGCAGGAACATCGGAAGACCCCGTAAAAGATGGAGTGACAACCTCGCAATAGACTGAAACCAGGCAAAAGAGGAAGAAAAACAAGCAAATTGCTTACATATAAGAAGGAGCAGGAGGAGGAGGAGGAAGAATCACTTTAAACAACGTTAAATGTATTGTTCACAAACAATTACTAAATGTTACTTTATATCTGTTAAACAATTGTGTATTATTTATCAGTAGTACTAGAGGATATTCTAGGCCACCTACATAAAATGTGCAAAGATTTAAAATTTCGAAAATAAATAATGAAAACTTTTTCTGATGCGTTAATTTTTTCCAGGACTATACAATATATTTTTTGGTAATGAATATATCGAAGTAAAAATAGCGAAAAGACTAGAAACAATTATTAATAGCTGAATTCTTTGTATTAAGCATAGTTAATTTAGCTTGAATTCCAGCCGAAGCTAAAATTTGTTTTTAGGTTATATAATATTTATGAGGTGGCCAATATTTCATATATAATGTATAATTATTTACCTCGTAATTTCTTCAACATCAACAGCTTTTATTAAAAAAATACATTAGACATTCTGATGTCCCTATTATAGAAAAACAAAGTCAAATAATACGTGTCGATATTGTTGTAGGGGAATATATTCTCAAAAGTTCTTTTTAAGGAATATGTAAAATATGTTACTTTATTCAGATATGTTTACCTACCTTAATTATTCTTAACCACTAATGAATTCGATCGCTTATTGAATTTTAAGTTGTGTTTTTCACATCCTTGATACATTCTAAGCAATCGAAAAAACACAGTTATTTATTACGGTGAACTTTCAACCAAAAGTGGAATTTCTCGCATTTAAATCGACTTCAGTAAGCTAAAGACGTATATTGGAGGAGCACTTCAAACGCGAGCAGTGTTTCAATGTTGTCGAATAAGATTAATATCATTAATTGGATATGCGTGACAGTATTGTAAATGAGACATTACAATACTGTGTTTGTATTTTTGATTAAAAATCAGTAGCTTTGGTTTGAAAAGCTATTGATTACAGTAATCCGTAAAAGGGAAATATAGGGATTCGATTATAAACTCCAATAAAAAATATGACAGTTTCATGTACGAGGGGGTACCAAAAAGAAACCGAAATTATTTATTTATTTATTTAATTTTTAAACAAAAAACCTTCAATCCCCTTCAAAGTTCTCTCCACTGGCACTAGTACACTATCTAATATTTTATTCCATTGTTCAAAACATTTTTGAAATTCGTCTTTTGTCCGATAGCGCCTCCGTCGTTTTTTTTTTCACCTCAGCAACGTCGGCAAAACGCTTTTCTTTCATGTCTTTTTTCAGTCGGGGAAATAAAAAAGCGCAGAGGGCAAGGTCGGCTGAATAGGAAGGGTAGGGCAAAAATTGGCGCACAGACAGGCGAATTTGGCAGCCGTTCTTTTCATCCCCAAATCTTCCATTAAAATTCGTTGAACTGAACTCCAAGTGACTTCAGATAGCTCCACAACTTCGTCAATGGTCTACCTTCCAGGATGATTTCGCGAATTTTATCATCGGTTCGAGCCGTGGAAGAACAACCAGATCGAGGTTTGTCATCAATTGACATTTCACCTCTTTTGAAACGGGAAAATCACTGAAACACTTGAACTTTCCCAATACCATCATCCTTGTAGGCAGTTTTTAACATTTCAAGAGTTTCTGTGCCAGTTTTTCCGAGCAAGAAATAAAACTTTTGCGCACTGTTCACGAGAATTACCCATTGCAAAATCGACGAGCACACAAAACAACTCTCACTAAAAAATTTACACAAGCCGAATGGAACATTCTTTAGCGACGGCGCTTGCTTACTGACTCGGGAATGGCAGCTCTATACACTCCTAGCGGCAGAACATAGTACTACAAAAACTCCGTCCACCACAACATCAGTTAGGTTTCTTTTGGGTACCTCCTCGTATTACAAATTACTAGTGGAGACCTTTGGCTTTAAATAGACATGATACTTAAAAATTTGGAATAGCATAAAGGTCTCTGCTGAATGTCTTGAATTTTGCAATTATCACTGACTTTTTTTATACAATGATGCAGTGGTGTTAGATGAAACATTAATTTTTTGTTAAGGTTTTTCACATTACCATTAAGGCAATGATTTGCCTTAATGGTAATGTGAAAAGTCAAGATTGTAGTTGATTGAGCATCGGAGTTAGTTTGCTAAGAATCTTACTATATTTTTATTTGGTTAGCGTTACCCAAATATTATTGAACCATATTTAATGAACAGTATAACTCTGATTAATTCCTGAACTACTGACTGACAGAAGAAGTCTAAGAGGAACGGCCTAGATATGCCAGTAACTCTAACTTTATTAGATTTGTCTTCAAAAGGCTGTCTTAAAACCACTACTTCTCAAAAAAACATTAAAGTCTCATAAACCGCTCTAAAATAATTAAATCTCATATAGAAGGAATAATTCTTTGTTATAGTTTCCATTCAAGTCTCTATATTCCTTTAATGACCAATTACGTTATTAGGAAATGTAGAAATGCCAAAATTTGCATGAATGATGCTTTAACTGTCATTAGATTTGCCCAATTTCCTTTTGTTCTGTAAGCACATAACTGCCTATATTTTTTGTCATAGAAATGATTTTCTTAATAATCATAAAATAAGATCGACCGTATTAAAAGTTATATTCAGACTTCTTACCTTTTGCGGCACGTCCTCCGATTTGTCTTTTCTTCATAGAATAATCTTGGTATCTTGTCTTTTGATTCTTATCTACGTATCATCAATAAATAATGTAATGAGATACGCTTAATCTCCTTAATTGAGACCCCCTGAAGTATACGGAATGATTAATTGCTTTTTGAAGTTAACTATGTCAATATATTCAATATTGGTGGTATTTCAGGAAAATGCATCGCATGTGTCTCATTACTTTCTTAATGAGTTTTAACATTTAGAGTATTGAATATTTTGCGTAATTTTATAATTTGTTGAAACATAAAACCTAAAAGAACGATCACACAAACGATCAAGGCTGTTGTAAATATAGTTGCCTATAGCGAGCTATATTCTGAGAGGAATTTTTGAAAGCCTTCTTTGTTTTAAAATTACATTTTTCTTATTATTTTTCCTCAATAAAATTGAGAATGCCTTCAGAGAATACCTTGAAAAATTGTCACCACATGGAATTTCAGATTATGCCCTCTGCAAAGCCACTAACAAACTAAAACAGACTAGAGAATATATACCACCTATTAGGAAAACTGATGGAAGTTGGGCAAAGACAGACAAGGAAATAGCACATATGCTTGCGGAACATCTTGAACGAGTATTTACACCACTACCGCCAGCAGAAGAAAATATCGACGATGAAATATCCCAATTCCTTGACACTGGGGTTAATACAAATAAACCAATCTCACCTACAACACTAAAGGAAATATGCAAAACAATAGATGATCTGAACCCAAAAAAAGGCACCGGGTTATGATTTGGTTACAGGCCAGATACTGAAAAACTTCCACAGAAGGGAATATTCATGCTCACCTACTTGATTAATGCAGTTCTTCGTCTCAAATATTTCCCAGCACAATGGAAAGTAGCTGAAATCTAAAAGACAGGCAAACCACCAATCAACCAGAATCATATCGACCTATTAGTCTTTTGCCATTATCAAAAGTTCTAGAGAAATTGTTGGCCAAGAGATTAATCAATATAGTTTCAGCAAAAAATGCATCCCAGACCACCAATTTGGGTTCAGAAGTCAGCATTCCACCATTAAACAAATTCATAGGATTGTAAACCACGTAAATGAAACTTTCGAAATGAAAAGTTATTGTGCAGCTACCTTCCTTGACAGTAGCCAGGCTTAATAAGGTGTGGAACCAGGGATTACTTTATAAGCTAAAGCAAAACATACCTGGCAATTTGTTTATTCTCCTTAAATCATGCTTAAAAGACAGATTCTTTAGAGCAAGATACGAATCGGAAATAACACAGCTTCATACAATAAGATCTGGTGTCCCCCAAGGAAGTGTTTTGGGGCCTATCTTATATTTGGTTTTCATTGTAGACCTACCAACTAGTTAAAATGTCATCACTTCAACTTTTGCAGATGATGCAGCGATTCTAGCTGAAAACCCAGGCCCAAGAATAACAGCAACGAATCTACAAGATAATTTAGAACAAATAGATGGTTGGGCTAAGACATGGCATATTAAAATTAATGAAGATTATGTCTCAACATATAGTATTTACCAAATGTTACAGAGTCGCCACACGTAAAAATTAACAATAAAACCATCACTACTACAAACTACATAAAATATTTACGCTTACGTCTAAATAAATGAATTCATATGGAAGGAACATACATATATGGATAAAGAGAAGACAATTAAACACCAAATTTTGTAAGCACTATTATGTGATGGGAATAAAATTACAACTTTGACTTTGAAACAAGCTCCTAGTTTATAATGTCACATTAAAGCCCGTTTGGATTTGCGGAATACAGCTTTGGGGAACGGCTGCTAAATCCAACATTGCCATCCTTGAGATATTTGTAGCAAAAGTTTTACGCTCAATAGTTAAAATTAGTATACTTCATAACAAAGGATATCTATCGTGACCTAGAGATGCCTATATTGAGAGAAATGCAGGATGCCACTGGATTTACCATTTAAAAGCTAACAGAAATACTATCAGTTACTTTAAGATAAGAGACTGTGATAAAAACGACAGAGTTTTATTCATTGGAATAATTCTCCTTTTTTTTTTTAATAACTTAATAATTCTCTATCGTAACAATAACAAGTTCTCTGGAAAATTGATGAAAGGAAAGATGGAAAGATACAACAATTTATAATTATAGCAATATAAAATATATTTCAATATAATTATCAACTTCATACAGTCAAATATGGTCACTTTATAAAAAGTGGATAACGTTAACATTTCCCCATAACCATGGCCAGGAGGGCCATCCTCACGTACATTCCGCATTCAGCCTGGCGGAAGTAAGCAGCTCTGGGATCGGTGTCGAACTCCGGACTTATCTCGAACACTCTGGGCAGAGGGTGGAGCACCACCATTTTCCTCTTGGCTCTGGTCATCAGCTTCGGCGTGACCACGAAGTGCCCGCATGCCTATAGATAGCAGAAGATAAAGTTAGTGAAAATGGTCTGCAGACTTTTTGGAAATGGATAAAAACAGAATTATCATTTTCATTTGTAACTTTATTTGTTTATAGATTTTTTATTTCTTGGGGTCGTTTCGAAGCTAAAGTTTGGAAGTATGTATATTATTGTTCAGAAATTAACGTTGTGGGTATATTTCATAAAGCAGACGAGTTAAAGTTTGTCTAATTTCCAAAACTGCTACAGCTTTATTGAAATGCCACTTAACAGTTTATTTTATTATAATGGTCATATTTTTCTTAATATTCAAGGAGTTTAGGTTACGGCACCCAAAAGAAACCGAACTGATGTTGTGGTGGACGTAGTTTTTGTAGTACAGAGTTCTGCCGCTAGAAGCGTATAGAGCTTACCATTCCCGAGTCAATAAGTCACGCGTCGTCGCTAAAGAAGATTCCGTTCAGCTTGCGTGAATTTTTTAGTGCGAGTTGTTTTGTGTGCTCGTCATTTTGGTAATGTCTGATTCTCGGGAACAGCGCGCGACCGTTTTGTTTCTTGCTTGGAAAAACTGGCACAGAAACACTTGAAATGTTAAAAACGGCCTACAAGGGTAATCCTATTGGGAAACTCAAGTGTTTGAGTGGTTTTCCCGTTTCAGAAGAGGTGAAATGATGTTAACTGATGACAAATCCTTCTCTGGTCATCCTTCCACAGCTTTAATTGATGAAAATGTTGAAACAATTCGCGAAATCATCCTGGAAGATCGATGACGGACCATCGACGAAGTTGTGGAGCTGCCTGGAGTGGCTTGGAGTTCAGTTCAGCGAATTTTAACGGAAGATTTGGGGACGAAGAGGGTGGCTGCCAAATTCGTGCCTCGAGAGCCCTGCCTGCGCGCCAATTTTTGACCAAAAATGGCATGACCCCTCTGCCCCATCCCCCCTATTCACCCGATCTTGCCCCCTGCTTTTTTTATTTCTCCAAATGAAAAGAGACATGAAAGGAAAGTGTTTTTCCGGCGTTGCTGAGGCGAAGAAAAAAACGACAGAGGCTCTGTCGGCCATCACAGAAGACGAATTTCAAAATAAATGTTTTGAATAATGGAATAAAAGATTAAGCAAGTGTACTAGTGCCAGTGGAGAATACTTTGAAGAGGATTGAAGGTTTCTGCTTAAAAATTAAATAAAAAAATTTTTTAAACTATATGTGTTTTAGGTTTCTTTTGGATACCCCCTCGTATAATAATCGGATTGAAACGGAATAACCAATATATAGTAACAAATATGTTTGTTATTCTTGTGTAATTATGACTATTAGTGCAATAACGATGTTGTCAAATGACGCCAAGAGTTGTTTTGAGGTTACAAAGTCTCCGAGACCTTAGAAAATTTCCCAATAACTATTTTTGAAACTAGTTTTTTACGTCTACGATTTTGTGCGTATCAGAAATGTAGTTTTTTACATCCAACGTTGGTTATTATAAAGACTTTTTTTTATGTTGTATAATATATGGTGAAAAATTAATTCACCTCATAAATGGAGTTCAGTGAATTTTTACAACCGCTACCTTTCAGATAATTCCAAAGGAAATAGTCTACCAAGTTAAGATCGGGGGAAGTGGCCAAACTACACATTTATTTATAAGAACTTAGAGTTATACAACGCCATTACACTGCATCCAAAATCACTTTCTAGTAGTATAAAAACGAGAGATGTGTGGTGAGGCGCAACTACAATCTGCACAAACTCCAGTGCCTAAAAACCTACTTCTTCTGAAAGAACAGGTATAATTTCAGCTGCCCAAAAGACAGATAGATGTATTCTTCATGAGTGATGTTGTCTTGCATAGAAGCAAGTGTCTTCTAACGGTTTACATCGCAGAACATCATTTTGTGGAAATCACTTTCCCTGCTCTTATGTTTCTAGAGATCGATGGACCTTACGGTCGTCTTGTGCTTTGTCAAGTTAACGTAAGATTATCCACAGGTTGGCGGAAGAAGGCACTAAGGCTAGCCTCCAAAAACTCTTCAATCAACGGAATGTCTTCTTCCATGGTAATACTAAAAGACTGATCGAGGCGACCAAATCCCTGACCATCAATCTTCTGAACTATAGTGGGCTTGTAATAATAAAGTGACACTTTGCACACCGCTGCATTATATCTATTGCAATGGCTGTAACCTCTTCTCGAACTCGATGTTTTAATTCCTGCACATTTTAAATGCGGGTAACAAAAGTTTACTATTGGGGTACCCCCATAAAAAAGTCACAAACTGTTAGATCAGGCGATCTAGATGGTCAAAGGATATCACCATATTTGATTCGGAAATATTTGACGTAACAAATTCATGTTCACTCTATATAATAGTGCGAAATATAGCTCCATCCTGCTGGAACTAATGATTGGATGAAAACGTAGCTGAGGAATGTCAAAACTGGTCAATATATTTTGGTAATGAGCCAATGTTACAGTTGTTCTGGCACCGTTTCATGTATTGCTCAGACATATAAACGATGACTCCAATACTAGATATGTATGGCACACCATAACGTTACTGTTCTGTGACTGAAACCACTGAGGCAACGCAGTGGTTCTTGATAGAGTTCACACGGATTGTTTATCTGTCTTCATATTTATTGCAATCCAAATAACATTTTCAATTATGATTTTAAACAACATATTTATGTTTTTTGTTCAAACATACAAAATGGTGCAAATAAAAATTGTTGAGTAGTCCTAGAAAAGATATATAACCAATAAAAGATTAGTCAATATGTCGTGCTGGCCTAGACCGGCAGACCTATTTTAGGGATACGTTTGAAACATCAAGGGCAGATATGTATTTAATCGTGTTAAGGAATTTGGAGTTTATACAACAGAACAAACAATGTTAGTTTAATAATCCTATAAGGTAATTAAATTACGATAAGGATCTAATAACGTACTTTAATTCGGGAATTCCCAACAGTTGATCTATGGTAGTGTATCAGACACTTCTTGTTGACATTTTATTGTCGGAATTAAATTATCATTTAATAATTTGTTTATTTCCAATTATTGCAGGAAGTTGTTAGTTTATGTTGTGAACAAATTCAGTTGAATATATGGAATTTATTTTTCTACGCAATTTCTCTGGAAATTTCCGCTTTTTTACTAACAAAATATTTATAGAATTACAAAGAACAGAATTACAGAAGAATAATTATCTATCAATCTTGTGCAAGTCTGATAATTAATCCCCTTAACTACAAATGAGATTGTAGAGAAAATATAAATGCCATAAAATAATTTGAAACCAGTCATTCAGACTAGATATCTGGACATAGAGTAGAAATATTATTATGAGACTGCTACTTCAGTCTACATTGATGGGCCAAGAATGCTAGGAATGTCTGGACATGGGATTTTCTCTATAGATATCAACCTCCGGATTACTTCGAGTTCCAAGGGGGAGTTTGGCACCTCTCCCTGAACATGGGCGTGTTTGTCCTCGTCTCTATGTGTGACCCTCCCCTCCGAAGCCTGAGGCTTTAGGGAAAGGAAGTAGATAGGTCATGTGTGCCCCAACTTTATATTCAATGTGATTGAATATTAAACAAATAAAAAAGGTATTAGGGTTATCTATGCTTACCGGTAATAAAAGTAATTGAGTAAAGTAAGCTTATTTCATTCCAGTGCGTTCATTAATTACGGAATATTAAGTAACAAAAAGGGTTGCTTCTTAAATTCAAAAGAAGAAAAAGGTAAAATTTTAGTATGTACATATTGAGGTAAAGTAAGGATGTATTGAATGTCTAAGAACCACTGAATGAATTAAGGGGTAAAAAGAGATACTCGTTTTCTTGCCAATAAATCAATAATAATTGAAACCATTATTACTATTCAAAAATGTTTTACTTTGACTGCCTTCCACCTCTTAAAAAAAGTAAAATGTTTTGATTTTGACCTTTTCATACAGATCTTTAAACATTGTAGGAACCACTAACCTAGCCTATAAAAAAAGGAAAGGATGTGTTCGAAAATATTCTAATTTTAATAATATATGTACAAGTCATGTTATCTGAATATGCCCAAAGAATGCAACTATCAAACAATGATAAAACATCAACAGTATATATAATGAAAAATAAGGGATTTAATATAGAGCCTTCGGTAACTCCTGAAAAAATATATAAGCTACATGAGGTAATATTTTTAATTCTCACAGTTTGATTTTTATTACTAAGAAAATATAGAACTTCTGAAAATCTGAAAATTCAAAATATTTAAATTTGCAACAACAATTTGCAAACAATGTTAAGTTTGCTTAGTTCAACAGTTTATAATTTATTGTATCAAGTGCTTGTGGAAAATCTAAGAGCATTAATACGTTCATAAAATTGATAAGGCAACAGCAATACGTCCTCGTCGTGGTCGGTCAGATAAAAATATTGATGCAGTGAGAAAAAGTGTACGGGAGTATCCAAACTCATCAATTCGACGTCGTGAACAACAATTGAATTTGTCAAGAGCCGCCACGCATCGGATTTTAAAGGATGATCTGCATTAGTTAGCTTACAGAATTCAGTTAAAACGACAATTAAAAACTACAGACCTTTACAGCATCGTGCATTTGTTAATTGGGTGTTAGAAAAGAAAGGTGATGCTGAATTTTGCAAAAAAGAAAATGTTATCCAGCGATGAAGCACATTTTCATATTGACGGATACGCAGGCAATCAAAATCGTCAAATTTGGGATGCTGAAAATCTACATGCGGTTCAGAGAAAAAGAAATGCAAATGGTTTGTAGATGATAGTCGTTAAATAATGACGTCCTTCGACAGAACACAAATGGCGCGCAATTCAAATCATATAGTTCCCACTGAGACACCTTACGCAATAATTGATCAATATAAGGAGAACGATATTTTAACACAGTAAAAGAAATATCACCACCGCCATAAGCATTAGATTTCAAACTATGCAAAACTGCATTAACGTCTGAAGATGTAGTTAAAGTAAAATTAAATGTGTTGGTGTTATTAAATAATGTGTTACTGTATAATTTATTGTCACAAATTCTATATAAATGATGAAAAGTAATCATTTATTTGGATCTGTATGAGCTAAAATAAATTGGTACAGATAAATTTTCGCACGAATAAATATTTTTATTGTTAAACGCTTTCCATGATCTACAAGAATTATTCTGGGCACATAGCGAAATGAGACCTCTGGTCTCATACAAGGCTCGGTACCCATCGGTACTGTCATAGAAACAACACTTACTTTATCATATTCCTCTTGGCTCTCAAATCTCTCCTTCTGGATCCTGGTCATGTACAACACGTCGGTATCCGGCAACACCTGCTCCAAGCTGTTGTATTCCTCTTGGGCAATGCCCTTCGAATGGACGAACTGCTTCACGTGATTGGGCATTTTCAGGCTCGGCGGGCTGACGTAGCGCAGTTGGACGTTATAGAGAGTCAAAAGACGGGCGAGAGAATGAACCGTCCGGCCGTTCTTCAGATCGCCCACGAGGGTGATGGTCAGACCGTTGACCGTGCCGATTTCCTCGCGGATTGTGAAGATGTCGAGCAGCGCCTGGCTTGGGTGTTCCCCAACGCCGTCTCCCGCGTTTATCAGTGGTTTCCGACAGTGATGCGAGGCTTTCTGAAAGAATACACAAACGATTAGATGCGGCAAGAAAACAAAGCATGTTATGATGTGGTAGATCTATACTAAAATAAGGACGATTGTGAAAGTACTATTTTTCACTTATTTGGTCTAAAGAAAAATAAAAATAATTTTTCTTTAGACCATAAACCATTCCATAATTTAACATAAAATACACAGGCCTACAAATTTTGACATTTTGAAAGTGATTTGGGTTTGATAAGTAATTAAAAGTGAGTTATTTACGCTGCCTTCATATCTACCTTCCGTTTTTGCCCCTCACGTAAGGTTTTTGATCAGCTGAATAATCAGAATAAATTAAAAACTAAAGGAAAAAATACAATTTATACAAACATTATATTTAATTTAAATACAATTTAAATTTATTTTTATATTTAAATACAAACATTATATTTAATAAACATTAAAAAACATTGTGATGGAGAACAACACAAATAGTTTTGAGTCTCTAATTTTATTTTTTTTTCTTTGAAAATCCCTCCCTATCTAACAAAAAACTTCGTTTTGTAGTTTTTCTTGTATAATCATTCGTTGGATGTTCTCTTTTCAGCATCCAGCAATAATCTTCCATCATCTCCACATCCCATCAACCCTGGTTCCTCCTTTCCATCTCCTTTATATTTTGATGCAACCTTTCACCTTGGCCCTCACTAACAGTACCAAGTTTTTCTGGAAAGTAGTCCAGATGAGCATGCAGAAAATACATTTTTATGCTCATATTGTTTATCAAAATGTAGACATATTGAGGGATCAGAATATGAAAGATAAGTTCCAGGAGAAAACAGATCAATTAATAAATAACGCGAGCAATGACGAAATCAAGAACGCAGAAATTGAGTGGGAGGGTATCAAGAATAGTCTAGATTCCGCGGCTACAAACGTTTTAGGATACGAGAAGGGAAGCTAGGAAGCCCTGGATAACGGATGAAATCTTAAACTTAATACAAAAGAGACGAGGCTACAAAAACAGACGAGACGAGGAAGGACTGAAAACTTATAAATCAATAAAGTGGGAAATCATTAGAAAGTGTAGAAAAGCGAAAGAACAATGAATAGAGGATAAATGCAAAGAAGTAGAAGATAAGCTCCAAGTAGGTAAGACCGATGAGGCTTACAAAATAATTAAGAGGAACTTCAGGGATATAGGACCAATAAGTAGAAACGTTAGGAGTCAATCGGGGGACATACTGATCGGAAGAGAGGAAAAAGCGGATAGATGGAAGCAGTACTTAGGAAATTTATACGAGGGTCAAGAATTAGGAGAGATATTAGTGGAAGAATCTAGCATCGATAGGGAAGATGTAGGAAAACCTATATTGAGAGAGGAATTTGAAATAGCACTAAGGGGGCTAAGGAACAATAAAGCGCCGGGTGTAGATAAAATACAGGCGGAAATTTTGAAATGTGCGGGACAGAAAGTAGTAAATAGGATATTTGAACTGG
Organism: Rosalia funebris; assembly: GCA_037954035.1. Lineage (NCBI taxonomy): Eukaryota > Metazoa > Arthropoda > Insecta > Coleoptera > Cerambycidae > Rosalia > Rosalia funebris. The sequence continues at coordinate 15,554,374 of JAZFAV010000039.1, read as the reverse complement.
TAAAATACATATACAAAACGGGCGAGATGCCGGAGAATTATAAGAGGAACATTATTGTTACTATACCGAAAAAGAGAGGAGCCGACAAATGCGAGAACTTTAGAACGATTAGCCTAACTTCCCACGCGTCAAAAATCTTAACCAGAATAGTGCAGAAGAGGATGGAAAATAGAGCGGAGGAAATACTAGGAGAAGACCAATTCGGGTTTAGGCGAAATAGGGGAACTCGCGAAGCTATTCTGGCGCTAAGAGTAATGTTAGAGAAAACAATAGAAAAAGGAAAGAACGTTTATATAGGATTTGTAGATTTAGAAAAAAGCTTTTGACTGCTGTTATAGAAGTAGAAGGGGAAAGAAGGGAAGTAGGTATTAGGAAAGGACTAAGACAAGGATGTTCGCTGTCACCACTAATTTTTAATCTGTACATCGAAGAGGCGATTAATGTGGTAAAAGATAGAGTGGATTTCGGGATTAAAGTACAGGGACATAAACTAAAAATGCTGAGATTCGCGGATGATATAGCAATATTAGCATCTAGTAAGGCTGAATTAGAATCAGCGTTGAACGAAATGGAGGCAGTGTTGACAGAGGAATACGGAATGAGGGTGAATAAAAACAAAACTAAAGTGTTAGCGCAAAACGTAAAAAACGAAAGTACAAATTAATAATAAAAGATTGGAGGAAGTTAAAGACTTCACTTATTTAGGAAGTAAAACAAATTGGGATGGAAGAAACGATAAAGATATAAAACAAAGAATAGCGCAGGGTCGAGTAGTTTTTAACAAAAAGAAAGAACTTTTATACTCGGGGGTAATAAACTTAGAAATAAGGAAGAGATTTTTGAAAACATATGTATGGAGCACGGCATTATACGGTTGCGAAACCTGGACGGTAGGGGAAGCAAGTAGGAATAAATTAGAAGCTATTGACATGTGGTGTTACCGAAGAATGATGAAAATACCGTGGACTGATAGGGTTAGAAACGAAGAAGTATTAGAGAAAGTCGGCGAGAAAAGAGGTATGTGGAGAAACATAAAGATAGTAGGCCACTTGCTGAGACATGGGGGAAGAGTCCGCGATATTTTGGAGGGAGAAATAGGAGTGAAGAAAGGCAGAGGTAGGCCTAGATTAGACTACTGCTCGCAAATAGTAAGGGATGTAGGTTGTAGCACAATTAGCGAAATGCGTAGGTTAGCACAAGATAGAAGAAGCTGGAAGTTAGCGTCCAACCAGTCTTAGGATTGATGACCTCATGATGATGATTATTTATCAAACAAAGTTGCTTAAACTTATCCATCATTTTGTTAACAAGTTCCTCATACTGCGAATGTTTATAATTCCCTAAAAAAATTTCCGTTACATTTTTAAAGCATATCCAAGATTCTTTTTCAATTGCTGTCATTGTTTCTTCAAACTGTTGGTTCTGCATAATTTTTTTTATTTGTGGTCCTACAAAAATGCCTTCCTTTAGTTTTTCTTCAGAAAGGGCTGTAAATTCAGTATTATCCAAAGATAAACGCTGATTATATTCCCAAATTCCATTAACTGACTACCAGTTCGAAAACTGGCTTCAATCATATAAATTTTATTCTCTAAAGTGAAAAATATAATTCAAAAACTGATGCCCGATTGTGATATTGTCATAATAGCAAGAAGACTTGACGCCACAACTGCTTAACAATTTTTTGTAATAAAAAAAAATTACTAACAGTGCATAATACTATCTCCGACATTAGTTTTAACATGCGTGCCCAACTTTGACCGAGGTAATTGGTGTTAATATAATAGTTAGTAGAAGTTATTACACGTTGTATCTGATTCTGGATTGTGGACAAAGTAAGTGGTTTTAGAAAAGGATGAGGTTGCTAGAATATTCGAATTTTTTAGATCATATTAATGGAGAACTACGAAGACTTAACATGTAACCGCCTGTTGTCAGAAATCCGTCTTATGGCAAGATGAAATTTACGCCAACATATGTGAACATTTATTTCTTCAATTTATCTGTATAGGAGTATATGTAGAATTATGATGAAAACAGTGTATCCGTTATTACTAATGTTTGCGATAAAATCATACACTCCAGCTTTGAAATTCATATTTGTATACGACCCCGGAAAGGGTAGTTAATCTTGATACTACTTGCAGCGAGAGGAAAGGTTAGTAGTTACACACTTTCCCTTTGAGATGTAACGAGTGCTCGCTGACCTATATTTTATTGTAAATTGAATTAATATCATTATTAAACTTAAAAATGACGCATAAACTCCTTATAAAACTATCGCTGTATAAAACTATCTTTCCAATTCTTTTATTTTTCAGATCCACAGTGTTAATTTAATTAGAAACAAAAATACTCATATAGATATTATGTCCCAAATATGGATAAATTTTGAACCTCATTAAAGGTGATTTCTATGACAGAAAGTGTAAATTTGTTAACTATTTTAAATGGAGCACAGTATCTGATCTACTAATTGTTTCGAATTTATCACATGTTTGGTAAACATTGCCAAAAAATAAATACTCTACAAGTGGCATCGTGGATGATTTTTGCACTAAATCTCAGATAATCCCAACTAATCTTCTTCCACTCCTAATGAATTGCAGACTGGTCGATTGCGTCGGATTATATGAGATTAGAAATATCAAAAAGCACTTCAAGTCTTACTAATTTTGCTCTACTTTTCACAGAAAATATTGCACGTAAAAATTTTAATAAAGGATGACAAGAAAAGGTTAATTAATATGTCATTAATCTCACGTTAACAACTTATAAGTTGGAAATCGAGAAAAGAACCACAAAACCGCAAAGCAGGTATCACAGTAGGTCCTGAATAGCAAGGCTATTACGTACTCGCTATAGATAACAACTACTCCTCGAGCCAAAGCTCCGCCAGGCATTGAATTACACCTAACAGCGATCCTCGATCCCTTTCTCGTGTTTCTGCACGATCAGACAGGTTTCAAAAAAAGAAAACTCGCCACAGGTAGGATTCGACATCTGCCCGGATGGAAACCGAACGACAGACAGTTGTTTCGAGCTTATCAGTGCTCATTGGTGCCGTACACGGTACAACGATCCAGGACAAATGCCGAATCAAATCTGTTGGGTATTCATCTAAATCGATACGATCTATGACAGCAACTTCTAGCCCGAGTTGTTAGCTATAGCGACTACGAAATAGCCTTGCTATTCGGGAACTACGTTGATAACCGCTTTGTGGTTTTGTGGTTCTTTTCTCGATTTCCCACTTATAAGTTGAAAATCTGTGTTGCTTTTATATGCAGTTTTATTGACTCTAAATACAATTCTTATGAAACATCTTCGAGAAGTTTCGAAAATGATAAGAAAGGGTATTGTTTATTAAAAAAATGTACGAATGTCAACAAAATTATTAGAAACTTGGTTTTTATTTACATTTCAATTAATTAAAGAACTCTAAAATGTCAATAATATGAAGCGACTATTCGATGCCACTAGCAGATCGAAGACAAAATTATTTAGCCTTAGTTACGTATGCAAATAAGGCAAAATAACTAAATATCGAATACTTCTGTACGTACTGGTCTCTTGAAGTCCCGAAATTTATTTTGGTTATGTTTGTTTTTTAAATCTCTGCTGATTAAAATAATTGTGACTGGAAGGTCATTTCTTTTCATAAATATATGAATCGTATCTGTTGTTTTATTGAGAGTTTAATCGTGAAGTACTGCTTTTGTTTCTAGTATAATAATTTCCGCTTCACTATCTCCAAATCGTCGTTATTGGAACAATGATGGATTAAAGGTTTCCACAAATTTCAGCAGACTAAGGCGTTGCGTTGGTCTTATCTTAATCCATCGACAGTCTTACATTATATCTATGTGATGAAACTAATTTTCGAAAAAAAGCGTTTCCATGTTATGATTATTATATTTTATTATCTAGTTATACTTTTATTAATATATCAAAATAAAAAAAAAATGCCGATATGGATAAGATTTCAGAATTTAGTTAGCTATTAGCAATATCAAAGGAAAATGCGTGTACGACATACAGTGCGATATTTCGAAAATGGAACTGTAGCCCGTTTTGGGAAGAAATAATGTTTGTGCAATGGATAAGATCAGACAATCAGTGGCGTACAGCCTTCGCACAAATGAATATAAGATATAAAACAAGATAAAACGTGGAAATGGTTTATTTTGGAGCCACAAATTTCATATTGCGGTACTAATATCCTAAATGTACTGCAAATGAATTAAAAATAGAGCAGACAGATAACGATAGTTTATCATCAAAGTACACACCAAGGTTATTAATGTTTTCAGAACGTATTAAAACCGTACCGCCAAGAGAACAGCCATATATTAGTGATTGTTTCTTTAGGGTGCAATATGTGGGCAAACTTTACATATGTCTGTTTATTGATAGTTTATTTTCTGAAGACCACCATACAACAAGATCGATGAGTTTTTGGAACCTCGAGTGATCATCTAAGCAGGTTATATTTAAAAATAATTTTAAGTTATCGAAAAAAAGAAAATGCTGCGACATAACCATTAGAGACAAATGGTTAACAAATAAGATAAAGAATAATGGTCCCAGATCTGTGCCTTAAGGTACTCCAGGGAGTACTAAGAATATCTTGGATTTAAAGTCATTGTATGAAATAAATAATGTACGCCTGGATAAATACGATTTTACTAAAAGAAGAAGATTACTACTGAATCCCTATAATTCTAATTTTGTAATTAAAATATATTGTATTAAAATATTATATTCATCTTCGTCATATCGTCAAAATAGGTATCATATTGTTGAACTGAATAATAAACCAATATTTCATGTTCAAAATAATTTAATTTGTAGAAAATAATCTTTATTGTCCTTCATTCCCTTTTTTATTCAAGGAATTCCACAAATATTGTAGTTTTTACGTTTATTCTTGTTCCACAATGTATTTATTTTAACCACAATTAAGTGACTTCCACTTTTTTTTCTCATAAATGATTAGAGCTCATATTGTAAACACTTTTGTTTGAGGTTTAAACTAGCTGAAATTAAACTGTTAAAATAAAGGCGTTTATACTTCTTACGTCCTATATATAAACGCCATTCTATTTTCTACCAAAACAATATTTATTTTAAATAGAACATGCGCCAAAATTCTAACAACCGTAGTAGCCCTTGAGTGAGAGATATAGGCTGAGCAGAACTACTGTTCTTGACTCTTTACTGGCTCGATGGAGCCCATTGACTAGGTCCCCTTTTGATGTTCTCTTTGTCTTCTCATTTTATTTATTCCCTGCTGTGTATCCTAAATATAGTCGTCAACAAACAAAATTAGATGCTGGAGTGGAGAAAATACAGATTCGATGGTAGATGCTTAATGTGTATATACAGCGTAGTCCATAAGGAATACACCATCTTCCATCTTCTTCCATCATTCCATTTTCTGACGCAAATGCTTTTTCCGTTCCGCCAACTCTCTGAGAAATATGATGACAAGAGATGAGCTGAGTGGCAGTGGTCATTAAGACATATTGTGGTATATTCCATGATCATTTTTAGCAGTATATGGTGATTTGACGTTTTTATGTGGCAACAAACGTTCTTTTATTAACGTATCGATTGTCAAGACACTTGATCCTAATCTTGATGTCATATGTTTCATAGATTATTATTACTGGGGATTACATTAATCAGTATCCACACATGATAATTTTTATAGGATTATTTAACATATCACTTAAGGGAGATAATGCCGCGATGGAGTATTTTTTATACACTGGAAACGGTTTCATTTTTATCAATGCAGTTAAATAGAATTCGGGGAAATATTCAATATTTTTAAATAATGCGATATCATTGTTTTCCTTTAATGAGGGATATAAAAATCTTATAAAATCAGTTTAGATGTGAAAGGAAATGCAATAAATAATGAAGGTAATTGAAATAATCTACTTAGCTATAATATTAAGTACATAAAACTAAAACGTTTTTTTAAAAGATAATTTTCTCTCATTTTGATTTTTTTTATCAATGGACATTCATTCAGAAAAAAAGGTAATCTTATAAAACTGTTGTTAACAGCCATATTAACTTTTCCAAATGAAATTGGATTCGTATTTTTGAAGTGAATACTTCTTTGGCGGCGTTCTAATATTTGACGAGAATGGAGAGTGAATTGGAAAAAATGTAACGTTTCGAGATTTTGTTACTCGAGAGAGAAAAAAGATATAACATAGAGAGAGGGAGAAAGAGAGCTATACATTTGGTATACCTAAAACACAGGCTTCGTTACAAGACAGAGTACACAGATATATAACATAGAGAGAAAGAGAGCTATACATCATATATATCAGTTTAGGCTATCCGCGTCTCCCTTTTGTGCGGTCCTTCTTCTTTAACGTCCACTCATACGCTAAGTCCAAGATCTAAGTTGCTTGAAGGGGGAATAGTTTAGGAAGCATCGTACGAGCAAGAGCCAAGTATTCATTGAATACTAGGCAATAGAAGAAAATATAGTATGACGCGTATGCGCGCGAGTATGTACAACTCTGACGCCACACGGGAGTGGAGAAAGAGAGAGCGATATAAACTCAGTACGAAGTGATAGAATAGGATAGATAGATTGTCGCGCATGCGCGCGTTATAGATGTACGCGTCCAGACGCTATATATTAACAGCTGAAGCAGCACGCGTGTGTACCGAATATTTATCATTGTGTTTTGTAATTATTTACGTTATTTACATCTGTGTTCTGTGATTATTTGATAATACCCTTGAACCGTTTAACTTGTTAAAATCTAGAAGATATAATATATTTCATTCACCGCTCCCTACTGGTTTACAGACACACAGGTGCAAATGCACTTGGAAGAGGCGAAGACAAAATCCCTTTGATTCTCGGGAGAGATTTCAATGTAAATTTCGGATCCAATGATTCTTTGACGTTGATTAACTTTCTTCGAGAAACATTTGGTCTGCTTATAAATAACAATCCCAAAGAATCAACAACAAAATCCGGAACAACAATAGATGCAATTTTTACACATTATCTAGAAAATATCGAATCACGAACATATATTTCATATTTTAGTTATCACAAACCAATCATATCAGTATTACCAATTGAACCACCAGCCGATGATAGTGTAGACAATGAATAAACCGAATATTTTTTACACAAATTTTATATTGTTATATTTCTTTTGAAATTATCCCTCTCCCTTTCTCTCTCTCTCTCTCTCTCTTTCTCTTTCAATCTCTCATTCTCTATTCTAAAGAAGTATTCACTTCTATCACGTGTACTGTGCTGCACATGATATTTTTTTTTATATTTGAGAGTACAGTCATATGAAGTCCTAAATAGCTTATAAGATCAGTAGAAGGGATGATATCAAGTCTATGGCTCTATATGGTTCTACAGTAAACAATCTTCGATATAATATAAGATGGATAGAGTCTGATACTGTCTTGGGGAAAAATGTTGTTGATGTCCTTCCACATTCTAAAATGTTACAGCACATCAATCAGATATTCTGGATATTGCTCCGCTATAACATTTTCCTTCTCATCATTCACATACCAGTATGTAACGCCGTCAAAGCTATCAGCTTGTCTAATGCTGTCACTAATGTTTTGTAAATATTTTTACATCCACGATTTTGATACAGTCTTAAATAATACACAATTTTCTTTAATGCAGAAGATTCGATTATCAGCTGATATACTCGTATACCTCAGATTACTGCAGGTTAGGCAGGTCATTATAATTATTACCATAGCCATCGAAGTCATATATATGCCTTTCTACGAATTAAATTTACCGATTGAATTTTACTTATGTTCTTCCCTTTACAAGATATTGCTTCATATTTATATGACATTGAGAATTAAATATATACGTTATACCAGTAATTCATAATTTTCTTAAGTCTTACTGTTTTTTTAAGTCTTATTCAGTTACCTACTCATTTAGTTTCATAAAAGAAAAACAATTACCATTCAAATATGAAAATAAATGTATATACAGCTTTTCAATAACGTTAGTCAATGAAACAAACATAAGTGGCCCTAGAATAGGTCCCTGAGGGACTTCGTATGACAATATTGTAGGTTAATGACTGTATCAGTGTCAACATTTACACATATTCTATAAGTAGTAACACAATATCAATATTAATAAGGCTGGAAATATTAATCTAAAATATCGTTCAATCGGTTGAAAGTTTTAGATATCTCGTAATAGACGTCATCTGCCATACGAGGGGTACTAAAAAAAAAAAACGAGAATCATTTTCTGTAGACAAATAGGTTGGCATTGCTGCTCTCTCCCGTTATATACACGAATCTTGGTGTTACGGCTATGACCCCGGAACAAAACGGCAGTCCAGTCAGTGGAAGACGCCTTCATCGCCCAGACAAAAAAAAAAGACACGACAAGTGAAATTAAATGTAAATCCCGTGATGGTTTATTGTTCCGACAAAGCAAAAGAGTGTTTCACGTTTAATTTAGTGTTTAGGACATCAAAATTACTATGTGGAAGTGCTAAAGTGAGTGAGAAAAAAACAACCTGAATTGTGGAGGTCGCGGGACTGCATTCTTCATCATGTCAATGTGTCTGTCCACACAGCGTGGAAAATCAACTAAAATTTGACAAAAAAACGGCATAATAATAGTTTTGCACCCCCTTACCCTCCCCAACTAGCCCCTGTGACTTTTTTTATTTCCAAGAATGCAGAAAAACCTCAAAGGAAATAGTTTTCAGGGCGTAGGAGATGTTAAGAAAAAAACGCATTTAACAGCATTAGTTCAGAAGAATATATAAAATATTTTGAACAGTGGAAAACCGTTGGAGTAAGTGCATCTCAACTACTGGACAATATTTTGAAACAGACTGATGTTTTCGAGATGTTATCATTAATTTAAAGGAAGTAAATAATTAATTATCGTTCTTTTTTTTTAATACCTCCTCGTATCATTCGAATCAAGAGTAAGACTATACATATAATACAACACTAAATAAGATTTTGTAATCATATTGATATTACTGCATTACTGTATCTATTCATTCCCCAAAGAAAAATATTTTTAATGCGATCTTTTTGTGTTTAAAGTGTTTATTTGTTGAAAATGTTCATGTTTGATCTTATCCGATAAGAGTATTTCAAATAATCCTGAACAAGTATTACAAAAAGGGAAGATAATAGAAATAAGTATCTCAATCTTGATGACTTTTCTGGAATATGGAGCATATTTTAGAAAGAAGTATCTACAATTATAAAAAAAGATGTGATATAATACTAAAGTTTCTTTGAATCATCATAGCATTTTTTCAAATTAAACAATAACGGTAATAGTCATATGTTGTAGGCTATTCGGTGTGTGAAGAGTATGGGGTGGGGGTAAAGAAGTCGATGGTGGCGCTTGAAGTGGACAGAAATTGCATTAATATAGGCTGTCAGTAGCACAGTCTAACACCGTCAGCAGTAGGCTGTCAGGTTATATGTGTGTTTACAAGAGTTAATTCGTAAACAAATCTAAAAATGGGCCATTATAGTTGCTGTGTTGTAAATTTCAATAAAACCGGGAGAAATAGTAAATGCAAATTTTACCGATTTCCTACGGTAGTTTGAAAATCAGGATAATGCAAGAAATGGATAGAAATGGACAAAAAGGGGTTTACTAAAAAGTTGCTCATTGGTATTACTCTTGGAGGCTCTATTTCATTTAAGTCTAAAGTTTCAGAAAGAAAAAGTGATTAACTAATGACCGTAGAATCTGGATTTATAAATTATTTTGAAGATGACGACATTATTTTGACGAACAAAGGGTTTCCAGAACTAAGACGAGTTTTGGACGAAGCTGGAAGCAAATGAAAATAGGTATGCCACCTTTTCTGCAGCACAAAAGTGAATTTTTGAGAGGGGAAACTCAAGAAACTTATAATATTGCCCATGTCAGAATTCATGTCGAGAGAATAATGCAAAGACTAAGAACTTATCAGACATTAAATAAAATTCCAACTTATCTATTTAATCATGTTGATGCTATTGTACATATTTGTTGTGTATTGGTAAATTTACAACCCCCAATAATTAAAGAAATAATAAAAAATAAACATTTATTATGAGTAGTCAATATTAATTCTTTATAAACATTTCTTCTTATTTATTTATATTTATTCTTATTTATTTGGTATTACATAAAATCTATATTAAATTGCCTACATATTTTCCAGTGAAACTTCGTTTTTCATGTGTCACATTATTGCTACCAGCAGCAGTACTTTCCAAATACAACGCTTGTAAATAATAATGTTCAAAATAAAAGATTTCACTATATAGTATTGCATGTTTTATGAAACATTCATCCCTCTATTGAAAGAAAACGCTTACTAAGGTCTTTGTCCACAAATTTAATGCAATTTTACGTGCAATAGTTGTGAACGATACGCGGCGCTGATGTCGCGCACATAGCGAATACTCTAAACTGGATATCATACTACGATCTACTCACCACGACTGATCCAGGAGCAGGATGCCTTAAAACCACAACATCAGCGTATCCCGCCATCACAGCCACGGAATCCTCCAAAGTCTCTCCCTTTTTAACAGAGGAACTCGTTTCGTCCATGTAGATAACCCTTCCGCCAAGTCTTTGCATGGCCGCCGAGAAACTACAACTCGTCCTGGTGCTGACCTCGTAGAAGATTGAAGCCATAACTTTTCCCCTCAATATATGATCCAGAGGCCTTTCTTTCGCAACGCATACCCTGAACGTCTGCGCCAAGTTGAAAATGTCGTTTAGTTGGTCCTTCGTAAACATGTCAACCCCTAGGACATGCTTGTTGGCCAAGCTGTAGTGCGGGTGCGGAAGGGTCGTGGGTTGTGCCGCCTGGGGTATGATCTCCGCATTCGATTGGCTTTCAGTCCTTATCCTTTTTTCGGCGTTCGAAAAACTTTCAGTTCGAATTCTGGGAGTGGGGGAGATAAGTGTTTGTCGGATATCAGCATGTGGGGCAGCGAAATGGACTTTATTATCTCCGGATAGTAGTTTGGTGAAAACTTCGTTGGTGTGCGTATCATTATCGTCGTAGTCAATTTTGTCACTTACGTATCCGTTTAGAAGGTAAGGCGCTGGAGAAATAGAGCGCTCCAAAGCCAAAATTGAAGGAGGCCGGCTCAACTCCAGCTGGCGCTTATCCCAATCTCTAACGTTTTGCCCGAACCCAGGTTGCACCAGGACCTGTCCTTCAACGTATGCAACCTCGCCTCGCAAAACCACCCTATGTACCGAACCTTTAATTTTTTTGCCGGCGAATGGTGTCCACTTAGCCTTGCTGTACTGCATGGCCTGTGGTATTACCCACTCTTCGTCCATGTCAACCTCAACGTACGTGTTAGGTTGTTCAGGTAAATTGAAGATCCTCTTGGGGTTCTTATGAAACTTATTCACCACATCTTCGATCGTAAGTCGTCCTTCATTGACGGCGTTGAGGAGGAGCGGGACGATAGTTTCGAGGCCGGGGAAGCCCGGTGGAACTTTTTCGCTTGTTTTTTCCTCAACAGTATGGGGAGCATGGTCGGTGGCGAAACAATCGATCACGTGGAGGTTATCCCAAAGAGCCTGCTGGTCCTCTAGGGCTGACAAAAGCGGACGAACCTGAAAATATAGGGTTAAATCTAAAAATAATATAGCATCATGATATACAATATCGTGATGTACTCGAATCAATATATTTATTATTATAGGAATGTCAATGATGATGAGTCATTAAGAAACTATCGTAAATTTTACCTCGCTCTTCTTTACTCCCAGTTTGGGAATGTCATCTGTCGACAAAAACAGATGATGAGGACAAACTTCGCAGGTCACCTTCAACCCCTTCTCCTTAGCTGCCTTGATAATTAGAATCTCCTCCTTCCTGGCCACGTGACATATATGAACGGGCCTATTATGAAAGCTAGCCATTAAGATTATAGCGGCTGTGTTCTGCTTCTCCGCGTGAACACAAAGTGGCGCCCGTTTCGGCCAATTAGCCAGGTGCTTGTTCCAAATAGTCAGATCATTCAAACGTAACGTGGTAAACGTTTCGTTTAGGTACATCTTCAGACCCGCCGCTTCGGCGGCGAACTCTGAAATGGTAACGGCGTTGTCTGACGAGGCGCCCACGAATAAGGCGTAGTCGCACCTGGCTTGAGCCTTGGCGAGCTTCTTCACCAATATTAAGGATTCCTCATCGACTATTGGCGGATTGGTGTTAGGCATGGCACAGATTAGGGTCACTCCGCCAGCCAAGGCGGCAGCTGTGCAAGAAGAGTAGTCTTCTTTGTGAGTGGCACCCGGTTCTCTCACGTGAACGTGGGTGTCGATGAATCCCGGTAATTTTATCAAGCGTCTTGAGCTCATGCAATCCGTGTGGGTTTTCATCGGTGGCGCTTTCCCTATTAGCCTCAATGCCTGGAAATGTACATGATTGGTCAGAAGCAGAATATGGCTATTTAATTTCCCAAAATATGACTTATAGGTAAAAACCGATATTTTAAACAAAATATTGAAGTGAGATGTTTGAAATAAAAGTTTTAGGGATTTAAAACATTGTTATTATATTATAACTAGAACTGTACAAGTGCAAAAATATTACTTATTTACCTCCACCAAAAGCTTGGCGCACTTCACGTCAGTCACCAACGGTATTGAATAATCTATTGCCAATCTTCGAGTGCGATAGCCATGGGTCATAAACGATGATACTCTTCTGGCACCTCCATTTCTCATAGGCAGGTTGATGACCAGATCGAACTGTTTCTTGGATAGAAATTCTGCCAGAGGTTTCAGTTCTCCTTGGCTAGTGATGTCGTCGATGGAGTCGAATGTCCATTGAACGGATTCCACCTAGAAAAATAAAAGTTGAAAGTTAATTGGACGAGTTGGTATCTGGTCTTAGATTGATGATGATTATCATATTTTTGTGAATGTGAATAATCGCCAAATAATATCCTTTAAAACTAGATTACAATGGCATATTTGCATTTACAAATATGTTTTAAAAAGGTATGTAACACGCAAATGTAAAAAAGTTCTTCACGATTTATTCTTCTTATACCTCACATTCCTAAACTCAGTAATTCAGGTGTTTTATATTTTTCTAGTAGTATATATTTTTATTAATGAAAGCTACACAAAATAAGTTAGTTAATAATGTATATAATAGTTAATTAATCAAAGAAAATATGTATAAAGCTAATACAATGCATGGTAACCAAAACAACCTAAAGAGATAAAGAACGTCCAAGAAACTTTGGAAAATAATAAATGTAAATATAGAGACAAGGACACGATATGAAATACAAGCGAAATATAGAAGAACAGTACAATTATCCATGGACTAAGGCGAGTCGCCAAGAGGAAGGCACATATACATTGGCGGCGCTAGCATTATTTTGCGGTTGGGCGAAAATAGGCAGGAAATATCTAGGGTGGGCGAGGGCGTTAAATATATTATTTTATGTGCGAATGTGATATACATAGTGGTATTATAAGAGGTTGGGCGAAAAGGATTTTGCCTGGGAGCTCGCCCACTCGTGCCCACCCCTGTCGCCGCCACTGCACATATAGGATTTTAGATAATTCAGGAATTACGGAAAATACTTTCATCTAACAGGGACCAAGTTCCCAATTTATTAGTTTGTTGAGTAACGAACTCAGCTACGCATGTGGAAAAAACTAGTTTGGTCAAACAGGATGGACCTTTTGAAAGGCAAGGAAAACTTCTGGAATTTTTTTTTCTCCCGATGGTTTTCTTATGATTACTCAAAAATTACTAATGGTAAAAAATGTTGAACTTCTCAGGACCTGAAAACTGGAAACCTGGAGCTTCTTGAAAGCTTAAATTTGCTTTTTTTAAATTGCTCTGCGACTATTTTTCTCCAAGTTAGAAAAGCCATTTGAAAATCACTTAAAAATTTAGGATTTGGGATTTACATTCCTTAATTTTGGCGCCTAGTGTATTTAACATCGTGGTCGTATTGTTTACATGGGTTCGCTATTTCTCTCCTTTTCTGACCCACACACACACACTCACGCATACACACTGTCAATTCAAGATTTAGAGTTGCCAGCTGTGTATGTATATCTGAATGAAAATCACCACTGTTGATTTTGTAAAGATTGCTTCTTGATTAAATCTTCTACGTTTAGGACATTGACAAAGACTTAATTGTGCATAAGTAATAAAATATAATATCATTTCTTGAAAAACGAGAGACGTAGATTTCTACAAAGAAAAATATAAAAGTTGTAGAAACAAATAAAATCCATGAAATAGATCCTCTCATTGAAACATATGTATGTATATAGCTAACCGGATTTTAAAGAGCTCGTTAATATACCATACATGGCGCGGGTAGTAGTGGGACTCTTCGGCATTATTCTATATAAATTCAGTTTCATGACCAATGGATGCTTCAGATGTCATGTTTCAGATCATCCTTCAGTAGTAGGTGGATTTCTTGTACAGAATTTTTGCTACACGCATTTTTACACGAAATGATCAATTAAATAAAAAGGTGCGGGATGTACGAGGGCTGATCAAAAAATACGGTGAACGAATTGTCAATTGACTTCCAGAACCGGAAGAGTGAGGACGTGTTTACCGTGTCTGTCGCGCATAATGGATTTCGAACAACACGTTAACATTAAGTTTAGCTTTGAGTTGCAAAAAAAAGTGTCAAAGAATCTCATGAAATGTTAAAATTAGTATATGGCGATGATGTGGTGACTGTGAAGACTGCTTATAAGTGGTATGAGCGATTTAAAAGCAGAAATGAGTCGGTTGAAGATGAGCAACGATTGGCATGTACTTCGACCTCAAAAACACAGACGAAAACATTACAAAGGTGGAAAAAAGGATTCGTTCAAACAGACGATTGAGTAACTGAGAGAACGATGTATGGACAAAGAGACAAAAAATGGGGCAATGGCTTCCCCCTTCATCATGACAACGCACCGTGCCACACCTCGCTTCTGATCGGCAAATTTTTGGCTGAAAAAAGCTTCCTGCCTGCCTACATCCGCCTTACTCTCCGTATTTAGCACCATGTGACTTCTGGCTCTTTTCAAAAATCAAGGCCGTGCTAAAAGGAAAACATTTTGACACCATTCCCGATATTGAGAGGGCCACGACGAAGCAGCTGCTCGCCCTTGCGAAAGAAGCCTTCCAGAAGGGCTTCCAATCATGGAAACAACGTTAGAATAATTGCATAGCTAGGCTAAGGACAGTACTTTGAAGGAGATTAGTTCAATTTTGAAATAAGCTTATTTGTTTGTAATAAAATTATTCACCATATTTTTTGATCGTATGGTTGAGAAATTTCTGTGTTTTATATATTTGTATTTGTCAACACCTTCTTATGTTACTTACGAGGCACTTACCGAATTACCGGTTCTTAAAAACTTATCCAAACAAATATATCTCGGAATATTGCTACAGCGGAAAACCTAATCCGTAGGATTAATTTTTCATAACAAAACGTACAATTCAAATAGTGCAAATTTACAATCATTTATCTATCGCTGAAGGTCGATATATTATAAAATAACGACGACGAGCAAAACAAATCAATCCATTGTCTATCATAACTATTTGGGGAACAACGTCACACGATTAAACGCTAATAATTGACAGGGTTCTCGCAATTTTTCAGATAATCTAATCGAAATCGATAACCATCACCCTTTCGTTATTTAACACATCCCACTCTAAACCATCACTCAGTATTTTTTTGTGAACTCGGTGAAATGATGAACGCGTAGTTGGCCCAGCTATCCTGGCAACATGGGAGGTGCACAATCCAAAAGACCTGGCAGTAACTCCCACTTCCACCGCGAAGAGGGTTCCAGCGAGCAGGATGCGGACTGCGATGACATCCGAGTGGATTCCGTGAACAGGCTCGATGAGCAATGTATCAGCATGATTAAGAAGGACCTTAGTGAGACCCCCGAACTGTTTGTGCTCAACAATGTATTGATGTCGATTATGTTCTTCGAAAACTACCAAAAGTGAGTGAAAGACGCATTACGGTATTAGGGTTGCACTGTGACAAATTTTGAATTACTTAAACAGGAATATTTAACACATTAACTCATATTATGACGAAAATCCTGCTTAGAAATCTACCTTTCTCGCAATACTTGTAGATGTCAAAAGAAAATATGTTTGTCGTCACAATTTCGTCCCACAATTTAAGATCAGTTTGTGACAAGGAGAATTTACACTAGAATTAGAAAGTGAATGTTTAATAAAATAGAATACTTTCAGGAAATCACGATTTCACTAGCTTACAGTTACAGATTAAAGTAATAATACGATCACGGAAATAGGAAGCCTACTTTTAATAAAAGTCTCATCCATAAGATCTCTTTCATTAATTATCTCTAAAATAACCTTAAAACTGTTGACATTAAATTGTTCCCTATGAGGTAATTCCTTCTATCTTTACTGTAAATTCATTCAGAGCTTTCTAATTCATCTACTTTGGCCATGTCGTTATAGAATCTGGAAATCCTATTAACTTTTTTAAAGAAGTACAGCACTTAGAGCCCTTGGCATCATCGTGGATCCTCGCTAAAAGATCTAGGCTATTATTATCAAATTACCAGCATGTTATTATCAAATATTTAATGATGTTGCCTATTGATGTTGATGTTGATTGAGGAAATTTCCATATGTCAGCCATTTTGGCTAACGTTCTTACAGAATAAATTATCTGATGTCTGAAAGGATAGAACAGTCACATATTTATCTTAGAAAATATTATATTGTTACACCTTGATATTAGAAAGTTATGGCAATCTCTAGTCAGAATTCCTAATACGAATGTTTTTCGTAAACATTGACAAGAAAGTCAATGCAGTGCTTCCGCTGTGGGTCTTAAGAATTCCCTAGCAAACAGACAGCTTTCCATTTTATCTCATAGTTTTTTAATTTGTAGTGTATATTATCCTGAATTACTAGCTGAATTGTTATTGATAGTGTATTAATAAAGTCATGTCCAAGAGTATTTTGACCCTCAGTCCTCTTAGCGAATTTGTCAGATGATCATGAAATTTCAAGTCTTTTCTTCTATTAGTATAGTAACAGGCTACATCTAAATTGCCTTCCAAAAATCACTTTCAGAGCCGTCTATACTTTTTTCCTTAATTGTTCAATGCTTTCAAGGGTTTTCAATGTTTTCATGTAACTCACCAATGTTACCCAGCACTCTCTACTAGACTTGAGGTTTTGAAAATGATATTACTGATACGTTTATATGTACTTTCTCTCTCATTTGTAATCTAGTTACATCCAATTCTTCTTCTTTAGTTTATCTGCATAGGTAATTCTCTCAAGATGATATTTTTCTCAACAATAGGGTTTATATTAGTTTTATTACTACCAATTCCTTGGTAAGCCATGTAGATAGGCCTGGAATTTCGGTGGTCTTTAGGAATTTATTAACACATACATGCCTTTCATTGGAATTAGCTTCCACTTATTACGAACATTCCGTTAAATTATTAAATTGCCTTTCATTGAATGAAAGCAGCAATTGATGAGGTTCGTAGGTCGTGAAGTTAATAAGTATTAGATGTTAATTTCATGACAGCTGGAAATTTTAAAGATTTGTATGTAGAATAAAGTTATCGTCGACAACTGTGTCACTACTCTCTTAGTAGATTTTAGATATTTTCAACAGATAACATTTTAGCAAACTAATCCTTCTATGATTGACCCTCGATTTAGTGATATATCTTATCTCTGAAGTATTATTCTCGAATCAATATTGTCATACAATATAACACATTTTAGTTTTGACTATTTTATTTGGTTATTTGTTAACCTTTTCTCTTCTTGGAGCAGTTACTACATTAAATTCATTGTAATACTATAGTTTGAAGTTTGGTACTTCCTCTAACAGTTTTCCAAGATTATTAGGTGACCTTAAAATGGCTTTACATATAAAAGTACGAAATATTGTTGGAAAAAGTTTCGTTACTCGTTAGGAAAAATATAAGACTATTGAATGACATGAAAAGTTCATTAGGCAACGCCATAAGAGAAGTAGTTTATGGTATTTAGTAGTAAGAAGTAGTTAGTTAATCATTGAAGTCTGAATTTTGGCTTTGCAATTGTATTTTGTCTTGATTCTAGTTTTAGATAAATACTTTTGCATAGAGAACAAAAATACACTCCCGAAATTCATTATACTTGATGTAAATGTGTTTCAAATTTAATGAGTACCTACGTAACTTCAATTGCAATTTTAGTACGTAGAAGTTCATCAAGAATAGGAACAAGTCTCAAAACTGCGCTATAGGACCGCCCACGAGGTGCGCAGTAAATAGCCTGGTGTTTACGCAGTCGCATTGAGACATTTACAGAGTGAATATCAACGAATATATTTTTTATTGAATATACTTTTCTATATATTCAATATTTATACCTCTTACTGTATCACTACTTGATGTATCTCAAGCAAATTAATTTACTTTCATATTCGTTCATATAACCCAGAGGTTTGCAGAGTGATAATGATAAGAGATAGAGGGTGATTTTAAACCACTGAAGCAGTAGTTGCGTTTTATTGCAATAAAAATACAACAGAAATACAGGGAGACTCATTTATACTTATAATAAGAAAAACTCAAAAAAGCCATGACTGATCTGAACAAATACCGTATACCATGAAAAACTATACTTATATATGTAGTATACAGATAACCATATCACCTCACTATCCAGACTATATCTATATCTACATTTTGGCCGTGGTTTTGGTTTTGTCTGTATGATTTCATTATAAAATAAACAGTTTTAAAACCTTAAAACGGACTTTTCCGCACGTAGATAGAGATGTTCTACATCTCTATCTCGAAGTTGAGTGACCGAGAAAAAATAAACCAACACATAAATGCAGAATAACTGTTTTATGCGACAGTTTTACTTTTTTCAAATAGTCTACCCTCGTGCTTTCTCCTGACCACTGAACAGGGTGGGGTGTGTCCTATTCACCTCAAAATCAATAGATGTCGTCTGGTAGACGTCCCTAATCAGAATCAGTTGAAATCCGATCGATCCGACACGATTTAATTGAGTGATCGTGCTAACAAAAAAAATTCTCAAATAGTCCACCATTGTGCTTTCTCATGGCCCATGAACATGGTAGAGTGTATTCTATCCACCTCAAAATCAATAGGTGCCGTCTGGGAGACGTCCCCGATCAGAATCAGTCAAAACCCGATCGATCGGACATGATGTAGTTGAGTTATCATGTTAACAAAAAAAATTCCTCAAATAGTCCACCGTCGTGCTTTCTCATGACCCATGAATAGGGTGGGATGTGTCTTATCCACCTCAAAATCAATAGGTGTCATCTGGGAGACGTTCCCGATCAGAATCAGCCAAAACCCGATCGATCCGACACTATTTAGTTGAATTATCGTATTAACAAAACAAATTTCTCAAATAGTTCACCGTCGTGCTTTTTCGTGACCCATGGACAGGACGGGGTGTGTCCTATCCACTTCAAAATCAATAGGTGTCATCTAGGAGACGTCCCCGATCAGAATTAGTCAAGACCCGATAGATCCGACACGATTTAGTTGAGTTATCGTGCTAACAAAAAAAATTTCTCAAATAGACCCAAGGGAGGGGGTGGTGTGTACTATCCACCTCAAAATCAATAGGTGTCATCTGGGAGACGTCCCCGATCAGGATCAGTCAAAACCCGATCAATCCGACATGATTTAGTTGAGTTATCGTGCTAACAAGAAATTTTAATGCCGACGACAACGACAACGACGACACACACAGAGCAAAAATTTTTTTAAAACCATTTTTTTTTTTGGTTTTTAGGCCGAAAAACGAAAAATAAACCCAAAAAAAATGTTGTTTTTTCAATTTTTCTTTACACGATTACATTACTTTTCCGCTAGTATAGTGGAGTGCGGAAAAGTAATAGGAAAAAATTCAAAAATCATTTGCATTGATACCTTTATAGATAACGACCGTTTTCTCGTTAACTTGATAATTTTCCTAGAGTCTGCAAAATATCAACAATATGCCATCTTATTCATTATGATAATAGAAACAAATATAAATACCCTTTATCGTTCTAAGATCAAAAACGTAGTATGACAAGATTACAGTAAATCCCGATCAAAAATAAAATAAGAGAATGGCTTTAACTAAAGCATTTAATCTTTGTCGACGTCTCTAAATACTATATATTCAAATATTTAATACGCACGATTATCTGAATTTGTCACAGTTTTTGCGAATGTATAGAATTTTGTAGAATTTAGAAAAATACACAATTCATACAGATATAAATGATATCGATTTAGTTAAGCAAATAATTATTATAAGCAAACTAAACTTAAAACAATTCAAGTTTAGTTTTAAACAAGTAATGATGATAAAGGGTCTTTCAATAAGGATGCTCTATATTTAAACGTAAATAAAACATGTGTATGAGATATCCACTAATTTTTTTTATTTGAAAGAATATTTTATGACATTAAGTATGAAATATAACGTCGTTCAAATGTCCGCCGCGGCTTTGCTTGGTGGCACGTATTCGGGAGGTTCAATTTTCGATGACTTTGTCGCATAAATCTGGCTGAATTTGCTGGATGGCATTGTTATGTTGACCTGCGATTTAAAATAGCACCAAAAGAATAAGTCTAAAAGCGTTAAATCGCATGATCTCGGTAGCCAGTTCACGTCGCCACTGCGCGAGATAACCATGCCCTCATTGATTAAACTGCTCCTTAGTCTGTTGAAACTTTGCAACAGTTTATATATATTACCTTACATATAGAACCTTATAAGCTATATAAACATGCGCACAAACAACAATACTCTAAGAGAGGTGGCAATTCTTTATGATAGAATTCGAACCGATAAAGGTAAAACACCCATATGTGGCCTGACCTGCCACTCAGTTACCACACATTAAGTATTATCACTGACAGATTAACTATAACAAGGCGCCTGTTTTCTACCCATAAGTCGTTCTAGTTCTTGGATGACTAATATCAAATCCTTGTAACCTAAATTTCAAATTATACTTCATAGATTTGCACAATCAAGTCAATTGTCTGAAGCGAAATTAACAAAAATTTGCAGTTTCCTTCATATCACTCACAACATGGATGGGCGACTTATTGTATTCTCCTAATAGGTAGCTGTGACAATGCCATTCATACTGTAGCCCGGGGTGGCGAACTGAGCCAAGGATTGATGGTCATTGCATGCTTAGTTTCAAGTCCCAATGTATTTGTTTATGTGTACGCTTGTAGTCATCTCTATGTGTAACCTTTCTTTTCTCAGTCTGAGAATCTAGGGGAGAAAGTTAATTTCTGTCTAGCTTTAGACATATATACCATACTTTCTGTTAATGTTTGGATGTAATTACAGGTATAACTGTCTGCAAAGCAAGCATCTAAAGTTGCCTTTCCATGCTTGCCAAGCCTTGGCAAACGTCTGCAAGCCCCAAGCATCCACAAATCTCGCTTGGCATTTGGAAGTCGTTTGCATGCTTGTGAATGCGTCACTGTGCTACGTACATCCAAGCATGGCGGACACCGAACTTGTATCGGCTATTGCGTTTGCTTTAACGTACTTTTATTTGAAATACAAGCATAGTAAAACAATATCAAGGAAAGCTCGACGACCACGAAGATGGGGGATGATAAAGATTCATAAAAATCGTACCATGCGCTCGCCACGAGATCACAACTGTAACTAAATGCACACCAACGTGTGAATGCGTCGCAAACGCTTGCCGCAAGCGCCCTTTGATCTGTATTAAAAACGTACACTAGACCGGATCGGAGACAAGCGTCCACAAGCTCACGCAAGCCAAGCCAAACACCCTCTTTACACGCTTGTGCTTGTGGACGCTTGTCGAGCCTTGGCAAACGTGGAAACGCAGCTTAAGAGTTCCGATTGAGCGAAATATAGCGATTATACAAATTGCACTATTTCATTCATGGCCACCTCGTATGATATTCATTAACACATGCTTACCTGGTTCGTATACATATCTCTATTTAAATTAGAATTTGCGTTTCAAGTACAAGAGACTGATCCTATCGCCTCTCGAGGCAACAGTTATCAATTTCCAATTTCAATCTCTGAAAACATCTACATATTAACTACCAGTAGCTGAAGTGTGAATTGTTGGTCGTATCAGTGGAGCGATTATAAAAATATGTCACTCCTTTCATGCCATTGATTATCCGCTATATTCGCTTCACCAATGAATAAAATCACTTATAAACGTATTTTGTTTCTGCCAGATGTAATCAGATGTATACGGTATTGTTTTGATTCCAAATACGTTTATAAATACGTTTTCAGTCAAGTCCAACTACCGAAATAGACGTGGTCTCATTGTTAATAGAATCTAATAAATAGATTTTTGCCATTTACATGTAGTCTTCTAAAGGGTATTTCAATAAGGACGCTCGACTTTTAAACGTATTTACGTTTAAAAGTCGAGCGTCCTCGAACAAGTTGTGTGTGAAATATCCACTAATTTTTTTCTTTATTTGAAAGAATATTTTATGGCATAAAGCATGGAATATAATGTTGAAATGTCCGCCGTGGCTTTGCTTGGTGGCATGTATTCCGGAGGTTCAATTTTCGATGACTTTGTCGCATAAATCTGGCTGAATTTGTTGGATGACGTTCGTTATGTTGACTTTGAGGGCATCGTTTGCGGATTATTTGCATATACCTGCGATTTAAGTTAGTTTCAAAGGAAGAGGTCTAAAGGCGTTAAATCGTACGATTTCGGTGACCAGTTCACGTCGCCGCTGCACGAGATAACCATGCCCTTAAATCGCTCGTGCAGAATGTCCATCGTGGCTCGTAGCGCCGTCCTGTTGGAACCACATGTCGTCGGTACCCATATCATCCAATTTAGGCCAGTTGCTTATCATCTATCTGTAGCGCTCACCGTTGGCGGTTATGGTAATGCCAGTTTCGTTTTGAAAGAAATCCGCCAGACGAAAATCCACACCAAACAGTGATTTTTTTCAGGATGCATTTGGTGCTGGTGTATCTCGTGTGGATTGGTGTCGTCCCAAATCCGACAATTTTCAATTTTCAAATACATATCCATTCATCCAAAAATGGGCCTCGTCGCTAAAGATGATTTTTTTGGC
The DNA here is from genome assembly GCA_037954035.1 of Rosalia funebris. NCBI lineage: Eukaryota > Metazoa > Arthropoda > Insecta > Coleoptera > Cerambycidae > Rosalia > Rosalia funebris. The sequence continues at coordinate 15,531,165 of JAZFAV010000039.1, read as the reverse complement.
GAAATTTGGGTAAACTTCCAACTGTTCCAGAGCCCAGTCAGCGAACACACGACGTTGTCTATGGTCGTTTACTTTAAGTTCCTGGGACACTTGGATTTTATACGGGTGCAGACCCAAGTATCGACACAAAATTCGCCAAGTTGAAGTCGCAGAAAGGCCAAGTTTTTGTGAATGACGAGAAACTGATTGCCTCGGGTTTTCCCGTACACTCTCACGCACAGCAGCGATGTTTTCAGCGGACCTTGCGTTTCGGTGACGTACGGGTATTGGATGATTATTTATCAAACCGGTTGACTCGAATGTCGCCACCAAACGTCGAATAGTCGACTCGGCGGGACGGTTGTGGCGAGGATAAAAATCACGTAATGCGCAGAACGTTTCTCGAACGGAGCACTGATTTTGAAAATACAATTTTATGATTTGCACACGTTGTTGAACGCTATAACCTTTCATGGTGATTTGCCATACACTACTGAACAATTCACAACAAATTTGAGAGATGTTGCTTTAAAAACATGACCGATATAACCTAACAAATTTCAAGCGTCCCTATTGAAAGACCCTGTATAAGTACTTAAAAAAATATTAATTTTTAAATTTATAATGTCCCAAAAACCTTTTAGTTTTTACCAGATCTTTAGGATACCAATTAAAATAAAATTCGTCTTGTATTAATTTGTCAGCCATCTGTTAATTTATCCTTATAATTGCTCACTGAGAATGCATTTCCTGTTGATAAAAATGACGAAATATGATATCAGATGATCGATATAATGATTTTTTTAGTTTATTATTTATTAAAACGTATTTGAGTGATTATTTAGGTTCAACTAGTTCCTCTTTATTTGCCCCCTTTCGTGTTGTAATATCTTAGCTAATTCCCGGATAGAGCTGGAACCTTCGATGCAGCATCAAAAAAAGGAACCAGTTTTCCATGAATACCGAAGAATTACACGTTACACGTCACGAATTTCGCCAATTAAGTTGGCAACATCAGGAGACGAAAACACTGATTTAATCGTCTGAAAACAGTTTTAATCATCACTTGATGATGCCAATTTGGTTCGCGAAACTAATAAAGAAGCAATATATATTCCAGTATTTCTTTATTTTGTTTATATCATTTTAGCCTTTGAAGGAAGGTCTGCAAGTTGAAGCTTTAGATAATCTGATACAATGTGGAATATTTGAAGCATCTCCTTGAATTCTGGCATTGAAGGAACTTTATTGCTTAAATACTCGTAGAAAGTGGCGTGGAGAAACTTTCCTAATTGTTAACTTTAGGGACTTCACTGAAACGATTAATTACATCGATTCATTGATTTAAAACAGTACCTACAATAAATATTTTTCCGCAATATAGGTATATAAAGATTATAATCCATATAACAATCAAATATATATATATATGGGTGATTATAAATAATGATTTAAATGACTTTATCCTTAGATCTATATCAGTGATAAGTTTTAAAATGTTAATACCGTCTTCTTATGCGATTAGTACTACAAATATCATAAAATAAAATATACGTATGGTTTGTATAATGATTCTTTGCGGGTGCGTCACAGGTAACAATCGTATGAATCAATCAATTGACATTTTTGAACAGTGTCGTACCGAAAACATATTTACGGGAACAGTTAGTACAATACAAATCCGTCAACCTATAACAGATTATTGCAAAGGTTCTCTACAAAAACATGCAATGTAAGTGATATTTCCATCAAAATATTGAAATAAACTCAACAAAAATCAAAATAAATGAAACAAAAATAAAATAAATCTTACAGAAATATTGAGACGCCAATGAATCAAATTATACAATAAAGCTAAGACGTGACTTCATAACTGCATTTTGTTCGGCAAATTATTAACTATCTATGCCATACGTAGTTGATTGAAATATATGTCATTAGACATACGTGCTGGTAATTGTGGCATATTAGTATCGGTGTTGCTTTATCAATAACAGAACCCGCCTGTTAACATTTCTTGATTTAGTTACGAACTGGTTAACTCTGTAGGCGCATTATTTTGTCCTAATTTTGTGCGAATTTTTCTTAATGCTCTTAATAATTGATCGCTCACATTCATAAAACTGTTGTGCAAAAACTATTCGTTGTTGAACTGTCGTGGCATATTGACATCGTATGGTTTGTAGATGATAGTCGTTAAATATTGACGCCCTTCTTTGACAGAACACAAATGACGCGCAATTCAAATTCTATAGTTACAACTAAGACGCCCTATATAATGAGATAATTTTATGTTTTTCCGGTGAGTAGATGAAACCACAAATTTTGACTGATGATTATATGAGGGATTGATATGCTTACGTACATACATACATAAATTTATCAATTATGATCGGTCATAAATTTACAGTTTTTAATATCGCATTACATCAAAAGGAATTGTGAGAGCCAAAAGTAGGACAGTATTTGATCCTGGCATGACTTGATGAACCATAAAATTATATTCGACTGATAAGAAATTATATAATAAAAAATGTTACAATTATATTTGTAATATCTTATTGAAGTTGCGCCCAATTTGTGTGAAATAAAATTACGATTTTCCTGAAACTGCAATGCTGAACTGGTTCGGTATACGTGGACTCGTCTTTATATTTTCCACCAACAGAGTTTTCGTAAATTATTGAACAGATAAATCGTATTTGTTTTTACTATTACTATCATTATTAGCATGTATTATGAAATATTGGTATTAAAAAATATATACAAAATTAAAACATTCACTGGTTAGATTTTCACTTTTTATTTGTTAAACATAGCAATTGTTTCGCCAACACGGTGGCTTCGTCAAATGTTGAGTACATAGACCTATATACTCAACATCTGACGAAGTGTCTGTGTTGACGAAATTGTTATGTTTGACAAATAAAAAGTAAAAATCTAACCAGTGAATGTTTTAATTTTGTATAAATACAAACTTTTATCAAGTAAAGGCCCAATGAATTCAGAATATAAAATATATGTTTTCATTCCCCACGAGAGTACTTTTTATCAAATTTTGCGTCAGAGTTCAGTACCAATAAATTTTAGTTCTAATAAATTGTTCCATATACATGCTTTCATAAAGTGATGAATAAATTTCTTAATAATTCAAGGAATAACTTTTAGGGAAAACTCAAAAACTCAAGAGGGAAGTGATTGACAATGTTTAAAAAGAACTTATTAATCCTCTTGGCTATTGTCAGGCTCAAGAAACTATTCTTCATTTGTTTCAATATGAATTGCTACATTTGCAATTATTGAATTCCATTCACAATTATCAGTTGTTTTTTATGAATCGAATGGAAAAATATCGTGTCGTTCAGGGGGAAATCCATTTCCGTCAATTCGCCGTACATTGCGGCTGTCATTCTAGAAATGAAATAGCACCTCTTTTAAAACAAAAGCCGAATAAGTGCCGTCTAAAAATAGTCAATTATCCAATCGCGTTAACTTAGCTAGAAATCTCAGAAGATCTGATTCGATTATCGAGTGGCGTAATTAAATATATTGAAATGAGGTCTGATAAGGCAATTTAAAAACACAGCCAATCGAAACAGAGTGCACAATAACAAATTTTTCACTGCTTTCGCCGAAAAAGGTAAAGGTCAATCGTCGGTTATTCATTTATACACTTAGTTAGGATATATAAGACTCAAAACTAGTTTCCAAGTACATCGTAGTCTAGTTTGACTACATATTCGAACTTTATCCTTGCATTTTCAGGACTCAAAGCAGGAAAATGTAATCATCCACCACCTTAAAAGGATATCTTTTCTATACAATCTTTTTTTGTTGATCTGGGGTACCTAATCTCAACAATTAAAACACTTGAGCAAAACAGTAGCTAATTTAATGTGACTGTAGTATTTTTTCCTACTCCCACTGTACAGTAATATGTCTACATATCTGCAATAGTTAAATTATGCTTCAAGGGATCTCATGTCGACAAATCTAGGATAGTCATATACTCGTACTGGTATATCTTTGTCATTTGGAAGAATTATTAACTAGGCACAATAATTAAGGGATGTACAAAAATAATAAATTTTTAGGTGATTTTCCAAGGCCTCTAAACTGGAGAAAAATAATCGCACAGCAATTTAAAAAAAGTTAATTGGAGCTCCAAATTTCTAGTTTTCAGATGTAGAGTTCGAAATCGGAAAAAACCAAATTTTTGCGTGCCTTTCAAGAGGTCCACAGACGTTTTTCAGTGATTTCATCTTAAAGATTTTTTAAATAGTTTTCTCCACTTTAATTTCAGCGGTATGAAAGCCTTGTAGGATGATTTTTCGCTGAGTTATCGTCATTTAAAGCAAAAAAATCAGTTTTGACTTTGGTAATTAATAACTCGGGAAATAATAATCGTACAGAAAATTCAAGTAGGGTTTTAAAAATTGCAAGGTATTCTTTATAAGTGGTAGTTACTTTTTGAAAGGTAAGCAAAAATTTGGATTTTTTTTCCGAAGGTTTTCTTATGATTACTCAAAAACTGCTGATAGTAAATAATTTTGAATTTTAGTTATGAAAACTAGAAACTGGGAGTTTCAATTTTATTTTTTTTAAATTGCCCTAAGATTATTTTTCTCCAAGTTACAGCCCTTTTAAAATTACCAAAAAATTTTGGATTTTTCTACATCCCTTAATTTTTGTGCCTAGTTTAGGAATTAGCATACATCTTGCGTACTACATAACTCATACTTAAATCGAACATATAATACGTACTAATATAAAACGTGATTTAACAAACCCAAGAAATCTGCGGTGGTGCCTCCATCCCTTAATTTTTGTGCCTAGTGTACTTCATTAGGAGTGGGCGGCTACCTAGGCTGATATAGGTTTGTGTAGAAGACACACCATCCCTCAGATAGGATGTAAAACTAGAGGACCCGTGTTATTAGATGTTACATAAGTAGCAGGACTCTGATCTATCATAAGAGTGGATGTTATTACATGTTATATAAGTAAAGAACCCTAATCTATCATAAAGTGGAAGTCAAAAATTTCAGGTTCGGAGTAACTCGTCTTCTGTCATTTGTGATGGATTTAGGTAGCGAAGCTGGGCCGCTGATAAATAACAGCATAAAAATGTTGTTAAGGTAGAAGGTCCATACTAGAGATGGATATCAATCACAACTTAAGATGGATACCATTAATTACAATTTATAATAAAAAGTGGTACGGTATGCACAAAATACTTAGATTTATACAGATACTAGGCTTTATAGTTTTTGACGGTTTTAATTGAAGCTTGTTCTGGAAATACTTCCTGAAAGAGTGTTTTCAACTTTTCTTAAGGTATTCAATCAAGCTTTATATTGCAAGCAGTGACAGCTTGATATCCTATCTGTGATCATTCGATTTTCTGTTACTATTAACATTACGCCAATCAATGGCTCTTATTATAAAAACTTTCAATTAGGGCAAATTTTAGATTCCAATTGAAAGTAGAAGAAATTCGTGTTCGTTAAGACAAAATGTACTGTACTAATTTTCATTTTACTCAGTATCGGTATCAGTCAGTTTGTTTATGACTACTTATGACTACTTACTTAAGTCCCAGTATTGTTCCAACAAGCATGCATTATATCGAAATAGACGAAAAAAAATTGCGTATTGTCCAAAAAATCACGGTTGTCGTCAGAATGATTAACTTTTTAATTTTAAACAAAGGAACATGTACCAACACAATGATTATTGGACAATAATGTGTAATTATTATCAGATTGCTATCAATTTTGACATCTAAGTTAGTGCAGTTTAAACTAGATTTACAAAAAAAAAAAATTAAGAACGAAAATAGTGATAATTTCTTTATTGATAGTACTTCGTAATAGTTCGTTTATTTGATTTTGATGTTTATGCCCCAACAAGTCTAGCGAAACTGTGACTTGAAATAGTTTTGCACGTAAGATAAGCTTGATATAAGGCTTACTGAAGTGTTTTAACACTGTCTATGACTGTGATAGTGTTACTATATAGTAGCCCGCTTAATTGCTAGAAGCAAGGTTATTTCCGTGACTTTTACATGGTTGAATTATTTCCAATAATGATTTTCCATAGGAGAACCGTTACGGAAGGCATTCTGTTCTTTCAGGTAACTAGATTATGTGAGAGTTGTTCAATAGTAAAAATTAACATGTAAATTAAAATAGTGTCACAATTAATAGATTTACAAAATACTTAAATTAATAATAATAATGACTATATATATATATATATATATATATATATATATATATATATATACAAATGATTTGAGAACATCCACCTTTTTTGAAGTCGGTTAATAACGGTTGATTATATATTTTTTTCAAAAACAATTTATTTGTTTTCCCTTATAACAGTTTTAAACCGGATGCAAGTTATAAACAACCACAAATCTCGCTACTAATCTATTTTCTTTCCAGGGAAATGGAAGAGATATCATCCAGAAGATATGGCAAAGAGAAGGAGTGTATCCAACCGGACATTATTTTAGAACAAGCTAACAAGAACGTGCTGTATAGGCCATTACATGGACCGATGAAACATTTCTCGGAGCCCCTGGTAGCAAAGAGGATGTATCTGTTGCATAACTCAATTCAGGTTGCAAACTATCTGGACTCATCTCTCGTAAATGAATCGTCCACTGTGCAATTAGAAGAATCTCCAAGAAAAGGTAATTTCAATTAATTCCTTGGCTATTTTTAAGATTCCTTTTTCTCCAAGAGAAAGGAGGCTAAATTTATGTTTGAACTTATTTGTTCAAAAACGTGATTATTCTAACGACCCCAATTTTGCTTATCATTGCTTTAAAATTTCGCTTGAGATCTGCAAAAATATTCAGATCGTTTTAGTCGAGAAAACGCATGGACAGGACTGAATAAACTGACATTTTAAGGGAAACAAAACTTAAATAAACAATTACTCTTTGATAATTAAGTTATTATTATTATTATGTTTTGTGGGTTTGGGCTTCATCAGCCACTGATCGCATGGGTAGTCCCTTGGCGGTCCCTCTTATCCGGGTCATTATCCAAAAATGCTATCCCATAAAAGGAGCAATTTGGGCACGTCCCTCGCCTTAAGCCTCGCCTCCTCTAGGATAACAGGGGTTCTTAATATAAGGCACCTCCTCTCCTCCAGTGCGGGGCAGGTGTAAAGAAGATGAATCGAGGTTTCCTCGTCTTCTCTACAGTATCTGCATGCCGGGCTGTCAGTTAACCTCAGCTTGTGCTTATATGCATTCAGGCTACTATAGTGGCCCGTTATGATTCCCACCAGGGTTCTGGCTTTGTGCCTGTTCAATTTAATGAATTCTTGGGCCCATTTCTCAATCTCTGAGTATTCGATGAAGAGTTTGGTTATTCGACAACCCGTTATTCCTCTCCATATTTCTCTGTGCTGTAATAACTACAACTTATGAAGAATACTGTTCAGTTTTTAAACCCTACTTGAATTTTCTATATAATGATTATTTCCCGAGTAATTAATTACCAAAATTAAAACTGCCTTTTTTGCTTTGAACGACGATAACACAGCGAAAAATCATCATATAAGGCTTTAACCCCACTCAAATTAAAGAAGATACAATTATCTAAGAAAGACTTACAATGAAAGCACTGAAAAAGAATATTATTGAAATTCGTGGAATTCGTGGAAGGGCATTCAAAAATTTGAAATCTTTTTCCGATGGTTTCCTTATGATTACTCAAAAACTGCTGATAGTAAAAAAAATTTAATGTAAGATCTGAAAACTATAAATATGGAGCTTAATTTTTTTTTTTTAATCGCTGTGCGACTATTTTTCTCCAAGTTACAGCCCTTTGAAAATTACCTAAAAATTTAGGATTTTTTTACATCCCTTAATATTTGTGCCTAATGTAGATGATACATGATACGTCGGGTATTTTACAATTTTTTATTGACATTAGAGAGAATAAAGAAGGCCCAAGTGTCAATGACTTACAGGTTGTATAGGTGATATAGTGATATTAATATTCATATAGATGATAGATGATCCGTCGGCTGCTTGACATTTCTATTCTAAACGTCTGAATTTCTTTATTAACGTTAAAGAGAATGAAAAAGACTTAAATGTCAACGATTTGCATGTTGTATAGATGATACAATGCTCCGTTGGATACTTGACAATTTTTTATTAGTATTAGAGAGAATAAAAAAGACTTAATGAAAACTCAATCTATATTATGATCATATAGATGACAATGATCCGTCGGATGCTTGACAATATTTTTATTGGTATTAAAGTAAAGAAAGAAGGCTTAAATTTTTAATTTGAAACACTGGGCTTCCTTTGGTCCTTGCTGTGATCTAAGTTTAGGCTTTAATGATGTCACAATTTTTTTATCTCCAGACCAAGAACTGTTAGTCAAGTCTGAGATGTTAGTCAAGTATGAAATCTGTTGCAAATTTAACTTTAGAACTTTTACTGTACGCTTATTTGATGGTCTAGTAAAATAGATGCATCAATTTCTTTAAGGCCAACTTAAAGAAGTTTACGATGCTCTGTTTGCAATAAACGAAGGAATTTAGAAAATGTAAAGGATTTGGCTGCCTCGTTGCCAAAATAAAAATTCCCGAAACAGTTTTAAGTTCATTTGCACTCTCATTTTGTGGCGCAATATTTTAAGTAAATTTAACATTATTTCAAAAATTTAACTTTGATGTCGCCCAATTCACTCGTTTATACAAATTAAACAGTTTTTTTAAACTCATCGCTTCGATTAAGGTTTTAATGATCTATTGATTGGTGATAAAGAAATATCATCCAACTTAAAGCTGAAAACCGAAAATTAAGAAAACATTTTTACAATAAATGTGACGAAAAATGGTCCACGACAAAGCTTTTCTCAAATTCTAAAATTAAATTCAAAGTTGACTAATCTTTTAATGTGCTAAATGTAATGACAATATTAATGGATGAAATATTCCAAACATTTTTTTTATAATTTAAGGCTTTTATAGAATATTGATAAATTTAATAGTTGTTTTGAAAAGTAAATAGTATTATCCAAAGTTGAGGATTTATTAATGTCAATATCTCCATGTTACTTTGCATTGAAAATACTGAAAAAAGGTGATTAGGAAAACCCAATTTTGATCCCTAGTATATTTTTATGACGAAATTCGCATCTCTAACATGTTTTCATTAAATTTAATGTAAATATTAAGGAAGAAAGAATAATATAACTTGTTATTATTTTGAGTCTTGAAAATAAATGTTTTGCAATAACCACAAAATTAAAAACCGCCATTGTTAATAAAATACGAAGTATCATACACTTATTAGAAATAGAATACCCCCTAATGTCGTTAATTGTCATATAATTTTGTTATCATTTTGAGTTGTTCAATTGAACAACTCAAAATGATAACAAAATTATACTGGAACATAATTTCGATGTAAAAATTACTACGTCTCCAGAACAAATTTGAAATTATATGACAATTAACGACATTAGGGGGTATTCTATTTCTAATAAGTGTATGATACTTCGTATTTTATTAACAATGGCGGTTTTTAATTTTGTGGTTATTGCAAAACATTTATTTTCAAGACTCAAAATAATAACAAGTTATATTATTCTTTCTTCCTTAATATTTACATTAAATTTAATGAAAACGTGTTAGAGATGCGAATTTCGTCATAAAACTATACTAGGGATCAAAATTGGGTTTTCCTAATCACCTTTTTTCAGTATTTTCAATGCAAAGTAACATGGAGATACTGACATTAGGTACAACCTCAGCTTTTTACTTAATTTGTGAAAGTAAAATGTTTCGAAATTTACAGACTCGGATTATACAAGGATATTTTACTGCCTCTTTAAAGTTGTTATTTTATGAACAAGGGTATTATAATTCTTTGGTATAACACCAATGAATATTGCTATATCTCAGGTAAATTTTAATCTCATTTAAGGATGGACTAATGACAATTTTGCAGTACTTACTATTCTTGTGTTATGACTATCAGGAAACATATCAAAAATAAGTAGAAAAATACCACTTACAACAAAACACTTATTAAAAAATTCATTTAATATGTATTTGGGAATTAGTATTTTAATTAATAAATAAACAATTTAAAATCACTCTGTGTAAATAGGCAGAACGAGTACAGTATTTTTATTGGCGATATTCAACTTGAATTCCTGTAATTTTCCAGATTAAACACTTGAAATATATTTGCTTTCGCCTCACATTCGACAAATCAAAACAAACTTTTATGCGATCGTCGATTGTGTCATATTCGCAAAAGTCGTAAGGTGCACCACACCAAAATTTGTTGTATGATTAAGTAAATTGAGATAATTTATTTCAAGATTTTATCGCATCTATTCATTGTTCGAATACAATGTACAGCGAGTTATCACGTGTAAAAAAATATCCTTTATACCGTCAGAATATTATTATCCATTAACAGATAATTAAATGTATTCTTTGTAAATCTGATTAAGCCAGTTTATTAATAGGTTTATTTTGATTGGAGTAGTTCGACTCAGGTGGAGAGCTATACTTTGTTTTCGTTCAGAAACTGAATATAAATATAGTTATAGACATATTTTTTTACAATTTTATCATAAAATGTCTGACATCTAAAAAACATCTTATGTCAAGTATTTATTGTTTAAGAATTATTCAAGTTAAGAAAATAGCAATAATATTAATTGAAATTATCATTTTATGTATAATTTTACAAATTTTTATTTCACGATCTGATAATTTGAGGTGACTAATTTTGATCATCATCAAATTTGATCATGTCAATATAGGGCAACATACATAAGCAACATTTTGACTCAATTTATTCAATAACTAAGATGATGTACTTCTGAATGACTATTTTTAACTAGATGGTGTGACAGCATAAACCATACGAGACATTATAGTATGTTTCCACCAATTTTACTTTTCCGCACAGAAAAATACGCGGAAAAGTAATGTAATCGTGTAAAAATTTTTTTTCTAGCGTTTATTTTTCGTTTTTCGGTCTAAAAACAAAAAAAAAAAAGCTTTTTAAGCAATCTTCTGTGTGTGTATGTCGTTGTCGTCGGCATTAGTAAAATTTCTTCTTAGCACGATAACTCAACTAAATCGTGTCAGATCGATCAGGTTTTGACTAATTCTGATCGGGGACGTCTCCCAGACGACACCTATTGATTTTGAAGTGGATAGAACACAGTCAACCATGTTCGTGGGTCATGAGAAAGCACAATGGTGGACTATTTGAGAATATTTTTTGTTAGCACGATCACTCAATTAAATCGTGTCGGATCGATCGGGTTTCGACTGATTCTGATTAGGGACGTCTACCGGACGACATCTATTGATTTTGAGGTGGATAGGACACACCTCACTCTGTCCATGGAGTCATGAAAAAGCACAACGGTGGAATATTTGAAAAAAGTAAAACTGTCGCATAAAACACATATTCTGCATTTATATGTTGGTTCATTTTTCTCGAGCACTCAATTTCGAGATGGAGATGTTTTACGTGCGGAAAAGTCCGTTTTAAGGTTTTAAAAATGTTTATTTTGATTATCAGCTGCTGAGTTTTCATACACAAGTTATGTTTTCTCCGAGGTCTCCACAATTATCATGAACCATTTTGTGTTCCACTGACTTAAAAAATAGGATCAATAATATGTACAATAATAACCCTAGAGATACTGCTTTTGATAGCGTAAGAAAGTGGTTAAACTTATGCATGGAGCAGCCAAAACCCTGGTGGGAATCATAACGGGCCACCATAGTAGTCTGAATGTATATAAGCACAAGCTGAGGCTGACTGGTAGCCCGGCCTGCAGATACTGTAAAGAAGACGAGGAAACCTCGATTCATCTTCTTTACACCTGCCCCGCACTGAAGGAGAAGAGGTATCATATATTAGGGACCCCTGTTATCCTATAGGAGGCGAGGCTTAAGGCGGGGAACGCGCCTAAATTGCTCTTTTATGGAATAGCATTTTTGGATAATGATCCGGATAAGAGGGGATCGCCAAGGGACTACCCATGCGATCAGTGGCTGATGAGGCCCAAACCCATATACCATAATGTAATAGTGTATGTATGCATGGAGCAAGACGAGGGAGATTTCCAACAAGGTACCATTTTTAATGTTAATAAACTTGTGGTTAACTATTATTTTATCTCCAAAATTAACAACACATTTCCACATTATTGATAATTTTAGTATGGCATGTACAATAACTTGCACACTTTGATAAAGTTGTTTCAAGAGAACGATATAAGCTGAGACGAATGTTTTCCATTTCATGACCACCTTTGAGAAAAATAATTTTTGATATTTTTGAACATTTGTTAATCAAAATGACTTTTTGATGAATGAATATTTATTATTATGCAGTTAATTTGCTCTAATTAAGATAACGAGCGCACCGTGGTGTGTGTCCAATACTTGAACTACATAATCGAATCGCTCACATGGAAGACATATGTTCCTAATTACCAGAAACCACTCGAGACGAATTCGTCATGTAAGAACGCTTGTCAAAAAGAGATTGATCATTGCATACACAGTTTAAAGGTGGTCCGAGATAACTCGTTTAAAGCACACACTATTTCATTTTAATAATTGTTTTAGATCAATTAATTGTTGACCGTTTCAATTAGTTTTTAAAGAGGAAGTCTTATCATCTCGATGGAAATTTATAATTGGAAATAAGGCAAAAAAAAAAAGTGATCGATACGTTTGGTTCGAACATGAATTTATTTTCCAATAAGAGAGAAAGTTAGAGAAGGCGTAAATTACAAAATTTAACCTCAACTTACCTGAATTAAAAACCGGTTTACACCCATGCCCTAAAATGGAGTGAAAAGGTGAAATCTACCCGAATTCTCGATTTCCTTATTTTCAATTTTTCTATATATGTATCTTTCAAAAAGCTAAGAAATATTACCAACGAACCTTATCTCCTGAATAATTTTTGAAGGCCTACACTACAGTGAAAAAGGGGGGCCCAAATCTCGCTACCAATGAAGGATTTTTTTTGTACTCTACTCAATGTATCATTTATTAAAATACTCACAAATATATACCATGGTGTATATATATTTTTTTTCGTTCAAGTTCACCTCTTGTTTCCAATAACGTGTTAATTTGCAGAAGGGGCAACACTTTCGAATCGCTGTCAGCTCTTTTACTATATTTTTTATTTGAAGGGAAATACAATTTATACAACCCCCTCCCTTGGGTATATTTGAGAAATTTTTCTTATTAGCACGATAACTCAACTAAATCGTGTCGAATCGATCGGATTTTGACTAATTCTGATCGGGGACGTCTCCCAGACGATACCTATTGATTTTGAGGTGGATAGGACACACCCCACCCTGTCCATGAGTCATGAGAAAGCACGATGGTGGACTATTTGAGAAATTTGTTTTGTTAATACGATAACTCAACTAAATCGTGTCGGATCGATCGGGTTTTGACTGATTCTGATCGAGAACATCTCCCAGACGAAACCTATTGATCTTGAGGTGGATGGGACACACTCCAGCCTGTCCATGGGTCATGAGAAAGCACGACGGTGGACTATTTGAGATTTTTTTTTTTTTGTTAACACGATAACTCAACTAAGTCATGTCGGATCGATCGGGATTTGACTCACTCGGATCGGGGACGTCTTCTAGATGACACATATTGATTTTGAGGTGAATAGAACATACTCTACCATGTTCATGGGTCATGAAAAAGCACAATGGTCAACTATTTGAGAAATTTGTTTGTTAGCACGATCACTCAATTAAATATTGTTGGATCGATCGGGTTTCGACTGATTTTTTCTCGGCCACTCAATTTCGAGATAGAGATGTTCTACGTGCGGAAAAGTCCGTTTTAAAGTTTTAAAACTGTTTATTTGTTTTAATAACTGTTTAATAATGTTCAAAGGGAAAAATAATGTACGTAATTCATATGATTTGTACTATATATTCGCATATAATAGAGTAGTATACTGGTTATATGTTTTATATTACGTAAGGTAATGTAGATACATATATTTAATGTATGTTATCTGTAACATTTTTTTATTTAATGTACTAATTTCTTCCGAGTTTTGCCACGTCAACATTAATTTGTCCGTATAACCAAATCTCGTGTGACGTTGATATTCCTTGATTCTACAGCTGATACTCTTCTCTGTATGTCCAATGTAGTTTTACCCACAAGTACATTGTAACCGGTAAACACCTTTGGTGTCTGAAATCTGAAAACGGCGTCTTTGTTTGAGGGTAGTATATCCTGGATTTTCATCGGTTTTATATCTACACCAATTTTCTTCTTTGATAGTGCCTTCTTGAGTATGCCTGTTACTCCGGAAAGGTATAGCAGGCATATGCGTTATATTTATCTAATTTCGTGAAAACCCATTTTATTTATTTATAATACGCAATCTTTTGTTTTATTTAATAATCTCGTGAATTATGATCTCGTGACAAATTTTTATTATTCTTCTATTTGTAAAACTTATATAGATATCCAATTCGGAATATTATTCTTCATAGGTTCTCTTTTTGGCTAAATTGTACAGATACTAGTGTAGTGACGCATTAAACTGGCGCATTAGCGGGGCTAATGAGTGTGCCTCGATAGCTCAGCGGTCAGAGCAACTAACCGGAAATTGGGAGAGCCGGGTTCGATTCCCGGCCAAGGCATATGCACAATTTATCCTTGCTATCGTCAAAGTGGTGACCCCGACGTGATGTGATTCATTCCAGTATATGCAACCTCCCTTACATCTCAAATTCGCGGATTCGATTCCCGTCCTATCCATCGCCCTATAGTCCCGGGGGTTACCGAATAACGGTTTGTAAGAATGGCGAACGCAGTCACATTCCGTTAAATTGTATCGAGACAAACCATGTCTCTAGGGAGGGAGTACTGTAGTGACGCATTAAACTGGCACATTAGCGGGGATAATGAGTGTGCCTCGATAGCTCAGCGGTCAGAGCAACTAACCGGAAATTGGGAGAGCCGGGTTCGATTCCCGATCAAGGCATATGCACAATTTATCCTTGCTATCGCCAAACCAGTAATAATAATTTTCGGAGGGTGAATATACATAAGCCAAAAATAAATTGTAAAATGATAGGCTTATTGTTTCGTCAATCACCCTCTTAGACAGTTTTTTAGGCAAAACAGAGAAATTTGAGTTGTCAATATTATTTATTTTAAGACAAGTTCTATTATAAACTATTTCTTGGGTGTTTGTGCTGTTTATATAGGACAAAACATTAATAAATACTTTATATAATTAGCGATAAAGTAACAAATATTTGATCTCTATAAATAAGACAAGAAGGATAAGGCAAGAAAAAGCAAAAAAAGCAGATATTTGTATATTAATACGAGCTAATTTTTCATTCTTTGTTAAAAAACAAATAACTTCAAAACCTATTATTTTACTTCAATTTGTTTTAAGCTTGTATATATTCACTGTCCATAAATTTATGTTTATTATGTAATAAATGTTCTACTGTGAATATTTTTTGAAATTATTTCATAAGAGATCTATTTCTAGTAAAAGAAATAAAAAAGACAAAACAAAAATAGTAACTTATTTCTAGTAAAAAGTAAAGCTACATAAAAAGGAAAGCTTCACAAATATTGTTTTTGTTTTCGTGTAGATTTTTGTAAAATTGATTTTTTAATGAAATAATTTTGCAAATCAAATTACAAAATTTAAGTTTTGGTTTTATTTATTCAATTCCTTGCCAAACATATTTTCGATCGCATCAAATACATTACTAGGCAGTTTACGCGTAAATATTTTAAATTCTATATATTTAATTAGTCAGAGCAAATTTAATAATTTCTCTTTGTACTATGTTAATTCATTAATATTTTTATCAGATTGTATTGTATTTTTCTGATAACCTTCTTAAAACTACATGTAAATCGGTAGCTTACGTGTGAAATTACAAGCAGTATTACACAAATACATGACAGATTACGCCTATAATTTAATATTGCTACTATCACCAGGTATGGAAAATATGACTGCAAGGAAGGCACGTAATCGTGATTGTACTTTTTTCTTGTTAAAAGAAATTTCAATTGACATGCTACTTGTACTATGGAAAAATTTCCTACACAAACTTACAACTCCACTATAATGACATTTTAGCCTTTATTCATTCGGAAATATTCAATTTCGTGTTTGGGCTGATAGATAATTATACTTTGTGAAATTGAAAGCACGTAAGATTTTTTCCTCTATATAGTCCCCTTATCCTGTACATCTTTTTTAATTAAAAAATATGATATTAAGGGAGTCAGACTTGCACAAGTTGTGACACTGTAAATTTACACATTCTTCTTCCCTAATAACGTTGTTTTTCAAATAGCATATTTAAGCAAAAACTTCCCTGATCTGATACTGATCCCTTTTCATAGAAATGCGCTACGAGAACATATTTATTTAATGTGGATTTTTTTTTGCTGTTTCCACAATCCATAAAAATTGTTATATATATTTTTAATATTTATATCTTGATTTTTTTATTTGGTAATAAATTAAGCATACCTTTATTTGTTTCGTCTTCTATTTCACTCGGAATGTGGATACTTGTCCATAAACTTGTCAAATAAGTATTAATTAAAATAGTTATTTTATAATATTTAAAATAAATCATAGCGTAGGGATCGATCATTTGATATTCGTAGTGACCGATTTCAAATATTTTATTTTTGTTGGATGATTTAATGGATTTTGTTGTAAAAATGAATTTACACCTTTCAACTGAATTAACTGTACACTAACAGGACGTTAGGCATATGTTTTGTCTCCATAGCACCATATTAATAAACGTAATGAGCTTCAAATGGTATTGTTATATGTATGTTGCTTCTTAGTCTGTATGTTTGTCGGAGGCTATTATTTTTCGATTGGCTATTATTAACGGAATTGGTAAATGTCTAGCATTTTTTCATGTGTACTTTCTCTAAAGAATATCTCTACTTCTGTTACGTAAATTTTAATTTGTTTGTTCTTATTTTATTTATACGAAAATCATTAACAAAATATAATGGAAAGTGCAGTGATAGTAAAGATAGTATTTCAATATATAACTTGTAATAGTAATTATAAAGTAATGGCTTTATAAAAAATTAATAGCAAATAAAACGCAATAACATATGGTAATGGAAAATTTCCTTGTAAAATATATTGGAAAACGATGTTATTGATGCTGTTTCTTTGTCTATAGGATTGATATCGTAGATTGTTGCTTGTCTTCTATATTCTATAATATTTTACAGTATTACTGCTAATATTGTGTTACTGACTTTTTTATTTTTCTCCTGTATTACTTAATGCATTCTTAAGGTTATATTTTATTTTATAACTGTTATTTGTATTTTTTACATGTAATTTTCTAATATGTAGTTTCGAGATCGATATGTTTTGAGTACATCATTATAGTTTTTTGATTTCAAAAAGTATTTGTAGTAAGCGCTTCTTTAGTATTTCTATAATTTATGGGAAAAATGAACTATAAAATAGCCTCACGCTCACTTTTTGTAAGCCTGATAACTCTAGAAAATTGTTTAAATCAAAAAAATTAATTAATAGATATTAAAGAATTGATAATGTTATTTAAATTTATTTAATAGACATTCAATAAATGAAGAAAACAATGGGTTTTCATTGAATTTTAGAAAAACAAGAGATGAAGATTTTTGCCCTTGGAGAAGAAACCTTTATAATCACAGTTTTGGTAGAGCACAAATTTACGCTAAAAACACATTTTTGCGTTATTTTTGTCGTTCAAGTTTTTGTTTTTTACACGATCGATACTAGTACCGTCAGAAACCTGCTAGGGAGTGTTTGGATTATGACGACAACTGCCCTGAAAATGGAATGTGTAGAATGATTGGTTTAGTCTATACCTTCGTGGTATCGAAGCCAGCGAAGGCGCGCTGTTTTGCAGAGAGAAACCAACAAAAAAGGAAAGAAGCGAAACAGAAATCCGTTACATCGATCATATAAAGGCAAAAGTGTGCAGAAACCAAAATTAATATAAGAATAGTACCATCATATAGAAAAGAATTGCTAGATTAAGATTTTTATAGGTTTTTATGGTTTTTCTTATAAGTTTCATCGGTAATCCCTAGTTCTGACTTAAGACTCGTGTTCAGCAACAAAACATAAAAAATAAGTATGATTTATTCCTTAACATACAAAAGTTTTATTTCCTTGTGGGCCTGTGTTATGTATTACCGCATTCGGTTAATACTCAGTCTTCTTCACAATTTTTGTAGACTGCAAATACTTGATATATTACGGAAGGTTTCTCTTCGAATAGCAAGATATATATTTCAATGTAACTTTGGTCAAAAGCAAACTGAAGTTGAGATTTTTGATGATCTGCTTCAATTGATTTACTTTTTGCCAATTTACATCATTTGTAACGAGAGTCCACAATATTTTAAATGAAGAATAAACAGGTGAATATAATACGCACACAGAACTGTTTGCCACGTGGCAAGTACGCAGTAAATGCCTACATGATTATGTAATGAAGTATAAATATACATAAAAAATAAATATGTTAAACATTGAAATCGTATGGCGATTGATAATTGTCTGATTGAAGCCCCCTTACAGTTTAAAATAATCATAATTCTAAAGACCACCATGGAAGACCCAGCCTAATATCTTAACCTGGATTTGGGAAGGTTAATCTTTGATTAAGCTTATCTCAGATTACTGATATCTATCACTGTTTGATAAATAATTTCTTTAACGTCTCTTCAGTTTAGTAGGTCACTGAATACTGTAAGAAAGAATAACTTAATAGAACTGAAGCTAACATATCTTAAAAATCGGACAACATTATGTCGGCTGATTTAAGTAGGTACAGTTGCTACATAAATTTTTCGATACTTCATATAAATTAACAGTCGAAGCTCACTTATCGCAACGCAGGCACGACTATCTTAAGATAACTGACATTATTTTTAATGTAACTTCCAGGAATCTAAGATACGATCTAAGATTAATCTCGAGGATTAATAACAAGGCAGCTTTTAAATCAAATCTTTCACGGTGCTACTTGAAAAAACAATTACCGTCACTTAAATACAGAATGTTTTTTCCAAATTATTTCGCATTCATACATTCCGATTAGAGAAGATTTATTATCATCACGCCTACTAGCATAACGTTGTACAGATTCAGATGCAGTCAAATAATCGTTTATTTGATACTAAACCGAATGGTGAATGAAATAACTTACGAGTATCTCAAAACAAGATCAACTTAATATTTAATACTATGAATCAGATGGAATAGAAACAAAGTATACTAGTGTCGGCGGAAATAGCCCTACATTCTGTAACAATACGTTGTTTTAAAACATTAATATTGTCAGGCTGAGTGGCGTAAACCTTCGATTTAAGATACCCCCACAGAAAAAAATCTAAAGGTGTAAGGTCCGGTAATCGAGGCGGCCATTCCATTGAACCTCGTCGTCCAATCCATCTACCAGGATATTCTTCATCACACAACACGTTCAGCTCACAACAGTTTAACAAATTATTGGATGTACAAATATTTTAAAATTACCACAAGGTACTAAAACAGTTAAACGTTCGATCAACAATACACAAATTATTAAATGTGTAAAAACTTTGACAGCTAAAAAAACATCAAATTGGGGAGACTTGCAAAAACGTCAGATTATTTACTATCCAACTATCCAGTGGCGGAGCTTGAATTTTAAATTTTATTATTAACTGATTTAATTCATCACAGCTTTGCGGTTTTTGAAAGCCAGTTGTGAAAACTGCCGTAAACAGACACAATATTAGTATCATTGAATAGGTTTTTTCGATACCTTTTAAAAGAAGTATCGCTTGCCATAGGGTTACATCTAAAATTATTGGTCACAATGACCTTGTGACGTCATCTTTGACGCATACGTCATCTATCATCACTAGCAGGGAAGTTTACAACCCTTAATATTCAGTTACCAAATTTCACTAGTTTATGTATAATCGTTCCAAAGATAAGAGGGGGGGAGGGGACTTTTGAATAGCACTGTATATATATATATATATATATATATATATATATATATATATATATATATATATATATATATATATATACATCATCAAACATATATTTCATCAACAGACGTAATTACTTCTAGATGTTGATATCACTTATACGTTTTTCATCACCCCATGTATCTACATTTCTAAATAAAGTCTACATCTGGAATATTTTGGCAATAACATTTGATCATCTGAAGAAGATGTATAGTTCTTACATAAAATGGATAGATGGGAGAGTCCAGAGCAATACTTACTTAGTAATAATACTTGTAACCTCATCAAAAGAATTTTAACAGCAGAAACCTATTTTAAAACAGGAAAGTTTGTTGAAACGCCAAACTTACGGCTCGTCAAGAATAGGAATAAGTCTCAAAACTGCGATATCGGTCACATTGAGACCTTTGCAGAGCGAATATCGGTTAATGTGTATTGAATGTGAATGTACACAGAGTTCATTCTGACCGCGCGTAAAGTGCATCCTTTTCCCTCCGAATGCTGCCTCACTCTTTCTTCTACGCATACATAGAGAATTTCACACTTCTTCCTATTATTGACGAACTGTATATCATCGAACTTATTTCGCGTGATGAAAACCAGCAACCTTTCCTGATTATATGTTCTAACATACTTAAATAAGCGGAACGATTTTTATCAAGTCGACGCTCTATTCAGAAGTGGAGAAATTATCAATCTATAATTTTTCCATAATGCTACATTACATACATGCTCGTAGAAATTCATGAAAACAACGGGAAAATAAAATACTTAAAACTCATCCACGAATTTTCATTCCAGGTTACGTCAAACTGAGAGAGAGGGAAATTACGTCCACACCCAACGACGAAGACATTCCGGTCTCTAGAACTGAAGCGACCCCTAGCACCTCGAGGAGTTCCACAGATTCCGACACCACCTACGATTATTCCACGCTGACCAACATAAAAACCCCCAAGCCCATTGAGATAGTGGAGGGACTCGAAAGGCAGGATCGATTACCCAACCTACCGGGTTCCTGTATTACTTACCGTAAGGTGAATAAACATTTTTGCGACCTAGACCTAGAAGAACAAAATGTAGACAACTTTAGTGAAGATGATCTTTACGACATTGTGTCCTACGTAAGTTCCAAGGGGTTCATGCGGTACTTCCAAAATAGTATATTTCCGAATAGCGTAGGGTTGAAGTTAGGTTTTGAACAAACTCAGTTAAGCCAGGCTAAGTCAATTCCGGGGAAGATATTCTGCGACTTGATCGACGGTAGTACAAAAATCCCGTGCGAGGTGGTACCTGCGGTGCCTATTACGTGGCCGAATAAGCAAACTCTGGAGTTCTTGATGAAAGGTCAAAAACCACCAGAGGCGAGGAAACGGTACATTTTCCCCACCCAACGGATGATAAATGAAATGAAAAACCTGAACTGCGTCTTGGTGCCTAAAGGCTATATCAAGAAGAAGGGGCTATATGTCGATGGGGATATAGAGTGGGAGATACATTTCCCTCAGGCAGAGAGGTACTTAGAAACGTTTATGTCCCACGCGCAAGCTAAATCTTTCCTGTTTCTGTTGACATTGCATAAAACCTACATAGAACCCAAAACTCTACAACTTGGTTTGTTATCCGAGCATATTAGGCATTTCATGTTGTGGGAGTGCGAATACAATTACAGCGATTGGCCCGAGCACAGATTAGGCACAAAGCTAATGCAAGTCTTGAAGAAATTCAACACCCTCATAGCCAAGCGTCGTCTTCCGGACTACTTTATAGCGGAGAAGAACATCTTCGAAAACATTCCAAAGAAATACCTGACGCACGCCCAGAAAGTCTTCCACGACATCTTAGAGTCTCCTATGATGAGTTTCATTAAATCATTGAGGAACCTACGGTACACTAAGGGGTACTCGTTCTACCCTCCCTTCGACTTCGATCGGCTCTACGGAATTTTAGTGAAAACTGGAATAGAATCGACAAACCCTCAACTTATATCCGAGCTATCGATTCCTCCAAACTACAGGAAGAAGAGGTATCACGATTCCGATGCGCAGCTGAAGCATATTCTCGAGGTGAAACGCAGGGAGAGAGAGATCAAGAAGAGGCAAGGCAAATTGGAGAAAGAGAATCTCAGTAACGTGGAAGAGAGGAGGGAATCTGTTGACTCAATAAATATGGATGTAAGTTACAATTTTTTTATCATTCGTGACTTGTGCTTTGTAATTCTATTTGAAGAAATATGTCGACGCAATTTGTTTGATTGTTTACTAAAGGCTTTTACTTCACATAGGGAAGATATTTAAAAGTATTATAAATTATTACATAATAAAATGATAATAATAACCTCCATTGAAACTTCGGTTGTGAAAGACACGATTTTAAAGTACTAGACTATTATCTACTTATTATCGCTTTACATATACGTGAAAAGGTAACATTTGAACCATCTTTAGATAATCAGTTAAGGCATGTGCAAAGCAATCAGAAATGTATACATCATATCTATTATTAGACGAGACGGATAATTTTTGTTAGTGTTTTCAATGTTTGTCTACAAATCTCTTCCCTTTGTACAAATTAAAGGATAATACGGATTTTCTTTATCTGTTACCACAGAAAGGTAATTTCCATGTCTATTGTGAATCGTTAATCGTTAATATCCATATAGACTTTCAGTTAGCATCATCATGTTCCTTTATTCTTTCTCCAATCTGTATTTATTTATAACTAGCTACACCCAGCCACGCGTTGCTGTGGCTTTTACCTGTCGCAGGTGTGACATCTATATAATAGTAGGTATATAAAGGGTGTCCCAGTGAGAGGTAGCCGATTATGCCTGTAATTATTGGACAAATAAATAACATTTCTACAATAATTTTGGATTTAATTGTTTATTTAAACTATGCCATTAGACATAGAATACAATATCTTGTAAGTGGCCGCCTCTGCTTTTCCGGCAGCAATGGATTCTTTTGATGAAGTTTTCCATCACTTCGCGGCATAGCTGTGGCCCTATGTCCGCAATAACTTCGCTAATATTATTTTTCGGCTGTTCAATCGTAATGGGATTATTGGCATATGTTTATCACACACGGAGCCACTTTCCCTGAATGTCGCCATGACGCGTTGAATGGTCCGCTTAACAGGTGCCTCACGACGACCCATAATTGCACGTAATTTTCTTTCAGTGCCCACAATTCAACCATTACTTTCGTAGTACGCTTTGACAATAAGTATGCGTTGCTGAACAGTATAGCACTCCATCTTGTAATGGCATACTCTCCACGTAATACCTACGAAGCATCAACCTGCCGCAAGAGTAATGGCAGCAAGTTTAAATCAGCTATCTCTCGCTGAGACACAACAAGCACATATTCGAATGCAAGTTGTGTCAAAATTTTAAAGCAATCAGTGAAGAACTTTCGGAGATTTAAGATTTCGAACAAACGAACATTTACATTTTTATTTGTATAGATCAAATTCCACTCCAAGTAACGTTCTTACTTTTCTTTTCAGTGGACTTGCGATAAACAATTCGACGTATACAAGAAACGATCTCTCTTAACCTTCTTCATCGAGAATTTCATCGGCATCGCAAAAGAATCAATGCGGATATCGTCCCAGAAGCAAACTTTACTGTATTTGAAACAAGCGAAATATCTTACGAAGATCTTAGAGGACGAATGCCCAGCCATGAGCGAGGAAGTTAGAGAGTATCTGGATGAAATCAAGCAGCGCGAGGACGCTTGCAATAAGAAGGCAGCAGGGCGAAGGAGCGAAAATCACCAAACCGGCGCCCAGCGACAATCACCTGTTACGCAAGAAAAAACTGCTCATATTTCTAGTAATTTAACCATTTCGAATAACTTGGGTGAGTCGTGTAACAATGAGAAAAACGTGTTGAAGATGAACGGCGTCCGACCGCGTAAAAGCGTGGCTTTTGTAGAAATTCACTAGAAAATTTAATGTGTTTTGGACTATGTTATATATATTTAAACAAAATGGCTGTAAATTTGTATATAATGTATGTATTTGTGTTGTTTATTTATTTGAATAAATATTTTGTAACAAGTATTTGTATATGATTTTACATAAAGTAAGTACTTGGGATAAATATTTCTAGTCGTCAGTTAAACGTTAAGCGAAAAAAAGATACTAATTTTCGCCAACGAACTTCTATTGGTACGGAAAAGTACGGCAGAATCAGTTTTTGTCGTTTAGGTAAATATTATTCCCGTAATACTGTACACATTGTTACATTGCGGAACAAAACAAAATACAAACTTAAAATCGGTTTCTGAGTACTCAAGGACCCTAATTTCACATTATATCTTCTTTTTAGCTAAATTGATTACGTTTGTTAAAATAATGGAGACTCCTAAAATTGGCCACTTTTTGTCTATTTGATACTTCTTAGACAGCAAAGTGGATATACCAAATGTTCCCTGTTTGGCCACTGAGAGACGCACGACCGTTGGAAAAGCCAATATTGTTCACGAGCCGTTAATAAAGAAATTAAAAATAATACTGTTACCTCCTCACATCCAACTGGGTTTAATAAAACAGTGAGGTGATTGTTTTAAATATATTTGCCAAGCATTTCCAGTACTGAGTATGGAAAAATTACAAGCAGGAATTTTCGACAGTTCACAAATTCGGAAACTGGCAAAAGATCCAAATTTTAACATATATATATATATGACCGTTGTAGAATCTGATACATGGTTTAGTTATGTATCTGTAATATAAAATTTTTTGTGCAATAACAAAGCAAATAACTGCCAAGAACTAGTACATAAGATCCTAGTTCCATGCCAAAGATATGACGTTACATATTTATTATATGTAACGTTAACATAGTTAATATTTAACGACTGTCATCTACAAACAATACGACGTCAACGTGCCGCGATTAACAGTTCAACAAAGAATAGTATGTGTACAACTGTTTTATGAAAGTGAGCGATCATTTACAGTTGCATTGAGAGAAATTTATTTCCACAAAATTAGAACAAAATGAAGCGCCTACAGAGTTAATAGTTCGTAACCTAATCAATAAATTTGTCTCTTCAAATTAAATGATTAGGTTAATAGGGTTTTGTTATTGATAAGGCAACACCAATATGTCCTCGTCGTAGTCGATCAGATGAAAATATTGCTGCAGTGAGAGAAAATATACGGGAGTACAAACATCAATTCGACGTCGGGCACGGTTTGATGCGTACTTAGAAGCAAGGGGTGGAGTAATTGAACCATACTTCTTTGCAAATGAAGCTGGTAATGCTATCACAGGCATATTGACGCCGTATCTTTGATAGAACACAAATGTCGCGCAAATCAAATCCTATCAACCGACTGCAGTTTTCTAAACGGAATTGAATCAACATACTTAAGGCCTTTTAAAGAATGTAATATAAGATAGGGAGTACCATTTAAAAGTTTTAATTGGCGCTAGCTAGGGGTAAGAGGGTGAAACTTAAACAAAAACGGACACTGGTGTTAAGCTTCCTCTTTTATATTTAAATTTAAGTGTTTCTTATATAGGGACAACTTTCCCTAATAAAAGAAATAATGGAGGTGAGTATTTTTGAAATGAAAGCGCTGCATAAGTGAAACAACAATATAGGTAATCATTGATGCATGTCAACTTTAGTCACTTATGTTAAATTACTAAGAAAAGCTTGAATAGATGGCCAGTTCAAACCGTTTATTTATTAACATTTTATATTATTGTAATGTTTCCTGCTTAAAACGAAAACTTTTACTATCGTACCTTAAACTTATCAACCAAAACTATTCAAATTCACAAAACTGTACTTACATCAACTCCGTGCTCACTGTAGAAATCGGCGGTTCCTAAACTAGCATACAATTTGTAACCCATCTTCTGCAGTGACCTCATACTGGGTAACAGTTCCATCTTGTGCTATAAAAAAATTCGTCATGATATTACCCGTACTCTATCTAAATGATCATACCTTAAAACTTCCTATGGACAACAGAATGGAATTTTCGGGGATGCTGAAGCCGGTGCTCATCATGGCCTTCAAATAGGCTTCATATCTGTTCTCGCCAAAGCAAGCCACCTCTCCTGTAGACGCCATTTCTACGCCCAACATAAAATCTGCACCAGCCAAGCGGGAAAATGAAAATTGCGGTACTTTAACTCCGACTTTTCCACAACCGTGAAGGACGTCGACTGGCTCCACGGGTTCCCCTACTACCACCCTCGTGGCCATGGCCACAAAATCGTGGTCCAGAGTTTTCGATACGAAGGGAAACGATCTTGATACTCTCACGTTGCATTCTATCACCTTCAAATCGTTATCTTTCGCTATTAGCTGCATGTTGAATGGCCCAGTTACCTCCAGCGATGCAGCAATGGACTTAACGATAACTTTAATTTTAGCCAGAGTTTCGGAATTGATATCTTGTGGTGGAGTAACTAGAGTAGCATCTCCAGAATGGACACCGGCGTTTTCCACGTGTTCAGACACAGCCATACATAGGATAACGCCATCGCAAGCGACAGCATCCACGTCAATCTCCTTGGATTCTAACAGAAATTTGGATATGACGACTGGGTGTTCCTTACTGACATCACTGGCAGCGTTAAGGTAAGTTTCAAGGTCCTGGTTTGAGTGCGCTACATTCATAGCAGCACCACTAAGCACGTACGATGGTCTAACTAAGCAAGGGTATCCAACTTCTTCGCAAAATGCTATAGCAGACTTTAAGTTCGTCAGTTCTTTCCATCTAGGTTGCATTATACCAATCCTATCCAACATTCTAGAAAATTTAAATCTGTTCTCGGCTCCGTCTATAGAATCAGGTGATGTACCCAAAATCCTCGCTTGCTGTCTGTGCAAATCGATCGCAATATTATTGGGAAGTTGTCCCCCCATCGACAATATAATCCCTGTCGGATTCTCTATGTTATATATGTCCATAACAACCTCGAAGGAGATTTCTTCAAAGTACAATCTATCAGACATGTCGTAGTCAGTACTCACCGTTTCTGGATTATAATTGACCATTATAGTTTTACGGTTAAGCCGTCTAAGTTCTCTTAGACAACCCACAGCGCACCAGTCGAACTCCACCGAACTACCAATGCGATAAACTCCAGATCCGATGACCATGGTGTGCTCTTCGTTGAACTTTAGATCGTGAGAAGAAGCGTTGTAAGTGATGTAGAGGTAATTCGTAGTGGCTGGCCACTCGGCTGCAACCGTATCGATCTGTTTAACGTAAGGAGTTATATTGTATTCCTCTCTGTGCATTCTAATAGCCAATTCGGTGCTTTTCACTGCTAACGCGATCTGTTTGTCTGAGAACCCAATCTGCTTGGCTTTCAACAGCGTATTATGCGTCAAGGTGTGCTGATCGAAGGATTCCATTAGGGTGAAAAAATCTATTATCTTCTTCATTTTCTGTAGGAACCAACGATCGATTTTTGTCAAATCGTACAGTTTATCGACTGAATAACCGCTCTTTAATGCGGCGGCCAATACGAACATCCTCTTGTCGGTGGGTTCCTTTAATTCTTTGTCATTGACGGGTTTTAAGTACGGATCGAAACCCGTAACGTTTTCATCGACCATACGTAGAGCCTTCTGGAAGGCTTCCTCGAATTTTCTACCGATAGCCATAACTTCGCCTACACTTTTCATCGAACTTCCTATTTTAGTGCTAACGCGTGAGAATTTATGCAAATCCCATCTGGGTATTTTCACCACGCAATAATCTAAACTTGGCTCGAAGCAGGCCGTGGTAACTCCGGTAACTGAGTTGTTGATTTGTGGGAGAGGGATTCCCAGAGCTAGCTTAGCCGCTACATAAGCTAGTGGGTAGCCCGTAGCTTTGCTGGCTAATGCCGAACTTCTAGATAATCTCGCGTTGACTTCTATGATGTAGTATTCTTCTGAATTTGGATTTAAGGCGTATTGGATGTTGCACTCGCCTACAACCCCAAAATGCCTTATGACATTTATAGCGGTGGTTCTCAGCAAATTGTACTCCTTATTTGTAAGCGTTTGACTCGGAGCCACCACAATCGACTCGCCAGTATGGATTCCCAAAGGATCAACGTTTTCCATATTACAGACTGTTATGCAGTTGTCGTAAGCATCACGCACGACTTCATACTCTACTTCTTTCCACCCCTTAAGAGACTTGTCTATGATAAGCTGGCTAGAATGCGCTAGAGCTTGCACAGCGAGAGCTTTAAGCTCCTCTTTGTTATTTGCGAAACCAGAACCTAGACCTCCCAAGGAAAACGCTGCCCTTGCCATGACTGGATAGCTAAGCTGTTCTGCAGCTTCCAGCGCTTCTTGAACAGAATGAGCGGCCATACTTGGAGCAACTTTTTCCCCAATTTTCGCTATCTTCTCGCTAAACACTTTTCTGTCTTCGGTATCAATAATAGCCTGAATGGGCGTTCCTAAGATTCGGCAGCCATACTTTTCAAATATGCCTAGTCTTTCAAGTTCTACCCCGCAGTTCAACCCCGTCTGACCACCAAACGTTAATAAGACCCCGCCGGGTCGCTCAGAACGAATGACTTGTTCGACGTACTCTGGAACTAGTGGTAGAAAGTATATTTTATCCGCAAGGCCTTTAGAAGTTTGTACAGTAGCAATATTTGGATTAATAAGTACAGTTTGGATGTTCTCTTCCTTAAGGGCTTTGATAGCTTGAGAACCAGAGTAGTCGAATTCGCCAGCCTGGCCAATAGAAAGACCCCCAGAACCGATGATTAGTACCTTCTTAGGTACAGTGGAAGTTGATGGTGTCGCATCGTACTTCAGTCTCTGTGTAAGAATATCTTTAACATTGACGTTTGATTTCTGAGTGGTGTGATTTTTAATAACGTCCAAAAAAACGTCAAAGAGGCATTCCAAATCTTGTGGACCAGCCGTGTGTTCGGGATGAAACTGGACACTAAAATACGGTAAATAAGAACTAACGATTCCTTCGTTTGTCTTATCGTTAGCGTTGGTGAACAGAGCTTCCCAGTTGGGAGGTAGAGTTTTAGTGTCGATTGCGAAACCATGATTCTGCGAGGTCATGTAACACCTTTCCGTGGCGTGATGAATGCAAGGCTGATTATGACCACGGTTGCCATACCTGTTAACAGAATAAATGTACAAATTGGTTTGCTGATAAAAAATAGTGCTCACTTCATTTTATAGCTGCCACATCCAATCGCCATTGCTAGCAGTTGATGTCCCAAGCAGATACCAAATATTGGTTTGATTTGAGTACTATTTAAGACACCTCTAATGTGATTTATGGTCACATCACACATTTCCGGGTTGCCAGGTCCATTGCTTAGGAATAAGCCATCATACTCGTTGGTATTCAGTTTGTGGTTCCACGGAACGAGATCTACTCTGGCTCCTCTGTTGATCAAGCATCGAATTTGATTATATTTAAGTCCGCAATCAACAGCACAGATCCTTGGCGAGCCGTTTGGGTTGTAGGTAATTGGTTCCTAAAATCAATTTTTACTTTCATCTCATTCAACCTTGGACTTAGAAGGAAGTGATTAATGATAATAATAATTTGTTTTTATCCATTCTTATCAATATTCACAGTATCTTACCTTAATTGAAACTTCGGCGACCAAATTCCGGGTATTTGGGTCTACGATCTTTATATTATTCGTATCTACAGGTAGTTTGTAAACGATTCTCCCCAACATGGTCCCCTTTTCCCTAATTTTCTTCGTGAGCTCTCTGGTGTCGACACCTTGGATTCCTGGCACATTTTCTTGTTGCATCCAATCGGACAGGGTTCGTACGTTACGCCAGTGACTTGGGTTTTCGCAATGCTCGCCCACAACTAAGCCGGTCGCCCAAATTCGATGAGACTCGAAAAAACTGAAAAATCTAAATAAGCTGAACGTGTTTACTTATGTAGTCTACTCACTAAGGGATGCCATGTTCGTCGCACTTTGAATCTGGAACTCCATAATTTCCGACAAGTGGATACGTGAGGATGAGGATTTGGGCGCGGTAACTTGGGTCAGTCAAAGATTCTGGATAACCGACCATGCCGGTTTGGAAAACTGAAAAATAAAAAATATATTACGTGGGATGATTGATCGAAGCCGTCCATTAAAAGTATTGAGATTTCGACTCGTAAATTAATATAAAAGCGTAACGCTTATGCTTTAATCAGTGAAAGTATTTCTAAAATGGCTGAATTTCCAGCAAGAGTTATGGATTAGTGTAAGCATGCTGTTAATACGCAACTTTCATTTTCAAAATGGCTAAAGCAAAATAATTTAGAAAACCACGATAGAAATCATTTTTCTCTTATTTAAATATATCAAAAATGATCGATTTAAGTATGGGAAAGCTATTGAAATTTCCCTCAAAATAATCAGTAGAAATTAAATATGCAAAATACCATTCCGTTTGGGATTTTGAGCAAGAGAAATTGATAGCTACTAAGTGCCGCAATTTTAGCAACATTTTCGTTGAATGCAGTTTAATTGGATGTCTGTATAGACCTCTGTAAGTATGTGTCTATATACATTTTGCAAACGTATATAAGTATTATATACGAGGTGTGTTCAAAAAGTAACGGGAATTTTGTAATTTCGGGGGTTGTATTAGTCCTTTTCGCGCGATTTTTCGTTGTTGTGTTGGTAAACATGTCTGAAAAGTATCTGTACATTGTTAGCCATATCGGATGTTTAGTCTGTTGTCAACTGTCAAAAAGGTTACATGTGCTTTGGTACGATCGGGGATTGTTTATTTCTTTGAAAAAATGGTTTTAAGATAATTTGCATTAAATTTTGCTATAAGAATGGAATAAAGTGCAGCAATGTTTTAGAAATATTAAATATTGCTTTTGGTAAGTCTGCTATGAGTAAAACAGGGGTTTACGAGTGGTATAAGCGTTTCCAAGAAGGCCGGGAGGACGTTGAAGATGACGAACGCCCTGGACACCCCAGCACAACTGATACAACTGATGAAAACGTGGAAAAAGTGAAATAAAAGATTATGAATGATCGTACAATCAAAGAAGTCGGTGATGATGTTGGCATATCAATTGGCTCATGCCATGAAATGTTTTCGAATGTTTTGGGTGTGAAACGCGTGAGCCAAATTCGTTCCAAAATTGTTAAATTTCGAACAAAAACAGCGGGAAAGTTGTTCAGGAGTCGCTAAATGAATTCAACAAAGATGCAGAAATACTGAAACGTGTCATAACAGGTGATCAAATATGTGTTTATGGATATGACGTCGAAACTAAGGCTCAATCGTTCCCATGGAGGCATTCTGGATCGCCAAGACCGAGAAAAGCTCGACAAGTGCGATCGAGTGAGAAGGTTATGCGCACTGTGTTCTTCGATTTTACTGGCATAGTGCATCATGAGTTCTTGACACAAGGTTAAACGATCAATAAAGAGTACTATCTACAAGTTCGTCACCGTTTACGTGAAGCAATTCGAAAAAAATGCCCGGATTTGTGGTGAAACAATTCATGACATTTGCATCACGATGCATGCTTGTTCGCGAATTTTTGGCCAAAAACAACACTGTAATGATGCCTCAGCCTTCATATTCGACATTTATTGCTCCGTGTGGCTTTTTTCTGTTTCCAAACATAAAGAGAACCTTAAAGGGCCCTCGTTTTGCAAGCATAGATGATTAAAGAATTAAAAGCGCATCGCTGAGAGAGATAAACGCTATCCCAAATATCGAATTCCAGAAGTGTTTCGGGGATTAGAAGACGCGCTAGAATAAATGTATAATATCTAATGGGGACTATTTTCAAGGGGATAACATTGATATAGACGGTAGATGTAAAATTCTTTACAAAAAACGAAAATTACCGTTATTTTTTGAACACACCTCGTATTATACAGAGTACGACAAACGATACGAGACTGTACGCTTTAACAGTTTGGGAGGGGCTTTGTGGTAAAAGGTACCATTAAAGTGGTCATTCATAAGAGTGTCAATCGCCTCTAACGGTAGTAAAAAAGTTTTAATGCCATTTTGTCCATAATTAAATACTATTTTACCTTCAATTTAAGTTAGACGACGACTTAAATTAATTAACAAACAAAACGGATTAACAAAATTCCGGAATATGTATTTGTTGAACTCAATTATAGCATTAGAGCGTGTATTTCAATCCACAATAAAAAAAATCTTATCTAAAGTCTGTTATTAAAATTACTAATTTGAAATATCTGTCAATGTATCACTCAGAGTTTTAAGGGAAAGGATGAGGGCCTTTGTTGATTGAAGTTTTTTAATTCTACAATCGGTTTTTGACTTTGCTTTCAGATGTTCCTATAGTCCTCTTATAATTGGAAAGATCTTCAGGATTTAGTTTACTTAAAGATGATCTCAAATGTCTATAATAAGATGTAATTTTTATTTATTTGTGAATATTCTCCTTCCTATGAGAAACAACAACGTTGCCTGACAAGTAGATAGTACGACAAATAACTCAATTGAATATATTCGTTATCTTTACAACATACAATATTTTAATAGCTGATAAAATGAGAATGTGCGCAAATCCTGTTTGTACATAAATTCTCGTTACCTTTACGAATGTACTAATTTTAGACTATTTATAATTTAATATTTTAAGAGCACCGCAAATAAAAATAATATGCAAAGTCCAAAAATTTCCGGCTTGATAAACAGTACTGTATCTTATATAATCTACTCTGTTGATCTGGGAACATTCCTTACTGAGATAGAGGCAAATATAAGATGATTAGTACAAGTTCCTTCGTAAGTTTAAGAGGTCGTATATATTAGAAAATTAACGAAAGAATGATTGACAACCATTAGAATCAATTTACGCATTGTAAGCGACCTTCAGAGAATACTGTAAGCATTGATTTCAGTACCCAACGCAGGTCTAATGAGAGTCAACCATGTGCTCTCGCATCTACAAAATGGATGGGTGACCTAGCATAGGCTTCTATGAAAAGGGTTGATGCTTGAGTTCGAATTCCAACTGGGAGGATTTCTACAACTCTTTCTGAGCATAAGTGATAGCGTATAGTCACCCCTATGTACGAGATGTGTTCAAAAAGTAACGGGAAAATTATGTAATTTCGCAGGTTGTATTAGTCCGATTCACGAGATTTTTTCGTTGTTGTGTTGATAACCATATCTGAAAAGTATCTGTACATTATTAGCCATATAGGATATTTAGTCTGTTGTCAGGTGTCAAAAAAGTTCCTGTGTTGTGGTACGATCGGCGATTATTTATTTCTTTAAAAAATGGATCACAGAATTTGCATTAAATTTTGCTATAAGAATGGAATAATGTTCAGCAATGTTTTAGAAATGTTAAATATTGCCTTTGGTGAATCTACTTTGAGTAAAACAAGGATTTACAAATGGTATAAGCGTTTCGAAGAAGGCCGTGAAGACATTGAAGATGACGAGCGCCCTAGTCGCGCCAGCACATCAACAATCAATGAAAACGTGGAAAAAGTGAAGGAAATGATTATGAATAATCGCCGAATCACAATCAGAGAAGTGGCTAATGATGTTAGCATATCAATTGGCTCATGCCATAAAGTTTCTGATGTTTTGGATACTAAACGTGGAACAGCAAAATTTGTTCCAAAATTTTTTAATTTCAAACAAAAACAGCGTCGAATGATAGTTGCTCAGGAGTCCCTAATGATGCAGAAGTACTGAAATGTGTCATAACAGGTGAACATCATATCCATAAACATGGGTTTATGGATAGGACGTCGAAACAAAGGCTCTGAATTCTGGATCGCCAAGACCGAAAAAGGCTCCACAAGGCGGTCGAATGTGAAACAATTCATGGCTTACACCACGATAATACACCTGCTCGCCCTTCATTGCTTGTTCGTGAATTTTTGGCCAGAAACAACACTGTAATGATACCCCAGCCTCCATATTCGCCAGATATGGCTCCGTGCGACTTTTCTCTATTCCCAAAAATAAATAGAACTTTAAAGGACCGTCTTTTTGCAAGCATAGATGAGATTAAAAGCGCATCGCTGACAATGAGAGAGCTAAACACTATCCCAAAGATCGAGTTCCAGAAATATTTCGAAAAGAAGCCCTAGAATGAGTGTATAATATCTAATGGGAGCTATTTTGAAGGGTATAATATTGATGTAGACGAATAAATAAAATTCTTTCCAAATAAATGAAAATTCCTGTTATTTTTTGAATACACCTCGTAAAATTTCCTCCTTAGTCTGAGGCTTTAGAGAAGGAAATCGATTGATATTTGTGGAACTAGGAACTCTTTATTCCTATTTCACGAAAGGAATGTATGATGTAGCGCAAAAGGAGGATTCAGTTGATTTAAACTGAAAAACTGAAAGAAAAGAGAGGCAATAAATATACATATGTATATAGTTTATTTCATCGCTGTTTGCCAAATAAAAGATCCCAAACGGCTCGTATCTCATATCATGGCTCGCTTTATGGCTAAGCTCAGGTAGATTGTTCCGTTTATCGTCAAGATAAGAGTGTCTTTTATTTGGCAAATAACGATTAAATGAATAGTATATGTATATCCT
Organism: Rosalia funebris; assembly: GCA_037954035.1. Taxonomy (NCBI): domain Eukaryota; kingdom Metazoa; phylum Arthropoda; class Insecta; order Coleoptera; family Cerambycidae; genus Rosalia; species Rosalia funebris. The sequence continues at coordinate 15,496,508 of JAZFAV010000039.1, read as the reverse complement.
GATTACATCCTTCTTTAGATAGAATTTCTGAAATAGATAGGATTTTTGGAAAATAAATTATTTACGCATTTAACAAAAAAATAAAAAATGATTCCTCATCTTTGTACTAAATATGCAAAGTTAAGGAAGTCACAAATATAAAATCTTCAGTTCGGTGGCTCTGAAATAATTTTGTGGCTTAATTTTTCATAGTTCATTAGGACGGTATACTAAAATTAATTTTATTGTGTAGTATTCTTCAAGCATATTCCTTCCACCTATTCCTATTACAAAAGGATCTCGATAGGTTTAATTGAAATCAGTTGTAAATTGTTTGGATTTTATTCTTGATTATTTCTCTCGTTCACAGAATTATCAGTTATTGACTTTACAGTTACAATTATAACTGAATTTAACGGTTAATATTTATTAATTTCATTTCTTTCATGAGAAACTATGCAAATCTGGAACCTTCTTTCCTAAAATTTCAAGACTGTCCAGGATAAGGTTAGATAAAGAAACTAGGAATAATTACATACAGATAAATTGTTAATTGTGTTATGTAATTCAATAAATGATCTTTATTTTTGATAACTTTGTCTCTACAAAGTTCGATAAAAGTATAATAATTATTTCTAAGTAAAAAACATGGCCAGTTCCGATTCCGAAACTCCTTTTACAGCAGTGTTGCATCTTTTTAGGAGTGTTATTAAACAATGTATTAAGGGTTTTATATGTATTAAGAGTCACATAGTTGATATGCTCAGAGGACGATAGTTTATCATCAAAGTACACACCAACATCCTTAATATATTCTGAACGTATTAAAACTGTACCACCGAGAGAATAGTCATATATTGGTGGTTGGTCCTATTTGGGTATACGAGCAAACTTTACATTTATTTATCTTTGTTTATCGATAGGTAGTTTATTTTCCGAATACCGTGACACAAGGTCCATGAGTATTTGCAACCTCAAATGATCATCTAAGTAGATTATATGTAGAAATAATTTTAAGTTATTAGAAAAAAGAAGATGATGCGATATGAATATTAAAGACAAATCGTTAATAAATAATATAAAAAATAATGGTCCCAAACTAGTACTCCAGAGGACGCTAAGAAGGTCTCGGATTTGAAGCCATTATATGAAATAAATAGTGTATGTATAGATAAATAGGATTTTACTAAGTGATGAAGATTACTACCCAATCTATTTATATAATTTTAATATTGAAATTAGTATATTATTTTTTAGAAAATTGTATTAATTTCCCTTAGAAACTTAAAATATAAAACCCCTCCCTCTTTTGACCATCCTCAATCCATAAGCTATCTGCGTCTTCATATATGTTTGATATTTTCAGGTTTTTAAATATTATTTTGTATCCTAATTACTATCATTAACTTTAAAGAATTTTATAGAACATTAATCTTTTTAACATGGACGGTTCTCTAACAAAAAAATGTTTATAAAACATCAAAATTAAATAATTAAGGTGAATCAGAAGATGTTTGATAACACAATCTTTATCGTATCGTTCTTATCACTTAGCATCCGGAGAGAAAGGAATAACAAGTTTAGAATAGACGTGCCCATTTGATTTGAAACTTAAGACAGAGGGTGTAAAAAACTATTTCGTGGGTAAAAAAATAGTTTCACTTTTCCGCACTCAACTATACCATAGCGGAAAAGTAATGTAATCGTGTAAAGAAAAGTAAAAAAAATCCTAGCGTTTATTTTTCGCCTTTTGGCTTAAAAACAAAAAAAATATTTTTAAAAAATGTTTGTGTGTGTGTCGTTGTCGTCGTTTTCTTCGTTGTCGTCGGCATTTATTCTTGGTAGCACGATAACTCGACTAAATCGTGTCGGATCGATCGGGTTTTCACTGATTCTGATTGGGGACGTCTCCCAGACGACACCTATTGATTTTGAGATGGATAGAACACACTCTGCCATGTTCATGGGTTATGAGAAAGCATAATGGTGGACTATTTGAGGAATTATTTTTTGTTAGCACGATCACTCAGTTAAATCATGTCGGACCGATCGGGTTTCGACTGATTCTGATTAGGGACGTCTACCGGACGACATCTATTGATTTTGAGGTGGATGGGACACACCCCACCCTGTCCATGGGTCATGAGAAAGCACAATGGCAGAGTATTTGAAAAAAGTAAAACTGTCGCATAAAACACATATTCTGCATTTATGTTTATATTGGTTTATTTTTTCTCGGGTACTCAATTTCGAGATAGAGATGTTCTACGTGCGGAAAAGTCCGTTTTAAGGTTTAAACTGTTTATTTTTTTATACAATTATAAGAGAAATAAACTTTGTATAATGGATATTTGCGCGTGTATCAATTTAGTGGCGATGCACGGACCACATGCAGATCATCACACAATTGTTACTAATATGCCACAATTACCAGCACGTATGTCTAGCGACATATGTTTCAATCAACTACGTACGGCACAGACAGTTAATAATTTGCCGAACAAAATGCAATTATGAAGTCACGTCTTAACTGTATTGTATAGTTTGATTCATTGGCGTCTCAATATTTCTGTAAAGTGTATTTTACATATTTTGTACATATTTTGACGGAAATATCACTTCCATTGAATGTTTTTGTGGAGAGTCTTTTCATTACTCTGTCATAGGTTGACGGATTTATATTGTACTAACTGTTACCCTAAAATATGTTTTCGGCACGACACTGTTCAAAAATGTCAATTGATTCATACGATTGTTACCTGTGACGCACACGCAATGAATCATTATACAAACCATACCAGAAGACGTAAAGACCAGAGGAGGTAAAGGGCCGATAGGACAGGTAGTGGGCACGACTTAATCAGTAGTGTAAATATACAGGATGGCAGCAGAAATTGGGTGCATTCTGTAACTTCTTTCTTACCTCAGGTAAAAATGTGGAGGGTCTGTACTAGACAAGAATTTTCTTTGGGATAATTCTGAATTTTAAGTTGTTTTAGGATTGACCGGCTAAGACAAAAGCTACTACTACATAGGTCGAAAATATATATTTTTTAAATCAATGCAATGCCAACTATAAGTATATTTCATTCACTGTTTAGGTTTAGTATAGATAAAGTTTATTTTATCTTTGGTTTTATTTACCTTAAAAATTATCTGACTGATAATAATGTTTTTTTACGCTCTGGCGCTTTTTTATTTTTGTTGCTGATTTAAAAAATGTTAACACAAAAATTGAAATAATACCCTTTTTAATAAGCCGTGTAACCCTGGTTACATTTGAAAACAAAAATGAGGTTTTATGAAAAAACGATTTTGAATTTCGAGCAGTAATTACTACAAAATATAAAAAAATCAGGTTTGGAATTTTTCCCATAATTCCAATCCAGATGAAAGGGTTATAGCTAGCTAGAATTATGTTAAAAAATTAAATAGAAAATATTTATTTTCAAACAAAAAAAATTATGTAAAATTTTCATCAGAATTAAGAAAAAAGTGACAGGGTGTGCCCAGTTTCTGTTGCCACCCTCTAAACTCATTTATGGGTTTTTAAGAAATAAAAATGTTAACAGGCATTGTACATTATAAAAAACACTAATTGTTTATCTTAATTGAGCAAATAGGCTTTGAAGTAAAAAATCCAGGTCTAAATGTCATTTTCTAGAAGCGAAAACTTAAGCTAACCCAACATAACCTAACTTAACCTACCCTAACCTAACCTGTTTGTTTTTTAGATGAATTTAAAGTTTTAATTAGCCAACTCGATTTGGCGGCAAAAAATGCAGGATTACGCGCCATTTTCTAAAGAGAAATTTCAATATTTTACGACTAGGTCCCCTTGAATTAGGGTATAATAAACATAATACCATTGTAAATAGTAAATATAAATAGGTACATTTAAACCGAAAAATTTTGTATATGTACGTCTAACATTTTTATCAAAATCGGTTAGGTTTTGTTAATGTTTACTTATTAGAAGTCCAAGTATCAAAACTGCATTTGATTGTAAGCTTTTTAGAAAATAAATATCTCGTTTAGCGCAAATTGTGCAGACCTTGACCTGTAGTTATCAACAAACTAAGGTAATTCATCTTAACACTAACCTACGTTAGTTATCTTTTAAACGTGCGTTTTGTTTATATTGGCATTGTTAGTCGTAGCAAAGTTATCGTTATCAGAAAACGGATGTACGTTTATTTTAATTAAAATTGTGTACTTAAGACGTATGTACATTGCTCGAGATGTTCATTAAATTGCTGTACATGAATGCCGATTGCCTTACATAGCCGCTTTCAGACGACCATACAATTCGTTAAATTCCCGCTACACTAGTACTACCAAAGCTGAAAACATTAACCACGTGTTGATACTCACCAACTTCCCCGTCGACATCGTTTTTCGCCCCGAAGGACTCTCCCGGAAACACCGTGCCATCTTCCAGCACCAGGAAACAGGGTGCACATTTGTCGTTAACGCCCATTTGATTAAAAACGGGCTAATATCACTGGAAACCACCGAAAAAAACAGAGAAGCCGGCACGTGTAGTAGGCGCTGGAATATGCTGTTGTTAACTAGACGCTCGTCTGTTTTCTTTATCAATTTATGAAATTAAACAATTACTGCGTAAGGCACCTACTCTTCTGCGAAAATCGAATCATATTTTGTTGACAAACGAGGATAAGATACCGAACAAATTGTCATATAAAGTATTGCGTGCCTTCAAACCGGTTTTATTCTTTTATTGGGTCGGTTGTCTAGGAATGGGGTCTCATGCTCCCCAGGAGAGCTTTGACATGTCTACTGTCTGCAGCCCTACTAGACGGAATCGAGTCATTAGGAGGGTAGCTATACGCCTTCCAAGAAATTTGGTAATTTGATGTCTCCAACTAATGAACATATTTTAGGTTAAGTACACAGGTCATAAAGCTTTAGTTAAGTAGTGGTGCGTATTATAGTTTGTGTTTGGTAATTAAACAATTGCCAGTGGCGTAACAGTCTGCAGGGTACCTAATATGAAATATGGAAATCGCTTTTATTGTGACTTTATTATTTCTTTATAGTTGCGATAATCTTGATCTTGTACTAATTTCAAAAGAATTGCGTGCAAATAATAAGGAAGGTGATTACTGACATTTATAATAGCAAACATTATTTTGAAAACATTTTATCGAAAGAAACTAAAATTAGATATGTTAATTAAGTTAAATTAATTATTATTAAAAATATAATAAAAATTAACGTTTAAATATACCAGTTTTGCATAATATGATATCTATAAGGAGTAGGTCATTGTTATTAGAGTTTGTTCATCAGTGGCGTATATTATAACGCATATGTAAAAATAATTTAATGTAATATACAGGGTTTCATAATAAAGGGTCTTTCAATAAGGATCTTCGATTTTCAAATGTAAATAAAACACAAGTTATGTGTGAGATATTCACTCAATTATTTTCGTTTGAAACTATATTTTATGGTATTAAGTATGAAATACAATATAACATCGTTGGAATGTCCGCCGCGGCTTTGCTTAGTGGCACATAGTGGTCGGAAGATCCAAGTTTCGATGACTTTGTCGTATAAATCTGGCTGAATTTGCTAGACAGCGTTCGTTATGTTGACTTAGAGGGCATCAATTGTTTGCGGTTTATTCGCATAGACCTGCGATTTAAGATAGCCCCAAAAGAAGAAGTCTGAAGGCGTTAAATTGCACGATTTCGGTGGCCTATTCACATCGCCCCGAAACAACCAAGACCTCAAATCGCTCGTGCAGAATTCCATTGCGGCGTGCGCTTTATGGCACGTAGCGCCGTCCTGCTGGAACCACACGTCATCGTATCCATATCATCCAGTTTAGGTCACAATATGTTGCTGTAGCGCTCGCCGTTGACGGTTATGCCAATGCCAGTTTCGTTTTGGAAGAAGTACGGACCGATGCGATGATTTCGCCAGACCAAAATCCGCACCAAACAGTGACTTTCTCGGGGTGCATTTGATGCTGGTGTATCTCGTGTGGATTGGTATAGTCCCAAATCCGACAATTTTGCTTGTTCACATATCCATTCATCTAAAAATGGACCTCGTCGCTAAAGATGATTTTTTGGCGAAATTTGGGTCAAATTCCAACTGCTCCAGAGCACAATCAGCGAACACACGGCGTTGTCTATGGTCTTTTACCTTAAGTTCCTCGATCGGTTCGATTCTATACGGGTGCAAACCCAAGTCTCGACGCAAAATTCGCCAAGTTGAGGTCGCAGAAAGGCCAAGTTCTTGTGAACGACGAGAAATTGACTGCCTCCGGTTTTCCCGTACACTCCCACGCACAGCAGGGATGTTTTCAGCAGACCTTGTGTTTGGTGTGTAATTATATATGTATATAATTAGTGTAATTAAAAATGTTTATCTAGTATGCCATGTTCAAGGTTCAAAAACATTTGATAACATTGTTGTTTTGATAATGTGTCAGTATATTGTGACAGTGATTTAAGGTTTGTTTTTGAGTTTGAACCAGTAACTCAGTAAAGTATTACAAAATGCCACACACGTATTCAAATTTAGAATGGTGTTTGTTTATGGTTTTTGTAATGGACATGCTAGAGCTGTTGTTGAAGAATATCGTCAACAGTTTCCCCACCATAGACATCCTAATAAAAATGTATTTATCACAGTTTTCAACAAACTGTGCGAGACCGGAAAGCTTCCCAGTGTTAACGTAAAGTCTGAACGAGCTACTCGACAAAATTTAGAAGAGGTAGAAGATATTATGGATGTAGTAGTAGAATATGCAACGACCAGCTCACGAAGAATTAGTATTCAATTGGGTATTCCACAAACAAGAATAATAATCACACTCCACCAGCAAGGCTTACATCCATACTATGTACAGAGAGTACGGCACCTAAAACCAGAAGTTTATCCTAAACGTACGAAACTTTGTCGCTAGATAAATAATAATCATCATGTTGTATGTCGCATACTTTTTACAGATGAAGCAACATTTCCCCGTGACGGCATTAATAATAGTCACAACTGTCATGTATGGTAAGATGAAAATGACATCAGAATGTACTACCAGCACGATGGAGCTCCTGCACATTTCGCTCGTCAGGTTAAGGAACATTTGGACGAAAAGTTTCCAGGGCGTTGGATTGGTCATGGTTTCCTATTAGTTGGCCTCCAATATCTCCAGACCTCACAGCACTAGATTATTTTTTATGGGGCTGGTTCAGAGATGAAGTGTATAAAGTAAAAGTAGGCACTCGGGATGCACTAATTCCTACAACCGATCTTAAACAAATACACGACTCAACCAGGAGAGCTACAGGCGCCCTTCGTAGAAGAAGCTGAAAATGTTTAGAGGTGAATGGCGGTATTTTTCAACATTTATAACACTATGATTACCAAAACATTAATGTATGAAATTTTGTTTATTTTTAATGACGCTATAACTTGAAAACAAATAAAAATTGGATAACAACATTTAAATTTTTTACATTATTTTCACGCGTACAATACACTCCTGGAGTTTGGTCCGTTCCTCCCGACTCGCCCTGTATACCTTAAACTATATCAAATGTGATTATAATTAAAATTTAAGGGTTGAACTTGATATATTAGATCTTTGAGATTTGGGGATCTAGTAGGTCACTTAATAGAACCTCTATTTCCATTTTATGGAAATAGGTAAAAAAACAGATAATGAGAATTGTATTTAACAAACAATTATCTTTTATTGTTTGAAATATTTGTCTCCTTGGAAACAATTGCATTTCGATTTCGGTTCCCAAGTTTGTCTTACATCCAAAACAAACGAAAATTGTTAACAAAATATTAACAAAAAATAAAATCATTATTGAAAATATACAGATCTGGATAAAGTTTCAGACTTGCACATAAATAAATGATCTAATATATAATAATATTCAAGTAAATGAATCAAATTAATATTTTAAGTAGTTATAATACTCTGTTATGGTCAATATGGTGAGACTTGGAATAACGAAACGAGTGCTATGACAGCTGTATTTGCTTTAGTAGGGTTACTTTCATAACAAAATCAATCTAACATGCCCATATATGTATATATTTATTTTTTACTTTAGGCTGCTATTCTGTCGAACGTCCATTCTCCCTCATTTTTTTCAGTAAACAATAGTCTATCTCCAATGTTACTATTCCATGCATAGTAGAACTCCAATAAGTTGGGTATTATTCGATATCCAACCCTACAACAGACATAAATCTAAGCTAGCAGGTCAGTTTTATCCGATGTTTAACTTACATGACTATAAAATAAGTATACTCGTAGCCTAACAATAAATTCGAATGAAAGTTGATGTACGAATTTACATTAAAACTATTAAAAGGGTATTGCCAACGTTTTATTTCGTACTATCATAATTATCGCTTTTCATGCATTTTAATTAAATATTTTATCAATTATCAGTAACAAAGATTCTTTAGCAATACATTTTCAAATAAATAGAACTATAAAAAAGTTGCGTTGTAATTTGCATCAGATATATAGTAACGCAAGCAAAATCAGGTCCCTAACTTATAGTTGACAATATTACTGAAACTGTTTAGTTGAAAGTTTTAACACAGGAGAGTCTATATATTGGGGAGGATTATTCTACCGGTTTTTTTTTTCACTTTTTGTTAAGATTTTGTTATGTGCAAAGGCAGTAAGAATATCGGAATAATTTGTTTACAATTCATCGTCAAGACTACTAGTCCTACTGAGTTGGATATTTCACCACGATAAATCAGGAATATAGAAGCCACAGAAGTAAGCACTTTTCTTCTAATAGAGCATTTAAATATGTCTAGTAAGTTGGGGACTTAGGTGGGGTAAAACAGGAATGTGAAGCTTAGAGGAACCATTTTCTTGGCATCCCTTAAAAATGTATATAAACCTAAAATAAAAAACATTAAAAACAGGAAGTGGTAGTATTACTAAAAATTGAATTTACAACTTTCAGCAGGACGAAGCAGACTCTTCTCTCCCTGGCCTCTGCCTTCTCTCTAAGAGGGTAGTTTTTGACATAACTTAAATGAAGACATATGAACATTAATAAGAGCTGATATTCCTCAAAATTTAACGAAGATAATTTAATGAAGGGGCTAAATCTGTTGGCTTAGAGATTTGTAGGACAATAAGTAAGAATGTGGATGCACAAGACGGAAGTTCGTCTTTTAAGGGAGTATCTGATAACTTAAATGGACCTTTCGGAAGATTAACAACAGTGAAGAGTTTTACTCGCCAATGTTTAATATCTCAGTCTATTGCGAGAGGCGAACAGAGAACTTGTGAAGCATTTAAAAATTTCTACTTAATGTTAACTTATATTTCGAAAGAAAAACTCTTACTGATACTCCGGCATCTTCAAAATCTTCTTGGAGTTTTTGACTTCCTCCAGAAGTCGGTCGTGCTTCTTTTTCAGATCGTGCCAATCGACTTTCTGCCCTTGGCTGCATATATGTGAACGAATCTGGCAAAAGAGTGGCTCTTTATTGTGATATACTTCACATTCTTCGTAAGAGAGTTGCTCGGCTATACCTTCTACTCTAACCTAAAATTATAAATATGGCAGTATAGTTTGTTCAATTTTTGTTTGCATGTATGTGCAGTTTATTCTATTAATTTCGAGATTTTATATTATACAATATATTGTATACACCATCCCTGTGTATTCTAGCAAAATGTTAGAATACATAGTTGTCCAAGTTATCGCTATAGCATATTTAATTTGTTATAATTCAATAACGACTTCTACTGAGAACTCATTTCTAAACGTTAGAACAAGAATTCTTTGTCGTTCAGATTTGATTCCTTTTTGTTCATCAGAAAAGGTGTGATGACCAAAAGATATGGACCTATTCCAGCCATCCTATATCATGCGCATATTTCTTTTTAAGTAGTACTAACCAGAATTCATTTTAGATTAGCTGATTTATTGGCAACCACTTTTGTTCATTTGAGAAAATGTTATTTCATCTGTAGGAATATGAGAACGCTTTTGAGAGATCAGTTATTAATTGAACATTCGTGAACTACAAACAGGATCACTTTATCAAATAGGCATTATCATGTGATAACAACAATTGAGTTGAGAGTCCTCAAATTTTACTTACTACACTTGAGAGAAATGAGAGTATGGTCAACAATTATCACAGGGGAATCAGAAATGATAGAACAGCAATCATTTATGATTTAATAGTATTAGATTTACTTAGATATAGTGGATATACGGATTTGAAAAAAATATCCTGTGGTAAAATAAAATATCTAAGAAAACAATTATATTATAATGGAGATTTCTACAACCTACACTCAAGACAATGACGTTTTAAATTTTGGCCTCCTTTTAACAGTGTGATAATTTCTACTTGGGTTTTCAGTATATGGTGAGACTGACTAAGAAGTGCCCTCTGTCAGTTATGAAGAAGGTTTAAATTCTTCGTATCATGTCGTATTCTGATTTAGGAAACATTGAAAGGGTTTTCAGTATGGAAATCTATTAAGTATTTTAATTCGCTGTTGTCAAATATTCCCATTTTTTGGAAGGTTTGCTCATGTTTGTAAATGGTGGCAGTTAGATTCTTATATTTTTGTAAGAAGCTGAAAAATATGACCGAGACTTTTCACATTTTTTGACAATTTTATTTTCGGTTGATGTTAAGTTGTGTTGGTAGTAACCAGGATCCAGTATTACTAATAAATTTGATGGAATAATTTTGTATAGAATATTATGGTTGCCGTTTGCCGGTTGAATTGCGTCTTTGGCACCCTGCGAAAATTAATTAGTTTTCTGTTTAACATGTAGATGGCTACAGTGCTAACCACGTGTATGTCAACTTTTTTTGCGACACCAAGTATTCAGTACGCTGCATTGACCATTCTTAATAAGACTGAAATTATGATATTCAATTTTAATGCTTGATGTCTCTACCAGGCATAAAATAAACGGGAAATTTTCTTGTAAGAAATATATCGAGTTTAAATAAAGTTATGAAATGGATTACATATGTGAAGGCGCTGTTTTTGAGTTTGGCATGTAGATTATTCAAAATACCAACGAAAAATATATAAAAATATACATTTGCATATTTGGAATAAGTATACTTACATATAATTTGTAACCTGCTTAAACAAACTACAAAAATATCAAGCTAAAATATGCCAGATTATTTAATGTTAAGGACCCGTAAATTATGGTATAGTAATGGCGGGCTTCAATAGTTATGCATTCAATCATTATATGCGCATTCCATCATTATATGATTATATGCGCTATCAAAAATAATACATAAATTAATTCTAAAAATAAAATGATAAAAAATACCATCTAGACATTTGTTTATTTCGTCTTAATTCCAATTCCCTAATTCTTAGCTTAATAGATAGATATACATAATTCATTATATGAAACTAACAGAAAAATGATTGAATATTCATGGAATGATGATTCTATTATTTGACTACTTATATGTAAATAAAGTAACTTTCTTAAAAAAAAAATTTAAATGCGTAGAATTACTTTTATCGAACAGAGGAATAGACGATTTTATGAGTAAATTTGACAACACTGGTATAGTATAGAAGTACCCGACTGTTGATCAATACTTGGATTGATCAGCAAGGCATTGCCGCCTATATGCGCGCACACGAGGGGACGGTGAGTCGGCGAATCAGCATCCCCGCTCGATCGATCGACTTTCGCAGACGGGAAAGGAGGGTGGTGCTAAATTCATTACAAAAATTTTAACTTCCAAGAAACCAAGTCTTAATGTCTTACACAATCGAATGCTACCTTCTTATACATTACGAATAAATTTCATAACCCTGACGTAGTTTTCCACAAAACAGCAAAACACTATATGGCGTTTTCACACTAGCTGACACGACAACTAGACCTCATATAAATCAAATGGGAAGCTTTCTCACTCGCCGATATGCCACTCTTTCTCACTCACTGGTATCGGCTGCGGTGTCGGTAAATGTGAAAACGCCCATTCACTACACTCGACGCGCATTTCGCCAACAAAGTCGGCATCATCTGGATATGATTAAATCATCTTGCAGCTGAATAAATTAGAATTCGATCGAAAATATTATCCAAGCGTAAATGGATTGATATCATCTACCCACGTGTTTCTGAAATCCCCTAAACGTAGCTGAGAATTAGTCTAGCAGTAGTCGAGAACGTAGTCGTACACAAACAGTATGCCGACACCCTTGAACCACCAGAGTCGATTCTTACTCATGAAGGAACATGGTTAAATGTAGCATCTTATTATTTTAACCATTTCCATAAAATAAAGTCTGTGGTATTGCAATATCATCCTAAAGGGGGCAGCTGCTATCGAGGAAAGTCAAGCGATATTTCAAGTACCTCAAACTGAAGTAGATTTACAAACTATTCATAACAAGGGACTCGTGCATTATTTATTTTATTTTTTGTTTATTATTAGGAAGTGGCGAAGGTAACATTGCTGGTACGCTGACGAAACAAGCAGCAATACTTCGAATAAAAACTAAAAAACAATAGAACTCGGTAATTTACCTGTTTTTGTATGAATTTTTCATCCTTAGGGTAACTCCAGAAGAAACAAGCTGATACTTTTGGATTTTGTTTCTAAAAAAAAAACATTAATTTTCACTGTTTAATACACAGAAATATTGTAAGCTTACAATTTGATCACTTTTTCTACTGTTCCCATTGGTCATAAAAATGAAGCTATGATTTTTAAAGTCCCTCATGACAACAGTTCTATTACTCACATCTCCCTGCCTGTAGGAACATAAAGACCTTTAAGTATGCATCCGATATGGTCTAGTGGCTAGGATACCTGGCTTTCACCCAGGAGGCTCGGGTTCGATTCCCGGTATCGGAATCGCTTTTTTTTATTATCATATGTAATTTTATTAAAATGCTTACTCATAGTCAAAATAATTGATAAAAAAAATGTACTTACTTGGAAGATGTTGCTAAATTAAAGGAAACAGTCTTGAATTTCCCATACTCCTTCGCTTCTTCCACCCACTCTCTAAATAAGTCGAATGGGCAGCAGTTGTCTTTAACATCGATATAAGCGAGGCCAGACTGGTATTGATCCATTGTCGTACTGAAATTTTTTGATGTAAAATAATGCCCTATGCTTCTTAGATGACAGCGTCTCGTCATTAAATGCCAACTACAAATTGTAACAAATGACAACTTAATTTCAATAATTAGAACTACTAAAAATTATAGCTATTATAGGTAATGCTGAATACTGTACAATAGAAAGTTAATCAGATAATAAGGCTATATGTTAAGACCTGACATTCACTTGGTTTTGTGTATTATATGTAGAATGATATTTTATTTTTAAGCCTAAAAGCTTTATACGTAATACGTGCTATGTTGGTTGCTTGCTACTGAATGTATTTTATAGGGCTATAAAAAGACTTGGATTTTCTGACAGAGGCGTATCTTAAGGTAGGAAATAGATGTAAGGAAAACTGACGATTTATATTTATATAAGAGACGTGAAAGAACATTGCGAGTGAAATAACATTCCAATAAGAAATTTGTTAAAAATTCAAGGGATAACTTTCGGGAAAATCTTTCGCATAGTAAATCTCTCGGATCAGTAAAATTTTATTTTTAACGGCACATATTTTAAAATAAAACATATACATACAGGATTTGTGTAATAACCCCCTTTCTTATTACGGAATGTGAAAGAGCAATTTTTTACATATACCAGTTTAATAATTACCTTAGGATAAAGTACAGGTTAAATAAAAAAATTAAGAAAACTTAATGTGCAATTTGAAAATACAAAATTTTATGGCAATGATTGTTTAAAAAAATCAATCAAAGTAATCAATCATACATTACCATCCCTTTCCGTGTTTTGTTTGGTCTTCCTCTTCCCCGTTCGTCTTGTGAGTATTATTTCAATACTTTACAAGCAATACTGTTTCGGCCCATCACAACCATCTCTACTTTCTACGTCTTATGATTAAGTAAAATATTTCCTGTTCGAGTTGACTGATTTTTTGTCAGTTGTTTCTTATCAAATAATACGTAGTACTTTCTTAAGCATTTGCTTACAAACACTCGTTATTGACTTCTTCTAGTAGTGGTCTTAGTATCAGAAAGTAGGGTGCTAAAGATTTTACATTTATATTAAATATGCAAATGTTGGTGAATATATTACAAAATCTACAGTAGCGAAGCGTCGATTCAAGCCGAAGGTATGCTGTATTGAATTAAGCGAGGGAGGGGGGCTGCTCATTTTTATTTTTAATGCATATATATATATATATATATATATATATATATATATATATATATATATATATATATATATATATATATTGACTAGTTGAATCGCAAAAACAACTTGCCTATATTTTTTTGTATATCAATTCCATTCGCTGCGGTTTCTTTTCTGCGTCTTTAGTTTTCAGTTTATCTTCTAAAGATAAGTTATTAAAATAACCACTATTATCCTTAAAAATAACACTAATCACTACGAGTAACGACAAGTCAATATTATAGCCACTGTATTACGCAAACTGATCGATCAGGTTAGCTAAATTACATATAATTTTTCGCGTACTCCCCTCTCCTCCTCTGCACCGCGGATCTCTATAAATCCGTTAAAACCAAGCCGCTGGCCGTCGACAGCCCAAACAGTGGCCAGCCAAGGCTTACGCGCTGCCGATTGCCGGCGCTTTAAATGGAATGTAAAATGTACATGTATTTATATGTATGATAATATGAATAGAAAATGTTTATAATTCTGGCAAAGGCAAGTGGCAATATAAAAAAAGGGGTCTACCATCTAAAATATGTAGGGTAGGCTGCGCCTTACAGCCTTAATGGACGCTTCACCACTGCAAATCTAGAGTGTCGTATTGGATTCGACGGTTCAGAATGACGTCGAGCTTTGATAATTACCTCGTCTATATTCTCATCTGTACTGTACACAAACTCGTGTATCCTATCTATAAAGCTATTATTAATACAGGGGGTTTCCTCATTATCCATGTCTAGTCGGATCAGGTTTCGTATTACCTGTATTAATTTTCAGACCTAGTTTCTCTGCTTGCTTTATCATGGTTATCATTGAAGCTGTGGCAATAGGTAAATATTATTATTCCAAATCCTCTAGGCGTATTTTAAATCCCCACCTCATTCCTCTATCTGTTGTGCTTGTTTTGACACCGCCTGAATACTGGCTATTAGAATAAAGAAAATCCACATATCGACATAGTCGAGTTTCATAAGTATGTAATATCCCAAGACAGCTAGATAGATAATCAAATTTATGGATGATGCCATCAAGGAAATATGAGAGGGATGGAACTACGTCGCATTTTATAGCGGAAATAAGAGCCTTAATCACAAAAATCAAGTTTTTCCCAATAGGACGATCAGTAGACGCGGTGAAATTGAGTGACCAGCCGTTCTCCCGATTTGACCCCCCTTGATATTTTTGTGGAGTTATTTAAAGTTGGAGGTTTTGTTCAGTAGATCAAATAACATCAATGATTAAGAAGAATAATAAGGCAACAACTTAAATCAGCCCGGAAACATTACAAACTTTTTAAAAGAATTTCACAGACGCCTCTATAATTGTTAAGAAGTAACCACCACTACATTCAATATCTGATTTACATTATTTTATTCTTTAAGTTATATTTAAGATAAAATTTAATATTTGTATTTTGTATTAATAATACTAGAATCACAATATTGTTCTAAAAAAATAGGACATAATCTAAGAAGCCTTATATTGCTCAACGGATGATTAGACGATCTTTTAAATAAGGCTAACAGATGCACCCTTATTCCATTTAAAACTGTCAAAGGAGTAATGCTACTCTAATAAGGTTGAAGGTCAGATTTATTTTTAAGTTATTGACTTACAAATGACTATTTGCATAGGGATGAGGTTTCACAAAAGACATAATAAATTAAAATATATATTTTCAATACATCTAGGCGTAAAGCTAAAAATAATATAGCTCTTGTCATCGTTATATTACACTATACAAGCTAACAACAGATGTCGCTATAAAAAAATACATAATTTAAACTTATACATAATTAAGCCTCACAGACCGTGCCTTTAATTGCTTCGTCTACTGACACTTTGTAAATCTTATAATTGATTTCGTTGGAGTTTAATCCCCTGTAGATAAAAGCAGGCATCTTATCCGAGATCATCCATAAGTTTCTATCGGCATCAATCTGAAAAATAAACAGAACAAGTCAAGTTATGACTATAATTATTCAACAACTAGCATCTCAGATGTGCTCTATAGGACTCATATTGTGGTAACTGGCAGGCTATATCCTTCTCTTCTAGAACAATTCATTCACAATGGTCGTGGGCATCACATCAGCTGATCGCTCATCGTCACCAAAATGTAGGTGAGTATTATGATTAAACTGGTTAACTTTTATGGTAGTTGTAACCATTTTTTAAAGTAGGACCAAACATTTTTGTACTATTTTGAAAGGTCTATTCAAATTGAGGAAGCCATTTTTGGCGTGTCCACATTATATATCTAGTTAATCACCAAATATTTATGTTGGGAGATTTATATCTTCCGTCACTTATTCTACTTCACTTAGCATAGCTTAATGTTACATATATTTTTTAAATTTTCATGGACTTAAATTTGGCTTATATTTTTTTACAAATTTTGACATGGAGTTTTCTGGTGGTACTCCAATAAGTTAATAATGAGTCTAGATCAAATCCAGTGGCATTTTAACATTTTACCTTTATGTCATTAGTGAAGATAAGATTTTCCGAATCCTGGGCAACCATGGCAACGTTACCAGGATTCAGTGGTTTCTTGGTGTTCCAACAGGCAACTCCGTCTCTGGAAAGTTGAGTAAGGAATAATACATTAGATTTTTCATCAAACACAGACGCTGATGTTTGGCTTTTTTCTCCTTTATTTCCTTCAATCTGTAAAAAGAAATAAAAGTTATATACTTAGACTGTTGCTTTCAAAAAATTGTATTGGTTTAATAATAAATTAAAATGATCCATTTTAAATATATACAGCGAAAACAATTAATTTATTTTCTTTATAATTTTTATATGTATTCCTGAACTTATGTCACATTTCTTGACTGTATGTTTTGATCATTTGTTGCAAAAAGTATAGACAACTTCAAAGGACAATATGTTAAAATCATTACTTCAGCTTTTATTTGCCTCAATAAAAAGACTATACCGATATAATAAATAATATAATGCCAAATATACATACCTTGAACAAATCGTAATTGTGAGGGTCAGTGGCTGCAGTTTTATTTTTCAAAACGCTTGTATTTACAGAAAATTCTGTAGTACTAACTAGAGCATGGAAGTACATCGTACGGTCTCTAAAAAAAGACAGTTTATAAATAAACAGTAAATATTCCGTAAAAGCATATATGTTTATCTATCAATTCATCTAACGTTATGTATTTATTCATTAAATTAATCGAGGAAGCCATTACTCTGTGATAGTTCATAATTCACAACAGAAATGAGTAGAACAACTACTAAGTTTTATATAATCAATTCACATTTGATGTTTTTTGAAAACCTACATATACAGACATAACTATCCCCTTTGATTCTTGCCCTTGATCCCCTTTGATTTGATATTCGTATAAAATAGCTACATATAATTCAATGTTACAAAGAGTTTTTTCACTACCTTTATCAGAAACACAGATAGAAACAGAACTTACAACAATTCAAAATATAGCCAATAACAACAAAACAAAACTAACCCCCAACTGTTTTGTTGTGTCCCAACAAAAACTATTACCAAATTAATAAACAAAAAATAAAATCAGTATACTTTTAAATTAATTTATCCAAATATTAGAGAAGATAAACAAATACCTTATGCCACCATCACATATTATGATACATTGTCAATAAGAATATCAAATATTCTCAAAAAAGATAATATCAAAGTAGCATTGAAATCCCAACAAAGGTTATCAAATTAAATTGTTCGGAGTGCAATAGCACATATAGGACAAACTGGACGTAATTTAGAACTAGGTACCTTGATCACAATAGATCCTTCAGGTTACAGAAAACAGATTCTACTTTTGCTCAGAAAGTGGACATAATTTCCCAGATATTAATAATATGAAAATCCTACACTATGCCAGCAAAGGTTTGAAACTTAATTGGTTAAAATCAATAGAAATCTATAAATACAACCATAGTAATAATTTTAACTTGTTAAATGATCAAGTAGATAATATTTACTGTTACCCAAATTAATGAATCCCCTCTATAATAGTTCTTAATAATATTCATGGAAATTCCCACAACTTGATGGTCGGGATTGCACCATTTGTGAAACACGTTTTCTTGTAAACCTTAACTACCTGTTTATTTTCATAACACTTAGTCTCTGTATTTGAATAGTATGTATTATAGGAACAGAATGTTTCTAATTTATTCTTAGTTGAATTATCGTTTGAAAATGACATAAAAATTGTCGAAACTGCAGTCACGTTTCTGTGAAAATATAGTGGTATAAAACGTAGTTGTTTTACTCATTATGAACTGAATAAAGTAATGACAATTACTTTACTCAGTTCAGTTGCGCAGTTTATGATTTGTACGTAAAGAAGTTGTCTACATAAGCTTCTTATATATAAAACAAAGAAAAACACGTGCCACTTTAGGACATTCTCTGCCAAAATTAATGTGTATATAAAAGATTATCTAATAATTTAGATTGCCCTTAGTCAAAAATTCAATCGTCAAAAAATATTTTAATAGGAACAATTTTCAGGTATTAGATTTATTCACATCTTACTATAAACCACGACAAGTAGTATATACCTTGACGTAATACAGTGGTTGGCCAAAAATATCTCCAGATTTGAAACCACTTGAATTATCACTTACTGTTAAAACATATTTAAGATTTTATCATTGTTGGCTTACCCGCTTTCACTTGCAGGGCCAAGGGCTAATCCGAAGATTCCATCGGTCCACTGAAAGTTGACTCCACCAACTGTTAGGTCGCCCTCTAGGGGATCGAAGTGGAAGTAATTGTGTTTGACTTTCCACGAATCGTTGTCGGCATAAGAATAGACAATCAAGCTGAAACCGCCTAGATCGGGAATGTAAGCAAACGCCTCATCGCACTTGTCAGGAATGACATCGACGACCTGTAAAAATGCATCAGTTTAAATATGGATGAAGCTGAAGTAGTTTAGATGAATCTAGTGTCATAAATATATCTTTTATATTTCACGAAATACTTTTAAATATATATCTCTCAAGTCCCCAATGACTTGCCCTTCAATGCTCATAATTTTAGTTTGACCATTCACGTCAGGTTCTTCTATGAAGCAATACATGACATATTTTACTTACTATATCATGAAATTATATAGCAACTATAATGTCATATGATGTATGAAACATCATATGACATTATATTGTGAACTGTTTTTGTTTTTGAATACGCTACTTATCAATATCTTTAACTTCAAACAACTAATTCGCAACCAAACGACTTGATTAATTTATATATTTCAAGATTTTCAAGTGGACGATTGCAGCTACAAAATTGATACCGAATCAACGTTTTAGTGACAGGCGATGAATATTAAATCCACAATATAAAACATCTGTGGAAGCACAAAATAATGAAAGGGGGGTAGATATAGACAAGAAATTCATACACTGTTTAAATAAAATGCGTTTGCGTTAGGACAAGGAGCTTTAACGAGAAAACAGAAGATATTCATGCATGTATGTCCAAGTGAACTTATAATCATTTAATGAAGTAGATACTGGACAAAAGATAATTGAAATTGTGAAATATTTTTGCATACAGCAGTATTACGACATTCTGATACCCTTCTGACACACCAAAGCATACTATAATAAGGAAAATTATCAAGGAAATTTTAATGTTCTGGAGGGAGAAAATTGCTTATCAAAAATGAGAATCCAATAACAAGATATGAGCAAAATAATCTTAGATTTGCTTTCAATCTACATACAAAATTGATCATGCTTCAAAAATTGACCATCCTTCAAAAATTATATAATAGAAAAGTTTAAATAAAAGATAAAGTAGTTGAAAGACAAAGTAGTTTATACGAAATCAAGAAATGTCTTCTATATAGGGCATATTAGTTGCTATTTTGAAATACGATATAAATAACATTTGCGTTCATATATTTCCAAAACATGGATTCTATTTTTTCATCAATTTGGAATGATTTTAGAATCATCCACCAATATCTCGATCTCAATAGTCTAGATATACAGAGTTGCGATAAAGTTTCGAACATTATTTATACTTATTTTGTTGTTAAGTCGTTTTTTGTGTTTGAGTTGTAATGTTATCATAGTATGTTTTCAATTGCAACTCCTTTCTTTAACAAACATTAATTTCTTAAGTTTTCTGAACATAACGGTACCATAGATTTAAAATGAAAAAAAAGTAAAATCATTAAAAAATGTTTGAAAAGGCAGCAGTAGAGATGGGATGACAAATAAATGGAGATAAGATAATTTCCATTATAGTAGAAAGGAATAGAGCACCAAATAATAGAAATTTCAGAATAGTAACGAAAAGGTCGAAAATTAAAATGTGTCTTTAATTATACTGGAGTCATACAAGGGTAAAAAAAAGGATAAAATGCAAAAGAAGAATAACAAAGGAAATAAAATGTACCGATGGACTGTTTTATATATTTAAGCCAGAGTTTAAATAAAGTTTGTTTGAACTCACAGAAATCGACTTCCTTCCCCATAAATCCTCAGAATACAAAGGGGAAGGTTACATATAAAGACAAGGAGAAACACTCCCATATGCAGGGAGAGGCGCCAAAGTTCTCCCGTTCGAACTCGAAATCAACCCGACAATGACACTCTAATATTGAACTCAGTCTCCCACCCTAGACCACAGTATTAATAAAATCATCATAGCCACCTTTATAGGAAAATACGATAAGTTGCCATCTAAATTTTGATTTTTGTAACTCTTGTTGATCCATGTCTCATGATGCCGAAATAATATACAATCTACTACGACGTGTAAGACTGGCATTATTACCCAGACCAACGTCGATAGTAAACTAATGCGTACTTAGAAGAGGGATCACTCTTATACATGCTCATGTTTGAATTAGATGATCTATTATGAGTCACTGGTTCGATTTCATTTCCTGCAAATATATTTTTGTATATATCGAGAACTTGTCGATAATCGATCCCTCACGTGACTTAAACTTTTGTAAAAGTTCTTTTATTTAACGACTATGATATATAAGTTTATACGACCGTGATGATGTGAAATCAGCGAACGTAATGAAACATCCACATGCAATAGGAATTCATTATCGATTATGGGGAAACGTGTAATAAAATGTACCTTGATTACTTTAATGGAAATTAAATGAGCAAATGTTCTACACATCGGTATTTAATTTTTTTTACGTTTATTATGCAATACATATGTCTATAAAACTACAAAGAGTAAACAATAAGCATATATGTTGATAGAAGTAAATGTCATGATAGAGAATTATTCCAATGAATAAAACTCTGCGGTTTTTATTACAAAGTTATTATCTTAAAGTAACTGATAGTATTTCTTTAGTGTTTAAATGGTAAGTCCAGTGGCGTCCTGCGTCTGAGTCTTCTCGTTTGTGCAAAAAGATTTAATGCAAGGGTATTTGGGTGACAATTTAAACGTTTTATGCATTTGTCACTTGCAACAATTGTTTTTCTTAATGTAGGCATCTCTAGATCACGATAGATCCTTATTTGTGACGAAGTATGGAACATAAAGTATTAAGCGTAGATCTTTTGATTCAAATCACCCAAAGACGGCAATGTTCCATTTAGCAGCTGTTCCCCAAAGCTTTATTTCGTAAGTCCAAACCATTTTTAAGATAACATTATAAATTAGGAGCTTATTTCGAAGTGAAAGTTGTGCTTTTCTTCCCATCAGGCAATAATTATTACGAAATTTGGTGTCTAATTGTTTTCTCTTCATCCATATACGTCCATTCCATGTGAGGTTATTATCTAGACGTAACTCTAAATATTTAATGCAATTTGTATTACTAATGGTTTTATTGTGAATTTTCATTTGTGGCGTTTCTCTGTGGTATTTGGTACATGATACACCATGTTTTATCCCAATCATCTATTTGTTCTAAATTATCTTGTAGATTCATTGCTGCTGTTCTTGGGTCTGGGTTTTCAACTAGAATCGCTTTATCATTTGCAAAGGTTCATGTGGTGACATTTTGACTAGTTGGTAGGTCTGCAGTGAAAATCAAATATAAGATAAGTTCCAAAACACTTCCTTTGGGGACACCAGACCTTATTGGATGAAGCCGTGTTATTTCCAATTCGTATGTTACTCTGTCTTCTGAGTATAACTTAAAGAGAATAAACAAATTGCCAGGTATGTTTTGTTTTAACTTATAGAGTACTCCCTGGTGCCACACCCGATCAAAAGCTTGGCTAATGTCAAAGAAGGTTGCTGTACAATAGCTTTTCTTTTCGAATGTTTAATTTATGTGGTTTATAATCCTGTGAGTTTGTTCGATGGTGGAATGTTGACTGCTGAACTCGAATTGGTGGTCTGGGATCATATTTTTTACAGAAACTATATCGATTAATCTCTTGTCCAACAATTTCTCTAGAACCTTTGATAATATTCACAGAAGTTTAATAGGTCGGTATGAATCCCGTTGATTTGGTGGCTTGCCTGGCTTTTGGACAAGAATTATTTCAGCCACTTTCCATTGTGCTGGTAAATATTTGAGACGAAAAACTGTATTACATTAATTTAAACGAATATTAATCCAGTATAATAATTCTTCATGGAAGCTTCATTGAATTTTATAACGATTAACGTGTTTCATTAAAAGGGTGTGACAATACAGTCAAGGATACTATTAATATATAGGGTGTTACATGCAAATGACCGCCCTGGAAACTATCCCGCTCCGATTTTGATCAAATTTTGTATATGGATAGAGAATCAAGAAAATGAGAAACACGAACTCGTCGGATGCATTAAAATTTATTTTTAGTTACGCACTTTTTAAAATATAATTAATACATACACTGATTCGTGTAAAGGATATAACACCATCGATAGTTTTTTTTAATGGTAACGCCTTATTTATTACGTAGTATGAAAGAACATATTTTTCTGCATACGCTACGGTAATAATTATATTAGGGTGAGTCTAGGTTAGATAAAAAGAATAAGAAAAACCACCACACATTCACTCTCTGGAGATTTTGATTGTGATACTGCGTTATCCATCGGGGATTCTCCGTAGCCTAATAACGGCAGCTTTGCCTATTGACATGGCCGTTCAAAACAACGGCAGCCTGGTCAGAAAAAATGATTTTTTTTTGTTTAGGAAATTATTATCATTATTGATAATAGTGCTTTGCTCTTTTAAAAATTCTGTGTACTGTAGACGTGGCCATATTGAAATCAAAAGCGAATCGATTAACTGTTGAGTGATTATTTTCTGGCATTGTCAACAAAATTTTAAGCTCTTCATCCTCATCCTCTTCTGGATAGTGAGTGTCGACGAGATTTACGATGATGATGAACATGCCCAAATTCGCGGTACTTAGACTAAACAATGCCTACCATGCTTTGACTAATGGGTTGCCGATCAGGATGAGTTGCATTGAGTAATTCAACTACTTCTATTTGGATGCACATCTTGTCTACAAATCCAGTCATGCAAAGAATTTCAATTATTTCTCGTTCAGCTAATTTAACCATTTTTACGAAATGACAAAGTTCCTACTTAATAAACACTTCAAACACACTACTTTTGCCAACCAAATAAAAGAAATGTATAACTCCAAAAACAAAAAAAAAAACTAGTTAAAGAAATATGATTTCAAGTTCTTGTTTGACAGCAATACAGATACATTATCGGTCACTAAGGTGACTACTATCAGGCAGCGAACATAGCAGATGCGTAATTTGAACATTTAATTTAGTTTTTTTAATTTTTTAGATTTTTTAAATAATCATTGTCATTCTGAAATTGCACAATTCTTTTTCTTAATGTTTTTCAAAAAATAAAACCTGCCACGGGTAGGATTCGAAATTTGTCCCGGATGAGAGCCGAACGACAGACAGCTGGTTTGAACTTATTAGTTCCCATCAGTGCCGTACACGGTACGCCGGTCCAGGACAAATGCCGAATGAAATGTAAATGTACATGTACATGTACACCGTGGGGTGTACATCTACATCGATAAGATCTACGTTAATGTATATGTTAATGTTTTTATCTAACCTATGCTCAAGCTAATACAATTATTACCGTAGCGAGTGTAAGAAAATGTGCTCTTTTACATTTTGTAATAAAAAAAGACCAATTACTATTAAAAAATATTCATAACGTCATATCTCCTACAAGAATCACCCTGTATATATTAATTATACTTTGAAAAATGCACAACTAAAAATAAAATTTGGTGGGTCGGAGAATTTTGACCAAAAGTTCCTTTTAACGAATTTATTCATACTTTACGAAAACCCTGTATATTAAAAATTTTGCCCGTGTATTAAAATATTTATTTATTTTTTTTTTTTAATAATTATATAATAACATCTAAGTACGAAAATATGCGAATTATGGTATCAATTTTTATGTCTATTCCATATAAAAACGTATTTATACACTTATATGTAAAGTGTAACTACTAAATGCGATGATCGATGAACTTTAATTTATATTTAATATCAGTAAGATAAAAGGGACATTATACGTCAACGGGAATTACATAACCAGTTTTAGGATTTTCCTTTGTAATAATTAGATTAACATATAATATTTACAAGATTGGTTTTTTAAGACAGCAGACCTTGATATTGATTGAAATACTATTGTTAGAAGTAATTGTTAAGCAGTTACTGTAAACTGATGGAGTGGTTTCTGTACGATAATTAAATAATAGCGTTCAAGGATATAGAAAATAATGAGGCGGGAAATTATACGTAATTAACGCTTTTAAAAGCCGAATTGTTGCTTAAAACCTCTACCCACTTTCTCTAACAACTGTATTTTATTTTGTAGTATATGGATATGCATAATATTGCTGTGAAAAATGATGAGTTAAATCCCGTATGCGATATGCTCATATTTATCATATTTTTGGTGGTTAGAATATTGCAAGACTAGGGACCAGGGAAAACCTCTATGGACCAGAACCTGCAGTGGGAATAAGTCGGAATATGATCAGAGAACGGATCAATGGCTGGGCAAGAGAGCAGCTCAATAGAATATAGAGAGGAGTAACGGGTTGTCGAATAACCAAACTCTTCATCGAATACTCAGAGATGGAGAAATGGGTCCAAGAATTCATTAAATTGAACAGGCACAAAGCCAGAACTCTGGTGAGAATCGTAACGGGCCACCATAGTAACCTGAATGCATATAAGCACAAGCTGAGGCTGACTGACAGCCCGGCCTGCAGATACTGTAAAGAAGACGAGAAAACCTTGATTCATCTTCTTTACACCTGCCCCGCACTGGAGGAGAAGATGTACCTTATATTAGGGACCCCTGTTATCCTAGAGGAGGCGAGGCTTTAGGCGGGGGACGTGACTAAATTACTCCTTTTATGGGATAGCATTTTTAGATAATGACCCGTATAAGAGGGGATCGCCAAATGACTACCCATGCGATCAGTGGCTGATGAAGCCCAAACCCATACAACATAATAATAATAATAATATTGTAATTGTTGTTACACCTTTTAAATTGTGGCTCATTTTCATTGCGAATTGAGGCATTCTTTGCATGAACACTATTTGTCATGAAATATAACATTTGAATAAACTAAAAAAAAAAAGTTATTTACTCCTATAACAGTTGACTTACGAACACTTGTATTTTGGTGAATTGTTACTTTGATAATAGACAAATTTTACAATATAAATGATATTATTTTTACTTTTGCTTTTTTTATACGGACCATTTTTTAAATCGACATATGGGATTTTTGCAGAAATTTGTAAATAATTTTATGGAGAAAAAGGAGATTTTTTTCATTTTGGATTGAAATTATTATTTGGAATAACTTGAAAACATTTTATTTATAAGCTGTAACGAATATTTAAAGGTTCTAATCTTCATCATTCATACCAACTCTGTTATCATCTTCATCTACATATCATTAGCCTACGCAGATTGGCCAGATGCTGAGAATATATTTTTATAAAAATTCTGCGCCTCTTCTTTTTTTAGATATTAAGTTAAATCGTTTAGCTTCTCGATCTTTCCTTGAGGAACATCGAACGAACATTATATAAGGGTTTAAATTCAAAGTCTTTGGGTGTACCACGCTTATTTGTTATATGTAACTAAATTATCCCAGCTGCTTGTATAAGACTACCTCATCAAAAAAGAAGTAAGTTAATTAAGTAAGAATTTCAACATAGGCACTGTTTTGATATTTACTGGGGGATGAGCTGAGTTGGGAAAAATGAAGTAACTGCTTCTGAAATGTTAAATACACTAGGCAAAAAAATGAAGGGATGTAAAAAAATCCTTAAATTTTTAGGTGATTGAAAGGGCTGTCTGTAACTTGGAGAAAAATAGTCGTAGAGTAATTTTTAAAAAAAGCAAATTGAAGATCCAAGTTTCTAATTTTCAGATTTTGTATTCAAATTGTTTTACCATCACCAGATGGTAAAACAAAAGAAGAGGATAAAATTATCTAAAAAAGCTTTATAATGAAATCACCGAAAAGAAATTATTAAAGTGCGTGAACCTTTTGAAAGGCAAGTAAACATTTGGATCGATAATTTTTTATGATTACTGAAAAGCTGCTAATTGCAAAACAAATTTTAAGTCAAGATCTGAAAACTAAACTTCAAGCTTGAATTTTCTTTTTTTTTTTTAATTGCTCTGGGACTATTTTTCTCCAAGTTACAGCCAATTGAAAATCACCTAAAAATTTTGGATTTTTTTAGATCCCTTAATTTTTGTGTCTAGTGTATCCTGGATTGATCAACATCGGTTACGGTAAATGGAAATTATTTGTTCTTAGCAGTTTTCATGACGCTGTTCCATTCTTTAAACATTTCCACAGTTACAGTTTTTTTATGCTTGTCAATTAACTAGTACTAAAACTGGAGTATTAAAACTGTAGAGTTTTAATCATCTCCAAATGATGCCAACTTTGTTGTGTTGTGTATAGTGTTTTGGTGTTTTCTGAAAACCTAAGTCAGTGTCAGAAAAGAATGACCACGTATAGGAAATACGTGTGTATGTGTAATATTTTCAAATTGTGTGTAAGCCATGAACAAACAGGTAATAAGCAGGTAATACTGTAATAAACTGAAATGGGATTTTTGCAAAGAACGTCTCAATTAGCGCGCAATTCAAATCTATAATCCTTTTACTATAACCCTTATTATTTCCACAATTTCCACACACCCATACTTACTATGTTAGCGAAAAATGATTCCCCATGTTTCATATCGTCCTCCTTTAACGTATACCGACGGATCAATTTGTCGGTGTTAAGGTCGAATATGAGGATAGACGGGGAAGAGATTACTTTCAAATCTCCTAGTATCTCAGCAACCCCTGTATCCATGACCCAAAGACGATCGCAGGCATCTGCCGTAACTCTGAACGTGGAAACGATGGTGTTATTTTCAGGTTTTTCTTCGCCCTTCGGAAGAGCGTTTGCCTTCCAGTCGGGGTAAGGTATCAGGTCGTCCGTCTTGTTGGCGGAGTTGAGAGCGATGTAGTTGAGGGAGGAC
Organism: Rosalia funebris; assembly: GCA_037954035.1. Taxonomy (NCBI): domain Eukaryota; kingdom Metazoa; phylum Arthropoda; class Insecta; order Coleoptera; family Cerambycidae; genus Rosalia; species Rosalia funebris. Next base: position 15,468,694 of record JAZFAV010000039.1, on the reverse strand, counting down.
GCTACGCCGGCTTTCCATCTGTAAAAAAGTACAAAATAAAATATAATAAATAAGGTTTCACTACTTTGTTCAAAATGATTTTCCAGATATATTGATTATTAGGTAAATCCGAATTCTGGCTAAATTGAATTGAATTAAAAAATAACTTTTCAATAATCACTAGAATACATTAAAAATCATTAGGGCACTGGACGGTGTTCTAGTGCTAACCTAAACTGTTTTTGCAACTCATGCAACGATTGAAACATAATTGATAGGTTGATCTTTAAAGTGTGGCAAAGCAAATAATCTATACGATAATAAATCTGGCAACCATAATAACTATTCTATGTATCCTACCCAATTTCGTATTCATATCTTATCAAAATCAGAATACACTTTTAGTTTCGCTCGACATTTCGAAAGTATTTGACATCGTCGATTAAGAATTTATGTACGAAAAGTTAAATTACTATGAATTTGATACAATTTCAATTTTATTTTTCCAAAACTATTTATTAGCCTGGAAAAGTTAAAATAGACTATGATGTACGATGTATCTGGTCGAAAATCCATGTCTTCTGGAGTTCCACAGGAGTCGGTGTTGGGCCCTCTTCTGTTCACTGTTTATATGGCAGGCATATTGTATGTCCCAAAATACACCACGATACAGGTATATGTAGATGAGACTCAAATATTGCATCCCTTTGAATATTGTAAGGCTGCTGAATTTTCTTAATAAAATCAATCAAGGTCTTGGGAGTATTGTATAATTTTCAAAAAAAAAGACAATTTGAAATTAAATCCTCAAAAATATAGGGCTATCTTATTCTGTCTTAATAAAAAGAAAGACATTTTGAAAGCCTTATTAAACACAGAGATTGAAGGTCAAACTATTTATTTTACAAAGTGTGCCAAAAATGAAGGTATTACCGGTAGCCCCAGAAGTACCCGACCTGACGTGTAGATGGCAGTTATTGTTTGAAAAAAATGATTATGGTACAAAGTACCATAGTCATACACCAACATTATAAAGCTTAAGTTTCAAGTTTAATGACACTACGTTATTTGGTATTTATTTAGCAGCCATCAATAGTGAACGTTCTCAGTGAATTTGTCAACATCATCGTTATGTGATACAATACTTTCATTTGAAAGGCCCCAGTCGAACCGATATCAAAGCGGAGTTAGATTCTGCTCTGGGGAAGTCTGCTCCTTCATTTACAACAGTAAAATATTGGGTGGCAAAATTTAAACAAAGCCGTATGAGCTGCCAAGACGAACGTCGCTGTGGTCGAGGTGACCAAATGAGGTGATCACGCCAGAAATGGTGAAGAAAACCCACATGGTATTGAATGACCGTCGACTGAATGCGACATGGTAGGTATTTGAAAAAGTATTATACATCGCTTACTGACTGAAAATTGAGACATAAAAGGCTGTGCGCGAGATGGGTGCCGCGATTACTCACAATGGAACAAAAACAGCATCGCAAGGATATTTCAATCGAATGTTTGTCGAAGTTTCACTGGAATAAAGCCAAGTTTTTATCGGTTCATAACCATGGATGAAACATGGGTCCATTACTTCACACCAAAGATGAAGAAATAGTTAAAACAATGGACTGAAAGGGGAGAATCGGCTCCAAAGAAGGCGAAGACAGTTCCTTCTGCAGGCAAGGTCATGTGCGTAGGATAATTTTCATTGAATATCTTCAAAAAGGAAAAACAATCAACGTCGAATATTATCAGAATTTACTGCAAAAAATGGCTACATTTGGCGAAATAGAAAGTTCTGTTTCATCAAGGCAACGCACCAGTTTACACATCCTTTATCGCGATGGCCAAAATCAATAATTTAAAATTCGAATTTCTTCCTCACGCAATTTATTGGCCAGATTTAGCCCCCTCGGATTATTTTCTGTTTCCAAACTTGAACAAATGGTTCGGTAGTAAAAGATTTGCCAACAATGAAGAGGTGAAATTCGCGGTTGATGGTTATTTTGAGGAAGTCGACGATTCTTATAATAAACAGAGTATCGAAGCTTTTGAATATCGCCGAGAAAAGTGTATTGAGCTAAAAAGAGACTATGTAGAGAAATAAAGATATTTTGCCTAAATTTTGGCTCGCCTTGTATAACATAGCATTATTTCCACACATTTCAGTGACCCTGTATAGACTACTTACTATTGTAATAAAATCCATTTGCTAGAGAAACGTAATTAAAGTACCACCTTCATAATACTTGTATATCTATCAATTGTATCTCACGATACTTTATATTCAGATAGTCGGGTAATACCTGACATGAGATATATTTCTTTCGATATACGTTTTCGAACGGTATTTCCTAAAATTTGCATATTACAGAACAAACAGGCGATGGACTAAAAACACCCTCAAGCGCTTCTTGATCTGATTCAGGGTCGACCGCTAGACGCAAGAGGCAAAGTCTAATGACCGGCTAAATAATGATATCATTCGCATTTAATTATTCATAATTAATTAGTTTTACGACCATATTTTCGTGTCATGGTAGTCCACAGCCGACGGTTTCACCGACGACGTGCGTAATCCAGCGATTACGCGGTCCACACTTTGCATTTTGCGTAATTAATTGGTTAAGCAGTAGAATGTTGTCGACAATGAAATGTCGCACGTTCTCCCTTGAATTACTACTTTATACAATAAATATAATTTGAAGGTTGTGTTGCGGGTAATACTCGATCTAATTTAGAGGGCATTAGCTTTGCTTAGCTAGCTAATACAACTTTAAAATGAATAAATAATAACTTTTTGGTAATCGTACAAATGCACTGTTTTAAGATTTCAATGTTTCTCTATCTACTTTGATATTTTTTACTTGTAATTGCTTTGTGTATGTTTGCACACATTGAAGAACATCACTGTTATTTTCAGTTACCCAATAAACTATACTGATAAAGTGTTTTTAGATCTAAAACAATTTATTTCAAAAGAGCGTTCTAATATGTCAATTTCATTGTCGTCTTTCTTTTTTTGGTTATTTTCAATTTCAACTCCATAGTCCTTAAATAGTGGTAGTAGATATGATCCTTAGGTATATTATTTATATGAGGCAAGATCAAAACAAAAAGTTATTAAACTAAATCTATTGTTCCTATAATGAAGGTTCTCCACCATATTGAAATCGTGGAGTGACAAACGCAATTTCCATATCGTAGCTTCAATCTAAAACGGATATTAAGAGGATTCCCCATTCCCTGTCTGTGGTTACTATAATACACATATATATAATTAACAAGGCCTTGTGATTATGTTTCAAACAAAATTGAGAATGATATCCACGAATTTCCATGTTCCATATAATGCTAAAGATAAATTTACTAAAAGACTTTTAATAGATACTTTTTGTATTTCAGGTAAATCTATTAAAGAACAAGTAAACATGAGAGCCATTCAATGGTAAGTTTATTGTCGAATTATAGGCATGGAAATATTTCTCCTAGGTACTAGGAGAAAGTCCTGAACTGTGTTTATACCTATTTGTAATTATGCTTATAATTTTCAATAATGTCACTTTTTAATCTGATCTTTAACAAAAGAAGGCCTACAGTGAAATTAAACTTAGCGTAAATGAAAAGTAAAGAAATATTTTCGATATCACTAATCGTTTCATAATTTCTTCTTGTGTAAAAGAACAAAGAAGTATCTTGAGATAGTTGAAATTTGTGAAATGCAGTGCTGAGGAGAGACAAGTGGTTTTTTTTCAAACATTTCTGTTGAAATTAAATATATCGCAAGTGAAATGTTATAAACTTCTTGATATAATTAATCATTTCGTCAGATTTTCTTGTATAAAACACCAAAGATTCGTCTTAATAAATGCAGTATGTGAAATATAGAGTTGAGGAGTGGCAGACGGTGTTTTCTCAAAAATTTACCTTCAAATTAAGCGCGTCGCAAATGAAAAGCAAAGAAGCTATAATATTTTCGATATCACTGTTCGTTTCAGCATATTTTCTTGTGACAGAAATCAAAGAGTCATCTTGATAATTACAATCTGTGAAACGTAGCCCTGAGGAGAGGAAGACGGTGTTTTTAAAAATATCACCTTGAAATTAAACGTGTCTCAAACGAAAAACCAAGCAGCTATAATCTTCTCGATAGCATTAGTAGTTTCTTCATATTTTCTTGTGTAAGAAAACAAAAATTCGTCTTAACAGTTACAATCTGTAAAATACAGATCTGAGGAGTGGCAGACGTTGTTTTCTCAAAAACTTACCTTCCAATTAAGCGAAATTAAAGTAAATGAAAAGTAAAGAAGCTATAGTCTTTTCGATATCACTGATCGATTCATCATATTTTCTTGTGACAGAAATCAAAGAATCATTTTGATAATTGTAATATATGAGACGTAGCCCTGGAGAGAGACAGACGGTGTTTTCTAAAAATTTCACCTTGAAATTAAGCACGTCACAAACGAAAAACCAAGCAGCTATAATCTTCTCGATAGTATTAGTAGTTTCTTCATATTTTCTTGTGTAAGGAAACAAAGATTCGTCTTGACAGATGCAGTCTTTGAAATGTAGGACTGAGGAGAGACAGGCGATGTTTTTTTTCTATACTTTACTTTTAAACGTGTCGCAAATGAAAGACAAGTATATAATAATCTTCTCGATGTCAGTAATCGTTTCATCATACCTTCTTGCATAAGAAAACAAAGACTCGTTTTAATAGATGCAATCTGTGAACCATAGAGCTGAGGAGAGACAGGCGGTGTGTTCTCAATATATTAATTTGAAGTTAAGTGTGTCGCAAATGAAAATCAAACAAATTATAATCTTCTCAATATCATTAATCATTTCATCATAGTTTCTTGTATGGAAAAACAAACATTCGTCTTAATAGTTTCAATTTGTAAAACATAGGACTGAGGAGAGACAGGTGGTGTTTTCTCAATAATTTACTTTGAAATTAAGCGTGGCGCAAATGAAAAGCAAACAAATTATAATCTTCTCAATATCATTAATCATTTAATCATATTTTCTTGTATAAAGAAATAAGTATTCGTCTTGATAGTTGCAATCTGTGAAATGTATGGCTGAGGAGAAGCAGGTGTTTTCCCAATACTTTACTTTGAAATTAAACGTATCCTATATTGTATTTATTTATTGTCATCACGAAAATAATAATTGTTACGTATGGAATAAATATTTTTTTTATATAACATTTATACCTATAACTTTAATGCATTTTCAATGTCCCTAATTTATCATATTTGTCCCTAATTTATCATATAAATATCCGGGGCACCTCCACTGGGTAATAATTTTCATAAATCGAATCTGTCGCTTCCAGCAGATTTAAAACTATTACAGTTTTTTTTTTATGAATCGGTCCACATTGTGAAAACAAGAGATAAATTTTAATACAAAATTATTATGATGATTTTACACGGCCAAGCGTAAATAAACAACTAAATTACTTCCTTAACTATTCTACTAATCATTCTGTTGTAAACAAAATACTTACGTAGATAGTGTATATATTTTTCGTTTACTTTATTATCGTGATGTAAATTATGGCCAATAAAATATAGGCTTATTTAATGGAAATGATATTGGAAATGTTTTTAAATCTTCGATTATAGTTATATTAGTCATCATTATTTTAGGTCTATACAATTCGCTGTTTTTTCCAAGTTCACTGTTCAGGAGGCCTGAACAAATTAGATGGAAAGTTTAAATTTGATAAAAATATGTATAACGATTATATGTTTTTTGAAAACATATATTTTCGGGATACTTTTTTCATTGAGAATGTTATTATAAGTTTAAAGGTGGATTACAAAGTAATTTCATAGGGAAAGATCTATTTGTTTCGAGGATTATATCCTAATAGAAGTATTAGAATAGGCTCTATCTAATCTATTTGAGAACTCTAAATTCTAATTAAGTAATTCGTCTGTGTTAAATCCTACATATTGTGGATATATTAAGAAAAACCTTTGATTGTACTGAAATAATGCGTTTCGTCTCATATAACATGAAAATATATAACAATTTTTAGGTAACTGGTTCCCCAGAATCTTGCTATTAGAATTAATTTTTAGATTAAATTTCAATGAACTGTGAGACTTAAAAATTGTTATGATGATACTGTTATCTTGATGATACTGTATTACACAGGCCAACAAAGATTTTATGATCTGACTTTTTTTTACTTTTTGGCTTAGTTACAAACCATGAACTACAAAAACGTTTTTTTGTTTCCATCACGCACCAAATAATGTAAATGTACATTGTATAATAATTTGTAGTTTTTAAAACCGAGGTTCTATAAAATTAAATTTGGCCTCAATCTTTGCGGCACCCCTGTGTTCAATCGATTTGAAACGTACACACAAGTGTAGGGGATTTACCGAAACAGAGTTGGGCGATAGGAATATTTCGGTTTTATACTATTCGGGTATTTATATAGTCGCTGTAGTACGTTTTTAATGTGTGTACGTTTACTCCTGACATCGCGTCGTGTGTTTTTATTTTATTTTTAAAATGCCTAGAAGTAAAAATATACCAATTATATTTTGTTATAAACTTAACACCTGATTTAAAAAAGGTTATTAATGCAAATTTGGTTGATCCGCAAAAAAATATTTTGCCGCCACTTCATAAAGGGTGGTCCAACCATAATGCACGATGTTAATTGTGAGTCACACCTTAACGTCAAGTTTTTTGCCCAACTTAATTTGATATTTCTTTGTTTCAGTGTTTGACAAATTCAACCATGGAGAGGTACACGATTGAGCAGCGCGTTAAGATTGTTGAAGCCTTTTACGAAAATGGGCGTTCAATTCAAAATGCATTTCGTGCACTTCGTGACTTTTTTGGTCAGCATAATCGACCCAATGTGCCCACAATCGGGAGAATTGTGCGCAAATTTCAGCAAACCGGGTCTGTAGGAAATGTGAAAACACCTGTGCATGCTCGCCCAATTCGTTCTGCGGAAAACATTGCTGTTGTTCGCGATAGTGTAGCAGAAGAGCCGTCAACCTCGACTCGTCGTCGTGCCCAACAATTGAACATCTCACGAACATCACTGATGCGAATTTTGAATAAAGATTTGAACTTACACGCTTACAATGTTCAATTGACTCAAGAGCTGAAGCCTACTGACCATTTCAAGCATCGTCAATACGCCGAATGGTTGGTTGAACAGACAGAAGTGAATGGTGATTTTACAAAGAAAATCATCTTCAGCGACGAGGCACACTTTCACCTCAGTGGATTCGTTAACAAGCAGAATTGCCGCATTTGGGCAAATGAGAATCCACGAGTGATTGTTGAAAAGCCGATGCATCCACAAAGAGTGACTGTTTGGTGCGGTTTATGGGCTGGCGGCGTCATCGGGCCGTACTTCTTCGAAAATGAGGTCGGCCAAGCAGTTACCGTGAATGGTGTTCGCTATCGCGAGATGATAACGGAGTTCTTGTGGCCAGAAATTGATGATATGGACCTGGACGATATGTGGTTCCAACAGGATGGTGCCACTTGCCACACAGCCAACGAAACAATGGCACTTTTGCGCGAGAAATTCAATGGCCGTGTTATCTCACGTCGTGGTGATGTTAATTGGCCGCCACGATCATGTGATTTAACACCGTTGGACTTCTTTCTTTGAGGATATTTAAAAGAAAAAGTGTACGTCAATAAGCCAAAACAATTCAAGAACTAAAGGATGAGATAATTCGGCACATTAACGACATTGAACCTCAATTATGTCTCAGAGTCATTGAAAATATGGACCATCGGATAGAGGTATGCCACCGAAGCGGTGGCGAGCATTTGGCCGATGTTTTATTTCACACATAATTGTCATAGATCCTTCTATCATAATAAAAAATATTAAGATAATTCTCTGAAAATGTCTTGTTTTATTTACAATTAACATCGTGCGTTTTGGTTGGACCACCTTTTATTAAATTAGGATTAATGAAGCAATATGTAAAATCTATAGATAAAAATGAGAATTGTTTTAAGTACGTATGTGGCAAATTTCCAGCTCTTTCTGAAGCAAAATCAAAGGAAGGTATTTTCGTAGGACCACAAATAAGAAAATGAATGCAGGACCAACAGTTTGAAGAAACAATGACAGAAATTGAAAAGAAAATCTTAAATATGCTTTAAAAATGTAACAGAATTTTTTTTAGGAAATTATAAACATCTGCAGTATGAGAAAATTGTCAACAAAATGCTGGATAAGTTTAAGCAACTTGATTGTAACATGAGCATAAAAATTCATTTTCTGCATGCTCATCTTACTGCTATTACCTACTGGACTACTTTCCAGAAAATCTTGGTGCTGTTATTGGGAAACAAGGTGAAAGGTTCCATCAAGACATAAAGGAGATGGCAAGAAGGTACCAGGGTCGATGGGATGTAGCGATGGTAGCAGATTACTGCTGGATGCTGAAAAGAGATCATCCAACGAATGATTACACAAGAAAAACTACAAAACGAAGTTTTTTGTTAGAAAGGGAGGGAGGGATGTTCAAAGAGAAAAAATTAGACACTAGACGTTTATTAAAATGTAATTTTTCCTTTAGTTTTTAATTTATTCTGATTAAATTTATTCGGTTGATCAAAAACCTTGCATGAGGGGCAAAAACGGAAGATAAATATGAAAGCAGCGTAAATAACTCACTTATAATCACCTATCAAACCCATATGAACTTTTAAAATATCAAAATTTGTAGGCCTATGTTATTATCGTATTTATATATTCAGGATCTGTGACAGTATATTGAAAATAAGAATTTTCAACCGCAAATAAATCCGTCCATAATTATTTTGTCAGTTTTCTCTTACGCAACTTCACAAATTAAAATTTTATCGAAAAATACAAAACGAAGTTTTTTGTTAGAAAGGGAGGGACGGATGTTCAAAGAGAAAAAATTAGACACTCAAAACTATTTGTGTTGTTACTTTTTACTATGTTTTCTAATATTTATTAAATATAATGTTTATTAAAATGTAATTTTTCCTTTAGTTTTTAATTTATTCTAATTAAATTTATTCGGTTGATCAAAAACCTTGCATGAGGGGCAAAAACGGAAGATAAATATGAAATCAGCGTAAATAACTCACTTATAATCACTTATCAAACCCATATGAACTTTCAAAATATCAAAATTTGTAGGCCTGTGTTATTATCGTATTTATATATTCAGGATCTGTGACAGTATATTGAAAATAAGAATTTTCAACCGCAAATAAATCCGTCCATAATTATTTTGTCAGATTTCTCTTACGCAACTTCACAAATTAAAATTTTATCGAAAAATAAACACCTATTTGAAATTTATATATAATTGAGAATCAAGCGGTTTCAACTTACGTTAATTTACCAGTTACGTATTTAATTTGCAATAACAAATAGCTGTAATGGTTCATAACTATTTTAGATCTTTTTTTAGACAAAACCATGTTGCGGTTTGCAAAAAAAACCTCTTCACCTATAGAAATAACTGAAGGTTGAATATTAGGTGTGGAATATTATATTGATTTTAATCTGCGGTAAGAGATAACAGCCTGATACAATTTCGTCATTATTTGTTATAACATGAAGGCCATGTTTTTGTATAACTTTTCTTATGTGGTATAACTTCAGGCGAGTCAATTGTTTAATAATAATGATATATTTAAGTGAATAGTAATAAAAAAATACTGTGGTGATCAGTGGCGGCTCGTCGGGGTAGGCAAGGTAGGCGCCGCCTACCTTTAAAATTTTATATCATTTCTCATAACAGCGCAATTACAATGAACTGTTAACGTCCCTGATAATACAGAAATATTTAACATAATTAATAATAACTACTTTATACTAATTAAATTAGATAATTTAATTAGTATACGACGGCGATATCTATCGCCGTCGGCGGCGCTGGTGCCGTAAACACCCTTTATATATATCACCGCACGACGCCGCGCCACACCGAATTAAATCATTTTATTCCTAAACAGAACAACCAGACCAGGCTCGGTTCCCCATCCCACCGCCTGAAAATCGATAGCTAACACGTCAACCAGATGTCGGTAAGACGACAAACAGCGTTGTTGTAATGGCAAAATATTCAATGCGAAGGCGTCTTCGGCAGACCCGAAGACGCCTTCGCATTGAATAAGCCGTCACATTACTGGGGATATTGGGTTATATACCTATTGTGATGATCAATTTGAAACATTAAATATCGAGTCAATGTTGAAATATTTTGTGGAATATGAATTTCGAGAAATATTTCCAGAGGTTTTTAAACTTATTGTTTTAATTGCTACAATTCCAGCAACAAGTACATCGGTTGAAAGACATTTTTCTTATTTAAAACGTATTAAAACGCATAGTTGGAACTCTATGAAGAATGAACGTTTATCGTCGCTTGCACTTATGTCAATTGAAAAGGAATTATTTAGCACACTTCAGAAATCTGATGACTTCACGGAAAATATAATTAACAAATTTTCATTAATTAAAGATAGGCGCATTAATTTAAATTATAAAAAGTAGTAGGTATCCACTTTGCAATTGTCAGTCAATAATGGCGATGGTTAAGGAAGGCTGTGAGGGGAGGAGGAGGCCTATACCCTAAAGCGCCCTAAAATAATGTATTATTGCCAACCCAATTTATATAATATAGGTATAATACTCAATAAATATATTTCATTTATTCCAATTTATTTATACCCACAATAACTATTATTATTCACGAATAACAAAGAGGTATCAAGTTCAAAAAATCCTTGTAAAAGTCTATATTTTTGTATAAATGAAATTCAATCATTGAAATTCTGAAGTACCAGGAAAACGCGTGACCTTGAAAATTTTAAAAATTTTCGGTTGCGACGCTATTTTTAAGGGTTGATGAAGTTCATACGCCGCTATCGCCTACCCTAATATGGATACCACGAACCGCCACTGGTGGTGATAAAAGTTAAGTCCTCGCGATAACATACATTGCTTAACTTGAACTCAGTATCATACATTGCATTTAACATATTATTTTGTTTATCGAGTACCTTATTTCTTGTTTATACTACATAATCATAAATGTCCAAATTTAAAATCTCTATACAGATTGAGTTAACCTACAATGACTAAGACTGAGGTTCAAATCATATTCATATGGAAATGACGAACATAGTAAACATTGAATGTTGATTCAAAGTAAATATCAGTATGTAAATGTCGTTTTATTAAAATGTGTTATTGTAATAAGACGAATAATAATAAACCAGCATTTCCTTACTTCAAGTATCTATATGTTTATAAAAATTCAGGGTCTGGAACTACGGAAGGAAAAGTTATTATTTACAAGATGCCTTAATATAATACTTGTGTATAGTAGTAAGCCTTGAAAAAAATTAAGGTGTTTTGATAAAATGTCACTTTGCGTTACTTTATTGGAGAATGTACTTGATTTCTTGACGATTTTATTGATTATTATTACGACTACGAACTCACTAGACATAAGACAGAGCTACCCAACGACTACAAAAAATAAATGATTCAGCTGGAACAGTTGAGAATCCCATTGTAAACCCTATCCCGTTGTTTATTAACATTTAGTTAATTGTGTTGTGGTTTAATATTATTCTAACGTTATTTTAATCTTAATATTACGTGTAATATTATCCTAGAATTAAATCACCGCCATATTGTCCTGATTTAAGTTAACTGAACTTCGCTTCGTGGTATTTAAAAGGTAATGTAACGATTTTGGTTAAGGTAGATATGTCAAAATACATTTAAGTATTTCAACAAATGGTTTTAATAAATTACATTTATTACCCATATTATATTATTGCCCATTCGGAGGGAAAAGGCTGAATATTACGCGCAGCCAGATCGAACTCTGTGTATGGTTTGTAGAATGATTCTTTGCGTGTGCATCACAGATAACAATAGTATGAATCAGTCAACTGGCATTTTTAAACAGTGTCGTACCGAAAACACATTTTAGGATAACAGTTAATATAATACAAATCCGTCAACCTGTGACAGGGTAATGAAAAGGTTTTCCACAAAAATATTCAATATTTCCATCAAAATAAATGAAATAAATTCAACTCAAATCAAAATAAATGAAACAAAAATGAAATTAATTTAGCAGAAATATTAAGACGCCAATGAATCAAATTATACGATAAAGCTAAAACGTGACTTCATAATTGCATTTTGTCCGGCAAATTATTAACTGCCTGTGCCGTACGTAGTTGATTGAAACATATGTCGCTAGACATACGTGCTGGTAATTGTGGCATATTAGTAACAATTGCGAGTGGTGTAGCATGTGATCCGTGCGTCGCGTCGTCACTAAATTTATACACGCGCAAAGTTTAATTATACAAATTGAGACTTGTTTCTATTCTTGACAAGCTGTATGTCTTATTACACAAGCTACTGTAATAATTACATTAGCGTAAGTATTCTGATAAGTGCTAAGTGATTTTTTAAATAATCATTGCCATTAAATTTAGTATTTTGAAATTACAAAATCGGTTTTCTCAATTTTTTTTATCTAACCTACACTCGCTCTAATATAATTATTTTATTACAGTAGCGTCTGTAAAAAAATTGCTCTTTCGTATGCCCCTATAAAAAAAGGTATTGCCTTACACGAATTACTCTCTGTGTATTAATTATATTTTAAAAAATCTGCATTAAAAAATAAAATATTTCGGGTCCGACAGCTATTCCAAAAATTATTCGAAATTATCCTTGAACTTTTAACGAATTTATTTACTAATTTGCGAAAGCACTGTATAAGTTGCATTAAAGCACTTAAAAATATAACATCGGTAAAACGTCTAAATTGCTATCTAAAGTCATATTTTTAGAAAAAAAACGAGAAATTTTATTAATATCTCAAAAACTGACATTTCAATAAAATTCGATAAATATATAGGTTGTGGATTATTCCAAATTATTATATTGAGAAAAACATATCATTCACAAAGCTTCAAAACATGTTTATAATTTTCTATTACTTCTGAGCTATCTAACGGCATAATATATTTGAATCGATATAGGTACATACAATTTAGTTGACTACCTACATATTATATAAATATATTTCTGCTTAAAAATATTGAAATTTAATAATTAAGATTGTGCTCATTTTATAACATTGCTTGTTTGAATACATTGTCATGGTTAGTTTCATATTTAAAATTTTGTACCATTTTGAATTATATAGCAGTCTATTTAATTAATTTTTTGGTCCCTTACCTTCATGGAACTGATGATATATTTTTTGGATACACTTACAGAAAAATGTGAATTATATTTATGACAAATAAGTTTTTTTTTTTAATAAAGAATATATCACTGACTAAGGTTGTTATAATTTTATGGCAATATGGCTTTGATATTTACATACAAATTTTATATCTTATATTAGCTAAAATTTGGCATATTTACAATGACATATGAATAAAATAAAGTCAAATAAAAATTCCTTATAAGAATTAAACTGTTCTCTCAGTGTATATTAATAAACATGACTACACATCTAAGAACGGTAACTAACACTGACTTACAGTTTTAATCATCTCCAGATGATGCCAACTTTGTTGGCGAAACGCGCGTCGAGTGTAGTGTATAGTGTTTTGGCGTTTTATGTAAATCTAAGTCAGTGTTATCTTCATACCAAAGTTTCCGACCTACTCCAGTATTAGAACGGTAACTAAGCAGTTCTCTCAGTGTATATTAAGAAAACATAACTACACACCTGGGGACGGTGACGAAGAGTTTGTCCTTCCACCTGCCGAGCCCGAGGGGTAAGTTATTCGCACTGACGTAATCTCCATTCTTCACTGCCTCGTCCTTGGCCTCCTGGTTGGGCCACGCGTAGGAAACTTCCTTCCATGCGAACACCTCCTCGAGTTTGGCGGCTGCCGCACAGAGGCCTATCAGACCGACGAATACCACGAATTTCAGCATATCACCAATTGTCACTTTGAGTTACTTGCAATGACTAAATGGTGCGTCGAAGAGATTGTTAATATTACCATCTCCTCCCACTCGCTCGATATACAAAATCGCGCCGCGCCGGCTGTGGCCCTGAATCCAGGCGTAGCGAACGCCGTAATCCTATCCCAATAATAATTAGAGCTGTTTTTTTTTCTCGTAATCGATCTGCGAGCATATCTTTTAGTTTTATGATTAATAATAATATACCGGGTGGGAAAGTTTCGATAGCTTCACTATTTTGTACAACTAGTACGTGAATAGGCTTTTTCATGGAAAGTATTTGTGCGCATGCGCCGCTTGACGTCATCAGACGCCATACTGTTTCGATCACTTTTCATAAAATAGCATTAGTCTGCATAAGAATTTAATAATTTTCTATTAAAAATTACAGAAAATTGCTCAAATTTCCAACAGTTTAATAGTTCTTGATCAGAATAATTGTAAGAAATGTTAAAATCAATTCGCCAAGTCGAAGGGGAGTTTAAAACGCTGTTGTTTTGGTGTGTGTAATAGTGAGAGTCGCTCAAAATCTTATAAAAATGTTTGTTTATAACTTTTTGCCATTTCCTAAGCCGTGTCTGGAGTACAGAAAACAACGTATAACGTGTTGGAGAATTAAGCACGTAAGACGTTGTGAACAATGCGGGAAATGTGATTCGTGGGTGCGAGTGTGTCGACGAGGTGATTGGAGATTGTCTGCGATTGACAACATAATGAAAGATACATATATTTGTTCCCTTCATTTCGAAGGTAAGAATTGCCCAAATAACGTCAACGAAGATCCCTCTGATCAGAGCAAAACGAAAATTGAAAAGGTATTCTGGAAATTAAATTTAACCTAACTCTGAAAGCTATGTTTATAAAAAACATATTTATATTTCACAGAAAGTAAAAAAAAAGAACCAGCTTGTTCGAGAAGTACAAAACACTAAAAAAAGGAAATTCCGATTCTGTTATTAAGAAACAACAAATAGAAATCATGAACACAAACAGCAACGTTGAAATTTTGGAGCAAGTTTGTTATTCTTAATCAAGTAATTTATTCTGTAAGAAGTGTAACATTTTAATAACATTTTTATTGTTAACAGAATTGCTATTGTTGATAAGATTCTTATTATTTAATATTTTAATGTTTAAAAACCTAATTTATATGTCATAGCAAGCAAAGCATGTGCTTGACAGATGATTCTTACCTTACAGCAAGTTCATTTTTGCTTCCACCGACTTTCCGACCATGACACTTGAGCCAACATCGTAATTAAGTACAAGTGTGTTGCTCCGCAACTTTGTGCACTAATTTGGCACCATCTATTACATTTTCATCAAGATTTATGCGAAAAAAATCTGCCAGCACAGCCATTTTCACCAAAAGTGATCGAAACTTTCATATTTTGCGGAAAAAACATGGCGGCGGAGCATGCGCGTGATGACCATGAATAGGCCTATTAAAGGAAACTGCCCTCGATTGAAAGATGATTTTGTCCGGAAATGATGAGTAAGGCTGTGGGAAATGTGCTGCGCGCCATAGACGTACTTATATCTCGCAACAAGGGTAACAAAATAATGGCATAAAATAATTAGTATCAAACGCATTAAACTGTTACAAGTAAATATAACACTGTATGCATGTACTTACCCTCTTAACTAGTGTGATGAACTAGAATCATCATCGTCACGAACTTAAAGCGATCTGTAAATACTGTGATGAAAATATGTTCTCATATTTGGAGAACGACCGTTCGACATCTACTGATGTAATACCGGCATACGTAAAATACTCTTTGCACTCACTTAACAGTTCTGTAAATGCATTATCACTGTTAACAGTATCATCACAAACTTGTCTTAATCTGTTAAAATCGGTGTCTTTCTTTGACATACTTAGCTTTTGTTTGACACACTCATTTTTTGCATCATCTATAGCGTGTAACAGTAAATTTACTTGGTTCACTATTTGCAGGGACTCCACTAATGCCAACACACTATTTTGTAAATTCTTTATTTCGTCATGCACTCCTTTATAGTTGTTGTGAATATTTTTTAAATCATTTTCAATGGAAACGTCTAGAAATTGTGTCTGGTTTTCCTTAATAGCTGCAGCCTCGGCAGGATTGAACTGTAGTATTAAAGGTTTTATTTGCTGGGAATTTTCAGCATAATAAAAAACTGCCTTCAACCATGTTCCTCAACGTGTAGGGATAGGCTTTGTTAATTCAGGAATTCCAGGACGCTTTCTGCGAAACTCGCCAAGATGTTTAGAAGATTTTAGAAATATTTTTATATTCGCTATTATTTGCCAAACAGGTTACTCCAATTACAGGACAAAGTTACTTAAAATACAAAAATAAAGAAAAATATAAGCAAATATTAAAAATACTCTTATAATAATAATACCTAGTATAAATATTTCAAAGAAACATAACTTGAAGGAGTAAAACGAAAAACATAACATTCAGTATCATCTTCCTAAAATAAAGCGAGAAATATAACATTCAATATGCCATCAAATAAATTACACAAATCTTAACTCGTACGAATGTATATAATGTAGCATAATACAATGCACACGTACTCATTGAGTTTGCAAGAGTACTCATAAATTGAGTTTGCAAGAGCACTCCCTGTTTTCTATGTTGATGTTGGACAGAATTCACATGACGTACACAGTCGGATTTGGAAATGTTTTCTGGGCTTTCGCACATGCAATATACATTATTATTAAATTAAAACATTTCAACTAACACAGCGGAGACCGTACGTACATCTCGATCGATAATCAGTTATGGCCCTACGGCCGTAAAAAGTAAATTGCTGATTCCCCTCTACTACGGGTCGTTGACTACTTACCTCATTTCAGCGTTACCATCGCACAGTTACGTTAAAACTGTTTTAGAAATTAAAAGACAGTTATCTCGGTGAATTACTATACATCATTTACAATGAAGGGCCAGTGGTATGTAGCACTCGCCCACATCCTTAATGATGAGTATCGACCAAGTCAGTATTAAATTAATAAACAACCTAATATTTTCGAATTTGATTCATTCCAATCTCCACTGCGTGGAATAAACAGAACAGAAACTACTGATTCTTGAAAACAAAACAAAAATCAGTGAGAATAGTCTCTGCAAAATTTATTTAACCATTTTAATCCAAAATTGTTTTGCACTAGTCCCAAATCCGTAATTAGAGGTAAATATGTTGTCGTCGTAGTTAGAGTAAATACGTTGTTTTTTCTCATTTCTCTTTCTCATTATACTACTAGTAAATTTAGTTTTTTTATAGCCCATATATTTTTCTTGATCTGTATTTTCTTTATTTATATGTTTTTTTATTTGTTATTTTTTTAAATTTAAACTAAGTGAATCTTCTTGCAACAAACTGTGAAGTTTTTATGTAATAAAGTTATTATTGTTATTGTATTAAATTATGTTCAAAATTCTGCATTAGTAAAATAAAGCTCTGCCTTATTTTATAATGCTCAAAATATTTAAACAAAACCTTAGAGACATATCAAGCCATGACGCCCGACATATTGAGCCTTGAAATCATTTCACTTACCAGATTTAAATTCTTTAGACTACCAGGGGCGTAGCGTACATGGATGCGAGTGATGCGTCGCATCCCTTAAAAAATTGGCAAATTAGTGTTATTTAAAAGTTCAATCGATTTATTCAATTAATACAATATTTTAATTATTTAAACTGACCGCAAACATACATTATTTACTTTAAACGCTACCATCAACTTTTTTATTTCAAATCCGCCGTGAAGGCGCCCGAAATTATTGGACTTCCGCGTTACTTGCTGCAGTGCTGATATGCAACGATCCACGTTACATCCAAGCTACGCGTTAGATGGGCGAAAAGGTCAGTGATCTTACGCAGTCAACACTGGAACCTCGAGTGGGTGTTCTCGTTGTTTCCGGACTCAGTTATGCGATTATGTGAACGCACCTTGGCGACTGTCGCCATAACATAAGGAAGATTTGGAAGCGCTCTTTCAGGTAATTGTGGAAAATGAAAATAAGGAATGGGATCGAGAAACCGTTATTTGTGCTAGAGGCCTTTTAACTTTATTGCGCGACTTTGGTTTTAATTTTTTCTTAGCAGTGTTTTCTGCGATATTTCCATATTCCGAGAGTCCATTTAAAATTCTGCAAACAAAAATATCAGATATTAGTTACTACAATAAAAATATATCCCTGAGTTTAATCAATCACATATTCAAAAAATGAGAAACGAGTTTAGTGATATTTGGGACCACATGGACAGATTTGTGTTGGAAAATCAACCACCAAGTAAAAGAATGAGACACACGATTGTTTTATGAAATTTTAGACGTTATTACTTTGAATATTAGTAAATGGTTTAGTGAAATTTCTAAACTGAAATTCTTAAATCTAGATTCCACACAATTTACTTCATTCGTGAAATGGTTTCCTGACAAACTTTCTTCTTCTTTAGTAGATACATATGGAACATTCTGACGCAAATCGTTTAAAAAGTGAACTTTCAGTGATTTATAGTGATCCCGATATGAAAAAGAGCACTGTGTTTGAGCATCACCAATATATTATATCCCTTGAATTATCTTCTGCTTTCCCGGAGTCATCAAAATTGTCGTTTAATTTTGACTATTCCTGCTACAAGCAGTTCCCGGAAAGATCATTTTCATGTTTAAGGAAAACAAAGAAATCTGCGAAATTCTCAAAAGCAAGAAAAACTGTCAGCTGTAGCATTACTAAATATTGAAAATACCTTGTTAGAAGATATGAGATCATCTCCAACATTTGAAGAAACAGTGATAGACGTTTTCTCTGGATAAGCCAAAACCGAAGAATTGATCTTCATTTTAAAAATTAGAATATATACCTCGGCATAATCATTTTAGTTTAGTGTCTTTTATTTGTATTATTTTTTTATTTTTACCATTTTCATATGGCTTACCATACATCTGAC
This sequence comes from Rosalia funebris, assembly GCA_037954035.1. Classification (NCBI taxonomy): domain Eukaryota; kingdom Metazoa; phylum Arthropoda; class Insecta; order Coleoptera; family Cerambycidae; genus Rosalia; species Rosalia funebris. Next base: position 15,449,744 of record JAZFAV010000039.1, on the reverse strand, counting down.
TATACCTCTTCCCCTTATAACATTTTTATTACATCCCTAGATTTTTTCTCACGCTAAGCCCCTGTAGACTACTGTCTTTGAAAACTATATAAATTACTATATTATGTTATTTAAATCATAATAAAGGTATATTGTATTCGCTATTCAAGAGTTTACTTAATTTTCTTACTTTTTTCTGTATGAAATCATGTTTTGTATGGTTATTTCTGGGTATTCCACCATTACGCCTTTGGCATCGACCACAGGTGGCCACTAGTGGCTAGAAATATATGTATGTATTATATAATATTCATTGTATTTAAGATACAACATGAGTAGAAGAAAGTTGACGGTTATCGTACTGGAGAAAGTTTTACACATTCATCAGGTAGATATTCATATTGTCCCAAGGAAGTTTTTTTAATAACTGCATCACCATCGTTCATTCCGTGACATGTACGATATATTCTATACTATTTCCTTTACAATGACATAAGGTCGACATTAGACCTTGCTGGGTATAAACGAATATGTCAACAAAATTTAATTAATAACGATTTCCGATTCGGAAACATAGGAACCGACATGGAATCGCAAATTTCGGAGTACAATCCCAAATTTCCTGTCTGACTAACATGACGTGGGTAATTTATTGTAGAATACCTAGGTCCACTGATTACGATCGCATAAGAGAATTGTTATCGATGAAGCATAACTAAACAAAATACAATCAAAATATTAATCGTTTAGAAATATACGTCAATAATATAGGGGAATTCACGAGTTATCACAGAATGCTGTTTGTCATGTAAACCATTTACCTGTCGAAATTTGGGGTCTCTAATTTGACTCGAATTCGAGTTATAAAATGAAGAAAAATGAATAAATAAACATAGTACGTCCTAGTGTTACTAGAGATTAATTATTATTGCATTTTAAGGGAATTGAAGGTTTTAATTTAATCATTTATGTTTAGATAGAGGATTACGAAAAAATTAACAAACAAATACTTTTCTTCATTTACTTCTCTATTGTTTATTCATTGTTCCAGAGTACTATTGGCATAGTTGTCGTTAAGCTAAACTGGCGTGATCTTATTGTGTACTATCACGAGACTACTTTCCATTCAAACTATATCGTTGTTCATTCGTTTAAGTACAAATGATGGGATGCAAAGGAGGCCACATAAGGGATTGAAAGCCATATAAGATCGCATCTGTAACAAGAGAATGTGTCTAATAATGGACGAAACTACATGGAGTAAAAATAATGGTTGAGAATGTTGTGCGAGTTTACATGGTATGGAAGATTTTGCATCCAATATGGATCTTCTGTCTTTTGGGCAGAACGTTGCCTCATATTAAAAACTAATTTGTTGTGCGAAATTTAAATTTAACTGTGCATTTCAACTGTTTTTTCGGAACATCGATTTCTTCGGTTGAACTTCAAAGAAAGGTGTTAGAGTAAGAGGGCAAGATGTGTATTTTATATGAAACATGGTTTTCTGTAGCAAAATATTAAAATATTTCGGAATTATGTATGGAACAATACATCCGGTAAATGGTCGTCACGGCTTTGGTGGTACACGAGTACTCTTCTAGCGAAACTTTCACTAACAGTTTTGCATAAATGTGGCGTTATTTTGTTGATGCAGCGTTCAATCTCATCCTTCAATGCTTGGGTGGCCGTGAGTTTGTTGGTGTAAACCTGAAACTTCAGAAAACTTCACAGAGGAACATCCATAGATGTTAAATCGCAAGATCGTGACGGCCAATTCTGGTCACCAAAACGGTAGATGACACGACCAGGAAAAAACTCGTGTAAAACCGTCAATGTTTCACTGGTGGTATGGCAAGTGGCACCGTCCTTCTGAAACCCCATGTCTTCAAGAGCAATATCTTCCAATCGAAGCACAAAAGACTGGGTTATCATGTCACGATAACAATGTCAGCATTTACCGTTAATGCACTAACTGCCTCGTTTTCAAAGTAAAATGGTCCAGTTATCCCTTCAGACCACAATGCTCACCAAACGGAGACGCGTTGGGGGTGCATTTGTTTCTCATGAATCATTTGTAGATTTTCCGATCCCTAAATGTAGCAATTTTGCGTATTAATGAAGCCATCAAGGTTAAAATGGGCCTCGTCGCTGAAAATGATTTTGTACACAAAATCAACATTCACTTCTTATTGTTCAATGATCCAATGGGTGAACTCTCTTTGCTGTACACGGTCTGTTGGTAGAACCTGTTGAATCAATTGGACTTTGTAAGCATGGAGATGCAAATCTTTAGTGAGAATAATGTGAACTAGTGAAACAGTGGCTATTCAAGTGTCCAATTCTTGTGCACAATGACGAGTGGAGGTACCTGGACTTCGGCCATACTCTCGCGAATTGCCATGATGTTTCTTCTGAACAACTATTACGAGCTCGTGTCGGGTGTTTCACATCAATAATTGAATACTTTTGAATTTTTCGATTATTCTTTTCACAGTTTATAAATTTTGAACATTATTTCTACCCAAAATTCAACGCACTTTAGTAACCAAACTTTCAACATTTTGATAGTAATGTTTAACAAGAAGGACGCGTTATTGTATTGTGTAGAGCTCCATGTTTACTAACTCCTGTCTGTCTTCTATCGACCTGTCACAGTTATTGACCTATCGAATCATGACAGCAAAAATGGCGCGTAATTCAAATCTTTCTCACTTTATTTTTAGTGGTCTCTCCCTAGTTAAATCATAATATCTTGAAGTTGCTGTCTTTTCCCTTCCTTTGCTGAAAGTATTTCTTAAATATACGGTTGAAATTGCCCGCATTCAGCTCCATGATGAACCGACATTGATATTCGACATTAAGTTGTATCCCGAATTTTTTAATTTTATTTCATTTTAGCAAAATTTATCATGCCTCTGGTGGCAGCGATGCATTAGAGAGTTTCTTAAAAGTATCCACAAATTCTATAAACTTTACAACCTATAATAGAAGTGTGTGAACCATAATTTAGGGTGAAGGAGTCAAGGTGAAAGCTGTTAAAGAGAGTCATCAATAATTCCCAGATACTCAAGATGAACAAAATTATATAATTTTAATTGATTGTATTGTAAATTTACAAAATCGAATGTTATCTTTTGTTAGTTCATTGAGAAAATTGGAAAAAAATAATAGTATCACCGGGAATATTTCGTAATACTTTTGAATAAAGTTTATATGAAACAAATTATTATATTTAATACTATATTTCTAATTGGGGAGGACTAAGGGAAGGAATTAGCTACTATAAGGGATTATTAAGTAAAAAAGAACGTACAGCGTTCAAGATTTGTTCGACCACGACCATGACGTATCCCGAGATAATTTACTTTTGTTCCCCAATTGTTTTGTTGTTTTTCACCAATTGTTTTGGTGAAAATATATTAGAAACTTTTCATCGTATGCATTTAGTTTAAACCAAAATTGTTAGTCCCGATTTAAACACATTTATAAAATTCCATTAAAATATATACACTAGGCACAAAAATTAAGGGATGTAAAAAAATCCTAAATTTTTAGGTGATTTTCAAAGGGCTGTAACTTGGAGAAAAATAGCCACAGAGCAACTTTAATACAAACATATTGAAGCTCCAAGTTTCTAATTTTTAGATCTGGAGTTCGACATTTTCTACCATTAGCAGTTTTTGAATAATCATAATAATACCATCGAAAAAAAAATTACAAATCTTTGATTGCCTTTCAAAAAGTCCATGTACTTCAATAAATTTTCTTCGGTGATCTCATCATAAAGCTTTTTTAGACAATTTTATTCTCTTTAATTTGAGTGGTCTAAAAGCCTTTGTTGATGATTTTTCATGAATTATTTTCGTCCAAATTAAAGGAATCAATTTTGAATTTTGGTAATTAATTACTCAGGAAATAATGATCATACAGTAAATTCAATTAGGGTCTATAAACTACAAAGTATTCTTTACAGGTCGTAATTATTGATTTTTGATAAAAAAAAAGTGCAGTTTCATTGTGTTCTGAATTATTGAATTTGTACTTTTTGCTACAAGTCAATTTAAGAATGAATTCTTCATTTTTTATTTATTTTTTGAGGTTGAAAATGCTTTTCTTTAGCAATAATACACACTTTTTTACACGTACAAGGTTTTTAAACCACCCAAATTAAAGAACATGAAGCTATCTAACTAAAAAAGCTTGATCGTAAAATCACTGAAAAGAAATTATTAAAGTCCGTGAACCTCTTGAAAGGCAAGCAAAAATTTGGAAAATACATTCACCGATGGTTTTCTTATGATTACTTAGGAACTGCTGACAGTAAGAAATGTTTAACTCAAGATCTGAGAACTACCTATAAACTTGGAGCTTCAATTTGCTTTTCTTAAAATTGCTCCACGACTATTTTTCTCCATGTTGCAACCCTTTGAAAACCACCTAAAAATTTATGATTTTTTTACATCCCTAATTTTTTTTTGCTTAGTATATTTTACATTTACTAAATTAAATGGATGCTTATGACAAAAATTTTAAATATATAGTTTGTTAAATGGAGAGAGAACAGTGAAAGACGTCTATAGAAATAGATTCATAAGATTTTCTACAACATAATCATTAATATTGAAGTATTAAGTTGAGGCAATTAAGATAATCGAGTTCGATTTTGAATACATTTTTATTTTTCAACTCAGATTAAAATTCATTTGTAAATTAATTTCTCCATGGGCACGCCCTGTAGGTATATTTGTACGACACTCTAAACTCTATGAAACAAATATACCTATTGACTATTCTGTAAACACGAGGAAATTCTCGTTTTCTTTTTCTTCATCAGTCGATCACTAATTTCTACCAGACTTAGAAATTGTTTACTGCACTTAGAAATTTCTAAATTTTGCAATTATCAATAATGATACCATCTTAGAGAAAGGGAAATTCTAAATAAATTGTTGTAAAATTGCCTATCGTTAAAATACTATTGTATACACATTAATAGCTATTGATAGTTTATTACTAGATAGAATGAAGTGATCCATCAAAAATAACAGACATTAATTTAACAATTTCAAACTTGGTGGAGTTCAGGGTCGCGACCTAGTCATTGGCCCATCAAGTGGAAAATTAACACCTGTCTCTATTGTGTAATTAAAAAAAATCGTCACTGGTATTATATAAAATTTAATATATTTTCCTGTAACTTCGTGTTGTTTTTTGAACAAGCATTTTTTCGGGTTTATCTATTATTTGAACTACATATTTTGACTAATAATATTGGACGTCTGAAATTTTCGTTTTTGTATAGAAAACATACCATTCCTCTAATCAGGTTAGGTTCAGGGCAAATACAGCTAGCGCAGTTGACGTTGATATTCCGTGTTCTCTCGATTATTGCGTTACACTATCTCTCTCATTCACTAATCGCGACAGGTTTTCCTTGGCATATGGAAAATGGAATATGGGAATTGTGATAGTGTTTACCTAGTCATATTAGAGCAAACTACTTCCTCTCATGTTTTAAAACACGGGCTTGAGACTGTCAGCTTTAAATTGCTGGCATGTTTAAAATTGGTTAAAGGCTTGTATTTTTGACCTCACTTAACTCTTTTAATCGATGCTAAGACTGTGCTTAGATATTTGCTTCTCATATTGCTCTATTTGAGTCGTCATGATAACGCGAGCGTCTATATAGATGCATTTTGCAAGGCAAACTAAACTTTAATGGCGTACTATGATACTACTCACTGTATGTGATGTTGAGTATGTCACCTTTTTACATCGCGGAAGTCGTTCGAAGTGCGTTATCTTTATTCTAGTATTGTAACTGATTCAGCTCTTAGATTTTCCTAGAGAATAATTACTTTCAAATCAATAACAACAAAACCGTTCCTATTTCCATTTCTCTTGGATGTACACCAGCTTTTTCTTAACGTTAGAGTTTAAATGATTCTAGATAATTATTATCTAGAAATCAGAAACAGTTGGACTATATTAATTTATATTAAGGAAATATGCTCTTTATGTTTGTTACAAAATTGCAATCAAAATGTGATTGGATATAAATGAACTGTATTTAAGTGTTTTGATGATGAAGATAATTATATTAAAGATTATATTTATTGAGTTGTCATAAATAAATATGCTATTAACTTAAGCAAATATATTTCTTATCAAACTTGCCAATGGATGGAAAACAAAAGGTAATTAAGGAAATTATTTGAAAGAAGTAGATTAAATCGATAAAATTAATATATGCAAATACATGGGGGTGCAGTCATTATGATACCACTGATAAGTTACATATTTTTAGCAAAACGATTTTTGCGTATTTCAAACAAAAAATGTTTACAATATTTGCTCATATAGAGTACTTATAAAGTAGAAGGCTTGCCCCTTTTTACATCGATAATACAAATTTTTATAAATGTCAATATTTTATTTATAAAAATCATTTATTTACACAATATTTTTCAGTTTATTACAATTTATTTATCGCATTTATAATTTACCTAACATAGAGTTGCAAAAATGCATTTAAAGAACGAATACTTTATAATAAAACGTGTTATTTTCTATGATAAGTTCTGTTGAGAACTGAAGTGGATAATTATTCTTATAACATTATCTCGTCAACAACTAAATAGGATGAATGAAAGGCAAACGTCCTTATATTGGTTGAATAGACCGCAGAATTTAAATATATTTATCTAACATTTCCGCACAAAATATTAAACCAATGATACACCAGATGATATACGAGGCTTTATACAACTTGCGCTATTGTTTTGAATAATGTATAGGGCGTTGTGTTGTTTCGGAGGGTACGTGCTTTGTCCTTGTAGTTGATTAATTTCAATTGTAAAACGTGGCGTTTTATTTATATTTTTGGGTTTCATTAAAAAAGGTGGCGTTAAAAACTAAATTAAATAAGACACTGTAGCGATACTTCTTAACAACATTTTCGTTTAGTCGTCTTTCTTATAGTTATAAATTATATAATTAGACTCAGGTATTCTATACTCTGATTTAAGTAAATTTGTTATAAGCTATAATTCTGGAAACAGTATACATTCTAGCAGAATTTTTATGTTGGATCTACGAAGTGTTTGCGGCTGATCAGTTAGGGTAGTCTATTAATTTAAGAACATTATTAATCGATATAGGGGTATGTTTTAGGAAAAAAGAACTAAATATCGGAAATCCTCTTATTGCAAAATTTCGTATACAAATTTGTTTCTTCATCAAGTAAATTTCTCTTTTCTGAATGCCTCGCCAATTTTTTTTCCAAAGAATATCAATAACCTGAATATCAATGACATATAGCTTAGAGAAAAAGATTTAAAAAAACTTAAATCTATAGCAAAATGTACATTGGTTCGACCAATATTGTGAAAAAAATTTTTTTTACATATGAAATAAATACAATATCAAATTTATAAAAAAAATTTCCACTTCTAGTGAGGGACATGTATTTGTTTCAGTGCAAGGAAATGAGAAGCATTAACGTTATTTATTGTGAATGTTTTACATGTCCGAAATATTAATAACAATGCATTTTATAATAATAAAATTCACGCTATATTTCTAGTTAAAAATTTCATGTTACCTTTCCTATTTATGTACGAGTATATACATATTAAGCTAATATAGTGTATATAACATTTGTGTCAACAAACGTACACTTATTCTAAAAAAAGAGTTAGAATTAATAATCTACAACTCATATATAAATGTTAAATAAAGTTGATCCATTGACATTGTATAAACCTTATGATCAAGTGGTAATGATGGTAGATATATTATACCGATAACAGTATATAGAAAAGTATATTCAACATAGTCTGTCTTAATAAAAAATACCAGCATGTCACAGAGATATGCATACAAAAAAGTGATTTGAAAATCGAAGCTTAATTGACAATTGAAATATGACATTTATGAAATGTGATATCCTGATACACTGGATAGATGATAATTGTTTTCCTGTACTACCATCTCAACATATCTCCAAAAACAGTGAACGTTTATACAGATATAGTCAAAAAAATTTTTGGGCCTATTATTTTTTGACGACAAATTGACTAGCGCAAGGTACTTGCAATTTTTACTGCAAGAGTTGACAGTGACAGCTCATACCTAAATGCAAATGAACCAGACATATCCGATAGCAGAATTTCATATCAACAGAATGGTGCACCTCCTCTTTACGGTCTTCCTATTCGTACTTATCTGAATACCATCTTTCCACAGCCATTGGTAGGACGATGTGGAACTGTAGAGTGACCACCTCGTTCCTTAGATCTTATACTCGTTGATTTTTCTGATGGCGTCATTTAAAAACGAAAGTCTATGTCAATAAATCCGAAAACATAGATGATTTAAAGGGCGGAATTCGATAGGAAATACGCAGTATCGGACCGGAAATAAATGACACTGCATTTATTGAATTACAAATGAATGAGTGCAGAATGAATTTATTTTGAGATTAAGACATTGTCAAATAGTTAATGGGTAACAGCTGCAGCCCATTATTAATTAATGTATTTATTTTATTTATAAATAAATCAATTTTTACAATTAAAACTTTATACAATGGAAAATTAGGCGAATTTAGAGCGACTATTCGAAAAGAGGTTTGACTGTCACCATTTTGATGTTTTTAATAATAATACAAGCAAATTTATAATCAATAGAAATTCAACATTAAAGTGATATTCAGTCAATATCAAATATTGCCATGAAAACAACAGATCTAAAATGTATCAATTTTGACAGTTCATAGTTATTGTTTACATTGTAAATTCCAAAAAATTTTTTTCTACAAATAGAATCCGTCAAAAAAATAGTGTATGCAATTCACATTTAAGGGCTATTGAGATACTGGTATTCATTACGATGCTCGTGGAATATAATTAATATATACAAGTTATGATATTTAAAATATAAAATTGATGACATTTCCAGTAAAGACAGAAATGATCGATGATATATTTATATATTTAAAAATAAACCTATTTACTTCTCATATATAAATTTAATCAAGCCTGGAATACCGCAAGGTAGCGTCCTGGGCCCCTTACTATATGTAGTGTACACAACAGATTTACCAGTCAACGAAAATAACCACAATAGGTGCCTTTGCCGATGACACTGTTAATCCTTTCTACCAACGAAAATTGACAAACTAGCATCCACCACTTTACAAAATCATCTGAACGAAGTAGACACGTGAACCCACAAATGGACAAGCAAGATCAATGAAGGAAAATCTGTGCAAGTAAATTACATACTAATAAAAGATCCGTGTCCTCCTGTTTATCTAAATAACATACAAATACCGCCATCGTGTTGTACAAAATATTTAGGGACTCACTTGGATAACAGGCTTACATGGAAACAACATATAATCAAAAAACGCAAACAGATAGACTTAAAAGTTAAGCAAATACAGTGGTTAATTGCTAGGTAGTATAAATTACCACTTGATGATAAGCTCATAATATACAAAACCATCATCAAACTAGTATAGGAATACGGTATAGAACCCTGGGGATGTAGCAGCAAATCGAACATGGCAATAATACAGAGAAGTCAATCAAAAATATTGCCCATGATGCCACCATGCACCATGGTATGGCTCTAACGAGGCAATTCATAAAAACCTGAAAGTGTCAAGGACGTCATAAAAGAGAAAAGTGTTAAACACCATAGTAGACTAGAAAGCCATCCCAATACATTCTTAAATCCTCTCCTGGAACCACAAGATTCAAGAAGACTCAAGAAAAAATGACCAAGTGATCTGAAGGAGGATTAAGGAGGTATTGTCACTGGAGAAGACCTCACCACGTCAACAAAGAACCACCCGGTTCTTAAGTCATCGCATTAGCTTATAGAATATTTTTATAATTCTGATTACTAATAAATTAATAAGAGTATATATGAATTCTGTTGAACATTTTATTCCTATTTTTTTTTTAATGCCAGGTTGATATGATCTCGTTGACACTTGGTATATTCCCATTAGTAAATGAACATACATATATTCATTATAATTATTATGTTGGCCACAACATGTCGGTGATAAATAATTGCTATTATTATAAATACCACAAAATTCATTTGTTGAAATGAATTCTGAGTATTATATCGTAACTAACAAAATACAGTGGTTAAAAATCTAAAGATGCCTACATAAATCAGAGAGTGGACGGGTTCATTGTAACAATTCATTCCGCCACTTACATCTACTAAATGTTGTTACTGTCATTTCAGGAGAACTGTAAATTACTAAGGGATTTTCTATAAAAATAAAAATAGTGAATTTTCCAGTCATTACCAGTAAGCGACAGAATTTCAGGTAATAGCTTAACTTTAAGTACAGGTAAAACCTCGTATATAAATACTAGCATTTTTTATGGAGTATTACAAGTCGACTTTATATTTATCTCAGTGGATATGCGATAAATCTAAGGTGAATGTAAAAGTTCTTCCAATCTAATGTCTCAAGTTAGATATAAATTTTTAAAGAAAGGTTACCATTTTGAAGGACAGAATATAGTAATAAAAGGTGGTCCAACCAAAACGCACGATGTTAATTGTAAATAAAACAAAAAGTTTTTAGAGAATTATCTTAATATTTTTTATTATGATAGAAGGATCTATGACAATTATGTGTGAAACAAAATATCGGCCAAATGCTCGCCACGGCTTCGGTGGCATACCTCTATCCGATGGTCCATATTTTCAATGACTCTGAGACATAATTGAGGTTCAATGTCGTTAATGTGCCGAATTATCTCATCCTTTAGCTCTTGAATTGTTCTTGGCTTATTGACGTACACTTTTTCTTTTAAATATCTCCAAAGAAAGAAGTCCAACGGTGTCAAATCACATGATCGTGGCGGCCAATTAACATCGCCACGATGTGAGATAACACGGCCATTGAATTTCTCGCGCAAAAGTGTCATTGTTTTGTTGGCTGTGTGGCAAGTGCCACCATCCTGTTGGAACCACATATCGTCCAGGTCCATATACTCAATTTCTGGCCACAAGAAGTCCGTTATCATCTCGCGATAGCGAACACCATTCACGGTAACTGCTTGGCCGACCTCATTTTCGAAGAAGTACGGCCCGATGTCCATAAACCGCACCAAACAGTCACTCTGTGTGGATGCATCGGCTTTTCAACAATCACTCGTGGATTCTCATTTGCCCAAATGCAACAATTCTGCTTGTTAACGAATCCACTGAGGTGAAAGTGTGCCTCGTCTCTGAAGATGATTTTCTTTGTAAAGTCACCATTCACTTCTGTCTGTTCAATCAACCATTCGGCGTATTGACGACGCTTGAAATGGTCAGTAGGCTTCAGCTCTTGAGTCAATTGAACCTTGTAAGCGTGTAAATTCAAATCTTTATTCAAAATTCGCATCAGTGATGTTCGTGAGATGTTCAATTGTTGGGCACGACGACGAGTCGAAGTTGACGGCTCTTCTGCTACACTATCGCGAACAACAGCAATGTTTTCCGCAGAACGAACTGGGCGAGCATGCACAGGTGTTTTCACATTTCCTACAGACCCGGTTTGCTGAAATTTGCGCACAATTCTCCCGATTGTGGACACATTTGGTCGATTATGCTGACCAAAAGTCACGAAGTGCACGAAATGCATTTTGATTTGAACGCCCATTTTCGTAAAAGGCTTCAACAATCTTAACGTGCTGTACAATTGTGTACTTCTCCACGGTTGAATTTGTCAAACACTGAAACAAAGAAATGTCAAATTAAGTTGGGCAAAAAACTTGACGTTAAGGTGTGACTCACAATTAACATCGTGCATTATGGTTGGACCATCCTTGTGCATTATGGTTGGACCACCCTGGACCACTTTATAATGTATTGGTTATAAACATACATAAATTATTATGCATCTTGTACTCATACAAAATTAATATTGTTTCTAAAAAATATAGCAGAAACTTCATAGGTAAATTTCTAGGATTCACACGAGACTCGGATGAGGATGACGATAAACGGGCAGTGGTGGGCAAGTGCTCAGGCAAAATTGTTTTCGTCCAACCTTTTATAACTCCACTATATCACACTCGTACATAAAATAATAGGAGTATATTTAACGCCCTCGCCCACCCTAGATATTTCCTGCCTATTTTCGCCCAACCGCAAAATAATGCTAGCGCCGCCACTGTAAACGGGGAAGTTTAGATGATTAGTTTTTAAAAACAAGATACTAGGATATGCTTATTATCAAGTTTATTTTTCTAAAATGTGTATCATATTTATCAACTCTTGATTAAAATAATTTATTTGTAATATATGAAAAATGTTTAGGAATACATGTTTGATACCCCGTATTGTTACCCCTGTGGGTTACTGTGACTGTCTAATACTGTCAACATTGGTTATTACATTAATGTTTAGTATTTACCTAAAAACATGAAAAGATTGAGCGAAGAAAGAGAAGTAAGAAAAATATGGGAAGCAAAAGCCATTGGAAAGAGAAAGAAAGGCAGACCAAGGATGATGTGGGACGGAGAAGTGGCGAAGATAATGAAGACAAGAGGAATCACATGGAAGCAGGCTGAAATTACAGCAAGGGACAGAGTTAGATGAAGACTAATGATAAAATAGTGAAGAAAATCGTGAAAGTGAGGAAGCAAATGTGAGTGAAGGGAAGTCAAGTGTTCATCATACTTGATAGATTTGGGCAGAGAAAGAGGAGAAAAGAGGAGTGCATAAGGGAAGGGGTAGTGAAGTGATAACTGACAGAGAGAGGCATCACAAACAGAGTGGAGTTTAGATATAGGGACAGAGTAAGATAGGATGGGATGAAATTGTATAAGTACTTTTAAGTTATATTTAACACGGGTGTATTTATTTAAGTCACTGTAATTGTAGTATTTAGACTAATTGTTTAAAGAAAGGTGTATTTAGCCTTTACACCTAACGATAGTAGAGGTATAGATTATATTATTATATTATTTACCTAAAAAATAATTTACACCGCTGGACAAAATTAACGCATCATCAAAACTTTTCATTACTTTTCAAAGCTTTAAATCCTTAGAAATATTTTATTTACCGGGCCTAAGCTATCCTCTGTCAATATTTATAAACAATTGCAATTACTTGACAGATATAAAGTAATATTCTATAATTGCTTATTAATATTACATTTAACGCTGTTGAAAGTGATATGCGTAAGTGATTAGCGTAACTGAATTTATTGCCTAAAAGGCAATAAATTTACTAATAAAGTTACTGTATAACCCCAGGATAAGGTCGTAATAAATCTACAGACGCAAGAGATGAGCGATATCTTATGCAAGTGGCCCTAAGAGCTTAGAGCTAAGCAGAGCCCTAACATCAGTTCAAAATGTAGTAATTTCTAGACGCACGGTCAGAAGAAGGCTTAATAATGAAGGAAGATTGATTAGTAGAAGACCAGTTATTGTACCACTGCTCACCAGAGAACCTAGAGTTATTAGACTGCGTTTTGCAAGAGAACACGTATATTGGACCATTGATGACCGGAAGCTAGTTTTGTTTTCAGACGAAAAAAGAGTAAGTCTTAATTAGATAGACTGGTGGAGGCCAGGACGTCGGGAGTTCAGGAAATTGACGTCGAATAGTTTGTAGATGACAGTCGTTAAATATTGACGTCCTATCTTTGACGTAACACAAATGGCTCTCAATTTATATCCAATAGTTCCAACTGACACACCCTATACAAATTCATTGATATTCGATCTGTGTAACATTAAAATTACTACACGTACTCTGTGTGTGAGATTTATGTGGTTTTAAATGGATACTACTACTAGAAAATAATTTCAAATTGCGATATTGTAGAAAACGCATTGTCTAAAACTGCAATTGTTTATTGTTAGATATTGTGAATAAAACATGATGAAACGGGACATAATTGTTAATAATATAATGTACGTTTGAACTACATATTTCGTGACTAGAGAAATAATACAAAGTCTTGTGAAAATGAGGAAAAATATGTGTAAGGATGATAATTATTGTCATTAAATTTTGCAGAAAGTTTTTATAGGCTATATACAGAGCATGCATATACAGAGTATATAAAGACTATATACAGAGTAATTCTTTTCAAAATTTGATAAAGGTAGTTGTTATATTGTACGGTAAATATTTTTCATATTGTATTACCTATAAAAGTCTGAAGGATTAGTGTCAGTAATGAATGTCATTACTGTTATGAATGTCAGTAATGTAGTGTCATTAATATTTCTATTAATGATATTATTTTGAAGGTCATTGCACTACAAGTTGTGCGGTAAATGCCCACTAAAGATGTTTCGAATAAAATGTTGCTTATAATTATTATAATAGATCGATATTTTCCATGCATTCACCGAACGTGCTTTGGCACAAACTGTTGACGTAACTTTTAAATACTGAGACCTGTTGTAATCAATTGGAGACAAGAAGTAATTGAAAATTAAGATTTTGAACACAAAAAAATAAGATGATATAAATTAAGTATGATAATTAAGAAATAGGGTGTCAATATTTACAATATTACATAAAAATATAAGATTATTCAAATTCTAATTTTGATAATATAAACATGTAAAATAATATGGGTTTAGTGTATTAAAAAAGCAGCAATTTCAATATACGTAATTGAATAAAAAGATCTCGCATTTAGAGCGGTATAATAGAGGCTCTAAGGAATATTTGTGATGAATATCGAGATTATACAACACCTACTGGTGCAGCAGTGAATTTTCAAAAATTTTGTATAGTATCTTGTACTTTTTTCATAAAATAATTCGTAGCTGCTATAAACTAATTTTTCCACTTCCTGCACTTAGCCTTCAAACGGATATAGTAGAGACTCTAAGGAATCTCTACCGTAAATATCAAAGTTGTGTAAGACCTACTAACAGAGCAGTGAATTTCTGAAAACTTTCTTTAATAAAAATCCAGTACTCTTGTCATAGAAAAAAATGTAGCGTCTGTAAACAAACAGTTTGAGGCACTTCAAATTTCAGTGTGATATATTAGAGGCTCTAAATAATATTTGTGGTGAATATCGAGATTGTGTAACGCCTACTGGCAAAGCAGTGAATTTTTCAAAATTTTGTTTACTAAAAATCTTGTTCTGAATTGATTGGAACGTTACTTGATGAAAATCCATATTTATACAAAATTAAAACATTCACTGGGTAGATTTTCACTTTTTATTTGTTAAACATAACAATTGTTTCGCCAACACAGTGGCTTCATCAGTTGCTGAGTACATAGACTGTATGTACTATGATGAGTATTATGAGTCCATGTACTCAACATCTGACGAAGCCACTGTGTTGGCGAAACAGTGTTATTTTTTTAATTTCTTCAGTCCAATGTATTAAGATTGTGGTAGTTTAGCATTTAAAACATTATAATTCGTTTTCAAGGCAAATTTCGATAAAATGTGTAAGAAAATTTTAAAAAATTAATATTTTATTCGATACTCGGTGAATTATTTCAGAGTTAAAGCGTTTCCAATTTCACCATTGAATTCTTCTTGAGGAAGTGTATTTTTTTTTATTTTAAAATTCTTCTTATTTCAAGTTAGTTAGTTTTAGAGAAAACTAAAAAAACATAACTATTTAATTTTTCCTAAATTCCTCAATAATTATGAGAGACAGTGTAGTTCTTTGAACAAATATTAGTTTCTCATAGATTCTTGTATAAATTTGCCTTGGGAAATAGCTATCTAGCTCTTATAGTCACCCAACTACTAATACATGTAGCTCCAAATCTTAGACAAACTATATATAACAAAATAAAAGACTAACAATGAAATATAGTTTTTCTGAACCTCATTGTTATTCAAATACTCAAAGACAGCGCGAAACTTATTTCCTCACAGCTAATATTTACAGAAATCCTTTGTGGTCATGCAATTGCACAACACAAAAGTATTATGAATTTTTCACAATTAAGCAATTACTTTTATACCAGATACTGCAACGCAAGTAATATTTAAAACTAATTACCAGTTTAGTTTAACTCCAAGAAGCTTTTATTTAAGAAAATGTATAATTATACCCGTCACGTATATTCTTAATTATACGTCATACACACTTTATATACTGATTGCAGCCATTGTTGGTATAAAGACGTTTGGACAATAACTTACAACATTTCACTCAGAATGCTGCTAAAATCCGTTACAATTATCACGTTGTTGTATATCAAATCATCGCTTCAGAACAATTTGGAATTGGATATTGTAAATTTGGTAACCGATTTTCTTGTAAAGCAAAACAGTCCTACGAAAATAACTGTATATGTTTGTTGGCCAAAAAGTAATATAATTATATTAATTAGAACTTCGCAATATTTCCAGCTTATATTTCTAGACATACAACTTGAATTGAGTAAAAGGCTTTCCGAAAGGTCTTATGGAAATAATATTGGAAGTCTCAATAACTCAATACTCTATTCTATACCTAAGGAGCATCAGATGTTCTTACTTGACGCAGGATGTCACGGTTCCACAAATATCTTGCAGCAGGTAAGTATGATTCTGTTTATTTAAAAAGTTCAACACACTAAATTTTTATGGAACTTTTTATTTTAAAATCAATTATCTCCTAAAATATGTGAACGCATTTAATTAATCCCTTGTATATATTTATTTCAGGCTCATCAATTAAAACTATTTAATGAACCATTCAGATGGATGATTTGGGGAGCACACGAGGATACTTTCAATGGTTTGCACTTCGGAATAGACAGCAGATTTTTTGTTGTAAGAGAGCATAACCTAGAATATAATGTTATCTCCTTATACAACCTAGCTAATTATTCTGATGGGTTTACTGAAAATAACATCTTAAGATGGAGAAGTGATGAGGGAATTTTGGAATTCAATGAATTCTCTGTGATCCGGTGCAGGAGGGACCTCATGGAGACAACAATCAGGATTTCTTTTGTTATAATTTTCCCCGACACGTATAATCATTTATGGGATCACAGGTATATAGTGTGGACTGTCATAAACCTGACCGTTGAACTTTCAGATCTAAAGTAATTTATTTGGTAGAAGCGTTAGAATATATACAGCGTGTCCCAGAATATGTCGACAATCTCTCGGATTCATATACGAAACATTAAACATGGCTTATTTAGTTCGCCACGGACTAGTTTTAATACAATAATTCTCATTTCTTTTGTGCCCTATATGATAAAGGCACAATAATAATATTTGTAGTTCGCTTGAACTTTAGACTAAAAAGAGAATGCTCTTGTTCGATTTCGATAAAATGAACCGTTTTTGAGAAAATCTATTATTTTTATTTAAATGAAAAATAATAATAAAAGTTTTTTTGAATATTCAAACATTTACTATTGTTGAAAAACATACCTTTGTATCTATAGTGTTTTGATATGTACCCAACGAAATTAAGAAAATTTTAATATCAGTATCATCTTCATCAGTCCTAAGACTGGTTGGACGCTAACCTCCAGCTTCTCCTATCTTGTGTTAACCTACGTATTTCGCTAATTGTGCTACAACCTACATCCCTTACAATTTGCGAGCAGTAATCTAATCTAAGCCTACCTCTGCCTTTCTACACTCCTATTTCTGCCTCCAAAATATCGCAGACTATTCCCCCATGTCTCAGCAAATGGCCTACCATTCTATCTCTTCTCTTCTTTGTGTTTTTCCACATACCTCTTTTCTCGCCGACTTTCTCTAATACTTCTTCGTTTCTAACCCTATCAGTCCACGGTAATTTCATCATTCTTCGGTAACACCACATCTCAAAAGCTTCTAATTTCTTCCTACTTGCTTCCCCTACCGTCCAGGTTTCGCAACCGTATAGTGCCGTGCTCCATACATACGTTATCAAAAATCTCTCCCTTGTTTCTAAGTTTATTACCCCCGAGCATAAAAGTGCTTTCTTTTTGTTAAAAGCTACTCGACCCTGCGCTATTCTTTGTTTTATGTCTTTATCGCTTCTTCCATCCCAATATATTTTACTTCCTAAATAAGTGAAGTCTTTAACTTCCTCCAGTCTTGCATTATTAATTTGCACTTTCGTTTTTGCTCTGCTCTCGCGCCCTCTGCACACTAACACTTTAGTTTTGTTTTTATTCACCCTCATTCCGTATTCCTTTGTCAACACTACCTCCAGTCTTAGAATCATCCTTAAAGGAATTAAGATAGTACAGTTATTTAATGAATGTTATCAGGTTTTCATTAACGTGTGAAATTTCACAGGAGGACTTCCATAGTCACTTACCGCTGAAGATCGTAAAACAATGTAAAATATAATCGTCTTTGTCTGTCGTTATTGGTACCTATTAACTTACACTCTGTCACGTAAGAGCGTAGCGGCGATTATCCGCAGCCGGTAAGTCGTAGGCATTTACCTTTTTTATACTAATGTAGATGAAGCTCTTGCCGTTTTTGCAGTATGGAAAGGAACACTTGTTACTTGGATTCAATCTGATTCTGGCAGGTCAAAGAGAATGAGTGCTATTTACGCTAAACGCTACGAGGCGGTGTTTTTGTATTATCACCCCTGAGGACCAAAAATGACACATTCAGCTGCCGCAAAATACATGAAAATGTCGTAGCAGTTCGTAACTAAGTGGGTGAACCGGTTTTAGGAGGTTCAAAAACAAGTCTATTTACTTATTGTATGTGAGATCTAAATTTGAAAGATTTATTTCATTTTTTATAAAAATGGCGGACTGGTACATTCCTTCATTTCCATCTGGCATAAAGAGCCTAGAATATGTGACATTAATAATTATACGTTATTAATAACGATTGAGCATCTTTTTTATTTATAAGGTCATCTATAATACTTCTAAAATTGACAGACTTAATTCGAATGTTTAAGGCTCATCCCTCAAAATAAGTAACTCAAAATGATAAATTTTATTAGTATTAGAAAGATTCGTATTTTTTTAAATTATACGCTATTTGATTCGCATTGTCATTAAAGCCTTTAAGGCTGGATTTTATCACCACAGTATATTGAAATTGGAAACCCGCAAACGAAATGCTGCCTTTCTACATAAAATCAACTGAAAATATTCCTGTTTTGTGAACTATCTGTTCACTATCTGTATCTTCTGAATAGCTTATTTTAAAAAGGCTTAACTAAAGCCTCCAGTCGGTAAAAAAAAACTGGAAGATGTATATTCCACCAAACTGTATAATAATCATATTATCCATACTTTATATAAATCATACAATAATTCTTTGATTCTTCTGTTATTGCTGTTGAGGTTGCTAAATTTCTATTATTTTTTATAAACATTTACAATATTTGAATCGTATTCTCAAAACATTAAACTTGTTGTTCTATTTCACTTCGTTTTTATTCACGTTATTTTAAAGACACCGGGATTCGAAAATAACTGAAACATCTGCATTTTTTTTTTAATATAGCTCCCTTAAGAAATTAATTTTTACTTTATGCAGCTGACTAGTTATTCTTCGCAGTGGCACTAAAGTAGACTAAATATTCTCTTCAATTTCAGGCAGAAACATGTAGACGCAATATCCAAATTAAGTTGGTTAATGACACACGATTTGATAAGTTTTGTAAACGTAACATATGTTAACATTTTCCGAGATACTTGGGGTTACAGGGACCCTACAACTTCAATATTTTCCGGGCTGATAGGAGATTTCCAAACTGATCGAGCTGATCTAGGAGGTATTGGGTAATACTTACTGATTAATCACTTTGTGAGAGTATTAGAAAGTAAACTAATGGCTTTAAACTAGGCTATTTCAGATTCTAGGGCTAATAGAACATTTACCCTAGGGTCTTCATCCATCCTCATACTTCGAACATAATAAATCTCTCACATTACCTACTTTATTTAATTATAAATAAAATACAATAAAATATTAATCGCAAGAAAAAACGTTGCATTAACGTTGCATTGCATTCAGAAGAAGCTATTGGAATGGATGATGATGTAGAATTTGAGTTTATAAACTAGCAAGGAATATCGCAAACTTTATCAAGTGTTCTATAGAATCGCACGGAACAAAGTAGAATATCTTTTAAAAGATAAATTTATAAAGATAATAATTATCATGTTATTTTTCACAATGCTTCTTTAATGAGTTCAAATTGAAATAAGTGATTGGTTACATAACAATTTCTTTGGAAAATATTTCGAGAAGCAAATGAAAATGTTGTTATTTTTGAAGTTTAATATATGAAAACTAATTTACGCTAAAATAAATATAAATTAATTTTTACTAAATTCCTCAACAATTATGAAAGGCAGTGTAGTTTTTTGAACCAATATTAGTTTATCATATATTTTTGTATAAATTTGCCTCGAAAAATATCTGTCTAGCACTTATAGTCTAGCACAACCCAAATACTAATATATGCAGTTCCAAATATTGGACAAACTATATATAAGAAATAGAAGACTAACAATGTAATACTTTTTCCGAAACTCATTGTTGCTGAAATATTCAAAGGCAGCAGGAAACCTATTTCCTTACAGCTAATAATTACAAACATGCTTTTTGGGCATGCAATTTCTAATTGTAAAATATGATTTAATCACAATCAAGCAATTACCTTTACCTGGATACTACAACGCAAGTAATATTTAAAAATAATTACCAGTTTAGTTTAACTTCAGGAAGCTTTTATTTTAGAAAATGTGTAATTATACCCCGTCAAGTCTATTCTTAATTATACGTTTTACCCCCTTTATATACTGCTTGCAGGAATTGTTGCTTTTAAGCCGTTTGGGCCATAACTCGCAGCACTTTACTCAGAATGCTGCTAAAATCTGTTACCATTATCACATTGTGGTATATTAAATCGTCGCTTCAAAAGAATGTGTATTTGGATATTGTAAATTTGGTGACCGATTTCCTTATGAAACAGACCGGTCCTACGAAAATAACAGCATATGTTTGTTGGTCAAAAAGTAATATAAATATATTAATTGAAACTTCGCTATATTGCCACCTTGTATTTTTAGATGTTCAACTTGAACTGAGTAAAAGGCTTTTCGAAAATTCTTATGGAAATGAAATTGGAAGTTTGAATAGTTTAGTACATTATTCCTTACCTGAGGAACATCAAATGTTCTTACTTGATGCCGGATGTGATGATTTCAGAAATATTTTGCAACAAGTATGGTTTTGATTAATTAAGAAGTTCAACAAACTCGATATCTAGTAAAATTTTTTACTCAAAAAAAAATTAAGTATGAAGAATGTCATCGCGTTTAATTAATACCTTGCATATATTTCTTTCAGGCTGATCAATTAAAACTATTTAATGAACCGTTCAGATGGTTGGTTTGGGGAGCAAACGAGAATACTTTTAATGGTTTACACTTCGGAATAGACAGTAGAGTTTTTGTCGTAAGAGAACATAACCTAGAGTATAATGTTATCTCCCTATACAACCCAGCTAATTATTCTGAAGGTTTTACTGAAAATTATATCTTAAGATGGAGGAGTGATGAGAGAATTCTGGAGTTCAATGAGTTCTCTGTAATCCAGAACAGGACTGACCTCATGGGGATAACAATCGGGATTTCTTATGTTATAACTAACCCCGACACGTATAATCATTTATGGGATCACAGGTATATAATGTGGACTGTCATAAAGAGAACATAAGAATTTTTAGGTCTAAAGTAATTTATTTGGAAGAAGCATTAGAATACATATTTTTAATAGGTCGTGTAGAAAACATTTAAGAGAATTATTACCTGAATTTCTATTCAGATAATAATTTATCTAGGGGTCTAGAAATGTTGCTACATGAATAAATTTATTCGCACGTGAGAATATCAATACAGTTTTTATAAAAGACGGTCTACAGTTATTAATTTATTGTGCTTAACTGAATATTCATCATGTCCTATTTAGGATGGTAAGTAAGCTTATCTATAATGTACAGACATTTACAAAGCCTTCTACAGATTAGACCACAACATACTTTTACAAAACTTACATACTTGTTCTACCAACTTTGTAAATGATTTGTCATCTTGGAAGTACAAAATAATTTGTATTATATCATGGTAACAAATCTGTTGAAGTCTTACCAACATCAGGTGTACCACAAGGGCCTAATTGAAGACCGCTCTCATTTAATATTTTTACTAATAATATCGCAGCTGATCATGACTGTCAATTGTCTTCATTTTTTTTTTAAATACAGGTCTCTGAAGAAGTTCATTTCCACTAAATTATTCTAACTAAATATTCTCTTCAATTTCAGGGATAAACATATAGACACGATATCCAAACTAAATAGGATACTGACACACCATTTGCTGAGTTTTGTAAATGCCACATCTGTTAACATTTTCCAAGACACTTGGAGCTACAAGAACGCTACTACTTCAATATATTCCGGTCTGTTTGGGGATCCTCAAACTGATCAAGCTGATCTAGGAGGTATTGGGTAATACTTATTGATGAATTGATTGCTAGAGTATCAGAAGATATAAATTTTGCAGACTAACAATAACCTTTGACTGGGCTATTTTAGCTTCGAGGGCTAGCCTATGGCTAATAGAACATTTACCCTATGTATCCGTTTATCTTTTTTGGCGATAGCAAGGATAAAAAGTGCATATGCCTTGACTGGGAATCGAACCCGGCTTTCCCAATTTCCGGTTGGTTGCTCTGACCGCTGAGCTATCGAGGCACACTCATTATCCTTGCTAATGCGCCAGTTTAATGCGTCACTACAGTACTCCCTCCCTAAAGACATGGTTTGTCTCGATACAATTTAACGGAATGTGATCGCGTTCGCCATTCTTACGAACCGTTGTTCGGTAACCCCCGGACTATAGGGCGATGGATAGGATGGGAATCGAATTCGCGAATTTTAGATGTAAGGGAGGTTGCATATACTGGAATGAATCACATCACGTCGGGGTCACCACTTTGGCGATAGCAAGGATAAAGAGTGCTTATGCCTTGACCGGGAATCGAACCCGGGTCTCCCAATATCCGGTTGGTTGCTCTAACAGCTGAGCTATCGAGGCACACTCATTATCCTTGCTAATGCACTAGTTTAATGCGTCGCTACACTTTATATGTACTTCAGATATCATGAATCTCTCATCTTACCTATTTAATTAAATAAAAACAATACAAGTTTTATGATGATTTATCTCCATGTTAATATTCGCTTTTAGGTACCCCTTCCTTCATCACTATGGACCGAATAGACAAAGTTGATTATATCGCCGCAGTGCACCCTACTCACATGAAGTTTATCTTCAAGGCACCGCCCCTAACTTACGTGACGAACGTCTTCAGCGCCCCTTTCGACAGTTACGTCTGGTACAGCAGTGTTGTCCTGTGTGTAGCCATTTTCGTGATATTATACGTAATTGTTTTTTGGTAATGGAAGGATCCCACCTTCAGAAAAAAATTAACGGGGCCACAAGTGGTAGAACCTAATATTTTTGATGTAATGCTCTTGGAAGTTGGCGCTATAACTCAACAGGGATCCGACGGGGAGCCCAAGAGTAATTCTGGGAGGATTGCCACCATTTTCACGTTAGTAGCGTTGATGTTTTTGTATACATCTTATTCGGCGAACATCATAGCTATTATGCAGAGCATAACAGACAGCATTCAGAGTTTGGAAGACTTGCTCAATTCTAGAATATCTTTTGGAGTTGAAGATATAGCGCATGCGCACGATTATTTTAAGGTAATCAGTTATTTTCCCACGTATAACACTCCCAATTCAATATCAATTCGGTATAGCATCGAGCATCATTACCATTATCTTTCAGAATGAAGATGAGCCCATTAGGAGGAAAATTTATGAACAGTAAGTCACTCCCAAGGGTCAGAATCCAAATTTTATGACCGCGGAAGAAGGTATTAGAAGAATACAGGACGGTTTCTTTGCCTTTCATGTAGATGTTTCTAAGGGTTATAAAGTTGTTGGCGATACATTTCAAGAAAGCGAAAAGTGCAGCCTGAAGGAAATAGACTACGCAACTTTAGAACCGTAGTTAACTGTAAGGAAAAAATCGCAATATAAAGAACTGTTTAAAATTGGGTAAGCCATAGATTGCAATTCTCAAATTCTATTCATAAAGTCATATCTGTAGTTGTCCTTGTTTTTAAGGATGCATAGGCTTTATGTATCTGACGTTCGTAGACGAGAAATAAATCGACTCTACACAAAGAAACCCGCTTGTCAGAGTCAAGGAAACAACTTTGGAAGTATAGGATTGTTTGATTGCTATACTGCCTTCTTAATTTTTGGAATTGGTGTAGCTTCCAGCTTAATTTTGTTGCTGATAGAAATCTTCATAAAATGGTGTATCAATCGTGCGAAAGATCATCACATTAACTTTGCATTGTCTTCAGGAAAGGCCATTGAAACGGCCGATGGTGTAGAATTTAAAATAAAGTAGGAACTAGCATGTAAAGTAGAAACTAGCAAGATATAGTAGTATAAACTAACAAGAAATATCGTAGGCTTGTCCTTACCATATATTCTATAGAATCGTATGAAGTAGAAAATATGTTAAAATATAGATTTAGGAACATGAGGATTATGATGTTATTTTTCAAAATGCTACGTTATTCCTTTCTTTTTTTATTGTGGTGAGATAATATGTTATCAGTTTTAATGGAATTATAATAAAATTTCATTATTTCTGATTTAGGCAACGACACAATTTGAAAAATGCATTGCTATTGCTGTTATTGCAATATTTGATTATTGACATGGTAACATAGTACGAGCCCAGGCTCATAATAATTCGGCCAGGCATAATTTTACAACTAATATATTTAAATAAAAGCAATAAAACTCTCAAAACTATTTTATTAAAGAAACATATCGTTAACAGAAACAACTTTTAACTTAAATACAATGAAATATTACTACGTTATGTTGTATCAGTGACAATTTTGTTAATAAAAAACATTAAGATCCGTGGTTCAGACTTGTTCGGCCGCTTCATCAAGACTGTGTTACATCACCTTCATTAACAATAACAGTCTCAATTCTGGCAGGCATTGTATCTACCAGCTTAGCACACTCATCAGGAAGCGTGTTATCCCAAATTTATTGCAATTTGGTACGTGTAGTGGACTGGATGTTTGCGCAACTATTTTTTCATTTTATGTTTCTATTGGCGAGAAATCTGGACTGCTAGAAACTCATTCCATAACAGGGACATTATGTTCTGTGAACCAAGCTTTGACAGTTTTTGCTCTGTGATACGCAGCACTATCCTGATGGAAAATGTACTGCGCATCAGTGCTTTGACATATTGGTATTGACGGCAATAAACTGTCTGCCAATGAAATTTTTTTATATTTTTCTGTTGTCACAGTACCATCTACGAAATTTTCCTACGTCCATACCACTCATACACCTCCATATCATAAGAGACCCCCCCCAGATCATAATTTTCCGGTGGGGTTCTTAGCACACGTTTTCTGGTATCACCCAAACATATTTCAAATTTGGATTCTTCATTCCAAATTACCTGGTGCCATTATTGTAAAGTCTAGTGCCTATATTCTCTGGCCTACCGAAACCGATTGATTTTCTTTCATTTACTTAATAATGACTTTTCTTGTGCCTGAAGAAGAAATCAATAAGTTCAAAAATCAATAAGTTCAAAAGTAAAATGTAAAGAATCAAACTTTACCTTGTAGAATTTGTATCCTATTTTCTTTATTGGCCGTTTAGTTGTGGATACAGACATATTTTTCCAATGACTTGCCTCCATAATACCATAATTTCTTTTGCACTGGATCGTCGGTTTATTGTTACAATCCTCTTCAGAGCATGTTGATTTAAGCGTAAAATTTTGGATGGTAGATCAGAGATCAGTTTTCTTCCTTTGAGCTGTGCATCCAGTTTTTTTATATAAGTTGATAATGCTTGTAGATTTAGGCACAGCCGAAATTCCCTGTTTATTAGCATTAGTAATTGATTTTCGCATATCATCACTTAATCCCACGCCACATGCCATTTTCTTTTTTAGAAAATTTTAGCAGACGTGTCCAAAACACACGTTATAATATCCGTTTCACTTTGACAGCAACTGAGATTCTATTTTGTTTTAAAATGCTACAAACGTTTAGCCAATTATGCGTTTCAACAACTGGCCAAACTATTCTAAACCGCGAATCTTAATGTTTTTATTAACAACCTTGTCTGACATCATACTCAACTAACACATCATACCATAACGTAGTAATATTTCATCGTATTTAAGTTAAAAGTTTATAATTTGTTTCTGTTACCTGTTAAAGAAATATTTTTCTTTAATACAATAGTTTTGAGAGTATTATTACTTTTATATAAATATATTAGTTGTAAAATTATGCCTTACCGAACTATTATGAGTCTGGGCTCGATATATCCTGCTAATATACGCCAATAAGACATTATTGAAGATGTAAATTGCAGGTGTAGATAATTTTTATTGTGATTAATATTGTGATTGTAATCACTGTTGTGAATCGCTATATTGTAATAAAATTGTAAAAAGGTATTTAATAGTTTTATATAATTTTATATTGAATTTATTCTATGCCCTTAGTAGTAATTTATTTTTTACAAATATGTAATTTCGAATATATGAATATGCACTTATGCGGAATGTAGCACACTAAATATAGAAACTATCAAAAATTAAACTGTATTAAAAATGTTAAACGGATTTTTTTCATCTTCCCCTGTCTCCATGAATGGTTGTAAACCCTCTATATGAGCAGGGGTAGGGCAACTTCGTTTTTTACAGGATACATAAAAGCCATAAAAACTAGTGTTAGAGCTAGAGCGAGAAAAATGGTATAAGTATAATAATGTATTTACTATTATTATTTTAGATACAAAGAGCAGACATAAAGTAACGCATAAAATCAATAAAATGGCAAATAACCATTCCCAAAGCGTAAGCCGTCTAGCTTACGCTTTGGGAACGGTTTCTAACATACAATTGGTATAATGGATCTTTGTGCGTGTATCAATTTAGTGACGACGCACGGATCACATGCTACACCACTGGCAATTGTTACTAAAATGCCTCAATTACCAGCACGTACGAGTATGTCTAGCGACATATGTTTCAATCAACTACGTACGGCATAGACAGTTAATAATTTGCCGAACAAAATGCAATTACGAAGTCACGTCTTAGCTTTATTGTATAATTTGATTCACTGGCGTCTCAATATTTCTGTAAAATTTATTTCATTTTTGTATCATCATTTATTTTGATTTTGGTTGAATTTATTTCATTTATTTTGATGGAAATATCACTTACGTTGAATGTTTTTGTGGAGAACCTTTTCATTACTCTGTCATAGGTTGACGAATTTGTATTGTATTAACTGTTGTCCTAAAATGGGTTTTTGGCACGACACTGTTCAAAAATGTCAGTTGATTGATTCATACGATTGTTACTTGTGACGCACACGCAAAGAATCATTACACAAACCATAGATGAAGCCCTTTGCCTGGTCGTAGTAAATCCTTAGCAATAAATGTTAGCAGTTCGAATAATCTACTATTCCTATCTATTAGTAACCATCTAACCTATATTAACCTATTAGTAACCATCTACTAGTAAGTAGGTAATAGCGATACATTAACAAAAAAACCTGATCAAGTTTTATATATAGCAAATATAGGATGTCTCAGTTAGAACTATAGGATTTGAATTGCGCGCCATCTGTGTTCTATCAAAGATAGGGAGTCAATAGTTAACGACTGTCATCTAAATACAAACTATACGATGTCAACATGCATGTGACAGCATTGTCAGCTTCATTTTCAAATAAGTATAGTCCAGTTATGGTCCACCACTCCAAAATGCGCACCAAACCGTGCATCTCTGTGATTTCTGTGAATGTATTTCTTTTTCATGAACAGACTTTCTTTACTTTAATAATCTTTATAAGGTATTTCAAATATATTCTAATGATCATCTTTATGATAACGTATCAGAGATATTTTAATTGGTAGTTTTTCGGCCAATGGAAGACAAATCATTGAAATGTAGTGCCTACTTAAAAGTAGTTTTAATTTATAAAAAAAAAATTGGCATTTGGCAATTTGCTGATGCGAACTTGATTGTCACCATATAAGAGTTCTTTTATCAGATAGTTTTATACCAGAATATAAAATGTATTACAAACCTCTAGTAAAGTACAGTTCGTCAATAATAGGAAAAAGTATGAGATTTTCATATGTATGCGTGGAAGAAAGAATGAGACAGCATTCGGAGGAAAAAGTATGCACTTTACACGCAGCCAGATCGAACTCTGTATAAATTCACATTCAACTTTATATACATTCACATAATTCACCAAAATGACACTTTACAAGTAACATTAAAAGAAACATCGAGACAATCGTCTCGGTATTATAGACATCATTATTACATCCATGGAGTAATTATTTGTAGATATTTGTTTTGAGTTTAGATAGATATAGTCCTAGTATTTAACAAATTTATTTACCTCGTTTACTTGGTTTCCTTACACAATTTGATTATTTTATAATTTCAGTGTCAGGGGTACATGCATAACATGAAATGTATTATACGAGGGTAGACCCAGAAGTACCCGATCTAATAAAGAAAGCACAATAAATTTGGAAAAAAATATCTTTATTTCTCTACATAGTCTTCTTTTAACTTAACACACTCTTCCCAGCGATGTTCAATAGCTTTGATACCCTGTTTATAGTGAGAATCGTCTAGCTCCTCAAAATAGACATCAACCGCAAACTCCACCTCTTTATTGTTGGCAAATCTACTTTTACTACTGAACTATTTTTTCAAGTTTGGAAACAGAAAACATGAGGGGGCAAAATATGGCGAATAGAGTGCGTGAGGAAGCAATTCGAACTTTAACCCATTGATTTTGGGCATCGCGCTAACGGATGTGTGAACTGGTGCATTGTCTTGATTAATCAAAACTTTCTTTTTTGTCAAATGCAGCCGTTTATTCTTGATTCTATCACTTAAATGCTACAATAAGTTCGCATAATACTCGCCATTGATTGTTCTTCCTTTCTGAAGATAATCAATGATACGTTCCACGCGCATCCCAAAGAACTAACGCCACAACCTGGTCTGCAGATGGAACTGTCTTCGCCTTATTTGGAGCTCATTCTCCCATTTCAGTCGATTATTTTGATTGTTCCTTCGTCTCAGGTGTGAAGTAATGAACTCATGTTTCATCCATGGTTATGAGTCGATCAAAAACTCGGCTTTATTCCTGTTAAGCTACGCCAAACACTCTATTGAAACATTCTCACGGTGTTGTTTCCATTGTGAGTAACCGCGGCACCCATGTTGTGCACAGCTTTTTCATATTAATATTTTCAGTCATATGCGATGTATAACACTTTTTGAAATGCCTACCATATCTGCTAACTCGCGCACTTTCAATCGACGGTCATCTAATACCATTTTGTGGATTTTCTTCACCATTTCTGACGTAGTTCCTCATTTGGTCCACCACTGGATATTCATCTTGGCATCTCGTACAGCCTTATTTGAACTCTGCCACCCAATATTTTATTGTTGTAGACGAAGGAGCAGACTCCCCCAGAGTAAAATCTAGCTCTGCTTTGATATCGGTTGGACTGAGGCCTTTCAAATGAGAGTATTGTATTCACTCACGACAAGAGCACTCACTATTGATGGCTGTCAAACAAATACTAAACAATGTATCGTCGTCAAATTTCAAACTTAAGCTTTATAAAGTTGGTACTTTCTACTATAGTCATTCTTTTCAAACAACAACCGCTATCTATACATCAGGTTGGGTACTTCTGAGACTACCCTCGTATTATGCAATATAATGCTTGAGGAATTATATCTATGGCAATGTACTTTGTAACACCCAATGTAGTATAAAGCCACTTTAAAGAAAACTAATTTTCCTACAGTATTGAGAAATAATAACGAGTCTGATTCAGCTTTAGCTAGACATGACTCACGAAATCTATGTTATTATCATTGTTTTTACTGCCTTTAAAACTGAACGATTTACTCCATTTATCCTTTTATGTATTATTAGTTTAATGATTGTGAAGGGTATAAAGGTTCATTCATCATTATGCAGCAATACTGTCCAAAATGTTGCTGAAACCTTTTATTGTAATAATTTTTATTTTTCTTAAACTTTCCAGTCAAATGCATAATTATTCAGAAATAATGAATTTGGTAACAGATTTAGTAATAAAGCAAAATAATCCTACGAAAATAATAGCGTACGTTTGTTGGCCAAAAGGTGAAGACAAATATAGTGTTAAGATGTTGTATCCCAATTACTTCGTGTTTTTAGGTATACAGATGGACCTTTGGAAAAGTTTGTCAGAAAAATTTTACACTACAAAAATTGCGAGAATAAATAGTCCGTTATATTTTTCTAAGCCTGAGGAGCATCAGATGTTTCTACTTGACGCCGAGTGTCCCGGTTCCATCGAAACATTACAGCAGGTATCGGTGTAACTAAAAAATTGTAAAAAAAAAATCTGTTCATAAAATTTAGATACTTAAGTAAGAGTAAGGCTGTAGGCGAGCGCGTCATACCATTGGCGCTTCATGTGGGGGCACAAAATGTTTTTACTGCAACGAACGTTTCCTTTATCAAATCCACAAATCTTAGTTATTCTAATAATACTAATATTGATATATTAATAAAATTAATATTAATATTAAAGTTAATAATATTCATAAAATTTCATTATAAAATTTCGTCATCAAATTTTGATTAGATTGTAAACAATGTGTGATAATTCACCGAGATAACTGTCTTTTAATTTCTAAACAGTTTCAACGTAACGGTACGATGATAACACTGAACTGAGGGAAGTGATCGACGAACCATAGTGGAGGGGGATCATCAACGCATTTTTCACGGCCGTAGTTGATCTTCATTTGTCGATCGACGTGTGCATACGGTCACCGCTGTGTTAGGTGAAACCTTTTAATTTAATAATAAAGTATGTCGCACGTGTGTAAGTCCACAAAAAAAGGTTTTTATGCTCACCAAGTTAAAAAGCTTATTGGTGAATTTCATGATTTATTCTACGATAGAACGAGAGTAATGTGTAAATTATGCGATAAACTCTTAATGTGCTCGTCCAAATCCGAATGTACACGACACGTGAATTATAATATGCAACATCAACATATAAAACAGGGTGTGCCCTTACAAACTCAATTTAGGTTCAATTTATTGTTGATGTTGATTACCTGTAATATCCCGCTTCACATACTAGATAAAGAACCATTTCGAAAGTTTTGGCACAAATATAATACACAGTTCAAGTTACCAAGTCGCAGAACATTATAGAGCGATATATCAACTGTACGCGACGACATTATAGAGAAGTTTACACGTAAATTACAAAATAGACGACTGTAGTTATGTGTTGACGAGACGACAGATCATAAAAAATTATATAGTAAATATTATAGTATGTAGATCCTTGGCTTGTGAATCGACATTTCCATTGCTATTAGCTAGCAAAAGACTCACTGGGTGTACTGGCAATACAATTACGCAGATAGTGTTGGAGAAATGTTAACAAAGCAAATATTGATGTTTGTGGCCAATAGTGCCCCGACAATGCGTTCAGTAGGCCGTTCTCTTTCACAACATGGTTGTAGATTGTTACATGTTACGTGTAAAGTGCACGCTTCACATCTTGTGGCAGAAACTATTCAACAATGCTTTTACAATGTAGATGCATTAATGGCGCGTACAAGAAAAGTGTTTCTACAATCTCTTAAACGTCTTCGCGAGTTTCACAGAAAGTGTCCTGGAATTCCAATCAGCAGATCCTTACACGTTGGGGAACTTAGTTGAAGACAGCATTTTATTGTGTTGTAAATATTTGGCATAATAAAACCAGTAATACTACAGTTGAATCCTGTCGAGGCTACAGCTATTGAGGAAAGCCAGACATAATGTTTCGATATTTCCATTGAATGTTATTTAAAAACTGTTCACACCAACTATAAAAGAGTGCATGACGTAATAAATAAATTAGAAAATAACGTGTTGGCTTTAACGGGAGATGTCGAACGGTCGTTCTCCAAATATAAGAACTTATTTTCACCACAACTAATACACACTCTAAGGCAAATATGGAAACATACCCGATGCTGCAAAGTATTTACGGATCGTCTCCAGTTCGTGATGATGATGATGATGATACTAATTCATCACGCTAGTAAAAGTACCATGTTATAGTATGTTAAATACGAGGGTGAATCAAATATAAACGAGACTTTTTTTTATTTGAACTTAAAAGAAATGAATAACAGCTCATTTTTCTATATAATCTCTTGATCTGGAAACACATTTTCCCAGCGTGAAGGTAATTTTGTAATGCCCTGCTCGTAGAATGAAGTTAGTTGTGCCTCCAGCCAATTGCGCACGTAGGCCTCAACCTCCTCATCGTTGTTGAATCTTTGCCCTTCCATGGCTTCCTTGAGAGGACCAAAGAGGTTAAGGTCGCAGGGCGATAGGTCGGGACTATAGGGAGGGTGTTCAAGTGTCTCCCAATCCAATTCCTCTAATTTTTCTCTGGTCAGGGCTGCTGTATGGGGACGAGCATTGTCATGGAGAGGTTTCACTTCTCTCATCGGTATATCACGTCGTTTGCGGCGATATGTAAGTCTAACCTCGCTTTAAATGTCGCAGTAGTACGCCGCATTAATAGTCCTGCGATCATGCAAAAAATCGAGGTGCAACAAGCCACGGTGGTCAAAAAAACTGTAGCCAAAACCTTGCCTGCTGACAGCCTTGACTTGGCTTTCACTGGCCCAGCCTCGTCTTGACGTCTCCACTCCTTGCTCGCTTGTTTCGACTCAGGGGTATAGTGGTGCACCCACGTTTCATCGCAGGTGATAACGTAAGTGAGAAACGGGTCTCCCTCTTCCCGAAATTTCCTTGGGAAACGCTCACACACCTGAAAACAATGCAATTTCTACTGTTGTCAGAAGGCGAGGGACCCACCTTGCGCACACCGCCTTGAAAAAGTACTTCCATAACTTATTCCAACCTTAGATGCAATCTCATTGATGGTCAGACGCCTGTCAACCTCAAGAAGTTGTTGAACGCGGACGATGTTGTTGCTGGTGACGTTGGTGCGAGGTTGGCGGTCATGGCTCTCATTTTCAACTTTCTCACGACCCTCCACAAACTGTTTATGAAATGTAAACACTCTAGCTCGGGACAGTGTCTCTTCCTTGAACTGCGCAGTCGATCTCGTCAGGATTTCAGCTGGTTTTACACCTTGCGTGGCGAGAAATTTGATGATAACACGCTGCGCAATTGGCGAAGGCACCTCCTGTTCAGACATCGTCACGACGGGCACTGAAAGGAACGAGCGAGGTCGCCCACCTGCTCTCCCCCCTCCTGACATCCCTACCCAACACCCCACGAAACGGGAACCCTCACGCGTTACTATTGCATGCCCAGGACCAAAAGTCTCGTTTATATTTGATTCACCCTCGTATTTTTTAACTTTCTGGCCTTGAGATACAATTCAATAATTTTTAAAATTTTTCATTACAAACTTCGGTTAAATATTTTCAGGTAATCATCTATTTATATTTTTTTAGGCACAACGTTTAAAACTATTTAGTCAACCGTTCAGATGGGTAATTTGGGGAGCTAATAACGATACTTTCGATGGTCTTTCTTTCGGTATCGACAGCAGAATTTTCGTTATAACAAAACGTGGGCCTGAGTACGATATTGTATTATTATACAAACTAGTAGATAATTCTAGTAGATTCTCTGAGAATTTTGTGTCAACATGGAATAGCAGAGAAAGACTAATCCATTTTAATGAGTTTTCCGCTCCGAGAAATAGGAGTAACTTCATGGGAAATACGATTAGAGTTTCTTACGTAGTGACTAATCCCGATACTCTGAATCACCTGTGGGACTACAGGTACGTAATTAAAGAATATATAGAGGTGTTAATTGATTAAAACTGTTATAATACATAACAAATTTAATCAAACATACATTTAACTTAAAGTCGTGAATTATTATGAATTGTAAAAGCTTTTTCGCCTTCATATAATATCATCCAATTACCAGATGAGGTTAAATATGATCAGTCTTGACAGTAACTAGGAAGTACAACATAATATGCCACACTCTGGTAGTTTTTTGGTCAACTTATTGTAAAATATAGATGCTGATTTAGAGCTTAACGTGAACAAATTCTGATTATATTCACTTGTTCACATGACTTTGATGTTTAAACCATGCTGCCAAAGTCACACTAATGTGAACATAATCAGGAATTTTTACTTTAAGCTAGAAATGGAGGATGGCTCAGATTACAACGTATAGATACAGTGGCGAAGCGTCGATTTAAGCTGAGGATAGGCTGTCCTGAATTAGATGAAGGAGGGGGGCTGCTCGTTTTTAATGCAATATATATATATATATATATATATATATATATATATATATATATATATATATATATATATTGAATAGTTGAATCACAACAACTTACCTATATTTTTTGTATATCAATTCCATTCGCCGCGTTTTCTTTTTTGCAAAAAACGTCTATAGTTCTTGAAATAAATTGGTAGGTTTTGCCGCTTTAATTTTCAGTTTATCTTCTAAAGATAAATTATTAAAATAACCAGTCTTATTAATTAAAAGGTCTACTAAATCGGCAGTGTCTAGGGCCGCCATTAGCCTTAAAAATAACATTAATCGCTACTACGACTATCGATAGGTCAATATTATAGCCACTGTATTACGCAAATTGATTAATTAGGCTAGCTAAATTTCGCATATAATTTTTCTCGCATACCCCCCCCCCCCCCCCCCCGTGCACATAAAGTCCGTTAAATCCAAGGCGGTCGAGAGTTAGCCCAGACAGCGACCTGCGCACTGCCGGCATTCCAGTTTAAATGGAAGTAATAATTAGAATAGAAAATGTTTATCATTCTGGCAAAGGCAAGTGGCAATATAAAAACGGGGCCTACCATCTAAAATATATAGGGTAGGCTGCGCCTTACAGCCTTAATGGACGCTTCGCCACTGGCTATATATATTGAATGTTTAACATCTATAAATAACTGCGAAAGAAACGGTGAATTTTAGGGATAAGCACATAGATGCAATCTCAAAACTCAATTGGATTCTGACACACGAGTTGCTGGACTACGTGAATGCAACATCTGTCAAAATAATCCAGGATACCTGGGGCTACAAGAATGTCACCACTTCGTTATATTCAGGACTCATAGGAGATTTGCAAAGAGGTCTCGCTGACCTAGGAGGTAATGATTGGATAATTATATGTACAGCGTTTGTATGACGCTTGAAAACATTGCAATAAGATGTTTTGTGAGAAAACACTAAAACGGATCTAGGGATGTTTTGTTTTTTTTTTTTTTTAAGAAAGGATAAGTCGATTTTATTTGTATAAAGATTACTTTCCATTAATTTGAAATATTTTCATATTGATTGTGGTTTTCACGTTGTGGCTGTTGATGTGGTTCATTTTAATTGTATTGAATGACTATTTCCATTATCTATTACACGTTGCGTTAGAAAATCATGGAATAACTTCAATATTTTTAAGTGTGCATTGTTCAGTAATATCCTCTGAGACATGGATTTTATGTTTTTCTTCTTTTAAAATTATGAAAATTTTTCAACATATGTATATATTTTTCAGTCAATTTTTTTTTTATTTTCATCTATTTTATGTCAGTATGCCGATATTCGACAGTAGACACAAACAATAAATAAAAAATAAATCTTAAATAACTTCTTTTTACAAACCTAGTTACTTTATTGTCACTGGCATTGCAAAAGGAAGATGTACCAGGCATATGTTTTGATGATACCTTTTTTAATTGTTTGCAATCAAATTTCCTCATTTGAATCTTCTTCATATGATTTCGAAGTTAATAGAAGGTTAAATTTGATAAAATACAATTGGTATACGATAAAACCTACTTTGATATAAAATACAAAGAATATATCATACCGAGTTTTTATTATTTAGTCTTGTAACTGAGATGTCACCTCTTCTTTTCTTTTCTTCTTCCCGTCTCCTGTTTCTTCCAATAATCCGTCTCAATTGTTTTTTCTTCGTCTCTTCTAGGTCATCTACTTTTTTCTAAATTTTATGCCTGGTACAAAACGTACCAGGCATATGTCTTCACGCAATTCACATACATACACAATTTATATTCACAGCATATTTTGGACTTGTGTGATATCCTTGTAAGTTCTCATTGTTGCGTTCCTAATTTGTTTATATGACTTACTATTTTTGTTTTATGATTATCTAACTTGATGAGTCTTCTTTAGAGCAAGGGAATCGAAGTTCAATAGAATGTATATCTTCATAACAGAGCAGACATTGGATAAACAGTTCTCAAAAAATAAAGTTGCCATTTGTTCAAAATAGACTAGTTAATGATGTGCTTGTGAATCTCTAATATTATTCTTACACAAATCATAGGGTATCTCAGCAGGAACTATAAGATTTGAATTGCGCGCCATTTGTGTTCTGTCAAAGATAGGGCGTCAATATTAACGACTGTCATCTACAAATCATACGATGTCAACATGCCGCGATTAACAGTTCAACGACAAATAGTTCATGTACAACTGTTTCATGAAAGTGAGTAATTATTTACAGTTGCATTAAGAAAAATTACACAACGCACATTACATTACTCACAAAATTAGGGCAAAATAAAGCGACTATAGAGTTAACAGCTCGTAACTTAATCAAGAAATTTGAAGAGACAGGTTCTGTTATTGATAAGGCAACACCAATACGTCCTCGTCGTAGTCGGTCAGATGAAAATACTACGTCAGGTGAAAGAAGGTGTACGGGAGTATCCAAACACATCAATTCAACGTCAGAACAATTGAATCTGTTAAGAGCCACCACGAATTGGGTCCTCAAGAAAGATTTACATCTGTCAGTACATAAAATTCATTTGACACCAAAAATAGGAGTCACATACCTACAATTTACAGCGTCGTGTATTTGTTAATTCAGTGTTAGAAAGGAAAGAAGGTGACGCTAATTTTGCAACAGAATTTTATTCAGACGATGAAGCACATCTTGATCTTGATGGATACATCAGCAAATAAAATTGTCGAATTTGGGGTACTGAAAATCCACATTCTGTTCACAAAAAAAGAAGAACATCACAGAGGTGCACGGTTTGGTGCGTATTTTGGAGTGGTGGAGTAATTGGACCATACTTCTTTAAAGATGAAGCTACTGGGATGCTATCACAGTAAATGGGGAACGCTATCGTGACATGTTAAACAATTTCTTTTTCCGCCAAGTTGATGATTTGGATTTGAACATGTGGTTTGAACGAGATTGTGCAACGTGTCATACAGCACGTGCAACTATAATGAAATGGTGAGTGGAAAAACAGTATAACTCCAAAATCAACGATTTTTAACTGAGATAGCCTAAACCGTATTTAAACGAAGCTCTTTAAGATGAGCTAAAGAACAGTATAACTACCACACTCTGTGCGCTTGTACGAGGCTATCTATTCCAGTGTTGAGTGGAATAACGGTACAAGTCTAGGAGTTATATTATTCTTCCGCCCAATATGATGTCATTCTGCGCAGCTGTTCCTGTTAGGGTCGCTATGTCACTCAACTTGTAATCTCGTTAATGCAGGTTGTTTATATTAAATATAAACAGCAAATTTTGTTGTCCTCGCGTGTACGTGGAGTATTAATAATTTATAAAATGTCTAGTGGTGATAATTGTAATGACAGTGCTACAGAAGATAACCAGCAAAATTCATTCCAGCGTAAACGGTGTCCAGAAGCTTGGAAAAAAACTGTGAGAAAGCAGGCCCGTCTTCATGGTAAACAATACACCACTGAAAAAGGGAGTCTGGTGAATGCGAAAGTTACTGGGCCGAATTGCATGTAAGTTTCTTTCATTATTGTTCATTAAATAATAAATTAACGTTTTCTTTTTCTTTATTGCTCAGATGCAAGAAAAAATGCATGTCTAATCTCACTCAGACAGAAAAAGAATCAATATTGATTCAACTCTATCAACGAGAATCCAAGGACGAGCAAGACACATATTTGCTTGGTCTAATGGAATGTAGACAAATAGGTAGAAGTCGTGTAGACACAAGGATAAGCCAAGCAAAAAGACAGAACCAAAACATTTTCATATTTTATAAGAAAAGATACAGAGAGACAGAGGTTTGCAAAGTGGCTTTTTTGAGTGTGCATTCAATAACCAATTCACGACTTCAGCGACTTAATAAATTGCTGGTTTCAGGACAAACTCCTAAGGATTTGCGTGGTAGGCACAACAATAGACCACATGTTTTGCCGCCTGAAATTATCGCGAAAATAAGACATCACATAGAGTCATTTCCCCTGAAGACTTCCCATTATAGTTCCAAAGAGGTCCACTACCTTGACGCGACTTTGAATGTGAAGATCATGTATGAGATGTTCGCCAAGAAATACCCAGAACTAGAAAAAAAAGTCAAATACGAATTTTTTTTGAAATTTTTCAAGGAAAATTTTGCACTGAGGTTTGGCAGGCCTCAGGTTGATGTATGTGGTGAGTGCGAATAACTCGGTACAAAGCTAAGAAATCAGAGTCTTAATGAAAATGCAAAACGAGTTGCTGCCGCTGAATTGCTTGTCCACAAAAGAAGAGCTAATAAGTTTTACGCCAAACTGAAGGAAGTCATAACTTTATGCCAAGAGCGTGACGATGTTGGTGGAATAGTTTTTGATTACATTCAGAATATGCCTCTTCCTGTGATACCTGTTCAAGAAATGTTTTACTACAGGCAACTGTGGCTCTACGGATTCGAAATTCATGACTTGAAAAATAATACTGGGCACTTCTACACATACCATGAAGGTCAAGCCCTGAAAGGTCCGAATGAAGTTTGCAGTTTCATTTATGACTACATAAGAAAAATTCCTCCAGAGATACAAGAACTTCACATTTTTTCAGATGGTTGCCCAGGGCAACACCGCAACCACACTGTTGTGAGGTTTCTATTATGCCTTGTTGCTACCAAACGTTTCCGTAAAATTTACCAATATTTCCCTATTCGCGGACACTCTTTTTTGCCATGTGATCGAGATTTCGGAAATGTGAAACGGGTAATCAGGAGACATGATCGCATTTATCTAGCAGAAGATTATGTAAGCATGATTTTGAGTAGTCGAAAATTAAAACCATTCACGGTATCAACAATCAACTACACAGATGTCACTGACTTCAAAAACTGGTGGCCAAAATATTATAAAAAGACCTGTAAGTCTGTGGTTCAAGGACGTACTGAAACCTTTGCTATTTCGTCATGCAATCAGTTAATCTACAACAGCTCTACGCCAGGTTATATTTCAACCAGTTGTTATATTGGAGGACTTTCCACGAATACGTTCAAACTACTGAAGCCTCACGTGAACCCAACATTGCCCAATGAGTCAGCCTACAAGGTCCCATTGGCAATCAATGGGAAGAAGATTAATGATATAAAAAAAGTGATGCAGTACATGAGTGGTGAATTCCTAGAGTTTTACTACCATATTACGTCTTGGGAGACAACCAACGAAGAGCAGCAGGAATAAATATAATAATCAATACAGTATAACACTATGAATCCCATTAGTAATAAACAAAGTTCTTAATAACAGCGTTTTGGTGTCTTTTTTTACGTTAAAAAAAATGAGTGGAAAAACAGTATAACTGAAAATTTTTTTTTTATACCCAGCTGGTTCTAATACTGTATTTATAAATCTTTGTTCACATTCGTATAGATGATGTCATCCTCTACAACTCTTCTGTACATCTAATTGTTGTGACATGTATACTTTTCCCACAAAACAGATTTTAGCGTTTTCCTCAAAACTAAGATTTTGGAGTTATATGGTTATTCCACTCAGCGATTCAATTCTATTGCATAATAAATTTCGTGATCATGTTGTCTCACGGAATGCTGACATCAATTGAGCTGTAAAATCATGTGCTTTAGCATCACTGGACTTTTTTCTTTTTGGGGTTGTGTCAAGGGAAAAGTGTACGCCACCCAGCCAGCAACAATCAATGACGTCAAGGCAAACATTCAACGTCAACGTGTTATTCGGGAAATAGACCCAGGCACATTTTATGTGCCCGTGTTATGGACAATTTTACTAAACGAATAACATCATGCCAGAAGAGTTGAGGCAGCCATATGAACGATATTCTTTTCCATTTGTAGCCGTATTGTTTCCATTTTATGTTGAAGAATATAAAACCTCAGTTTATCAAATATTATTAATTTTATTTACAAATCACATCCTATAGTTTCAAATGAGACACCCATTATAATGAATGGACGTGCAGATACAAATATATTGCCTCCCACTTAAAATCTATGTTAAAATAATCTTATATATTTTTTAGGAACTCCTTCGTTTTTTACTCTAGACCGTATAGGCATAGTTGATTACTTAGCATCCACAAATCCAACTTACATGAAGTTCATCTTCAGGGCCCCGCCTCTTTCATACACGGCCAATGTTTTCACCCTTCCCTTCGAAGTTGACGTGTGGTATAGTAGCTTGGCATTAAGTGCAATAATTTTGCTGGTGTTATGCATCATTAATTTCTGGGAAGGGACGGATCCTATATTTAAGAATAAGTTGAGAGAACCGCAAGTGGTGAAACCTAACGTGTTCGATGTGATCCTGATGGAGGTTGGAGCTATAACTCAGCAAGGTTCAGACGCGGAACTGAAGAGCAACGCCGGCAGGATTGCCACCATTTTTACTCTGGTGGCGTTGATGTTCTTGTATACATCGTATTCGGCGAATATTGTAGCCATCCTGCAGAGCACCACGCAAAATATCAGGACTCTCGAGGATTTGCTGTATTCCAGAATATCTATTGGGGTAGAAGACATTGTGTATGAACATTATTACTTTGAGGTAATGTGTCCAAACGTACGAGCCCAGGCTCATAATAATTCGGCCAGCCATAATTTTACAACTAATATATTTAAATAAAAGTAATAAGACCAAAACTATTTTATTAAAGAAAAGTATTGATAACAGAAACAAAATATAAATTTTTAACTTAAATACGATGAAATATTCCCACGTTATGATGTGTCAATGAGAAGTTTGTTAATAAAGAACATTAAGAGTCGAGGTTCAGAATAGTTTGGCCAATTGCTGAAATGCATAATAGGCTAAACGTTAGTAGTGATTTAAAACAAAATAGTGCAAAAAAAGTATGGTACTACGGAGACAAGCCATTGGAAAGCATATTCCTATATCCAAAACTAAACGCTCAATGAAGAAAATAGGATACAAATTCTACAAGGTAAATTTTGATTCTTTACATTTTACTTTTGAACTTACCGGTTTCTCCTTCAAGCAAAAGAAAGGGCGTTATTAACTAAACGACAAACAAATCAATCGGTTACGGTGAGCCAGAGAACATAAGCACTGGACTCTACAACAATGGCACCAGGCAATTTGGAGTGACAAATCCAAATTTGGAATATGTTTGAGTGATACCATAAAACGTATGCTAAGAACCCCACAGGAAACTTATCACCCTGACTTTGGTTAGGAAGGTGAAGTTCCCTTCGTCTCTTATGATCTGGGGGTGTATGAGTGGTATGGGCGTAGGAAAATTGCATTTCGTAGATGGTACTGTGACAGCAGAAAAAATAAGCAAATTTTGACAGACAGTTTATTGTCGTCAATACCAATATGTCACGCGCACTCACACTTTCTAGCAGGATGGTGCTGCGTGTCACACGACAAAAACTGTCAATGCTTGGTTTATAAAACATAATGTCCCTGTTATGGAATGGCTCTCTCGAAGTCTAGACCTCTCATCAATAGAAACACTGTGGCATAAAATGAAAAAACATTTTCGTGAACATCCAGCCTGTTCAGTTAACGATCTACACACCAAATTGCGAGGAACTTGGGACAGCACGCTTCCTGAAGAGTGCACTAAGCTGGTAGATACAATGCCTGTCAGATTTAAAGCTGGTATTGTTAATAAAAGTGATGTAACACAGTTTTGATGAAGCGGCCGAACTATTCTGAACCGCGAATCTTAATGTTTTTATTAACAAACTTGTCATTGACACATCATAACGTAGTAATATTTCATTGTATTTAAGTTAAAAGTTGATACTTTGTTTCTGTTACCAATAGTTTTCTTTAATAAAATAGTTTTGAGAGTTTTATTACTTTTATTTAAATATATTAGTTGTAAAATTATGCCTGGCTGAACTACTATGAGCTTGGGCTCGTTTATACATTTTTTCTCAAATTTATAACTTGTTGAGTCGGAAAACTCGAATCGGTTTACGAAAGGGAACTGGAAAATAAATCAACTTATACGTAATTTAGATATCAAAGTTAATTATACCTGTTGGCAATTATTGGGCGCACCTCTACAGTACGTAGTCATTACGAATTTAGGTGGAGTAGGCTGACAGGATGCCCTCACGTTTGTTTATACTTTATTACATCGAATTACGAGTGCTCAGATTTGGCTTTGCAGCTTGTAATAAGTGATTCGTCGTAAAATAGTATAAGTACTGCAATTAAAAGATTATTTATTCATCGCGATATTATTTAGTTATCATCTGAATAATTTAAATAAAATAATGATTTAAAAATCTAAGAAGTCGATCTACGCAATCATCTTCTGATGAGTAATCGTCGGTGATGTTGATCAATAAGGGTGGAATTTCATGGGCATATATATATTTTTTTTCGCCTTCAGTATCCTGTACTAAATTTTTCAACATGTAGAATTCACCCAATGCAATTTTGAGAAGTAGTCCAACATTCCTGGAAGTTACCTCCCGATCTATTTTGGTCAAGAATTGGCGGACAGACAGGACAGTCGAAGCACGAATTAGGCAGCCATCGTCTTCATCCCCAAATCTTTGATTAAAATCTACTGAACTGAACTCCAAATCACTCCAGACAATTCTACAACTTCGTCAATGGTCCGTGATCGATCTTCCGGGATGATTTTGCGAATTTCTTCAACATTTTCATCCATTCGAGCCATGGAAGGACGACCAGAGCGAGGTTTGTCATCAATTGACATTTCACCTCTTTTGAAACGGAAAAACCACTCAAATCCCTGTAGGCCATTTTTAACATTCCAAGAGTTTCTGGGTCAATTTTTCCGAGCAAGAAGCAACACTTTAGGGCCGCGCGCTGTTCACGAGAATCAACTATTGCAAAAACGATGAGCACACAAAACAATTCTCACTAAAAAATTCACAAAAGCCGAACGGAACCCTCTTTAGCGACGATGCCTTGGCTTGCTGACTCGGGAATGGTAGCTCTATACGCTCCTAGTGGCAGAACGCGGTACTACAGAAACTCCGCCCACCACAGTTCGGTTTCTTTTAGGTACCCCCTCGTATCTTATCTCACTGCTGATTTATTGCCAAGTTCACCTTCGTAAACTGATTAATCTTTATCATTTCATTATTGGTGTCACTATTATGTGGTGTTTCCATTATATGGTGCATTATGTAACATTAACTAAAAATATGGTGGTTCTAGAACGCAGAGGAACCCATCAAGCGGAAGATTTACGAGCAAAAGGTGGCACCGAAAGGCCAAAAGCCAAATTTCATGACGTTGCAAGAAGGTATTAAAAGAGTACGGGAAGGCTTCTTCGCTTTCCACGTGGAGGTTTCCAATGGCTATAAAGTGGTCGCCGACACGTTTCTTGAAAGTGAAAAGTGTAGTCTAATGGAATTAGAATATGTCAATGTCCATGAGCCTTGGTTAACTGTTCAGAGGAATTCGCCTTACAGAGAAATTTTTAAATTTGGGTAAGGACGTAAAGTTTACATAAAAATAAGTTCTATATAAAGAGTTACTCACTAAAGACTAAGCAGGGTATACTATAAGATCGATTTTAAATTTCCTTTAGTTGTTTCGTAGTACATACAATATAACTTGAGGTATCAAACATTAAGGCGAAATCGATTATATAGAGTCTTTCAATAGGAACGCTTGAAATTTTTTAGATTATAGCGGCCATGTTGTTAAAGCAACATCTGCCAAATCTGTCTCTGTCTCAACATCTGTTGTGAATTGTTCTGAATCTGTTATAGCGTTCAATAACGTGGTAAATTATCAAATTTTATTTTCAAAATCAATGCTCCATTCGAGAAACGTTTCGCGCATTACGTGACTTTTATCCTCGCCACAACCGTCCCCCCGAATCGATTATTCGACGTTTGGTGGCCAAATTCCAGTCAACCGGTTTGATAAATAATCAACGAACACCCGTACGTCATCGACACGCAAAGTCTGCTGAAAACATCGCTGCTGTGCATGAGAGTGCACGGGATAACTCGAGGCAGTCAATTTCTCATCGTTCACAATGATTTGGCCTTTCTCCGACTTCAACTTAATGAATTTTGCGTCAGGACTTGGGTTTACACCCCTATAAAATCCAAATGATCCAGGAACTTAAGGTGAACGACCATAGACAACGCCGTGTGTTCGCTGACTGAGTTCTGAAGCAGTTGGAAGTTGATCAAAATTTCCCCAAAAAAAATATCTTTAGCGACGAGGCCCATTTTTGGATGAATCGATATGTGAACAAGCAAAATTGCTGGATTTGGGTCGAGAAAGTCACTGTTTGGTGCGAAATTTGGTCTGGCGGAATCATCGGTCCGTACTTCTTCCAAAACGAAACTGGT
Organism: Rosalia funebris; assembly: GCA_037954035.1. Lineage (NCBI taxonomy): Eukaryota > Metazoa > Arthropoda > Insecta > Coleoptera > Cerambycidae > Rosalia > Rosalia funebris. Next base: position 15,404,966 of record JAZFAV010000039.1, on the reverse strand, counting down.
ATTGTCATAACCGTCAACGGCCAGAGCTACAGAACGATGATAAGCAACTTCTTATGGCCAAATCTGGATGATATGGATACCGACGACATGTGGTTCCAACAGGACGGCGCTACATGCCACACAGTACATGCCACGATGAACACTCTGCACAAGCGATTTGAGGGCATGGTTATCTCGCGCAGCGGCGACATGAACTGCCCACCGAGATCGTGCGATTTAACGCCTTTAGACTTCTTCCTTTGGGGCTATCTTAAATCGCAGGTCTATGCGAATAAACCGCAAACAATTGATGCCCTCAAAGTCAACATAACGAACGCCATCCAGCAAATTCAGCCAGATTTATGCGACAATGTCATCGAAAATTGATCCTCCCCAATACGTGCCACCAAGCAAAGCTGCGGCAAACATTTGAACGACGTTATTTTCCACACTTAATGCCATAAAATCTTCTGTCAAATGAAAAACAAATTGAGTGTATATCTCACACACAACTTGTTTTATTTACATTTAAAAATCGAGCGTCCTTAGTGAAAGACCCTTTACAGTTACTTTATGCAAAATCATCACACGAAAATATTTGATTCGAGTGCAACTTTGTTACCCGTAAATATATGACGACCAATTCTAAGATTCTGCTGATTTACATAAAAATCATCTTTTCAAGGATGAAGAAAATTCACGAAGCCGGTATTCAACGCCGAGAAGTAAATCGCATATACACCAAGAAGCCAACGTGTAACACTGGTGGCAGCAATTTTGGAAGTGCAGGATTAATCGATTGCTATGGCGCCTTCTTGATATTTGGCATAGGTATAGGAGCCAGTGGTATTCTGCTGATTCTCGAGATTCTTTTGAAAAGATACCAGAATCGCATAGAACATCCGAACATTACCTTCGCTTCGCCTACGGCAAAACCTACGAAAATCTCGGATATAAATCAGGATGATACGGAAGACTTCTAATATATGGAGATTGAGTTGTTAGTTGTAGAAAATAGATCTATTCTAATAGCATTAAATTAGATAGAGAATAGAGGAAGAAATAGAACAGTATTTTAAGTATAAACACATGTCACATTTACAATTCAAATCAAATTAGCATATACACACCCATATAAAAACAACGCAAAAATGTAAAGTGAAATAAAGTCGGTGATTCATGTAGCAAAATAAAGTGCACGTTTGATCTAAGAGTAACTATACGTATATTTATGTAAGTGAAATGAAATGTAACATCGGTGTACTATTCATTTCATCGCTATTTACCAAATAAAAAACTCTCTTATCTTGCCGATAAACGGAAGAGTCTACCTGAGCCTAGCCATAAAAACAATCCAAGGTTATGTTTTGAGATTTTTTATTTGGCAAATAGCGATGAGATAAATTATAATACTATAGTGAACTATTTTGATTTCTTAAATATTATACCCGGGTAAAGAACCTATTTTTTAAAGCTGGTACTTAAAATTCCTCATAATAAAATACTGAAATATATAAACATATGTATAAAATAATGAATATGTAATTTTTCGATATTTCAAAGTATGCTCCCATGTTTGTAAATGAAGCCTTCTAGGAATAAGGGCAGGTGGATTTTTTCCTTTTTGTTCAAAAAAAAATTGCTAATCTTCCCAAGAAATCTGGTACTTTTCTTTATAAAAATTTGTAGCGGCTAGTAAAAAAAATATTTGAGTGGTATTTCCTACAGTAAATCTTAATTGAAGATTTAGGATACATATGTCTGTGCAGAATATCAAGTGGCGCAAGGCCTAGTGTGGAAGCAGCTGTTTTTTTACATTTTCTCCGCTAAAAATCGTGTAGTTTTTTCTGACAATAATTTGTAGTCTATTAGAAAATGGTTTGAGCAGTTTTGCCTCGACAAGGTCTTAGTAAAGGCTCTAGAAGATGTATGTGCAGAATATCACAGTAGCACAAGCCGTACTGCGAAAGGCGATTTTTTTTCTTCGCAAAATATCTGGTATTTTTTCTTAAAAAAATTCGTAGTATCTATAACAAAATTATTTGAGCGGTTTTTCCCACAGTTGGTATTAGTAGAAGCTCGAAGGGGTATATGTGCAGAATATCAAAGTAGCATAAGTAAGACCTACTGTGAAAGTGGCCTACTTTTCTTATTTTCCTTCAAAAATATTCGGTACTTTTTCCTTAGAAAAATTCATAGCTTCTACTAACAAATTATTTGAGCGGCTTTTCCTACAGTAGGTCTTAGCAGAAGATCTAAGGGACATATTATATGCAGACTATCGAAGTAGCTCAAGATCTACTGTGGAATGTAAATTTTTCTTCACTAAAAATCGTGTTCTTTTTTCTTACAAAATCTCGTAGCGTCTGTTAAAAAAAATTGAGCCGTTTTTCCTACAGTAGGTTTTAGTGGAGATTCTAGGGGATGTCTGTGCAGATGCTAAACAAAATCTTTGCCAGCATTGACATTATTGTGTTATCCGCCATCTTTTGGACAGCGTCTTTTTATTTTTATTTTTTCTTGTAAAATGCATTAAAGTGAATGCATATTTTTCCAGACATTTTTCTTTCTATCAAATTGCACACAATTGAAGCAGATATTTACGCGTACAAATAACATATAAATAATAATAAAAGTTGCCACGATTAATTTGCATGCGTACAAGTCATTCGTGTAAATCTTTGCTCCTAAATATTATCAAATTAATACCCACCTTTAGATTAATTTTTACCACCTTTAGGCACCGCTTCATTTCTACCGAAATAACAAAACAAACACCCCGACCAATATCAAAACTGGTTCCATGTTCTAAGTATACTTTTATACTTCCGGTATCAGTATATGACGAAAAGTATTTTTTCAGTGATTGGGAAGTAATGTAACAACAAAATAAACAGGCAAAATAACGAAATGCATTAGCTATGATTAATTACAGCCATGTAGGTATGTATAGTAGTCGCAAGTTATTTGTTAATAAGATTTTTTCTGCGTACAATCCAGACATAAAAACGTTACAGTAAAAACTTATCTACCCAACTGGAAGAATAAAATCTACTTATTTAATTTTAAATCTCGCCCTGATAAGTAGTAAAAACGACGAATTATAGCAACAAAATGTTAGTAAAACTTGTTTTAGTGGTATATAAAACACCTTGACAAATTCATTTTTCGTGTGGTAAATAATGACAACCTATTTTAAGCCTATTTAAGATACATATTTTTTGAGTTTTATAGATTTTTGCTTAAGATAATAAAATAGAGATTTATCAGAAAACAAGCATTTTAAATCTGAATATTCAATATTAACATAAAACCTGTGAAAATAAAAGACAAATTGTAAGAAATCACAGACCAGTAAATAAATAATTACACTCTTAAGATGTTCATTGGGACCAAATTCTAGCGCTATCTCAACTTTTCTCACGGTACTATAAATTCAAATTAACTGTCGATGTTATGGAAATCTATTTGAAACATGTAACTTGGCGGGATTATATTATCTTCAAAAAAACTGTTCTGTACAGAACTGCACAGAGAACATAAGACTATAAGTAAAATCAACTAATGTCAACTAGAACAACAAAATAATAGGTTAAATTTCGTCTCGTAACTATAGCAACTATAATGTCTTCATAGAACTGACAGTTGTAGGCGCCATCTACACTTTTCTCACATAAGTTTAATATAGTTACGATAGTCCCCATTCGAGTGCCTAGGCCCTGTAAGAAATAAAGAGGCCGAGACGAATCGTGCTACCTACTATGTATCCAACTCTAGTAGATCAGTGACTGCCGACATCCAGTACTAAGTGTAAATAGCAAACAAATCTCTAGAACAACTAAAACCGGAACTGCTATTTGTCAAACCATAGATGAGGAAATTGTAGATAGCTACCACAGAGAAATCTATCTCGCTAGTTTCAAATTTTGGGTGGATTCGTTTTCTACGTTGATTAGTAGGGAACAAAGATAGCAAAATAAAGTACCTGAAATAAAGACATATACATATTAACATAATTACCAAGTATAGTTGGCAACTGTACTGATATATTTCTTCTTAATAACCAACATAAAAATCCCTCCAAAATTTAAAACGAGCAACACCGTATGGTGTATAATGTATGATACATTGATAATATTTTTTTGTCTTGAATAAACATTAAGTTGTAAATTAAATTGCTTCAGACAAATATATTTTTTGAAGTGTTACGTATTTGCAACTATAATTTTTTAGCAATAATCAAGTATCTTTCCTTCCTTAATCCGACATCAAACGAAACGTCTCTTAAAAAAAGCAAAAAAGAATACACAATTGTAACACGACCAAACTACACACTATCAATTTCAAATTTGAAAACCCCGAAAGCTACATGTAACCACTGGTCAAAAGATTACTTTTTTATCTTCCACATTATTTGTACAATGATGATCGCTGCATCAACGTTACGCTCTGGAGCAATACAGTTCAGTTAGCCGATGCGTGGCTACTTCTGTGGCAACATGAACACTGTATTGAAAAATTAAATTCAAGTCAGATCACTCTAGATCAAAAAGGTCATGCTCTAATACAGGAGCGTGTTGGAGTGAGGTGTAGAGTTAAAGCCACTTCAAATAATAAATTAACCCTAACACTTTAACCTAAAAGAAAAGTTATATTAAATATTTTTTCCGTGGTCCATATTTTTAGGATATTTCTGAAAAGTGTGCCGAAGAACGTTTTTTGGCTAGAATAGAAAATAGAAAAAATGAATATTGTGTACTATTTGCAACCGTGGATAATATAATAAATGAATTACGTTATAAATTTCCTAATACAATGAAAGTTGGGGTTATATGTATGAGAATCGCCCTTTAAACCAGCGTTCTTTCGGTTTTTAAAATAGAACGTACTTCAAGCATATTAGTAATACAATTTCCTAACAGATCTGTTCAAGATCTTCGTATAAAGTCTTTAGTCATTCCAAATTGACGCAGTCGTATCCTTCACCACTACCCAAATTTCGTATATAAGTTCTGTCAATTTGTCTGGGCATGACAGTGCTTTTCTAGATAAGTAACAATATGGCGGGTGCAATGCTGTTTGAAAGAGCGCAATCTGTTTCTTCACAACACGAGAAATTATTAAACTTGAAAAGAAACGATGAAGAACAAGACAATGATGAAGAAGATATTAAAAATAAGGAACAAGACATTCTTAACCTTGGTGAGAAGTACAAAAAAGAAGGTAAAGCAAAAGAACTTGCTGAATTGATTAAAGCCACAAGACCATTTTTGAGCATGATAAGCAAAGCCAAGGCAGCAAAGTTAGTACGATCTTTAGTGGATTACTTCCTGGATCTAGAAGCAGGTATTGGAATAGAAGTACAACTATGCAAAGAATGTATAGAATGGGCAAAGGAAGAACGAAGAACATTTTTACGCCAGTCCCTCGAAGCTCGATTAATAGCATTATATTTTGATACTGGCATGTTTGCAGAAGCCTTACTTTTAGGATCAAAGTTACTTAAAGAGTTAAAGAAATTAGATGATAAAAATTTATTAGTTGAAGTTCAATTACTTGAAAGTAAAACATATCACGCTTTAAGCAATTTACCAAAAGCTCGTGCGGCACTTACATCAGCACGAACTACGGCGAATGCTATCTATTGTCCACCAAAAATGCAAGCTGCATTAGATCTCCAATCTGGTATATTACATGCTGCGGATGAAAAAGATTTTAAAACGGCATATTCATATTTTTACGAGGCATTTGAAGGATTTGATAGCGTGGAATCCTCAAAAGCACTCACTGCTTTGAAGTATATGCTGTTATCAAAAATTATGCTAAACAACCCTGAAGATGTACAACAAATTGTTAGTGGAAAATTAGCTATTAAGTATGCTGGTCAAGATATAGATGCGATGAAGGCAGTTGCACAAGCATCACACAAGAGATCACTTGCAGATTTTCAACAAGCTGTCAGGCAGTATAAACACGAATTAGAAGATGACGTTATCGTTCGTGCTCACCTGGGAACATTATATGACAATATGCTTGAGCAAAATTTGTGTAGGATTATTGAACCATACTCAAGGGTGCAAGTAGATTATGTAGCAAAGACTATAAAATTGCCAATGCCACAAGTAGAGAAAAAGCTATCACAGATGATCTTAGATGCAAAGTTTCATGGTATACTGGATCAAGGTGAAGGTTAGTAATTTTCATGCAAATGATAATGTATTTGACTTGATTAAATGAATCATTTAATTTAACTATGAGTTTTAAACATTGTCCCAAATATCGTTACAATAATCATTTCTCAAAATTATCTTCTATAAATTTTTCTATAATTAACTGTGAGAATATATTGACAGTTTTTGTTGTAACGTTGTATTGACAGTGTATAAAAACAAGAATAACATAAGAATAGTGGACACTTAGCATGTATCCCATTTTAAAAACCTATTTTGTTAAGAATGCACCTACAAAATATACCCATTCAGTAACAGTTTACCAGCCAGTCTGAGCCTGTCTGATGAACAAGCTACCTCGATATCTTCCATATTTTAGTAGATATTAATCGACCTATATCCAGTGCCATCTGACAAGAAAATAGTTCACATTTAATTAGATTAAAACTGACTTTCAAGCTATTTAAATGTGTGGACATTATTCCGTCAAATTTTCAGCTCAACCACATAGATCATTACTGACTAGTGAACTTCTTAAGTAAAAAAATCTAAAAATGTGCACTAGTATTAATTGACTTTTTTATATAAATATGCTTTACATAAAAATAATGAACATTCCAGATCAAATAAAATAAAATTTTGGCATTGTTTCTTTTTTATACCAATTTTTGATAAAAATTAAAATCTCGTCCTACATAATTTCGTAAATAACATATTTGTTTTTCATAAATGTCACCATCTAATACACCAAATTAGCATATTAATCCACAAAATGTCATTGTTCTGAAACAAAGTTCATTGAATTTTCTTTGTTAGAATAATGAATCATCATATGTTTAGAGGATTTCTATTCATAGAAGTTATCCTTGGAAGTGCTTTATAACAAAATGACTTGGCAGAAAGCATAATATAAAATTATTTTAAATATAGTAATATATCGGTACCACAATATATTTGTGTTGAAATAGATTGTCCCTTCGTTGAAAACATTTAGGCATACCACATATTTTGTAACTTTCCAGTAGAGCAATTTAAAGAAAAGCTGCATTTTAGTCCAATTTTTTACATATTATTATTATTATATTATATAGGTTTGGGCCTCATCAGCCACTGATCGCATGGGTAGTTCCTTGGCGATCCCCTCTTATCCGGGTCATTGTCCAAAAATGCTATCCCATAAAAGGAGCAATTCAGGCACGTCCCCCGCCTTAAGCCTCGCCTCCTCTAGGATAACAGGGGTCCCTAATATAAGATACCTCTTCTCCTCCAGTGCGGGGCAGGTGTAAAGATGAATCGAGGTTTCCTCGTCTTTACCGTATCTGCAGGCCGGGCTGTCAGTTAGCCTCAGCTTGTGCTTATATGCATTCAGGCTACTATGGCGGCCCGTTATGATTCCCACCAGGGTTCTGGCTTTACATTTTTTACATAAGTAGCTAATCATTTATTATAATTTACTTATTTTCAACACTTATTGCTTATAAGTCCAAAATAACTATGGAACCGTATAGAAAACTACAAAAAATTGTTTTATCAAAATATCCATAATCTATACAGTATAGCATTTGTCATTTTTTGTTATTGATACTAAATACTTTTACTAGAATTATTATTCAAATGAAATTTTTTTGAAAATGGTAAATGTAAAATACATAGATTAAAAATTGTAGAAAGCAGGTATATAAAAAGGAAAGTGCTTTTCGGGCCATATATTTAAGGTGCTGCTCGTATAAAATTTAATGTGCAAGTTATTACAGGCAGGTTCGTTTCAAATATAGTTAATAGTTTCAAGTTAGTTAATACTCAGATTTAATTTCTGGTTCACTCATCATGATTTAACTTCTCTCGCCGCATTATTTCATAGGGTATTTTTGTATGGTACATATCTTTATAAATACACATATTTATTGAGTGTATATTATTACTAATTGCATCTTTGTTTATATTTCAGGTGTTTTAATAGTATTTGAAGATACCCCTGTAGACAAGACATACGAAATGGCTTTAGAAACAATCCAGAGCATGAGTAAAGTAGTAGATACGCTTTATCAAAAAGCTAAAAAATTGTCCTAGGTGAATGTTACAAAAATGAGATCTAAAAAGCGACTGTATTTTTCCTAATAATATATAAAAAACTAACTGTAATTTCCTTTTTCTTTTAATTATATACAATTACATGGTACAATATATAAAATTTTGGAAGTAACACACTAAAAAAACTAGTTGTTTTCTCATTGTTTACTATTTTATCAACGAAATAAGTATTCCCACAGTTCGGCATTTTTCAAATCCTTGAATGCGGTGAATATTTGATATGTATAGCTAAATATCAATTAAAAACTGTTCGAGTGAACTATTGGAAAATGCTGATTTATAAATGAAATAATGATCATTAACTATTCAAGTTGTATTTATTTAAATATGCTGAATATAAAAAATAATAAAATTCTTTATAAATATGTATTGATTCCATTATTTAATATTTTGCATTTCAGTGAAACTCAGACAACAAGAACAACATATGATGGTTTGAAAAATTTTGATTTTTGATTTCCTTAATTTTTTGATATTTTTTAGTACCCCTCAAAAAATGTCTTTCTGGTTAATTTCGAGATTTTTTTGATTACTTGTTCAAAAGATATCAAATTTTCAAAAAAAATCGCTCTTTTGTTGGTTTCTTGTTCATAACTTTCTTAATAATAGTCCAAATTAAAAATTTGTTTTTGTTAAATCTTTGTTTTTAGATGGCGTTTACAGAAAAAAAATAAAAAAAAATATTAAAAATGTTTTTGATTAAGATTTTTGAGTTTGAAATTTTAAATCGTGTTTTTGAAAGTGAGTGTATCTTTCGATTTTTTTGAAAATTTTTTATTTCAAACTACTATTCCTTTAACAACTTTCAAGACCAGTCCGGTCGTGGGCCCTCCATAATTACTATTTTTTTTTTATTTTTAAAAATTTTAAAATTTTTTTTCTCTAAATCATAAGTACCGATTTTTGTTACTGTATACTCTTTTACTTATTTTAAATTAATTTTAATACTTTTTAATTGTTAATAGGTGTTTAAAATCAATAAGTAAACGTTAAGTATATTTATGAACAATTATAACAAACGTTTTTATTTATTTTCGTGTTCTTTTAAAAATTGTTTAAAAATAATATCTGCTATTTTTTGTTGCAAAGTGCTTTTTTTTATTTAAATAATAGTATCTTCTATGAATTTCTATTCAATTTAAAAAGAGTCGCACATCTTAATGAATGACTTTCTCACGTGGTAGCGCTGCTGACTGTTTCTTTATACCGACAGTTAGAAGTTCTTTAAACAGACAGTAGTTTGTTTATTTGTATCATAACTGGGACTATGACTGCGCATCGAAGCCGACTAGTCTACCGAATTGCTGTCAAATTTTCACCTGAGAAATACTATTTAGATGCAAAAGAAAAATTAGATTTGCGATATAATACAGCCAAGTTAATCACAGGGACCCAAAAATTTAATTAAATCATTCCAAAGAGCAATGGAAATATATTAGCTAAGGAGTATTCTAGTTCACAAAATAATCGTTTATACAAAATTTTTAAAAGAACACGAAAATAAATAAAAACGTTTGCTATAATTGTTTATAGACTTAACGTTTACTTATTGATTTTAAACATCTATTAACAATTAAAAAGTATTAAAATTAATTTAAAATAAGTAAGAAAAGAGTATACGGTGACAAACATCGGTACTTATAGTGATTTATAGAGAAAAGAAAAATTTTAATATTTTCAAAAATCGAAAAAAAAATAGTAATTATGGAGGGCTCACGACCGGACCGGTCTTAAAAGTTGTTAAAAGAATAGTAGTTTGAAATAAAAAAATTTCAAAAAAATCGAAAGATACACTCACTTTCAAAAACACGATTTAAATTTTTAAACTCAAAAATCTTAATCAAAAACACTTTGAATATTTCTTTGTATTTTTTCTGTAAAGGCCATCTAAAAACAAAAATTTAGCAAAAAAAGATCTTTAATTTGGACCATTATTAAGAAAGTTATGAACAAAAAATCAAAAAAAGTGCGATTTTTTTGAAAATTTTATATCTTTTAAACAAGTAATCAAAAAAATCTCAAAATTTACCAGAAAGACTCTTTTGAGGGGTACTAAAGGATATCAAAAAATTAGAGAAATCAAAAATTAAAAATTTTCAAACCATCCGATTTGGCGTGGAACGCCCCATATGTATATTACAAACCTTAAACTAAAAAAAAAAAAATCGCTGGGTAAATTAAATACTTTTATATATTTTTCAAATATAAAAACTAAATCTAAGTTAATAAATATTCTTCACATTCTTCTAACAGTATTCGCTATTCCTTACATTAAAACTCTTGTGAAATAATTGTATGGAATAGGTTATTCATTGATTATTATGCATTCTAATATTATCCTAAAGAAGTGTTGGAGAAAAAATATAGACAACACGTTGACACAATGGTAAATAAAAATATATCGTAATGAATACAACTAAGAAATATACTGTAATAAAGCAGTATCATAGAAACATTTAAATAAACTTAATTGAGCATTACTTAAAAATATTTTGGTAACAAAAAATATATCATGCTTTATTTTCAATGTATTTTAAATATTACCTATAAGAGATGTATTAAACTAATTTAACGATCTTAAGCGAAAATATTTTACATATTGTTATTTTAAATATTCAAGAGGATAAAAACCCTAATTGCAAGTTCAGCGTACAACAAGAGATGAGATAAATGAAACAAATAAATTATTATAAATATCCAACAATTCCAAAAAGTTATAGAATGTAGAATTATCAGTTTCACACAAAATTTTAAGAGCATTTCTTGAATATCGCTAAATTTAACAAGATATACTGAGCTATTTCGGGTTCTATAAAAAGGAGGGTAGACAGAGCCCACACGCACTCAGGCCGTCATGTTAGGCCCACTGTGCTACCTCTATTAGAGCTGCCAATAGTTCCACGATAGAGCTCCTTGTTTTGTTGAGAATGCAGGCAGCGCTTCAGGATATGTTCTACAATCTCATCTAGAGTACATCCGCTACACATAGGGATAATGGTACAGTCGATAACATGGAGATGCTTGCTTGTTTAACATGCAATGTGCTGTCAACAATTCTATTACGATTCACAGATTTGTACGAGACAAATTCAAGCAATATTTGTTAATTTACTGGAACTTATCTACAACTGCTAGTTTTATTACACCTGTCTTTGTGGCACTTCAAAATATAGTCTTTTATAATAAAATTTCGAGTGACTTCACTAAGCGCTATTGAGCTATATTGTTATAAATAATTGTTTATACATTGTATATAAATAATATTGATATAATAATTATGGATATATATTTACTATTTATTTTACACAACCATAATTAGTTATGAAGAAATCTTATAAGACATGTCCACCATTCCTCGAGTTCAATACTTTAGGTTTTACTACAGAACTTTCAGTTTATTTTCTAATTTGCAGTTCCTGGAGTAGGTTGAAACCTTTGGTGTGAAGATAACACTAACTGAGTTTTTCACAAAACACTATACACTACACTCGACGCGCGTTTCGCCAACAAAGTTGACATCTGGAGGTGATTAAAACTCTTAAATTTTAATCGAGTGTAGTGTTTTGTGGAAAACTCTAATTTGCAGTTGTATTTTTAGTGTTATATGTACAGAAGTTGCGATTTAAAACTAACTTGATATTGTTATATTAAGATTATAAGACAAAATGATAGCAATAGTTAAAATTTTATTATATGTTTAATGATTCATGTCTGGTGCCACTAGACTAATTTTCAGATTAAAGGCCTGGATACACGGTACGAGTTGCTGACGTGACAGTAGACAGCTACTGCCACTGTGTACTCGCATGACAGTAGCTCGACTTGCTTCGACCGGTTACACGATGAGAGTAGCTGTCATGACACAGGTAAGTAGATGTATGCCCGAGACACTGTAAGGAAGTGTGCAAATATCTACGTCGGACTTCAACTGCATCGTACAATAATATCGCAAAATATATAACAAGTGACAGTGCATACCACAATAAGAGCGGTTACAAAAATACTTTGCGCTGAAAGCACTGTACAAAAAAAGAGGAAAAAAAGAAGTACTTGGGTTAGGGATTGGTTGCAAAGGAAAGATTTAAGGGCAACGCGTAGAATATTTAAAGAGCTATATAATGAATATCCCCGAGATTATAAAGCAGTTATGAAAGTGACACCTACACAAGTGGAAATACTCTTAAATTTAATTGCTCCAAAAAACACGTGCACGCACTCAGCGCGGGTCCAAGCATACCAGTTACTGATGTTTCGCAAAATCGTGCGAGTTGGCGTCCGAGTCACATACGAGCTACTGCCTTGTGGCGTGGTGGGGGAAGGCGACTGACGAGTAAAAATGAAAAATGTTGAAGTAACTCGGATGCGAGCTACTGACCGACTCGCATATGACAGTAACTGTATGATGCGGTCACATGGTGCGAGTAGTTGCACTGCAGTAACTGACTATGCCAGATCACATGCTAACTCGCACTGTGTATCCAGGTCTTAAATATAAGCTAATTTCTGTTATTTTGTAGAAATTAGGGTTGCCATACTTTTTCATTACTTTGACCTATTTTAATGATCTTTAAATCAATGTTTAATTATTTTATGAAAGAAGTGTTGGAAGTTTCATGGACAATAAAATGGTCTGATGCAGTAATTTTTACTGGTTCTTAGTTACTTATTCAAGACTAATATCATTATAAGAAAAATTAAAAATGATCTATGAAAAAATGCAAGGAAAGGACATGAAAAGTTTTAAAAAATGCATGAAGTGTACAAGCAGTAAAAAATTTGCAACAGACATTTGTAATCTAAAAATAACTGACTATGTCTAATTGTTTGTTACACATGGCTTTTTTATTTAAAAAATCATAAATCACTCTCCTGCGTATCCTAAAAAATACAATTTTGCAGAGACCTGCATATTACCAATATTTGTCAAGTCACACTAACTTTATATTCCTAAGCAGTCAACCAATTGTCATTTACATATGAAATTTCTAAACTGTACAGCATGATGGGTGATGATCTGAAATCAATGTCTATAATTAATTTAAACAAAATCTTAAAATAGTGTTATTGATATTCATTCATAAAATATGATACATGAAAATATACTTTTTTGGGTTTCTTATCTACACCTTTCTAGATTTTCAGTTCAAATTATAGTGTACATAAAAATAAATGAACATATCAATAAAGAAGAAACTGAAACCAGCAAAATTACTTTTTCATATATTAAAAAAAATTTTGTACTTACTGGTATCATTAGTTACTCGGTATTTTAGCTTTTATTGCAAAATGGTTAATACATATGAACAATAATGCAAAGTGCATTATTTATATGCAAAATATGTTGCATTTTTAATATTCTTTGATGAATTATAGTATAGTTAATAGACTATATTAAATAACAAACTACTCTGTTAATAAAATCTACTGGGTGGCCTTGGTGCCGCTTAACGAAAATACTCATTCACGGAAAAATGCTTTCATGATGCTTGCAAGAAATATCAGCTGAATTACAAGCATTACTTGAACTTCTGAAAGTATTTCAGGCGCTACAAGTCTACTTAGATGCAAAAACTGATAAACATTTATTTAAAATCTTATTGGGTTTATATAACCAGGATAACTTTTCTTTAGCTTTATCTTACGTATTTTTACACAATAATTTCAAGTTATATTGTTTTAACTAATATTAAACGTAATAGAAACATCAATTAAGTTGGTATTCTTAGTAGTTGTTAACTAATTTTTTTTTTATAAATACCAGTTTATAGCAACCGTCAATGCAAAACTTACCAATTACACTTTAGTTTGGCCAAACAAAATTCTAGTCTGCTTCTAATTTTTTCTTGATGTTATGTTGTAAAACATATTTAAAAACGGTATACTTTCATAAAACTAATACCATTAAATTACCAACTTCATAAAGTTCATTCGGCATTTGTCCTGAATCGGCGTATCGTGTACGGCCGTATGTCGTTCGGTTCCGATCCGGGACAAATGTTGAATCCTACCTGTGGCGGGTTTTATTTTTTGAAACCTATCTGATCGTGCAGAAACACGAGAAAGGGGTCGAGGATTGCTTCTGGGTATAATTCAATGCCTGGCGGGGCTTTAGCCCGAGGAATAGTTGTTTCCTAGAGCGATTATGTAATAGCTTGATGATCGACGACTTAGATTTCACATCTACCGTCGCATACGTGTTTGGCATTTAGATGAGTGAACTTTGCAGTAATACGTGTAATTGTAAATAGATTCTTTTAATTCTAAACTTAGTAATTATGACGTACTCACTTGAGGAAAAAATTGATTTGATATCAAGGTCTCTTCAAGGACATTCATTACGTGCAATAAGGGACCTTTTCTCAGTCAAATATGTAAATCGTCCGATCCCTGCCTTGAACACAATATCGACAGTAGTCGAAAAGTTTAAGTCAACGGGATGCATTTTAGGTTGTAAATGCCACAAGACACCTAGAATTAACGAGGATGCTGAAATGCAGGAATTAATGGTGTGTGCAATGGTAGGAGATTCAAATATTTCTATCCCAAAAATTTCCGAGGAGACTGGTTTTAGTGTGGGTAAAGTTCACAAAATTTTAAAGAAAAATAAATATCATTCCTATAAATACGAAGCCCATCAAGAAATTTTCGATGAAGACCAGTACCGTAGAATGGAATTTTGTAACACGGTAATGGAACGTGCAAATGCGATGACAATTTTATTTATAACATCGCGTTCACCGATGAATCCACGTTTCCGTTACATGGTAGGCACAATCCATCAATTCTACGGTATTGGGCTATTGAAAATCAGTATCGCCTGTTAAATACAAGGACACAATATCCCGAAAAATTGAATGTTTGGGCTGGTATTTATGGGAATGATATTATTGAACCATTCTTTATTGATGGAAATTTAAATGGGGAGACTTATTTGAATCTTCTTCAAAACCAAATTGTTCCTGCATTGGCAAACATTAACCCCAATTTTGACAACGTTTGGTTCCAGCACGATGGGTGTCCGGCCCATAACTGAAGAATAGTCATTGACTATTTGAATACGATATTCCCCCAAAGAATTATATCTACGAGAGGCGTAATTCAATGGCCACCAAGACCTAATGATTTTTTCTTATGGGGGTATATTAAATCAAAGTTATACGGGCATCCTCATGAAAGAGCTAATAATTTAAATCAACTGAGGGCTAATATTGAAAATTTATTTCAAACTATTAGCCCTCTTATGCTGACCAACATTCGCTCAGAATTTTACGACAGGTTGGGTGATTGTTTGGCGCAAGACGGAGGCATCTTCGAAAATATTCTTTAGTTTTTTTCTTATTCAAGGGGTTATTTTTTAAGTTTTAAGAGTTTGTATTTTATTTTTAATTATTTTAAGAGAAGATTTATTTTTTTAACTAAGTTCCTTCTAACGGTTTATTAGAAGGCACTTTTTTTTAAATGCAAAACCAATTATAAAAATAATGCAAAAAAGATCATAGTTTGCTGTTAAATATGGCCAAGATATATTTGTTTTTAAATACCTTGATCATCTTTTAACAGTAAACCCATCAACATCACTTCCCACGTAAAAGTTTTTCCCCGTTACAAATACGATGTACACTCCCTCACGTGTAGAACGTAACAGTCGTAGCGCCGCTAGTTATCGACACTGGACAACCTGAAGCAGGGCGTACCGTCCACGTCCCCTCCCTACACATTATACGAAATCGACCGATTGACTTGTTGTCTAGTAAAAAAATGAAAGAACGGTATATTGCATATAATTAAGAAGATACTTATGATATAAGTTGTGATTGCAATTCTATTCAATAATCTTGTAAATTAAATTGGCTTACTAAGACAATTATTTAAAATAAAAAAAATCATCTTCAAACAAAAAAATAAAATAACTATTAATTTTCAAATTTCATAACATTTATTCTACATTACATGTTTTACCACATTTTATAACTCTTAGATTTGCAACAGTGGCTGATCTTATTACACCAAGCATTAAAAATATATTACACAAACTTTAACCCTTTCGCTATAAATGACAGGTACTCTTTATTTACATTCTGAAAACAGTACTTTATTATTTGTCCCGCCTTATATAGAACACACTTCAAGGCGTAGTTTTTGTAAGGTAGCGTTCTTCGATTTAATTATTTCACTATGACCATTATATTTATTGTAACCACACAATATTCCTCACCTTAAAGGCACATTTAGTTGAATTGTCCACGTATGCCTATAAATGTCCTAGCGAATGGGTCAATTTTTGCTTACCAACGATCAGCCTTAGACATCTCTATAGCCAATATATATTCAGTATTGAAAAGCTTAAAATATTTGTATTAAATTGATTCTAGCATAGTTTATACTTTGTGATTATAGTAGAAATTTATTACCTTGTCATTAATTTTTAAACGTAAAAAATAAAGAAAATTTCTAAAACTGAAATGACTACTTCCCCACATAATCGCGATATTTAGGTAAAATTTGAGCCACCTAACTCGACTTGACTGATTTGAGCCACTTGACCTGATAAACAGAATCGATACATAAAACCATAAAAATACATAAGTATATTTTTCCAATTTACAAATGTTTTAATAATTCAGCAGTGCACCTTTTCATTTATAACTTTATTATAATTCAGTACTACACAATAAATCATAACAAATATCAGTGAAGTGCATCTTATACATATATAATAATCCATTCTTAGTTGTTAAATATTTGGAAATACCCTAAAGGTTGTATGATACACACAATAATTGGATAAAATATCTTTAGGATGTTTTTGTTAAAATTATCGTCGATTAAAAATGTATAACATACTAGAACCATTGGATGGCAGGGAAAAATATGTCCATAGTTGAAACACGCAATTTTACTTAAGGTTTTTAACTCTTTCATGCTAAGTGGTACATAAAGTGTACCACCTTTTTTTATTCCTCCGGGTCTTGGTGGTACACATGCTATACCATTTATTCAAAAACATTTTGCTACAGTCAAGGAAGCACAAGAATCGTACCACCTACAGAATATGTAATTATGGTTGCCTACCAGCTATAGTTATGAATATATTTGATTTTATGAATGCTGGCTATCATATTCAAACAGTTTTGAGGTTAAACGTTATTGTCTCTCATGGCATGGTGATATTTTAGTAAGTTTTAGTGTGTTATCTGGTGTTTTACTTTCAAATTTTGATACCAGGCTGGATACGGCAGTGTATTAGAGGGGATTAACATACTGGTAAGTAAAAAAGTCGTATCTGCTATCATAATTTTTGATAAAATTGAGGCGGTACAAAAAATGTACCACCATGACCATAGATCAGCGTTGTTATTTTCATGGTATTTTTATAGATTGTTATGGATGATATAAATTTGAAAGGCTGGACTAGAGACGAATTTTTGAAAGAATATGAGAACCTCCCCTCCGATCAGGATTCTGTTATCGATGGCGATCTAGGTGATGATTGTAATGATACAGAGTTTGATAATAATGCGGAAGTAGAAGATAATGTGCAACAAGATGAAATTCTTGATGCTCCGGTAGAAGATTCACACTCTGACGATTCTGAATGGAATGTACCTCTGGATAAAGTTAGAAACAGACTGAAACAATTGCAATATGATGCGGATCCTATTTGGGGCCAAACAACTAATATAGTAGGTCCACCTGATTTTAGTCATTATTCAGGAGTAACGCGTCGTTCAGGATATTCAGGATCCATCTCCATACCAATTATTCAAGCTATTATTTGATGGTGACATAATTAACAATTTAGTATTCCAAACAAATCTTTATGCAAACCAAAAATATCTGTTATCTGGAAAGAAATATGAGCCGACTACTGAAGAGGAAATTAAAGTGTTTTTAGGCATAAATTTATTAATGGGAATAAGAACCATGCCGAGTTACAAAGATTATTGGAGTTCTAGTGCCGACCTCCATGATGCATATATAAGCCAACTTATGCCACTAAACAGATTCAGTTGGCTCCTCAATCATATACATGTCAATGATAATAATGTAATGTCAGGAAGAAATGACCCAAATTATGATAAACTCTACAAATTACGTCCGATGTTGACAAAATTGACAGAAAACTTTAAAAAATGTTTATGTCCAGATAAATGTGTGGCTATCGATGAGTCCATGATTAGGTTTAAGGGCAGAAGTAGTTTAAAGCAATATATGCCAAAAAAGCCGATAAAAAGAGGCTATAAGATTTGGGTATTAGCTGATAAGTCTGGCTACATGTATAAATTTGATATTTACACGGGTAAAACGGATAATGTTATTCCTGAGAAAAATTTGGGATCCAAGGTGGTGAAAAACTTGTTGAACGGCTTTTAGGGAAAGCATCACAATGTATATTTTGATAATTATTTTAACTCGTACACCTTACTTTTGGACTCGAAAAAACAAGATATTCACGCTGGTGGAACTGTAAATAGCACGCGAAAAAAACTTCCAAAATTGCAGGATGATAAATTGCTGGCAAGGGGTGCTTTCGACTGGAAAACAAGTAATACAGGATTGTTTATGTGTAAGTGGAAGGATAAAAGATCTGTGTATTTACTTTCCAATTTTCATAGCCCCCAGGATACGACAACTGTTCGTAGACGTGAAAGGAATGGAGACGTAATTGAAGTGCCTTGTCCAAAAGTTTTAGTTGACTACAGCAGTAATATGAATTTTGTGGATACATTCGATCAACTCAAAGCAACTTATGAAGTTAACCATAAAAGCCACAAATGGTGGCATCGAATTTTTTTTCACTCCCTAGATGTATGCGTCGTCAATGCATACGTTTTAAATAAATTTCTTCAAGGAGATGCAGTATCAGAAAAAGATTTCCGAAGGCGAATAATAGATGGTCTGTTGGCAAACAGATTAGTCACTTTGAAACGAAAATTGGATGGGTCATCAATTCGATCTCCCATACACATTTCAAAGCACAAATTCTACAGTCCCGGTTGAAATAAGACTTACCAGTTAAGGTTATTAACAATAATTATTCTTATTATGCCATAGTGGTACAAATGCTGTAACACCCCCCCCCCCCCCCCCCAAGAGTCAATGAGCTAGGAATTAGTCACAAAATCATCTGCAATATGATTATTTTTAAATATTCCTTGCATTAAAATCATTATAATCCCCAAACGTATAGTTTTAATTTTCCGTGACGCATGGATATAAAAACTATAGGAATTTATGTGCCTGAAAGAGTTAACAAGTAAAAGGGACCACGCTTGAAAAATATGGTTTAATGGTTTTTGTACGTGAACATTAGGCATAACATAAGGTAAGCCTAGCGAATGGTTGTATAAGTGGTCTAACAACTCGGAATGGATTATACATTAAAAATTTAAGCAGTATATTACTATCAATACTTCGTGATTATAAAATAAATACAGTGCAAAACAAAAATGAAAATTGTACATTTAATAAAATATGTACACCAGATGAACGACTAAATATATTTAATACATGTGTAAGCACGTCATTTGTCACATAATTATGTATTAAACTATGTACTTATACTCATTTAGTCATTTATTATTGGCCTAAAACCCTCGATTTTATTAAATAACATGAAAATGGAATACATTGTTAGGATATTGTAAAATATTGAAATCAAATTGTGACCAGCAAAATTACCTATTTAAAAAAAAAATTGTGACATTATGTGCAACACGTTTTATTGAAAATAATTACTTGGTTACTGACCATACGTAACAGTAAAACACATCACATCACATTTATTTCCATTTTTTTTGTTTTTGTTTGTAATAGGGTCTGTGCTACAATTAGGCTAATAGTGTGTGAAATGTTATGAATTTAAATAATTAGCTATAAGTTAGGCTTTGCGGAATTCCATTCACAGTCTTAGATTTTAGAACATCATTTTCGTATGTCATCACTGTTTCCTTACCGTTCTCGTATATCCTAAAACAAATATGTGTGTAAATACCGGTCCACATATATAGGGCGTCTCATTTGTCACTATAGGATGTGATTTGTGAATAAAACTAAAAATATTTGACAAACTGTGGGTTTTTTATTCTTTAACATAAAACGGCGACGATACGGCTACAGATGGAAAAGAATATCGTTCATATGGCCAACTCGACTCGTCTGGCATAATGTCATTCGTTTAGCAAAATTATCCATAACACGGGCACATAAAACTGGCGCTATTTCCCGAATAACACGTTGAATGTTTGCTTTGTCATTGATTGTTGCTGGCTGAGTGGCATACACTTTTCCTTGACATAAATAACCCCAAAGAAAAAAATCCAGTGGTGTTAAATCACATGATCTTGCAGACCAATTGATGTCAGCAACAGCATGTGGATTTTCAGCACCAATTCGACAATTATGTTTGCTGACATCTGTCAAGATGAAAATGTGCTTCATCACTTTGCAACAAAATTTTGTTGCAAAAATCCGCATCACCTTCTTTCTTTTCTAACACCCAATTAACAAATGTACGGCATAGTAAATGAGCTGTAAATTTTAGTTGTTGTGTCAACTGAATTTTGTAAACTGACAGATGCAGATCTTTCTTTAAAATCTGATGTGTGGTGGCTCTTGACAGATTCAATTGTTGTGCACGACATCGAATTGATGTGTTTGGATACTCCTGTACACTTTCTTTCACTGCAGCAATATTTTCATTTGATGGATCACGACGAGGATGTATTGGTGTTGCCTTATCAATGACAGAAGCCGCCTCTTCAAATTCCTTAAGTTATGAACTGTATGCAACTCTGTAGACGCTTCATTTCGTACTAATTTTGTGCGAATTTTTCTTAATGCAACTGTAAATGATCGCTCACTTTCATAAAACAGTTGTGCACAAACTATTCGTTGTTGAACTGTTAATCGCGGCGTGCTGACGTCGTATGGTTTGTAGAGCATCAATATTTAACAACTGTCATAGTTGTTAAATATTGACGCTCTGTCATTGACAGAACAGAAATGGCGCGCAATTCAAATCCTATAGTTCCAACTGAGACACCCTATAGTTGTAAATTAAATTCACAAACAAAAATAATTGTAAACAAGAACCAAATTCTGATAAAAACTTTTTTTAATCTTTTATAAATCATCGAAGTTAGGAAAGTTAAACCTAACCTCAATTAATTCAAATGACAGCAACGGTGCTATACCCCAGTGTCGAAATAATATGGAGCGACTCATCGATGGCATTAGGGTGGCTCAGGGGCAAGAAGTGTGCGGGGAACGAAATTCCATAGGCGTATCAATTTGGAGGGGGCAAAATATAAAAAAATAAAATAATACCAAGACAGTTGAAAAGGGTTTTAAGTGGATTTGTAACAGTTTTTTAGTTAGTAAACATTGTAAGCATCGTAAGTTATGTAATGTACTTATTTCATGCTTACCCAGTTAGAACATCTCCTGTCAGCATATCCTGATAAAACAGACATTTTGGCAGCATATAAAGGGACGTAGGAGTAGCAAGCTACACACAAGTGGCCCCTCTGAATCCATATATTGACCTACCGCTTTCACTATTTAAAACTATCATTATGTTTATGCCACACCACTAACACAATCTTTATTTTATTGTATCAACAACACAGTCACAGTTACTATATTTATCACAATCATTATATATGTTACATCACTAACACAGTCTTTATTTTATTGTATCAACAACATCGTCACAGTCACTATATCTATCACTATACATATATGCCATACTTATCACACATATTTTATTTTATATTACCAATCACTGTCACTATCCCACTATCAGTATGTTGCGTCGCACTGAAAATATTTTCTTAATGTCATTATTACAAGAATCACTCATTTCAGACAACACGACTTCCACTTGCAATATTACTATTTCACAGTTAGTCACTGTCACTATCAAAATCACAATCACTGGAACTGCTATCGCCTAGATTGATTATAACTGGATCTATCCACGCTTCCGCTCTTGTGTCAAGATCCCACATGCGTTGTTCCTCTTTCTTTACGTGCACAATGCACTTGGACCATGTTACCGCGGTGACGCGGCTGATAGCATCGTTCAACAGCAATTTGACGTCTCCCAGTTTAAAAGTCCTATTATTTCGTGCTACGTCCGTTTTTATTTGCGCCCAAATCAGCTCTATGGGGTTCAATTCGCAATTGAACCCCATAGGTGGTAGACGAAGTATTGTCACATCACGAGTTATTGCCATTTCATTTACTAGATATTTAATGTACCGGATTTTTTCTCGCTGCCCAATTTTTAATAGCTGCACTTTTAACATGGTATCGCCACAATCCAGATTTTTAGATCTTAACCACTCTAGGATCTGTCCTTTTCTCCATGCTGATGTTGGTAACTTTTCAATTCGCCGACTATGATATGGTGCATTGTCCTTCACGACAACTGCGCCGGGTTCTATGGGAGACAATACAAATGAAAACCATTTTTCAAAAACTTCACTAGTCATATCTTCATGATAATCCCATGTTCATCGCGATTCAAATACATTTAAACAATTTTCCAAAAAATCTGAGTCGCTTCCGATATGCGTGATTATTAATCTTCGTCCTTTTCCAGATGATGCCTTCAATCCCGGAGATAATCCTTCTACAAATGCCTGTCGGTTATTCAGAATATTGCAGTCTTGCCACACTTTCGTCACCGTATGACCTTCGCTTACCCAAGTTTCATCCAAATAATAAATCTTACTACCAGAATTCCGAAAATCTCTTAGCTTTTCCAAATAACTTCTTCGCCATAACACAATTTCGCTTTTTTCGATAAGAAGACTCTTTCGGTTTCGTTTTAAATGATGAAAATTCATTTCATGCATAATTCTCAAAAGAACTTTACGAGAGAACTTCGGTCCATTTTCATCTTGAGCGATGGCAGCGTGAATTTTATTCAGCGTCGGAAGTTCATTAAAAAAAAATCCATGAATAATCCTACGAATTATGTATTTAACATCTTTGTCAACTTCAATCTTCTTCCTACCGCGGGTTTCTGTTTTCTTCTTTTTTGCACTTGTTTCTTCTTCATCATACTTCATTGCACGGTACACACTACTTCCACAAACTTTTGTTAACGAAGAGCATATATCAACTGCCTCGGTTGTACTAATATCTGGGTTTCGCGCCCGAATTCTTTCGTAGACGTTTTTAATCATTTGAAGTTCTTCAATTGTTAAAAGTCGCTGTTTTCGATTGAAATTCTTCGTCGGAGAACCACTACAACTTGCATCCGCTGCTTCCATGTTAGAAAAACACTAAACACTCACTTTTATCGCAGAATATAATAAATAAACAATTTCCCGAATCCCGAATCAATCGCACATAACCACAATGTAACGCCACTGGCGCGGCAAAATCTGAGCTAAACAACGCATACGTCATTCTATCGATCGACATTGATCCGTGCCGCCAATTGCTGACCAATCGAATCCAAATGTATTTAAAACCGCCTAAAATGATTGGCTAGCTTTGCTACAACAGCGCACCAGGCGGTACAACCGATTATTATGCGATTCGGAATTCAATAGGAGAGGGAGTAGTTCGCATTGAACTACTGTTTCTATAGAACGGCATATAAAATTTGTATGCACATAATAGGTGATTACACAAGAAATAGACAAACCGTTAAATAGTTATGGTGGTCTGATATTATATATGAATCACTCCACATTATTTCGACACTAGGGTATAGTCAAATATAAATATGTGCTTTTACGTATCAACACGTGTTAAGAGATCTTTTCCTCTTTCTATTTACTATTTTAGTTAGTAACAAATACCTGAATTAACACCAATACAAAACTCTAACTACATCGGTTTCTAGTAGTTAGTGTTCATATAATAACTATAAAAGTATTCTCATTGACTACAGCATACATTAATGTTGTGTGTAAAAAGATCGTTTGTTGTTGATTCTTGCTCAATTAATTGCACATGCTTTTAACCGATTGCAAGACAAATAGTTAAATATAACAAAATAGTTAGTAATAGAGAGCAATGATA
This sequence comes from Rosalia funebris, assembly GCA_037954035.1. Lineage (NCBI taxonomy): Eukaryota > Metazoa > Arthropoda > Insecta > Coleoptera > Cerambycidae > Rosalia > Rosalia funebris. Next base: position 15,380,682 of record JAZFAV010000039.1, on the reverse strand, counting down.
TAATAGAAAGGCAAATGAAAATTGGTTTAGACAAAATAATAGTTACAGAATCAATATTCTAGTATTTATACCGTATATTTATACAATAACCACTACTGAATAAATATAAATGATATATTTATGATACGATACGAATATGATGATGGTATAAATAAAAAGACAGGCATATCCATATACTGTTAGGTGCAAATTAAAAAAAAAGATTGCTCATCACGATTATTATAATCTTGAATACCCTTAATCCTAAATTATATTCTAATCTTGAAAAAAACCTAAAATATATTAAAATTCGCATCACAGAAACAAAGAGTCTACATAAAACATTATGTACTTTAGTTTATATTAATAGGAAATTATGAACTTACTTCTTAGTAATTATCTTTTTTCCATTAACAAATCTGGTCGAAGTTGATGTCCTTTTTACATTTGCATTGCCAGGCATGGCGGCATTACTAAACGAATTAGTTATAGTACTAAACGATGTGAATCCCCCAGAACCCGTATTAAAGAAATCATCCATTAAACTTCCACCAATAGATAGGCCAAATGGATTAAATAGTGATGTAGTACTTAGAGCATTTTGTGGATGAGAATGTCTATTTCTACGACTTCGGTCGCGGGGATGAAAATCTGGAAAAAGAAAAATTCTGAAAAAAAAAATACTGGAAATATGTTTTATTTGAGTACAATTATTGCCAATTACCAACAAGAAATCCTCTGAATATCGCATATGTAGGTTGTGTAATCAAGTCTACATGTCGTAAAATTATCAATATGAGATTAATGCTGCACTCTTGTGTAAAACTTATATTATGTCTTATGTATTACAAATTGTTCCAATAAAGGTCCAGTAAATAAACACATATTATTTCCTTTCCAATTTCAAGCTTTATTTCAAAAAGAGCTGCTGTCATATGCAAACTGTGATTTATCATTGAGTTGCTTCTATCATAGTAGTACAGTTGATTACAATACTTTATGAAAGTGAATTAACAGTGTTGGATGGTCTATATTTTATAAATATCTTAAGTTTTACCTCCCCTACAACTTCAGCTTCAGAAAGTCGTATATACGAGGGGTACCCAAACGAAATCGAACCGATGTTGTGATTGGTGGAGTTTTTGTATTACCGCGTTCTGCCGCTAGGAGCGTATAGAGCTACCATTCCCGAGATTCCGAGTCAGTAAGCCAAACGTCGTCGCTAAAGAAGGTTTAGTTCGGCTTGTGTGCACTTTTTAGTGAGTTGTTTTGTGTGCTCGGCGTTTTTGCAAAGGCTGATTTTGTTTCTTGTAAAATTTTGTTTCTTGCTAGAAAAAACTGACACAGAAACTCTTACAATGTTAAAAACGGCCTACAAGGATGATGCTATTGGGAAAATTCAAGTGTTTGAGTAGTTTTCCCATTTCAAATGAGGTGAAATGTCAGTTGATGATAAACCTCGCTCTAGTCGACCTTCCATGGCTCGAACCGATGAAAATGTTGAAAAAACTCGCGAAATCATCCTGGAAGATCGACGACGGACCATTGACGAAGTTATGGAGCTGTTTGGAGCGACTCGCGAGTTCAGTTAAGCGAATTTTAACGGAAGATTTGGGGATGAAAAGGGTGGCCGCCAAATTCGTACCTCGACTGCCCTGTCTGTGCGCCAATTTTTGACCAAGAATGGCATGACCCCTCTGCCCCATCCCCCCCTATTCACCCGACTTTGCCCCCTGCGATTTTTCTTTATTTCGCCAAATGAAAAGAGACATGAAACGAAAACGTTTTGCCGACATTGTTGAGGTGAAGAAAAAACAACAGAGGCACTGTCGGGCATCACAGTGAAGTGAAGTGCCAGTGAAGAGTACTTTGAAGAGAATTGCAGGTGTTTCGTTCAAAAATTAAATAAACATGAAAAAAATAATTTCGGTTTCTATTGGGTACCCCTTCCTACGAGGTGTATTTTTTTGTATAGGATAAATAGAGACATTTAAATACATTATATATTTGTTACTTATAATGTTAAATGATTTTCTTAATTTAAATTTTACCAATATTTACTTTATTTATATAATTAAGTCATCTACTTAACAAAGCTTGATCAAACGGGGAAAATAAAACTATTGAAATACCATAAAATAGATAGAATTAATAAATTATATATTACATTACTGAATCATATATCAAACAATGGTGAGGATAAAAATGAATTTCGGTAACGTGCCATATTAAGTTATCAATTATTAGACAGGCTATAGAATTGTTCCATTCTATTGCATCCTATTAATTATAATATAACTCTATTATAATTCTCACCTGTAGTGATTAACCAATACCAATTTAATTCGTATCGAACACATGTCTTTTGTTAACGTTCACTGCAATTAAATTAAGGACACTAGTTTTCTTAATAACAGTAACTTACCACTGAAGAGATCAAATACGGCTCCGCCAAAGAATTCCCTAAACACATCTTCAGGATCTCTAAATGTGAAGAACCCAAAGCCTCCAAGATCAAAATCTTCATCGTGACGACTTCTTCCTCGGCAGCCTCCATTAAGTAGCCCATCTTTCCCATATTGGTCATATACTCGTCTTTTTTTATCTGAAAAGACATAGATAAAATTCATAAAATATCGTTAATTATATTGTCTATATTATACTCTAGAATTAATGTGAAAATATTGTCGGAAATTTTTTATAATTCAAAATTAAAGAAACTAAATTAATAATTGTAAAATAATTAAATATTTACAGGTTAATATTAGACAAAATTATTATTAAAAAATATTCTTAAGTTGGAGCTAAAAAAAAAAAACAAAAACAAGCAACTAGTTTTCCCCAAACAACGAAAAATTATACGTAAATTGACGCGCGTTTGTCGTGAAGTTTAATCAGGACGTGATTAAAACTCATTTTCAATTTTAACCATCTTCTAACAATGCCAATTTGGTTGACGAAATGATGATCTGAATAACAACAGAAAAACAAGTTCAAATAACATTAATAGGTCATCTCATTCAAACATGCTGTAGCATAAAGGTGGCCTTCCTTGAAGGTATGCAATAGTTTATTACTATGCTGACGTGGGTAATAGTGTATCTTCTACATCACACAATATGCTGGCAGGACATAATAAACTTATTGCTATAGTGGAATATCCAGAGCGATAAAAAGACATTGGTCTATCGCCCAAATTGATCTCTGAAACTGGAAAACTTCGATATACCGCATTTTAACAGAGCACTTCAATATACGGAAATTGTTGAGTACACGGTGGATTGGACCAGGTCTGATTTTACCTAGCAGAAGGCATCAGAGAGCAATCACTATAAATTCCTCATCCACACAGAATACATTACAAGTGCAACTTAATTACAATGGATTTTGATGGCACTGCAATAAATCACATTTGTGATTATGCTGAGGGAGAAAGTGTTAAAGCGGAGTGATATCTCCAGTCTGATTAAGTGATGTGAAACTTCTGATTGAAAATTAGGACATGAAAAAGCTGTGCGCAAGATGGGTGCCACGATTACTCAATGGAACAAAAACAGCGACGTGAGGATGTTTCAATCGAGTGTATGGCGAAGTTTCAAGGAATAAAGCAGAGCTTTTGTGTCGATTCTAACCGTCGATGAAACATGGGTCCATTACTTCACACCTGAGATGAGGGAACAGTCAAAAAAATGGACTGAAAGAGGAGAATCGGTTTGAAAGAAGGCGAAGACAGTTCCATGTGCTGGCAAGGTCAACGCGTCAGTTTTTTGGGATGTGCGTGGGATAATTTTCATTGATTATCTTCAGAAAGAAAAAACAATGAACAGCGAGTATTATGCGAAGTTACTGCAGCTTTTGAGTGATAAAATCAAGAAAAAATGCCTGCATTTGGCGAAAAAGAAAGTTTTATTTCATCAAGACCAATTCACACATCCGTTGTGGGGATGGCCAAACTCAATGAGTTAAAGTTCAAGTTGCTTCCTCGCGCACTCTATTCGCCAGATTTAGCCCCTCGGATTATTTTGTTTCCAAAGTTGAAAAAACGGCTCGGTGGTAAAAGATTTGCCAACAATGAAGAGGTGGGGTTTGTGATTTATGGTTATTTTGAGCTCGACGATCTGCACTATAAACAGGATATCGATGCTATTGAACATCGCTGAGAAAAGTGTATTGAGCTAAAAGAAGACTATGTAGATAAATAAAGATATTTTTTCCCAAATTTATTGTGTTTTCTTTGTTAGGTGGGGCACTCCTGGGAGTACTCTAATGAATGTTAATAAAAAGTTCCGAGTATTATACAGAACTTTATAAAAATGAGGGCAACCATGAAATAATGTCAAAATTAGACAAGTGTTAACAGTGCTACGGGCTACAGTATTATTCTTGGACTAGTAAACCAATTAGCTGTTGTATTAAAAATTTCGCTTGATATTCTTTACCTCAGTAATTACTCAAAAAAATTGTGTTCATTGCCACGCAATACACCAATCAAGTTAATTTCTTTTGTAATTTATAGTATTACTTTGCTGATTTTTTGCAAATTGCTTGCATAAGTCAAGCGCAGCTGGAACATGTTTATTTTATTCATGTAATTTGTATGTTTATCAATAATATTTGATCATGTAATGCATTCTTCTGTTTAATTAAACATGTTCTATAATTCCCCTACTTAACCAAAAAAATATTTTGTTTAAACTAAAGGGTGGTCCAACCATAATGCACGATGTTAATTGTGAGTCACACCTTAACGTCAAGTTTTTTGCCCAACTTAATTTGACATTTCTTTGTTTCAGTGTTTGACAAATTCAACCATGGAGAGATACACAATTGAGCAGCGCGTTAAGATTGTTGAAGCCTTTTACGAAAATGGGCGTTCAAATCAAAATGCATTTCGTCCACTTCGTGACTTTTTTGGTCAACATAATCGACCAAATGTGTCCACAATCGGGAGAATTGTGCACAAATTTCAGTAAGCCGGGTCTGTAGGAAATGTGAAAACACCTGTGCATGCTCGCCCAGTTCGTTCTGCGGAAAACATTGCTGTTGTTCGCGATAGTGTAGCAGAAGAGCCGTCAACCTCGACTCGTCGTCGTGCCCAACAATTGTGGCCAGAAATTGAGGATATGGACCTGGACGATGTGATTCCAACATGATGGCGCCACTTGCCACACATCCGACGAAACAATGGCACTTTTGCGCGAGAAATTCAATGGCCGTGTTATCTCACATCGTGGCGATGTTAATTGGCCGCCACGATCATGTGATTTGACACCGTTGGAGTTCTTTCTTTGGGGATATTTAAAAGAAAAAGTGTACGTCAATAAGCCAAGAACAATTCAAGAGCTAAAGGATGACATAATTCGGCACATTAACGACATTGAACTTCAATTATGTCTCAGAGTCATTGAAAATATGGACCATCGGATAGAGGTATGCCACCGAAGCCGTGGCGAGCATTTGGCCGATATTTTGTTTCACACATAATTGTCATAGATTCTTCTATCATAATAAAAAATATTAAGATAAATCTCTGAAAACTTTTTGTTTTATTTACAATTTACATCGTGCGATTTAGTTGGACCACCCTTTATTTAAAAAAATTAATTTATTTAGGTGACACCTTGGAGTCGATTTATTACATTTTATGCAATTAATGTGTAATTTTAATTATGCAATCAATGGGATTAAGCAGTGTCATTGATTTTTTACAAAATTGACGTAACATTTGGCAGTTCTGCTTTAAGCATTGTCCAAACGCAATCCAAAACACGATCACAGAATTAGAATTGTTTATATATTTTGTTGAACATGTTAGGTTTGATAAAACATAAGTTAATGTTTAAAATCATGAGAAATGGAAAAATTATTGATTGGGAAATTGCAAAATAAATAATTCATGTATCATTACTTCTTTGCCATTTCTAAACAATATTTTTCTATAATAAATTTAACTAGTTGTAAAATATTTCCATAATTATTATCGTTATAAACAAATTCTTAAGACCTCAACGATACTGCATGCTAAACAAATGTAATATACCCATCAAAAACTGAGTATGTTTCAAAGTATAATAATTTCACTATACCTTGTGATTCTCAAATGTACCTTGTATGTTGCCAATGCACATTTAGAACAGATACCTACATCTAGGTATTTATCATTTACATTTTTTTTCCATTTCAATTTAAAATCTATTACGTAAGTAACAACTCTAAAGTTATATACTTTAGAGTTGTTACCTATTTTTTGAAATCCACCCATCATGGAATTTAAAATTTATTAGTGTTCATATAATTTTGTCAAATCGACTAAAAACTCTCCATATTTTGCAAAAGAAAAACAAAACTTTCACCAATAACCAAAAAAAAAAAAATGTGTTAATCAAAATTGACAATCAGTGTTTCTAAATATTACAGAATATAAAGATGGAAGACAATTCCATGTTTTTTACTTTCAATAAAGCCGTCTGACCTATAATAAATATTTTTATAAAATATAGAAAAAACACTTTTATTATCCCAAGTGAAGACTGCCCTTTTACATTTTATGTTCACATATCTGAGTGAATAGATGAAATCAAAATCTCATCATTCTGCCATCTATACTATAGAATAACCAACAGAAAAGAAGTAAAAGACAAAAATAGAGTGCCAAAATCTCACGATGGCTATAGAATATGCAGGACTAAGAAAAATTGAGCATCATGACAACAATATTTTGATAAGGATCAATCATCATGTTTGGTTATAATACTCCTCATTGTCATAGATCACCCAAGTGAAATGATATACCAGGTATGTAAATATGAAACAGGAATTTTTTTGTATAGAAAATGCAGGTTTATTGTATGAAAATGATACAAAATATTTTATTCAAAGTATTGCCCATTGCTAGCTATACATTTTTCCCATCTCTCTGACAATTTGTGGATTCCATGGCAAAAAAAGTTTTACTCTTTTGAGGCAAACCAGTTATTGAGCCATTTTCGTAAGTGAAGCCCTGCTCGGCAAGTGCGTGTCCCATCGATGCAAATAAGTAGTAATCGAATGGGCCAAGTCTGACGAGTAAGCCGCATGCGAAAGTATTTCCAAACTAAACGCCTCAGTCGTTTCCTTGACCGGTTTTGCTGTGTGATAGCGCATTATCATGAAGCAAAATTACTTTGTGGTGCCTTCTTTGATATGCTGGTCGTTTTTCATGTAAAGCTTGATTCAAATCGATCATTTGTTGTCGGTAGCGTTCAGTATTAACGGTGTGGCCAAGTTTTAGCAGCTCATAATAGATCACACCCTTCTGATCTCACCAAACATAGAGTATTGTCTTTCGCCTATAGCGATTTGGCCTTGCAGTCGATGATGATTCGCCTGGAGTTACCCATAATTTTTTACACTTAGGATTCTCGAAATATATCCACTTTTCGCCAGTCATAATTTGATAAAGATATGACTTCCTTTTGTATTAAATGGTTTTTCGGTTTTCGTGCTGTCTTTCATTCATATCTTATGGAACCCATTTACCCATCTTCTGGATCTTTCCTATGGCTTTCAAACGTATGGAGACGGCTTCTTGTATCACATTTAATGGATTCACGAGTTCTTGTTGCGTTTGAGCGTCATTCTCATCCAATTCGCTATCTTCAAACTTTTTCGGTGGTCTTACACGTTCTTCGTTTCTCACGTCAAAATTGCCACTTTTGAATTTTTTAAACCACTCAAAGCACCGTGATTTATCAAGAGCATGCTCACCTTAGGCTTCGACAAGCATTCGATGCGATTCTTCAGCAATTTTCTTCTAATGGTAACAGGAAATCAAATCGTAGTTTCCAGGCACAAAATTCGACATGCATTGTTGTGAGATAAAAACCCTTATCAGATGTCAAAACAAGAAAATGGCGCCAATGACGTGGTATGACGGTAACTATATTAGCAGCTAGGGCAAATTCCGATTTCATATTTACATACCTGGTAGGTATACAGAGAAGATGGCATATTTTGGTCACAAAATCCTTCATCAGAACTATTTTCAGAATTGTAATATGACAGATTTATTGTGGTGAATGATAAGAATGTTATATTATTGTAGACATATGTAGTTCATAAAATAGTTTCCTCTAATCGTGTTTTTTTCAATATTTTGTAACGAAGTTTGCAAATCCCTGCCTTCGAATTTGTATTTGAGAGCAAGGAAAGGGTGAATATCTATATGCTTTGAAAGAGCAGTAGATATCATAGCATCAGTCAATTAACAAAAACAAAAATCAACCATAAGTACAAAGGGACAACTTGTATTTCTTGATTAGTGCTTGAATTTAATTTTTTTAAACCAAACTGAACAAAATCTGAATTTTGTGTTATTTCTGGGATACATATAGTGTGTCCCAAAATAGGACACACATAATATCTGAACTAGGTAATACAGTAAAACCAGTACAAAGCAGTATAGGACTTACTTTTTCAATTAATTGTCAACAACCCACTTTAACAAATGATTCTTTCAACTCAAGTCTTTTATATCAGTTAACAGTTGTTGAAACAACTATCATATTAACAAAATATTTGTATGTGGAATATAAATGTATACAATTGTATTATCAACAGATTTTTTGCTCTTTAACATTCACTAAACGGTTTTGTTTGAACTTCTGTAATATTTAGGAACTCTGAAATGTAAGCGTTAGTAAATTTTTCATTTGCAAGCCAAATAATATTGTTAATATTACACTTCCTTAAATGACACACCCAACAACAAGATTCTATATACCGAAAAAGCGTTGTGAGAAGGGGTTGTAACTGTCAAAGTAACTTCTATGGGACCTTGCTGATCTCGATGAAGAACTGCTTCGGCTACATCGATTGTCGTATATTTTTCTTTTTGCATCTGCATCCAAAAGTAATATAATCAGTAAATAGAGCATTCCTATAAACATATATCGCAAGAAACCCCCATCAACTGGCAATTCCACAAAATAAAATATTGACAAAACTTTTACAATCCAATTATTTTTTAAATATTAATATTTTTACTTTCTTACAAGAACAACAGTAGTTGTTGAAAAATAATTTTAAATGCTGAACGTTATAGGTTTACAATATCAAACTTCATAATTTACAACATCTTTGACGAGTCAAATTTAATTTAAAATAAAATAATATACTTTTAAATTATTTTACAGTACAATTTCTATTCAAAATTACCAAATAACAAAATTTTTATGTCCAATTTTCAATGGCGATAAGAACCAGAACGGAAACAGAAGTTATACTTATGCATCAATGCTTAAATAAACATTTCATGTTAAATAAAAACAACTCAACAATTTCAGTATAGCAATTATCTGAAGTAAATTTAAGCATATCAATAGTCACATTATTCTAGATTAATTACCTCCTTTAATTAACTCTACAAATTATTAGCTCCAGATTATTTAAAGCGTGTATATTGTCAATAATTTCACAAAGATATTGAAGTGAAACCGTACTTATCATCATCATCATTAGGTCATCAGTCCTAAGACTGGTTGGACACTAACCTCCAGCTTCTCCTATCTTGTGCTAACCTACGCATTTCGATATTTGTGCTACAACCTACATCCCTTACTATTTGCGAGCAGTAGTCTAGTCTAGGCCTACCTCTGCCTTTCTTCACTCCTATTTCTGCCTCCAAAATATCGCGGACTATTCCCCCATGTCTCAGCAAGTGGCCTACCATTCTATCTCTTCTCTTCTTTATGTTTTTCCACATACTTCTTTTCTCGCCGACTTTCTCCAATACTTCTTCGTTTCTAACCCTATCAGTCCAGGGTAATTTCATCATTCTTCGGTAACACTACATCTCAAAAGCTTCTAATTTCTTCCTACTTGCTTCCCCTACCGTCCAGGTTTCGCAACCGTATAGTGCCGTGCTCCATACATATGTTTTCAAAAATCTCTTCCTTGTTTCTAAGTTTATTACCCCCGAGCATAAAAGTGCTTTCTTTTTGTTAAAAGCTACTCGACCCTGCCCTATTCTTTGTTTTATGTCTTTATCGCTTCTTCCATCCCAATTTATTTTACTTCCTAAATAAGTGAAGTCTTTAACTTCCTCCAATCTTTCATTATTAATTTGTACTTTCGTTTTTGCTCTGCTCTCGCGCCCTCTGAACACTAACACTTTAGTTTTGTTTTTATTCACCCTCATTCCGTATTCCTCTGTCAACACTGCCTCCATTTAGTTCAATGCTGATTCTAATTCCTCTTTACTAGATGATAATACTGCTATATCATCCGCGAATCTCAGCATTTTTAGTTTCTGTCTCTGTACTTTAATCCCGAAATCCACTCTATCTTTATTATTACCACATTAATCGCCTCTTCGATGTACAGATTAAAAATTAGTGGTGATAGCGTACATCCTTGTCTTACTCCTTTCCTAATACCTACTTCCCTTTTTTCCCCTTCTACTTCTATAACAGCAGTTTGCTCTTTGTATAGATTGTGTACTACTCTCCTATCTCTATACTTCATTCCCGCGCTCTTTATTATCTCGAACATTTCTTCCCATCTTGCGTTATCAAAAGCTTATACTGTACTTATATAGAAAAAGATTGATACAGGTATGGTTTCATCTGGGTAGATATTAGCTCTCAAAATATGCTCGTGAAAGTTGAAAATCCACTCCCATGAAACGGATTTCCATCCTTACAAAATCAGAAAACAGCTCTATCCAGAAAAATAATCATAGATCCAATCTGTTTTAATTTAAAACTTCAAGATAGTAATGACACATATTTTAGAAGTTATAGTTACCCAGGATAAAAATTTTCTGAACACCTATCAAATAATAATTATTATAACAATGTTCATAAAAATATTTATACCATTCAAACTTCCTCAAAAACTCACTCAAAATTTTCTAATAAATATTTCAAATAAGAAGTTTTATCTCTTCTTCTAGATGCCTCATTTCTATTGTTTGTGATTTACTTTTGTCTTTTTTTCCAGAGTGTTCATGTTTTGCATCGGAAGGTTGGCATTGGTCTGTATACATTTACATTAGTTTTTTGTAGTCTTTGCTATTTCTTGTTTATTAATAAGTGTGTTATTCATATTATAATATAGCTTTAATGTTTTTTCATCCTATTGTTAATTTACTTTTCTTATTTCCCATCATTTCCTACTATTACTTCTAGGTATTGGAATGCTTGTACTTGTCCTATGCTGTATGTTTCTTGTTTTCCACCATTTCCTACTATTACTCTTGGGTACCGGAATGTTTGTGCTTGTTCAACATCTACATTCATACAATCTTATTCTCCTATTACGATACTTTAAATTTTTGTTCATTCGTCATCATGCCATATTTCTCTAGCCATGTTCATATTCTATCTACACTTAGGTTTTTTGTTCCTTCTGTACAAATTTTGGTCATCCATGAACAAGTTGAATAAGGTCCATTATCTGTATGTCTCAATGTGTAATAAACATTGGTGAATATGGAATGCCAGGAATGAATACCAGAAAATTTTTTTATGTGGTCATATCATTTGAATTGCTTTAGTTGCTATTAGTATCTCATACATGCCCAATATGTTCCAAACATGCAAATAGCAATGCATACAAGAACTTAAAAAAGAGAGCTTCCACACAGATTATGTCAGAGCCTACTTCTCCTCATTTCAATTGAAATTGAAATTTCAAAAAATAAAACCCGTGACAGGTAGGATTCGACATCTGTCCTGGATTGGAACCGAACGACATACAGCTGTTTCCAACTTATTAGTTCTCATCAGTGCCGTACACGGTACGCCGATCCAGGGCAAATGCCAAATGAAATCTATGGGGAATACATCTTTATCAATACGATCTGTCAGTAACATATAAGTCGGAAATCGGAAATTCGGTAGTTCCCGAATAGCAAGGCTATTACATAATCGCTATAGGAGACAACTACTCCTTGGGCTAAAGCCCCGCCAGACATTGAATTATACCTAAAATCGATCCTCGACCCCTTTCTCGTGTTTCTGCACGATTTGTGCAAGCAATATGGCAATGTTGCAATTACATGCTTGTTAAAAACTATTTACGAATATCTCTAATTAGTCCGCAAATGTTGATTATAATATTTTTTGTTTAGTATTAACACTAAAAACGTCGACCATTTACATCAAAATGATCGTGATAGTAGATGGGAATTCGAATAGCACAAGTTATTCAATCAAAAGCCAAATTTTCACGTCTTAAAATAATTATTTATATCTACATTACAACTAGTATTATCAGCTGAAAGTGTTAGAACAGTGTCACATTATATATATTCAATATTTCCGATATTACATATTAATTATTCTGTTTATACATACACAATTCGATCCTATTTTTAAATCTTTTTAACAGCCCCTTAATTTCTTATTAATAAATTAATGATAGAATAAGCTATGAGACCTGTTATATTATATTCGCATTAGAAGTTGAAAAAGGCCAATTTTACTTAACTCGTAATTTAGTAACAATTTTATAAAAAAATATATATATTTATAGCTATGAATAATTCACAAAAAATGAAATTATATAATAATCATTAATATAAGTGTTATGCCACATTTTCTTTAATGATTTTTATTACGTTCACTGCTACACAAAATTATATAACGCTCCCAAATTTGCGATGTTTAATCAATTTTTTAAGAGTTTGGCAACAAATTGTATTTATGTAACACCTTTTGGATTTTTTTTTTTTTTTTGTTTTACTAAACTTGTTTTTTCTTTGTTAATATTATTTATTTTGTTAAATAACTGTTAGAAAATAACAAGCCAACATATGATTTTGTGGAAGCCTAAAATCTAAATTTAGATATAACTTTGCGACTAATTGGTTGCTAAAAATTAAATTTTATATAGCCCCGTTTTTTAAATTAAAGCTATAAATAAGCCATTTGTTACGAAACTTTAAAAAAAAACTGGTTAAATAGGGAAATTTTCGGGATGGTGTAAAATTTTGTTAAGCAGTGTATACACAGATATAATACACCTTAATTTGAAAAATACTATTAATTGCTAAAATATAATAAACCTTTTTATGTACAGGGGAATTTAGTTAGGATTATAATGAGGGTGAGTAAACTGTAGGGAAAATCTGGTGCAGCCAGAAAGTCCAGGGGAAATCCGAAGAACGAGACAAAGCAGACAATCTATCAATCCTAATGTGCATTATTTACATAAAAGTTTATCGAGCCTTATACAGGGTGTTTAAAAATTATATATCTTTTTAAGTTATGACAAAATCAATATAACCGTCTACAGATTAGGTAAGTGTTAACAGAAAGATTTGTTTTTATTATCCTCTAGCTGCTTACAAAATATTTATTCAATTAAGAGTTATTATACATTTCAACATAAAAAGCAAATAAGCAAAAACAAAAGAACTTCTCTAGAATTGTAGAAGTTGTAAAGGTAGAACTGAAAATTATGTTAGGTAAGTACAAAATTGATAAACTAGAGCTCAAATTAACTGAGACAAAATGTTTATCTTATTATCAAACATAGACTGATACATATAAATAGAAACAAAGTATTTAAGTTTACTCTGATAATAAGATTTCAATACCAAGCGATTATAACCAAATTTTAAACATACCATCTGATAACACCTCGTAAGCTTCTGAAATTTCTTTAAACCTTTTTGTTGCCTCATCCATATTATCTGGATTTTTATCTGGATGCCATTTCAAAGCTAGTTTGCGGTATCTGAAAAATATAATAAAATATAATAATTTTATATTATTTATAATGAAATTATAACATATTTATAATAAATTATTTACTACTTCCATAATTATTACTACATAGAGGAAACAGCAACAGAAACCTCTAAAATGATGACGTATAATCTGTTCAACAAAAGCGTATGGGCATTTGCTCATCAACGAATAATGTAAGTCCTGTAAAAGAATAAAAAAACACGATGATTGTGGAGGTAAAACGGGATGCTCAACATTCATCAGACATGCTCTTGGGGTTCCACTATAATGAGGATGGATAGACTCGTCAGTGAAGATAAAATTGTCCTAGTCCAGGTCTCGACAAACCCACGCGCACACCAAGTTTCGTACTCTGGTAGTGTGTACTGTGGTCTAGCAACTACTAATACAATGTATTAAAAATCTGTATAATTTAATTTTTCAATGTATGTGGACCATTCCAAATCCATGGCTTTAAGATGCAATCAATCATGCAGAAACAGCAACATTATTGCACGTCACCTTGAAAGGTATTGCCCCTCTTCCGACCTCGCCCATTTCTGCAATTGCTTCATCCACATCCTTTTGAATACATCAGTTTTATACATGTAGTATGTATATTGTCCCTGTATATGATAGTTCTAACACTTACAGACCACACAAAAAGACTGGTTATCTTATTTTTACTGTTTTTCTTTTAATGTGAAAACGTCAATGGTCGTGTTATTAACAGTAAAAATTTGTGATGTTTTTATTTATATGTTTCAAGTGTTATGCAATTTTCAAGTGTTGATATTTAAACTTTCTTTTGTTCAATTACCACTTCATCCAAAACATTTCGATCTAATTGTTGCTATTAATTTTGAAATGTGTTTACTTAATGTTTACACATTTGTTTTTATCTTATTTGTGCAAGTATTGCAAAAAATGATTTACTAACCACAAACCTATTATGGAGTTCGTTATATGTAATAAATATACGAGGGTGGATCAAATATAAACGAGTCTTTTGAAATTTCGGCCGGATAGTTGTTCAAGGTGAATACGGGCATTAGGAGCTTGAAGTGGGGATATTAGGTGGCACAGAGACGACGCGTCGTGACGCGTTGCTGCGTTTGTTTAATTAGTAGCAATCACTATGAGTGAGAAGAAGGTACATAGCAGCGTTGCGCAACGAATTATTATTATGTTTCTTACACGCGAAAACGTGAAACCAGCTGAAATTCTGCGCAGATTGCAAGCACAGTTCGGAAATGAAGCGCATTCGTGGTCATGTGTAAAAGTTTGGTGCAAAGAATATAACGGAGGGCGTAACCGTGTCGAAAATGTAAATCGTCCTCGTCGTCCGCGCACCAGCATTTTGCCAATAAACATTGCACGCGTTAGAAACTGTATTGAAGGGGACCGCCACGCCACGGTGCTTCAGATATCTGTTGAACTCGGCATCAGCTATGGGAGTGTCCACACAATCCTAACGAAAGACTTGGGATTCCGAAAAATTTCAGCTCGTTGGGTCCCAAAGTTGCTGAATGAAGATCAAAAAGCTGCTCGAGTTCGCATCTCTCAGACGCTCCTCACTCGATTTAGAGAGGAAGGTGAAGATTTTTTGCGCAAAATTGTAACCTGCGATGAGACGTGGGTACACCATTACACCCCAACATCAAAACGAGCAAGCATGGAGTGGCAACGCAAAGATGAATCAAACCCAGTGAAGCCGAAAACACGTCTGTCTGCAGGCAAAGTTTTCACCACGGTTTTCTGGGACTGGAGAGGGGTGCTGTTGGTCAATTTTTTGCATGAGCGAAGAACCATTAACACAGCCTACTACTGTAACCTCCTCAATCAGGTAAAACTTGCTTATCGCTGAAAAAGGAGGACGCACCCCATTCGTGACGTGTTACTCTTGCACGATAACGCTAGGCCTCATACCGCAGCTTTAACGCAGGCCAAAGTCGGTGAAATGCACTGAACTCAGATGGAACACCCTCCATATAGCCCAGATTTGTCCCCTTGTGATTTCCACATGTTTGGGCCTTAATGAGTCACTAGGAGGCGAGCGACTTCAGATCGATGAACATGTGGAAGCGTTTGTACGCACCTGGTTAGACACCGGCCCTGCTTATTTTTATGAAAACAGAATGAAAAAACTACCAATCCGTTGGGAAAAATGTATAGACAAACAAGGGGGATATGTAGAAAAATAGAGAAATTTGTGTTTTTGTGAAACTTTTCAAAATAAATGTTTGATGAACAAAGGCTCGTTTATATTTGATCCACCCTCATAGTCTTAAAAAATTTCAGTTTTTTCAGTAGGAATCAAACAACAATATTGTTCATGAGTTAGTTCATTATATCTTGGAAACTGAAGTGTACAATAATTGATTATACTCACGATTTTTTTATCTCGGCTGTGGTAGCAGTTTTTGACACCTCGAGGACTCTATAATAGTCCACCATTTTGGTGCCACTTGAGTCTTTATACCCCAGTTTTAAAAAGTATTACTGAAACAAAAAAATACATAAATATACCACATTCATCCCCATGTCAAAACTGTTTATTTGGCATATAAAAATAAATGTAATATATATCTTATTTTACCAGCATTCGAAAACAAATATTAAGCTAAATTTTCTTTGCAGGATGATAAAACTTAAAATTAAAAATGTTGGAAATATAGAAACAAATATTTTAGAAAAAGAAATAATAATAGGTACTTGCATATTTATAGAGAAATATTTTATACCTACATTAACATCAAAAGTGAAGAAGATGCAAGATTCAGTTGAATTAATAAAATAAAAAAATTGCAAAAAAAACAAGTTTTTTTTGTATTGATTAATTTTTCCAAAATATTTATTGTAAATTAATGCACTACTAAGTACACTTATTATTGAAACTTAAGAAAAAAAAACAGCATTCCAGTTATTATTAGTTTAAAATAGCGAAGTTTTAGTAGCCGCAGCAAACTACACATCAATTTTGCTTTAGCAATTATGATACGTTAAAATTACATGTAAGTGAATCCTCCTAGTTTTCCATGTTTTTAATCAGGACATTTAATAGGGTCACAAATCCGATACTGGAAAAAATGTGTTTGAATATACTGATTATATTTAGATATCGTTTATTAATCATTGTCTAAAAGAAATGGATATCATATTAACCTTTGTAATAAATTAGTATTCTCATGCAATAAAAAAGCTCCAAT
This sequence comes from Rosalia funebris, assembly GCA_037954035.1. Taxonomy (NCBI): domain Eukaryota; kingdom Metazoa; phylum Arthropoda; class Insecta; order Coleoptera; family Cerambycidae; genus Rosalia; species Rosalia funebris. Next base: position 15,363,779 of record JAZFAV010000039.1, on the reverse strand, counting down.
TTTACCCTAAGAAATACATATTTCTTTAAGTCTGCTAAGTTTAGTTTTTTTTTATATAAAATTAAAATTTGTCCATGATTAGTATAGATCAAATAGGCTTTCACTGAAATGTATTGTTTTACCTGCCACGTAATAGCTAAAGATAGTAACTAAGAAACAATATCCTCTAAAATTGCTCTAGTTAATATAGGGTGTCTCAGTTGGAACTACAGGATTTGAATTACGCGCCATTTGTGTTCTGTCAAACATAGGGCGTCAATATTTAACGACTGTCCTACAAACCATTCGACGTCAACATGCCTGTGATAGCATTGCCAATCATTTTCAAAGAAGTATGGTCTAATTGCTCCACCACATCAAACTGTGCATGTCTGTGGATGCATTTCTTTTATATATAATCTTAAAATATATACTGCGTATTATAAAGAAATAACCATTACAGCAATTGATAAGCAGAAATTGACACCAAGGAGATTTATTTAGTTACGAAAATTGTTATTAAAATGAAGGGTGTTTTGTCCAGTTCATTTCTGATCCATGTTTCACAATGCATATACCTAGCTAAACAACCGTTATGTGTTCTTAGTACAGGAATCTTCAAAAGACAAACACCTCAACAGTTCCAGGATATGATCAATTGATTGCTACAACTGTGTTAGCAGAAATGGATATAACCTTCAGTTCTTCGTTTCTTTTTGGAGAATCAGCCTCCTCAAATCAAATTCTTTTTTGTGATGATTTGACAGAAATATCAGAAAGAAACTATTTGTGACTTTTTATTTATACATTTTATTGCGATATTTGTTTCTCCTCTTTATTTGCGGTCATACAATTTTTTGCTTAGAGTTGTTTATTTTGAATTAGTGTTAAATCAGTTTTAAAATGAATACGTATTGAGGAAGGTTTCTCCGGAATTTTTTTTGACATAGGTACATTGAATTTTTTTAAATAAGCTTCAACTGCTATAGAAAAACTAGTTTTTAACAAACAAGGTTTACTATTTTTCTGTGTGCCTATCCTTGCACATGATAACACTTTTACATTTTCGTTTGGTGATAGGTACTAATGATTTTACTAACAGCTGAAATATTCTGATTTACATCTGCTGCTCCAATAAGGCCTACAATTATTTTTCTATAGGTTTAATCTGTCCCGAATTTATGCACAAATATCCAAGATGGCAGTTCTTTCTTGGTGCTGAATATGTCTTGGAGAACATATTCTATCTTGTGGAGCCAGTTCAATGATTTCTAAAATCTTTATATTTTAAGATATATGGATTATATCTTGAGAGAGACTACAATCATCAGTTAGTACTTGATAATTTTCAAACGTTGCCCTTACACTTGAGACATGTCGTATCTGGCTAGGTTTTTCAATTACATCATTATAGCTTCAAAATGTGAAGCCGTAATGACTTGCAGATTTTAAGTCGTCTTCAGAATTCAGAATCTACTTTTGAGTACTCGATGCTCACACATACGATGCGATGCTGGCTGCATAATGAACATACAGTTGCCGTATCTCGCTTAAGGCTCTTGCGACACATGTGACAGTCAAGGGTCATACCAATATTTGTTGGTGTATGAGACCAAATAACTTTTTGATTAGATTTGTGGAAAAATATTTTTAATTAGCACCAAAACGCCTACAGAATGTCCTTAGTCAATTGTTCTATAAACACCCGTCTGCTTATGAGGCTAGTTTAGCAGAAAATAGTAAATTACTAACAGATTTTGAGAACTGTATACTATCAACAGTGTTTATGGTGCTCTGTCACACAATCAACCTCCCAAATAGTTATATAAAATCAAATATGGGTAAAAGAATAACAAAGGTGTAATAACAGTTTACAACAGCCTGCCTCTTTAAAATTACAGGTTGCATTGGTTACACTTATGATGTGGACAAGTGCCTCAACAGTCCAAGAAGTGGCACTTCCTTCAAATTCATACAAGTCCACTACTGCATAACACAAATCCATTAAGACGAACAATACAAAAATCCAGTCACCCATCCGAATCACCCATTTACTCATTTTACATTGGTGGAGTACTGAATAGATTACTGGGCTTTTATCTATCTTTAATCTATGCAGTTATTTGTTATCTTCGCTTGAATTATCTCATATTATCTACTAGTGAACTAATTATATATCTATTATTTTCAATGATAAACAAAGGAAATGGCAGTTTTTCAGTTTGATTGATTAGCGAATTGGCATAAAGGTTACTTTTCTATTAATACTGGGCTATTTTAAAATGAAATTTTGTTTTTTATATTTATTATGCAATTTTATTATTCCAAAAAAAAAAAAATGTCTGCATAAAATCATTTTTAACATGCAAAATATGAAATAGGTATTTGACACTCTAGTACATAAAGCTTCGACATGTCTGTACACCTATGTTGATTACACATACACTTGAATAATCAACATAACACCCACTAATTTCACAAGATGTTTCACAAATATGCCCACATTTTATTTTAATGTCAAATGTAGGTAGACAAATCTTTGCCCCGTTAATATCGTTTTTTGTATTATATATCTAAATTTTATATTTCAAGGTCGCTTCATTGATTTCTCTGATGTTAATATTCCAGAAGCTTCACAAAAATAACCCATATATTCAAATTTAAACGTGTAAAAAGTATTTGCAAGCTCAAAAATAGATTCTTAACTACTAATAATAGGTTACTCGCGTAGGTTCAACAAATTCTGGTTAATGAATTAGCATCTGTGCTTTTCTGTTATGTTGAAATGCATAATAGTTATTTTGCATATTTGTTACCTCTATAAATCACAATTAAAGCACTTAACTCACTTTAGACTTAATTTCAGGAAAAATACTATAGGATAAGTGATTTACCTACCTGCGAGGTGGGAGAATCTGGTAGGTAAAAAATTCTGTTGTTTTTTTTAGCACGCTGTACCACCCATTGCGTCCATTTAAAACACGTACTGTAAGTTGAACTATAGATAACACCAATATACAGCAATAATAATATATTACTTTTTAGAATTTCACTTTATTTCAAAATATTTAAACTTGTTTTTACCAATATTATTAAATAAATTACTTCATTTCAACCGCAAACAACTTCAATTTTTGTTGAGTCTATTTACAGAACTTACCCAGGTAGGTATCAGACAAAAGTCACTATCTGTGATGACGCACACTAACGTAAATGAGTGGGAATTGTTGCCAGGGTCGGATTCGGGTTGAAATCCATAATGTACATTCAAACGATTATTTATCATGTCATAAGTCATAACGTCATAACATAACATTTTTTCAGATATGAGACAAGTATAAATAACTTATGATACATAATATAAAATATGATACAAAATAGACCATTCAATATATTAAAAGCTTATTGTTTAAAGAATTATATTTTTTAAAGTACTACATTGTTAGAAAAAGACCAAACATTTTGCTCCTTTTCCCACATTGTATATTATTTGATTTTTTATCTGATTTTTCCATTCAAAAAAATATGAAAATTTAGATTTCACGTCTAAAAAATGTGTTCAAAACAATGCCCTACCCAAGTCAATACCAATTATAGGAAGTCTCTATACTCGTATCATTTTTTTGGTCAAAGGATTTCTTATGTTTAAGACATTTTGTTTGATTTAGGTAATCAGTAGCGACTCGCATTTACTTTTTTATAAACAAAAATTTGACCTTTGACATTCTTAATTAAAATTTTATTTATTCAAGATAATGTACTTATTTAGTTAAATACCCATAAAATCTAGAAATGCCGTAGCAATTTTTGAATTTTATTCAATTAAGTGAATGACTCAGAAAAGGGTTATATATCTATAAAAGAAACGCGGATTTACGTACCTGACCTTTTTAGCATTTTAGCATAGAAGACCTCTAGTCTTCTTAGTATCGAGGTAACCAAGTATGTAGGGATCGACTGGTGTCAGTCTGTGGGATGGATATTAAAATCGCATGATGACATCGATTTAGAATGATGTATTGAAAAATACATAGATATTTGCTATACATTGATTGTTTTTAGAGCTTAATATGATTATGGTTATAACATGTCTGAAAATGAAAGAAAACGGATGCGTTTTTCAAACGCAAACGTAAAAAAAAGTCCAAAGCCTTTATTGTCAATCAAATAAAATGAAAAATATCCCAAATTAAACCAAAAAAAAAGCTTCACGGGCACAGCTGTTTTGAAATGAAATTACAAAAATACAATTTTCCAAAAAAAATAAAATTTAATTTAATCTTTTGCCTTTCAATCGATTTCGTTGTTGATTCAATATTCGCGCTGCCTGTGCAAATAGTATCTCGGATAGAACAGATTTGCTGACCATTGTTAATTATTTAAGGGCAATTTTATTTAAGGGTTCTTAAATAAATGGAAAGTTCGTCGGACAAACTTCCTTCCGATTTATTAGTTTTCCAATTACGATGAACTAATTTATGGTGATCAGTCTGTCAGTCAGCCAACGTTGCTAACCCGGTTCACCCAGAAACCACATACAAGCTTAAAAGAACTGTAAAATATTATAAACGTTAAAAAATCTAAAATTTAAATAAACAAATAAAGTGAAATTAGGTTCACTCATTAGATATATCGAATAAAGAACATCGATACATCGGATATATCAAAGTGTTAAAAACCCATCGGTAGAATTCGATGCATCGGTACTATACATCGAATGTTTTTAATACATGGATGTCTACGAGCAAAGGGACAGATCTGTCTCTGCTCGTAGATGGATGAATACTGTTCATCCCTATTTTGAATATGTTCTGTGCTGTGATTGTGTGTTATGTTCTGTCTCTTTGCTCGTAGGTTATGTGCTGCTAACTTCTTGTATGTTGTGTGACAAATATTATTATCTGTTGTTTTGTATATTTTGATGTGTTTTGATTTTTTATTTTATAGGGAAATAATAAAAATGTATATTTTAATTGAACATTTATTAAATAGTTGAATATTTACAAATAATTATAGCAAAATGCCACGTGAAAACAGGTATTTATTTCATAAAAATTTTTAGCCATATTTGAAATTTTGGAAAATCATTAAGGCCGTAGATGGATTCTTTGTAATAACAAAGAATTAAGTATATGATCAGTTTAAACATTTTTTTTTTTTTGGAAAACCATTTTCTTGCTCTAACATTTTTGTTTAAATAATTGGTTGGGAGAGTTTTATTTTAGGTTGTTTATTTTAGTTTTATATAAACAACACATCAAAAATTAGAAAACATTTGATAATTCTAGCTTAAACTAATATTACATATGTAGGAAGCAACCACCTAATAGTTCGTTATCTAGTATAATTTGATATGTTATTTGATGTGTTTATTTTGGATTTGGGATCTACATAAAATAAAACCTATGGAGCCTGCAATACATTGTTGGTATTGAAAGTTCAAGAAAACTGATACATGGAAGATTTACAAATCACAGGCCTTTTAAGATTAACAGATGATAGGAAACCGAATATTATATTGTATATTTAAGAAAATCCATAAAATATCAATCGGAATGATTAGAATTATATCCCTGGTTTGCGTTTTCAAAATTGAAAAGCATCCTTATAAAGTAAAACGTATATAAAAACTTTTGATAGATGATTCAGAGAGAAATTTGTCAAGTGACGATAACTATAGAATACTGATCCTGTTTTAGTTAGAATTATGTTTTGTTTTTGAGTAGAGAAGTGACTACTATTTAAAGTGAAACAGTAAATACTGCATGAGAGAAAGTTCAACAAAGAACAATATCACATGCAATTCTGGTTAATTTTGGTAGGAATTCATTAAACCAAGTAATGAATTCCTACAATGCGATAGTCAATTTAATTTAGTGTTCTTTTTTTATTATTTACCAGATATAATTTAGATCTATATTTTATTTAATGTTTGTATTCGGCACATAAATATTTATATTTTACTATTTGCATTTTACTAGTTTTAGTATGTATAACATTTTGTCCATAAAAAGGAAAAAAGAATGCTCCTGTTTAAAGTTTAATATAATTCATCGAAGAATTTTGCCCTTTATAGGGTAAATCGATTACCTTGTATGGTTTATTAGTATGTTTATGACAATCATATCTGAAATTTCTAATTGCACACGGAAGATAATACATCAATTATCAATTATTTCTGTGTACTTGTATGAGATTTCAAAATTAGTAACTATTAATGGTTAATTAAATTTTTTAGTATGTCATAAATGAGAGAAAGAACAAAAAGATAGACTTAGAGATGCTTCTACAAAATTAGCAATCCCTTTTCCAAAATAATTATATTTTTTAGTAAATGTCGTAAATGGGAAAAAGAACGAAGAGATAGACTTAAAGATGCTTTTACTCAATTAGCAAAATCACTTCCATGTTACGAACCCTCAATAAATATTTGTAAAATAGAGATTCTCCAAAAAGCAACCTCGTCTCTTGAAGAATTACAAGAGAAAATAAAAAAAATATTGTCTTCTGATACAGAGAAGAAAATTGAAACAGGTAAGTTACAGGTCTTTCCATACTCGATAACATTTATAGACGGAGGAATTTTCAGCGGCTGTAATTAAGAAACTACAGGAAAGAATAAAAAAGTTACTTGTTAGAAATGAACAACTCAGTAATTTACTCAAAGATGCAGGAATATCTATTCCATCAGCTTATGGAACTATTAAGAAGTTCAAGAAGAGACTCCCTTGGTCTAATAGAATATCACCAGAACAATCAAAGTTGTTACAAAAGCGAGAAATGGAAAGTATGTAAAACTTATTTTGAACACATTCGTAGATATTTATTTTATTGAGTGAGAGGCCTATGATAAATTTCCCTGAAATATGTGCAATTTATATAAATCACAAGTTTGTTTATTGAATAAATTATGCCCTTAGGCAATAGACTGGATACTTTGAGCCACAGATTATTTTATATATAGATATTTTCAATATTCTAATTCACCCTATTGTCATCTTTGTTAACTAACAAATAAATTATATTAATTCATAAGTTACATCATATGAGAACATGATAGGCATTCGGGTTCTTGTCTGACATGGAGAATAAAAGCGCAGTACTTGGTTCCATGGGTCGTAGTTGAATGGATAACCTGTTATATTCTCCTGTACAGTTGACTGCAACAATACCATTTGTACTGTGGTCTATGGTGGTGAACTGGGTCCAGTATTGTGGGTGCCATTGTATGCTTGAGTAACCTTCCAGTCTGTAGGCCGAGGCTTTAGGAGGAAAAAAAATCATGCTCTATTTTAATACAAATTAATATTATGACAGAAAAGTCACCAATAGATATATACTCTTTTGTTTCTTCTCGATAGGGTGTAAAGGGCTAACAGATTGTAAATATATTCTTCATCTTGATCTTGGCTGTCCAAGGGTGGTATAATCTTCAATCTATCAAGGGTGAGTTAGATGAGTATGAATTAATAGTATTTCCTAAAATTAAAGTTAATTGTCTTTGAATATTCAAATCCGTTTTTTGTTGAAAATTTGTTGTAGATAAAATGGTGGGACAAATCTTTTTAACAAAATAAAATGACTTAATTTTTCAGTAAATTTTTTGAATTGAATAATACAACTTTAATTGGTAAACATTATGCCTTGTGGTGTACATTCCTTAATTGAATTAAAAGAAAAAATAATTCAGGCTTATACAGTTGGTCGTTCACAAAACAGTATTAAGGAAGTGTTTTCCGTGTCGAAACAAGTTCTTTCAGCTAAAAGATAGGAGGTAAACACCGAAAGACTATACATACTGATAGATTTATAAAGAATAAGTCAAAAGGGATGGTCAAATCATACAGCCAAGTTAGTGAAGGAATGGTTTACCGAAAAGAAAGTTTAGGTTATGAAGTGGCCAGCGCAATCTTCCGATCTTAATCCTATTGAGAGTTTTTGGGAGATTGTTCGTTTAAAAAACTTACTAAAGAGCAGCTCTGTGTCGAAATTCAAAATATTTGGAATTCGATTCCTGATAATGTAATCGCCTGGATGCCCAATAGATGTCAAAGTCAAACAGTGATTGACAATAAAGGCTATTGGACAAAAATTTAACTATTTTTTATTAAATTTGCTTTGATTGAAAACTTTTGAAGTAATAAAATGTGTTATAATACATAAGAAATTGTTTTAATTTAATATTTAAATCAACATTGCAGTATTTAAGTCCTATATTTCAGAAGAATTTATCAAAAGTGTCTCATTATATCCCTTCTTGATTCTATATTCTATTTGGTTTGCTTACAACATTATATACATTATCTTCTTAACCTTTTTCAAATTAAAAGTAATACTTCTAGAAACAGAAGATGTTTAAGTATTAAACATCCAAATTAATTATTATTAAAAATGCATTTTTAGAAGAAAACATATGTTCCAACTTAACATGTGGGAAGCAGAAAAAAGGAAAAGTTATAAATCCAAATATTTCACCAAAATGTCATTCAAATATTGGGCGTGGCATTCAACGAAAGGGGAATGGATCGAAAAATAGAAAGAATAAAAAAATCCCAGTTTCAAACTGTGTAATCGTATTATCGCAACCTACAAATCTACGGAAGGATGGCAATCAGCAATGTTACTTAATTACACCACAACCTGCCAATAACATACAAAAAAATATGAAGACAGGTAATAAGATTATTTTATTAATTTCACTTGTACTCTCAGTACAAAATTTCAGTAGGAGGGTAGTAATAAAGTACTGTAAATTATTTGATCTGACCATTGTGAAGTCGGCAGTTAAAGAGGACATCTGTTGGTAAAACGGATAAAGTCATTTCTCTTTGAGTTATGCCCTGATTGTTGTTGAATTTGTCTTGATGTTTCTCTGAGCATTCCATCAGCTTCTTCAAAAGAAATCCAAAGGAGTGATTTTATTCTTTCAGTCTTCGGCTTTCTCCCGAAGAACGTTTAGGAGAAACAATCATAGTGAAAATAATAGACTAGTTGTGTTAAATGAAAATATCAAATTTACTATCTGTTATGAAAACATTGCCTCATAAAATAAGAATCTATTTTATTTCAGTCACAATCACCTCCGGAATAGTTTCATCATTGAAACCATTAGTCATGCCATCTAAACCCAAAGTGGCAAAAACTGTTTTGGGGACTAATTCGGCGCTCCCAATTTTAGGTCCGGGAGCATTAATTTTAGCAAATGGTACAATTATGCGTATTCCACCATATCAGTGTCAGCTATTTCCAACCTCATTATCAAATATTCAGTTGAATCCTTCTATTAGGATGGTACCCAAAAATATGGAAATTAAAGATGCAGACTGTAAGAAAAAAATTTTACCAAGAAACGGTTCCCACACAAATATTCAGTGTAGTGGCATTAGCACATTTCCTGCTATTAAATCTAAGCATTGTTTAACTAGAACAACACAAGTTAATAAGGTTCCCATACCGGCATTAACTTCACGATATGCTAATAATAAGCTTTTGTTAAATGAATCTACTGTTATGCAAAATAGAGAAAAAACGGATAAAACCCAGAGAACTGAACATATGGAAAATTCAGACAAATTGGTGAAAAAAATGTCAAATAAAAGAAAAATTGAAGTTGAGAATGACAGTAATTCCAAGAAAAGGAAAAACAATTCAGTAAACGATAAAATGTGCAAAAACAATCCTGGTAATGTAACAACAGATGTTAATTCAATTACAGAATGTAGTAATGCAATTGAACTTGACATTATTGAGAAATTGGAGGCAAATAGTGACGGAAATGATTTAACCAAAGAGGCAGATAGAGACAAAAATGAAGAAAATATTGTAGATAAGAATATAAAACCAAAGGTAACAATATCAGAAAATACCGAAATTACAGAAAAATTAAGTAACACCGGTGATACTGAAAAGATACAGAAAACAATAGAAAAGGGCCCTGCCAGCTCTCAAGAAAATTTTGTTGCATCTACCACAATTATGGCAAGTGCCGAAATGAAAACCTCACATGACGTAAAAAACATCGATATAAATTTATCGCACTCTGAACTGTCGAATGATATTTTTGCGTCTCTTCAAGTGCCTTCGGGCTGTCAGAATCCAGAATCTACCTCACCTACAGCCGCGTTCTTGTTAGCTTTTCCATTGGTCTCCTCTGGCATTAAAGTAACTGAAGTTATTGAAGAAGAAAATTCGAACAGCCAAAGGGACACACCGACACTTTTACAAATTGGAACTATGGAATCGACGAAATCTACTCAATCTCACACCGACACCATATCAAATTTTGTAAATCTAGATGGTTTTTCGTTTCTTCCTTCGAAAGACATTTGTGGTAATTTTTACCCCGATTGTTCTAACGCCGTTAACAAATCTGAAAAGGAGACAGCACCCGTTACATCACTAAGTACAGTCAACAAGGGGGATACGGCAGTTACCAACATGATATACGTTAATGTCAAAAGCCCTTGCTTACCAAATTGCGTCTCAGAATCAATAAAAGAACATTATGACACGTTGGATTTAAAATCGATTAACACTACAAAAGTTCTTAATGGAAATTGTGAAAAGAAAGTGGATAATGGAAAAGTAAATAATAATAACGATTTCAATTTGCAAAACCAAACTGATTCTACAACAAATCTAAATTATCAGCATTCCAAAGATCCAGTTCAAAAAAGTTCTGATCAAAAATCCCGGTATTATACACCTTCCACATATCCAAATTCAACTTGCAACTTTAATTATAGGAGTGAAGCAACAAAGCCTCCTCCTATCACCTCCTACGTGAATATCACTAGGAATTATAGCAATCCACTTTACACCAACTGCAGTAATTACAATTATAACTACCATCCGAATACGAGTTTTAACCAAACCTATTACAAGAATATTCCCAGAAACGAAACAAAATCTTATTACCCATTAAATTATGAAAATTATTCGGATTATAGGAAAAATGAGTCGACTGCCCTACCAGGGTATTATGAGCAACCTTATGTAAAAGACAATAGAAACAGTAATTTAGGTAAAGGGAAACCAAACCAAAATAAGTTGCCCATCAATTGGATGACTACACCTGATACTAGACTACCAACATCAGAGTGTCTGTTAAATTCATTTTCAAAAGGCGATTTTAATCAGACGTATCAATTCAGTCCGTATGTAACATCAGCATCTACATATCCTGTTACCACTGCTACGGATACTAGTAATGTTAGTTGCATCGTGGAGGCAAAGAAATGCTTGGAAATACCACCAGCGGCACCATTGAGTTCTCATCAGAGGTTGGATACTGAGGAGAAACAATTTTCTTGGTCACCCACAAAACTTCCACATTTCCTAGATCATCCTCATAACTTCGCGACGTCTACCTTGCCTACATTAGTTGGAGATTTAGCCCTAGGTAGCTCTATATCATTCGGAGAACAAAAAAATGAACACAGATATGTCAAAGAGAATAAAGATATGAAACGTAACAACAGAACTAACAATTGTGAAAATCAAAGTCATTTTCTTTCCGTCAGTCAACTGGTTGATCACAATAAACCAGACAATGTTCCAACTAAGACGTCAGCAAGAAGAAATAGTGGAAATAGGTCTAAAAATATACCGCAGCAAAAAGTTAAAAGGAGTAACAAACAAGAAGGCAAAAATGTGAATGTATCCAGTTTTGGCAATAATAGCGATAAGACTGGCGAAAGATCTTCAAGCAATTATAATGTTTTAACGAATGTTGAGATGTTTTCTGAGCAAAAAAACAGAAATGCAACTAAAAATACCTCGAGTAGTTATTCTGCTGAGGCATTAATAGGCAATCAGGTTCCTGAGGAATCGATTCAGAAACGATATCAACCACCGTCAAGTAAATCATTAGGACCGTCAGGTTTCTTAGCAGAAAATATAATTTCATACTTTCCTCCCGTAGATTTAGGTCAAGATACATATATGCCCCAAAGTCAAAATTATCAGGCTAATAGTTTTACACACAACATGTGTACTTCCCAAAATAACACGTACGCGGCAAATAGTTTCATTTACACGCCATCTACCATCACATCAACGTATTTACCCTCTAATAATTTTGAAGCAATACCGACAGTACATCATGATTATTTGACAGATAATCTTATGTCAAATACAGTCACCAAGGATAAATATTACAATGTGAAACATTTTAATAATAGACAACAAGTAAATAAAGATGAAAAAAATCATCATAGTACAATATGTCAAAATAATTTTAAAAAGGCGAAGAGAAAACAAACAACCGACGCGAGTAGTACGTTAACAAATTTTGAGTTCCCATTTTTATCCATTCCTGGGTCTAATAATTCACCTATATTGCCAGACGATTTTCATTCTCATACAACTTTTTTGCCGCCTACTACTCCATTCTCCTGCAAAAATTCGTTGTACTCCAAACAAAATGAGTTAAGCAGTAACCCAATTCTGCCACTACCCTCCATGTCGAGGAGTAACACACAACATCCAGAGATATCTCCATCTATAAATTCTGTGGGAACATCGTTGACAAATTTCAATTTGAGCACCATATTTCCAGAAATAAATAAGGTTTGTCAAAATAATACCTCACATATAGTATATAAAAATGTTTAAAATTAGCAGGGTGCTATCACAGAAATATACCCAGAAGCCAGATGTAAGGAGCATACCCACTCTAAGAGTTATACTTCTTCTTCTCCGCAAGTAAGTATTATTTATATTATTTTAAACATAGAAGGTGGTCCAACCAAAACGCACGATGTTAATTGTAAATAAAACAAAAAGTTTTCAGAGAATTATCTTAATATTTTTTATTATGATAGAAGGATCTATGACAATTATGTGTGAAACAAAATATCGGCCAAATGCTCGCCACGGCTTCGGTGGCATTCCTCTATCCGATGGTCCATATTTTCAATGACTCTGAGACATAATTGAGGTCAATGTCGTTAATGTGCCGAAGTATCTCATCCTTTAGCTCTTGAATTGTTCTTGGCTTATTGACGTACACTTTTTCTTTTAAATATCCCCAAAGAAAGAAGTCCAACGGTGTCAAATCACATGATCGTGGCGGCCAATTAACATCGCCACGACGTAAGATAACACGGCCATTGAATTTCTCGCGCAAAAGTGCCATTGTTTCGTTGGCTGTGTGGCAAGTGGCACCATCCTGTTGGAACCACATATCGTCCAGGTCCTTATCCTCAATTTCTGGCCACAAGAAGTCCGTTATCATCTCGCGATAGCGAACACCATTCACGGTAACTGCTTGGCCCACCTCATTTTCGAAGAAGTACGGCCCGATGACGCCGCCAGCCCATAAACCGCACCAAACAGTGACTATTTGTGGATGCATCGGCTTTTCAACAATCACTCGTGGATTCTCATTTGCCCAAATGCGGCAATTCTGCTTGTTAACGAATCCACTGAGGTGAAAGTGTGCCTCGTCGCTGAAGATGATTTTCTTTGTAAAGTCACCATTCACTTCTGTCTGTTCAACCAACCATTCGGCGTATTGACGACGCTTGAAATGGTCAGTAGGCTTCAGCTCTTGAGTCAATTGAACCTTGTAAGCGTGTAAATTCAAATCTTTATTCAAAATTCGCATCAGTGATGTTCAATTGTTGGACACGACGACGAGTCGAGGTTGACGGCTCTTCTGCTACACTATCGCGAACAACAGCAATGTTTTCCGCAGAGCGACCTGGGCGAGCATGCACAGGTGTTTTCACATTTCCTACATACCCGGTTTGCTGAAATTTGCGCACAATTCTCTCGATTGTGGACACATTTGGTCGATTATGCTGACCAAAAAAGTCACGAAGTGCACGAAATGCATTTTGATTTGAACGCCCATTTTCGTAAAAGGCTTCAACAATTTTAATGCGCTGCTCAATTGTGTACCTCTCCATGGTTGAATTTGTCAAACACTGAAACAAAGAAATGTCAAATTACGTTGGGCAAAAAACTTGACGTTAAGGTGTGACTCACAATTAACATCGTGCATTATGGTTGGACCACCCTTTATAATAAAGTTAGGCATTTAGAAGAAAAATCATGTTAAATTATCCAGCTAATTTTTGTTCCTGACAAAATATATTAAAAAAAATCCAGTATTGTTGCAGAAAATAAATTCATTTGTTGTAAAAATTAATTATATTGTATTAATTTGACAACGACTTTTGTTGAGTTTTGATATGTGGATTTTGGAATGGTCTATAAATTTGTGTTATATGCCAATTAGACATTTTAATAACAAAGTGTGAAGACTTGTGCATTGCTACAGAATTATGAAAACTGTTGAATACATTTCCACAAAACCTTAATTGAATATTCATATAGTTCAATAAGTTGTTTTTGTTGATCTGTAGTAAATAGATGAATGAAATAAATTAACTTATTAGTTATTATAAGAAAAGAGAAAGTCATAATGGGTTTACAATTATTATATAATAAATATATACCAAGAAGTATGTTTATATATACAAGATATCAAAAGTGTGTCTATAATATTGTATACATAATATATTATTACTGTCAATAATACATTACATACATATTATTATGTAATATATTATTTAATATCCATTAATATCTACTGACAACAAATAGTTCAATAATTTTATTTAATATGGACTATAAGTCTATGAAGTATTGTATAGGGTATCTCAGTTGGAACTATAGGATTTGAATTGCGCGCCATTTGTATTCTGTCAAAGATAGGGCAGGGCGTCAATATTTAACGACTATCATCTACAAATCATACGACGTCAACATGCCTGTGATAGCATTACCAGCTTCATCTAAATTTTGGTGCAAAAATCAGCATCATTTTGTTTCTCTTCTAACACCTGATGTACAACGTTGTAAATAATCTGCAACTTTTAATTGCTGTGTCAACTGAATTTTGTATCCGATGCGTGGTGGCTCTTGACAGATTAAATTGTTGTGCGCAACGTTGATTTGATGTGTTTGGATACTCCCATCTACTTTCTCTTACTGCAAAAATATTTTGATCTGACTGACCATGATGACGACGTATTGATGTTGCCTTACCACTAATAGAACTCGCCTCTTAAAATTCCTTGATTAAGTTAGGAACTATTAACTCTGTAGGCACTTTATTTTATCCTAATTTTTCTTAATGCAACTGTAAATGAACGCTCACTCTCATAAATAAGTTGTACACAAATTATTCGTTGTTGAACTGTTTATCGCGTGTTAAGGTCATATGGTTTTTAGATGACAGTCGTTAAATATTGATTACAAACGGCGCGCAATTCAAATCGTGTAGTTCCAACCAAGACATCCTACATTTTTTATGTAACCCTTTTTAAATTCTGTTCTCATTTTATCATGAAATGATTGCTTTTCTTAATCTGCTCTCTTAATTCCTTTATATTGAAATACAAAGAAATGAATATAAGAAAAGCAAGAAGAAAATTAGAAGTGCAAAACCGGAAGTTTTGATAGAGAAAAAAGTCTCAACAAAAGGATGACATTTTGTTTAAAAATAATAAAAACAATTTCTATTTATTTATTTTTTTTATATGCGTTCAGTAAGTTTATCTTGGAAAAAGGAACGTGCCCAAATTTTTTACAGCTGTTGTAATTGGTGATGTTCTGAAATTTCAACAGACTGCATAATAATTATTAATAAGTTATTAATTTCATACAATTTCTTTTCCCATGCAATTTTCAATAGTGTATTAATTAATTTATTTATTAATTAATGAATTTATTATTTACAGGTGCCATTTAATACAGAACCAAAGTTTAGCTTTAGTACATAAAATAATTCCTGTAAGTAGTGTATTGTTATATATTGTACCTATATAGCCTAATAAAGATTGTATATAAGTAAATATTTACTTTTTGAGTAATCCATATATTTTTTCCATTGCCATTATATGCCAATTTACCTACCTTCCTGCTTTCCTGTCTGATTTTAAAGTTTTGAATGATATATAATTTTGAATAATAGCCATATTTTATTTTGTTGCAATTATATTTAAACTACTTTTTTACTTTTACCATGTCAGTATCTATGCTTTACTTATGTATGATGAATATGGTCTTTAAATGATAAGTTGTGCTAGGTAAATATCAATGGAGAAAATAGGCCTGGCTTTATATATGTTAATTCTAATGAAAATGAGTATAACAAAAACAAAACCAATTTTTTTTACATTGTATAGGTATGTAACGAAAAATGTTTTCCTATTAAAAATCAGTTGAACAGGTAGATAAAATCTATAACTGGCGAATTTATTGTTACGTGCAAAATTAATTTTTACAAATACCGGCCAATTTAAAATTTGGACAGAAATCAACTTCCCCTAAAGACTTAGGCTGTTGAGGGGCAGGTTTTACATAGAGACGACGACACACCCATGTGTAAGGATAGGTGCCAGACACCCTCCGTTGTGACTGGGATCCAAGCAACAATGAGGCGCAATCTGCTACCCCGAACCATCGTACACATGACATTGTCACAGCCACCTCTATAGGAGAATAAAATAGGTCACCCGTCCATGCTGTGGACACAAAGTGCTGCACTTTCATTACCTCTATAAGAACATCTGAATGCCCATTGTATTCTGCGTAGGTAATTGGCTTTTATAGACCACGGTTCTATAATATAATAAGTGGTTTTATATCGGAAGTTCGTTAGTTCGTAGGTTTAGTTCAACTAAAAGACTGTTGAGATAAATATTTTCTATAATATAGGAAAAAATTGTAATAAGCCATTTAAAATTCTTTTAGATTTCATTACAAATTTAAAGGGGCAAGCAGAAAGTTTTAGTACTATTTTATGTTGATTTAATTCCAATAAAGTCTAGGAAGTCTTAAGTTTTAGTCTGATACTATAATTATGAGAACCTGTCATCAATTGTGATGCAGTACCTGAACTTTATAGAGGACTGAAAGTATAAAATATATATACGAGGTCCTCTCGTATACTAACATATGGGCGTCCGGAGAGGGGCAAGGGGAGGCGGTTGACCCCCTGACATGGCAACTTATTAAGTTATAATGAATTATATATATATATATATATATATATATATATATATATATATATATATATATAAATAGGATAATAAATCAATTTTAGTTAATTGTGTTCTTATTCTCAAAACTTTCTATTGACCAAAAACGTAACTAAAAATTTCATTCAGTTTTTTCTTTTCTATATTTCAGGGAAATGTTTTGAAAGGGCCACATTACTTTCTTATCATATAGTACATATCTGATTTGGATATTAATTTTTTTTTGTTGAATATGTTTTGTACTTTTAATGGTGTCTTTCTAAAAGTTAGTATTGAGTGTGTGTTGTACCAACATATAAATTTGCTCAAAATAAATTATTCGCTTTGTTAAAAAATTATTTGAGCATTTTTACATTATTTACTTGTAATACCACAGAAGCCGTGATATTACGAATGCAGTGGTATAACATTAAGACCTTCAGTTCTTGTTACTAGTTGTACCTATTTGGGAAGCCGTTGTCTAGGTTTTCTGTCTTGAAACCAATGAAAATTCAGTTTCTCCAGTTATCGTCCGCAACTCATTGATTATACTGATTATATCAATGAAAAGTTGTTGGGGTTTGTTAAATTTGTGCTTGGCATAGCATTAAACATTTTATTTCTATACATACAAATTTTATAAACATAGAATTTGTCTTTTAGAAGTTTAAAAATTTTGTATGAAGTAATTTAGAAAGATCAAATTTATGTATGAAGTTATTTAGAGGAAGCATGGTAAATAGGCAGTTATAAGAGTTTGGTAGCTGTGTCAAATATTATTTATTTGATGACATGTAGAACTTTGAAGAGTTTAAAAAGTCATAGTGTGTATTGAATTACCCAATATTTACAATCCTTCAGACATCAGATACAATTCTATTCTTCATCCATTTCTATATTTGGAAAAAATCTACAAACAGTTTAATGTAAACAGATTCACATATTGGACATGTTTATAAATATTATATTGTTATAAATATATCATTACAAATAAAACGTACCATGCAAGAGATCAACGAAAAGAAGGTAGATAATTTTACATAATTTTGTCTCATTTTAATAAAATATAATAATTAAATATCTAACATAATTTAAACTTAATATTAATACTTTGATACAACGAAACAGGAATCCTTGTTTTGCCCAGGATTTTATAAATTCGGTTATGATGCGGAAATTACCAAACACTACATTTATCGGTAGGATTCATAGGTGAACCTAACGGACAATTATAGGCCTCGGCAAAATCCTTAGAGTTAGACAATGGTCCCAAAACTCGAATGGGCCCTGGTGAATGAACACTAGATCTAGCTTTATTTAGAGCATCTTCAGGTCTCATCGATCCACACCATATTTGTGCGTAATTAAGAAAAAACAGTTGATCATGTGTTAAATTAAGTCCTGGTAAAGCCGGTTCTTCTCCATATTGTGACACCCACTTTTTATAAGCCTAAAAGAAATAAAAACGAGAATATTACTAGTTAATTAGTCAATTGGGTATTCAAACATGACAGTGATTGGCTATCACGTCAGTTCACACAGCAACTGAATATAATATGGAATATGATTATATATGTTACGGCTAAAGACCGAATATTGGATAATACTAGAATTACCCGGATAAAGTTAGAATTAGCCAAATATAGTGGATAAAGTCGGTAATTCAGATAGCGTACGTTGCTTTTCGGGCATAAACCGGTTAATACTAGAATTTTCCAACGACGTTTGGACAAAACACTATAATCGTTCATTCGTGTTCCGGAGTTGACAAGATGACGACTGATTTAGAAGTGGTACGTTCTTGTTTTAAGCGATTTAACGAAATGCTCTGCGATTTAGTGTCGCGTAAAGACTCAAATTCTTGTTGCATGAATTCTGTCCAATATTGTGAGTTTTTGTAGTCAGTAAAAATAGCAAAATCTAAATCGGCACTACAGTATCGACGATTAAGAAGGTTTGATGTTTGTGTGGTTGGTGGTATTGAGGAACTCATTTCTCAAGTGGCTGATGACGAAACAAATATAAGGTATTTTGTGAAAAACGAGGAGATCTTTGACATGCTGCACGAAATCCACTTGACAATTGGACACATCGCATGCTTAAGGAAGTGAATAAGAAATATAAAAATATAACTCAGGAAGTTATCATGGTTTATTTAAAACTTTGTATTGCATGTCAGAAAAAACAGAAATCCACTAAGGGAATGGTTGTCATGTCAAACCCATGGTATTTTCGGAAATGAATAGTAGATGCCAAGTGGATTTGATAGACATGCAGTCAAACCCAGATGGGTCATATAAGTTGATCATGGTCTATTAAGACCATTTAACAAAATTCGTACACATCAAGTCTTTGCAGTCGAAGAGAGCTTATCATGATGGCATAAAACTTTCACCTTACAAAGCTATGTTTGGAACTGATGTCAAAGTTGGACTTACATCTTCTTCTCTACCTAAAGAGGTAATTCTCTCATAAGAATAAATCATACAGTCTTTATTACACTACTTAATTTTACTTTCAGGTTATCGATGGTATTCAAACAGAAGAAGAGTTAGAAAAGATAATTAATGAGGAGGCTCACAATGAAGAAGACGTTATTCCATTAAACACCACAGAAAATGATGAAAGGGGGATGTCACTGAGGAGAAGAGGGGACTTTAAAAATGTCTTGATGTCAGTATTGGAGGTAGGAGAAGAAGGCTTGTATCGACTGGGTAAGTAATTCTTTTTACTAACTAATTTCAGGTTTTTCAGAGCATAAATTTTAGGCAATGAAAGTGGAACAGCGGAGGAAATGTTTTCAAGAAGCCAGTTCACGGTATGTGACAACAAACTTATTAACATTGATGACGTATCATCTGAAAATATATCTGTACGCCAAATTGCCAATCAATGTCCGGAGGTCAAGGATATAAAAGGTGTCATTGTAAAGCAAAGTGTGCCACGTTCAAATGCCCCTGTAAATCTGCAGGAGTAGTATGCAATTCGAAATGTCATTCCAGCTTATCATGTGCAAATAAATAATGTTTACAGCTCAAATTAAATGAGTGGATAATTTGTATTTCTTTTCACTTCTGATACTGTTTGCATTTTATACTTCGCGTTTTATCCAGTCGGTTTGGATAATACGCGAGATATCTGGTTAAAACTACCTTTATCCAATTATGGGCTTTAGCCGTAACATACACAAGTCTTAGAAATAAAGATTCTATGGCAGTGGCTAAAAAAGCTGGTATTGTTAAGAATTATATGAAAATTACAATGATGCGATGAACAAACTTGAATTTAATATAGATTGATCTACTATTAAGTCTTTCATGCCAGTGCATGTTTGAGTTACTGGTTTAGATCTTTAATTCTATACGATTCTTTTAAAGGAAACAAATCTAATCATAACTAACTAATCATGAAACTGCCTACCTAAAAACAATATTGTAGGATGTTGTAAATCTTCATTATCAAATTTAGAAAGGTGAAATAGTGACTGTTTATCCACATATAGGTGTTGTTCAATAGAAGCAGAAGATTTTACACCTCATTTCTACTTAACAGTATAAGAAGTAGAAATAAGAGATAAAATGTAAAGTTTAAAGAAAAAAATAAATGTGAAAATATATTTCCCTGTATTCGTTTTATATCTACGAGGGTGGGGTGAAAAGTTTCAGGCCTGATGAATAAATGTTTTTTTTTATTTTTTGAAATTTTATTTTTCAACATAATCTCCATCAAGTCTAATACATTATTCATAACGGTGCTATAATGCCGTGATACCATTTTTTTAGAACGATTTGTCGAGCCCTTCACAATACGTATTTACAGCATTGATGACTTCCTCGTTGCTTACAAATCTTTTACCTCCGAGCCATGTTTTGAAGTTAGGAAACAAATAGGATAGTTACTGGAGGCTAAATATAGTGAATACGCTGGATGGGAGAACAATTCGAACTCCAATTCGTTGATTTTAGCCATTGCAATGACTGACGAATGGGCAGGTGCATTGTCATGGTGAAACAAGATCTCTTCGCCAAATGAGGTTATTTTTTCTTCATTTCGTCACTCAATCGATTTAATAACTCTACGTAATATTTACCATTGATGGTTCTTTGGGGATGGTTTACCTGCTCCAGTCCATTGTTTTGACTGTTCTTTACTTTCAGAAGTGTAATGGTGGATCCAAATTTTATCAACAGTTATAAATCGACGCAAAAATTCGCTGGGATTTCCCTTGTACAGTGCCAAATTCTCAGTCGAAACAGTCTTCCGGTGCAATTTTTGATTGATAGTTAGCAAATGCGGTATCCACCTAGCACAGAGCCTCTCCATGCTCAAATGTTGATGTACAATATTGCTCACATCCCAGTAGTCGCAGCTATCTCACTCACTTTCAATCTGTGTTCCTCTACCACGATTTTATTAATTCTCTCTATTATTTCGGCAGTTGTAACCTCAACGGGGCGTCCTGAGCGTGGTTCACCATCAGTGCTCGTGCGACCATTCTTGAATTCAGAAACCCACTATTTGGCTGTTAAATATGACGGAGAAGAGTCCTTCAGTGTTGAATCCATTTCTTGTTTGATTTGAAGTGGTGTTAAGCCTTTCAAATGAATTTATTTGTTTCCATTTTCACGTAAACTAACGAGGCGTCTTATTCAATAGGCTATCAACGATACAAATACTAATAGACCAATCGACCTGAAGGTTATTATATAAGTTAGTCAGTGATAGTACTGTAGAATACGAGTCGAAGATTAAACCTGATGGCGCTATCTCTGACTCAGGCCGAAAACTTTTCACCCCACCCTCGTATTGTAAGAATATTACTAAAAATGTATTCACCCTAAAAGATTGTTTTAATCCGCCATTATCGGCAATATTTTCTCCTTGTGTCATTCTACCATTGACGTAAAGTCCGACCTCATCAATTTTGTATCGTGAATATTGATCTATTATACATTGGGTTCTCTCTCTGAAGGCTTTTATTGTTGCATTGTTCCACCACTGCATCATATTGCCATCTTTATCAAACTGCCTACCTAAAAAATTATGTTGTAAATCTTGTTGTAGAATGTTGTGAATCTTATTATTTATTGTAAAAGAAAATGTTTTAAAAGGCTATGTTAAGTACATTTATCTTGTACAGAAAAACGAAAGCAGGAAGAAAATAATATGAAGCTAAAATAGACATGTCGATTAACTCGATAAAACAAGGAACAATGGTTATATGTTATACAGAGCCCAATGAAATGTATACATATTTTGTAATATATATGTCCATTATAATAAAATTGTAGTTTACGAACTTATTCAGTTTAAAACTATACAGTCGTCCATAGAGAACAATGAACTACAAGTATATTGTTATAGAACAAAATTTTTATACACAAAGAAAAATAGATATTAGATATATGTAAAACAAAAGTAAAAGAAAACATTCCAGTTGTTATTGATTTAACATAAAAGCGCGAAGTTTTAGTAACTGCAGAATATAACCACACATCAATTTTGCTTTAGGAATTGTGTTATTGTTGATGTTATATAGGGCGTCTCAGTTGGAAGTATAGGATTTGAATTGAGCGCCATTTGTGTTATGTCAAAGATATATTTTATAGATTTTAATAGGTGGTTTTCGGGGGTGCCTTATGAGTTTTCTAATACAATTCCTTCGTAAATGTTTTGATACATTTATTTATGTTGTTCAATTCTTATTTTATAAGTATTGCAATATAATATCATCGTCTTACATCATAAAAGTTAAAAGTCTTAAAAGTTACAACGATATATTATACCTTTATCGTCGAATCCATGGGTAATTTCATGACCGATGACTACACCAATTCCTCCATAATTTAAAGATTTTGGAAAGTGTTGGCTATAGAATAAAGGTTGAAGAATTCCAGCAGGAAACACTGTAAATTAGACTAAAATTAAAATACACCTCTTTAAAAATATATAGTACTTACTTACCTATATCATTTTTATTGGGGTTGTAGAACGCATTTACAACTGCAGGTTCTGAGGACCATTTGTCTTTATCAACGGGTTGTCTCAGTTTTTGCAAAATTTGCTCAGCCTCAAATTTAAGTATGTTAAGAATATTTTTCATAAATTCATGTTTCGTAATGTTCAACTAAAATAAAATACATCATGACTAAAGGCTGCCTTGTTAATGTCTACAAATACTAACGGCAGCATATTCTTTAGTAAGTTCATTTTTATCAGTTATAAGTTTAGGATATCCTATTCTTTCATTCATAGCATCCGCTTTCTCTTTGGCTACTGCTCTGGTTTCATCATCCATCCAATCGTTATGAGCCAACAGTTCGTTAAAAGCTTCCCTTATGGTATGAATCATTTGTAGAGCAGTTTCCTTGAAAATGTGATGATTTAAGTTGACAAAAGCTTTTCAAAATTCAAATTTTATAAACCAATAAATGTAGAAATGAATAAAATATATAAATCATTTTTATATGCAGGGTGGGGCAGAGCAACTTGCTTATTTAGAAACTCAATTAAAAAAAGTATTGCAGATATACATTTAATTCTTTGAACAGCATCAATTACAACATATAAATTTTATGTTTACACAGTTTTAAGGATGATATCAGGCAGATGGCTTCCATTATTCTCAACAGTGCGTTAATCAAATTCTCAAGTTTCATTTAACTCTTTCTAGCATATCAACGAGTATGTTGGCGGCAGTTTGACGAATGTTGTTCTTCAGGTAAGCCAGGGTCCTAGAACGATCGTCATGCATGCCAAGAAGCGCCTTACATGCATTTTATTGAGCAACAAAACCGCGTGGATTAAGTTCCTGCACTACAACCAATTTATAAGGATGAGATTTTAGTTCTTCATGAAGGATTTGCCTCACAGAACGAGCAGACAACCCAACAGCAGCTTCATGTTTGCAGGATAGGCTCTAAGGGGATCGCAAAACAGAACGCCTTACCATGTCAATGTTTTGGAGTGACCTTGCTGTTCGTGGAAGAACAGGTTTTTTTTTTCAGATCACCAATTTCCCTGAAATTCTTTATCAATGAAACAATCGATTGCCAGCCAGGAACATGACCACGGGGCGCAAATTTAAATGGGTACGGAACCCATTCCCGTCCGTTGCGACCGTTAGAAAAATATGCCTCGTCAGCGAACGAGCGCTCCACCTTCGTCTACTCCAAGATGAACTAAACCAAGCAGTGCTACAACTTTACGTCCCGCCCTCTCAAATGTGCCTACCCCTACCCTCCTAGGAGCAGGGCGCCAAATTCAAATAAGCAAGTTGCTCTGCTCCACCTTGTATTATTCACTTTTAATTTATGTTTTACATTTTCGCATATTTTTTCGAACCAACCTATCTGTTATTATTACATTAATTTCAAAAAATATACACCAATATAGTAAATAACGGTTTATGGGTCTCCAATAGAAAATCTTACAACCATACGAAACAAAATATTTTATACCTTCAATAATTACCAAATTTCTGTTTATTCATTTTAATTTTCATAAGTACTTTCTGAAAGCTGAGGTTATAGATAAAGGGTGTCTCAGATGGAACCATAGGATTTGAATTGCACGTCATTTATGTCTGTCAAAGATACGACGTCAATATGCCTATGATAGCATTACCAGTTTGATTTCAAACCGTGTATCTCTGTGAATGCATTTCTTTTTTGCGAACAGCATGTGGATTTTCAGCAGTCCAAATTTGATAATTTTGTTTGTTGACGTAGCCGTCAAAATGTGCCTCACCGCTAAACAAAATTTTGTTTAGCATCATCTTTCTTTTCTAACGCCTAATTAACAAATGTACGATATTGTAAATGGTCTGTAACTATTAATTGTTGTGTCACCTCAATTTTATATGCCAACAGATGCAGATCTTTCTTTAAAATCCGATGCGTGGTGGCTCTTGACAGATTCAATTGTTGTGCATGACGTCATATTAATGTGTTTGGATACTCCCGTACGCTTTCTCTCACTGCAGCAATATTTTCATCCGACCGACTACGACGAGAACGTATTGGTGTTGTCTTATCAATAATAGAAACCATTCTCTTTAAATTTCTTGATTAAGTTACGAACTGTTAACTCTAAGGTAACACAAGTGGCGCCCAAATGAATTCTATGGTTCGAACTGAGACACCTTATATATATCTAACAACAAGTTTTTCTTAAGAATATTATTTACATCGAAAATAGAAGAATAAATTTAATATTTATTGTTAATGGAACTGAAGTAGACCTTTTTTCTTACATCGTTCTCAGTTTCAATTTGTTTTACGTATTGTTGTTAGGATTAATTTTCATTATGCTAATGTTACTTAATTGAATGAAAATAAACATAGTGTTATATAGAATCTGTTAACAAACAACATTACCTAATCTTTAAAATGTACGAAAAATTACCATAAGTAGTGACTAATTAGATTATGATTTTACTTTCTAGAACACATTAGTTTTGGTTGGATTTTTAGATAAGACTTACCTTACTTTCATGATTAAAGTTCTCTCGTATGAACAATGCCCCAACCGCCATTCCCATTTTCTTATTAGTCCATTCAACGCATTGAGACCACCTGTGCCTTTCACTAAGAACACCTTGTAAAATCTTTCTAAATTCTACTCGTTCTCTTTGGTAATCGTCCGCCATATGCGCCGACAGGGACATTACAAGGCGCCACAATACATAATTATGGATTATTCTAAAAATGTAACTGTATTTAAAGTACTCTCTCATCAACATTTTTCAAAAAAACATAATTTCTTCAAAACATATTTCGATAGCATAACATATTGAGTACAAATTTCTAGAAGAAATTCGTAACTGTATAGATGTTACCAGTGCCACGCTCAAACTAACCCCAGGGTTGTAGGATACTTGATTTTTTAAATTTATGTAAACAAACTCTTTACAAAGTCAAAATGTATGTCTTCAGGCAATGGTATGCCTTCGGGCAGTTGTTATTTATTATATATAATAATAACTAGAGCCGCTCGATTCGTCAGCGTACCAGAGGAGTAACCTTCACGGCTTCCTAATAATTCAAATAAAATAAAAATAAGTAATGCTAAGTAACAAAATAATAATAATCACCTGGCTATACGTTATAATTTAGACAACACTGTAAAACACTTACCATCCTTAAAACAGCGTTATCATATGAATTAGTGCGGTAAATATCTACAACTTTAGGTATGAATAAAATAGGTTTTTACAATTATGTCAGCGAGATATGTTCGTCGTCGTGGTGAAAAAATGTACTTTCATAAAGAGACCAACTTTTGGACACCTAGTGATGTAATATCAGCGCAATTAAAATAACCTTGCAATTATGTAACGGATATATAGACACAATGCTACATTTCTTTTAATCTGGTAAAATCTGGAATCTTTTCTTTTCTTAAACACTGTCAAACCTTGTTTTTTACAAAGACACAAAAAATAACAAGACGCAAAAAATAACTTATTTTTTTGCGTCTCTTAAACCGTGTATCTGTTTGTGTACAACATCCACTATTTGTAGTGACTCGTGACTCTACTAATGACAGGAAAGTATTTTGTAATTTCTCTATTATCTTCACTAATCTTTTGTAATTGTTATGAACAGTTTGTCAATCTGCTTCAAGTTGAGGATCTTTATATTGATATACTTTACCCTGTCGAAATGCTCAAAATAATAAAATACTGCCTGTAACCAAGTTCTTTAGCCAGTAAGAATCGTCTGTGGTAGTTAAGGGACGTCGGCGTCGGAACTATGAAATTCACGAATACACTTAGAAGGGTTGAGGAACGTAGATTATATTAATCCATTTTCTCTTGGATAATATCTAATTTCTTTAGCCACAAGATGTAACGCATAAAGTTATAATTCAGTTAAGCATACCTATGTAAGAAGTTAGTTTTTTTTTAAGACAAACGGCATAGAGAATGCATGCTTGTGACACAATCATGCAGTATTCTTACATAACTACACTTATTTTGATTGTGTAGTGTAATTCAGATTTAAACAAATGGTCGTTTTTACAATCGACGGAATGAATTAACACTTTGCAACGTAAAAACATGCGTATCAAAATACGCAGGGCGTTCCTAAACAGATGGTTAACCACAATTGCGAAAGTCGATCAATCGAGCCGAGACACTGATTCACCGACTAACCGACGACGACGATCCCCACGTGTGTGCACTTATACGGTGGCAATGCACCGCTGACAAAATCGAGCGACTTTAATAATAATAAAGGGTGGTCTAACCATAACACACGATGTTAATTGTGAGTCACACCTTAACGTCAAGTTTTTTGCCCAACTTAATTTGACATTTCTTTGTGTCAGTGTTTGACAAATTCAACCATGGAGAGGTACACAATTGAGTAGCGCGTTAAGATTGTTGAAGCCTTTTACGAAAATGGGCGTTAAAATCAAAATGCATTTCGTGCACTTCGTGACTTTTTTGGTCAGCATAATCGACCAAATGTGTCCACAATCGGGAGAATTGTGCGCAAATTTCAGCAAACCGGGTATGTAGGAAATGTGAAAACACCTGTGCATGCTCGCCCAGTTCGTTCTGCGGAAAACATTGCTGTTGTTCGCGATAGTGTAGCAGAAGAGCCGTCA
Source organism: Rosalia funebris (assembly GCA_037954035.1). Lineage (NCBI taxonomy): Eukaryota > Metazoa > Arthropoda > Insecta > Coleoptera > Cerambycidae > Rosalia > Rosalia funebris. The sequence continues at coordinate 15,336,150 of JAZFAV010000039.1, read as the reverse complement.
ACCTCGACTCGTCGTCGTGCCCAACAATCGAACATCTCACGAACATCACTGATGCGAATTTTGAATAAAGATTTGAATTTACACGCTTACAAGGTTCAATTGACTCAAGAGCTGAAGCCTACTGACCATTTCAAGCGTCGTCAATACGCCGAATGGTTGGTTGAACAGACAGAAGTGAATGGTGACTTTACAAAGAAAATCATCTTCAGCGACGAGGCACACTTTCACCTCAGTGGATTCGTTAACAAGCAGAATTGCCGCATTTGGGCAAATGAGAATCCACGAGTGATTGTTGAAAAGCCGATGCATCCACAAAGAGTGACTGTTTGGTGCGGTTTATGGGCTGGCGGCGTCATCGGGCCGTACTTCTTCGAAAATGAGGTCGGCCAAGCAGTTACCGTGAATGGTGTTCGCTATCGCGAGATGATAATGGACTTCTTGTGGCCAGAAATTGAGGATATGGACCTGGACGATATGTGGTTCCAACAGGATGGTGCCACTTGCCACACAGCCAACGAAACGATGGCACTTTTGCGCGAGAAATTCAATGGCCGTGTTATCTCACGTCGTGGCGATGTTAATTGGCCGCCACGATCATGTGATTTGACACCGTTGGACTTCTTTCTTTGGGGATATTTAAAATAAAAAGTGTACGTCAATAATCCAAGAATAATTCAAGAGCTAAAGGATGAGATACTTCGGCACATTAACGACATTGACCTCAATTATGTCTCAGAGTCATTGAAAATATGGACCATCGGATAGAGGTATGCCACCGAAGCCGTGGCGAGCATTTGGCCGATATTTTGTTTCACACATAATTGTCATAGATCCTTCTATCATAATAAAAAATATTAAGATAATTCTCTGAAAACTTTTTGTTTTATTTACAATTAACATCGTGCGTTTTGGTTGGACCACCTTTTACAAAAACACACGCGTTTATGCGTGAATCGTTAATATTTCGATATTTGTGGAAAACTGGTCGCCTGTTTTTGTTACTGATTTCATCATCAACCTAATCACTTTTTACAACTAACATGAGCTGTTTCATTAATCAGTATTTTTGACTGATTATAAAAATATTCAAATGCATTTTGTTTTACTCTTCAGTGAAGTGGGTCAAAACTTCTTATACTATTATCTCACACAAAAAAGATGTACGAGGTATAACTGTCAAGTTAGGTATTAAGTAACGCACAAAAATAAACAAAAATAACAAGAAGTTCCCCCTCTAATCCTTCAGGAACTTACTTTACAACAAATGTAACCTACCTCCTTTCTGTTTTGGCTAAAATTTTTCCCATTTCAATAAAATACGACAACCCGTATGCGACCACATTTTCTTCTTCATTAACTTCTACATCGAGAAATGATCTAAAATATTGTAACCAGTTAATTTGTGGGACGAATAACTTTAGTTCTCTCAAAGTTAATTTTCTGTAGATTTCACTGGTATCGTGCCTATCTTGTTCTGGTAGTGATGCCTAAAAATTATATTCAATCTGATCAATATAATTACAACAAAGATTACATATAGTACGCGTAGTTTCGTATCTTGATGATTAACATTCTCTAGAACAGTTTCAGCTGTAAGTAGATCAGTAAATGGGGCACCCATTTTGTCGTTATTGTTAATGACAGCAAGATTTTGCAGATTAGAATTCCAAATTTAATCATATAAAAAGTATGTAGATGATTTGCTAAACTGTCATAAGAATATAAAGAAAAATTATAATCTTACATTAATTCAGATTGGATTTAGAAAATACATAATTCATTAATTAAAAATTGATGTCCCTTATCGACGCATATTATGAATGAAATTTAAATGGAACATTTTATTTAGGTCAAGTTGCAAACACACCTTATTTTTATACTCATTGTATTCATTATAATTATATACTTATAATTATATGTAATTTTATACTCGCCAAAATTATATATAATTTTATACTCATTTCTTTTATTATTAATTTCTTAAAACATATATTTCTTAAACATATGTCAACTAACTTTGCTAAATAATAGCCTTTTTTCAATTCTCTTAAATTTTGCAATTAAGGGGACATATTAAGACGAGTCATCAGTAATATATAGTGTTACTCAATATTAAAGTTTTATTTTTACATATTTATGATAAGTAATTGCAAAGTCATATTAGAGAAAGTTCATAATTAAGGTATTGCTTTATTTCTATATGATGATAATTAAAATATATAAATTATGAAATTTTAAATATGAAATGAAATGCCAATATTTTTTCCTCAGAATCATTCCATGTCTTTCTCAGAATATATTCCAAAGCGTTGAAAAAATAATTTTTATTTAATGAGAACTTGAATTCTGACGTATTTCTTTTTCAAAAATATTGTTATTAATATACGATTCTTTCTACCTATATATAATTATAAAAAAATAGGAGTATATTATTTCAAATGATAGTAGAAAATGTACATTAATCATATTGACGACAGTCGACTTACATTTGCTAACTTTCTTTCAAACTCCACAACTTTCTGCAACTCTTCTCCTGCTGTAGTTTTATTGGCACCAAGAAGAATAGCAATATTTGTCATGTATTTGTGATAAGCCACCATGACACCTTCACTACTGACTTTCAAGTAATAATCTCTACTTGGCAATGCTAATGTCATTTGATCCATCTAGAAATATAAGGAAGTTGAATATAGAAAATAATAATGTGTACAGTACAGCAAATAATTCATATAAACTCCTGGACAAAATGAGTGCATCCGTGAAACTTCACATTATTACTTTTATTTTCAGAAGATTTAAATCATAATACCTATGTGATATTACAATTAAATTATTTCAACTAATGTTTAACAAATTAGAATTGTATTATCGGGAAAGAAACATGAATGAATAACAGAAAGGAATAATAATGTTCTCTCTAATAATGTTCTGTGATGTTTTCTCAAAAATTTACTACTGTATTTAGCATGTCGCCAAATGAAACTATAAAAATTTTTAATTTTTTAAACACCATCAATAATCATATTTTCACGACTCAACTCTTCAAATGACTCAATTCTTCATGTTTTCTTTTGTATAAAATGTAGGTGGTGTTTCCTGAAAAATTTGCTACTAGGTACTTCGGCATGTTTCCAAATGAAAATTAAAAATGCTATACTCTTCTAAATAGCACTAGGCCAGTCGTCACTTGTGCGTTTGTAAAAAATGAAAGAACTGTCTTGATAATTGCAATATATGAGACATAGTGCTGAAGAGAGACAAGTGATGTTTCTTTAAAAATGTACTGCTCTATTCAGCATGTCGACAAATGACAATTGAAAAATCTGTAATATTTCAAATATCATCACTGATTTTGTCATATTTTCTTTTGTAGAAAACGAAAGAATTGTATTAATAATTGTAGTCTATGAGACATAGCGCTGAGGAGAGACAGGTGACGTTTTCTCAATACTTTACTACTATATGCCGCAAGTTGGCAAATGAAAATCAAAAGACCTGTAATCTTTTAAATATCATCAGTCAATTCTATATATCCTCTTTTGTGGAAAATGAAAGAACTGTCTGATAATTGCAATATATGAGACATAGCGCTGAGGAGAGCCAGGTGATGTTTTGTCTACAATTTACTACTATATTTAGCACTTCGTCAAATGAAATAATGAAAAGTTTTGCTGATGCCTTGAACTTACGTGCTATATAACATACATTACATTCGTAGTAGAATAACAGTAAAAATGTTGCTAAAAAATTGTCCAATTAGCATAATTATAAAGATGTGGTCGAATAAATATATAAAATCTTTCCATTTTTTGATAATCTTAAATCAGCTGTCACCATAAATAGAATATTTATTTTTGAATTTATTTCAACGTCTTGTATTGGTATTATTTATTTTTTTATAAACTTATTTAATACTCCTATGCTGATATTATATGGATATAAGATAGTATACTTCTTTGAACACACAATAGTACTTAGGAGACTATACTTTAGATTTAGACTTAGGAAACTAATAGTACTTTTTAGCCACAATAGTACTTAGGGGACTCACAAATGTGATCGAACCAGAGCTCCGACCTAATCAAACACAAATTGCTCCTGCATAAACCACATACATACGATTAGAATGATAGTAGAGCAATCTGTAGAGTAGCGGACGTCACTATACTTAATATTTGTCGATTTTAAACGTGCCTTTGATAGCCTTTCACATGGTGCCATTTGGAGAATATTAAAGCTAAGAGGGGTTCCTGAAAAAGTGATATCCCTCATAAAACGCTGTACGCAGAAGCTAACTGCAGGGTAACGCATGGTGGAACCAATAGTGAAGGATTTGAAACACTCTCTGGGGTCAGACAAGAATGCGTGCTCTCCCCCTTCCTATTTAATATTGTGTTAGATCACATTCTATCTAGAGTCAATAGCAATGCACAAGGCATCCGCTGGACCTTAACCTCCAGCCTGGACGATCTGGAATATGCATATGATGTGTGCCTTATGGGCCAAACTTTTCAAGAAACAGCAACTCGGGAAAACAAAATGTATAAGAGTTAACACCAGATACAATGCCCCATTTCATATAAATCACATAGAAATAGAGGATGTTGGAATTCACCTACCTGGGAAGTATCATTACAAAAAGTGGGGGTGCAGAAACTGACATTCGTAGTAGAATACGAAAAGCACGGTAAGCCTTCAGCTCACTCGGCCCAGTGTGGAATTCCAGACAATACTCCACACAAACAAAATTACGAATTTTTCAGTCAAACGTCAAGTCAGTTCTGTTATATGGTTGTGAAACCTGGAAAGTCACAAAGGTACTATCACATAAACTGCAAGTCTTTGTCAACAAGTGCTTACGAAGAATACATCGTAAGCACTTCGGCCAGACCGCACAGCAAATGACGACCTTCTGCATCAAACAGGGCAGAAGGAAATTGTATCTGAAATTATAAGCAGAAAATGGGGTTGGGTGGGGGATGGGGCACACACTCCACAGACCCAACAATAGTGTTGCGAAACATGCTCTAGAATGGAATCCACAGGGATCTAGAAAAGTAGGAAAACCGTACAGACATGGAGAAGAACAGTGATGGACTAGTTAAAATGGGCAGGAAAGATATGGAATGAGGCCAAAGTCACGGCGCAAAACAGAACCAAATGACGCGCTTTTACTGAAGCCCTATGTTCCGTGTAGGAGTTAAAGGACTTAATAATAATAATAATACTTCTTTGAAGGATATTACTTTCACTTGATGTGTCATAATGATGTGTAAAATTATTTTGATTCATATTTTTTTTCTTAGTATACACATAATTGCTGGATTATAAATTCCCACAAAAAATGATTGAAAATAAAAGACCAGAAGATTTAAACAGTAAACAAAAACTAACTCACAATCATATTAATAAAATTACAGTTTTCTATTTTAGAAACTGACCGGCCGCAGTTTATTATTTGCACTTTATTATTTCAGTGTACTATTAAAAGGTAGGTAATACTGAATTTAACTACGATTCGTATTTTGAAAGCGGAGGAAAAAAATTTGCTCTCATTATTGCTTTCAAGGTACACACATAAAATGCTAATTTATGTTGATGTATAATGTCGACATTTAATGGATGGAATTAGTGATTTCCTATTAATAATGGTCATTTATAATGGCCTATTTTCCACGTCTCTGTAATTTCTCTCTCTCGGTATTGCGAATTGTAGCTTATATTCGCCCTCATGAATTCAGGATTTAGGTTTTTAAAGCGCCCAATATCGCTGTACTGCCAGACCTTCTGCGATTTAACAGATTGCGATATGAATTTTAATACAAGAATATTTCTAATTTAATATTTCTTATTAAATTAGAATGCATTGCATGCTGGTTAGAGACAAAGAAGTCCATCCATTTTATAATTGTAATTTTCGACAAATAAATGACGATGGTAAATTACTTTTTTCTTATTTGTGATGATTTGTGCTGTGTAAATATGTGATAGTATAACAGTCCTTTTTGTGTGATAGCCTCGAATATTGTTCATGGCTCGAATATATTTGTTGTCACAAATATATTCATTAATTTGAATTAATTAAACCAAAGATAAATGCGTTTTCCTACAGAACAAATAATTACTGGAACAGGACAAAATAAACCAAAAATCTTTAGTATGATTTGTATTAATATTAATAGGTAAAATTAAAATCTAGCGTAGTTAAAATGTTGTGCAAAATAAAAATTTATTTATAATTAGATTCATGAGTCTGGATATCAAGTATCTTAGAAATTACAGTACAATAATTATGCAGGACGCGGTTTTGCTTGTCAAAGGTGATATGGCACAGAAGAATTAAGGTGATGCAAATATCGGTAACAATATATATATATATATATATATATATATATATATATATATATATATATATATATATATATATATATATATATATACAAAATAATTAAGAGGAACTTCAGGGATATAGGAACAATAAGTAGAAACGTTAGGAGTCAATCGGGGGACATACTGATCGGAAGAGCTCCTCTCTTAACGGAGATCCTCTCTTAAAGCGGATAGATGGAAGCAGTACTTAGGAAATTTATACGAGGGTCAGGAATTAGGAGAGATATTAGAGGAAGAATCTAGCATCGATAGGGAAGATGTAGGAAAACCTATATTGAGAGAGGAATTTGAAATAGCACTAAGGGGGCTAAAGAATAATAGAGCGCCGGGTGTAGATAAAATACAGGCGGAAATTTTGAAATGTGCGGGACAGAAAGTAGTAAATAGGATTTTTGAACTGGTAAAATACATATATGAAACGGGCGAGATGCCTGAGGATTATAAGAGGAACATTATCGTTACTATACCGAAAAAGAGAGGAGCCGACAAATGCGAGAACTTTAGAACGATTAGCCTAACTTCCCATGCGTCAAAAATCTTAACTAGAATAGTGCAGAAGAGGATGGAAAATAGAGCGGAGGAAATACTAGGAGAAGACCAATTCGGGTTTAGGCAAAATAGGGGAACTCGCGAAGCTATTCTGGCGCTAAGAGTAATGTTATAGAGAACAATAGAAAAAGGAAAGAATGCTTATATAGGATTTGTAGATTTAGAAAAAGCTTTTGATAACGTAAGATGGGAAAAAATGTTCGAGATACTAAAGAGCGCGGGAATGAAGTATAGAGATAGGAGAGTAGTACACAATCTATACAAAGAGCAAACTGCTGTTATAGAAGTAGAAGGGGAAAAAAGGGAAGTATGTATTAGGAAAGGAGTAAAACAAGGATGTACGCTATCACCACTAATTTTTAATCTGTACATCGAAGAGGCGATTAATGTGGTAAAAGATAGAGTGGATTTCGGGATTAAAGTACAGGGACAGAAACTAAAAATGCTGAGATTCGCGGATGATATAGCAGTATTAGCATCTAGTAAAGAGGAATTAGAATCAGCGTTGAACGAAATGGAGGCAGTGTTGACAGAGGAATACGGAATGAGGGTGAATAAAAACAAAACTAAAGTGTTAGTGTGCAGAGGGCGCGAGAGCAGAGCAAAAACGAAAGTACAAATTAATAATGAAAGATTGGAGGAAGTTAAAGACTTCACTTATTTAGGAAGTAAAATAAATTGGGATGGAAGAAGCGATAAAGATATAAAACAAAGAATAGCACAGGGTCGAGTAGCTTTTAACAAAAAGAAAGCACTTTTATGCTCGGGGGCAATAAACTTAGAAACAAGGAAGAGATTTTTGAAAACGTATGTATGCAGCACGGCGCTATACGGTTGCGAAACCTGGACGGTAGGGGAAGCAAGTAGGAAGAAATTAGAAGCTTTTGAGATGTGGTGTTACCGAAGAATGATGAAAATACCGTGGACTGATAGGGTTAGAAACGAAGAAGTATTAGAGAAAGTCGGCGAGAAAAGAAGTACGTGGAAAAACATAAAGAAGAGAAGAGATAGAATGGTAGGCCACTTGCTGAGACATGGGGGAATAGTCCGCGATATTTTGGAGGCAGAAATAGGAGTGAAGAAAGGCAGAGGTAGGCCTAGAGTAGACTACTGCTCACAAATAGTAAGGGATGTAGGTTGTAGCACAATTAGCGAAATGCGTAGGTTAGCACAAGATAGGAGAAGCTGGAGGTTAGCGTCCAACCAGTCTTATGACTGATGACCTCATGATGATGATATATATATATATATATATATATATATATATATATATATATATATATATATATATATATATATATGATGTCTCGGTTGGAACTAAGATTTGAATTGCGCGCCATTTATGTTCTGCCAAAGATAGGGTGTCAATAATTAACGACTATTATCTACAAACCATACAACGTCTGTCGATTATCAGTTTAACAGCGAATAGTTTGTGTACAACTGTGTTATGAAAGTGAGCGATCATTTACAGTTGCATTAAGAAAAATTCATAGAATGGGCTCTCCAACGAAGCTTCGTGAGGTAAAATCAATATATTTGACCGTATTAGCATATGTACACATATATGCTGTATTGGCATAATGGTGTTGGAACATATGCCATATGTTCGATATGTCTATTAGTGAAGTCGATATGAATTGATTTTTCTTCACTTAATTTAATTTTTCATTTCTTGGTCCAGTTTTGGAATTTATTGATGACGTTTTGAAATTTATTAGCTGTTTCTATATTACTTTTACCCATTGTTATTATGGCAGTATCGTCAGCAAAAGTGGCTACAGTACTATTTTCTAGCTCTAGGAGATTACACGTACACATAAGGTAGACTACAGGGCCTAGTACACTGCCTTGTGGGTTTCCTGCCTTGATTTCTTTAAGAACAAAATAGGCACTTTCCTGCTTAATTTGAAAGTGTCTGTGTGATAAATAGGTTTTTAAAATATCTGCATATAGTTTATGAAGGATAATTTTTAATTTATAATGTAGTCTCTCATGCCAAACGTTATCAAATTCTTGTGCTACCTTATGTAGGGCTATGTTACGCTTTCTCTATTATATTAGTGATTCTATGGACCTGATCTATTGTCAAGTGTTTATGTCCGAGCCCAAACTGGTGATCGGAGACTATTTTTTTCTCTCGATAATTGACTGTATTCTTTTAAGTAGCAGTTTCTCAAAAAACTTGAAGATGATATGTAATAAAGACATTGGTCTATATGAAGAGACTGCATGTGGCGATTTCCTGGGATTTGGAATACCATCACAATTTCTGCCACTTTCCATTGTTTACGTACGTATTTAAACCTGAACGCCGCATTGATTACATTAGTCAGCTGGACAAATGCTTTCCTCGGGAGCTGCTTTAGTATTTCTCCTGTTATTAAGTCAAATCCAGGAGTTTTTCGAATCTATGTTATGCTTGATTTCTTTCATGATTTACAGATGACAGTCGTTAAATATTGACGCCCTATCTTTGACAGAACACAATTGGCGTGCAATTCAAAACCTATAGTTCCAACTGAGACACCCTATATTACGCAAATAACATGTAAACCGAATAAAATTTCCTACACAGCCTAAAATTTCACAAGAAATAAATATTTTCATTAATTTAGAATATAAGAGAACAGCTATAGTTAATGTTATTTGTGAAAATTTCACATTATTAAGAGGAGCGAGAATACGCAACGATGTTTTTCTTTTGTTGTGAAAAAATTGTTAACTTATGAGGTAAAATAAAAGTAAAAATTGTTCATATTTAAACTTTTATCTTTATCTTTAAAGTTATATTAATATTAACGGGTGTCATATTCGGAGTAGTTTTAGGATGGCGCTAACGTAAATATGAATAATAATCTTATGAACATTTTTCCGTAGTTCTCAACATGTTTTTTTAAGGAAACCTGCAGGGTTTTTCTTTTTAAAGTTTATTATTGCATCTCGTGATTAATTGTATGGACTTTTAAATCCTAAATAACTCAAATAATCACCATATGTGTTTTTAATTTTTCTTTTTTTTTTTTCGTAACTTGGTGTTTTCGAATTTAGAAAAAGCTTTTGATAACGTAAGATGGGAAAAAATGTTCGAGATACTAAAGAGCGCGGGAATGAAGTATAGAGATAGGAGAGTAGTACACAATCTATACATAGAGCAAACTGCTGTTATAGAAGTAGAAGGGGAAGAAAGGGAAGTAGGTATTAGGAAAGGAGTAAGACAAGGATGTACGCTATCACCACTAATTTTTAATCTGTACATCGAAGAGGCGATTAATGTGGTAAAAGATAGAGTAGATTTCGGGATTAAAGTACAGGGACAGAAACTAAAAATGCTGAGATTCGCGGATGATATAGCAGTATTAGCATCTAGTAAGGAGGAACTAGAATCAGCATTGAACGAAATGGAGGCAGTGTTGACAGAGGAATACGGAATGAGGGTGAATAAAAACAAAACTAAAGTGTTAGTGTGCAGAGGGCGCGAGAGCAGAGCAAAAACGAAAGTACAAATTAATAATGAAAGATTGGAGGAAGTTAAAGACTTCACTTATTTAGGAAGTAAAATAAATTGGGATGGAAGAAGCGATAAAGACATAAAACAAAGAATAGCGCAGGGTCGAGTAGCTTTTAACAAAAAGAAAGCACTTTTATGCTCGGGGGTAATAAACTTAGAAACAAGGAAGAGATTTTTGAAAACATATGTATGGAGCACGGCACTTTACGGCTGCGAAACCTGGACGGTAGGGGAAGCAAGTAGGAAGAAATTAGAAGCTTTTGAGATGTGGTGTTACCGAAGAATGATGAAAATACCATGGACTGATAGGGTTAGAAACGAAGAAGTATTGGAGAAAGTCGGCGAGAAAAGGAGTATGTGGAAAAACTTAAAGAAGAGAAGAGATAGAATGGTAGGCCACTTGCTGAGACATGGGGGAATAGTCCGCGATATTTTGGAGGCAGAAATAGGAGTGAAGAAAGGCAGAGGTAGGCCTAGATTAGACTACTGCTCGCAAATAGTAAGAGATGTAGGTTGTAGCACAATTAGCGAAATGCGTAGGTTAGCACAAGAGAGGAGAAGCTGGAGGTTAGCGTCCAACCAGTCTTAGGACTGATGACCTAATGATGATGATGATGGTGTTTTCGAACCAAATATTTACAATGCTGTGCACATGTAATATCATATTTGATGATAGGATTAAATCGTTTAATTTAAAATGCTAATCTACCTATTGGCACACCTGTATAATATTTATGGAGCTATTTTTATCATCCGGTCCTACCCACTGTTCAATAAGAAAACCCTCATTGTAATTTCCTCTTATACGACCAAGCAGGACTTCGATTGAAAATGGAGGACTTTTCCAGTTTGGATCAGTTACAGGCCAGCCTCCAAGGGTTCTAAGAACCTCGCGTATTGGTCCATCTCCTATTTTGCGAATATTGTCTAAAAACCATATGAAAATAAACATTTCATTTGAAACAATGTACGTATCGCATAATTATTGCATCTGGAAGTACTCACGGAGATCCATGCAAGTATTGTAAAACGTCTTCGCCTTTCTGGTTGCTTCATTATCTTCTAGGGTAATTGGTTCTTCTAATACTCCTGCAAAATGCATTATTATAGTAACAATAATAATATAACAGATTATTTATAATAATAGATGTATAAATACAGCCATTTTGAATATTGGATGTTTCGCGTGTTCATTTTTATGTAGGAGGCACTCCTCCCTTCATTTCGTTTATATGGGAAACTAAGTATATAAACTCCTGGACCAAATTAACGATCATCAGTGAAATTAACGAATCAGAACGGTATTATTGGAGAAAACCATAGAATAAATAATAGAAAAAACAATAACGTCAAATGCAATGGAAACGGTGTTAATAACAGTTAACTTAAAAAAAAAAAATGAAGGTGAAATACAATCTTAAGAATTTGAATTCAGTAGCGTATAGATCCTCCTCTATCTCTTTTCACTGCTTCCATCCATCTGGGCATGCTATTGATCAAGTAGTGAATGGTTTCCTGAGAAATATTCAACAAATATTCAACAAAAATAGAGGTAGATATGTGGCGCCTAACTAATCTGTTTAGTACATCCTATAGATGCTTTATGGGGTTCATGTCTGGACTTCTTGTGGGCCAATCCATAGTTGGAATATGCACAAATCGAAGATAGTCCAGTATTTCTCTAGCAACGTGGGGCTGCAAATGGCATTACATGTTCTTCTATGATGTTTTCTACGTAAAAATGTGCATTTATGGATCTCCCCCGTAGGTATAGCAACCAAATCCGTTGCGACCATCGATACAAATTCTTCCCTGGAACATTATTGATCCGCCAAAATATGGTATCCTCGGAGAGTTATTGCAGATAGCAAACTCCTCTCCTGGCCTCCACCAGACTCGTTGATATCCATCTGGTAAATTAAGATTTACTCTTGTTTCGTCTGAAAATAAAACTCGCTTCCAGTCGTCAATGGTCCAATTTACGTGTTCAATTGCAACATGCTATCTAGTAATTCTATGTTCTCTGGTAAGCAGTGGTGTAATAGCTGGTTTTCTGCTATCCAATCCTCCTTCATTAAGCCTTCTCCTGACCTTGTGTCAAAAAATTGTTATATTTTGAGCTGATGCTAGGGCTCTGTTTAGCTTTAAGCTGGTAAAATGGCTGTTTGCCATAGACTTGCATGAGATATTGCTCATCCCCTGCATGTAGACTTCTGACTACCTTGCCCTGGAGTTCTGCAATGACTTCCAAGTTCATTGAAACATTTAACTATTCGACTAATTGTTGATTGTCTAACTCCTACCAAATTATCCAGATATCGCTGGCTACGTCCCTCGTTAACCAGAGTAACCACTTTCACTGCTTCATCTCTTAATTCTATTCTGAACCTCGAATCTTAACTGAAACTTATCTTTGACACATCATAAGGTAGTAATATTTCATTGTGTTTAAATTAAAAGTTTATAATTTGTTTTTGTTACCAATATTTTTCTTTAATAAAATAGCTTTGACAGTGTTATTACTTTTATTTAAATATATACATATTAGTTGTAAATTATGCCTGACCGAACTATTATAGGCCTACGCTCGTTTTACAACTCCATAAGTTTCATAAATTAAGATAAAAGAAACGATAATGATAACGGACATTATATCCCTCATACACGATTTGGTTTTGTACTTTACATAAAAAACAGCTATAAAATTTATATTAATTGAGAAGTGGAGTTATCAATACGTTCATTTTCATGAAACAGATAAAAAGGTTTATTTGTATCGAATATGTTTTTAATATTTATACACATTACTGGCAGTTACTTTAGAAATATGACTAGAGGCCAATTACTTTGCTGATTTCATTAACATCCAAGGAAAGTTTGTTATAAAAGTTATGATTAACTTCCGGGAAGCAGCCGCTTGGGGCGTTTATAGATGTGCTGCCTTTACAGAACGTCGTATTTACAATTAAGCTTTGCTCTAAATCCAATTACTAATATTAACTTAGTGATATTACTATTAATTATTATTAGTAACCATTTATTATGTAACCACATATCCTTTTAATATAATTAATTTAATCATCATTTCAAAATACAGTCCTGGACAAAATTAACGCATCAATAAAACTTTCCATTATTTCTTATAATTTATGGAAGTTTTAAATCCTTAAACATTTTATATATGTAGGTGGCCTAGGAAAACTTCTGTTACTACCGATAAACAATTGCAATTGTTTGACAAGTGTAAATAAAGTAAGGTTTTGTAATTATTTGTTAATAATATATTTAACGCTGTTTAAAGTGATTTGTATATAAAAGAATAAATTCAGTGACGATAATTTAATATTAAGTGAATGAGACACTGTGTCCAGTACACGTAGAGTAGAAGAAATGAATCGTCCACGCAAGTTAAGAGAAGATGCAGCAATAGAAGAGGTAAATATGTTTAATGAGGGACTTAGCCAGCAATATGTGGCTAATTTGTTGGGAGTTAAGGCGCGTATACATCTGAGCACGAACGGGAACGAGCAAAGCGAGGCGAGGCGAGGCGAATGCCTCGTTTGGGTTTTTTGGCAATCATACGAAGCAACGTTCGAGGCAGCGATCCATCCATTCATTCGTACGTTCCGGTGAAAAAATGACGGAAGATGTAGTAGTGGCGAGTGCAGCATCGTCGGGCACAAACTGCCTCGTACGACACACATAAAAAACCGTCTACACTGCACCGAATGGTCCTTTGAAGTACCGACTCGAAACGGATAGACTCCGAATAGCCTGCCTCGTGGCGCGGCCAAGGCGTCTTGCCGCGCCTCGTATGCACGCACGCACTTGCATGCTTGTTCGGCCTCGCATTCCCTCGTTCCCGTTCGTGCTCAGATGTATACGCGCCTTGACTTAACGAACTTGAAAAGTTATTGTAGAATCCTAGGATAAGGTTGTAAGAAATCTATAGATGCAGGAGATTAGCGATATCTTATGCAAATCGTCTTAAGAGATAGGCACTCTACCAGTTTAGAGCTAAGAAGAGCAGCTCGAAAAGTAGCAATTTCTAAACAAACGTCGAGGGGAACATTTAATGAAGTAGGATTGGATAGTACAAGACCAGCTATTGCACCACTGCTCACCAAAGAACAGAGTTACTAAACTGAGTTTTGTAAGAGAATACGTAAATTGGAGCATTGACGACTCGAAGCGAGTTTTCAAACGAAACAAGAGTAAGTTTTATTTTACCAGATGGACGTCAACAAATCTGGCGGAGACCAGGAAAGATGTTTGCTGCCGGCATAATATCTCTCCGAGAAACCAGTTTTTGGGGTATCAATAATGCTCTGAGGAGGAATTTGTTTCGATGGTTGCACGAATTTCGTTCCTATAGGTATGGGGATCCATAAATGCACATTTCTACATAGAAAATATCGTAGAAGAACATGTGATGCCATTTGCCCCATTTTTCGAAGTTGGGTAAGGGAGAATATCATTTAGGAAACCATTCGCCACTTGATCAATATCATGTTCAGACGAATGGAAGCAGTGATAAGAGCTAGAGGAGAATCTACACGCTACTGAATTCAAATTCTTACGATTTAAAATTTTTCATCAACACCGTTTTTATTGCATTTGATCTGTGTTCCTTTCTGTTATTTATTCATATTTTTAGTACCATACCCACTAATACCATTCTAATTTGTTAAACATTCGTTCAAATCATTTAATTATAATATCACCTAGGTACTATGATTCATATTTTCAAAAAAATTAAAGTAATAATGTGAAGTTTCATTGACGCATTAATTTTATCCAGGAATTTATTAAAAATCGATATAGATATCATACTTTCTGTCAAATTTAAATAGTTAAATTCAGTAAATTTAAATTATAAAATACAAAGTAGCTATTTACAATTAGAATTAGGTGGAACCTATATTTTAATAGACCATTAAGAAATATAGAGGGTGTGTTATCTTTTTCCCTTTAATACATCCATATTAACCATTAGTACATAACGTGCGATAGAAAAGTACGTAAGTACCCTTTTCCTAAAGGATATACAATACGTTGAATTTATATTTTTCTATACAGTTTTTGTATCTGCATAAAAACCACAAATTGTTAAGAAAACGATAATTATTACTTCACGGATGTATTGAAACATAATAATTTCATTGAATTATTTGCAATAATAGAGAGGTAGTAGAAGTTAATTATAATCTTACTGATATAGTAAAAGTTAATGCGTCATATTGAAATTATTCCATATATAGGGTGTCTCATTTGAAACTATAGGATATGATTTGAGGTTATTTCTATTCTTTAACAGAAAATGGAGACGATACGGCTACAAATGGAAATGAATATCGTTCGTATGCCCGCTTCGACTAAATTGACATGATGTCAATCATTTAGCAAAATTTTCCATAACACGGCCACATAAAACTGGCCCTATTTCCCGAATAACATGTTGAATGATTGCTTTGAGATCATTGGTTATTGCTGATTGGGTGGCGTACACCTTTCCCCTCACATAACCTCAAAAAAAGTCCAGTGGTGTTAAATTACATGATCTTGCAGGCTGATTGATGTCAGCATTCAGCGAGACAACATGATCAGGAAATTTATTATGCACCAGAATTATGGTTGCACGTACCTTATGACATATTGAGCTGTCTTGCCGAAACCACGTTGTTTAAATCCAAATCATCAATTTAGTGGAAAAATAAATTGTTTAACATGTCACGATAGCTATACAAAATTAAAATCTTTGCTGGTTAGATTTTCACTTTTTATCATAACAATTGTTTCACCAACACAGTGGCTTCTTCAGATGCTAAGTACATAGACTAAATACGTTGTGGAACTGTGTTTATATAACTAGGGTAATTTTAGGTTTATTACTATGGGAATTCGTACCATTAAACTATTGTTGATAAGTTATCAAATTTCAAAGTTATCAAATTTCAACTCCATGGTATCTGTAAATTTTAAACAAGATTTTTGGATACCATGTAGAACTAAAATAAATTTAATAAAAGAGATAAGTTTGTTTATATTTGATCGTTTAATATATCAGATTTCCTTGCTTTATTAATTTATAAAGATTCTAATAAATTTAATTTTAAGCCTTTCTTCTCTACATGTACAATTTTAAATTCTTCGTTAATGGTATGGTCTCTCTTTTTTTGTTATTAAAACTCCTTTTGTGTTCTGCTATTCGCGTGTTGAAGTTTCTTCCTGTCTGTACTATATATACCTTAGGGCAACTACCGCAAGTCAGCTTATAGACTCCTGAATTATTTTTGATATTGGTTTTATCTTTTAGCATTTTTATGTGTTTTCCAAGAGTATTATTAGTTCTGTATGCTGTTTTATTACTACGTTTCTTTAAAACCGATGCAATTTTTTTAGATGGTTCCCCTATGTGTGTTATAATTTTGAAATTACGTGTATTTTCATCTGTAATTTTAGGATATACCTGCTATATAGCTTTATTTTTAGCTATGATATTGTGTATTATTTTCGGAGAGCAACTGTTATTTAACGCTATGTGTTTTATTATATTTAATTTTTTATTATAATCTTCGTCAGACATCAGAATACTTAGAGGTCTATGTATTATGCTATTATATTCTGCTATTTTGTGTTGAAATGGATGTGTAGAAGTGTAATGGATGTATTGTTATGTCGGTATGTGAAGGTTTATGAAAAATAGAAAAATCATGTGTGTTGTTGGATTTTTTAATGATTAGATCTAAAAAGTTAATAGAATTATCAGTTTCTGTTTCTAAAGTAAATTTAATTTTGGGGTGAAGTGAATTTATAAAGTTTAACAAAGTATTAAGTTGTCGTGTAGTGCCAACATGCTAAAATATCATCTCCATATCTATACCAATACAGAAATTTTCCACTTTCATTATATGTACGAGTATGTATCATGTTTTCTAATTAATCCATAAATATTTCCGAAAGGATCGGGCTGAGGCAATTACCCATAATTAAGCCCTCATTACAAGTATAAATTTCATTATTAAACTGAAAGTAGTTTTGTTCTAGACAAGTGCTTAATAGGATTAGAATTTCATTTTTTATAACTGTATTTGTGTGATTTTTATCTAAAATATTTTCTACTTTTCTAATTTGATTGCATCTTTTGGGGGTATACTTGGAAATAAATTTTGTACGTCAAATACGCATCAAACTGTGCAACTCTGTGGATGCATTTCTTTTTTGCGAACAGCATATCAATTGTGGCAGGTTCAGATGCACGGCGGGGCAACCGGGGTGGGAACCCTGGGGCCTCCACACATTGAGGGCCTCCACAAACTTTGGATTCAAAAATTTTTATAACATTAAATTTTTTTAATCTTTAAAAAAGTAATGAGCAATGAAATATATCATCAAGATATATTAGGCTCAATCCACTGGATTATGCGAAATCCTCAGATGCCCAGATGTCACCCAAGGAAAAATTTCGAGTAGGAAGTTTTATTCCAGTAATTGATCAGCTTTCAGCATCTCTGAGTGATAGGATTCGAGCTTATGATGTTGTCTGCGATCGATTTGGTTTCTTGAATCATTTAGAGGATTTGAGTTCATCCGAGCTACACAAGGCTGCCGACAAATTAGTAAAAATTTACAACGACGATCTTGAAAACAGTCTTGGGAACGAATTAGTCTAGTTTGTAGCCTTGATAGATGCCTTCAAGAAGAACTACAATGTCGACAGTGAACCAAAAGAGATGTCTTTCTACAGGATTCTGGTTGATAATAACTTCGGCGCTGCATTCCCTAATATTGAAATTACATGGAGAATGTATTTAGTGTTGATGGTGGCTAATTGCAGCGGAGAACGTTCATTTTCTAAAATGAAAATTATTAAAAATAGGCTGCGTACGACGATGACGCAAAAACGTCTAGCATATCTGTCATTGTTCAGTATAGAGAGTGATTTACTTCGAGAAATAGACTTCGGAGAAATCATTAAGGATTTTGCCTCTAAAAAAGCACGTAAAGTGTCTTCCACTTAAATATAGTAAGTCTATCAATTGTTTCCCATTGTTCATCACTCGTCAGAAAGTAATAAAGATTTAAAAAAAAAATACAAAAAATAGAATAGTATATATCTTAATAGTGGAAATTTGTTTTTTAAATGTAAAAATAAAATTAAAGATATTTATTGATTGAAAGGGCCTCCACTTTTTTCATTGTCTCGCGCCCCGGCACCCCTGCATCCGGCCCTGTTCAGCACCGCAAATTCGATCATTTTGATTGCTGACGTATCCGTAAAGATGAAAATGTGCTCCATCGCTGAATACATTTTTTTTGAAAAAATTAGTATCACCTTCTTTCTTTCCTAATAACCAATTAACAAATATACGACGTTGTAAATGGTCTATGACTTTTAACTGTTGTGTCAACTGAATTTTGTATGCTGACAGGTGCATATCTTTCATTAAAATCTGATGCGTGATGGTTCTTAGCAGATTCAGTTATTGTATACGACATCGAATTGACGTGTTTGGATAATCCCGTTCACTTTTTCTCAATGTACTAATATTTTCGTCTAAGTGACCATGACGAAAACGTATTAGTGTTGCCAAATCAATAACAGAACCTGCCTCTTCAAATTTCTTGATTAAATTATGGACTGTTAACTCTGCAGGTACCTCATTTTGTCCTAATTTTGTGCGAACTTTTCTTACTGTGACTTTAAATGATCGTGCACTTTCATAAAACAGTTATACACAAACTATTCGTTTATGTGTAACTGAATTCGTGGATCTGTTAAATATTGACGTCCTATCTTTGGCAGAACACAAATGGCGCCCAATTCAAATGTTACATTTCCATCTGAGACACCCTATAATAATTTTTTCCCCATTGGTAAAACACATATTGAAGGAAGCCCTCTATGTTGCTCTCTATGAGAGAACAATATTGATTTGCACTTTGAACGTTATCTGTATATTTACTATATTGCCACGGTAATGGAGAAACCTTTGACATGCACTATAATTTTATTTTGCTCCTTCAAACATAATAAAACGAATAAGAAAATACACCATATCCAATACCATGAATTTGTTGCGGAAAACTAAATATGGGTATCTTTATAGAAATGTGTTTCTCAAAATTAATGTTTTAATAATTATTTATCATAAGTAATGGTTAATTCTAAAAACTACATTTAACTTACCCTTTAGAACGACTTGTAGCTGATCAGCCATTACTTCAAAAGTGCTTATAGAACTTCTATCCTCTGGAATAACGTGTTTTTTATTCCAAGTGCCACAGGCGTATTGGAAGAAATCCACACAGGGATTAATTGTGCGGTCCATCGCTGATAATAAAGAGGACGCTGAAATTTATTAAGTAGTTTAGACGATAATAGTATACCCAAGATATACTAATATCATTAAAACGTTCATCAGATCGATTTGTAGGGGTTATACTGCCACTTATTTTTTAGTATGTCACTTTAAGTAATTAACTAAACTTAATTAACTAAAAACAATATTTATAATTTATTTCATCGCTATTTGCCAAATCAAAAATCTCAAAACATACCGTGGCTTGTTTTTATGGCTAGGATCGGGTAGACTGTTCCGTTTATCGACAAGATAAGAGAGTTTTTTATTTGGCAAATAACGATGAAATGAATAGTACAATGGAATGAAGATTCAATTACTGTGTAAAATTTTACGGAGCACAAGTTAAATTTACATTTAAGTTGTAGTTAGAGACAGTTCCCTAGGATTATTTTTTATGATACATTTAGAGTTGATGCCAAACCAGTCTAATCAAAAAGATTTTTTAAGGAAAATATTGCGGAGCACGTTACATAGAAACACAGAGGAGATTTCAACTAATGCGAGGGCTGATCAAAAAATGCGGTGAACGATTTTTTATAGCAGAAATTACTGACGGTAGATCTGTGTGAAATAATGCCTCCGATAGCGTGATCCGTTGAGATAGCCGGTGTCAAGTTTGAACAAGTTGTGACTTGTCAATTGGCTTCCGAACCGGAAGAGTGAGGACGTATTTACCGTGTTTGGATTTCGAACAACGTATTTACATTAAGTTTTATTTTATGTTGCAAAAAAGTGCCAAAGAATCTCATGAAATGTTAAAATCAGTGCATGGTGATAATGTGGTGACTCTGAAGACTGTTTACAAGTGGTATGAGCGATTTAAAAGCAGAAATGAGTTTGTTGAAGATGAGCAGGGGTCGGGACAACTTTCGACCTCAAAAACACACGAAAACATTGCAAAAGTGTAAACTCTGAATATTACAAGAGCATTCTGCAACGTTTGCAAAACTATGTACGGAGAAAGAGACCGGAAAGATGGGCCAATGGCTTCCTCCTTCATCACGACAATGCGTCGTGACATACCTCGCTTCGGGTCCTTGAGTTTTTGGCTGAAAAAATACTCTTGTCTGTCCACAACCGCCTTACTCTCCGGATTTAGCACCACGCTTCTGACTCTTTCCAAATATCAAAGCTGTACTAAAAGGAAAACGTTTTGACGCCATTCCCAACACTGAGAGGGCCACGACGGAGCAGCTGCAGGCCCTTCCGAAAGAAGCCTTCCAGAAATGATCAAATCATGTAAACAACGTTGGAATAATTGCATCGCTAGCCAATGACAGTACTTTGAAGGAGATTAGTTCAAATTTGAAGTAAGCTTATAATAAAATTATTCAAGTCTAATCGTCAAATCTTAAACTTACAAAATAACTTAAACTTAAACAATACAAAAGAGACGAGGCTATAAAAACAGACGAGACGAGGAAGGACTGAAAACTTATAAGTCAATAAAGTGGGAAATCATTAGAAAGTGTAGAAAAGCGAAAGAACAATGGATAGAAGATAAATGCAAAGAAGTAGAAGATAAGCTCCAAGTAGGTAAGACCGATGAGGCTTACAAAATAATTAAGAGGAACTTCAGGGATATATGACCAATAAGTAGAAATGTAGAAAGGAGTCAATCGGGGGACATACTGATCGGAAGAGAGGAGAAAGCGGATAGATGGAAGCAGTACTTAAGAAATTTATACGAGGGTCAGCAATTAGGAGAGATATTAGAGGAAGAATCTAGTATCGATAGAGAAGATGTAGGAAAACCTATATTGAGGGAGGAATTTGAAATAGCACTAAGGGGGCTAAAGAACAATAAAGTGCCGGGTGTAGATAAAATACAGGCGGAAATTTTGAAATGTGCGGGACAGAAAGTAGTAAATAGGATGTTTGAACTGGTAAAATACATATACGAAACGGGCGAGATGCCGGAGGATTATAAGAGGAACATTATCGTTACTATACCGAAGAAGAGAGGAGCCGACAAATGCGAGAACTTTAGAACGATTAGCCTAACTTCCCACGCGTCAAAAATCTTAACCAGAATAGTGCAGAAGAGGATGGAAAATAGAGCGGAGGAAATACTAGGAGAAGACCAATTCGGGTTTAGGCGAAATATGGGGAACTCGCGAAGCTATTCTGGCGCTAAGAGTAATGTTAGAGAAAACAATAGAAAAAGGAAAGAACGCTTATATAGGATTTGTAGATTTAGAAAAAGCTTTTGATAATGTAAGATGGGAAAAAATGTTCGAGATACTAAAGAGCGCGGGAATGAAGTATAGAGATAGGAGAGTAGTACACAATATATATAAAGAGCAAGCTGCTGTTATAGAAGTAGAAGGGGAAAAAAGGGAAGTAGGTATTCGGAAAGGAGTAAGACAAGGATGTACGCTATCTCCACTAATTTTTAATCTGTACATCGAAGAGGCGATTAATGTGGTAAAAGATAGAGTGGATTTTGGGATTAAAGTATAGGAACAGAAACTAAAAATGCTGAGATTCGCGGATGATATAGCAGTATTAGCATCTAGTAAAGAGGAATTAGAATCAGCATTGAACTAAATGGAGGCAGTGTTGACAGAGGAATACGGAATGAGGGTGAATAAAAACAAAACTAAAGTGTTAGTGTTCAGAGGGCGCGAGAGCAGAGCAAAAACGAAAGTACAAATTAATAATGAAAGATTGGAGGAAGTTAAAGACTTCATTTATTTAGGAAGTAAAATAAATTGGGATGGAAGAAGCGATAAAGATATAAAACAAAGAATAGCGCAGGGTCGAATAGCTTTTAACAAAAAGAAAGCACTTTTATGCTCGGGGGTAATAAACTTAGAAACAAGGAAGAGATTTTTGAAAACGTATGTATGGAGCACGGCACTATACGGTTGCGAAACCTAGACGGTAGGGGAAGCAAGTAGGAAGAAATTAGAAGCTTTTGAGATGTGGTGTTACCGAAGAATGATGAAAATACTGTGGACTGATAGGGTTAGAAACGAAGAAGTATTAGAGAAAGTCGACGAGAAAAGAAGTATGTGGAAAAACATAAAGAGGAAAAGAGATAGAATGGTAGACCACTTGCTGAGACATGGGAGAATAGTCCGCGATATTTTGGAGGCCGAAATAGGAGTGAAGAAAAGCAGAGGTAGGCCTAGATTAGACTACTGCTCGCGAATAGTAAGGGATGTAGGTTGTAGCACAATTAGCGAAATGCGTAGGTTAGCACAAGATAGGAGAAGCTGGAGGTTAGCGTTCAACCAGTCTTAGGACTCATAACCTCATTATGGTGAATCGTCGAATATTTTTTGACGACTAGAAAGTTCTAGAAAATATTTGTACTCGACAATATTTCGCTTCAATGTCATTAAAATCTGTTTTGTCCTCCGATCAGAAAGCTACTTATATTATAGTAGAGTTATACCAATGGTAACTCATCAACCAGAAATTTTAAGAAAGAGTATATATGTTACGGTAAGAGTACGTATAACGGCAAATGTACACATTCGCGGAAAAATGTATACTCTTGCCTGATTTGTTGGTAAGAGTGAGTAAAACTTTTATCATCAGTCGGTGAACCCACTTTGGTCGGTGTAAAACGGTACATGTGTACACTTCCCAAGCATAACCGGTAAAAGTAGGTTATTAGTAAAAAATACCTACTGCACGGGTAAAGGTTTGACTCTATATGAGAGAGAAGTTAGGTTAGGTCTGAATCGATGTAATATCTAGTTAATAGTTTAATAATAATTTTCTTTTGTATTTTTATAACTATTGTACATTTCGTTTAATAAACAATGTTTTTTTAATCCATTTTTATTTCCAAATCTGGAATCCGAAATTCTGTAGATATAATTGCCTAGGATACTCACATTTACCACCATCCATGGGTAAATGTGTACATTTTCCGGTAAAAGTGGCAATATTCGTCAATTACTAGTGTTTTACTTACATTTACCACTCGATTTGGACGATGTTCACTTTAACCGGACAATGTACACATTCATCGAATTCGCACTTTTGCCGTAACATATACAACTTACAACCTCTTCATACATAAAATCTTCCGATATATCTATTTATTTCAATATGCATGACTACTAATAGTAGTACTAATTAAGTACCGACTATTATCTAATACCATATGACGTATACTCTACCGGGTGTTTTTCACAGAAATACCAATGCATCTTTATTAATATTAAATTTATGCTGTATGTAGATTCTTTGTAATGTTTTATATTGATTTATAAACTCTCTAATAATGACTGGAAATATTTTCCAACCCTTCCAGTTTCATCGAAATGACCTTAATATTTTAATGAAAATTTAAATGAGACAACCTATATTTTCTGAGCCGGTGTTATAGACTTATCAATTTTAAATAAATTTGCAAATAGAATTTTATATCTCAATCAAAAATAATCTTCAAAATAAATAAATAAACTTTCTCATTTATTTTGCCTTCTCGCAACATCTCAGATAGTTTTGAAACAATTATTAATAAACACTTCACCGATTTACAGTTCTTAGTATAAGAAATGAACATTCGCATCAAAGCTATTCATGTTTTGAGATATTGTAACTGAGATAAAGAAACAAGATGTAGGGTCTTCCAATAGGGACATTCGAAATTTGTTAGGTTATAGCGGCCATGTTGGAAAATCAGTGCTCCGTTGGAGAAACGTTCCTCGCATTACGTGATTTTTATCCTCATCACAACCGTCCCACCGAGTCGACTATTCGACGTTTGGTGGTGGCCAAATTCGAGTGAACCGGTTTGATAAATAATCACCCAACATTCGTACGTCACCGAAACGTAAGGTCTGCTGAAATCATCGCTGCTGTGCGTGAGAGTGTTGACGTGAAAACCCAAGACAGTCAATATCTCGTTATTCACAGAACTTGGCTTTTCTGCTACTTCAACTTGGTGAATTTTGCGTCGGGACTTTTGGTCTGCACCCGTGTAAAATCCAACTAACCCAGGAACCTAAGGTAAACGACTATAGACAACGCCGTGTGTTCGCTGATTGAGCTCTGGAGCAGTTAGAAGTTGACCCAGATTTCTCCAAAAAAATCATCTCATAATCAAAATTAGCGACGAGGTCCATTTTTGGATGAATGAATATGTGAACAAGCAAAATTATCGGATTTGGGATGATACCAATCCACACGAGATACACCAGCACCAAATGCATTCCGAGAAAGTCACTATTTGGTGCTGATTTTGGTCTGACGGAATCATCGGTCCGTGCTTCTTCCAAAGAAAAACTGGCATTGCCATAACCGTCAACGGTGAGCGCTACAGATTGATGATAACGCATGCCACAATGGACATTCTAAACGAGCAATTTGAGGGCATGGTTATCTCGCGCAGCGGCCACGTGAACTGGCCACCAAGACCGTGCGATTTAGCGCATTTAGACTTCTTCCTTTGGAGCTACTTTAAAATCGCAGGTCGATGCGAATAAACCGCAAACAAACAATTGCTGCCCTCAAAGTCAACATAACAAATGCCATCCAGCAAATTCAGCCAGATTTATGCAACAAAGTCATGGAAAATTGGACTTTTCGAATACGTGCCACGAAGCAAAGCCATGGCGGACATTTGAACGACGTTGTATTCCATACTTAATGCCATAAACTATTCTTTCAAATAAAAAAAATTAAGTGGATATCTCACACACAACTTGTTTTATTTACGTTTAAAAATCGAACGTCCTTATTGAAAGACCCTTTAAATAAAAAAGTTTTGTTAAATTTTTAAATAAAAAAAAATAATAAATAAAAAGTTATTTGTTATTTTAAAGTATGGTTCTTTTTGCAAAATAGTTTATTCATAACACTGAATAAGAACACCATACATGGTGTTCTATTTAAATTTCTACTAACACCGGAAGTGGTGTAAAATATTTCCATGATTATTAGAGAGTATATAAATTCCAAAGAACTTACAACATAATACTAATAGAGATACAGTGCAGTTTTCCTTTAAAAAAATCACCCGATATATTCTACACCCATTAAATTGTACGATATATTGTATCATATACATTGTAATACTATGAACCGTAAAAAAATCTTTGCTGTTATACAAAATAGAAAGAAGTATTTTCTAAGGGCAAGTATCAAACTTCGTAGATAATGGAAGTTACGAGATTGTGTCCTGCTACTCTACAGCCACGATAAAGATAAAATTAGCTAAACACACGTTCTGTCTCTCGAACAACATTTAGATGTAAAAGTTTATCCAAATCAGTGGAAAACAATAATTTATGAAGCAAAATTATCATCTTGTGTGATATAACAATTATTAACAGAGGAAAGATCAACGAAACCAAACTCAATCGATATCATTGCAGGTGTCTTTTCAAAGGGTTGAAGTACATAAATCAGTATAACATTCAATGAAGTATTCAGTTGAGTTATTCAGTCTAGAGATGAGCATATATGAAAGCTTTACGTACGCCATAACACCTCTACAAAATTTTAGCCTAACACTGTATAAAATATAGTCTTATGATATACAGAGTCATCCGAAAACGAGGCATACCTATATGTCTGTAAAAGCATTGGCTGGTTATATCCAGCAAGGTATTAATAGTTTAATACCTGTAAAAATAGCCATCTGTGAAAGACGTATGACAATTATTAACAGCAGAAAGATCAACGAAACCGAACCAAATCGATATCGCTGCAGGCGCCTTTTCAAAGGGCTCAGTTTTATAGAAGTAAATCAGTATAACATTCCATAAAGTACTCAATTGAATTATTTTATATGAAGATGAGCATATACGAAGGTTTTACGCTATAACACTTCATTACTTACAATTATAATTTTAATCCAACAGTGTATCAAATATATGCTTATTATATACATAGTCGTCAGAAAGCAATATGATGTAATTGGTAGTTTACTAAGACATAGTACAGTTATTTCCAAAATATCTGTTTTGATGTACCAGACATGCGAAATCTAATGATCTTTTTAAAAGACTCATTCCAACTATTATCAAATCAACACATTTTTAATAGTGTTTTAGTATTATAGCATATGACAAGATGATAATTTTGCTTCATATATATCTAATAATAGCATAAAATAAGTATTCTGTATAAGATTCTGTACATAGTTACAGTAGACGCAACATGCAAAACAAAACTATTGATTAAGAGCAAAAGAGTGAAGTTTTAAAAATCCAACGAGAACCCTGAAGAACTAAATGATTGATGTCAGTAACATTCTTTAATTTTTGTGATCTCAGTTCACTATGCATTGGGCATTCGATGAAGATGTGATTGTTGCGATTGTTTCTAATTTTAAAAGGTTGTATATATGGTACAGTCATGCTTCTAACTCAAATAATAGTTTCCTTTAAGAGTATCAAATATCCTAGGTTGGTAACATTGTGTATATTCCTCATCTCAAGAGATCCCCCTGTTTATCAATAAAATAGTTACAAAATAAGATCAGACAGGCTGTGCATTAAAATAGCAGTGATATTAAAGTTTTGTGTTTTGAAGCGTGATCTAGAAATTAACAAAAATTGTGCACACTTGTTTTATATAAGCATGTGAATTAACAAAGAGTTAATTAAATAATGTTATTATTTGCCATTGTATTTTAATAAATATGGGTCGAGGAAAACATTGCACCCAAAAGAAACATGAATTCATTTTAAACATATTAAATGCCTGAAAAACTTACAAGTTTGTTTTAGAAATTGGGTTAAGAAATATTCTGTCGTATTGTGTTTACAGTTCAATCCATGTTATGTGTTATGTTAGGGATAAGTTTTTTGAACCATTACCACTGTTTTAATGTTCTATTCCTACTCACGCTGCCAATGGTTTGGAGTATTCGGTCGTGCTGCCCGTTTCACTGCTGATTGGTGACATATTCTCTAACATGAAGGTACCTTCTCTCATCCACTGGGTGTATAAGTATATATCCGTGACTATCTACACACTAGGTAATTATAAGTAGATTCTTCTTTGATTTTTTCCATCCTGGATCTTACAACTCTTTGATGGAGTGCCAAATCGGAGCCCCATGCAATAGGATGTATTGTATAACTTCGATCGTTCTCCCTTCTTTTTACTTTCCGGCTCACGTGTTTTCGAAAGAATCCACAACACATGAGCTCCTTTCTTCAGCTCTTTTGTTTACTTTAATGTTCTTTTGGGTCCTTTTTACTCGTTCTTCGATCTCCGTCCATTCTGGCGTTAACTGTATGAGATGGTTTGTTGGCCAGACCTCTATTTTAGAGGATTTTTTTGCTTTATATACCAGGTATGTAAATATGAAACCAGAATTTGTGCATAAATGGCACAGCTGCTAATGTACCGTCATACCGCGTCATTGGCGCCATTTTCTTGTTTTGATATCTGATAAAGGTTTTTATCTCACAACAATACAAGTTTCATACAACAACATCGTTTTTAATAGCGTTAAACATTTCGAATTTTTAAAGTTTGAAGATAAGGATTGCAAGCATTGTCGGATGAGAATGACGCTCAAACGCAACAAGAACTCGCGGATCAATTAAATGTGACACGAGAAGTCGTCTGTATACGTTTGAAAGCCATGGGAAAGATCCAGAGGATAGATCCAGAATCCACAAATTGTCAGAGAGATGGGAAAAATGTATAGCTAGCAATGGGCAATACTTCGAATATAATATTTTTTATCAGTTTCATACAATAAACGAATATTTTCTATATAAAAAATCCTGTTTCATATTTACATACCTGGTATGAGTTCTGCTTAGTCTACTGATTATAATGGCCAGATTATCTGCATACGTCAACGCCCTCGTCGTACAGGCTGTTCCATAATACCGGCTCTAGCACGGATTCTTAAGGTAGTCCTGACGTAACATCCAGTTTTTCCCCTGGGATTATAACTATCCTCCTGTTGTGAAAACACCTCGGAGTATTAAATTATCTTCAGATTTTCTTCCTACTAAGCTTCCTGCTTATCAAATCGTACTTTGCACTGTTAAAAGCATTTCTTATATCGAAGGTAATTAATGCTGTCAATTTTCTTGAGTTGTTAATAATCCTCTCCTGTATTGCAGCCACCGCGTGAATGGTCGGGACTGCCTCATGGAATCCGTATTGACGTTTTGAGATTCCTTCGCCTCTTTCTAATTCCATTACGAGCCTGTTGCATATTAGCTTTTCATATTGCTCACATAAAGTATTGATAAACTGATTGATCTGCTGTTGGCTTACCCCTCTTTCAGTATTAATATCAATTTGGCAGTTTTCCACCCATTACGTAATTCTTGGTTCTTTAGGATCCCATTCATCTTACTTAAAATTAGTTTTGGCGCTGATTTAATTGCATCTTTGGCCACCACGCGGGGTATGCTATCTGGGAAATTTCCGTCCTTTAAACCTTCTGCAGCAGCCCGATAATTGTTCGTAATAAAGGACTGTGCTTCCTCTGTAATTGTGACTTCTTAATTTTCCACATATTTTCTCTTTGTGGGAATATATAGTATTAGCTACTTCCACATGGAATATTTTCGTCGTATTTTATTTTCTTTAGTTTTATCGCAGTATTGTATGCCAGTCGTCCCATTATTATTTGGTAGCCTTCCTCACTGGTATCGTTAAGGCCGTCACAAGCGTATCCCAGCAAGCCTTCTTTGACCTTCTAATGGTCTTCTTTGGTCCTTTTTTTACTCTTATAAGGTTCTCTGGTCCTCCTCCTTCCCTCTGTAATATCTCTTCTTTTGAGCATAATTGCACTCCTCATTATATCGTATTCACTTCTTAGCAATTGCACACCTTCATTACATTAAAATGGTCTATTTTTTACGTCTGTTTCACGCATTGTATTGTATGTATGTCTATCATTGTATGTGTGTCAATAAATCTTCCGTTATAATCCTTGAACAGTTGTCCAACTTTGTCCCATGTTCTTGTGCCTCTTCTCTCTATTCCATAATTATTTCCCAATCGATCAATACTTTTCTTTGTTTCTTTACTGAGGTATCTTTTAGCTCGTAATAAATATGCTGGTGGTCATTCTAATGTCTCATCTTCTAGTATCCTCTAATTTGTAATGTTCTTGCCAACTTTTCTGGTAGAAACTATAACCTCGATGTATGAGCTGCTATCTTCTTTTATTAAGACTGGCTTGTCTCTTGTGCTATGAACTATCATATGTCGACATCCATTCCAAAAGACATTCCCCTCTAATATCAGTGAGGGGTGAGCTTCCCTTATTGAATTGGGGAGGGGGGATTGACGTTAAAATCGCCCAGTACAATAATTTCTTTCTTCATCCATCTGCAATTCTCCATGATATCGTAGATTTAGTTTTTAAAATCGAGAAAAGAGAAGCATCGAGATATGTAACTGCAAAATAGCCACCCTTGCTTTAATCTGGTGCAAGCACAGCATTTGATTGTCAAAATTAATTTTTTTACATTATTGAATATTTATAAAATACTATAAAACTTCAGTATACAATGTAGAATAGTTCCAATAGTAGATGCATCAAGGGATAGTCTGATTCAGATGCTTAGTTTTTTTCATGGGTGTTTAAATAAATCCTCCAATACCATTGAAGCTAATAGTAGACATCAATTCATGAAGAGAGGAATTTGGTTGCTCTTAATGAATTCCGTTTATTACAACTAAATGCTGATTTTGGATATGGAGTAATTAACATTGTAATGTTGGTTGTAAACATGTAATAGCCCCGAATATTAGCAAATGCAAATATATAATTTAATGTCCTCATTTATTAGGGCCACATTTATTACATGATATAAATGTAAAGTTTGACATAAAACTGTTGATTAATGTTTTCACAAACAAGCAGTGATGCCTAAATAAATCAAACATTACCGTGTACTAAATCAATACCATATACCTATTTTAGTTCTGTAGTTTTTAATTCTAGCATGATTCTCGTTCAAAGACACAACATTTTAATGGAAGACATTTTACTATATATTATTTTCCTAAATTATATTTCCAGTAGCGTCACGTAATGCATTATTTTAAATTAGTTTTATTTTCATATTTATATTACTTACTATAGGTAATATGACATAGCAGTATTAGCATCTAGTAAGGAGGAATTAGAATCAGCGTTGAACGAAATGGAGGCAGTGCTGACAGAGGAATACGGAATGAGGGTGAATAAAAACAAAACTAAAGTGTTAGTGTGCAGAGGGTGCGAGAGCAGAGCAAAAACGAAAGTACAAATTAATAATGAAAGATTGGAGGAAGTTAAAGACTTCACTTATTTAGGAAGTAAAATAAATTGGGATGGAAGAAGCGATAAAGACATAAAACAAAAAATAGCGCAGGGTCGAGTAGCTCTTAACAAAAAGAAAGCACTTTTATGCTCGGGGGCAATAAACTTAGAAACAAGGAAGAGATTTCTGAAAACATATGTATGGAGCACGGCACTATACGGTTGCGAAACCTGGACGGTAGGGGAAGCAAGTAGGAAGAAATTAGAAGCTTTTGAGATGTGGTGTTACCGAAGAATGATGAAAATACCATGGACTGATAGGGTTAGAAACGAAGAAGTATTGGAGAAAGTCGGCGAGAAAATAAGTATGTGGAAAACGTAAAGAAGAGAAGAGATAGAATGGTAGGCCACTTGCTGAGACATGGGGGAATAGTCCGCGATATTTTGGAGGCAGAAATATGAGTGAAGAAAGGCAGAGGTAGGCCTAGATTAGACTACTGCTCGCAAATAGTAAGGGATGTAGGTTGTAGCACAATTAGCGAAATGCGTAGGTTAGCACAAGATAGGAGAAGCTGGAGGTTAGCGTCCAACCAGTCTTAGGACTGATGACCTCATGATGATGACTATAGATAATAATACATGTATACTGTTTTACAAACCTAATTTGTGTTTGTAGCATCTACGTGTCCACTGACATACAGATTGTTAGAAGTTATAGGAGAAAGGGACCGATCCTCCGTGAATAGGACAATAATTCAAATTGCCACAATCACTGCTGCTCGATTTTACACAACAATATGTATGTACAGGGTGGATAATTTCGACTTTTCTATAGCGAATCTCGTTAAATATAGGAGATATGGAAAAAAGGATTCTCCATGATCAATCTCTTTTTCCGAGAGAAAGTTAATAATGAGAACTAGAATTGGCTCTTTTCGTCTTCGAGCTATAAACCAGAATTGTTTTTTCTCTTTGTTTTGAGCTTTCGACACATGTCGATAACTCAATTTTTAATTGTTTGTGGAACCAGAGAAAACTTATTTGCACATTATTAAGGCACTTTTTATAGAATAAGATGTGTGACTTTTACGTCTCAAAGAAAAAAGTCCAGTAGTGTTAAATCACGATATCGTGCAGGCCAATTGGTGTCAGCATTCCGCTAGACAGCATGATCAACATCAGCGTCAACTTCCTTCTTTTCTAACACATAATTAACAAATGTACGACGTTGTAAGGGTCTGCAACTTTTAACTGTTGTGCAACTGAATCTTGTATGCTGGCAGATGCAAATCTTTCTCTCAAATCCGATGCGTGATGGCTCTTGACAGATTTTATGATTGTGCATGATGTCGAATTGATGTGTTTGGATACTCCCGTATACTTTTCATCACTACAATAATATTTTCATCTGACCGACCACGACGAGAACGTATTGGTGTTGCCTTATCAATAATAGAATCCGTCAATTCAACTTTCTTGATTAAATTATGGACTGTTAACTCTGTAGGCGCCTCATTTTGTCCTAAACTTGTGCGAATTTTTCTTAATGCAACAGTAAATGACCGCTTACTTTCATAAAACAGCTGTACACAAACTATTCGTTGTTAATCGCGGCATGTTGACGTCGTATGGTTTAGGAAATTAGGGAAATCATTAATTCATCTGCAAACTCTTTGTAACTACTATATCAGTATACACACAGAAGATACATAAATGCAGACGAGGTTTCTACAGAAAGAAATACTTCGGATAGAATGTAATACTGAAGACTATACATACAATGCGATGATGGGCAAGTAAAAGATCCTTATCCTGTGGCAATAAGGAAACTCAACAAGAGTTATAGCATGTGGGTAGCTTATCTTTGGGCGCCATTGATTACTTTTAATATGAGAAATAGGCCGACGGTAAATAAGAGAGGAAAAATCAATCATCTTTATTTAATAGTGCTCCGTCATAGTCAGGAAGTTAGCTAGACTATAAAATAAAATTGATCTACACATTTCTTGTTTTATATAAATATAGTTTCTTTTTTAATAAATCGTATTACCATATAAATAATTACTTTCATGATACATATATGCATTAATTATAATTAATATATATTAAAGTTTTTGATATCATAGTGGATATACAATATCCTACTAAATTTACATATTGACTAATTTCTAAAAAGTCTAGTTAATTTTTGCTCATAAACTTCCTGAATAATGAATAAAAATGAATGAAAGAATTAGTCATATTTTTCAAATATATGAAAATATACACACTCCTATCATTTAAGTTATGGTGGAATTTTATCTATTAAAAGACGACTCGATTAATAATTTTAATATACTTATGGTTAAGTAGGTTTAATTACTTCAATATAAAGGGTGGTCCAACCATAATGCACGATGTTAATTGTGAGTCACACCTTAACGTCAAGTTTTTTGCCCAACTTAATTTGACATTTCTTTGTTTCAATGTTTGACAAATTCAACCATGGAGAGGTACACAATTGAGCAGCGCGTTAAGATTGTTGAAGCCTTTTACGAAAATGGGTGTTCAAATCAAAATGCATTTCGTGCACTTCGTGACTTTTTTGGTCAGCATAATCGACCAAATGTGTCCACAATCGGGAGAATTGTGCGCAAATTTCAGCAAACCGGGTCTGTAGGAACACCTGTGCATGCTCACCCAGTTCGTTCTGCGGGAAACATTGCTGTTGTTCGCGATAGTGTAGCAGAAGAGCCATCAACCTCGACTCGTCGTCGTGCCCAACAATTGAACATCTCACGAACATCACTGATGCGAATTTGGAATAAAGATTTGAATTTACACGCTTACAAGATTCAATTGACTCAAGAGCTGAAGCCTACTGACCATTTCAAGCGTCGTCAATACGCCGAATGGTTGGTTGAACAGACAGAAGTGAATGGTGACTTTACAAAAAATCATCTTCAGCGACGAGGCACACTTTCACCTCACTGGATTCGTTAACAAGCAGAATTGCCGCATTTGGGCAAATGAGAATCCACGAGTGATTATTGAAAAGCAGATGCATCCACAAAGAGTGACTGTTTGGTGCGATTTATGGGCTGGCGGCGTCATCGGGCCGTACTTCTTCGAAAATGAGGTCGGCCAAGCAGTTACCGTGAATGGTGTTCGCTATCGCGAGATGATAACGGACTTCTTGTTACCAGAAATTGAGGATATGGACCTGGACGATATGTGGTTCCAACAGGATGGTGCCACTTGCCACACAGCCAACGAAACAATGGCACTTTTGCGCGAGAAATTCAATGGCCGTGTTATCTCACGTCGTGCCGATGTTAATTGGCCGCCACGATCATGTGATTTGACACCGTTGGACTTCTTTCTTTGGGGATATTTAAAAGAAAAAGTGTACGTCAATAAGCCAAGAACAATTCAAGAGCTAAAGGATGAGATAATTCGGCACATTAACGATATTGAACCTCAATTATGTCTTAGAGTCATTGAAAATATGGACCATCGGATAGAGGTATGCCACCGAAGCCTTGGCGAGCATTTGGCCGATATTTTGTTTCACACATAATTGTCATAGATCCTTCTATCATAATAAAAAATATTAAGATAATTCTCTGAAAACTTTTTGTTTTATTTACAATTAACATCGTGCGTTTTGGTTGGACCACCCATTATTTAATAGTATTTACCCATTATTTATTAGTACCAGCAGTATATTTTCGATTTTTAACCATAACCATAATTGTTTCACCCCAATACTAGCTGCTACTAAAATTAACTACAAAGTATCTTCTATAAACGCAAAGTTTTCAGATGGTAAGTTTTACAAGATGTCGTAAGCAGGCTTATACTCCAACCATCTTTAGGTCCTTAAACATTAAAGATTAAACAAAGTAAGTCACAACAGCTATTCCCCCGGTTATATGCCGTCGACGGGCGCTGAATTACGTGACGATATTTGCCGTATTTTATTCTAACATAGAAATAAAATACTATGATTTGGATTGCTCGAGAACCACAAGGAAGATGCAAAGCGTCCTCTTGTCCTCTATCTCAGGATACGGCTAACTGTAGACCGGTTTCGACCTTATCTTAGGTTCGTCAGTACAGTATAAGCGAGTACGCCTTTGACAAACGAGGCTTCACATCTTGTAGACACCGTTACGTTCTACAGTAGTAGACTGTAAAACATAACCAAGCGCCATCTCTCGGTAGTTTCGGAAACAATCCAAATCGAAATAAAACTTAGTCATCTACAATGACAGGAATCATCTATAATTATTCTGAGATAGAGGACGCTTTGCATCTTCCTTGTGGTTCTCGAGCAATCCAAATAACAGTATTTTATTTCTATGTTAGAATAAAATACGGCAAAATTCGCTACGTAATTCAGCGTCCGTCGACGGCATATAACCGGGGGAATAGCTGTTGTGGCTTAATTTGTTTAATACTTAATGTTTAAGGACCTACAGATGGTGGGAGTATAAGCCTCCTTACGACATCTTAATCTTACAAAGTATCTGCTCAAATATTGAACAGCTGTATATTTACTGAAAAATATATAATCTGATTATATACCTTCTTACTTTTTTCTTCGAAAAGCTTAATAAGAAATTTACGAATTATTTATTTCAATTTTATCATTGATTGATAAAGAATGAAACAATTTATTGATGTTTATTAAATTTTATACATTACTTTTTGTCGCTTACCTACATATTTTAACCTTGAAGGATTAAAACTGTCATTAATTAAATAAACGGTGAGTTCTTGAATTGTACATATACTTTGACCATTTTATGCCTACACTCAGTAAATAATTATAGTGAGGACTATTTTTTAATATCATCCTTATTAACTTATTATTGAATTTTTAATATTTACAAATATTTGCCACAACATTTTGAGAACCACTGATTTATTGAATCCATAATATCCATGATATAAGTTAGATCAGACGAACAACGTCCACTATTGCCAAATCTTGACTTACAATTTCGTATATTGGTTGAAAAATAAATGGCCAAAAATTGATTTTATTGCAAATAACTTGGAATAAGAAGAGCTGAAATGCGGATTGCATTTCTAGCAGGTAAAATATTAACCTCTTAAACCATATTTTGTACTTTATTTACATTACTTTCAAACACGTTTACAAACTTTCAAATACGGAAACAGCGATATTCTTAAATTCTTACCACCCAAACATGTATAAAATGAATTTTCTGCAAACAGGCCGTCAAATCACTACTATTGTTATTATTCCATAAATATGAGAAATAAGAGAAAGTTAGTAGAATAAGTCTCTAATACTTCGTCGCTTAACTTGTTCTGTTGATCTGTATTAACGGTTGGATACGTGAAACCCCAAATTTATGATAAGCTGTTTACGACAGCTACGACGCAGATTTCGATTCAAAAGGTTCTGTTGTGACCTCTACAGGCTAATAAAGCAACATTGAATATTTCTTAGGGGCATGAGTAGAATAACTCCTGTAAATAATATTCTTAATAAATAAATCTGAAATAACTAAATTCCAATATGTAACAGAACAAATTCGATAAAAGAAATGATAAATGTTCAGAATATTGAGAAATTCATTTTCGTAGGTTTAAACAACTGGTACGGATTCACAAATAAAATTACAGATGAGAACATTTTGACTTATAAAGACATCTAGATGGGACCCGAAATAGAATCGACGCTTTTCTAACTAACTACGATGTGTTTATTTGTAATAAAAATTACAATTAATTTTATACCTTATTTTAAACCCGATGGACTTGAAGAATGGAAATTCGTTCAAAATCACAGTACATAGATTCCTTTAAAAAATCAAAACTGCAATCGTGAGATTAATGACAGTTCCTAAATCCGAATATTCCTAAAACCATTTACTATATTCTTTATTTATAAAAGTTCATGGGAAGATAATAGACATATAATCGAACAACCCTATTATAAAAAAATAATACGCCAAAGAAAAAGTAATGAATGTATTTTTGATATTTTAAGAACGATTCTGATTTGTAGATATTTGTGTCCATCTCTCTGAGAAATCCTCAATAAACTGACAACATCGTATTTCTCTGGTCGAATAGTATCGATAGTCGGCGGTCCTAATCAGCGGTAACCAACATGTGACGGTGTTTTAAAGAAAATTTTCGCATTTATTTTTTAAAGAAAAAATGGCATAATAATCTTTTATATGGCAAAATGCACTACTGGTAAAAATATATGTACACACTACTCAAAGACTCAAATTGTATACAGATACTAACAGCATAAACAATTGGCTCTTTATCAAGACACCAAATTGAAATAAATAAATCGGTATTATTCAATCTTTTCTAGAAAAATTCTCGAACCAAGTGGGCATACGAGTATCAAGTCATATACCTAGTGTATATGACTTGATACTTAAATCTCGCACAAAAATTAAGGGATGTAAAATCCTAAATTTTTAGGTAACCTTCAAAGTGCCGTGTATACCTTGGAGAAAAATAGTCCCAGAGCAATTTAAAAATAAGCAAATTGAAGCTCCAAGTTTCTAGTTTTCTAATCTTGAGTTAAAAAAAATTTATCATCAGCAATTTTAGAGTAATTATAAGAAAACCATCGGGAAAAAAATCCAATTTTTTTTACTTTTCAAGAGGTCCACGCACTTCAATAATTTTTTTTTCAGTGATTTCATCATAAAACTTTACATAAGTTTAACTTATTTAATTTGAGCTATGTAAAAGCCTTGTACGATGATTTTTCGCTGAGTTGTCGTTGTTCAAAGCAAAAAAGTGAGTTTCTGTGTCTAGTTTATATATTAGTAAATTTACCTATGTAAATTAGGCTGTATGCATTTTATGCGACGCTTGAATATCACCACGATAATGAATATTCTGGCGGAGGAGTCAGGAATAAAGTATGAAGTCGAACAAAATTCAGTAGGTAATCTGTAATACGGATATATACGAGGTAACTTAAAAGTTAATTTCCATAATTCAGAGAGATTGTGTATAAACGCAGTACTGGTTCTCGATATAATTTCTTCTATAATGTAAGCCTCACCACAATGTTAATAAAACATTATTTTTTTTGTAAATTTTTCAGTTATGAATTTGATCAAAATAATAATGAATCCACGGTTGATAAACAAAAATAAGGTTGATAAACAACGTGCCAATAACGAGAACACAGACAGTAAATACAAAGTATTGGTTATAATTTAATGCCGTAATAAATCTTACCTGTCCTAACACATTCCTCCGTTAAGCATACTGATCTTCTAAAATCTGCAACAAATAAAGGATGATATTAAATATAATGTATAATAATTGGCGGCAAGGTATTTATTATATTTTGAATAATAATGTTAATAAACAGTTATTGACTAGTACATTCTATAAAGTGCTATTCAAAAGTCCCCTCCCCTCCTCTTATCTTTTTAACGATTATACATAAACTAGAGAAATTTGGTAACTGAATATTAAGGGTTGTAAACTTCCCTACTAGTGATGATAGATGACGTATGCGTCAAAGATGACGTCACAAGGTCATTGTGACCAATAATTTTAAATGGAACCCTATGGCAAGCGACACCTCTTTTAAAAGGTATCGAAAAAACGTATTCAATGATACTAATATTGTTTGTATTTATGGTAGTTTTGATGGATTAAATCAGTAATCAGTAAACTTGGATAATAATTTTAATTACAGATTCAAGAATCAGTACCTACTTATAGTAATTGTTTGAAGTGAGCTCCATCTACTTCCTGACAGTAAAACATCCTATTGCGAAACTCTTCTCGTACTTTTTCAAATGTGTCTGCGGAAATAGCCCTATATTCTGTAAAAATCCGTTGTTTTAAAACATCAATATTGTCAGGCTGAGTGGCGTAAACCTTCGATTTAAGATACCCCCACAGAAAAAAATCTAAAGATCCGGTGATCGAGGCGGCCATTCCATTAAACCTCGTCGTCCAATCCATCTACCAGGATATTCTTCATCCAAATACCGTCTTACTGCACCGTAATAGTGTGGAGGAGCACCATCCTGTTGGAATGTTATTTCCAAAATGTCGAATTCATCTTGATTATCTTCTAAAATTTCAAGGATTAACGGTTTTATTGCATTTTGCAACATCTGCAGATACACCTCACCGGTTAAGTTGGTATTTAAAAAAACAGGCCCAACGATGTGGTTTCCCAGTATACCTGCCCAAACATTGACCTTCTCGGGATACTGAGTATGTGTTTCACGAAACATGTGAGGATTTGCGTCACTCCAATATCTCACGTTTTGTGAGACAATGGAGTGTCACAATGACCTTGTGGCGTCATCTTTGACGCATACCTCATCTATCATCACTAGTAGGGAAGTTTACAACCCTTAATATTCAGTTACCAAATTTCACTAGTTTATGTATAATCGTTCCAAAGATAAGAGGGGGGGAGGGGACTTTTGAATAGCACTGTATATCAAAACGAGTTAAACGTATCAATGATTTCAAATATATTGTAAGTGTAAAATAAATCATATCCAAATAAATAAAACTGATTAAATACTAATTGTAATAATAATAAAATGTGTATGATGTTGAGATTGAGTTTAAGTGAATAATTATAATAATAATTAAGTGATAAGTAAAACGAGATTAACTTACCTGTACATATTTGATATTTTCTACTAAAAACCATAATTGTCAATAATATACAAAATATTAATAAAGCTATAATCATAGCAAGAAGGCATTTTTCTTTTGGTGATCGACTTCTAGGAATCAAGGTTTTTGTGCCGGATTTAGTGACTTGTACCACAGTAGAATTCACTGATCCTCGAGCAGCAATTTTTGATGTTAAATAACCATTTTTAGTGTCGATATATGTCTTCTCTATCGCAGATATATCACCCATCTTTTAACTTAAGTTACGCGTGTAAAATATGCTGGTTGCATCGAAACGATTTACTTAAAATGTTCATTAGTGCGTATATAACACGATACTTCCTATTTTTTATTACAATATTATTTTCTGTAATAATATTTCACATAATTAAATCAGACCATCTGAAAAGATAAAATAGACTGCAGTTGAACTCATTTATTTTGTATCCATCGGTAAAAGGAAGTACTAAACACTTCTGACTGTAGTACTAAAAGCGAACTGAAGTACTATCCAAAACTGACTGAAGTACTAAAACACACTGGTATTTATTTCGCACTTTGAGTCCTGGAGTATACAGTGTACTTAAATTACTTTAAAGTGCAACTTTAAGTAAACGACACAGTACTTATGCAAAGAAAATTAACTGTACTTGAAGAAGAAAATTTAGGAGATAACAATAATTGTGTCTTCTTATTCTGAATACTTTCTCCAAAAGTGGATTCACAATTAAAAAATTTGCTAGTCAAAAGCATAACATTTTATTGCTAATGTTTTCTCAATTTTATAAATAGTCGCTTTTTTTGTACTTACAAATAATCTAGATATTATCGTATGTTAATATCAAATTTTGTCTGAAACATAAGAAATTGATATCAAATATTTATATCCAGACATATTCAGTATGATATTCACATCTTATAATAGTTATAATAATCCTACCATACGTGGTAGTGTATATAATAGTATAAATATTGCATTATATTTGTAAACTTTAGTTAATTGTTACTATGTAAATTGTTTATTATAAAAATTGTCTGAATTTTTTTAAAATATATATTATTTATTGGTGAAGCTATTATTTATTGTACCAACAATGGGTTTATACTGAAAACTTTGCATTATTAAATATGTTTAATTAAAACGAAATGTTTTTAACTGTACCTATATCTCATACATTTTATCAATGAATCTTCAATACATGTCCCAACCTCCCATTTAAAATTTATTATTATAACTTTGTAATATAAAAATTTAATAAACACCCCAATTCTTCTCCCAAACAATTCGACTAATTCAATGCGTGTTTATATGTAAATTGTCATGTGATCGTGTTAACTGTCTACCTTGACTTGAATCTCACAAATTTTGAAATTCCCTTTGAGAGGGGTTCCGATTATATACTTAAGCACTACCGCTTTACTTCACGTATTTGTATCATTACGTATTTATCGCCAGGAGCACGACGATGTTCGAATCAATATATAAACGCAACCAAAGCAAGGTAAACTAGAGACTGTTACAATCATGATATCTCTAGCTGAAACAGTTAGCCGCTGAAACCACCTGTCATTCGTTCGACCTCGCGAAAATCCGAGCCCTCACGAAAGGATATTCCACCCTTGTTTTAGCCTGCAACGAAGACCTATTGACACATCCTGCATATTTGTATTTTCGGAGTATTATCAAATCAGTGAACGCGTGTAACAAATCTGAGAAGGTCGCTTTTGCGAGCGCTGTTCAATAATTAATAAGAATATTACATTGTAGTAAATGTAATAAATATGATTACATTTCACTGATTATATTTCGTTCATTATTTCACTAATGTTTTAATGTAACTGATATCTAAACTATAAATAGATAAAGTAAGTCCTGCAAATCTCATTTCGTTCTAATTTTATTACACCAACATTCAATACAACGCAATTCTACAAGTATTCAGACTAATATTTGAAGCACCGAACGGAAACAAAGACTTCTCGGTTTAAGGTTAATTAAAACGAAAAATCGTAGTCCATTGGACATGAAAGACGACATGCACCTTGCGTTGTCAAAAACAACTCCTCAATTTATCGTACTTAAGCAGCAGCAACTTTCTCGCTAACTAACTGTTTGTAACACAAGTTATTGTTATCCTCGAGAGTCTAGTCCTGCCTAATAAAAAGTATTTGTAAATTCCTTTGTTTTTTTCCTACAATTCTATTCAAAAAATGTCCGTGGGATTTTTTAAATTTTGAAAGTGGTCCGCGAATACAGAAAGGTTAAAAAACCTCTGTCGGCATACATTAAAGTTTAATGTATGCCGACAGAGGTTCAAAAAGTTCCTATGGTCCACAATTTTTTTTCAGGCTAAACCGTCGCTATGCCTACTTTGTTTCTGTTCGGTGTTTGAAGTATACAGAAACACTACTTCTGATATTCCTATTGAGAATGGTTTGAAGTAATGTCATTATTTGGAAATATTTTAATTGGAAAAAGCCTCACACTCATACAATATTTTCTCATATTCTTCTCATACTCATTTTCGTATGAGTATGAGAAGAATTGAATTATACCCAGAAGTCCTGAATCAGCGTACCGTGTACGGCACTGATGAGAATTAACAAGTTCAAAACAGCTGTATGTCGTTCGGTTCCGATCCGGGACAAATGTCGAATCCTACCTGTGGCGGGTTTTATTTTTTAAAACTTTATCATATCGTGCAGAAACACGAGAAAGGGGTCGAGGATCGCTTCTGGGTATAATTCAATGCCTGGCGGGGCTTTAGCCCGAGGAGTAGTTGTTTCCTAGAGCGATTATGTAACAGCTTTGCTATTCTGGAACTACTTTGATAGCCGCTTGGCGGCTTGGTGGTTCCTTTCTCGATCTCCGACTTATATGTTACTGACAGAGATCGTATCGATGAAGATGTATACGCCATAAAGTTCATTCGGCATTTGTCCTGAATCAGCGTACCGTGTACGGCACTGATGAGAACTAACAAGTTCGAAACGGCTGTATGTCGTTCGGTTCCGATCCGGGACAAATGTCGAATCCTACCTGTGGCGGGTTTTATTTTTTGAAACCTATACATGCCAATTTTGTGTTCTTTTAGGTCTCTCAACACCGAAGTTTAAGGGGGGGGGGGAGAAAGAAGAAATAGAGGCGCACTGTATAATGTAATATGCTTCTGTTTTCAAGAGAAAACATATCAAAAATCTTAATTAATTGCGTATT
Organism: Rosalia funebris; assembly: GCA_037954035.1. NCBI lineage: Eukaryota > Metazoa > Arthropoda > Insecta > Coleoptera > Cerambycidae > Rosalia > Rosalia funebris. Next base: position 15,293,269 of record JAZFAV010000039.1, on the reverse strand, counting down.
AATTGTAGAATTGATATTAATTGATTAACCTGGCGCTTACAACTATACATAAGACTATAATCTACCATATTTCTTATAGGGTGAGAAGTTGAGTCACTGCCGTAGTAACGATGCCTTGCGGTGCCATATTAATTAACATCTCGTTAATTAGTATGTTATTCGTTAATATATCGCTGATTTGTTCACTATTCTTGATAATATTTTTATTACTCCGATTGATCTTCTTGACTTTCAGTTTCCGATAGCAATTTTGTACATCTTACAATCGTTACATTTTGATGAAAATGAGATGTGTACACTTTACATAATGCTTCATATCTTTTGTTGGTAACAGCGTATACACGATATACGAGGTCTGTTCAAAAAGCAACGGGAATTTAGTAATTTCGCGAGTTGTATTAGTCCGATTCGCGTAATTTTTTCGTTGTTGTGTTGGTCAACATATCTGAAAAGTATCCGTACACTGTTAATCATATCGAATAATTAATCTGTTGTCAGCTGCCAAAAACGTAATATGTTTTGATACGATCGGCGTTTATTTATTTATTTAAAAAATGGATCAGATAATTTGCATTAAATTTTGCTATAAGAATCGAATAAAGTGCAGCAGTATTTTAGGAATGTTAAATATTGCTTTTCATGAGTCTGCTATGAATAAAACAAGGATTTACGAGTAGTATAAGCGTTTCCAAGAAGGCTGTAAAGACGTTGAAGAAGACGGACGCCTTGGACGCTCCAGCACGTCAACAACCGATGAAAACGTGGAAATGTGAAAGAAATGATTATGAAAGATCGCCGAATCATAATCAGAGAAGTCGCTGATGATATTGGCATATCAATTGGCTCATGCCATGAATTTTTTCGGATGTTTTGGATATGAAACGTGTGGCAGCAGAATTTGTTCCAAAATTGTTGAGTTTCGAACAAAAACAGCGGCGAATGGAAGTTGCTCAGGAGTCGCTAAATGAAATCAACAATGATGCAGAACTACTGAAACGTGTCATAATAGGTAATGAATTGGTTTACGGATATGACGTCGAAACTAAGGCTCAATCGTCCCAATGTCGTAGAGGCATACTGGATCGTCAAGACCGAAAAGAGCTCGAGAAATGCAGTCGAATGTCAAGATTTGCACGGATTTGCGGCGAAACAATTCATGACTTTTGCACCACGATGCATGCTTGTTCGTGAATTTTTGGCCAATTTAACACAACACTGTAATGATGCCTCAGCCTCCACGCTCGCCAGGTATGGCTCCGTGTGACTTTTCTGTTCCCAAAAATAAAGAGAACTCTGAAAGGCCGTCGTTTTGCAAACATAGATGAGATCAAAAGCACATCACTGAGGAAGCACTATCTCAAAGATCGAGTTCCAGAAGTGTTTCGGGATTGGAAAAGGCGCTGGAATAAGTGTATAATATCTAATGGGGACTATTTTGAAGGGGATAAAATTGATGTAGACGAATAAATAAGATTCTCTGCAAAAAACGAAAACTCCCATATATTTTTTGAATACACCTCGTACTTGTATGAACATGTTTATTACTTCATTTTTTGCGTTATTAATTGTACTTTCCATACTTATTACTGTTCTACCATTTAATTTTTCCACTTTTGTTTTTCATAATAACTATTTTGATACGAATTTGTGTTTCCTTATGGTTTACTGGAGAGCTTAAAATTTGGAATATTGTGAGTTATGTCGTCGTCATTTATAGATCGACCGTCTTCTCCGACCGTTTTTATTTATTGGTACATTTACTAATGATGATGGTCGGAGTGCTAAGGGTTCCATCGTCGCCCATATTTTCTATATCATTAAATACTGATTCAAGGACAGGGTCGGCTTGAATGTCATCTAAATTAGCCTGTATAGATTGGGTTTCTATAGGGTGGACCTCTATTCGAGACAGAGCGTCGATAAATTGGCGTCAAATGTCTCGAGTAAAAAATTCGTAGTAAAACTGATGTATTGCTTTGTGTTCTTCCTGATTGATGTGATTAAGCCTTAAGATTTTCAAATTCTGTTAATTTTATCAATAGTTGCGTGATTTAATCAAGAGATAATATTTTAATAGTAGATAAGCGTCGATTAAAACTTATAAATTGTTTCTATTCACCATAAATAAAACCTCAGATTAGCCCCAAAAAAATTCTGCATTACATAGGCTCCACACGTACTAATTATTAAAACAGAATTTAATGAGATTTATCAACATTATGTCTCAAATCGGTATCTCGTAATTAGTCATCGATATTAAAATGACGTTAATGAATAAACGATTCTAAAATATATTTTTTTGATGAAAGTTAGTAGTAGGGGTAGCATTTATAATTTCCTGTAACCAAAAAAAAAATACTGTTAGTAAATGACCATTAAACCAAAGCTTTAGTTGTTATTATTCACGGTAGATACCCTTTACAGCTGTTCTATTACTTGGCAATGATTGAAATATATTTATTCAACTAGTAATGAACTGGTAATAGAACAGTCATTGTTAATCTGGCTACTGTAGAATCAACATGGATTCGAAGAACGGGGTGTTGTATGGTTGTATCACGTCTTGTTAGCAAGGGTAGGATAACGACCAAATATTGTCTCAAATATTACCCAGCGCAATGAAAAACGACTGAAATAATTATTATCTAAAAGCCAGGCAAACCCCCAAATCAACCGGAGTCATACCGACCTATTAGTCTTTTACTAATATTATCAAAGGTCCTAGAGAAATTGATTGCCAAGATATTAATCGAAATAGTTTCAGCAAAAAATGTTATCCCAGACCGCCAATTTGGGTTCAGAAGTCAGCATTCCACCATTGAATAAACTCATAGGATGGTAAACCACATAAATGAAACTTGAGAAAGCAAAAGTTACTGTGCAGCAAATTTTCTTGACATTAGTCGGGCTTTTGATAAGGTGTGGCAGTACGGATTACTTTCTAAACTACAAACTAAAACAAAACATACCTGGCAATTTGTTTATTTCCCTTAAGTCGTACTTAGAAAACAGATTCTTTAGAGTCAGATAGGAATCAGAAATAACACATCTTCATATAATTAGATCTGGTGTCCCCCAAGGAAGTGTTTTGGTGCCTATTTTATATTTGATTTTCGCTGCAGACCTACCAACTAGTCAAAATATCATCACTTCAACCTGTTCGCTGATGATACAGCGATTCTAGCTGAAAACCCACACTCAAGAATAGCAGCAATGAATCTACAAGATAATTTAGAACAAATAGATGATTGGGGGGTAAGACATGGCGTATTAGAGACGATAAGTCACAACATATAGTATTTACCAAATGTCACAGAGTCGCCATAAGTAAAAATTAACAATAAAACTATCGTTACTACACACTGCATTAAATATTTAGGCTTACGTCTAGATAACAAACTCACATGGAAGGATCATACGTATATATGGATGCAAAGAAAATAATTGGATACCGAATTACTAAATTTCGCATCTAATTGTTATCACTTATTATTGTGTTGTTATTACTATAGTACTATTACTTGATGGGAATATAATCACAGCTTTCACTTGAAAGCAAGCTCCTAGTTTATAATGTCATCATGAAACCTGTTTGGACTTATGGAATACAGCTTTGGGGAACGGCTGGTAAATTCAACATCGTTGAGAGATTTAAAGCAAAAGTTTTACGCTCAATAGTTGATGCTTCATACTTCGTCACAAGTAAGGATATCTATCGTGACCTAGTGATGCCTACACTAACAGAAGCAATTGTTGCAAGTAGTGACAAATACATAGAACATTTAAATTGTCACCAAAATGCACTCGCATTTAATCTTTTGGACAATAGTGCATAAACGAGAAGACTCAAACGCATGACGCCACTGGGCTTACCATTTAAAAACAAAATGAAATACATTATTATACCTATCAGTTACTTTAAGATAAGAACTTTATGATAGAAACTGCATAGTTTTATTCATTGGAATAGTTTTCTATCGTGGCATTTACTATAAATCAACATTTTTATATGCTTATTGTTTACTCTTTGTAGTTTTATAGACAGATTGCATAGTAAACGTAAAACAAACGAAAAATCTATGGATTTCAAAATAATCTATCCCTTTCCATTTTTTCTTTGTAGGTTATAATATTATAACTCACAAAGTCCAATGCTCATATAATGTGCCCAATATGGTACTCTACTCTGTTAATTTTACACGTAAAACTAAGTGAATTTGTTCATCCAAAGCTGAATTCAACGAACAAGTTTTGATACGATTTTTTAATCTTTAAATAATGTTTTTTTTTTATATCAATTTCAAATCTTGTAAAGATTTATTTAACATAATATTAAACTTACCTATATAGTCTTTCTTCAAGGATTGATTCTCTGATGACTTACCACATTTTTAAAGAAATGGCGAAGGTGTCGATACCAATTTAATGACAATATTTTCGTCCTATTCGTTTTTCTTTACTTATATATCTTTTTGCTATTATTTTTTTCTAACCCATCATCATCATATACAACAGTTATATATAGTTATCTCCCCGCGGTGATTAGGGGTTAAAAAGTATTAGTACAGTATAAGTAAAGAAATACTTAGCCTATTAAAAAAAAATAGGCAGAACTCCCCTGTAGAAGGGAAGATAATATATATAGACATATTTGAAGTTGAACTCAAGCATAAAACAACACCCCCAATACTAAACCCCATGAGCTACCTCAGACCACGTTAGTACTGTGGTGTGAGATAGGGTAGCCAATCAAACAAGAAGCTTTACTAACACTGACTTAGTTTTCCACGAAACACTATACACGACGTGCGTTTCGCCAACAAAGTTGACATCATCTGGAGATGATTAAAAACTCCGTTTTAAAAATGAGTTGATTAACGAGTTTTTAAAAACGAGTTTATAGAAACGACTTCTTAATCATCTCCAGAAGATGCCAACTTTGTTGGAAGTGTTATCTTCATACCAAAGATTCCAACTTACTCCAGTAAGGAGTAGGAAAAGCTTTACTAATTGTAAGATAATCTGTATTGTAATAAGTACATTTTTTATTAAAAATACATTGTCATCAATTTAGCAGAAGAAAAATAATTTATATAAATAATCTGTTCGAGCCGAGAAGTAGACGGATTAAAACCTCTGCAAGAACCAGTAACAAGCCCTGGAGTGTACGCAAATTGAGACCTTCGCAAGAACCAGTAACAAGCCCTGAGCAGATTGACACCGGCGACAAGTTACATACGTACGTAACGACCATTCGGCATCTAATGATGTAGCAATTGCATTGTTAAAATGGTGTTTGAAATTATTCAATGGATCCATGTCACTGTTGCTATAAACATAGTTTAAAAAGATATTTTTAAACTATGCTATAAATATGTCTTAATCCAACCAAAATCTGGATTTTTCCTTGTTACATTGTAAATTTTGTCTCTAACATGAATTTATTTCTCGTCATTTCTCATTTGCAGCACTAGTTACACATCATCTACTATTTATAATTAGTCACCTAAGGATAATTAAATATTTTATAATTTGTTTATGACGTCCGCTAGTTCTACGTAAGTACTATAAGTATTTTGCTTTCTAACTAAATTTTAAAAGCACTTTATTGAAGATATTGCAAATAACAAAAGGCTATCCCTAAGCATTTTCCATATTCTTCCCCCATAGGGTAAGAATCGGCTGTGGAGATTCTGGAATACCAGGACACTGTTTATGAAATTTCCGAATGCGTTCGAGAGATTTGCTAACAATCACTTAATGGTGTAGGCCATTAATACATCTACATCCAGATTACACTTATAAGGTTCAGGACAGGGAGATCTATGGCAGATGCTGTCATGGTCGTAAAAACCATTGCACAGGAGGCGTGGGAGTCCAAGAATCTGTGCGCGTTGATCACTTTGGACGTGAAAAACGCGTTCAATTCAGCCTCATGAGTAAGGATCATGAGGAGACTGCGGGAGCTAGAAATAGCACCGTATGTTGTAAACATGATCGCTAGCTACCTGTCTTGCAGGGGCTTAATATTGCTGGCCGGGTACGGTAGCGACAGGAAGGGAATCTCATGTGGAGTACCACAGGAGTCGGTTATGGGTCCTACCCTATAGAACATTATGTTCGATGAAGTATTCAGACTCAGAGTGCCCGAAGGAGTGAGGGTCTTAGGCTACGCTGATGATGTTGCGGTGGTCGTTACCGGAAGAAATGGTGTCGACGTGAGGGAAAACGCCAACCTCACTGTCGAGAGGATCAGGAGATGGATTGAAGATAGGGAACTGACTCTGGCTTTGGACAAAACGGAGGCAGTCCTCCTGACAAGGAGGAGAAAGCTTCCGTGCATCACGTTTCGAGTAGGGAATACCGAAGTCGTACCGAAGCAGAGTATTAAGTACCTGGGAGTCTGGATTGATAGTTCCCTCTCGTTTAGGGAACATATCAAACAGACGTTAAAAAAGACTGGCAAAACTGTTTCGGCCCTTAGTCGTTTGCTGCCAAACATTAAGGGCCCCAGGGCAGCAAAGAGGAGAGTCCTCAGCGGGGTGGTGCAGTCGATCTTACTATATGCCGCCCCGGTGTGGGTAGATATATTAAGAAGGGACAAGTGGAAGAGGGAGCTCACCAAAGTCCAGAGAAGAGCAGCGCTAAGGATCTGTAGTGCATACAGGACCGTATCGGCAGCGGCAACGCTGGTGATAGCCTGTATACCACCCATTGACCTTCTAGCAAGGGAGGTGTACGGAGGAGCTGACAGAGGTGCAGCAAGGGAGAGTCTATGGGAACATTGGCAGGAGAGATGGGAGGCGGAGCCTCGAGGGAGATGGACGAAGGTGCTAATCCCGAACATAAGGCCATGGTGCGAAAGGGCACATGGCGATGTCGGGTATTATTTAACCCAGGTCCTTACTGGGCACGGCTGTTTCGCACATTACCTATTGGATATAGGCAAACGTGAGAGCAGAGAGTGCTGGTCCTGTGGAGAGGGAAACACAGTGTTCAGCTGCAAAAGGTGGATAAGAGAAAGGAGAGCTGCGGAGCAAAAGATATGACATGCCATCACTGTAGATAACATGATCCCAATCATGCTCGAGAGCAGGGAAAGATGGACAGTGGTGAAGCAGATGGTAACGGCCACCATGAAGGAAAAAGAGAAGGAGGAAAAGGAAGTGAGGAATGAATAAGTATCCTGATTGATATGCCAAAGAGAAGTAAAGCGAGAGCGGTTCCTCTTCGGCATTATACTGATAGAATAGCGGGTTGTTTTTAGTCGGTAGGCGTATACGAATCCGACACTATCTGGCCAAACAATAACAGAACACCAGAGGCCAGGTGTCTTTTGAAGATTTTCCCATCGAGGAAAAAAAAAAGATTACACTTATAAAATTTAAATCGATAAATAAATCAATGGGGTTAAGAGGAACTGTCAAGTTCAACGGCGCCTGCGGATTTGGTGTAAATCTAAGGGTTCTCCGGGTAGGTTTGAATTTCGAAATTCTGACAGGCTTTCTTCGGTTTTGCAGCAACACCGACAGATTCTTATTAAAACAGATATCGCCACCGTATTGGGAAGGTCAATTTACGTGATATGCAGTGTAATCTGTGTTGATTCTAAGACTTTTACATTTTTTACGGCATATAGTCCATCGATTTTTTTCGACTAAAAAGCATTTTCTCGAGGATAAATCTGAAAAAATTCGTATGGGCATAAGAAGAGCTACCAAGTTCAACGACGCCTGCGAATTTATTCTAAATTCAATTCATTTTCTCTAAATACGTACTTATTGCAATTCATATTATTTTAGCAAAAAGTCGTTATTTCATTGATTTCCCTACGTCATCCCAGACCACAGTACGAACGTAGTTTAGGGTGGTGGATGGAATCTACTTTTGGGAGTGTTGTTGTATGCTCGAGTTCGAGTTTCAATGCGAGGAGTTTGGCAACTCTTCCTAAACATGAGTGTATTTGTTCTCGTCTGTATGTATTATCTTTCCCTCTGCAGGGGATTTCTGTCTATTTTTTTTTTTTTTTAATAAGCTAAGTATTTCTTTATTGGTACTATACTCTTACTTTTTAACCCCCAATTACTGCGGTGAAATAACTGTTGTGTGTGACGATGATAAGTTAAGAAGAAAGAATTGCAAAAACATGTATAATTGTAAAGTAAGTAATGAAATAAGTAAAGAAAAACGACTGGGACAAAAATATCGACATTAAATTGATACGGGCACATTCGCCATTTCTTTAAAAATGTAGCAAGCCATCAAAGATTCCTCGAAGAAAGATTATATAGGTAATTGTAATATGATGCTAAATAAATCTTTAAAAGATTTCAAATTGATAAAAACACATTATTCAAAGATTAAAAAATTGTATCAGAATTTGTTAATTAAATTCAACTTTGGATGAACATATTCGCTCAGTTTCACTTCTAATATTAATAGAGTAGTGGCCAATGTGATATTGGGCAAATTATATGAAAATTGGACTTTGCGAGTTATAACACAAAATAAATAGAGAGGCATAAATTATATTAATATTCATAGAATAATCAACTTGTTTGCTATCCTACCCTGGCTAACAAGACGTGATGAAACCATGCAACACCCCATTCTCCAAACCCAAGTTAGTTTTACAATAGCCAGATTAATAATAACTGTTTTATTACCAGTACAGTAGTTAAAAAAGTATATTTTAATCATTGCAATATAACAAGAGTAAAAGGTATCTACCGTGAATAATAACAATTAATGTTTTTATTTAGTGGTCATTTACTAACAGTATTACTTTTGGTAACATATAAGTCGGAAAACGATAAAGGAACCACCAAACCGCCAAGCGGTTATCAAAGTAGTTCCCGAATAGCAAAGCTATTACATAATCGCTCTAGGAAACAACTACTCCTCGGGCTAAAGCCCCGTCAGGCATTGAATTATACCCAGAAGCGATCCTCGACCCCTTTCTCGTGTTTCTGCACGATCAGATAAGGTTTCAAAAAATAAAACCCGCCACAGGTGGAATTCGACATTTGTCCTGGATCGGAACCGAACGACATACAGCTGTTATGATACTGACAGAGGTCGTATCGATAAAGATGTATACGCCATAGAGTTCATTCGGCATTGGTCCTGAATCGGCGTACCGTGTACGGCACTGATGAAAACTAATAAGTTCAAAACAGCTGTACGTCGTTCGGTTCCGATCCGGGACAAATGTCGAATCCTACCTGTGGCGGGTTTTATTTTTTGAAAGTATTACTTTTTTCCGGTTACACGAAACTATCAATGCTACCTATTAACTCTGATCAAAAGATATATTTTAAAATCGTTTCTTCATTAACATAATTTTAATATCGATGACTAATTAAAAGAGATGACGATTTGAGACATAACTCTAGTGAGGGTAATGGTAGAGACACACTGCTGTCACGTCACGTGAACTCACGTGGTATCATGGGATGTCACGTCACGTCACAAAAGTGTGGTTCGAGTTCTTCCGTGTATTTTTGTTCACCAGAGTTACACTGATGTCACGTCACGCTCTCAACCTCACGCTATTGGGCAGCACACGTGATATCACGTAAACAGAAGTCTGGACGAACACATTTTCGGCGCTGCGTGAGTTCACGTTTCAATACATCAACAAGTCCAAGTTCTCGATTTCCGACTTATAAGTTACAGACATAGATCTTATCGATTTAGATGAAAACCCCACGGATTTATTTCGGCATTTGTCCTGGATCGGTGTACCGTGTACGGCACTAATGAGAACTAATAAGTTCGAAACAGCTGTCTGTCATTCGGATTCCATCTGGGACAAATGTTGAATCCTACCCGTGGCGGGTCCCTTTTCAAAAAAGTCCAAGTCGTCTAAAAAAATTGTTGACAAACTCCTTATAGAAAAAGTGAGATGACATGAATGTTTATACAACACTAAACATATTCGGGTCTTTTAATATCTGAGGGTGCAATGTACGAAATTCCCCTAATTGCACCCTGCTTATTTATATCATGTACCCACACCCGTTTCGAACTCTCGTCTTCAATTACGAGGAAACTAACCACTGTTTCTTCTTTCCACTCCGAATCACTATTTGAGGAGGTCATCTTCTCAAAACAACACTGCTGATTTCAATACCTATCTACATACATGATAAGCCTTTTTGGCAAGCCGTGATATCAGTATGCACCTAAACATATCACGTGACGTGAGACAGCACATGACAGCATGTGAGCTCACATGACGTGACAGCAGTGTGTTTCTACCTTTAATCTCACTAAAAACTGTTTAATTGTCAGTAGTACATTCGTAAAATAATTTTTACTGTACTGGTACCATAGCCCTACGTGCAGCGTATTTAATGCAATTTTCTTTGGGATTAATACAGGGTGATTCAGCTAACCCGTTCATTAAAAGTTAATGAACTTCTCATTGGAATTAATTTTTTAAAATTTGGAATCAGGGGTTAGTGAGGACGATCTATTCAACTAAAGTATTTTTGCTTTTCTGACGCTTTCGATTATACCGGAAGTAGCTATCAACTTCCTTATTTTAAATAGAACATCCAGTATATTATTACATTTTTGAATTACCCTGCTGATTTTAAGTGAACTTTCTTAACAATTCCCTATACCTATCTTCAGCAGTTTTTGAGATATTTTAATTTTTTTTTTTTAAATAGGTTTTGTAGTATCCCATTGGAATGCTCGTCACTTATTCAAAACAAAAGTTATAGTAGCAAATTTTGGGCTGTAATTAGGAGGACTATTAAGCTTTCAGGTAATATGTAGTTTGATATTTTATTATTTACAGGGTGTCCAAAAAATTTAGTTCATTCTGACAAACTGCAACTGCTCAAAAGTCAATTTTCTTAAATGAAATACCCTGTATTTTATTGCTTTCTGTGATGGAGAATTAAGTTATATTTCAATCTGTATTAGGATTCCCTATACCTATCTGCTACCGTTTTCTTGCTATCGAGGTATTTTTTATTCGATACCATAGTTTTCCATTTTATTAATTTACTTAATTTATTTATTTTTTCTTAATTTTTATTTATAATAAATAAAAACTTCTCTTTGTGTGTAATAAAACAAATTCCAGTCTCCCATATTGTTGGTTCTAATCTAATCCATTTATGAGAATATATTATTATAAGAAAATATATTAAATATTGGAATAACCTCAGACAGTTTTTGAATCCTTTCAAAACTCAATACTTATATTTTTGCAAAATGTCCTGCTCAATTGAAGTCGTCAACGTTCCCTAATTCAACCATATTACATCCCATCTGAACCTCTATATTATTATGCATGTTCATTATAAGGATGTTAAAATTGCGAGTACTAAGTGGATAAGAAATGTATATGTAAGGAAACATATATAGGGTGTCCTAGAGAATGGTAGCCGATTTAAACTTGCCGCCATTACTCTTGCGGCAGGTTTTGGAAGTTGATGCTTCGTAGTTATTACGTGGAGAGTATGCCATTACAAAATGAAGCGCTATACTATTCAGCAACGCATACTTAATGTCAAAGCGTACTACGAAACTAATGGTTCAATTGCGGGCACTGAAGGAAAATTACGTGCACTTATGGGTCATCGTGAGGCACCTGCTAAGCGGACCATTCAACGCGTCATGGCGAAATTCACGAAAAGTAGCTCCGTGTGTGATAAACCAACACCTATACGTCACCGTGGGCAACGCTCAGTTGAAAATATTGAAGCGGTCAGTGCAAGTGTGGCTGCAGATAACACCATATCCATAAGACGTCGTTCCCAACAATTAAACCTCTCAAAGTCAACATTATAGAGAATTTTGACGAAAGACCTTCATTTTCATGCGTATAAGATCCAGTTGACACAGGAGTTGAAACCACGGGACCATGCACGACGACAATCGGCTACCTCTCGCTGGGACACCCTTTAGCTAGTTCACCAATACGATATAGTGGGTATAAAAAATTAAAAAAAAAATCACTAGATTTAATAGTTCAATGATACTAAATTACAATGACTAAACTTAGCACTTCAATAATTCCCCATATAAAAAAATTACGTATATTTCAACAACCTTCACCTGCTTCTAAAGACCCCATGTCTATCTTAATTCGATAGGATTAAAAACGCAAAAATAAGATGGAAGACATAAGACAGTGTGTCCATGTGATTTTGCCATCTCGTGGACGCCGTATATTTTTTTAAAAGTCGACTTCTAAACTACGACGGAGTACCCAATGTGGTGGGCGGAGTTATTGTAGTACCGCCTTCTGCCGCTAGGAGCGTACGGAGCTATAATTCCCGAGTCAGTAAGCCAAGCGTCGTCGCTAAAGAAGGTTCAGTTAGGTTTGTGTGAATTTTTTAGTGAGAGTTGTTTTATATGCTCGTTTTTGTAATGGCTGATTCTCGTGAACAGCAAGCGGTAAAGTTTTGCTTCTCGCTTGGAAAAACTGGCACAGAAACTCTTGGAATATTAAAAACGGCCTACAAAGATTATGCTATTGGGAAAACTCAAGTGATGATTGTCCTTCCACGGCTCGAACCAATGAAAATGTTGAAGAAATTTGCGAAATCATCCTGGAAGATCGACGACGGACGATTGACGAAGTTGTGGAGCTGTCTGGAGTAACTTGGAGTTGAGTTCAGCAAATCTTAATTGAAGATTTAGGGATAAAAAAAGTGACTGCCAAATTTGTGCATCACACAGCCCTGTCTGTGCGCCAATTTTTAACCAAAAATGGCATGACCCCTATTCACCCGACATTGCCCCGTGACTTTTTTAATTTCCCTGAATGAAAAGAGACATGAAAAGAAAGCGTTTTACCGACATTGCTGAGGCGAAGAAACAAACGACGGAGACGCTATCGGGCATCACAAAAGACGAATTTCAAAAATGTTTTGAACAATGACATTAAAGATTAGACAAGTGTACTAGTGCCAGTGGAGGTTACTTTGAAGGGGATTGACGGTTCTTTATTTAAATAGTAAATAAATTTTAAAAAAATATTTCGGGGTTTTTTTTTGGATACCCCCTCGTATATCCAATAAGTCGTAATTCAGTTTTCTGTTGTTTTATTACACTGTACCTACATAAGTAAACCTTGCCATTTTAAGTGCTATGTCAGTGATGTTACACTCGGGTAACTCGCCGAGTTACTAATCGGTGTAGGTACAAACAATTCATTTTAGCTTTGGCGTGTTTGACCACTATATATAAATGTTGTAATACATGTTATATAATTTATCCATAGTTGCTTATATGTGGCGTCCAGCAAGCGCCAAGTAGACAGCTCTAATCATAAGATATGAAAAGTGCCTGTATATCTTCCTCCTCCAAGCACCATTTATTTGATATTAAATACAATACAATAATACGATACACCGTATCTTCCTCCAATTTCGAAATTAATGTTCTCTTAAACCATTCTTCAAATATTTTTAATGTCATATTTTGAATTGGTATCAAGATCGTACCGGCATCGTGGAGCCTGCGGAACTGTACCCCGAACCCTGGATCGGGCTCAGGAAAACTTCTTTTTCGGCAAATGCAGCTCAACAGCTGCATTTGATCACTCAAATGCGGCGCAATAAGTTCGCATAACAGTCGCCGTTGATCGTCTTTCCTTTCTGAAGATAATTCAATAAATATTAACCCACGCGCGTTCCAAAAAACTGTCGCCCATGACTTTGCCTGCAGATGGAATTGCCTTCGCCTTCTTTGCAGCCGATTCTCCCCTTTCAGTCCATTGTTTTAACTGTTCCTTCGTCTCAGGAGTGAAGTAATTGACCCATGTTTCATCCATGGTTTAAATCGACGCAAAAACTCGGCTTTATTCCTGTGAAATTTCGCCAAACACTCGATTGAAACATCTTCACGACGCTATTTTTGTTCCATTGTGAGTAATCACGGCTCCCATCTTGCGCACAGCGTTTTCCTTTTCAAATTTCAGACATTTTGAAATACCATATCTGTAGCTCGCGCACTTTCAGTCGACGGTCATCTAATACCATTTTGTAGATTTTCTTCACCAGTTCACCATTTCTAGCGTGGTCACCTCATTTGGTCGACCACTGCGATGTTCGTCTTGGCAGTCCATATGGCCTCGTTTAAACTCTGCCACCCAATATTTTATTGTTGTAAACGAAAGAGTAGACTCCCAAAGAATACAGCCTAGCTCCGCTTTAATATTGGTTGGACTGAGGCCTTGCAAATGAAAATATTATATCACATAATGATGCCCAATTTTTTTCTATATTTACAAATTCACTGACAGCGTTCACTATTGATGGCTGCCAAACAAATACTAAACAACGTAACGTCGTCAAACTTAAGCTTTATAAGGTTGGTACTTTCTACCAGTCATTCTTTTCAAACAACCGCCATCTATACGTCAGGGCGGGTACTTCTGGAGCTACCCTCGTATTGTACACACATCAGCTCACTAATAAAACAAAATGTATATTTATATATTTAGTATTTATTTCTAATTTGTTTTCTAAAACAGTATTAATTTCAAATTAAATGTTCTCTTTCTTTCCATTCATTTTTGAGAGCATTTAATTTGTTTTTTTTTGCGGAACTTAATGTTGATTTTCTACTTTGTATAGCCTTTAACTGTGCTTCTACACTGTCATTTCCATTTATTAAATTATCCAATTTGGTAAGAAGTATGGAGCGTGCCCTCTTTTGGTTTTGAGTCAAGGATCTTGTTTCATGGCACTTCACCACAATTCCTAAAAATAATAAATGGAACAATCACTACTTAATTGATAATATATGTACATCAAGTAAAGGGTGGTCCAACCATAATGCACGACGTTAATTGTGAGTCACACCTTAACGTCAAGTTTTTTGTCCCACTTAATTTGACATTTCTTTGTTTCAGTGTTTGACAAATTCAACCATGGAGAGGTACACAATTGAGCAGCGCGTTAAGATTGTTGAAGCCTTTTACGAAAATGGGCATTCAAATCAAAATGCATTTCGTGCACTTCGTGACTTTTTTAGTCAGCATAATCGACCAAATGTGTCCACAATCGGGAGAATTGTGCGCAAATTTCAGCAAACCGGATCTGTAGGAAATGTGAAAACACCTGTGCATGCTCGCCCAGTTCGTTTTGCGGAAAACATTGCTGTTGTTCGCGATAGTGTAGCAGAAGAGCCGTCAACCTCGACTCGTCGTCATGCCCAACAATTGAACATCTCACGAACATCACTGATGCGAATTTTGAATAAAGATTTGAATTTACACGCTTACAAGGTTCAATTGGCACAAAAGCTGAAGCCTACTGACCATTTCAAGCGTCGTCAATACGCCGAATGGTTGGTTGAACAGACAGAAGTGAATGGTGACTTTACAAAGAAAATCATCTTCAGCGACGAGGCACACTTTCACCTCAGTGGATTCGTTAACAAGCAGAATTGCCGCATTTGGGCAAATGAGAATCCACGAGTGATTGTTTGCCGATGCATCCACAAAGAGTGACTGTTTGGTGCGGTTTATGGGCTGGCGGCATCATCGGGCCGTACTTCTTCGAAAATGAGGTCGGCCAAGCAATTACCGTGAATGGTGTTCGCTATCGCGAGATGATAACGGACTTCTTGTGGCCAGAAATTGAGGATATGGACCTGGACGATATGTGGTTCCAACAGGATGGTGCCACTTGCCACACAGCCAACGAAACAATGGCACTTTTGCGCGAGAAATTCAATGGCCGTGTTATCTCACGTCGTGGCGATGTTAATTGGCCGCCACGATCATGTGATTTGACACCGGTGGACTTCTTTCTTTGGGGATATTTAAAAGAAAAAGTGTACGTCAATAAGCCAAGAACAATTCAAGAGCTAAAGGATGAGATAATTCGGCACATTAACGACATTGAACCTCAATTATGTCTCAGTCATTGAAAATATGAACCATCGGATAGAGGTATGCCACCGAAGCCGTGGCGAGCATTTGGCCGATATTTTGTTTCACACATAATTGTCATAGATCCTTCTATCATAATAAAAAATATTAAGATAATTCTCTGAAAACTTTTTGTTTTATTTACAATTAACATCGTGCGTTTTGGTTGGAC
Organism: Rosalia funebris; assembly: GCA_037954035.1. NCBI lineage: Eukaryota > Metazoa > Arthropoda > Insecta > Coleoptera > Cerambycidae > Rosalia > Rosalia funebris. Next base: position 15,277,190 of record JAZFAV010000039.1, on the reverse strand, counting down.
CACCTTTTATAAATTACCTAATTTATACAGAAAAATGTATTACAAAAACAAATAATTCAAGGCAATAAATGGCAAAAACCCAATAGGATTGATTCTTAACAAAATTTTAATTCACATCGGAACAGTAGATAACAATTTTGTCCTTGTTCTGAAGTCAGACCACTGAAAATATTTTAATATATTATAAAAGGATTCTGTATATATGTGTAGTATTATGTTCTAGTCTAATTCTTATGAATTAATTTTAGTTTTTAATTAATCAATTGATAATATGCACAGAAATCTAAAAATAAGTACTAATTTACCTGTAGGTAAATGTTTTAAAACAACGCAATTTGATGTCTTGTTTATTTTTTGACCTCCTGGACCAGAACCCCGCACATGTGTTTCTTCCAAATCGTTTTCAAGCAATTCAGGTACTTTTGAATAATCAATACAGGATTTATACCTTATATGAAAATAGTTATACTTAGGAACCCAACTTACTAACTTTCTGCCAATATAAAACATTATTGTATAGTACGTTTTAATAACACTATGATCCCTTTCTGAAACAAAAATAAATAAGTTGTTTTAATTATATGTAGTAGTTGTATAATTAGTAGATAATTTCTTTTAATTTTTGTCCTTTCTATTTTTAACGAAAATATTCAATAAAAATGTGAAGACTTTGATGGATTTCTTTCTTTCTTAATTTTTATCGTAATCGTATTTGTTTTAATTAATTTAAATAATTAAAAGCTGCATGATGTTTAAGACTGATCTACCTTAGATAAACAGAGAATTTATGAATATATAATAAGAAAATGCAAATGTATTACACTTCCAGAGCGTTAAAACAAAATGAGGCATAAGAAGGTGCTTAATAAGCTGATGTCACATTGAAAAATCATTGCTGGATGATTAGGTTATGGGTTAAGTATAACTTAAGGTTGTCACTGTCATCAGTGCCTGTATTCCTTTGACGAACTTGTAAAACCCACAGATGGATTCATAAAATTTCAATATTAGACACTCCAATTGCACTAACAAAGTACGGTGGCAAAAAGATTTCACACATTCAATTTAACGATTTCGGTATTCACACTTATTATTCTACCTGTCTCCTCCTGTCTACTGTTCTTACAGTAAACATTTTTGAAATTCAAAGTTTTCCAAATTGAATACTTGCACTGAATTGTTTTTCCTTAAAGACTGAAGTATATTCATATCCAAAATTCAGCACAGATAAATAGTGGTCAGGGCCTGATTGCCTCATGACAATCAATGCTTTTGGTACAGGTGCGTACTATTAGAAGTACATTCTGGTGTTCTATGGACTGGTTTTATTGTACTTCATTGACGTTTTGAAAATGCATCTTTTTAAAAACCAATACCACGGTATTTTAAAGAACAGCATGTTTGCTCTTCAAGCATACATCCATATTTTGATTTGATATTATATAAGATTGACTGATAAATATATTGAAGTAATATCATTGTCTCTAATGATACCTTATTTTTTAATAAAAGTTGTTTTTCTGTTGAAAAGAGTTCTATAACTAGCAATATTTCTATTATTTCAATATGGTATACTATTATTATGTATATATAGTCTATTATAGTAATATTTTGTGGTGCAAGTAGCACATGCATAATTTTTGTGCAAACTCCTTTTGAACATTATTCCAAGAAATCATAATTACCTCAAAGTTATATTCGACCGTTTTTTCATCTGTTAACGTTTTATTCTGTTTAAATTCTCTTTTAATCCTATTGCAAAAATATTTTGTGTCCGTCAGCTTTAACTGCTGACCATATCGCAATAAATCCTTATATAACTTTAAAATTTGAGTATGACTTGGCTTATTCATTTGTTACACTTCAGCGCGTCTAACATTTAATTAATATTCTAGTTTTGTTGTCTGTAGTTTCACAAAATGCGATATTCAATCGACTTAAAATACGACTTATTATCAAAAATATATAAATTTGACATTTAATGATTATTGCAATGCTGCCAATCCAATGATAATTATAATGTCTATGATGACCATAGACATGCTTTACTGTTCCATATGGAGATTTCCAATCTCCATTGGTAGTAAACAATGGCGAAAAAAACGTATTTTCAGTACTGCCAATGTATCGTTATGACCTGTAGAAGGTTGTTACTTAAACCTAATTATTTATTAAGATTTCCACCATACTACAAACATGCTTCTGGTTTAAATCAATTGTTGTGGCGACTGGACTGAACTCTTAATGCTACTCAACAGTTGTAACTTGAAACCGAACCGATGCTCCGATCGGTTGAAACTGTTTAGTGAACAAGAATTTAATATTCGAATCAACTGACAGATCAAGGTTCCTACATAACCAGAGCATCAACTGAGGTAACAGGATTTTAGTTTATATAGTCATTATTAGACAAAAAACTATTTAAACAATTTTTTCTCAAGTTTTATTGTGGAAACAGATATAAACTTCAGCAATTCAAATGGAACATGAGTAAAGACGAATGGGATGAAATTGTTTTATCATGGAAAGGAAAATGAAAACTAATTCATATATTACAGAATGAAAAGAATAAATTATTACTCATTTCTTTTTCTTTAATTTTTTTGCAGCTCTCCAAGCTTTATAATGTGTTTTTTGTTTGTCTTCTATAATTTCTTTATATTTTCTCTTACTGTATCGATTAAAATCAGCATCTGCTAATAGTTCATCAACTAATGTCTTCTTGCGTTGCTTTTTAGGTATCCGCTCATTGTAATACTCAAGCGGTGAATCCATAACTGTTCCAATCTGAAATAAAGTGATTTTTGAGCAGCGTTATTTATCAATGACATTTGTAAATTATATGAAAAAAATAATCATCTCATATTCATATACCTGAAAATATTTTGGTAAGACATTTAAGTCGTTCTTTTTATAAAAACGTTTTGGATCCAATACAGAGCGCATTTGTATTATTTCCAAGTCACGTTTAGCTTCTTCAGTTAATTCTGTAGCAGGTAAACCGAACCATTTCTTTCCTTTTGTTTTGGATCTTTCCACCTGCAATTTTAAATAGATATTATCCAGTTAATCTTTTTCACTGGATTTATTAAATTATAAATGAATTTTTTAAAACAAAATAGTTTTCTACAAATTCTTTCCAGAGACAAATCTGTAAAGAAGTAACATAATGCTCCTGTCCAAACACAATATAGAAGAAACCTGCAAATTTAATCTTAAAATAGGTAAAAATCACTAAAATTAAATTTTAGTATGCACTAGAGAATGTTACTATTATATACACTCATAAACTCTGAAATCATAAGTCAGTTAAAACTCCACTTTGTAACAACAATCCATTTACATATATCTGTTATATAAAGGTGATAGTTCTGTTTCCACTGATGATGGTCTAATTACTGGAATCAGCAAAAGTTAAGTAGATTCTTAATATTCTGTACAATCCCTGCCCTACGCCATCTCTAAAATAATTTTCCTTTTTCTACTAATCAATAAAAAATGGGTTTTATGTCATTAAGATCTAAAAATGATTTTCTTTTGTTTAAAAGAATATTCATTTTTTAAAATTATAAATCTGTTATAATAACAATTGTCAATCTTATGAAGAATGAAGCAAATACAGCAAGAACCAGTGCAACCGATAGAACCAATTAAACTTATCTAAACCAAAGAGAGGCTGTGTGAGGGGAGACTAAGAATCTTTCCTTATGAATTTATAACTAGAACAAACGGCAGCCGACCTAGCAGTGTTGCAAACATTAATAACGGGTAAATAAATTGCAGTGTAAAAGGCAGTAAGACAACAGTGTTCATCTCCGTTCTAGTATATCATATATCGAGAAAATTGTAAGAAATACACAGAAATTATATGAATAAAATGAATATTTATGAATAAATGTAAGGATGCCTATCTTATAATAAAATAAAACAGAATTTGTAAATTGGAAGAATGCTTCTCATGAAATAGTAGTTAATTTGCATAGAGAAAATGTCATCATGTAAATATTTTAGGATAAAGTTATACTGATACAAACAAGTATGTGAGTTAATTAGATGAATCGATGTCAATTAATGTGTATCTATTGTGCACATTAATTATACAATGTATATCCCCACAAAGGGTTGTATGTGAGAAGATGCTCATATATACCCATATTCTACAAAATATTTGCTTTGTAATAAAATCAAATTTTCGGTATCTGCCTATTTAGAATATACGCACTTGTCGTTGCTTCCTTAATTTTTTGTCAGATATATCAAAAGGAGGAATAGCATGAAGCTTCTCAAATTCCGGTGCGAAGACTATTGATTTTTTCAAAACGTCCTTAATTTCATTCTTATTCTTAGATGTATCTGTTACTTCTTTGGCGGTCGTTTTCAATTTATCATTCCAACCTAAATCATCTAGTATTTCTTTTACAAGCACATTTTCTTTCGTATCTTTATTCTGCATAAGTTTTCTAGGAGCTGCAGGTTCTTTATAGTCCTTTAATAATTCTATTATAAAATTAACATTGCCTAAAATTAATATTATTATTTTCTATTGATGTGAACAAATAATCTGTTAATACCATCTTTTTGAACATCGGTTTCTACTGTACTTTCGCCTACTGTATCAATTATAAAATCCATTATTTATAAAATCAGTCCTTTTCACTTCTAAAGTAATGGCACATCTACAATCTGCAACACAAATTTACGTCACAAGAACAGGCAGTAGTGCTCATAGAAAATATAGATAGAAAATAAATAATAAGATAGAATGAAATTTAGGATATACCAATACCAAATGAAGAAACTGTCATGGCGATGAGTAGAAAAATTATCTCCCAAACCAATAGATGTCAGTGAATGCTGTAGTTCGATTTGATGTGTTTTTACGTATGTCTTTGATATTCATTTAACGTTTGTTAAATGAGTGTAGGTTATTTTGAGGGGTATACACAGGCACACTGGTAGATCTAGTATGAGTACACACACAGGCAGTCTAGTAATTAAGTAAATTAATTAAGTAAAACTTATCTGTGAAACGATTACTTGTAATTTTTTCAAAAAATATTTCATTTATATTTGTTGTATTTAAATTCATAATATAATTTATCAACAAACGAATAAACAAAAATTAAATACAATTCAAATATAACCATAACACTAACTTAGTTTTCCACAAAACGCAATACACTACACTCGACGCGCATTTCACTAACAAAGTGAACATCATCTGGAGATCATTAAAACTACAGTTTTAATAATCTCCAGATGGTTAAAACTACAGATTGAGAACTATAAATTGAAGATGATTAAAACTACAGTTTTAATTATTTCCAGATGATGCCAACTTTGTTGACGAAGCGCGCGTCGAGTGTAGTGTATAGTGTTTTCATGTTTTATGGAAAACTGAGCTAGCGTTATCTTCACACCAAAGGTTCCAGCTTACTCCAGTATAAATATAACCATATATCTATGAATATTCTGACGGCCAAATATATAGCCGATATAGACCATCACAGACGACTTTAGGCAGGTGCCTTTAGTATTAAACGTGCACATAATGGCTCAGTCAAGAAGACTAGAGAGTCTAGTTCTCTAGTCTTCTTGGGCTCAGTATATTAGCGACTTGTGAGATTAAAAAATAATATAAGCACACATCTTTCTATGATCCATAGAAATATTCTGTGATTCATAGAAATATTACCCTAAGGGGCGTAGGGCGTAGGGGTTCATTTTCTTGTGCTGTCACTACTTGTCATTTGTCGTAGGCTATGTGTTGAAAAAAGTGATACAAATGAAGTTTAATATTACTGTATGATATAATAGAATTAGTAAGTTTTCCTTTTGAAACATATACACATTGCAAATATATAACGATTCTAGAAATTATGAGTGACTGCAGAATACCATATATCCGTTTGCAGTGAAAAATTTTACAATTCTAATAAAATAGTGACTGAGATGAAGATTTTCGTCAGATTTGCCGTTTGAATATTTGAAGGGAATACATTCCAAGAGTATCTTATAGTAAGAATCAATGTACTTGAGTGAAGTTTCTAAAAGTGTATAAAAAATCTCAAAGGTTTTATAAAACAGATATGGGGACGACAGCTCTTTAAACTTCATAATATTCCTACATAAATTCCCTTTAGTGTTTTTTATATTCTTAATAGTTCTTTACGGTTTACTTCTTAGTTTATAAATTAGAATATGACATTCTATAAAAAGTATGAAATTTTTGGAAAAAACAATTTATTGATCCATTATCTTTACTAAAATTTAAAAATTAATCTTTTATTATTGACATTTCCGGTATCTATTGAAATCATATATGACACATCTGTCTTCTTGTATTGCCATTTTAATCCAAAATATTTAAATATTGTTTTATAATACTCAACTAAAACTAAACTAAACTATGCTGCCTAAAAGTATTAATGATTTATTTATGTAGACATCCCAGATTGTTTAAATCTAAAGCTACTTGTGTCCTGGAAGAAAACAGAAGTTTCTTCAAATATACTAATATCTCGGATACTTAACACATTTATCAAAAGATGTTAATCCATCAAAGTTTCAAATATGCCTTAAGGCTTGGCCCTAAGAAAGTTAATAGAAGATTCATACATTAGTTAATATTTAATGGCTCAGCCATTGAGTATTAACGGATATTACCGATAGAAGAGATATCGTAATAATAAAATTTAAGATAGTGGACATAATTTAATGGCATTTCATCTAATTTCAGAAGAATTGATTTTCAAATATATAATTGTTATTATTATTGTTCTAGACAACATTTGAGATTAGCACAATGATTGGAGGATTATTTGTATATAATCACAAAGGTGAGGTGCTGATCTCTCGTGTATACAGAGATGACATTGGAAGAAATGCAGTTGATGCATTCCGTGTTAATGTCATTCATGCACGACAGCAAGTAAGATCACCTGTAACTAATATAGCTCGCACTTCATTTTTTCATATAAAAGTAAGTAGACGTCTTTGATGTTGAAACACTGGAATAATAATTTATTTAACAGAGAGCTAACATATGGATCGCTGCTGTAACCAAACAAAATGTAAATGCTGCAATGGTATTTGAGTTTCTACTTAAAATCATTGAAGTAATGCAGTCGTATTTTGGGAAGATCTCAGAAGAAAATATTAAGAATAATTTCGTCTTGATCTACGAACTTCTTGATGGTAAAAATATTTTTGTACGCAGTAATTTATTCATATACTCTTTTTTTAATTTTTTAGAGATTCTGGATTTTGGATATCCTCAGAATACTGATACAGGGGTATTAAAGACATTCATTACACAACAAGGGATTAAATCTGCTACCAAAGAAGAACAAGCTCAGATAACATCTCAAGTAACTGGCCAAATAGGATGGAGACGAGAAGGAATAAAGTATCGCCGTAATGAACTATTCCTTGATGTCCTGGAATATGTTAATCTATTAATGTCCCCTCAAGGTAATTTATACGTATGACAATAATAGCCTATATTAACATACTAGAGTTTGTTGTTAATTCCAGGTCAGGTGTTGTCTGCTCACGTTGCTGGTAAAGTAGTAATGAAATCATATCTTTCTGGCATGCCTGAATGTAAATTTGGAATAAACGATAAAATCGTAATGGAGGCCAAAGGCAAAGGAAGTTTAGGTACATCCTCCGACTCTGATCCTGCTAGATCGGGCAAACCTGTAGTTGTCATTGATGATTGCCAATTCCACCAGTGTGTTAAACTCAGCAAATTTGAAACTGAACATTCCATTAGCTTTATCCCGCCAGATGGTGAATTTGAATTGATGAGGTAAGTGACTTATAGGTAATTTATATAAGATTTTCAATCTTTTCATTTGATCCGCTATAGGTATACCGAGTTATTTTCACGTTAAGGGAAGTGAGTTAAACATACTTGTTATTTTTGGTTTATTGCCTATTTCGCCTTCTCAAATCGACCTGCTTATATGAGCCTTAATTTGTCCATTAAATAATTAATAATTACGTTAGTTCGATTTATAGATGTAAATTTGTAATGTGTACATTTTGTATTTATAACTATGCATAATTTTATTATACTTGTTTTCCTTATTTTTAGATTCCTAAACTGTTTATGGGCATTTAGATAATTCTGTATTTAACAATAGTGTATTTATTTATAAGGTGTTTAGTTATTTTAAACTAATATAGATTCAGGTTTCCCAGTAACCAATAAAACTGATCAATACAATGTTATTGTTAACCTTTTGAGTTAGTATCAGTAGTTATACTACAGTTTCAGTATATATTTTTTTCAGATATCGTACTACTAAGGATATATCGTTACCTTTTCGTGTTATACCATTGGTGCGTGAAGTTGGGCGCACCAAAATGGAGGTAAAGGTTGTCCTAAAGAGTAATTTTAAACCTTCCCTGTTAGGTCAGAAAATTGAAGTGAAAATCCCTACTCCGTTGAATACGTCCGGTGTCCAGCTAATCTGCCTAAAGGGAAAAGCTAAATATAAGGCTTCTGAGAATGCTATCGTTTGGAAGTAAGTTATTCCTATTTGATGTAAATAATATTACAGTTTTTACTTAGTGTGATCTCTATATAACGAAACAAGTCTTTGGCAGCAATACAAGCGATGCTTAATAGAAGGAAATATTGCAACGTTGCAAAGTAAAATGAAAATGCTGCTTTATCCTATCACAAAATTTGATTTTTACACTGCTTATAGAATGATTGATTATTAGTTTTAAGGTAAATTTATCCACCACGTCTTTATTTTCACTAACTTAAATTAAACTTGTATATATCAATGTTTCCTTTTAAAGTAGTTTAAATTAATTTTGCACTTTCACCGAGAAATGGTCAACTTATTAACTTCATAATGTAAATGAAAGCGGAGATTTATGCAATTTTTGGCTTTTACCACAATATCATCATGAGGTCATCAGTCCTAAGACTGGTTGGACGCTAACCTCCAGCTTCTCCTATCTTGTGCTAACCTACGCATTTCGCTAATTGTGCTACAACCTACATCCCTTGCTATTTGCGAGCAGTAGTCTAATCTAGGCCTACCTCTGCCTTTCTTCACTCCTATTTCTGCCTCCAAAATATCGCGGACTATTCCCCCATGTCTCAGCAAGTGGCCTACCATTCTATCTCTTCTCTTCTTTATGTTTTTCCACATACTTCTTTTCTCGCCGACTTTCTCTAATACTTCTTCATTTCTAACCCTATCAGTCCACGGTATTTTCATCATTCTTCGGTAACACCACATCTCAAAAGCTTCTAATTTCTTCCTACTTGCTTCCCCTACCGTCCAGGTTTCGCAACCGTATAGTGCCGTGCTCCATACATATGTTTTCAAAAATCTCTTCCTTGTTTCTAAGTTTATTACCCCCGAGCATAAAAGTGCTTTCTTTTTGTTAAAAGCTACTTGACCCTGCGCTATTCTCTGTTTTATATCTTTATCCCTTCTTCCATCCCAATTTATTTTACTTCCTAAATAAGTGAAGTCTTTAACTTCCTCCAATCTTTCATTATTAATTTGTACTTTCATTTTTGCTCTGCTCTCGCGCCCTCTGCACACTAACACCACAATAAATCACAAATAAATATGAGTTTATTTAGTCAATTTGTGGAAGATCTATATACATATATTGCTACTTTTCACATCTATCTGTAGATGATTCGCCAAACTTTGAACAGATAAATCAACTAACTAGTTCTAAGAATTATGTATAACGCAGTAATTGGTATAATTATCAAACAGTTAAACCAGAAAATCAAGTTAAACGTGTTCTCTAATTAGCACATTCTTATTTTAATTAATAGTATGTCCTATTAGCTGATATATTAGCTAATTAGCTAATATATTAGCTGATGATGAATTAACTATTTTTCATATTGTGTCATATAGTTCCCGATTCAGAATTGTACCAAATGGGTAATGAAAATTAAATATTCATAGTTCACAATCACATTCCAATAGATGAACTGTAAATACTATATTTTGAATACAATTGTGTCCTATAATTTTTGAAAATGTTGTATAGGGTGTCTCAGTTGGAAATATAGGATTTGAATTGCGCGCCATTTTTGTTCTGTCAAAGATGAGGCGTCAATATTTAACGACTTATCTACAAACCATACGACGTCAACATGCCGCGATTAACAGCTCAATAACGAATAGTTTGTGTACAACTGTGTTATAAAAGTGAGCGATTATTTACAGTTGCATTAAGAAAAATTCGCACAAAATTAGTACAAAATGAAGCGCCTACAAAGTTAACAGTATGTAACTTAATCAATAAATTTGAAGAGGCGAGTTCTGTTATTGATAAGGCAACATCAATACGTCCTCGTCGTTGTCGGTCAGATGAAAATATTGCTGCAGTGAGAGAGAGTACGGGAGTATCCAAACATATCAATTTGACGTTGTGCACAACAATTGAATCTGTCAAGAGCCACCACGCATCAAATTTTAAAGAAAGATTTGCATATCAGCATACAAAATTCTGTTGACACAACAATTAAAAGTTACAGACCATTTACAACGTTGTACATTTGTTAATTGAGTGTTAGAAAAAAAAGAAGGTGATGCTGACTTTTGCAACAAAATTTTGTGCAGCGATGAAGCACATTTTCATCTTGAAAGAGACGTCGGCCAACTGAATTGTCGAATTTGGGGTGCCTAAAATCTACATGCTGTCCACGAAAAAGAAATGCAGTCACATAAAACAGTTGTACACAAACTATTCGCTGTTGGTTTGTAAATGACAGTTGTTAAATATTGATGCTCTATCTTTGACATAACACAAATGGTACGCAATTCAAATCCTATAGTTCCAACTGAGACACCCTATATATAGCTTTTTCATAAATTTTTTAGAGAAAATGTTTTAATTTCTTTTTTCACCAAATTCATAATACCTCCATGTGACTCTAACTTACATTAAACAAGTAAAAATTTCATTCTAATTAACAAAAGTGCAAAGTTAACAACACGACTAATTTCATCTTAATCGCATCACATCTTAATAGAAGTCTGTAAACCCCTTTCAGCTATATATACTCCGACTCATTCTATTGTGTAAATAAATAATTATATTCTGCATAAAAAATAATTCAATACCTTTATTATTGTGATATTGATATTTTAAGTCGAGGCATGTTCTTCTATTTGTGATTATTGATGAGAAATATTTTTAGGATTAAGAGAATGGCGGGCATGAAGGAAACTCAATTGTCTGCTGAAATTGAGTTACTCGAGACGGATACAAAGAAGAAATGGACCCGCCCCCCTATTTCAATGAACTTTGAGGTTCCTTTTGCTCCTTCAGGATTTAAAGTTCGATACTTGAAAGTCTTTGAACCTAAACTTAACTATTCCGATCATGATGTTATTAAATGGGTGAGATATATCGGTCGCAGTGGCCTCTACGAAACAAGATGTTGAGTAACATGGAAAAAACGCTATGAATTTAACTGTAGTAGTTTTGTATGTGAATTATCATTCATAGCTGTAAACATTGGGCGGTACTATAAAAGGACAGATCTGGTAATTGTATGATTAACATAGAAAACAAGTATATTTAGCGAATGTTTCTACGACACTCGCATATGGATGTAACATGTATTCTTTGTTAATGCAGCCGTTGTTAGAGTTTATTGGAATATAATAATTAGCTATGGTAATGTAGTACGTAATGTATTTTAATGGCAACAATATAATACTTTATATGTATAATTCAGCTTATATCGAATGAAACTATAACTAAAATCTTTTTGTGACTAGAAATTATGAAATATAATATATGCGTATATGATAAAAAAAAAAAATAACACACTCTCAACATTCTAGTTCTTACTAGCCTATATTCTATACTCAGCATTCTAGCAACTACAGAAAGTAAGTAATTCAAGGAAATTAAAATTCTCTATGATTTCCGACTAATAAATTGTATGGTAACTTATGATTAATTGGATGCATTGTATTTCCGTAATATCACTTTATATTTTATTATAATAGCATGCTCACTGCTATTATAAAAAGACCATTCCTCAAAAGATTCATTTTAAGGAACAGCAACCTGTTGAAACAGAATCAACAGGTTGCAAGTTTAATATATACGAGGTATGGCTAGAAAAAACCGGACTGGTGCTGAGACATTTTATTAATTATTTTTTTCCACAACAATTTTGTCTCCCTCTATATACTCCCCTCCTCGATCTCTACACCGCTCCATGCGTCTTTTCCACTGCTCAAAGCAGTGTCGAAAATCATTTTCTGAAAGCTGCTTCATGACGTCCGTCGATTTCTTTTTTACCTCCTCTACTGTAGCAAACTGGATTGTAAGTAAAAAACCATGACTCGTCACACGTTATCACTCTCTCCAGCAACCTAGATTCTCTTTACTGGTCTTCAAAAGGTCACCGCAAATGTTCATTCGGGCTTCTTTCTGTTCCTGCGTGAGGATCTTTGGGACCATCTTCGCACAAACCTTTCTCATGTTGAAACTTTCGTGCAAAATTTGTCTAACGCTTTCTTTGTCGATTGCCGCGAGCTCAGCCACTGCTCGAATGCTCAAACGACGGTTTTCTCGAATGTTTTGACCGACTTTTTCAACGTTGACGTCCGTTTTTGATGTGGAAGATCTGCCAGAGCGGAAATCGTCATGAACCGTTTCCCTACCTTCTTTAAATCTTTTCGCCCACTCAAACACTTGTGTACGTGATAAACTTTAATCGCCATAGACTTCCTTTAAAAGTGAATAACCTTCTGTGGCCGATTTTCCAAGTTTCACTAGGGATTTCGCGTTGACACGCTGCTCAACTTTTACACTCGGCATTTTTCCGACGAAGCGCGAATGCACCCTGTAGTACAGTTTTATGTTGCGGACAAACAAAACAACCTACGACCTTGAAATTTTAGTGGTGGATGGGGGATATACCACGTCACATTGCCGTGCATCGGTGAAGCGTGACCCTGTTGCCATTTAGAGACAAAATAATCAGTCCGGTTTTTTTCTAGCCATACCTCATATACTGCCCGTCAAGAATAGGAACAAGTCTCAAAATTGCGATATCGAACCGCCCACGAGGTGTGCAGTAAATAGCCTGGTCTTTACTCGGTCGCATTGAGACCTTTACAGAGTTATGTATGTGCAATGTTCACATGTATACAGAGTTCGGTCTGGCCACGGGTAAAGTGCATCCTTTTCCCTCCGAAGCTGCCTCACTTTGCTGCTACGGTAAACTTGCTATTGATAAAATATGTCACGGTAATGTAAATTGTGTAATTTAATTTATTTTTTGTGCCAGAAAATTTGACAATTCTTTACATATTTTCTAAATTATTTCTTCCCCACAATACAATTTCATATTTTTCAGTAAGGATTCCCTCGATTTTGTTTTAAATGTGAATTTTAATTATTTGCATCCATATTTAATTGGGGATAGTTAATTTCCTACGTTGAAAGTTTATTTCACATCATCCACTTCAAGTTTCATTTCTGTATTTGTCTCAATGTCCCATTGGATTGCACACACTATATATTAATTATTACCCAGCTCTATTTAACTTTTTAGCCTTTATTTTGATTGCGCAGATTTCTGTTTTATCAAGCAAGTTACACATATCCATATTTCATGCAAAAATTTCCTCATACAGGTTTTTTTTATTTTACGTAAAGTTATTCATTTATGAAACGACATTGTTTATAATTACATCTCTCAGTCATGAACTTCTGCAACTCGCGGCTAATTCCATTAAAAAAAAAAACAATTGAAATACTATTTGCAGTAAAGAACATACCTTTATCGGTCCCTCATTGAATAATATTGATTACTTGGTCTAATAAGTAGAACCGAGACCAGCCAAAATAACAACAGAAACATTATCAACTGGGGCTATTACGTCATTTGACATAAAGGTATATAAATACAGAGGTATTTATGTATCTTTGTCTTTGTTTTTTAAATAGGTTAATACAAGAAAGAAGTCATTCAGAGATGCTATTTTATAGATCAAGTTACTGATTGCTCTGCCTACTATGTCTATAAAGCGGCATATAAAAGGGTATAGCTAGATGAAAAGGTAAGATAGCCTTAAAATTATTCGCATGTTAGAGAGGGTTCAACATATATCTGGCAACTATAACGACGTTAAAAATAGATTTAATTTCTTTAAATGCATTTTAGGGCGATTTACTGCACAATTTTTATAATCACATGTTTATAACATATTTCTCGCAACTTGATTGGAAGGTACGTCATAGTAAAAAAAAAAAAAAAAAAAAAGTGGAATTATATCTGGTTTTACATTAAATAAATGAAACAGATTTAGAATTATATTCACTAGGCACAAAAATTAAGGGATTTAACAAAATCCTAAATTTTTAGGTGATTCTCAAAGGGCTGTAACTTGGAGAAAAATAGTTGCAGAGCGATTTTAAAAAAAGCAAATTTAAGCTCCAAGTTTTTAGTTTTCATATCTTGAGTTGAAAATTTTTCACCATCGGCACTTTTTGAGTAATCATAAGAAAACCACCGGAAAAAATTGTTTCCAAATTTTTGCTTGCCTTTAGAAGATCCATAGACTGCAATAAATTTTTTTCAGTGATTTCATCTTAAAGCTTTTTTAGATAATTATATCCTTTTCAATCTGAGCGGTCTAAAAGCCTTTTACAATGATTTTTCTCTGAGTTATCGACATTCGAAGCAAAAAAGTTGACTTTTTTTTTTTGGAAAAAAATTATTTTACGATTTGTTTTTCTTACAATAATTAACATTTTTTGGTAAAAAATAACAAATTGGAATTTGTTTACTAAATACAAGATAAGTAGATTAACAAGTGTGATATTTGTTAATGTACAAGACCAGATCACTTGCCAAGGGATACATAGGTACAATTTTACTTGATATTAATTTTCCGCGTTAACCTTTTTCACCAATTATGCATGAAAGTTAGAATTTATCTTTGTATAATCAGCATACACATATATAGTTGAATCTGATTTCTAGCAGCAAGCCAGGTGACTAAAACGGTAATAATTCTATAAGATGTAATATATGTATATTGTGAAATTTATTATCTTATAAAGAAATATAGTA
This sequence comes from Rosalia funebris, assembly GCA_037954035.1. Lineage (NCBI taxonomy): Eukaryota > Metazoa > Arthropoda > Insecta > Coleoptera > Cerambycidae > Rosalia > Rosalia funebris. Next base: position 15,262,087 of record JAZFAV010000039.1, on the reverse strand, counting down.
CTCATAATCTGTAGCTCTTCAGCCTCAAGATATATGGAAAATAGTTTTAGTCCATAATTATTACATGCACGTATATGCTTCATTGATACATGCATGATCACGTACATGCTTCATTGATACTTTTTCGGTCGCTAAAACTTCTATGATTTTCTAACAAATGCTTAGGATCATCTCTTCTCGTCTTCAAACCCAAATTTAGGTTTTCCAGACTTTTCAAAACTGCAATAATTATAAGAGTTGCTATGTGTAATAAGATTTATAGAAAATATCTTGTGGAAGCCCAATTCTTAAAACAAACCTTATGAATATGCAACCTATTTTCATATAAAGATCCTGTCTTTGTCGTTAAAATAAGTATAATGTGAATTTGCCTGGGTAAATAAAGATTTAAAGTCAGTATCGAAGTTTCAGATCAATACGTTTAGGAATAAAATACAAATAAAATAAAAGTTTTATTAAACTAAATGTTTACAAACTTTGCATCACAAGCCATGTTAAGATTCACTTCATTAAAGTTCATATCTAAATGGGATAACTAAACGTCTTATTTTACTCGCCAATGAAATGTATTATCTGAAACTTCTTAAATTTCTCATTACCTATCTAAACCTTTATCTAACTAGGTAAATTGAGATACTTTTCAAAAGGCATCTGGATGAAAACTATTCTCAGTACGTCTCTCTTTTCAAATAACCTGACTTCTAAAGTCAGGTGATTCTAAATCAAACTAAATCATTAGTTTGATTTAGAATCATTAGAAAATAATGAATGAAAAATGGTTAGCAAATGGAGTTTAATTAATAGGTGTTGTGTCTTCTTTGTAAATGTCTTGCAGTTTATTCAGAAAATTTGTTTACTAATATATATACAAATAAAGTTAAATTTTTGGTTTTTACATGATAATTTTTTTCTTATACCACCCTCATCATCATCATGAGGTCATCAGTCCTAAGACTGGTTGGACGCTAACCTCCAGCTTCTCCTATCTTGTGCTAACCTACGCATTTCCCTAATTGTGCTACAACCTACATCCCTTACTATTTGCGAGCAGTAGTCTAATCTAGGCCTACCTCTGCCTTCTCTGACTCCTATTTCTGCATCCAAAATATCGCGGACTATTCCCCCATGTCTCAGCAAGTGGCCTACCATTCTATCTCTTTTCTTCTTTATGTTTTTCCACATACTTCTTTTCTCGCCGACTTTCTCTAATACTTCTTCGTCTGTAACCCTATCAGTCCACGGTATTTTCATCATTCTTCGGTAACACCACATCTCAAAAGCTTCTAATTTCTTCCTACTTGCTTCCCCTACCGTCCAGGTTTCGCAACCGTATAGTGCCGTGCTCCATACATATGTTTTCAAAAATCTCTTCCTTGCTTCTAAATTTATTACCCCCGAGCATAAAAGTGCTTTCTTTTTGTTAAAAGCTACTCGACCCTGCGCTATTCTTTGTTTTATGTCTTTATCGCTTCTTCCATCCCAATTTATTTTACTTCCTAAATAAGTGAAGTCTTTAACTTCCTCCAATCTTTCATTATTAATTTGTACTTTCGTTTTTGCTCTGCTCTCGCGCCCTCTGCACACTAACACTTTAGTTTTGTTTTTATTCACCCTCATTCCGTATTCCCCTGTCAACACTGCCTCCATTTCGTTCAACGCTGATTCTAATTCCTCCTTACTAGATGCTAATATTGCTATATCATCCGCAAATCTCAGCATTTTTAGTTTCTGTCCCTGTACTTTAATCCCGAAATCCACTCTATCTTTTACCACATTAATCGCCTCTTCGATGTACAGATTAAAAATTAGTGGTGATAGCGTACATCCTTGTCTTACTCCTTTCCTAATACCTACTTCCCATCTTTCCCCTTCTACTTCTATAACAGCAGTTTGCTCTTTGTATAGATTGTGTACTACTCTCCTATCTCTATACTTTATTCCCGCGCTCTTTAGGATCTCGAACATTTTTTTCCATTTTACATTATCAAAAGCTTTTTCTAAATCTACAAATCCTATATAAGCATTCTTTCCTTTTTCTATAACATTACTCTTAGCGCCAGAATAGCTTCGCGAGTTCCCCTATTTCGCCTAAACCCGAATTGGTCTTCTCCTATACCACCCTATACAATAATTTTCGTAACTTTCCCCTATAAATCAGATCACATTATTGTATTAAAATTCATTAAATTATAGTGTTGAGACATGAGCAATTTGAATTTAGAAATGCAGTAGTAATCTTTTTAGGGGTAGCGTAATTTGTGTATAAACCATATTAATGGCATATGAGTTAATTTGATACCATACGGATATGTCCCAACAAATCATCTTTTTATGGACATCCCAAGATTGTTTCTTTAATAACACGCGATTTTCTGTGGAACTTATTGCACTAATGGTCTTATTTGTTTTTAGTAAACAGATAAAAATTTGGAATTAAATAATAAAGTATATCGAATTAATAACTGTTGTTAACTGCAAAATTCTGTATAATCTAATTAAAAATAAGGGTACTATTTGATTATTCTTCATAAAAGTTGTGGATACATAGGATTGGAATCATTAATGGTAATAACATTCTACAACACTTTTTCTAAGAGTTTTCTAAGTTTATTAACGATAATGTTGAAAAACATTACCAATGAGGGCGAGTCAAAAAAAAACTACCTAATATAAATTTAATAGATACAGGGTCTTTTAATAAGGACGCTCGAAATGTGTTAGGTTATGGCGGCCATGTTGTTAAAAAAACATCTGTTAAATTTGTTGTGAATTGTTCAGTAGTGTATGACAAATCACCATGTAAGATTATAGCATTCAATGGCGTGTGCAAATCATCAAATTTTATTTTCAAAATCAGTACTCCGCTCGAAAAACGTTCCACTACTATTCGATGTTTGGTGGCCAAATTTGAGTCAACCAGTTTAATAAATAATCAGCCAACACTCGTACGTCACCAAAACGTAAGGTCTGCTGAAAACATCGCTGTTGTGCGTGAGAGTGTTCGGGAAAACCCGAGGCAGTCAGTTTCTCGTCGTTCGCAAGAACTTGGTCTTTCTGCGATTTCAACTTGGCGAATTTTGCGTCGGGACTTGAGTCTGCACCCGTACAAAATCCAACTGACGCAGGAACTTAAAGTAAACGACCATAGACAACGCCGTGTGTTTGATGATTGGGCTCTGGAGCAAATGGAAGTTGACGCAAATTTCGCAAAAAAAAAATCATCTTTAACGACGAGGCCCATTTTTGGATTAATGGATATGCGAACGAGCAAAATTATCGGATTTGGGGTGATACCAATCCACACGAGATACAACAGTACCAAATGCATTCCGAGAAAGTCACTGTTTGGTGCGGATTTTGGTCTGGCGGAATCATCGGTAACTTCTTCCAAAACGAAATTGGCATTGCCATAATCATCAACGGCGAGCGCTGCAGATCGATGATAAGCAACTTCTTGTGGCCTAAACTGGATGATATGGATACTAACGACATGTGGTTCCAATAAGACAGTATTACATGCCACACAGCGCATGCCATGATTCACATTCTGCCCGAGCGATTTGAGGGCATGGTTATCTCGCGCAGAGGCGACTGAACTGGCCACCGAGATCGTGCGATTTAACGCCTTTAGACTTTTTCCTTTGGGGCTATCTTAAATCGCAGCAAATCCAAATATCGCAACAATCCAGCAAATTCAGCTAGATTTATGCGACAGTCATCGAAAATTGGACCTCCGGAATACGTGGCACCAAGTAAAGCCGCGGGAGGTATTTGAATGACGTTATTCCATAAAATATTCGTATAAGTAAAATAAAAATTGAGTGGATCTCACGCATAACTTGTTTTATTTATGTTTAAAAATCGAGCGTCCTTATTGAAAGACCCTTTATTAATTTTACATTATTTATTTTCACTAATAAAGTCCTGATTCGAAAGCTAACGTACTCTAGTACCAAATCAATTAGTGGTACATTAGATTGGTTTTTCAATAAATTAAAATTATGTATATTGATGTTCTATAAAACCTGGCAATATAATAATTGGAAACGGAATCAAAAATATTTAACAGCATTTTACAAAACTGTTAAGTACAATTGCATATTACTATCACAAACCTTCGTTTCTAATACCATGATTAACTTTCCGAGGTAAAAAGTCATGTCCACAATATTTATTCTTCATAAAATTATTAAAAAAAAAAAAACAATACTTGTAAGTTTTTCCAGAATATTTATTTTTCATAAAATTATAAAAAAAAATCTTGCACAACTTCTATATTACCATATGTAAAATAAATTTTAAATTGTCCTGAATTCGAATAATAAGTCTCTATTAATGCAGACTCTATAAATAATTTAAATATATTTTCCTATGCTTCCGACTCCCCAGGAGTATTTTCGTCCTCCAAAATTGGTACAATGAGATTATCCTTAGACATTAAGTTATATTTGGTCACAAACTGGGTAAATCTTTTGCATAAGCATGTCTCATTTTCAAATTCATCAAATATTAATCGATGATGGAAATAGGCATGGGAAAAAATCCGGTACACCCGTCTGCATACTGATCCTAATTTTGCTACTGAAGATTCTTTAATACTGACCCTGCAACATAAAGGATACTTTATTAGTAAGACATTTTCGATACTATATTATAGATAACTAATCAAATAAATTGAAATATACATTTAATTACCATAATTTAGCAATAACATTAATTACAATTATAATTAATTTTAATGTTTATTACTACCACTAATCCCAAGTGAAGTAATCTAAAGTAAACTAATCGTAATCTATACTTGTATTGTTGTCATTACCATCAATTAATCTTCAGAGAGAGAACTTATAAATCTTCAGATTTATAAGTTCCTATAAATCTGAACCTTCTTTCCCACATCTATATCAATTCAAATTGAAACCAGAACCTCAATCCCTCTAAATGGACAGATTAAGTATTAAATATACTTGAGATAGTTGAACAATTTTTTTTACGTGAAGTGGGGACAAATTCCCATATTCAGGGGGCCGCCGCCCTTATTGCGACTTCAACCCAAGTATAGAATGGCACCCCTAATACTGGGTTTAGTGTATCAACCTGGACTACAGTATATTACATTTTTGTAAAAATATTAAATTTGGTATCTTACAGGTACCTGTTTTTTTATTACGTGTCTATTCGTTAAATAATTTTAAAAAGTGAACTGTATTGAACTCTGTTATAATTATCAAGGATGCATGCCACCACTTTAAGAAATACTTATGTATATCATCAGTGCATTAAAATTTAGTAATTTTGATGGTAGATGTGAACTTCTAATGAACCAATTTTGAACTATTTGCAGTTTGTAGTATACATCTAGATCAGTTGTTCCTTAATAATGTGTGAGCAATTCTCGAACTTTGGCTATACACTACTTACATTTACTCCAATAAATTCTAATTTGGTAATACTAAACATAACATTTGTTATGACTTACCGGCTGGGGAAGTATTTATTACTATTTAAGAGACAAGCTGCTCCATCTAAAGTATGTCTTGTGTAGTCAATAGCTGGACATTCTTTAGGAGTCTTATGTGCTGCACAAAGAAATATCCATTGTTCTGTAGCAGTCATTTGAGTACAAGTTTCGGGATGACATTCACCCTGCAGTCTTACTGCCAATCCATTTAATTCCATACAAAATTGTCTGGAAAAGATCATTAATCGGGAATGAACGTTTCACGTAATTCGTATTACACACCTTAAATGTTCATACTTCCATACTCCTTCATCTTGCGAATCGGGCATTTTCAATATCAAGTCAATATTATTTGGATCTCTACGTATAAGTTGCTGTATATATTGTTGCACAGCCAGTGTGCTATCCATTTCCTCGAAAGGTTCATCTGGCCACCGACTAAAATCCTATAATAGAAATAAATCCTATTAATTACCTTCGCAGGTTTAAATTAGTATATTAACGTTTTATGTGTACATGAGAATTATTTTATAACAAAATATGAAAATTTACTATTTAAATTAGTTTAACAAAATAGCACAAACAACTTGTACCTTTGCTTTTGCACCCGGTCTGTTTCTTCGCAAAATTGTAGAACCATCGGCCATCTTCATTTTTGACATTTAATAAAACGATATGTTCGGCGTATACCTTTTGCCTTTGTGTAGCAGGTTAGGACTCAGGGGGTGTTTTCTTCATTACGAGTAATTTATTATTCTATGATAAATTTATATCTATGGTCGTTAACAACTGATTCGGTTCCGAGAGCTGGATTATTTACAGTAAATGTAATAATACTATTGTATACAACCGTAATAAAATTGGTGCGTTCATCCAACCTCAGTGCTATAGGAGTGGTCATGAATTGATCGACTGAACAGTATTGCTCGAACTTAATATCGAGTAGTAATACTGAAACATTATTCGAGCGATATTTTGATTAGTCTGCGTGCAACAGCCGTCATGTCCAGTCTGGGTGAGTAAAATATTGTGTTCAATTTAATAATGGGTATCACAAAACAGAATGGGCACATATTAATTAAAGGTAATTAGTTATCCGGTTTTTAAAATGATCGATATACGAGGGTAGTCCCAGAAGTACCCGCACTGACGTATACATAGCAATTGTTGTTTGAAAGGAATGACTATGGTAGGAGGTGCCAACCTTATAAAAACTAAATTTTGAAGTTTGACGATGCTGGGCATCACTAAATTTGTAAACATGGAAAAAATTGGTCATCGTTATGTGATACATTTTCATTTGAAAGGCTAACTGACTGTTTCCAGGTGTATAAACAAAACTGAATTTCACTTTTTTAGCATATCTGATTAACATAGGAGAAATATGAGTTATAAATAAAATTATGTATATTTAAAAATTTATTATATAATAACAAAGTGCTAAATAATATTTTGGAGCTCTGATTACAAATATTAATACAATCTTACACACCAGGTTTTAAATATGATCCTTGCTTATAAGAATAAATTTTTAATATGTTCTTATACGGTGGCGGTTGAGGAAACTTCTCTGGAGTCTGAAACAAATGTTTAAATTTTTCGTCCAAATCAATAATCGTTCTCTTCGTTGTAGGAGCCTCCCGCATGGATGAATTCCTAGGCGGCGGCGGTGGCGGTGGGTTGGTATTATTGCCAGCAGGTACCTGCAAATTAATTTTAAATTTATGATTCAATTTCTTTTAGTAATGTATGTTTTTAAATGTATTACTCTATCTGTGATAAATTAAAGTTATAATATTCATACGGTGTGTGGATAAAGTCAAGCATAATTGTTTGATAAATACAATATTTTATCTTGATTTATGTATGTTAAGTTATGTCTCCCCCTAGGGGCTGTAAGACCTTGTAGTTGGTGGGGGGCCTTGTGGGCTGGGGGGCGCTCTAAGGGTCCATACCTGTATGAATGATGGCAACCCTTTGAGTAGGGTTGCCCAAGCGAATGGGAGTATGAATGAGGCGGCCCCGGTAAAGGGCCCGTCCATGTGAATGAAGGGATGTGGCTTGGCAACATCCCGGGTGTGAACCCTTCTTGAGTTTACTCAAGGAGGGGCGACAAACCCAGTTCACAACTAAGAAACAGCCCCCCATTCAGCCTGTAAACATGGAAAAAGGACGGAGAACCTGCTAGCGCTGAGGGTAAAAAGCTCCTAGTGCTGCAGATTCCCGAGTCTCATGCCAGGGCACTCGCGGCACTGGAATACAGGCCTTTCTACCACCTCGGTCGGGTCACTATTAAAGTAACCGAAAGAGGGAAGGAAGGCCCAAAGCAATGAAGGAGGAGCGGGAAAGACGAAATGGCTTTAACGCGAACCCAATTTATTCAGATTAACTTGCATCGAAGCAAAGAGGCCTCTGCTATTCTACAGAGGGATCTGGCTAAGATGCACACAGGAATAGCACTCATCCAAGAACCTTGGGTGGTGCGGGGATCTATAACAGGGCTGGGTAATTTTCTCTGTTACAGGAGCAGTAGTACCAACAGACCCAGAGCCGGCATTGTAGTGAAGAACATCAGTGCCACACCCCTGTGGAAATGGTCAACAGGAGATCTAATGGCAGTAACTATTATGCTTGATAACGTAGGTAAGGTGGTCATAGCGTCAGTTTACCTACCATATGACAGCAGGGACAATCCAACAACGGAGGTGAAGGAACTTGTGGATTTCTGTCAAAAAGCCAACCTGCCTTTGCTGATGGGATGTGATGTGAACTCACACCATATGGTCTGGGGTAGCACGTACACCAACAGCAGAGGTAGGGAGCTCATGGAATATCTGGTAAGTACAGAGCTATATATTTTAAATGTGGGGAACACACCCACTTTTCATAATGCTATAAGGGAGGAAGTAATTGACATTACCTTGGGCTCCAAACACCTGGCGGGATACGTGCGGAACTGGAGAGTCTCGGATGAACCTACACTCTCTGATCACTCTGCTATTAAGTTTGATCTGGGAGTGGGGGAGCATGAAGAGACGAAGTGGGTCCGCAACCCCAGATTCACAAATTGGGAACAGTACAAGTCAGATCTTCTAGTAGCAGTTCGGGGGATCCCTTCCAGAATTAGTGAGAGGGAAGTACTGGAGGAGGCAGCTTCACGACTGAGTAGAGGATTGATAGAAGCCTATGAAGGGAACTGTACACCTAAACGAGCTAGGCCGAAAAGCCAGGTAAGATGGTGGAACAATAAGCTGGAAAACCTTAAATGCAAGGTAAGAAACCTTCTTAAGGGAGCCAGAAAACGTAACAGCCGTACAACCTAGGAGGACTATAAAACTGGCAGGGATCAGTATAGGGCTGAGGTTAGGGAAGCCCAAAGAAGTAGTTGGGCCTCTTTCTGTAATGAGATAAATAAAGGGACTGAGGCAGCACGGCTAAACAAGATCCTTGCTCGTAGCTCGGAAGCGATTTTAGGATCGCTCAAGCTACCTAACGGTAATTTCTCGGAATCGGATGAGGAAACCTTAGACCATCTCATCAAAGCACATTTTCCGGGCTTTCATAGACCGGGGACGGGAGACATTTCCGACCCACTAGTAATAGGGGCACATGGAACCTGGGCGGTAAACCGAGAGGGGGACGACAGGGAACTTGTGAAGGACATAGTCACACCGGCTAAAATGAGGTGGGCCTTGAGGTCCTTTGATCCATATAAATCACCGGGACCGGACGGTATTTACCCGGTACTTCTGCAGAAAGCAGAAGATATAATCCTTGGTCCACTTATAAGGATCATCAGGGCTAGCTTGGCACTGAAGAAGGTCCCAAAAGTGTGGCTAGGCACAAGGGTTGTTTTTATACCTAAACCGGGCAAAGTCGGTTACACGTCCCCTAAGGACTTTCGACCGATTAGCCTCACTTCATTTTTACTGAAGACGGCCGAACGATTAGTTGACAGGTACCTTCGGGATACTGTCCTAATGGAGAGACCGCTTCAAGGGAGCCAGCACGCTTATCAAGCTGGTAAGTCAACGGAAACAGCTCTGGATAAAGTTGTGTCATCGATACAAGCACAACTGGACTCCGGAGGATACATTGTCGGCACCTTCCTTGATATTGAAGGAGCCTTCAATTTCACATCCAGGGGGGTGATTAGCGGAGCACTAGGTAGATGCTATACCCCCAGAATAATCGCTGAATGGATAGACCATATGTTGGGAAACAGACAGCTTATTGCCAACAGAGGCAAGACAACCATCAAGGGCCGGGTCGACTCAGGCTGCCCTCAAGGAGGGGTATTGTCCCCCCTTCTATGGTGCCTGGTAGTGGATGAGCTGTTTGAAAGGTTAAAGGATTACCAAGTAATTGGCTATGCTGATGACTTAGTAATAATAACGAAAGGCCCTTTCCTGAAACCGATTCTTGATATAATGCAGGGAGCATTAAACAAAGTTAGGAATTGGTGCAGGGATAAGGAAGGGACTCTCGGTTAATCCCTCTAAAACTGAGGTGGTGTTCACCAAGAAATATAAATGGAACAGAACATGTCCGTTGAAACTTGGTGATCAAGAACTAAGCTATAATAGCGAAGTGAAATACTTAGGAGTAATCCTGGACGGGAAACTTTCATGGGAAAAACATCTAAGTCACATATGTTCCAAGATCACAGCAACACTTTGGCAACTGAGAAGGGCCATTGGTAATAGCTGGGGCTTGAAACCGGAGACCATGAAATGGATGTATGAGGCAATTCTCAAACCCAGACTGACTTATGGAGCACTGGTCTGGTGGGAGAGAGCCTGTCTAAAGTCAGAAGTCAAACGACTTAACAAGCTAAGAGGATTGATTCTAAGAAGTATAACCAGAGCCTCAAGATCGACACCGATTGAGGCGATGGGGATACTGACGGGAATACCACCTCTTGATGTCACCCTGAAAGCGGAAGCTGCAAAGGCAATGCACAGGGTGGAAAACTTGAACAGGAAGATAGGGAACCTGAATAGACTCTCAAGAGAGCTAGCTGAGGAGGGGCTCCTATGGATGCCCTCTGACAGCATGGGTGTCCACTTCCTGTTTGACAAGAAATATAAAATCACCCTCACCAGTAAGACCGACTGGATAGAGGGTCGAGCTGGATTACCGCTCAATGGAGACATCTGGTACACGGATGGAGCCAAGAGTTAGAACAGAGCGGGTGCGGGGGTGTATAGGCGACGTGATGGGACAGGTAAAACCTTCCCCCTGGGTAAATACACTACCGCACTCCAGGCCGAGCTAGTTGCAATTACATACGGTGTTCTGGGGGCTGACCAAAATCGGACCCAGGAGAGGGTATGTATCTGCTCGGACAGCAGGGCGACGTTGATAGCCCTGAATTCAGCAACGACAAAGTCGAAGTTGGTCTATAATTGCTATGAAGCATTGAACCACTTGGCAGGGAAGGGACCGGTGGAACTCTTATGGATACCTGGGCATAATGGCATTAAGGCAAATCTAATTGCAGATGACCTTGCCAAACTAGGGACCAGGGAAAACCTCTATGGACCAGAACCTGCAGTGGGAATATGTCGGAATCTGATCAAAGACCGCATCAATGACTGGGCAAGAGACCAGCATAGAGAAAGATGGGAAAAAGTAACGGGTTGTCGAATAACCAAACTCTTCATCGAATACTCAGAGATTGAGAAATGGGCCCAAGAATTCATTAAATTGAACAGGCAAAAAGCCAGAATCCTGGTAGGAATCATAACGGGCCACCATAGTAGCCTGAATGCATATAAGCATAAGCTGGGACTGACTGACAGCTCGGCATGCAGATACTGCAGAGAAGACGAGGAAACCTCGATTCATCTTCTTTACACCTGCCCTGCACTGGAGGAGAGGAGGTGCCTTATATTAGGGACCCCTGTTATCCTAGAAGAAGCGAGGATTAAGGCGAGGGACGTGCCCAAATTGCTCCTTTTATGGGATAGCATTTTTGGAAAATGACCCGGACAGGAGGGGATCGCCAAGGGACTACCCATGCGATCAGTGGCTGATGAGGCCCAAACCCACAGAACATAATAATAATATGTATGAGTTATGAAGTCATCAACAATTTAAAAATGCAAACTTCTAATCGATTTATATGAAAATAGCAGGTCCACATTAATTTGGTTAAATAAAATTTCAGTAAAATGTTTTTGCCTGGTGTGATAGTGTAAACATTAACCAGTAACATCATGCAAAATCTTAAGAACATATAAACCAAATACAAATTTTGTAAGATGTCTATATAAATATCTTATTAAATCTTTAAGAAATTTGATAACACTATAACTAATAGTTGGATTTGATGGGACATTCGTTTGATGTTTTTGCAGCAACTACTCTACTACACTTGAGAGCAAAACAATCGACTCAGCAACATGCTCCAACTTTGAGAGAATATGTACCCTCTCCAGTACCATTTAAAGTAAAGTTCAATGAACTGTTTGAAAATTTAAAAACAGTTGTTTCAAGTGTATATTCTCGATGACACATACAATTTTAATAAGATTAAATATTCATGATCAATATATTAAATAATAATAAACATAACAAAAATTATGCACTGCAAAAATATATAGTAAAAATATATTACTCACCAAAGGTGGTTGCCTTACTGGTTGCGTTTTATGAGGTGGAGGGGGAGGGGGCGCATGATTAGGGGCTGGAGGAGGTGGTGGTGCGTGATTAGGATGTTTTACAGCACTTAATTTCGACGGTGGGGGCGGTGGTGGTACATGGGATTGAACAGAAGACAACACGTTTATAGGACTTTGTTGAGCCGGAACTGAAGGAGGCGGAGCAGATGGTCTATTATTTAAGGGAGTTCTCAACCGTTGACTGTGTCCAGATGAATTTAAGGACTGACTAATAATGGAAGACATGTGCCTAACAGTACCAAATTTGTTGGCAGGATTGCTTTCTGGGCTCTGCGGCGACGGCGACCTCGGACTTCTCATACTGTGGGCTCTACTTATAGGTTTACCACTTTTTTTTTGGGGCGCAGCAGGTTTACCTTAAACAAGTAATACCATATATAATTTCAAATCTAGTTTCAATTTTATTAGTGGCTCAATAAACATGTCAATCTGAAATGTCAGATGAAAGATAACAAACTCATGTTTAGTTAATACATAATTAATCAAGTAATATTAGTTACAATAATCGGACACTTTTCAAATTATTACATAAAAAACTGAGAAAAACATGAAACTATACCCAGAAACATTCAAGGAAATGTGTTTTTTTAAGATACTTGATAATGGAATAAGCTGATATGCTTTTAATTTTGGAAAATGTAGGAAAAATTTCATTCAAGTGCATTAATTGTTAAGTTCTACTGTTAATTTTTAAAGATATCTGAGGGATAATAAGTCTTCTACATAAATCTCGCCTAAGTTTCTATAGAAGACATCTCACTGGCAAGTTCACAGACATGCAAACCGTTAGTTATAGGCGAACAAGTCTGCCTCTATCCATGATATGGACACCGCAGCCATTGCTTGATTTTTAATATCGAAATTTGCCTAGGAAACTGCCTACAGCTTGCTAATGTAGTGGTGAGTAAATGATTAAATATTATTAAAAATAGTGTGCATACTGATTAAATTTAATATTACAAGTAATTAAGCAAAAATTAAATACCGCATTTTTTTTTTTTATTTATCTTATTGGACGCAAATCAATATTTTGGGTTTAATTGTTTTCTTTTCAGTAGTTCTACTATACATATGTAATTACTAAATGAGATAAGTCAAGTATCTGTTGGTCAAATACGAGATAGAATACCTAAATTGTATACTTGAAGCGTTTGACACATACATGAATACATTATACTGTTCTTATTTTTACAAATATACACCCTGTTGGTAAACATGATCGCTGATTCCAAACGTAGATAAACTCAAGAACTTCAATTCAAGCTCAAGAATGAGTTCAATACATGAAAGTTGGATAAAAAATTGGGAATAGGAAAATATTTGCTCATCTGTGACACAAAGTCATGAACTACCACCGATAAGAACCATACAATAGGCCAGTTCGTAAAGTTATTATCCATTTACGCCACAATTACATATTGGCAAAGACCATTGTAGTTTCTGATTTTCAATTTTCATTATATTTTTTTATTGTAGTCTTCCAAACCCATGCCATTTATTAAATACTTTAATAAACAAATAAAACTTACCATTTAAAGTTGGCGGTTTTGGAGCCAGGTTTGGTTTTCCATGACTAATTACAGGACGAGTAGGTAGTAAACCATTATTTATATCATCAGCACTATCTAATATACTTAAATTAGCATTACTTTTTGTTTTTCTATGTAAGGTGCTGTTATTAGAATGGAGGCTTGAGGAATTCGCATTTAATGATAACTGACTTAAATGAAGACCATTGGGAATATTTTCTTTAATAGTAAACGGTTGTCTATTTGTATCTCCAGACATCTGAAAATAAATATGGTTTTAGTAAATAATTTTAAAAATGCACTTAACTTTGTTTATTTAATACAACAAATACATGTTATGAATTTAAAATCATTAAATTTCATTATGTATACGCCGTTTTAATTATTCCTACCTTATTTTAATTATTACGAAAGTGTGCATGAATCATATCACGGCAAAATTGAGAAAGACACAATTTAAAAACATAAAAATTCTCTTCCTTCTTTGGTCTACCTAGACCAAGAACAGCAAAAACTAGCAAAGGCTATATTTTTTTCTTATTAATACAAATTTTAGGCTTTTTTATATTATTAGTAGTAACTGTTTAAAACAAAATTATTTTAGAAAGTTACTTACAGTTCTGTTTGGTGCAGGTGGAGGTGGTCCTCTATTTCTATTGTCATTTGCTAGTTGTTTTTTTAGCTCAAGCTGTATACTGCTAAAATTTTTTGAAGGCATTGCAAGAGGTGTAGTTACATCATCATTGTTATTTTGGGGTTTACCGGAATTATTAATGGATCCTAGAAACAAAAATATAGTGAAAATATAGCTACAGAAAAAATAGTTAAAATTTTGTATTTACATAGATATATTTTTGAATGTTATATTGGACACTGATTAAATTTATGACAAGGCACTTTCAAAATGAAAAGCAAAGGAAAAATTAGGATATTTTCTTATGAATATTTTGAAATATCTATTTTTAGATGTGTCAAGCCATGGGAAAATTTAGATATTTATAAACTGTTGGTGTAATGCCAGGATGTAATCCAAAATAAGAAATAGAACTCAATACAAATTATCATGTTCCTGAAACAGATATGCTAATTGTATGAGATAAAAGGTCATCAGATAGTTTTACTCAGTAACCCAGGCAAATTATAACCTAAATGAGCTTGTAAAACTGGAGCCGTGACAGAAAAATATGGCCAAGAGTTACAATACCATAGCAGTCTGAATAAAAACGTATTTATAATAGTTTTTTTACACCATGTAAAAGCGTAACAGCTGTGAAGCTTCACGAACATATCTTTGAAATAATTAACATTTCTAGTGAGAAATTCACTAGAATCAGTAAGTTGAAATACTCAATAAGATTCGATTAAACAAAAATTGCTCGCCCGAAATTGGCCTCCACAAAAATGGAGTATCGTATCGTACTTTTCTTCAATGAAAGCAAGCGTGATTTGTTCAACTGTGATAGAATAAAATATGTAAGGCGGACAAGGAATCTAAGTTATATCCTCAGTCATCTAATCATGACGCATAGCTCTAACATAATGGTGTGAGGGTGTTTCTCAGGGCTTGCTATGAATTCTTTACATACAATAGAAACGACATGAATGGGTTTGGATATTTAGACATTTTGAAAAACGTAGTGCTGTAATTTCCTGAAGAAAACATGCCCTTATGGTGGGTCTCTCAACATCATAATGACGCAAAATATACCACAAGGGTGATACAGAAATGAGGTTGACACACCGGTAATGAAGAAACAATACACCAATAAGAACTATTTATTTAACAAATATTAAAAACATGGAACAGCGTAACTGAGGATGTTATACATAAATGAAATAGCTCAATACCGCTATGATGTGAAGTTATTTATAATAAAGGATACTGTATGCCTACTATAACTAGTACATAATTCTTTTGATTATATTATTGTTTAATTCAGGTATTCGATAAACGTTATTAATTGTGTTAAAATTTGTAAGATGTAAATTCTTGCTCCACTTTTGTCCTCCTGTTTCGGTTGCTTATGTTCTATCATCTTTAAATTGTTCTTTGTGATTATAGATGTTAGTTTTAGCAGCTATTCTATGAAAGTTCTAACATTATCATTTACACAATTTTAGTAGTTATACGATAATTTGTGAAAGTCACTTGTCATTGAAAATTCAGACTTTATTGCTGTAGTGGGCATAAATAGGCCCACTAGTGTACTTATTAGTATCACACTATTATGATATTTTTCTCTCTTCTATTAAGACAAAAATAAAAATAATATTTTGAGAAATGTTGTCTTAAAACCGCTCCACTACTTGTTGGTTACTGCTGACTAAAGATGCTAACTGTGGTTAACATTCTATTCTAGAAATTGATGTTCTGAGTTCAGCATTAGTTTTTCACAGTTAGACATAAAACATGTGGAAAACATTTTTTAGAATACCAGTAATGTGCTCCATTAGGAAATATATTTTAGATGGTGCAAATAAAAACGTATAAGTACAAACAAAAATTTTTTTTATGACCCTCTGTTATTGGTGTTACTATTTTTAACGACCAGTATATCAATTCTTGAGTTTATCTGGTAATAAATCCGTTTTACTTAGAACAATATGTGAAGAATTGACATTGGAATGAACAAGTAAAAGATGATCTTCATTCGTTTCATATTCCAGTGGAGCCTCCCTACCCCACTGTGATTGTTGACATTGATCCACAGTAAGTGGTAACACAAAATGTGGAAATATGCCAACACAATAAAGTGCTTTAGAACATATCACCAAAAATACAAAAATAAGAAGTTAGAAACCCGTAATCCATGCTCAGAATGGGCCGATAGTCAGAAATTTGAGTATAAACAAAGGACATGCCTTAAAAATCTAAGCTATGGAGACAAATTCTGGCGCAAATGTTGCTAGCTTACTAAACAAAATGGACTGAATTAAAGAGAGAATAGGTATAGACATAAACATTGTTGAAATGATTGAATGTAAAAGGCCAAGCTGGTATGAATGAGCGAACACAGATATATTTAATTAGACTCAAATATCAAATTGGAAAGTACGTAAAAGGAGGAAGACCTAGAAAGACATGAAAGAACAAAGTAGATGAAGCCATGAAGGATAGAGCAATTTAGGTGTAAATGATTGGAAAGGCCAAGAGAAATAGACAACAGGATGCACAAAGTGGCAACAGCTGTACTAACTCGCAATATATATACATATACGAGGGGGATCAAAAAAAAAAAAAAAAAAAAAAACGGGAATTTCGTCATAACTTCTTTATTTCTTAATATTTTTACACCAAATTTTGATCACTTTCAAAGTATTCTCCCTTGATCACAACGCACCTCTGCAAACAATCCTTCCATTGTTCAAAACATTCACCATTTTAAATTCACTTATCGGGATGTTCTTTAGGCCTTCCAGCGATTTTTGTTTTACCTCCTCCACAATGGCAAAACGCTTTCCTCTCATGTCCGTTTTGAGTCTGGGGAACAAAATAAATCACAGGGGGCTAGATCCGGTGAGTGGGGGAGGGGGGGGGGACAATTGGTGTCATGCCATTTTTGGTCAAAAACAGCTTTACGGAGAGCGGTGTGGGTCGGCGCGTTGTCATGATGGAAGAACCAGTCGCTTGTGCGCCAAAGCTCTGCCCTTTTCTTCCGGATACTCTCCCTCATTCTTTTCAAAACCTCCAAGTAGAACTTTTGGTTCACAGTTTGACCCGGGGGAACGAACTCCGCGTGTACAACACCTCTGCAATCGAAGAAAACAAATGAGCATTGTCTTGATGTTTGACTTCACTTGGCGAACTTTTTTGGGACGAGGAGAGCCAGGTGTCTTCCACTGGCTTCATTGCTGCTTTGTTTCGGGATCGTATCCATAACACCATGATTCATCACCAGTAATCACCTTGGAAAAAAATTCAGTCCTCTTTGAGTTGATTTTGAAGCTCAAAACATGCCTGAAGTCGACGCTCCCTTTGCTCACCTGTGAGAAGGCGAGGGACAAATTTGGCTGCAAGTCTTCTCACGTGCAAATCTTCGGATAAAATCCTCTAAATTGAACTCCATGATATTCCAGACATCTCACAGAGTTGATCAATGGTTCGGCGACGGTCTTCACGAACGAGAGCATTGATTTTGTCGACGTTTTCGTCACTTCTTGATGTTGAGGGGCGTCCTGAACGGGGTTGGTCTTCAATTCAATCCAACATTTCTCCATTTTTAAAACGTAAAAACCACTCGTAGACTCTGGTTTTACTTAGGGCAGCATCCCCATAAGCAGTCTTAAGCATTACAATAGTTTGCGCGGCCGATCTCTCCAACAGGAAACAAAATTTCACAGCCGCGCGTTACTCTCGACAATCGGCCATCACGTTTTCGGCGAAATGGAAAAAGTTGCTTCACTAAAAAAATTTCCACAGACGAACTGATACACTCACAGCGACAGAACTTCGCACACTAACTCAGGAGAAGTGTCCCTAACGGACACCGGATCGAACAATGGGTTTCCCCACTCTCCCTCCCCACCACAGCGCAATTCCCGTTTTTTTTTGGGTCCCCCTTCGTATATGAATGCTTACCTAGTTTACCAGTAGGTTTCAACTTTGGCATGCCACCAGCAAATAAACCTCCTAATCCATTTGTCGATACCATTCCTGGAAAAGTAGTTGGCCCATCATTTGAAGTTGAACCATTATTATTTCCTGAGGTATTACCAATTTTTCCTACAAAATAAATAAAAAACTATTTAGGTTTTTTCATCTTTAACTAAAATTATTTACTGAAAAAAAAAACATACAACTAACCAGATAACTTACTGCCTATTTATGCTGTTCAAAATATCTAATAAGAAAAAAAAATCCTAATTCTGTGTTAATGAAGACTATGAATTATATCAATTATAATGGAAAAATGTAATAGATGATTAGCAACATACCTAACAATTTATAAAAATGTTGCATTCGAGACTCTGACAGTGGAAATAGGAATATACCTATTTATTGCTATGGTATGGTTTTATTATTCATTTTATATTTCACTTGTTATTTTCTGAGATTTCGGTCTTATTCACTATCTTGGCCACATGAATGTAGTTATTTTATTTTTGTATGTTCTACATGCAAATTTTGACTTAATTGAAGGGTGTTACAATTCTGTTGGTTTGCATATTTGTATGCGTAGGTTAGCACAAGATAGGAGAAGCTGGAGGTTAGCGTCCAACCAGTCTTAGGACTGATGACCTAATGATGATGATGATGCATATTTGTATATGTTATTTATAATAATGATAGTTTATGTGAGGTAAGGTAAGTAGTGAGTGAGGCAGATAAGGCTTTAGATATTTTTATTTATAAAAACATCTACGTATTATTCATTTTATATTTCTATCGCGCGTAAAAACTAGATTTTTTAAACATTCAAAGGGTCCATATCGTAAACTAAATGCATTTCTAATTTCTGCATGAGGGCATATTTTTTACTTGGGTAATGAACAATAATACATGATTCATTGCCATTAGTGATATAAACATTTAATACAAAAATTTCGTTATATTTTGGGCATTGAATGCCATGTGATTCGCTAAACAAGTACATTATATCAAATAAACGTGTTAAGCAGTATTCGTGAATATAAATCATAAACATTCATAAATATTCCCATAAATTCACAATGTTATATGGAAATAGTTGCTTAAAAAATAACATTATTTTGTTGCTTTTACCATTATTATTTTATTGCCTTGACATGGTAGACTATCTATTGATGAATATTTTATAGGGTGTACAGTTCCATTAGGACAGAAATATTAAATATTTGTAATATTTAATAAAATAATATATTATTCTTAGGTGCTTCTGGCATCGACCACTGTTATTATAGACAGGCTATTGCAATAGCAATAAGAGCAAGTGAGTAATAGGCAGCCCTATTACTGGATTCATTACTATCAGAGTTCGACCGCATCAGAGAATTGGTACCCCTCTCCAAGTTTTGAACCTTTATCCATCCATAATGTAATTACATTTAAATAATCAATGAATAATCATTGAATTGTAAACAAAGTTGATCTTTTGATACTGGAGTAGGTCGGAAGTTTTGATGTGAAGATAACACTGACTTAGTTTTCCACAAAACACCAAAACTCTCAGTTTTAATCATCTCCAGATGATGCCAACTTTGTTGGCGAAATGCGCGTTGAGTGTAGTGTATAGTGTTTTGTGGAAAACTAAGTAAGTGTTGATCTTTTGAATCGCATAGTACAGTGGAACCTCGCATAACGAGGCACCTCGCATAAACAGTGATTCACATAACAGACATAAAAAATGACTCCTTTAACGAGCAATGTTTCGCAGAACGAGTGACGAGGGAGGGAGACATCGTGTTGCCGTCTGCTGTAAAAGCGCTTATGTCTTCCATGGAGGTAGAAGGATGCTAGCTAAACGAGGTTAGCGCTCGATTAGCTAGCATCTTACTGTAGCTGAACTGGTAACTGAAGGAACCAATCTCACTCTCAAACAGTTTCGGAAAGATCACTTTCACATCGTTCGATCGACAAGGCATGGGAGGGGGTCACCAAGAGAACCCTTGTTTCTGCATGGAAGAAGCTTTGGCCGGACAGCGTTGTCGAACGCGACTCCGAGGGATTTGAGCAAGTGCATGCGGAGCCTGTAATCGACGAGATTCTGTCTCTGGCCAAGATTATGAGGCTAGAGGTGGATAGGATCGACATCGATGAACTAGTGGAAGAGCATATCCAGGAACTGACCACCGAAAAGCTTATGAAGCGGCATTCTGTGTCACAGCAAGAAGTTGTGGAGAAGATTTCGTCAGTGGAGGAGGAGATAACAGCCTCAGCAGAGCAATAACCTTCCCGTGAAATAAGGGGGATGCTGAAAGCATGGGAAACTGTTGCATCGTACGTTGAGAAGCATCACCCTAATAAGGCAGTAATTATGGGCGCTACAAATTTATTTAACGATAATGCTGTGTCTCTTTTTCGCCAAATTTTTAAGATTAGGCAAAAACAAATGTCTCTACACAACTTTCTTGTAAACAAGGATGTATTATAAATAATAAATTACAATATTATAAATTTCTTTGAGTATTTTTTTCGGAATGGAACGCATTATCCTATTTTACATTGATTCCTATGGAAAAAATTGTTTCGCTTAACGAGTGTTTCGCATTACGAGTAAGATTCGGAAACAAATTATGCTCGTTAAGCGAGGTTCCACTGTATATTGTTTTACTCTTAAGAAAAGTATTTAATTTACTTTTTTGTAATTTTTTGGTCTTGATAAATCATTTAAATCACAGAGGATTGTCTTAAAATATAAAATGCAAAAATTCTACGATTTAATTCATCACACAAATAAAGAGAAGTTAATTGTGAATAATCACCTGCTATCACTGGCGCACTTTTATCATTGGTAACAGTTTTTTTCAATTTTGTTCCATGCCTAATGGATTTTAATAATGCACCCCTATCATCTGAAGCACTTTTTGGTAGACTAAGAACTGGTTGAGGTGGAGCCGCTGGGGCCATTGGTGGAGGAGGGGGTGGGGCTGGCATCCTGTGTAAATATCTTAAATAGTAAAATAAAAATGTTTAATTAGTAAGTTTCTTAACCTAACACAGTTTTACAATTATATGTAATTGGAAAATACAGTAAATATAATATATAACAATATCATTTTACTTTTCTGCAGCAATTGTATTGCTAGTTTTGAAAAATTATTATACTCATCTCATAACAAAGGTAAGCTAAATTGTCATCTTTATGGGGTTGTATTTTAAAATTGATAAAAAACATTATACATTTTATTGAAAGTTGTAAATAGAATCTTGGTGATTCTCATCTTTATTAAATATTTTACTTTTGCCCGAATTCAATGTAAATTTATGAGAGTAACTACATTCTTAACACTTTTAAATATATTAATAGAAATTTACTTATGTCTTAGCAATGATATTCTTACATATTTCTCCTTTGCGTACTGAGGTAGACTATTTGGTTATATATCAAACATTAATAAACTGATTATCGATTTTTATAATTGAAATAAAAAATTTAATCATCAATATCATCAACACAATTGCCCTTTCTATGGAACTGTTAAATGAAGCAATCAAGTTAGCCATAAAATAGGTTCAAATAGTCAAAAATCGATTGAAAGATGTGTTGACAATCACTCAAATAGTTATTTAGTAAAATAATAAAGATTAACTTCTTACTCGAGTAGCTTTTACTTGACGTAAATATTATACAAATGAAAATAGTTGAAGAATCATTATTCTGTACATTAGGGGGACATTGTGTGTTTTATTATATGATATAAGTATTAGAATATTTAACAGTATTTTTTTTAATGATAGGAGAGGGTTGCAACGTTTGATATAGCGACAACAGTAGACCAATTTTCCACAAACACCAAAATATTATATATCGTTTCCTAACCAAGTACAGCTTGTCAAGAACAGGA
The DNA here is from genome assembly GCA_037954035.1 of Rosalia funebris. Taxonomy (NCBI): domain Eukaryota; kingdom Metazoa; phylum Arthropoda; class Insecta; order Coleoptera; family Cerambycidae; genus Rosalia; species Rosalia funebris. The sequence continues at coordinate 15,239,927 of JAZFAV010000039.1, read as the reverse complement.
ACAAGTCTCAAAATTGCGCTATCGGACCGCCCACGAGGTGCGCATTAAATAGCCTGGATATGAATGAATTTGATTAAATGAATATATATTGAATGTGAATGTACACAGAGTCCGATCTGGCAGCGCGTAAAGCACATCCTTTTCCTTCCAAATGCTGCCTCGTTCTTTCTTCTACGTATACACAGAGAATCTCACACTTTTTCCTATTCTTGACAAGCTGTAGACATTATCAGAAGATGATTAGTATTTTTCGTAAAACGTTTGTTAATGCTAGAATTGGGAAATTACATCAAGTCACATAATATACCCTAATGAGTTTTTAAACAGTTTACTATGAAAAACTGAACTATCCATGACAGTTCAATTTTTTTACACTTAATAAATTGTTTGCTCTCGATTTGAATAAATCTATATAATTATTATTTACAATAAACAATATTTTATCCTTAATATAGCATTAGGTTGTTTGAATACATCATATAACATAATTTTAAGATTAAGAAGAGTTCCTCATCGTCATCCTCTAAATATATATTCCATCGATTTTCTGTTTATTGTAAGCACTTGACTTTCCTCGATTCTCCTTCACATATTCGTTCTTGATAGCTGCCATTAGGCCAAATACCACTAGCATGACTTTGGTATTCCTCATTAGTAGTATCTTTGGCATTTGAAATATTTTCAGCTTATAATTTATAATATTTCGTTAATGATATCTATGTCTGGTTATTATTAAAATTAGATGTAGAGCAGATGTATTTATTATTATATTACTATAGTCTTTTAATGACTGTGATAAATTTTTAAATAGGTTCTCTTAGACAAAAGGTTTTTTTTTTTGTCACAATCATTCTATTAATTCCAGCTGCATTCTATGAAGGTGAATAAAACATAGCTAATATATAGTTTTGATATGTAGGTAGATCATACAAGAGAAACATCCAAAAGAATCCAAAAAGGATCTTGCTTATACACTGGTTGTAAACTATTTTTATTGTTTATTAAAATAATCTAATGCTTGCATATACATATCTCAATATTTTTTACATCTTACATAAATAACAGATATCTAAATAATTAACTGACTATTAATAATTATTTATAAACTCTTCATAGAATAAATCTCATGTATCTTCTTGAATAGTCTCTCAATCAACCAAAACACGGCAGGCCAATTTTAAAAAAATTTAACAAATATATTTTAGATATATGTATATAGACTTAATTTGTTAGCAACGAATATGCCTATACAGAAGTTAGTTGTTCCGACAAATTCAGTCGAGTTCAACCATCTTTTGGCTACTTTTTGGTTTCGCTCTCGATAACAATCCCAGAAGACCGTTATTCGGGAATGGTTATTCTTTGTATTGTTGTGACACTAATCCTAAGATTTTCAGCAGTTCGTTAATAAATTTGGTACCATTAACACTTTTCAGCTCATTTATTGTTTCAAGTATCCTTGTGAACTGGTTGAATCCTAATCATTACCAAATGTGTTGCATTAAGTTTTCATATGAATTATGCTATATACGAGGTATACAATTTATGGAAATATAGACGTATCATACTCTTTTCTGACTTTAAAGTCTTCATTTAAGAGATTTATTTATACAAATTGTAAAGATAATTCGTTAGGAGTTCCTCGGGAATCTGTGATAGGACATTTATTGTTTGTGCTATCACTGATATAATACATGACAGGTGTATAATAATAAATAATAATAAGTCTGTAATAAAATATGATATTTTATAATACATTAATAGTCTATTTTTTATAAACATTGTTATTTTTATATATATTTTTTATATTATAACATTTTTTTTGTTGCATGATATTAACGTAGTATATTATTAGTAACTATATGTATACCTTAATTATCATTATGTATTATTTGATATATTTCTGCACTCTCATGTATTTGAAATAAAATGCTATTACTACTACTAGTGTATATACTGATATATTAAAATGAGTATTATAAATGTGTAGTATTTGTGAAAACCACAGAAAAATCCTGTGTGCGTGGACCCTAAAATGTTTATTAGTATCGTGACTGATCTTTTAAAATATCATTGGATATACCCATATTTATTAACTTCAATTATCATTATAGTACAATCCATATTTATTAACTTCAAGTCTATTAAGATTTGCGCATTTTGGGGGCGAGTTTCGACGGCAGGCATATGAAATCTCTGCATTATAGAGTGCATAAAACATTCAATCGGCATGTCTATCTTACCATTTTGAAAATTAATTTAGATCAGTGCTGAACATAATGAGCATGGGATTAACGTTTTCTCTTTACCAAGACAGTCCCCAACTGCTTGTCGTCTTTTCAATGGATACTTCATAACTGCCTGCAAGTTCCTAATCGACCTGTTCAGTCAGTTAATTTGACTCCTATAGAACATGTTTGGCATGAATTAAATCTCCGAATAGGAAAACAGCACATTTACAATAGGCAACACCTCAAAGAAGTCTTGCAACACTAATGGGTTCAGATCTCTCCTGATGTTACTAAACAGATTAGTATCGTCCATGCTGGGGTGTCTTGAAGTAGTCATTAACAACAAGGATGGCTCAAGGAAATACAATCCACTATAACATACTCATGTAATTGGAAACTGTTCAATCTTCAATGCGAGAAGTGTTCATGAAAATTATTTTCTTTGCCTTTTCTGATTGTTGAAACAATTCAGATTGCAGTATAGTATGTATTACATATTAGCCATATATATTTATTACAAATATTTTACTGTTTCTTTTTTTTTTTTAAGTTCCTCTTAGTATCAGACAGTGCACGTGAGACACTATATATTCAGATATAACAGCACACTATTACATATAACGAAACAAGAACAAATCTTAAACTTGAATAATACTTTTATTACTTTTGTATTTAGACCAATACATACATTAGGATGTGTTATATCGAGAAGATTTATCGTCTTCCTTAAATTTATTCATTTTTATTTAGTGCTGTACATACTTTTTTCTAAACTATTCAACATTCAAAAATTCAAAATCTAAAAAACTGACAAAAGTAATAAGAACAGTATTTCTAAATTTTATTATCAACTATTTAAAAGAATTTTTACCATTACCTATATAATATGGAAATAAAGATCCCAGTGATATTATATGACGAGTTGCATTACCAACAAAACACTACAGTTGCACATTACACTCGAATAAATTTAATAACATCCAAAATGTTTACTAAAATAAAAAACACAACATTACTGAATCAATACGTTCCATTTTTTCTTCACAGAAAACTTTTTTGCTATCCCCCTTCGAGTCAACACTTGACAGTTGTTCTGACACACCAATGGACATGCGCTTTAACAGTTAGTTCCAATCGACGAATAAGAAAAAAGAAATTGGGAATTATAAATTATAAGAATAGATCAAGGATTGATTAAACGAATATTAAATATATGAAAAATATCTATGGTTTAACATTTATCTATTAAGGCGGCGCCACACATGCGGTATCCGCCAAATACCGAATGTTCGCTATTTGGCGATGTATTTGCCGAATCATTCGTCATATAGCAAGCACGCTCATCCACACATGCGACTATTTGCCAACTAGCAGTTCGAACCGGCAAAGAGAAACATTCGTCTCCTTTGATTCGTACCAGTTTACCGACTTCAGGCGGGAAATGTTCGGTGCTCGGCGAATACCGAACACTCCTACGAGCAAAAAGACAGACTTTGCTCGTAGGAACACTCACACCGAATCGTCCATCCACACTAGTAGGTGTTTGCAGAATAACAAACATTCGTTAATCGGAATTCGGCAAATATCGCATGTGTGGCGCCGCCTTTAGGAATATGTGGCAAATCGCAACAACTTCACACTTCAAAGATAAAGTTTAAGACTACGAGCAATTTTGCTCGTAGGTTTAAGATCTCTCTCTCTCTCTCTTTAACGTTGTTAACCTTCTGTTTATCTGCGCAGTTATCGGTCGTAAATAACTGTGTGAAGATCTGTACACTTATCTGAACTGAAAGTGTGTAGGCTACTTTCAGTTTTCGTCTCAGTTCTAAAAACTCTCATTAAAAAATTCACACAAGTCGAACAGAACCTTCTTTAGCGATGACGCTTGGTCTGTGGCTTACTGATTCGGGAAAGCTCTATTCAGTCTCTATACCCTCCTAGTGGCAGAACGCGATACTACAAAAACTGCCCGTCACATTAGCTCCGTTTCTTTTGGTTATGCCCTCGTATATAGGTAGATTTTTGATGTGTAGATGATGCAATATCTAGAAAAATTTAGGTTTTGAATAGAAATAATTATGTTTCAACCGTTCGACTATAACCTCGACGCAATTCGATGCATCTCGTTATCAATTCAAATGAATTTAACCTCACAAATAACAAAGTACAATAAAATCTCACATTTTCAAGATTATACTTAAAATTCAAGAATAATGAATCTAATTAGAAATTTATATAAGGCAAAACTTAAATTGAAAGTATTAGGAGTTAGACAAACTTCTACAGAAAGTTCGTATAAAGAAGTATCTATAAAAGTTCCATGGGGGCAAGTTTCAGGGAAATGGTGGGGCCCTTTCGATACGAGACCAGTGTTATCATTACATGGTTGGCAGGTTGGTATATGACACTTTTAAAATAAATTATTAGAAGTTTAATTACAGTATTTGTATTTAGCATATTATACTTACTTTGTATGTTCACTACGAAGGAAAAATGAGAGCCACTAATAAGTTCTCAGTTATAGTTCCTAATTAATCTATTGAGTGAATAACACATTTGCAACAGACAACACTGCCAATATTTTTGGCTGAAAAAATTATTATTCAGTGGGTAACTAAAATATTCTAGGTACGTCTGACTTGATAGGCCTCAAGGTGCTTCTCAAACTACACCGAGAGGCGTTTAAAGCGACTCATTTTCATTACACTACCCCCTCTGAAATATGACTTGATAAACATGATATTCCAGGACAACCCCTTGTTTCAATAAGATGCATGATGGCAGTAACATTATATCAGCTTCTGATGCTATTCTGGAATTATGAGAAATGACAGAATATCAATTTCAGTGAACCAAAGAGACTTGTATACTTTTAATCATCCAGTTGAAGCCATTAAGCCCACTTTGGGATAGCCACTTGGTAAAACAGTAGTATTCCTCATACATTGCGATAAGTCAGCTTCCCATTCAATATTTGCTTGGTCACAATGTAAAAATGTGTCTGTATGATTATATCTACTACCTATGTACTATAACTATTATAGTGGTGATATACTTATGCATTAATAGCTATTGTAGAATTACATTTTAAATAAATATAAAATAAAATTCTTATTGTAAAATCAAAGAAAATGTCTTGAATTGCATAAGTAATGCAAGTCAAGAATTTCTCTAGTATTCAAGTCAAGAATTCAAGTATTGCAAGTCAAGAATGCGCCAATTTCACATGTGCATCGAAATTGTGATCACGAAATTCTGTTATGTGCCTTCCTGGTTTTGGTTGCAATATCTGTATAAAAATTTTAAGCTTGTATTAAAATAGAAATTTCTTTAAAAACTTCTGAATATTGAAAACTAATGTATTAAGTACATGGATCAACTTAACATTTAAATCGACACCTGCAACAAGAATATAGTAAATAATCTTCACATGTGTAATGTGAATAAATAAAGACCTATTTATTATATACTCTAAATGATAATGTGTAAATAAATTTTATGTATACGTCAAATTGTCTACAATTTTATATTTTTTAATTACCATTATAGAGGTATTGTTTAGTTTGATACAGGATTAAGCCTAGTATTTTCCAAAATGTCATCATATAAGTAAATACAGATTTTTATTATTAAGATTTTAGCTTTAGGCTTTAGAAATTTCTTGGGATTATTGCCATCATCTATGATGGTAGGATAAAAATAAGGATTAAATAGTATATTTACTGTTAAATACATTAATTAAATTTGTACTATATTAATAGGTGAAACTTTGGTGTATGAGTATGAATATTTATAAAAAATAATTTGTATTAAAAAATAGATATAAATTGTACGATATTATGGTTGGGTACTATAACGCACTGGAGAAATGAGTGGAGTGCTTTATTTTGCAGTGTCATATTCACTAATATAATGTATTCTGCAATATCCGTTATTGTAGGCATTTTGTTTTCCATTTTATATAACACACTCATATAAAATGGAAATTTATATATGATGCAATATGTGCGGCAATTTATTGTTCTTGCTATAGAATTAAGATGTTTTTACATGTTTAAACCCACCATATCCATACGAATTACACTTTTTTTTATTTGTTTCAGGACAATTGTTCAACATTCGATAGGTTAATTCCTCACTTAAATAAAAATGTTGGGTTTTTGTGTATTGATTTACCTGGTCATGGATATTCATCACGATTACCTCCCGGTATGTTCTACCATTTTTCCAATTATGCAATCTTAGTACATTATTTAATGAACTATTTTCAATGGCCAAAGGTATCGTTGATGGGGCATTCATTAGGTGGAGTTGTGTCATATGTTTACAATATGATATATCCTGAATCTGTAGACTTGGTAGTTTGTATAGATGCCGCAAAACCGATGATAAGAAAAAATAATAACATCTATATGGCCACAGCAATTAACAAATTTTTAAAGTATAGTCAATTTGATCTTAGTAGTGTTGAACCGCCTAGTTATACAATAGAAGAAATTAAACAAAGAATCTGCAAACCCAACAGAAATTCTGTAATGTACGAATACAGCCATATATTAATGGAAAGAAATATCGCACCTTCAAAATTGTTTTCTGGTAAATATTACTTCACTAGAGATCCGAGATTGAAGAGTGCTGGACTAGAGAATTTTTGTCAAGATGAATTAGTTGAATATGCCCAATATATGACTTGTCCAATATTTATCGCGAAAGCAAAGGAGGCATCGTATTATGAAGTCAAAGAAAATTTTTATGAAGTTCTAGATGTTCTTAAGAGAAGCAGTAAGGATTGCGATTTTCATTACGTTGATGGAACGCATCATGTTCATTTAAACAATCCTGAGGTGATCGGTAATTTAATAAAGCAATTTATTCAGAAGCATAATATTGAAGACAGAAGTATAGGTGGTATTAGAGATGATATAATAATTTCAAATTAAATAAAATTGTGAATAGTGCACACATTTTTAAATATAAATGTAGTAAAAATTAGTAATTTAATAATGTATTTAATATTTTTATTTAGTTATATAATTTATTTTTAGATAAATGGCCAGTTGATTAACCGATAAACAAAAATATTGGATTATCCTTCTTAGCCAAATGACTTGTGTAACTATAGTTTATTTCATTACTATTTGCCAAATAAAAAATATCGAAACAAACCGTGTTATGTTTTATTTGGCAAATAGCGATGAAATGAATAGTAAAGTATCATATGCGTATAGTTTATTTCATGTCTATTTGCCAAATAAAAAATCCCAAATGGCTCTTATCTCATATCGTGGCTTGTTTTTATGGCTAGGCTCAGGTAGACCGTTCAGTTTATCGACAAGATAAGAGAGTTTTTTATTTGGCAAATAGCGATGAAATGAATAGTATACCCTGCTTCTGCTTAAGATAGTTCAGCTGTAGGCTATTTCTTATTTGTTCGGGTAATTAGATTTTTACCGAAATATGTGCCAGAACCATTTTATATGAAGAAGCTCGAGCTCAGCCTAAATATATGCATCCTTTTTCCTTAAATCTGTATCCTCTATTTTCGGTTTCAAAGTGCATGTTCCTTTGTCTGCTCATAGAGAATAGGAACAAGTTTATATCGGGCCGCCCATGAGGTGTGTAGTAAATATGTATACACTTTCTATGCATACTTTTTAAATATTTTAGATAAATCTCACACTTTTTCCTGTTATTGACGAGCAGTAATATTAACTATTAAACCCCGGATTTGTCTGCGGACATTTCAGATTTGGACTTATAATATTCTGTGTTTTTAAATATCTATTAGAAATACAAACACTGTAAAGAAATCACAATCACAATTTTGTAATAAATCATACAATAAAACATTTCATGTCAACAGCTTGCCCACCCTCATTTTTTTGTAATGCAGATTAACTGCTTGTATAAATTAGTAGGACATCAACCAACAATTTTATATTAAATAAAATATATTCATTGACCGCCTGCTACCTGCTGCTCTATTTGTTTCGCTACAAATATTGAAAGTATTGTCGGAGGTGCATTGCTCTATGTGCTAATAGTAAAGGTATGCGAGGGCAGGGCATAAGAAATATCTGCGGGGATGACCGATGGCGCGATGCCGTCCGATTAGTTACTATGATGTGAGTGGTGTGCCTGTACCGGGTTAGTCACCTAAAATTGACCCCCCCCTTTATTTCTCTTAATTTCAATCAAATCGAAAAATTCAAACAAGGATTTTACATGATTTTTTATAAATTTTTTGAATATTTAAACAAATTTTCAAAAACTGCAAATTGAACGAGGGCGAACATTTTTTTATTTTTTTTTTGAATGGAACACCCTGTATTTTTTTACTTAAAAAAATTACCCACAGTTTTCTGATCACAAAAATATATTTGTTGTATCTTGGTAAGTATAGTTCTTGAGATATTCATACAAATATATAGTCACATCACAGGAATAAGTTTGGCATAAGACCATAAATCAGGAGAGCTATGAACCGAAATGATTTAAAGAAACAATAATGCTTCGTTTGACAGTTATGTTATGTTTGACTTATGTTTGATTGTTATATTATTAATACGCTTTAAGTTAAGTTTTAATACACTTGTTAATATATCTAATATATTGATATGGGATATTCATTAGTCGAAAGGAAAGAAATATTAGAAATTTAGCAATAAAAGCAAATGTATAGCTAAAAGAGAATATGCAAGAAAATATCCTGAAAGACGCGTTCCCTCCAAGAACACTTTCTCTAATATTTATCTCAAGTTTGGGGACACCTTAAAAGATAAGAAACGAGAAAGAAAGAAGCCCAAAACAGGAGAAGATATGGAAATGGACGTTTTACTTTTTTTTTACCGAACATCCCAATAAATCTACTAACGCTGCTGCAGAAGAATTTAATATTTCTCAAGACGTATATTAAAACGTCACAAATATAAGCCTTATAGTATTTTGCCAGTTCAGCTTTTAACTGAAAATAACTTTGCAGACAGAATAGCTTTTTGTAGAGAGATGATTGAGAGAGCAGAAAACGACAATAACTTTTTTAAAAACTTATTTTGGGCCGATGAATCAACGGCTGGACTTTTTAATAGGAAAAATGCACATTATTGGGCGCCCGCAAATCCACATATTATAAAAAAGATAAAAACCCAAGGATATAATACAGTAAATGTGTGGTGCGGTATTCATCAAAATACAATTGTGGGTCCCGTATTCATTAATGGGTCCTTGAATACAGTTCAGTATTTGAATATTCTTTGGGGTGAATTAGAAAACTATTTAGATAGTATTCCCCTTGCAACCAGGTATTCTGTTATTTGGCAACATGATGGTGCTCCTCCACACTCTGTACGGAACGTAACGGAATATTTAAATGACAAATATCTATTTTGGATAGGAAGATACGGTCCTATACATTGGCCTGCTAATAGCCCAGACTTGAGTCCTTTTTGTGGGGAACACTAAAACAAAACATATACGAAAATTCGGTATATAATAACTCGGATGAGTTGAAGGACTGTATCAGTCAAGAAATAGAAAATTTGCGGCAAAATGTTCATTTATTTGAAAACGTTAGAAAGTAATGTTAGATGATAAAAGTTAGATGCCAACTATGCCTTAATAGAAACGGAGGATACGTGGAGAACATATAGATATGTTTAATTTTAATAAAGTTCATTGGTTTTATGTTATTTATTGTTGCGCATTGTTTTTTTATCATTATTTCGTTATTTATGTTTTGTGTTCATTAAACTTTGTTGTTGTCATTTTAATAAAGGCTTATTTGTTTATTATAATTATTATGTGTTGCCGCATCAAAGAATTTTCATAGTTTTTTTCTTAAAAACAAGATGTGTCGTTATATCTCAAAGACATAGCTCTCCTGATTTATTTATGGTCTTATGCCAAACTTATTCCTGTGATGTGACTATATATTTGTATGAATATCTCAAGAACTATACTTACCAAGATACAACAATTATATATTTTTGTGATCAGAAAACTGTGGGTAACTTTTATAAGTAAAAAAATACATTAAAAAAAAAAAATAAAAAATTGTTCGTCCCCTTTCAATTTGCAAAGTTTTTGAAAATTTGTTGAAGTATTCAAAAAATTTATAAAAAATCATGTAAAATCCTTGTTTGAATTTTTCGATTCGATTGAAATTAAGAGAAATAAATGGGGGGTCAATTTTAGGTGACTAACCCAGTACATAACTTGGGATTTAGTAGTAGCAGGAACAACGTGCCTAGCTAGCGCATGGTCTTCACCGCGTAGCAGAGGCAATCCGTGGCCGTTATCCGAATGTCGATTACTTGATAGTGAATGTCAAACAAGTGTTTTTAAAAGCCCCGCAAAGAGTGGCATTATTCACAGAAATGCTTCTCCACACACAGTTACATTCAGCGCCTATAATAACCCGCTGGGGAATGTGGATCGAGGCAGCTTCATATTATTACTGCAATTTTGAGAATATCACCAGAGTATTTTAACAGTTGGATCCAAATGATACTATTGCGAAATGCGCAACAGACTTTAGAGGATCCAGCTATTCAACAAAATTTGGTGTATATACATGGCAATTTTTTGCACATATCAAAAGCCATTGATAAGTTGGAAAGAAAAACACAGAGAGATGAATTGTCCCTAGTGGATGCTATAAACGTTGTTTGGGAACTTGGGCAGTATATTTTTCAGTTGGAAGGGAATACTGTGAAGGCTATAAAGAAAATTGCTGCAGTTTTGGATAACAACCCGGGGTTTTCTACTATAGCAGTTATAGTAGTAGAAGCCAGTATGAAAGCTGAACAACATTGTTCATATTTCCGGTATGCTCCGTTGATATAGAACGGTCATTTTCACATTATAAATAGATATTTACCGACAGACGTCATTCGTTGATTGCTGAACATTTAGCGCAGCTACTAATAATATAATCATGTGATCATATTCGTAAATAATGTTAGGTGTGTGGTGATGTTACTTTGAAGAACTACTGTATTGTCCAGATCGTTTTGACAATACGGTGGCGTGATGATTTGCCCTGCCCCCGTAGCTGACTATGCATTTTTCGGAATACAAGTCCTCAAGAGTTCTTAAACGATGACGCAATGAAAGGTAAACTAATATGTAAATAATTTTTATATGTAATCTGCTCTTTATTGTAAGTTCGCCTCTGCTATTTACGTCATATAATCAAAATCCCACTGTCTTTTTTACTGTCCCACTGTAATTGTATAAGATGTCATATTTTTCTGGTTAAGTAGTTACTAGATGTAGTTATCATGCCGGTAGTAGTAGATACTGTAATAAAGTAAAAGTACTGTAAAATAACGTACATAGTTCAACGTCTGTCGCGCACGACTCCTCAAGGGGTTAATTAGAAATATATACCCCTTAATTAACTCTTGTCACTGTTGTGTACGCTTTTTTATCATACATATTTTTAAGTTAAATCCAGTTTAACTACAGTCGATCTCATGGTAGGGATGTGCCGTGCGTGATAGCCGCCGAACTATAAATGAAGTCTAAAGCTGTGCACTGATTTGGACAGATTTAAGGGCGTGCAAATTTGCTCTAGTCACTATTAACGTCGGTACGAATGTTTGTGCGCACACAGCATTCATCCGCGTAAATCTGCTCACGTCAATACGCACCTTAAGACGGGGCGACGGTTTAAAAGTATGCCTGCACAATCGTGTATCGATGCTCCCAGATATGCTATTACAGTTTATTGGTCAATGGAAAACGGTGGGTCTGACACCAATACTTTGTCGATATATATATATATATATATATATATATATATATATATATATATATATATATATATATATATATATATATATATATATATATATACACGCTTGAATTATATACTTGCCCTATTAAATGAGAATGTATTTTTATCTCATGATTTGCATTAAAATTTTGGAGCCAGTGTGCAGACTTTATTTTTTACAAACAAATCCGAAAACATGACACTAATTTTTTTTACCATTAAGGTCTCTGCCCACTACACCATACCATACTAGGACCGTAACTGCATCGACACATGCAAACAAATTTAATTTGCATCAATGGTCCGGTCATGGTACGCTACGGTGTTGGTTGGTCTAATAAGTAGACATTGTCCAAATACAAATTATATTTGTTTGCATGTGTTGATATGGTTACGGTCTAGTAGGCAAAAACCTTTATTAGGCAGAAGCTTCATTATTATTTCTATAACTCATCGGTATTATCGTTACTATACCGAAAAAGAGAGGAGCCGACAAATGCGAGAACTTTAGAACGATTAGCCTAACTTCCCATGCGTCAAAAATATAAACTAGAATAGTGCAGAAGAGGATGGAAAATAGAGCGGAGGAAATACTAGGAGAAGACCAATTCGGGTTTAGGCGAAATAGGGGAACTCGCGAAGCTATTCTGGCGCTAAGAGTAATGTTAGAGAAAACAATAGAAAAAGGAAAGAACGCTTATATAGGATTTGTAGATTTAGAAAAAGCTTTTGATAACGTAAGATGGGAAAAAATGTTCGAGATACTAAAGAGCGCGGGAATGAAGTATAGAGATAGGAGAGTAGTACACAATCTATACATAGAGCAAACTGCTGTTATAGAAGTAGAAGGGGAAGAAAGGGAAGTAGGTATTAGGAAAGGAGTAAGACAAGGATGTACGCTATCACCACTAATTTTTAATCTGTACATCGAAGAGGCGATTAATGTGGTAAAAGATAGAGTAGATTTCGGGATTAAAGTACAGGGACAGAAACTAAAAATGCTGAGATTCGCGGATGATATAGCAGTATTAGCATCTAGTAAGGAGGAACTAGAATCAGCATTGAACGAAATGGAGGCAGTGTTGACAGAGGAATACGGAATGAGGGTGAATAAAAACAAAACTAAAGTGTTAGTGTGCAGAGAGCGCGAGAGTAGAGCAAAAACGAAAGTAAAAATTAATAATGAAAGATTGGAGGAAGTTAAAGACTTCACTTATTTAGGAAGTAAAATAAATTGGGATGGAAGAAGCGATAAAGACATAAAACAAAGAATAGCGCAGGGTCGAGTAGCCTTTAACAAAAAGAAAGCACTTTTATGCTCGGGGGTAATAAACTTAGAAACAAGGAAGAGATTTTTGAAAACATATGTATGGAGCACGGCACTTTACGGCTGCGAAACCTGGACGGTAGGGGAAGCAAGTAGGAAGAAATTAGAAGCTTTTGAGATGTGGTGTTACCGAAGAATGATGAAAATACCATGGACTGATAGGGTTAGAAACGAAGAAGTATTGGAGAAAGTCGGCGAGAAAAGGAGTATGTGGAAAAACTTAAAGAAGAGAAGAGATAGAATGGTAGGCCACTTGCTGAGACATGGGGGAATAGTCCGCGATATTTTGGAGGCAGAAATAGGAGTGAAGAAAGGCAGAGGTAGGCCTAGATTAGACTACTGCTCGCAAATAGTAAGGGATGTAGGTTGTAGCACAATTAGCGGAATGCGTAGGTTAGCACAAGATAGGAGAAGCTGGAGGTTAGCGTCCAACCAGTCTTAGGACTGATGACCTAATGATGATGAACTCATCGGTATGCAGGTCTTCTGTTATTTCATGTTTTGTATTTGTTGCGTCTGGAGATTTCATATTGATATAATGAAACTCAAAGGATCTTGGTTTTAGTATATTGTATTGTGTTATAATACAGCTTACTATAAAGATAACAGTAACCTGTAAGAAATTTAAGTTTAATTACCAAATTACATGGAGTTTCAACAGTATTCCTTCTCAAAATCTGGAAGTTTTTTTTTTTGTAGTCAAGTGCCAAATTTATTCCATTTAAATTCCAAGTATAAAAAATTAAAAATACTGTCAAATCAAGGCACCTCGTCGATATTTTCAACAGGCACAACTAAAACCTCAAGAAAAAGTAGTAAATGGAGAAGATACCATGACTATTAAAATTAATAACAAACCAACTATCGTTAGGAAATTATTTAACAAAGAAACCTAATATACAGATAAATTCTACATCTTTTCAAAATGTATAACCCAAGCTTCACCGACTTAAAGAATGGAAGTTCTAGTAGAATACCAGAGAATTTATTTTTTCTGTAGGACATATATATAAGTTAATATAAAAATAAATAATTATAATTGCTTTACACGTAAAACAATTATGTTATGAAAAGTATATGTCTGGAAGAGACGTACATTTTCTTTGCAGATACACAGAAGAAATTATTATATATATATATATATATATATATATATATATATATATATATATATATATATATATATATATATATATATATATATATATTTGTTCCGGATGGGAACCGGACGACATACAGCTGTTTCGAACTTATTAGTTCTCATCAGTGCCGTACGCAGTACGCCGATCCAGGACGAATGCCGAATGAAATCTGTGAGGTATACATCTATCTATATCGATACGATCTATGTCAATAATATATAAATTAGGAACTCGAGAAAGGAACTACAAAACCGCTAAGCGGTTTTCAAAGTAGTTCCCGAATAGCAAGTCTATTGATAATGTTTGATGGTCATCGATATCTCAGGAACACATAATCAAATCAATCAGGAACAAAAATTATTTTTCTGAATTTAAAAAATTTACCGCAACTTTGCTAATATTGAAGAAAATACTATTGTTGACAGGTTTTTTTAGCTTATACTCCCATAGCTTTGTAAATTCTCAAATTGATCAATCCGTTTCTTTTTCCCAGATGATCAAAGTCTTGAAAAGAATTAAAGGAACAAGATTATTGCCTTGAATCATTTAATGATCAGCAAGATGAAAAAAAATCTTTATTTTGATTACAATACTCAACAAATATAAAAAATATTCCTGATCCCAGAAATACTTGTAAACATTTACGGTATTTCTTTGGATTGCGCAGTAACCATAGCTCAGAAAATTTTTGCCAAATTTGTGCAAAATAGTGTTTCAAAAATCACTGTAAATTTTTCGGTTTAAATTTTTTTGAGTAGTATCGCAGTCTATATTACTGCCATTACTATAAATAACACAAATTTAAATGTTATCTGGACACACAATTTAATAGTAATATTAGCTTTACTTTATATGACAGGCTATCTTTAATTTACTGCTTGGCATTTTCTTAGTTTTGCTTTGTTTGATACACTACATATATATTTTGTTTAAACATTTAGTATCTTGAAGAACAAAATATTTTTTAAAAATATACAATTAATATATTAGTGAACAAAGTATAAGAGCACAGATACAAATATCATCTCCATACATCCTACAGTATACTTACAATATAATAATATCCTACAGTATTATTTCAGAGTGCCTAGAGCTGGCAACAGGTTCTGTAAAAATCCCTATTTTCTTTTTGATAACTTCAAGTTTGCCCGCTACTGATGGATTACAAGACTGCAAAGCTATTTTGATCCAAATTGATTTAGCTTCTTTGTGGTAGATAGCAGTAAAAATACTTTGAAGAAAAAAGCTATATGTATAATAAAATTAGTATTAATAGAGACGGCCACAACAATCATTGTGGAAATTAGTTGTTAAAAAAACTAAAAGTTTATCGATAGTAAACAAGTGTTTCTTTCTTGTAATGATGTTTGCATAAATGTACAATACCAGTTAAACATTTTCCACATTATCACTTTATAGCAAACGCTTTAGATATTCTTGATTTTTGTTGGCCCCTTAAATTCCTCGAGGACAGTTAATACGTATTTTTATTGTATCAATACACCAAATATTTGACAGGGAATTTCATAGTAAATGTAGTGTTTTGTATGTTACCTTTTTAAAAAAATTCTAAAAACTACTATTTTGTGAGATTTTAAGTGTTTATTATTCATTTGTATGTTCAGTTTTCAACAAGCAACAGATAACTCATTTTATGAGGGGAAAAACAGACCAATTTTCCACAAACCACTAAAAAATGATACTTGGTTTCAGCTTTGTTAACGAAGTAAACAGTATTGGGAAATGATTAAAACAATTCATATTTTCCGATTAAGCTAACTTGGTAGGTGAAACACGAATGTCATATAATTTATCAGCGGTTTGTAGAAAACTGGCCTGGTTTTTATTGCTGCATTAAAGGGTTCTGATGTCTCCAGGATTTCATTTGAGATATATTCCGTATTTCTGATAAGTTCACCAACACCAACCATGGACAATGTTAAAATCCTGATGGAACATTTTTTGTATTACTTTTATTACATTCTCTGTTGCTCATTTTACATTTTATTGTATTATACAGTTAATACAGAAACAATATAGTTATACAACATGAGATTTGTTATCTACTGAGCAGTACATTAAAGTTTACCGACTGAAGTCAATCAGCTTTATTTCTTAACAAATATATACATGACAATTAGAATAAAATTAATCATGATGAATCAAAAATTATCACCTTCACCCTTAAATATCCATTAATTCTGGCCGTAGATAGCTCTACGAAAGTCAGACATATAACGTTCGCGCTATGTCTCCGACACTTGAATGTTTAACGTTTATGCTTAAGAAAGTTAGGTTAGGTTGCTAGAAGTACAGGTACTTCTACTTCATCAGTTTGCAATTAAGTTTAAAGTTAGCGCAATAGAACCTTTAAAACATTACAAGAACTTGAAGAGTTCTTAAAGGATGAACATGAACAGTTTATACAATTATCTTAACTTTGAAACTTCCATTTTTTTTTTCTGGATTTAGTTGTCATTGTTCAGGAAGTAATGTAAACATTGTTTCCTTCACATCATGGTTATGTGCTTGTATATAATTGTATAAGCTGTTCATTTTCAATATTCTTTATGAACCGCTTGTAATGTTTTAAAGGTCCTGCCTTTTTTCCAAAACGGGCATTTCTGCTATTGTACTAACTTTAAACTTGATTACAAACTTATGAAGTTCACCCTGTATGGCCAGAATAAAAAAAAATGTTTAATATTTTGCATATAAAATGTTTGAAAGTAATATTTTTCATACAAATTACTTGTAATTTACCCCTCATTATTTTGGTAGGGGTATGACTTTCAAGTAACATTGGACGTCAAAGATTTTCAGTATTTTATTCAGTATAAAATTTTGTAAAACAGTTCAAATTTGGTGTAAAACACAAATATATTTTACATAAATAACTTTTGGAATTCTCGCACAGCCAGGATATTTGCATCTTCTTTTTTTTTTTATCCTTTCTCATATCTCGAGTTGGCATCATATCTACTTTTCCTTTCTTTTGCTTACTTCATATTTGCTGTTGCAATGCCGTGCTACTAGGTTTCTCTTTTTTTTTTTGCGCTGTGTAAAACTTACTACATAGTGTTGTGGCAATGTCTGTTTTGAACTATAATAAACTTAGTCGACTTTTTCTAGGTACTCCTCAACAATCTTTCCTATATAAGACCCAACTATTTACTACACATAAATCCACTGAGGAAATAAATTTTATGGTACCATTTCTTGCTACAAATTGATGTTCTATATAAAGCAATTAGTGAATTTATTAGGTCTACACCTCCCATGAACTTGTTATAGATGGATATTGCATTTGGGCATTCTACATCAATTCTAGTTGTTGATTTAGATTCCCAGCGCTTGACAGCCTAATTTGTACAGTTAAACTTGCAATGAAATACTATTGAACCAATTATCAAAATATATCTTGTGGAATTTATGCCTTAGAACTACAGCCGACAAACGCATAACAGCTGTTTCGGTCGCCCCTGTGTAGAGTTCCCAGTTATAAACTACTCCACCTGATTCGCAAAGAACAAGTCTTGTAGCCCCACTTTTTTGGTTTACTTTTTATATATTGTTTTAGTTGATGACGACCCTGTAATGAATCATCTGTTCATCTACACACATTTCTTTCACTATTGGAATTGTGTTACAATTTCTCACAACCTTATCTGTGAAGGGTCGAAGTTTGTATAATTTATCATTGCAGGTAGTAGAAATCTTGTCATTATCGTTGAAATGTTGTTTAATTTTTATTTCTTCCCAACGATTTCTGCTAATAGTTTCTGAAACCTTTTGATACCTAGGTTTCGCTTTGCCAAAACATTCGAGTTTGTGGTAAACCATAGACATAATAAACGTAATACCTATAAATCCTTGTAATTCCTCGATCACACTGAAGAGCATAGAGGTTACTTTGCTCTGCAATGCTTTCTAGTAGATGTTTCAAAACCTTATGAGCTTTGATCTTCATATGCACAGAAACGTAATTACGGCTGGTATCTCGATTCTACGTCCTAAAAACATTAGCCGTGTTGTCACCAGCAAGAAGACTAGGTTCTCTAGTCTTCTTGGTCACCAGTTTATCTCGGGCTCTCGTAAACAGATATCTTATCCAATTACGTTTTATTTTTTTTTTTTGAGTTGTTTGTTGCATTTTAAATACATTTTAAAGACTTTACATTATTACAGTGTTGTATAATCGTCATAACTAAAACATGCAAATGAATTATTTTGTGATTCATGTATATACAGGGTGGAACGTAAAAAACGCCGCAAGCCATAACTCTTTATTATTAATAATCCGGTTTTAAAATTGAAAGAAGACAATCAAATGATTGTTTAGAGACTATTATATAGCATTCGCCGAGTTTTTATACAATTTCATTTCAAGGTCACACGCGATATTCAACTTTTCTTATTTAAATGGCAACCTATATATATATATATATATATATATATATATATATATATATATATATATTTTTTTTATGTAATTAAAAAGAGAATATTTTTATGTTTCTAATGATGTATAATGAGTCGTATTTTAATAGACGTATGATTCAGAAAATAATAAATTATTTATTAATTCATGAAAATTTTAAAACATGGCAAGATGGCTTTATATTGAAAACCAAATGGAACAATGGCATAGTAAAATGTCATTTAACATCACAATAATAAATTTCAAAGAATAATTTGTGTAATATACTAAATTTAAACAACGAATATAAATTCTGTTTAAAATGTCTGCCATTTTGTTGAATACATACTCGTAGTTAAACTTAAAGAAGAGAAGAGATAGAATGGTAGGCCACTTGCTGAGACATGGGGGAATAGTCCGCGATATTTTGGAGGCAGAAATAGGAGTGAAGAAAGGCAGAGGTAGGCCTAGATTAGACTACTGCTCGCAAATAGTAAGGGATGTAGGTTGTAGCACAATTAGCGAAATGCGTAGATTAGCACAAGATAGGAGAAGCTGGAGGTTAGCGTCCAACCAGTCTTAGGACTGATGACCTAATGATGATGATACTCGTAGTTCACATCTTCTTTCTATTCCATTAATAAAAGAAGCAGGTAGCTATAATTCTCTGGATCAAAATTTCGATGTTTTTAGATAGGGTCAGATATGCCTTGAAATTGAAAACCAATTGGAGCATGACAATTTAAAATGTCAATGCATTGTTTGACTTAAGACTATTTGTTGTTGAACGATAAGGTTTGTAAATCATCTTGTTAATTGTTCCTTTTGTAAAAAAAAGTTAATAATTAGTAATAATAGTGAATTGACAGACATGATTCAAGTATATTTTGAATGTAGAAGAAACAGTTATGCAGCTGCAAGACTCTGTAGAGAGCGTTTTGCTGAAAGAGAAGCATTTATATTTATATTGTTCGTTGCAAAAGAATTTATATTGTTCGATATTGTTTAAATTTAGTATATTACACTTATTATTCTTTGAAAACTATTATTGTGATGACAAATGACATTTTATTATGGCATGTTCCAATTGTTTTTCAATTTAAAGCCATCTTGCCATGTTTTAAAATTTGATGAATTAATAATTTATTATTTTCTGAATCACACGTCTATTAAAATACGACTTATTATACATCGTTAGAAACAGAAAAATATTCTCCTTTTGGATCAAATAAAAAAAAATACATAGGTTGCCATTTAAACAAGAAGTAGTCGTACTACAAAATTTTTGATCCTTTGATGTTTGCCGCCGGCACGCGTCATATTCAGATCAAAGGATGCCGCCAGAGGCGTTAGCTTCAAAGGTGACAAATGAAATATCAATTAACGGGATATCAATTAGCGACAATTACAGGCTTCAATTTTATTTCAATACTATTTAAAAAGTCGGACTCATGGAGGAGTTGAACCCGGGACGTTTTTTATGTTCCACCCTGTATATAACAAGTGCTAAGGCGGTGAGCCGAGCTAATGTTTTCACAATAGACTTTCATAGTAGAATAATGGGGATAGCCCCGCCTCTCGCGCATTTCGCGGCGCATGAGGTTTTAAAACATCTGTACAGTGTTCTATCTACTGACTTTTCAAAGTGAGGGCTACCTGGTGTATCTGATTGAATTTTTGGCAAGCCATTTTTCCAAGCAAAAACTGGTCTTATCAGCCGAGTACTAGCCTTTCAATTTAGGTCAGGTTTTCCTTTCTTTTTCGCTGATGCGCTCATCTCATTTCTGTGAATTTTTGTTTTAATTTTGCCATGGATAAATTATAGAGAAATGTCGTCCTCTGGGTCTCACTGTTCTGCGGATAATTCTCTTTATTTTCTGATACAAGCACATCTTCAACTTCTGAACGTTCTTCGTCTCTGCTGCTTTGATCTCTAACTTCAGTAACTCTGTATTGTTGCTAACCTCATTACACATATTTGCTAATAACTTCCCCTCACCTTCACTATATAGTATCATTTAAAGCAGAATCTTCAACATTTTTTATTATTCTGGTAAATATATCAGGATATTTCTGCTTGGTCTTTCTCCCATAAAATGTACAATTCATTTGTATGGCTGTAATTCAAAATTTTTATACACCTTATAGCCCACCGTAGCTTAGAAGTAATATACCTGCTGTTTGCTAAAGTAAATGTCCTCATATTTACAATTTCTATAGGAGTGCTACAATATTTAAAGTCTGTAAATCTTACACAACACAATAACAATTTTGTTTACAGAATAATTTAAGTTTTTACCCAAATAAAATTAAAATAAGTCATATTTATATGTTGTAGGCCATCTCTGTAGCCAACAAATCTAGAAATGAGATTATTTTCAACATAAATCTTCAGATGGCGCTGGAATACTATTAAATGCAGTTCCATATCATTACTTTCAACTAACAGTGGGCTATAAAGGGGGAATGTACCTATAATTTCTCAATATTTTAAGTAAAATGTATTATGTTACTTTGAAGTTACATACGACCATAGAGGGTTAAACATCCGACTGTCGCAGATATAGCGTGGACGTTATATCTCCGACTTTCGTAGAGCTATCCACAGACATTCATTTTACTTACCATATACTACAAATGCCTTAATGTACGTTGTTAGCTTAGGATTTTTTGATCACTTTTTATACAAAGTGATAGGAACAGGTGTTCAGGAACAATCATTCATCTGTACATGTTGTTCGTATAACTTTTATTGAATAGAAATTATGGATAATACTCTGGTAAAATTATAACTCATGTGGATTTGAATGGTCTTGTTTTCAACGCTATTCAAGGTATAGAGATGCCTTCTAGAAACAAAATAATTTCGTTCTTCAAGAGAGTTGCAAAAAATTTTCTCAATTCTCTTGATGATTTTCGCTTTTCTTTATATTCATTGATGAATTCATTGACAATAGCTTCACAGTGAAGTGTTATTAGGTAACTTCTTAAAAAAATTTCTATTTCTTAAACAAACTTCAATTTCATCCAATACCTCTTGATCTTAACCCTTTTTAAAACATAAAAAACAAATATTAGTGTGGAAATTAACCATTTATTAGGAACTAATCTAAGTTGTCACATTTATAAACTAAAAAAAAAAAACATAAAACCTA
This sequence comes from Rosalia funebris, assembly GCA_037954035.1. Taxonomy (NCBI): domain Eukaryota; kingdom Metazoa; phylum Arthropoda; class Insecta; order Coleoptera; family Cerambycidae; genus Rosalia; species Rosalia funebris. The sequence continues at coordinate 15,217,874 of JAZFAV010000039.1, read as the reverse complement.
AGACAATTTACTTAACGATTTTCATTTAAGTAACGTTTTTTTTTTTTTTTGGTAATATTGAATGCATACACATAAATGGCACAAATATTGCCATAAAAACTCATTTTTAGAAGATACAAAAGAATATCGCGAGTCAAATAGTACAAAAGTTAGAGAGTTTACACCAATTACAAAAATAATTATACACCTATGTAATTAATACACAAAATGGAATAAACCCTCTTAAAAGATTACATCTATTGATCTCCCCTTTTAACACGTAGTACCTCCACGAAGATTAATAACGACCTGAAATTCATATTAAGTAAACACGGATTAAAAATAAATTCAAAATAAAATTACAAGAACACAAAGAAAGTATACATAAATATATAGGAAAAGTCTCATACAGGTATGTAGTAACAACTTCAACATCTATGACTTACGTTGAATTATTAAGCTTCACAGAAAAAATAAATATTCACCGTCATTTACGTATATACTTCGTAAGGGTCAAAAATAACCCTTTGCCAATATTTTGGTACCGTTTAAAAATCAAAATCTATTTGCTTTAAGCTTTTTCAAAATCCAAAAAGTGTTTAACCCAAAACACGATATAAATAATTTGTAAAACTTATACAAAGCTATTGGTGTGCCTCATTTAAATTTGATAAGGCACATTAAGGTCTAAAAAGAATCCCATAGAATGATAACTAAAATGATTTGAATTATAAGCTTAAGAGGATTTGAAAAAGAGAACTCTTGTGCAACCGTCAATATGAAAATGTGCTTAATCGCTGAACAAAATTTTGTTGCAAAAATCAGCATCACCTTCTTTCTCTTCTAACACCCAATTAACAAATGTGCGACGTTGTAAATGCTATGTAACTTTGAATTGTTGTTATCAACTGAATTTTCTATGCTTACAGATGCAATTTTTCTTTAAAATCCGATGCGTGGTGGCTCTTGACAGGTTCAATTGTGCACGACGTCAAATGGGTGTTGTTGAGGACAATGCAATCAACATAAATCCAGTGCGCATGTACGCATCTGGGGTGAAGCCGTACAGGGAAAGAAACCACCCTCTATGGTAACTTAACAGCGTGCCTAATGAAAGCATTTTCTGTACAGTAGAATAAGTCTGTAATTTAGTGTACATATTCTCAATAAATCAGTGAAATAGTGACCGGTGTAGTGAATCGTAACTCCTAATCCAAAGATACAACAAGAATAATACAAAATAATAAACTATAGTCCACAATTTTAAATAATTCAAAAACACATATAATTAATACTGAATGTTAGCGATATACAAAAGAAGCCGTCACTAACAGGTGTCTTTGGATATTCCCATACACTTTTTCTCACTGTAGCAATATTTTTATCTGACCAGGACGTATTGGTGCCGTCTTATCAATAACAGAACCCGACTCATCAAATTTCTTGGCTGTTATGAACTCTGTAGGCACTTCATTTTGTCCAAATTTTGAGCGAACTTTTCTCGATGCAACTGTAAATGATCGCTCACTTTCATAAAACAGTTGTACCCAAATTATTCGTTGTTGAATCGCGGCATATTGATGTCATACGGTTTGTAGATGACAGTCGTTAAATATTGACGCCATATCTTTGACAGAACACAAATGGAGCTCTATTCAAATCCTATAGTTTCAGCTGAGACACCCTATACACCGTTTACGTAATATTTTTATGTACTTAGTAGTGCGACTTTGTTTTACGTAAACACAATAATTTCTATAATGTAATGACAGGCATGGTACTGACCAATTCGCATTCCATTAGGCTTTGTTTCCTTTAGAATTGTTCCAAGATTATAGCTACAATTTTATGATCTTTGATTATAGTTCTTGATAGTTCAACTGATAAGAATACATGCACTGCACAGATGTTTTTATAATTACTGTATAAGTATTACAGGGAAACCACACATTCTGTAAAAATTTCCATATAACTATTTAATGTTTTTGTGGTTTCATATTTTTATTTATAGGTTATTTGCCACTTACAAAATTCTAGTATAGACCAGAAGCAACCCCTAAGATTTTTTTTTTTGGTATATTCTTTTCTTCATGTTCTTGTTTATAATAATTTAAGTTAATGCTATAGATATGCTTGTAGATAGTGATAGCAATATAATTATAATCATATTGTATTCACTGTAATGATAATTAGCTACCAATAAAGAATATAGAAAGGAAAAAAAAACAACAAAATAATAACTATAAGCATATCTATAATGATTTATTTATTATATACAATACTTACGGGGTGAATAACTGCGAGATCTCGATCTCTCGTAACGGCGCCTCCTGTAATATGGTGAAGGCGAACGACGATGGTTGTATCTCGATCCTCTGCTGCCGTAATAATCCCTGGAGAAAATAATTGCCTCATTAAATACGTGATCATATAAAAAATGTTACATCATACGCATTTTTAACATTAGATTTTCATTTTTAACATTATCTTGAATACTTCGAAATTCTTTTGTAAATTTTCTTTTGTCAACGGATGTTTGCCGCCTTTACCTACCCAGCATTCTGTAGAAAATTATATTTTTCATCAATTCCACTGCAAAATGGATAAATTTGTTACAACATACGTGTGCTATTAATATCAACACAAAACTGGGGAAAATCATAGGACAACTAGTCCTATAAACACCATCCAACAAATTGTATAAATAATGTTTGTCTGTTATATGATACATACTTGAAATATTTTTTGAAGTGAATACTTCTTTGGCGGCGTTCTGATATTTGACGAGAATGGAGAGTGAATTGGAAAAAATGTAACGTTTCGAGATTTCTTTACACGAGAGAGAAAAAAGATATAACGTAGAGAGAAGGAGAAAGAGAGCTATACATTTGGTATACCTAAAACACAGGCTTCGTTACAAGACAGAGTACACAGATATATAACATAGAGAGAAAGAGAGCTATACATCACATATATCAGTTTAGGCTATCCGCGTCTCCCTTTTGTGCGGTCCTTCGTCTTTAACGCCCACTCATACGCCAAGTCCAAGGTCTAAGTTGCTTGAAGGGGGAATAGTTTAGGAAGCATCATACGAGCAAGAGAGAGAGCCACGTATTCATTGAATACTAGGCAATAGAAGAAAATATAGTATGACGCGCATGCGCGCGAGTACGTACAACTCTGACGCCACACGGGAGTGGAGCAAGAGAGAGCGGTATAAACTCGGTACGAAGCGATAGAATAGGATAGATTGTCGCGCATGCGCGCGTTATAGATGTACGCGTCCAGACGCTATATATTAACAGCTGAAGCAGCACGCGTGTGTACCGAATATTTCTCATTGTGTTTTGTAATTATTTACGTTATTTACATCTGTTATCTGTGATTATTTGATAATATCCTTGAACCGTTTAACTTGTTAAAATCTAGAAGATATGATATATTTCATTCACCGCTCCCTACTGGTTTACAGCCACACAGGTGCAAATGCACTTGGAAGAGGCGAACACAAAATCCCTTTAATTCTCGGGGGAGATTTCAATGTAAATTTCGGATCCAATGATTCTTTGACGTTGATTAACTTTCTTCGAGAAACATTTGGTCTGCTTATAAATAACAATCCCAAAGAATCAACAACAAAGTCCGGAACAACAATAGATGCAATTTTTACACGTTATCTAGAAAATATCGAATCACGAACATATATTTCATATTTTAGTTATCACAAACCAATCATATCAGTATTACCAATTGAACCACCAGCCGATGATAGTGTAGACAATGAATAAACCGAATATTTTTTACACAAATTTTATATTGTTACATTTCTTTTGAAATCACCCCTCTTCCTTTCTCTCCCTCTCTTTCAATCTCTCACTCTTAATCTCTCTCATTCTCTATTCTAAAGAAGTATTCACTTCTATCACGTGTACTGTGCTGCACATGATTTTTTTTTTGTTAAAGTGGAATTTTACTGACTGTAAACTCATATTCACTTCTCTGCTTACATACATATTTAGATACTCTATATACTCGTAGGTATAGGTTCCATCAAATATTCTTGACAAAATAGTAATAGGTGAATACAATAAAAATTAATAAAGAAAAGCATAACATTATATTACAGGGCAAATTATATACTCACTCTCCCCTATCTCTGCGTCTGTCGTAGCGGTCACTGTATTTACTGAAAGGAAAAAAAATGTAGAACTTACAAATGTATAAAGTACAATTTATGCAGATAAAAATGTATCATGGTTAAAACGAACTTTTCGAGTTTAATGGCTCTTTAAAAAGTTTTAGTTTTTTTTTTTTTAATCTAACAATAAGAATGTTTCACCCAATTCAGAGTACAGATTTAAAAGGTTTCAGATAACTTACAAGAGAACATGTTTTGTGGGAAGAATTATAGTTTTTAATTTACCAAGTAAGTTAACCAAAGTTTCAGGGGGAACTCCAAATATTATGTGCAAAAGTAAACTCTTCGATGGTTAAATATCTTAGATACAAGATAGGTGTGCGTAACAAAATAATGGAATGCATATGAAGTTTAATTAAGTACAGATTATAGCATCGAAGCTACAGTTAGAGTGGAATTGCCTTTCCTACCAAAAACATAATGTGAGGTGAACCGAAGCGATAATACCCAGAGTGTTGTCAGATTCATAGAATTATCATTTCTCTAACCGAGGGCTAACAAGAAAAGTAACAAATCACTGTGGCCTTTTATGAAAATTAATTAATTCAAGTATTTGGTATGAATTATATTTTGAGATTCGTTGAAATAACAAGATTTTTAAATGTACAAAAAGTAGATAGCAACAGTTTACTTCAGAATTTTTTTAAGTATTAAGAATGACCAAAAAATTGTTGATGTCTTCATTTATCGAAGACATACAAAATGTTATACCAAGAAACATGCCAAGGAGAAATTAACGTAACGTATGTTCGACATTCATACCATTATAAATTGTATAAATGAATCTATCCAAACAGAAAACAGCCAAAAATCAAAAATGCAATAAATTTCACTCAATTTTATATCAACTAACTGCTCAACCTCAATTTTATGTTCCTCTATTTTAGCTGGAGACTACAGCTGCATGCATATGCATGTAATTATAGGTGAATTTAATTTATGCGTTGAGACGCATGCTTTAAGTAAATGAAAGTATTCGTAGTCTTGTTAAAAAAGATATTTCTCAATAAAAGCATGCAACAATTTTTTCATATGTTTGATTATTGTTCCAGGGTGGTACACGTATTTGTTTTATTTATTTAAAAACTTTTTTATTTGGGGTTTTTCCAGTTTTCATTTTTGATTAAAAGAATATTTTTTGTTTATTTTTGTACATTATTTTTATTTATGAAAATTTAGTGGAGTATATGGAATATGTTTCATACGATCACTACCTTAGTGATCATGTGGAACTTCTAAAACTTCATATACAAACTCACAAAAAATAAAGTTGTACGAGAAAGCCTTTATGTATGGTTAAACTTTACTGCAATACATCACATTTCTCTCATTAAGCCTACTTAAACCATAAATGATTCGTTCGGCATTAGTATGCCAAGACTGGAATGTATTTTTTCATGGAGCTGAAAAAATTAGTATCCAGTCTTGGGTCATGGAAAGGCAACACAAAAAATAAATACAATATGTAGGATAGGTGCATGGCACAAGCGTCTTTTTCGGCATTAGTATATCAACATTGGGTTACTTTTTTTTTCCATAGAACAGAAACAATTATTGGCCAATTTTGGATTATAAGAGGTACCATAGAATGTAAAATACAATTAATACCATACTGTATCGATTGTGATCAATAGCCTGTATCGTGATTAGGACATAAAGCTGGTTGTAACTTATACTTGAATCTGGAGTAGGTTGGAACCTTTGGTGTGAAGATAACACTAACTGAGTATTCCACAAAACACCAAAACACTACACCCGACGCGCGTTTCGTCAACAAAGTTGGCATCATCTGGAGATGATTAAAACTGAAACAGTTTTAATCATCTCCAGATGATGCCAACTTTGTTGGCGAAAAGCGCGTCGAGTGTAGTGTATAGTGTTTTGTGGAAAACTCAGTTACTGTTATACTTGAATATTTATTATAAAGTAACAATATAAGCTTACTGTTCTGATATTGAAATTGGTAATATGAAACAGGATAAATCTCCAATAATTAGAGTTCTAATAGCATTATTAGAGTTCTTATAAAAGACAACGAATCTTGCACTTAGTTAGTACGACAATTATGTACTATGGAGGTAGAGAAGTTTATAATTGTCTTTGTAAGTTTTCTGGAACATTAACAGCGACTCAATTAGAATCAATGAATGAATTCACCTACCTAGGCAGTATAGTTACAAAAACAGGCGGTACTGAAGATGATGTAAACAACCGCATCAGACAAGCATTAAGGATGTTAAACAGTGTGTGGAAATCCAGAGAATACTTTCATTCAACAAAAATAAAAATTTTCAATTCCAACGTCAAAGCCGTACTTCTATATGGGGCAGAAACATGGAAGATTAGCCGACAAACCATTTCCAAGTTAAAAGTCTTCATAAATCGGAGCTTACGCAGAGTTATGCGTATTTTTTGGCCAGTCCAAATGCGTAATGAAGACCTGTGGAATGTAACACAGCAACAACGAATTGAAACTGAAGCCAAAATGAAAACGTGGAAATGGATAGGCCCCACACACTGCGTAGAGAAAACCATAACATCAGTGAGAGAATTTTGGAATGGAACCCACAGGGTAGCAGAAGAATAGGAAGGCCAAAGATGACATGGCAAAGAACTGTCAGGGGAGAACTAGAACAAATTGGAAAAACGTGGCAACAGACAGCCCAGAAGAGAACCAGATGGAAGGCATTTGTTGAGGCCCTATGCTCCTGAGAGAAGTTAAGGAAATATATAATTAGAATCAATGTTATCTAATTGTTTAAAGTTTTTGTACTGTATATATTCAATCAAAATACGATTTTTGTAACTAAACAATTAGAAAACAGAGGTTCAAAAATATTGCATTAAACAATTTTCATTTGTTTCTATGCATATTAATAAATAAAATAAGTAAATTAATTAAAACATAAATGAAGTCAATAATTTTGGACAAAAATGAATTCAAACCACCATTCTTACAGGGCAAAACAAGGTAACGGCTTTTCCAAAAATTTAAAATTTATAAACACCCAGATTCCCGCAGTAGAACATTACAGTGCCATAGAAAGAAAAAACATAACCCACAAAAAAGTGGACTCGCAATCAATCCGAAAGCATTATTTTGGTTTTTGTAAATTTTATCAAGCAATTCACATTTCGGCTGTTAAAAAAAAATTATAAAAATAACCAATTTTTATACAAGGTGAACCTTTGAGTTGTACATATATTTTAACCACTGTAAAGTCTTGACATAGTAAATGATTACAGTCAAAACTATATTTTAATATCACCATTATTAACGTAGTTATTGAATTTCAAATATATAGAAATATGTATTAAACATTTTGAGAACTTCTGATTTATGGGATCAAGTCACTACAAGATTGAAGTTACATCAGTTACAGATTGAAGTGACAAATCGCCACATTAGTTTTGTCTTAGTTGAAAAATGAATGGCTAAACATTCTCTGAGAAACCCGCTAGACTGATAACAGCACAATTTCTGATTCTATATAAGAAATTTTTTTATTATTGCAACCTCATAGTTTTTTTGAACAAAAAATACTTACTATGTAGGTTTGCCCATGTATATCCCTGGGGTTGGAGTATGAGCCCGTTCTGTAATTGAATAGTCAACTCGTATCATCTTCCCATTTATCTTCATTCCAGTACATTCTTCTTTAGCTACTTTAGCGTCCTCGGTACTCTCGAAGTATACAAAAGCAAATCCTCTAGAACGACCAGTCTAGAAAATAATTATAAAAATATTATAAAGATATATTATTTCGACTTAATTATGGTGATTTGCTATATATATTATATATGGTAAATAAAAGAAACTTTCTCTAGAATTTATATATAATTCTTATCAAATACTTATAGAAACTATTTTAAATTTAAAAAATAGAACAAAAAAGGTTGGATTATTCTAGTCATTCTTTCAGTTGTTTATTGAGTATATAGTAAACATGTATGATTTAAAAGTAGAAAAGAAACAGTTTAGTATCAGAGATTACAAACTAGACATCTAGGACTAAATTGTTTTCTCTAAAATTCAAGTGATACAAGATACTTGTAATCTCTAATAGTATCCCGAGTGTAACAGGATCATGGTATACCCCCCTTTTCTCCTTTAGTTTTAAAGATAATTGATTGAAATTTGGGATATCCTATACACATAATAAGCGACACTTTTTGACATAGAATTGATTTTTCTTTCACTTCCAGTTTCGCCGGAAGTGACACTAACTTTCGATTTTTAAATGGGATACCCTGTATATTATTGCATTTTTGAATTCTGCATAACTTTGTGAATCCAACGATACCAAATAAGTGACATTTGAAAAGTCAACATTTTTTATTATCTAACTTTTGACTACACTACTGATATTTCAAATATTATACGTTTACCAGCGCATTTACTTTTGGACCGGACGGTAACTACTTTAACAATACTTATAAGAACAAGATACATAGAAAATTGTCTCGTATCAATATATAGTATAGTTAAGACACTGAGAAATTAATTAAATAATACAAACATTCTGCATAATGCCACCGTTCAAGATAGGTCTTACAATTAGAATATTTACAATCTAGTTGTCTATTACTTTTCTAAAACTGCCTATCCGAATATTTCTATTATAAAAAGAAAAAAAAAGTTTTTTGCACATCTTACCTTGGCATCTATAACAACTTGAACCCTCTCAACTGGCCCATATTTAGACATAATGTGGTATAATTCATCTTCCGTAGTGTAGACGCTGAGACCAAAAACTCCGAGGCATCTGGATGGTTTGGGATTGTCACGAGTTCCCATGTGACGCCTGCGACTAGACATAGGGCTATGTGAGTGTGACCGTCGGCCATATCCCGGCGACCGCGAAAGACTTCGCGAATATCTCGAGGACTTGTAACGTCTGTCTGAGCGTGATCGACTACGCGACCTGTAAGGTCAAATTAATTTACCAAGTGAACATTTTTAAGTGTTATGTGAAAACACGAAAAAAATGCCATCTATGAAATACAATGTAGTAACAATTAAAAAAAAAAAAAGATTCGCCTTCAACCCAGACAACGCGTTAGTCCAATATGCTACAAATGATAACATGATATACAACTCATAAGAAGTACAAGTAATATAGTTTTAGTTATCAAAGTGTTATTTCCTCTAATAGTTAGATCTCGGGATTATAGATCTAACATCTTAACGGAAACGATTTATTTTCAATACTAACGAAGCCAAATGTAATATATCACTTAAGTTTAAAGTTTTCAATAGTACGATTTAAAAAAAAACATTTGGATATAATAGTTTATGAAAAAATACCATTTCTGATCAAATTTGACAAATAAATTAGCTTAATAATAATTTTAGTTGTAAAACTACTTGTGATTACCATTACTTATTCAGGTTTACGGATACCATGAAGTTTCTAGTAATTTCCATACAGTCCCATTGTATCTACAAGGGAAACATTTGAACTTCAAATAACAGGTTATTTATTAGTAGTTTCCTGCACTCATAAATTTCTAATTAATATTTTCAGAGAGTGTTCATTCATAACATTTAACGATGCTTCATTATCTTGGATTGTATTGTAGATATGTGTTGATGTCATTAACTCATTTACGATCTTCATCTTTCTTAGTATAATTTATTCTTCAAAAGCATACAGAGTTGATTACTATATCACGGAGATGAGATCTCAATACATGCATAATTTTTTAATTTTTCGCAAATTCATACCATGAAACTTTTTCCTGAAGTTGGTATTCAGAAAACTATATTTTCTTTGTCATCTTAACTGTCAGAACACTGTGGACTTCTTACTTTAAGAAGCTCATATGTTCATTCTCACTTATCGGTCTATTATATGCTCATTTTCATAACGATCAACATGAAAACATGCAGGTTGTTATTTTTCTCATATGTTTTGCCAGAATGTTCTAAATTCTCCACACCTCTTGCTCATCTACCACTTCTGAATTTCAATAATGTCTCTTCTTAACTATGGTGGTCTAGTTTCCTTTATGCAATTTTAATTCCTTTTGCATTTTGTCTTCAGCTTTCCAATAGTCTCCAATGTAAATCCACTACGATACATTTGTACCTTTTTTTTTAGCTTTTCTTGTACATTGTGAGTTAGTTGAAGATTACTACTCAACATTTCCATAATAACTTTATTCGTCTTCTTGAAGATAATGATACTTTCTTGTGAATAGTCGACTTGAAATTTGTGTCACCTATTTTCTTACACACATCTTTGACTTTATGGATATTTTGTCGCAGCTTTTTTCTCAAACTACTCAGTTCTTTTCAGATGAACACAAATGAACATTGTTGCATTCTTTCAAACCATATTTGAAGTATTATTTGTCTCTGTTCATTTATTAAGATAAACTGTAAATTATTAAGATTTAGCTTATCGAAGAACTACCAATCATTTTACTTTTTTCCATTTTCAGTGTCAAATATATTTTTCCACTATCCAAAAAAGGTAAAACAATGCATGTCCACAATTCAGATAATATACTTAGTAAAATCTTAATTTATATCTGACATGCAATTAATTGATTCTTTATTGCTTGATATTAATTGATTACAATAAAACTGTATAAAATGATAGTCTACAACTTTTAAAAATTGTAAAAACTATATGGCGGATAAACATAGACAAAAAGAGGAGTCTAAAAATACCCCCAGTGAATTATGATTTTTAAGTTTATACAGTTAAGTATATACAGTGGTGGCCAACTAATTAGAAACGGCATTAGTTTAAAAAAAATTGCATTGAATGTTATTATCACAGCAAGGTAAATTAACAATAATGGATCACTGACATAATAAATCATATTTTGTAACATATCTAAGCAAATAAACAGAAAAGTAATAGGAGAAACAACTTCAACAGAACTTAACATATTTACACCACCACAAAACACTGGACATCTAATTAGAAACATGTATCGATAAAGATGTATAATAGGCCATAAAGTTCATTCGGCATTTGTCCTGAATCGGCGTACCGTATGCGGCACTGATGAGAACTAACAAGTTCGAAACAGCTGTATGTCGTTCGGTTCCGATCCGGGACAAATGTCGAATCCTACCTGTGGCTGGTTTTATTTTTTGAAACATGTATTTATCTAATGCAAGAAACGTTAGTTTATTTAGAGGAGTACATATAATCAATATTTTGTAGCATATCCTTTGGATTTTATCACTGCAAGGCATCTTCGAGGCATTGATTGCACAAGTTTTTTATATTTTTTGAGAGAAATGGACATATTTTTTAATTTCTCACATCTAAATCATGCAAGATTTTACAGTTTTCTGTCTTTATTTGTGTTTTTAGTTTCTGCCACAAATTTTCAATGGGATTTAAATCCGAACTGGCAACAGGCCATTTTAAAACTGTAATGTGGTTGTCCTCAAGCCATTTTGAACGATTTTGGCCGAATGTTTAGGATCGTTATCATGTTGGAACAACCACGTTACCGGCAAATTTTCATCAGGACGAGGGAGCATATGACTTTCCAAAATTTCATGTATTTGCGCTTATCCATGATTCCTTTTATCTCACATAACGGACCAACACCTTTCCATGAAACACATCCCCATAGCATAATTCGTCCTCCCCCATGCTTCACAGTGTCTTTTGTATATTTGGGATCAAATTCTTTGTTTCGTCGGCGTCGCACATATACTTTTCCATCTGATCCCACCAAATTCAACTTCGTTTCGTCTCACCAAAGCACGTTTTTCTACTGGTCTATACCCCAGTCTTCATGCTCCCGGGCGAACCGAAGTCGTGCTTCACGTCGTTTCTTCCTCTCGTCCGTTTTTTTGTTGTTGTTTTCCTGGGTCTAGATTTATGTAGCACATTCTGTACTGTGTGGTGAACTTTATAATGTTGAATTACCCCAAATACCATTTTCTTGGAACAGTTTAAATGATCTGCAATTTTTTGATAGGACCGACCAATCTTTTTCTCGTAATTGAAAAATCGCTTTTTGAATACTTCCATCGCAACTTTTTCTTTCGTTTTCCCATGACTATATAGTACAATATTAACCTCAACCTATATTTTACAACTAACAAATGAACGTCAGAGCAGTCATGGATATAAAAGAATATGAACGGGAATTCGTGTTTCTAATTTCATGTCCAGAGAAATGTTGTCGTGAGAAAGTGATTTAGATTAACAACTAGTATAAATACATGGGCGGAAAGTAATATTCATTTCTACGATTTCTTGGGTGATTTATAGTTGGATACATAAGGCGTTTTGGTCTTCTCTTATAGCAACATAAAATAACTAAGTAATTTTCTTTCTAATTTATCGTTTCTAATTATCTGTCCACAACTGTATGGACTCCTTAAACATTAATCCTTTTAAACAAATGCTGTTTTTATCATTGTGTTAATAACTTATATAAAAACACTTTATAACTTTTTATAAAAATAGAAGTATCATGAATTCCACGAAATTAAATATCAATTCAAAAATGAAATTAATCGAATTCGACAGTTTGATTTTTATATATGTTTATTGCTATATTTTGGCCAACATATTTGATATACAATTCAAAAATAGGAAAATATTTAGGTTTTAATCTGCGTGTCAAATTATAAACGTCATCTCTCAATCTTCATCTGATCTATGTGTAATCTACTTTAAAAGTAATTTGGTGTAAAATATTTCGCATAGGCATTTTCCCATTTGTAATTATTTAATGTGTAGTTAGGATGGGTTAATTTCGAACGACTTATTTAACTGGATTTAATAGTACATTCATCTGCTAGTCTAGCCGGTTTTTGTATGATCTATTTGTCTTTAATAGCGCAGAATCTGTCAAACCCTCAAATATGTAAACATATAAGAGCACATAAATTAGACAACCCGTAAATCCAAAGATAAAGCTGTCTGAAAGGAAATTATATTTAAGGAACATATATTTAGAAATATAATCATGCTCATAGACAGCATCCACCATTGTGATTTAAGCGTAAGCCACAATAGTAGATTGTAACCAACACATTTTAACCACGTATTACTGTGGATAAAATTGTATAGGCTATGTTCAGTACAGCATGCCTCCAAAACTTTAGGTATTTCTTGATATTTATTTTCAATTTGAATGTAACTGGTGTTATAAAACATCTTATAGTAGTTTAGTCTATAAAATATATATTTCTGCGTTCTAATATAAGACATTTGACAACAATCTTAAGTTGAAATATTAATTTGACAATATTTCAATTATGAAAAATATAATTATGTAAAAAAAAAGTACGTATAAAAACGTACCTGTACCTTCTATCATCCCGGTCTTCCCTATCCCTGCGCCTTTCTCTATCACGGTCGCTATCTCTGTAGGAAAGTTTTCTTCCTCGGCTTGGGCTTCTGCAAAAGAAAGAACACAATGACACCTTGACCATATAAATTAAAGAAATTTTAAACGAATCTACTATTTTCTGAGGAAAAATCCTTGTACTTTTTTAATATTACAAATATGTAATACCAAATGGTAGTTTACAACTGACAGTTATAATACTTTACATATAGTTTTAATAGTATGTATATTTAGTGCCTTATCGTCTTGTATGTTATACACGATAAGTCTTTAAGTTAAGTTATAATATATATATATATATATATATATATATATATATATATATATATATATATATGTATATATATATATATATATATATATATTGGCTACTTAATGTCTACATCTAATAAATTATTACCAGGTATGTAAATATGAAACAGGAATTTTTTGTATAGAAAATACACGTTTATTGTATGAAAATGATTATTCGAAGTATTGCCTATTGATAGCTATACATTTTTCCATCTCTGACAATTTGTGGATTCCATGCCAAAAAAATTCTTGCTCTTTTGAGGTAAACCAGTCATCGAACCATTATCGTACATTTTCATAAGTGAAGCCCCGCTCAGCAAGCGCGTGTCCCATCGATGCAAGTAAGTAGTAATCGGACAGAGCCAAGTCTGATGAGTAAGCCGCATGCGAAAGTATTTCCCAACTAAACGCCTCAATCGTTTCCTTGACCGGTTTTGCTGTGTGTGATGGCGCATTATCATGAAGCAAAATCACTTTGTGTTGCCTTTTTTGATATTCCGGTCGTTTTTCACGCAAAACTTGATTAAAATCGATCACTTGTTGTCGGTAGCGTTCAGAATTAACGGTTTGGTAAAGTTTAAACAACTCATAATAGATCACGCTCTTCTGATCTCACCAAACACTTGTCTTCCGCCTATAGCGATTTGGTCTTGCAATCGATGTCGATGGTTCCCCTGGAGTTACCATGATCTTTTACGCTTAGGATTCTCGAAATATATCCACTTTTCATCGCCAGTCACAATTCGATAGAAAAATGACTTTCTTTTGTACCTGACGAGCAGCATTTCGCAAATGGTTTTTCGGTTTTGCTGCTGCCTTTCATTCACATCATGTGAAACCCATTTTCCCATCTTCTGGATCTTTCCCATGGCTTTCAATATATGGAGACGGTTTTTTTTGTCACATTTAATTGATCCGCGAGGTCTTGTTAGGTTTGAGCGTCATTCTCATCCAATAATGCTTGCAATTCGACCTTCAAATTTTTTCGGTGGTCTTCCACGCTCTTCGTTTCTCACATCAATATTGCCACTTTTGAATTTTTTAAACCACTCAAAGCATTGTGATTTACCAAGAGCATGCTCATCGTAAACTTTGACAAGTATTCAATGTGTTCCGCAGAAGTTTTCTTCAAATGGTAACAGAAAATCAATGCTGTCCGCAATTCGTAGTTTCCAGGCATAACATTCGACATGTTCAACGCTATTAAAAACGATGTTGTATGAAACCTGTATTGTTGTGAGATAAAAACCTTTACGTGGTATGACTGTAACTACATAGGCAGCTAGTCCATCTATAGGCAAATTCCGGGTTCATATTTACATACCAGGTATATTGAAAAGCCTAAATATATAAACATCTCAATTTTATTACCATAAATGTTTAAATCTATCGAGATCATGTCAATAATTTTATATTTATATAAATTAGTGATAGTCGTTGCCTTACTTTTGGCAAATATTCAGCTTTAATTTGTTATTTATTAAGTATTTTCATATTTCTGTCTATGGATCATTCATCCTATTATAAACTTCCACTTCACTTTGATTTATCAATTTTTTTTTGTAACACTTGCGCAAATGAAAAAAACACTAGAACATTATTTTTGATTTATGGGCAAAACTATGCATTTTTTAGAAAAGTTCAATCACATAAAAAGTTGGAGAGCAAAAAACTTCCTACAAATTGTCTTACACTTTTTTTTTTACAAAAAATGCAGTTTTGCCTATAAATTAAAAATAATGCGCTAGTGTTTTTTTCATTCGCACAAGAGTATTACAAAAAAAAAACAAAACGGTTTTCGCCCTCTAGTGGAAAAACCGTGCGACTTAAAAAAAAAAAAAAAACAACAAAATGTGTCGTAAATTTTTATATCTACAATTTTGATCTCTTGATATTTTTCTCTACAATGTATAGTTTTGGCGTAAAATCGAAAAACAGCTCAAGAATACTTCAGTGCGCTCTAGTGGCGCAACTAAGCAGAATTTCGAAAAAATTAAAAGAACAAAACTTGTGGAGAATCGCAAAATCCACATCAAATCAGGTCATGTTTTCCCAAAAATACAGTTTTCCAGAAAATCGCAAAAAACCGAAAAAACGCGTGTATATATATATATATATATATATATATATATATATATATATATATATATATATATATATATATATATATATATATATATATATATATATATATATATATATATATGTCTATATCTAAAAAACAACCCTTTTTTTATCCTACCTCTGACCTACTGGATGAAGTATGTATATGATTTAACATGTGTTAAAATGTTTTGCAACATATCTGTAGAATACATTATTGCTAAATCTTCATATGACACTTTTTTATAACATGGTTAAGAAATAGGTGGACAAAATAGAATTCATTTCATTAAAATCTATAGAATTTCAGACAGTAAAAAAAAATTATCTTTATAAAAGATACTTTGAAGGACTGAATCGACATAAAACCTTACTTAATTTAAAGTCAAAACTTTAATATGATAATAAGTTTTTAATTTATGCCTTTCTCTTCTCTTGAACTTTCTCCCTGCAGTAGAACTCCAAGTCAAAAGGGTACAGCGGATTACATCATGCTGTACCGCTAGAATACGTTAAATCAATTCTCAACATTATAAATTATTTTTATTTAAATATAGTGAAAACAACCATGAAAACACAGTTATATTAGAGTGAGTCATAGTTTCTGACGTTTCTTAAAACAACCAAGTCACGAATGATGTTTGCATTAGACAGAAAATAAATTGAACATTTACAAACGTATTGAACATCGTTTTCAATAAATAGCCTACAATATTCATCTTAACCGAAAACTGTTAAAGTATTAACTATAATACAGAATATTCTATAACAGCATGAGCAATTCTTGGATAAGAACATCTTAAGTATCAAGTTGGGTATCGATATATATCTAATTATTTTATTCACATATAATTTGTATGAAAACTTCATTTCTATAGCTAAATATATAAAATTTTCGGTGATTAATGGTCGCTGATTTCAAGCTCCTTACAAATTACTTTACAGCATAAAAATGCGAATCTAATACTGGACATTTTCCTACCATGCAGCCTGGTACCATATTTGTTTTGCATCACACATTAATTTGTATTTGCAAAAATGTATTGTGTTGTCAAATGACGATGAGCCAGCTATCATACATGAATAAGATCACTTTGAGATCATTCCGAGTATGCATATATGATTTATAACACATTATTGCCAAGTGTCTCACTAGTAGAGTAATTAGAGTGCAGTATATACTATTGTCTGTATTACAATTCCACAGTACAAGACGCCTGTGCCTAAGAAATATGAATTACTCTGTACATTTTTCTATAACAGCTTCTTCTATCTAAAAAGGATCACTTTCCAATCCTGTATATTTACTGTACCTAATTTTTAACCATATTTGCAGGTTAGATTGAAAAACTGGTGACATAAATGAGCAAGCAAATCAAATTTATATTACATGTTGGAAGAATAAGGATCTGTTACCAAACATTCCAAAAACCCAAACTCAACCCTTCTTAATGACCAGCTAGATATAGGCAATTCTACCTTATATTCAGCCTTTATTTAAGTATCATAAATTCATATATCATTTAAATATTATAAATATACAAAAATTCGAAAAACCTAAAACTCAACTCTTCTTAATGACCAGGTAGATAGATATAGGCAATTCCACCTTATATTCAGCCTGTATTTAAATATCATAAAATATTATAAATATGCAAACATTCGAAAAACCCAAACTCAACCTTTCTTAATGGCCAGGTAGATATAGAGAATTCCACCTTATATTGGGCCCTTATTTAAAATATCATAAATTAATATATCATTATTTAAATACTATAAATATACAAACATTGGAAAAACCCAAACTCAGCTCTCCTCAATGACCAGGTAGATATAGGCAATTCGGCCTTATATTGAGCCCTTATTTAAATATCATAATAGACTTTTACCTGCTGATTCTAGGAAAAAAATTTCCAACTTTAATTTGTATATTAATTGTGCTTGAAAATGTAGTCTAGTAACTATGAAAACTGTAGTCGCAAAGTACAACATAAATACATCGAGTTTTTCAATAATATATCTGTCTTATAATAAATAGATGAATAGGTATTTTTGGCAAACTGTATTCACAAATATGTAAATCGTCATTGTATGTTTTATGTTTAAACCTCACATAGGACATATTTCATTCACATAAAACTCTGAACAAGAAGCATGCCACAACTGATGACTCACGCAGCCTCAACAAATTGTGTTTAATAAACTGGAGCTTGAAAACACGTGAAATATATAAAAAAAAAAATGTTATAGGATCATATTAATATTTAAATAACTTGTAATATTAGGGATTAACAAGTATAAGAGATATTTATTAAACAGAAAGCGTCAATACCAATAATTTTCATTAATTTTTAGTCAACCATGTAAATGTGTTCTGTTCATTTGTCTAGAATTATTTGTGGCTATGACATTTTGATTTTTATTACAGAAACAAATTTTCTTTTGAAAATCGACTTTTAAAAAGGTATACAGAAGAAAGTTATATTTTTGCAAAACTTTTATTTTATCCCGTAATAAAAGTCAATCATAGATATATTTCAGACATAAACGCTATGATTTCAATATCTATGTTCTTGTGTAAGAAGTAATAAAAATCATTTACGTAAACACATATTTATATAGTGTAGTGCAGTATTAAATTATTTATGCCAAGATTTACACAAAATACATTCTTTCATGTATCACATACTTTCAGGTATCTCGCTATCCATGCTGTACTAAAAACAATATTTTAAATATACATATATCAAAACATGAGCACACAAAATTTAGATTTATTTCTTATACGGTATACCATTTCCCTATTATTCACTATTTAAAAAATTAATGCTCTGTTGATAACAAATGATTGAAAAACGTGTTAAATCCCATTTGTAACTATATCGAAGAAAGAAATTGAGTACTTTGTGTCCACGTCTTAAAAATTAGAAGTGGTTTTTGATTTCAGCGATGCCCTCATGGAAACTTTTTCAACAGTTTGGAGTAACAGGAAAAAGATTGACTTCGTAAATTACTCAGTGGTGTGCGTATGCATTGTACCATAGGGTTTTCCAAAGAAAATTGTGGCACGCCACTAGTAAAAACATTTTTTTAATATTTACTTAAGATCCACTTTTTATTTTAAACAAAATTACTTTCTTGCATTTTATTTGTATCTCTTGTCATTTTCCCGTAATTAAAATTTTTGTAAACACCATTTTTCCCCACTGCTAAATATAGGAAAATGAAAGTAACAAAAACATTATCAAGTATATGTATTCCTGTTACTAGGGCATTATCAAATTAAGCTACGGCTAAAATTTTGTTCCATTATCTTCTAATGATCAAAAGTTATTAGAGAGAAAAACTAACTTTTTTCAAATTTTTTACCACCCTGAAGCTGGGAAACGAAAACCCGTAAAGCAAAACTTCATATGAAAAAAATCTATTTTTTTTAATGAAAAATCCGTTTAATTTATTCCCAACCTTTATGTTAAAACCTATATACAAAATGTTATTTTAATGAATATCAAAATATGAAATAAATTTGATGTGACAGTTTAAAAACAAATTTTGTATATTACCTTGAATAACTTTTGCCTTTATGGTTTCGCGGCGAGTCTTCCCGCCTTCCATGAGGTGAGTGATCTCCACGATCGTTCATCGTTTTATGTCCCACAGGCGAACGACTTCCCTAGCAAAAAGAAACATCACATATGAATACCAAAATAGCAATAGTATGCAGTTTTTAATAATCCAAATACATCAAAAAAATTATCACTAATACCAGGCACGCGTTGGTACACCGGCGATACATCTACAATGTATTATTAATCTAACACAAAATTTAACAGATTACCCATTACAAAAAAACTTACCTCACGATCACTCATCACAATTTAAATTAATTAATACAAACACAAAAGCTCTTTCAATGATGCTTCCACCTTTAACTTCTAGACGCTACACAAAACTGTAATGGCGACTGAACCAAAGACCAACACCAGTAAACTGAACTTGAAGCCGGTGAACAATACTACCAGTCTACCAATAAAATATACATATCAGTGTTGCCAATCCAAAACAGAATTGTCATACCAATCTACTAAATATTAATTTAGAGTAAATAGAGGCTAGTGAACTAGAGATGGCAAGGTTAGTTCATTTTGCCGAACTAATTCTTTCGGTTTCATTCACTTAACTGAATAATTCACTTGAATGCCTCAGTTATTTCAGTTAGTAGGGTAATTTGTTCATAGTGTTCATCGTCGCTGTTTCGGAGGAAATAAATGTAAGCAAGAACTGATTAGTGAATTAAGACCCATTTATTTTCTTTAATGTTACAAAAAATACACGGAGATTAATTTCAGTAACAAACAGTAGATTCATATGTTTACAGAAATAAAGTATACAACAGATTTTAATATAAAATGAGAATAGAAAGAAACTGTTTTTTATGTAAAGTACAATATATTCCTTACTCAATAACATTTAATTCATGGGTTAAATAGATTTACAAAACAAAAAAACCTATTTCGGCACTCTGCATACATACAGTTTATACTGATTCATGTGCCCGTAACAACCATGCTCTTTATGTTTAAACTATTTAAACTGCTCGCCACTTATAAACATATATAGACACTAATTGTACCGATAGTGACAGACGTTCGCATCTTAGTCGCATTCATATTTCAAAACAATTTAATTAATTCATTGACTTTATCGATCTATTACCGAATTGTGAATACAAACACTAAACTACAAGGATAATTAGATTTGGTTTTAGATTCAGTCTAGATTTTTTCTTCTTCACTTGGTTCTAGTTCGCAAGTGAATGATTCTTTCATATATGACTAAATAATTTATTTCATTCAGTGACTAGTTCAATTGAACTGGTTCCTTTGCGAACTATCTACCTCTTTAAGTGAATTAATGTGACAAGATACCACTCGTCTCAAACATCAATTATAATTAATGTCAGTTTTAATAAAACAGTAATATAAACATACCATTTATGCTAATTTATAATACAACTATCTACAGATATGGTTCATATTATATACATGTATTAGGAATATCTAGGTAGTTTGTTGGCAAAGGTGAAGTCAACATTATTTTCTATCTCGAAAATGGGCAGTATGTTGAACAATTATGCGGTATTAAGTGGAGGTACTAAAATTCGTCTGTGGCACAGTCTATGTAATCGTTAAACGTTAGAAAATTCATGGGTTTGGGTTTGGGGTTATATTTGATCTGTGGGTTATATTTTCTCTGTGCGTGTCTTGCTTACACAGAAGTATTCAGTGTTATTTACCTGTACTATTTTATTTTTGATAAGTTAGGGTATTAATATTCTTTATTACCTTTATTTGATATTATCATTACATATTTTCTATGGTCTTACTGGTCTTACCAAATTTGTTGTAGGGTAAACTGTTACCCCTTATATAAAAATACATTTGTTATTATGGAATACGAAATTCAAAATCTTCTGAAATTGAAAAATCTAGAAAGAACACTTCTAGATTTACTTCAAAAAATAGATAAAGAAATTATACAAACTGATGTTGAATGGTTACATTTGAAAAATATTTCTGAAGCAAACATGAACAGTGATTTTGGTGCAGAATTTTCTGATGGAGCAGTGGGTAATAAATATATTTCTACAAGAAATATCAAAACAGAAAATATTGATGATATTGCAATTAATTCTATTGTGCTTAATCTCAACCCACGTAAAAGTAATTTCAATCAAGAAGCTGAGGAAGAATTTGATAGCGACTAGGTGCTTGTGTAGAAATGAATACTAAATATGTAACTATTTTCAATATAAGTGTATCATATCAATATATATATATATATATATATATATATATATATATATATATATATATATATATATATATATATATACAGTAGTGAAAGTTTTATGAACACAGTAGTAAAATTTAAAATGTATGGATCTTTATAAATGTGCAAGTAAATTTGCCTTAGGACTTGTAAATAATAGGAAAATATGTGTTAATTGCTTAAGTTTAGTAATGTAGATTTCTCAGATCTTTTGATAATATTCCATGTTTTATAGTCAGTTCTATCACGCTAATTTATAATAATCAGATATGAATTAGAATTATCATTATATAATTAAAGTTTTCCCAGCTTGCTTTTGTATTTATATTCAAAATTACCATCCATTTTAAAAGTGACTAACTTTTTTAACATTAACGTGAAACATTTTTAACATGAAACAGGCAATTTTTTTTTTTTTTTGGAAAATTACTAAAGTTGCCAACGAATTAACTTATAGCTCCCTGCCTGTTGGCAATCTGTTTGGCTGGACCAAAAGTTTGACTGGATATAGTTAATACATTCAGTTTCCCTATTGGTCAAATTTAATCTGCTTAAGATGTGAACTGATAACGAGTCTATTAATATGTTGAAAAGTCAATGACACCAAGGTAACCAGTGAACTGTTAGACGGTACCGCAGAATAAGTCTACAAATAATGATAAATCATGCACATTATTAAAGACCTAATGAGTTTCCATACTCAATTTATACTTTTAAACACCTAAAATAAAACGAGTGTACAGTTTGTTTGTATTAAATCAAAAATATGTTTGCAAGGATAAGATTGATACATTACCAAATACAATGTGGCATTAGAAGGGATACTGGTGATAATATATAATAATGTTTTTATCTATTCACTACAAGAATACATGTGCAAAAAAAAATATAATGTAATGAAAACGTGATGTGTTGCTCGGGGAGATTTTTCAACATAAACCTGTGGCTATATTATACATACAAATGGAATATTTAGAAGTAAATTAACATATTTACTTAAATCTACAAATACATAAAAATGTATTTGTAGAATGTGTGTATGTCTTGTATAATTTGCTGGCGTTACATGTAAAACAATGTTTACAAAAGTTTGATCATTGCCCGGGAATAACTAGTATGTTTTTGTTAGGAGTATTCATTCAAATTATTTAAGTGTTTAAAATGCCTTGTAAAAGTCCTGAACTTAAAATTTGTCTGTGGAGATATAACTATTTCATGAAACCCATATGTCTTGCACAAGTATTGATATGCTTAAAAACTTTTAAATCAGAATCCAACCATCTATATTAAGAAACTTTAGAGGAGTTATTTTAGAAGCAGATTTTGTAATTACAGACCCCCAGTGTACTCAAAATGAAGAATCTTAAAGATGCATAAGTAATAGAATATTTAACAGACACACACAATCACATAATTTATTTATTATGAATATATTAAATTGAAGTAGAAAAAATTGCAAAAAAATATTTGAGAAGCAGATATTGCAGTGTATACTCAAATTGGAGGGCCAGAAACACAAGTATTAAAACTAATAATTACAAATATGGACACAACACCAAAAAGTGGATTCAATAAGATAATGTCGTTTGTAAAATAATATGGCTTGGTACATGTAGAAACTCTGACATGGGTATTAGATTCTTGTAGGTTGTTAAATAATTATATAAATTAATTGGCCTCCCAGTTACCAAATAAACCACTATTTAGATAAATACGCAAAGTAGTTCTTTGCGTATTTATCTAAATACTTTCTTGCTCGATATATTTCTTGATAAAACTTTTATTTTGATCCAAAGTAAATAATACAATCTAAAATAAATACTTCGTCATGATCAGTGTTATTAAATAGTCGTATGGGTCGTATGTTACTTGCATTTTGTATTGCATATGTCAAAGGAGTGTTCAGTAATACTTATGAACTCTACCTATACAATTACAGCATAGACTTCTATTGTATTGGACAATTGGATTACGATTAGATTATGTTCTGTAACAAAGGTGATGGCAAATTACTCACGGACCACAAGTAAATACATAAGCGACTTTTTTAAATATTGAGACCAAATTCTAGCGCCATCTAAACATTTCTCACGGTACTATATATTGAAATTAGCTGTCGATACTATAGAAATCTATTTGATGCATGTAACTTGGTGGGATATTTAAACTAAGAGGCTGTTTTTTTCTTGGATTATATTTTGATTAAACATAAAAAATACACTACGTTTCAATTTGATATAATAATTATGTTATCCAATAGATATTAGTTATAAATGAAACCAACAATATTACTAATACCTTTATTCAATAGCATATTAATAATTTAAAAGTAACGACATTAAATTCATTATCAAAACAATATTTTAGTTTTTTAATATATAAACAAAGATCTGAATCGTATCAAATACTGCTGAAGGTAGTGAAGGTAAACTGAAAATTTGGGACAAATACTTGTCCCAAATGCCCTACCACTTTGTTTATGAACTGACAATGCAAAAATGTTGTCATACAAAGTATATATACTGATAGACCAACCAATCCAGAGGATAGACTGTTGGGCCATAAAAACCAGTAGAAGTTTAGAGATATTATAGCGCGTTATATCATTATTGGATTTTAAAGTACTGAAACTTCAGACAGCATTACAAAGAACGCAACAACTTTTCTTAATGCTAATATTAGCTATGTGAAACTTTACTTAAATTCAAATGTATACCCATACGAACGATAAAATATGGACTTTCCTAAGATTAATTGCTCCAGTCTACTACACACATCAACTTTCAAAGAAGCTACTATGGTAAAGAAATGAGAGAACCAATGCAGAATAAGTTTCCTTCTAATATTAAAGTATTTGCTCTTATCTTACATGATGCAGTAATAAATTACAGAGCTTTAGATGGTCTGCTTATTTGAGATAAAGAATAGGTAATTATTGTAGGTGTTATTGTTTAATTACACATATATGGTGTTTCCTTGAAATGTTTAATAATTATTATATTATACATAAGTACATAGGATTATGAGAAATGGACAATAAATTAATTTCATACAAGTTTAAATGTCCATTTTTGTTTCTATCAAAATATTAGAATCTCGATAAATGTGTATGGTTGCAAGGTTAATGACAGTTCTCGGTTCTCCTTAAGGGGGAATACCCGACAGCTCTAAAGCAAGTCTAAACATATGCCCTACGAGCAAAAAGACACTCTATCGATGTTAAGGGGGCTACACACCTTCCGTTTATCTGCGCAGTTTATCAGGTGTGACGTCATGTCTGAGCGATAAGCTGTGTGACCTGCGTTGTTTAGACCGGTATTTACGCAGATGAAAAATCTGTGCATTTCGACACTTTTGCAACGATAATTGCGCAGTTTGTGCAGTTTATCGTACACTTTACATCCTGTTTATGTATATGATGACCACAGTTTTAAAAACAGATGCCCTTTTGGCGCTTATACCAATCTTTGCGCGAACGTTCACGGCGTTCTTTCCTTATTCTTCTAGCAATACAGCTGCAATTACACAACAAATTGCGGCTCTTCTTTTCCTGTCACCCAATGAACTTATTTATTTTTAACGCTATTTGAACCAAACCTGTCGTGAGGAGGAGAAAACTGACGAAAAATCGGACGGAATGAGGCAAAAACTGAACGTAGCCTATTATACACCTGAAGTTCAGGTAAATTTACAGATTTTCACAATTATTTACGACAGATAACTGCGCAGATAATCGAAAGGTATGTAGCTACCTTTATACACCACTCCAATGAGATAAGATAAATTAGTTGATTAGTAGTGCCAGTAGCAGTACTAATAGTAATTTTTAATGATCGAAATGTGGATGGCATGTGCAGAGGCTAATAGTGAACATAATTGTCATGTTCATCATCAGTGATTCGACTACGATGCAAACTTGAACGCTTAAAATTTTATGTATTTGATGATTTTCTCCCATAGCAACGTAATGAAATAAATGAAACTTATCACTGTGGTTATAATGTATGTGAAAAAATACCTTATAATTAAGATTAGTATACATGGTCTTATGCTACGAATGGAAGAGTTTTATTTTCGATTTGAGGCCATTTCTACCTTCTCATCTATAAAAATATATTTCTGGAAAATATAGCCAGTGATGATTATTGCAATTACTGTGAAAGTGAGGAGAGGGGGGGGGGGAGAGAATGGCGGAGATGAGGAAGGAAAGGAGGATGCAGTCAACGAGGACGACGATGTAGTAGCCGTAGTTTTAGAAGAGAGGGGGGGGGGGTGTATATATAACAAATACTGTATATATGTAAGGTAAAAAGTAAGATAAGATACCATTACACTGTTTTTTCTTTTACTAGTACCCATTACATGTATCAAGGAAATAATGACGTCACAGACATACATGCAATGACCAAGGAGATGTCACAGGAAGAGAACAGGTGCTACCCCTCATTCATGTCACGTCACCCTGATTCTCTGACGTCGCCCTTATCCTGTAACGTCAGAAATGAGGGACCAGAAACGGCGTAAATACTTTGCTCATTATATCACGGGCAAAAAAAAGTTAATGTAAAAAATATTAACTGTTAATAAAGAAATATACCTACTGTATCGAATCCTTTAATCTTGGATTAAAAACATTATATGAAAGACATGTCTATATTAACACAACTAATGTAAACAATTGAGTCACGTAATTAATTAACGGTAGTTCTTACTGCTAATTATATAGGGTGTCTCACAATCAGTTGGATCTAGGATAGGATTTGAATTGCGCTCCATTTGTGAAAGAAATTTGAAGAGACGAGTTCTGTTATTTATAAGGCAACACCAATATGTCCTCGTCGTGGTCGATCAGATGATATTGGTCCAGTGAGAGAAAGTGTACGGGAGTATCCAGACATATCAATTCGACGTCGCCCACAATTGAATCTGTCAAGATCCACCACGCAGTGGATTTTCGAGAAAGATCTACATCTGGTTTGTAGTATGCATCCTGCTTTTAACATATGACACCATCCGTTACTAATAAAAGTATTGTTTTGTTTTTCTTTAGTTGATATCCACAAAAGTTTGGTCTTTTTTGGCTTAGATGTAAGTAAAAAAAAAAACACTTTTTCACGAACACCGACAGAATACACAATTCCCAACGCGCGGTTCGCCAACCATGTTGGTATCATCGGGAAATATTTTTTAAACTACCACACAAATTTTAAACGACCTCTAATTCAACGAAACCATTATAACAGTCAAGCGTTATAGTTGTTTTGTGTTCAGAAATACAGATCAGAAATTAATCTTTTTATTACAAAATGCCATTTTAAAAATTTAAATATCCCGAATTAATACGCTTGCGTCGGTTTAATAGTCCGTAAATAAATCTCCAACCACTCTGATTGTCAGCAAACGATCTGATGATAGTTTGAAAATCGCGGAAGAACATTTAATTTCAGGTCAGAATTTGGAATTTGTTCTGCAGAAACATTAATTTCTCTTAACGCATGTGTCTTGATGATTGGAAATCATTGGTTACTGTAATAGAAACAATACTATTATATGTATATATTTTCACTTCATTTTGTCCTGATTCTGTGCGAATTCTTAATTCAACTGTATATGATCACTCACTTTCATAAAACAGTTGTACATAAACTATTCGTTGTTGAACCGTTAATCGCGGTAGATGACAGTCCTATAGTTTCAACTGAGACACCCTGGATTTTATATGTATTTTATTAATCGTGATTTTTGTATTAAATTAAATTTAGATTAGAAAATACATATGTACACGGGCCTACGCCAAGAAAATAATTACGTTAGTACAAGGGACGAAACTTGTAGCCCTGGCTATATATGTTGTTAGGTCCAGTTAATTATCAACAGCACCAGTACTAGCAATTTTTGTGTTCTGCATCATCAACAGCAAGACCAATTCCTTCTAACACGCATATTTCTTAACTTGGAATTATATATTTTTCCTAAAATTGGAAAGATACATACGTAGGTAGGTACATCATTTTGTCGATATTAAGGTGGGCAACACTGATGAGATCATATCATGGATTATAGATTATTCTGTTTTTAAGGATGTAAATATGGCATGATACTTCTCCGGACTCTGCACTTCCACATTATAAGGACAGCATACAAAATTTGTTAATACATTGTATTATTAATTGGCAAGTGCATATAATTCCATAAGTTGGATTAAATGTTACTAAATATTAACAACTTAATAGTTGCAGTTTTATTTTATCATTATTTATTTTAATTTACTATTTGCTGTGGTGAGCTACATAATAGCTTTTAAGTATCATCGTAATATTCTTCTTAAATTTTATTTCCCTATCCGCTTATGTAATTTCCCACTTATTTTTTATAATATTTTATATTCTATTTATCACCTATCCACCTGAAGTTTCATCTACTGCATTGTTTCTATCGTATAAACAATGTAAAAGTGAGCGATCATTTACACTTGCATTAAGAAAAAAATCGCAAAAAATTAGCAAAAAATGAAGTGCCTACAGACTTATCAGTTCGTAACTTAATAAAAAAAATTTAAGAGACGGGTTCTGCTATTGATAAGGCAACACTGATACGTCCTCGTCGTTGTTGGTCTCATAAAAATATTGCTACAGTGAGAGAAAGTGTACGGGAGTATACAAACACGTCATTTCGAGGTTGTGCACAATAATTGAATTTATCGAGAGCCACCACGCATCAGATTTTAAAGAAAGATCTGCCTCTATCAGCGTACAAAATTCAGTTCACTCAACAATTAAAATTATAGACCATTTATAACGTCGTGCATTTGTTAATTGGGTGTTAGAAAAGAAATAAGGTAATGCTGATATGAAACACATTTTGATCTCGATTGATACGTCAGCAAACAAAATTGTTGAATTTAGGTGCTGAAAATCCACATGATGTCCACATGCATGAAAAAGAAATGGAGAACGCTATCGTGACATGTTAAATTTTCTTTTCCGCCAAATTGATTGATTCGCAACGTGTTGCCAACGTGTCGTTATGGTTGCACAGCACATGCAACCATAACTCTGTTGCATACCAAATTTCCTGATCATGTTGTCTTGTGGAATGCTGGCATCAATTGGTCTGCAAGACCGTATGATTTAACACCACTGGACATTTTACTTTGGGGTTATGTCAAGGGAAAAGTGTATGCCAACCAACCAGCAAAAATCAATGACCTCAAAGCAAACATTCAACATGTTATTCGGGAAATAGAGCCAGTTTTATGTGCCTGTGTTATGGACAATGTTACTAAACGAAAGACATTATGCCAGATGAGTCGAGCCGGTCATATGAACGATAGTATTTTCCATTTGTAGCCGTATCGTCTCCATTTTATGTTGAAGAATAAAAAACGTCAGTTTGTCAAATATTATTAGTATTATTCACAAATCACATCCTGTAGTTTCAAATGAGACACCCTATAAATATATCACTTTACCTTACTTTCAACTTTACCCTAAATCGAATACAAATTTGGAATACAAACACAACAAAGAAAAGGCTTATTTAATTATTCATCACTTATACTAAAAAAGTCGTAGTCATGTCTGTCTACTTAAAGATACAACTACAGATATAAGTGTAACGTTTTCTTTGCTCTGATCTTTTCTGCTTTGCAAATTCTCCATTGTAGTGTACACTGGTTGTTACTTCCATATTAGGGGAATACAAATGCAAAAAATTGGAGACAATAAATACACTATTGGAAAGTTGATTTTCATTCATTTAAAAGATATGTGTAAGTCACAAAGTATTCGTACGGTTACTAAATACAACAGAAAAAATGTTTTCCCTAAATCTAACATTTTGGTAGCCTATCCCTTGCTGCAATAACAGCCTGTAGGCTCTAAGGCTAACCAAATTCTAAGTAACATTTTCATCAATGCTATTCCAAACTTCCTCAAGTTTCATTTTTAGGGTTTCCTTACTCGATACCTCATATTTTCTTACTCGTATTTCAATCTTAAGCGACATATTCTCAAATGAATTGAAATCAGGGCTGTGTTTCAAGCCGATGAGGTACATTGTATCACAACCACTGTCTTACAATATACGCCGCATGTTTAGGGTCGTTATCATTCTGGAAGTAGTATCTGTCATTTAATCCTAATTTTCTCGCGCTGGAAGCAACATTTTCTCGTAAAATGTTTAGATATTTAAATTTATCCAGGATTCCATTGATAACTACCAAATTACCACTGTCAGTATTAAATGTTGCAATTGCAATTCCGTGTTGGCTTTTCTCTATACAAATTTTCGTCCGTTAGAGCCGAAACAATTGCTTGCCTCAAAAACTCATGGTTTATATTAATATATTTTTTTTGCAAATGTTAACCTCTTTCGTCTATTAATTTTGTTAATAAATGGTTTATTTCGTGGTATTCTACCGTAAAATTCGTTTATTCTCAATACTCTACGGCATGTTTCAACATTAACAGTTTTATTAAAGCGCTTTTGGCTAATTGAGGAGTCGAAATAAAGGGTCGTTTTTTAACCTCATTTATTAAGTATCCTTCCCGTTCTGTTAAAATCCTCCGCCTTGCCGTCTTGTATTTATAATTTATACTGCACCTTCTCTTTGATTTTTTTAACAATATACTGTATAGTTCTTCCTATTCATTTTTTAATTTCACTATATGACTTTCATCCTTATACCACTACTCGTTCTTTTTCCTTTACTGTAGTCTCGCACTTTTTACTGGTTCAATTACGTACTTTTGGGGATTCCCAGCCAATCAGAGACTAATTCTAAAATTTGTCGGTAGATGGTGTTGCCCAATAAATTGACTCGAGTAGTCGTACGAATTTGTGACTTCGATACCCATATACTTTAAACAAATGAAAGTCAACTTTATAATAGTGAACTTATGGTCTCCGATTTTTTGCATATGTATTGCCCTAATATGGAAGTAACAACCAGTGTACACTATAGTGCAGAATTTGCAAAGTAGAAAATATTAGACAACACCATGGGTATTATCGTTAAAGCTACGAACAGTTTTGAGAGCCACTGTATATTGTTGATATAGTTATAGTACGATTACTGACTCCCAGTCACGGTCAAATAATTTTTTTCCTCGTTAAAGAATTGGATTTTTACGGTCCGTTTATGACTATTGTAGATATACATATTGTACACATATTTTCAATTCGATTGTGAGCATTGTAGTGTAATTTGTGGTAAAGTTTATGCTACATGTTTTATAAGATTCATTTATTTGTATGTACTGTGCTCTATATACGTACTGTTTACGTGTACAAAGTGCGTTCAATACGAGGAGCTTAGTGCCACCTGTGACAGCGTCTTGGCAACACTGAAGTCTATCGAACTGAAGTGAGTATTTAACCAGTTTCGTTGTATATTTATGTTCACAATTCATGTGCCTTAGCTTTTTATTACACGTCAAGCCTCCTTGATCGGTAGTTCTGTGTGGAAATTTTAGTAACCCAGGAGGTAAGTTGTAATTGTATTTACAATTCGTATACGTTCTGCAAGTCATACATTAATTTACTATTTCTATTTCAATCAACGTTACCGAAAATTTATCACTGACCTTTAATTATTTTTTAATTTAAAATACTCGACAGATATCGAACAAAAAATATTTGGGTTTCTAAGAAATAAGTCACAAAATGCGTTACATGACTACAGTGGTTAGTTGTAATAAAAATAATTTTAAATGACTTAGGTAAATAAAAATATTTACTATTCTCTAGTATTATTTATAAAATAAATACAAAATATATGAATTTATAAAATTCCTTTTATTATCTACTTCGAATTATATTTCGGCTTTCTTTTTTTATAATTCGATTTTAGAAAAATATTTCTATAATCTTTTAAAAATCGATAATATCGTTCTAGGATAATTTTAATACTTTCGGTATATAAATTAAAGAATAAATTAAATAAGGTAAATTAATTATAATAGCAATAAATCAACAGTGAACATTTATTAACTGTTAATTAATTAATTGTTAATAAATCTTACTACTTAACTGATATGCACATAATTAAGAGTAAGCGACTGTTAAATATCAATTTAAAATTGATTTTTTAATAATAAATTATTTATTCTTTACAGACACGATGTCCTTAGACGAGGTAAGTACAAGTAACGAGACAATTTTATAAGAAAACAAGGTACATATACATACATACATATGTATATTATGTACATTTTAAATAATGCAACTGTTATCATGTACATATGTAAATGAAATGAATCATTTGTTGTCAGCTTAACAATCAATTTGGATATGTAACTTTTATATACATATTTATAGATTTATAGACGTACGTTTTTCATATTTTATACATACAAACTATATACATATATTTTACAAGAAGTGCCGTTTTGTAAAGATCCAAATTAGTAAAATATACGATTTTTATTAGTACAATTTACATTGACCAAAACATATTGTTTAAAGGGTCACATTAAATATATATGCTTCAAATATTTCTTCATCGACAAACCAAGCGCGAACGTAAATCTAAGGGTGTATTATTGATTGATTTTCATAACAATATTAGGGTGGACTGTGGCAAGGAACAATATTTTTGAAGAGGTATAGCTGAGCCTGTGAGATTATTTTACAAAAGTAAAGAATTCAGCTTTACCTAAGAATATCATTTATATAAAATTGCGTTTTTTTAATTTTAATTTTTAGAAATTCCAGTTACTATATAAATAAGATTAGTAAATAAGCGAGGTAAAACCTTTTGTTTATATCGAATTATTTATACAATCCGTCTCGTACAATTGCTGATGTGTTTCACGTTGACTCCAAGAACTTTTTATTAAATATATAAAAAAACATTAATGCGCAACCTGTATTTTAGACGCGAGCAAGCCGATTGATTTAATTTCCAATCATGTTAGTTATTGTATACATGCTCCCATACTTTTCATATCTCCTCCAAAATTAACAGTGCTTTAGTTATAGCAGATATGGGTACATATTGTATGTATGTATGTGCTTTTGTATGCTTATTTATTCTGTCTATATCCTTGAAATATACATATGTATGTATGCAGTCAAAAGTTCAATATGTCTAATTCCAAGTGATTGTGTATTACGTCTTCTCTCCCATTTTTTATCAATGGTAGTCATATTAGTACAGTCATATAAGGTGAAATAATGGGTAAATGTTGGAATGAGAGTCAGAAAGCAGAAGATATTTGCGTAAACCTTTGATTTGATGTTCTAAATACTTATTATTCAAAAGACTCATATAATCTCGTGTCTGCGAGTCAAAATATTAAAAAGAGAAGATATTAAAGGTCAATGGTCACAAAAATCGTTTTTTAATAAGAAATTTCTGTGATAATCTTAAGTAAAATATATAGTAAATATTGAAATTAATTTCGTTTTATTCGTTATAAGTATATAAGTCTTGTGAAGAACAAATAACAACATAAGTTTTCGTATCATTTTTGAGATAAATGCAAGGGACATTTTTTTTTAGCTAGGGTATCTCCTTTGAGTATTATCACCAGCTGATTTACAGCTCAAGAATTCTCTTGTTCGTCGCCGTCTTCTACTAGTCGTCCAAGTTCAACTTCCAGATCATTCTCATCATCCGCGGTATCCGTCACATTTGAATCTAATACTTCAACGATTTCAAGAATAAATTCATTTTCTCCATCGATATCATTTGGTGTTGATGAAGCGTCGAGGCATGCTTGTCCTTTACACTGGCCACATACAGTAGAACATTGAAACCCTACTTTTCTATATCCAAAGTTTGCGCCACAGCCTTTCTTGTAATTTCAGACGATTTCAGATTAAATAATTAACTGAAGTAAATTAAACATGTAGTTCAGCACTTTACATAGCATTACTATATATACAAGCTTATCAAGAATAGAAACAAGTCCTTTGGTGCAAGGTTGAGACCTTTGCAGAGTGCATATTGATGAATATATATTGAATGTGAGTGTACACAGAGTTCGATCTGGCCAAGCGTAAAGTGCATTCTTTTCCACATCTCACATGAATATCTCAC
This sequence comes from Rosalia funebris, assembly GCA_037954035.1. NCBI lineage: Eukaryota > Metazoa > Arthropoda > Insecta > Coleoptera > Cerambycidae > Rosalia > Rosalia funebris. The sequence continues at coordinate 15,184,083 of JAZFAV010000039.1, read as the reverse complement.
ACTTTTTCCTATTCTTGGCAAGATGTACGTTTGCGCGGCTCCCACTCTCCCCGATATATTTCGACAAAGGTTGGTCGTATGAAAAAATGAATTAGTCTAAATTTGTAGAGAATTTTATGGTCTACAAGTAATAATAAACTGTGTGAGAAGCTTTTATGTTTTTTTTGACCTTTAATATCTTGACTCGTAGGCACGAGATTAAATGAGACTTTTGAGCATGTCTTTAGAACGTCAAAACAAAGATTTATGAAATTAATTAGGCTTCTTAAATCTTAGAAGAATTCGGTGACCGACTCTGTCCATTCGAGGGCCAGATTTTCAGATACGGCTGATGGTGATGATGACAGATCTTGGTTGTATTCATTCTAATGGTACTACTGTGCACGTGCCTCAGACACCAGTGGTGATTGAGACCCAACCACAGGGACTATGGGGAGAGAATAGACTTGCTGATGTTGTAAAGGGCACTGTAAAGTCCAAAGGCAGCAACAGTAGTAAGGAATCTAGCAGTGGATGAGACGACTCATTCTCAGCTATATCTATATATCTCCAACATTTTTCCCAGTGCAATCAGCCAATGAGACAAGCTTCCAAATAACTTGACTCTAATTCCGAGGTTGGATGCCTATTTGACTGGACTAATATACTGTTTATAATCTTTAGCAAATTATCCGCTGTTTATAATAAATTCTGTAGGTACATTGACTATCTATGTATTGAATATACATACATATGTATGTATATTCTGTTTATCGTATGTATATTCTGTTCATTGTACTTTATTTATTTACTTCATCTTGAAATCTTGAGTTATGTCGTTATGTGACGATGACCTCGAGTTTGACCTCGTCCATGACAATTAGGTTTGTTCTTTCGACATTACGTACATATGTGTTATATACATTATATTATATGGTATGTACTTTTTGCAAGCTTTGGTACGGTACATTAAACACAACTCAGAAGCTTTTTGTATTTCTATTTCATTTTTGCCTTTAGTAAACCTTACAAAGTAAGATTGACGTTGACATTAATAGACAGAATGTCGAAAATAAATATGCATATATACAGTCTACGCGTTTAAAGTACCTTCCCCCTCTTTTAACTTTGGAATTGAGATACTTAAAAGAACGAAAATTGGCACACATACCTACATTAATGTAAAAAAAAAAGGTTTATGATATTATTTTTCACTAATTATGGTGTATGCAGTTATCATAATCGATTAATTATATAGTGCATAGTAATGTATATCCGAAAAGTAATTTTCATATTTGTAAACTTTATATTCTTTTTGTCAGAGAGACTGAAACTTATATATTTTTTCTATTAGAGAAGGCACCTCACCTTTTGTCACACTTCATAGAGTTATGATATATATATATATATATATATATATATATATATATATATATATATATATATATATATATATATATATATATATATATATATGCACAACCCAATTTTAAATGAATACCAAAATATACCTATAATATGCCGAACACAAATGGCGCGCAATTCAAATCCTATAGTTCTAACGTAGACACCCTATATAAGCAAATCTATATACAAAATATATTTGTGTTTCACAAATACGAGTATTCTGTTGCTAGTAAAGGATACCTGTGAATAATTCATCTCACGCTAAATTTTAATTTCACTTTTTTGTAAAATTTTTCGGATAAATATTTTCATTTTTAATTAAGGCTTTCTTCTTGGCCCTTTAATTTCTGTGGTTATTTAAATTTATGTGTTTGAGAAGCTGGTTTAAATGTTTTCGAATATGCGTTTCTTAATTTTATGATATTCGATAACAAGAACTTTTTAAAACTGTTTAAATTTTATTTCTATTCTCTTGAGGAAAAGTTGCAGAAAATGTTTATCGGTTTCATATTTATCTGTTAGTATTTATTCGAAACAACTTAAAAATGTGTCGCTAATTTATCAAAATTACTGTTTTTCAATGGCATACTTTCATTATCCAATGAATTTCAATTTTCGACTTTATTTCGCCGTTATGGATTTATGTTAATTAATTATTTCATATATATTTTACGGATTTCATATTTTTTTAATCTCAGACCTTAGCCTTTGGTTCATCTTTTTTGTTTTAATTTAAGTCAACATATTAATAACTGGATTATTGTTGTTAAAGAACTAACTCATTTTTCAAATCTTATGTATATACATTTTATATTTCTTATTTTATAGAAATTCAACAAGGCTGCCGATGATGTCAAAAAACTAAAAACAAAACCATCAAATGACGATTTACTGGAGATTTATGCTCTTTTTAAACAAGGAAGTGTGGGAGACATAAATACAGGTAAGTCGAAAATAAAGAAATCAATAATTTTAATTACAAATAATAAATAATGTGTAGTAAAAGAAACATCATATGGAAATAACTACGTAATATAATATAACTACATAGTATTAGAATTAGGAAGACAAAAAATTGAAATCAATTGAAAGATTTGATTTTGAGTTTAACGTATAAAACTGTCAAAAATGCTCGAAATACTAATCAAATGCTGTAACCAAACCAAATGTGTGCTAACCAAATAAAAAGCCTTTGAAATATCAGATTTTTAATAACTTGTATTAAAGCAAAATGTGCATAATATGTATATAGATGTAGGGTGTCTCAGTTAAAACTATAGGATTTGTGTTCTGTTAAAGATAGTGCGTCAATATTTAATGACTGTCATCTACAAACCCACGAAACGACATGCATGTTGACGACGTCAACATGCCTGTGATACCAGCTTCATTTTCAAAGAAGTATGATCCAATTACTCCACCACTCCAAAATCTGCACTATCTGTGGATGTATTTCTTTTTTGTGAACAGCATGTAGATTTTTAGCAGCCTGAATCCAAAAATTTTGTTTGTTGAATGCTGAACATCGCTGAACAAAATTTTGTTGCACAAATCAGCATCACCTTCTTCCTCTTCTAACACCCAATTAACAAATGTACAACGTTGTACAACCCTTTGAAAACCACCTGAAAATTTAGGCTCTTTTTACATCCTTTAATTTTTGTGTCTAGTGTAGAATAATGGCTTGTAATTGGTTCTGATGTGACTCCAAAATTACTTGAATCAATTCCTCGGCGTTTAAGGACGATTATTGAAGCAAAAGGCTGTGCCACAAAATATTAAACTGGTCTTATCATTTATTTGTTCATTATTTATTACTGTGTGAATACTTTTGCGTTATTACTCTTAATATGTTTATTTTGTGTTACTGTAACATTAATACAAAACACTGTATTTTAAGACAATTTATGTTAAATTCTTATATTACACGAATCACGTATTTAAAAAAAATAATATAGTTTTATTACAATAAAAGTTTGATAATGTTTTTATATTTGATTTTAATATATGGGAGCTGTATAAATACTTTTGCTGGCGACTGTATATCGTAATTCGTGATTCGTGAGATCGTACAGGTAGGCTGGCGCGGTCGAGGCTATTAACGGCTTTTTGATGCATACCTCATGGTTCTTATCTTAAAGGAACTTACAACATATTGTATATACCACAGGAATAAAGTTGTTTTTACGGCCATAGCGTGAATTTGCCTTCTATTCATAGCGTCGGCTATGAATTGAAGAATACCTATTATCTTATATCTTAAATTATAATTTAATCACATTTCCTGCGGAATTGGTTCTGTGGTCCGAAAACGCACAGTTTGTGAGTAATGATGGTCACAGATAACCATATTTTGTGGCTTGAAAAATAATTACAATATACTGTAATTACAATAGAAGTAACAATAACGAGAATAATATTACATCTATGTTTAGTAACTATGTACGTACAAAGAATTCTGCGTATTTCAATTTAGCGTTGTTTTGTTTGCTTTCATATTATATAAATGTAGTAATACATACAATATTATATAAATTATAATAACTGATATTTACTTGTTTATATACGGCACTGGTAAGGTTTTTCCAGATTTATAAATTATATTCTTACGGAATATTTGCAATCCCTTAATATTTTTACATAATTTATGTTATTTAAGGATTACTACGGACTTTAACCTTTTTATAAATTACTGATGTTTTGAAATTTATGGTTGGCAAGCCAGTAATAATAAAATAAATATTGCTAAAAGAAATAATATACCAGGTATGTTAATATGGAACAGGATTTTTTTGTATAGAAAATCCACGTTTATTGTGTGAAAATGATAAAACATATTTTATTTGAAGTATTGCCCATTGCTAGCAATACATTTTTTCCATCTAACAATTTATGGATTCCATGCCGAACAAATTCTTGCTCTTTTGAGGCAAACCAGTCATCGAGCCATTTTCGTACATTTTCGAAAGATGTGAAGCTCTGCTCAGCATATGTGTGTCCTATCGATGCAAATAAGTAGTAAACCAATGGAGCCAAGCCTGGTGAATAAGCCGCATGCGAAAGTATTTCCCAACTCCCTCAATCGCTTCCTTGACCGATTTTGCTGTATGCGATGACGTATTATCAAGAAGCAAAATCACTTTGTGTTGCCTTTTTTGATATTCTGGTCGTTTTTCACGCAAAGTCTGATTCAAATCGATCATTTGTTGTCTGTAGCGTTCAGTATTAACAGTTTGGCCAGGTTTTAGCAGTCATAATAGATCACACCCTTCTGATCCCACCAAACACAGAGCATTGTCTTCCGTCCATAGCGATTTGGCTTTGCAGTCAATGTCGATGATTCGTTAGTCTGGAGTTACCCATGATCTTTTACGCTTAGGATTCTCGAAATATATCCACTTTTCATTTCCAGTCACAATTCGATGGAGAAATGACTTTCTTTTGTATCTGGCGAGCAGCATTTGTCAAATGGTTTTTCGGTTTTCCTGCTGTCTTTCATTCAGTGCATGTGGAACCCATTTTCCCATCTTCTGGATCTTTCCCATGGTTTTTAAACGTATGGAGACGGCTTCTCGTGTCGCATTTAATTGATCAGCGATGATTAATGCATTTGAACGCCATTCTCATCCAACAATGCTTGCAATTCGCTATCTTCAAATTTTTTCGGTGGTCTTTCACGTTCTTCGTTTCTCACGTCAAAATTGCCACTTCTGGATTTTTTAAACCACTCAAAGCACTGTGATTTACCAAGAGCATGCTCGCTGTAGGCTTCGACAAGCATTAGATGCGATTCTGCACCACTTTTCTTCAAATGGTAACTGGAAAATCAATGCTATCCGCAAATCGTAGTTTCCAGCCACAAAATTCGACATGTTCAACGTTATTAAGAACGATGTTGTTGTATGAAACTTGTATTGTTGTGAGATAAAAACCTTTATCAGATATCAAAACAAGAAAATGGCGTCAATGACCCGGTATGACGGTGACTACATTAGCAGCTAGGCCATCTATGGGCAAATTCCGGTTTCATATATTATCATTTACCTGGTAAATGATACTATATGATAAAACTTATACAATAGAAAATGTTATATTAGTGGATTATACATTAAGGGAATTGTATTGAAGAAAAAATAAAAAAAATATATATATATCCTCGTTTTATAACCTATATTGCATAAGATTTGATGACGGTCCTTGGGGTGCGTGTAGTGAAATGATACCAGTGGTTATGTTATGTTGCTATAGCTACGTTTATTCGAGGATAAATAAATAGCGAGCAAGCTAATACCGAAAAAGGAGAATGTTTCGGGGCGAGATGCGGGAATTAACCGATTTGAAAACCTATCTCAAAAGCCATTGGCCTGGTGCGATTATTACCAGACGCCACACATGTCACAAACCATTGACCTAATCTGCAAGGGTTTTAAAAAGTGGATGCTGGGGCAGTAAATCAAGTAACTTATGGCCTGGGATGATCGCATTTTTCCCCTAGGAAACATGTGTCCTGGTTCCGAGTACTAGCACAATATACACGGGTTTCTAATTTCCAATGTTTACAAAACTTAAAACTGATATATACAAATACCATCACGGCTGTCAATAGGCGTATGTGGAGCCACGTATGCCCACAGATTTACAATTTTATTTTGATAGCCCTGTTATTTTATAATAGTGTATATGACAGAGGCGTCATGAATTGTCATGTTTTTCTACCCTTGAAGGTTAATTAGCGTTCTAATTTCCGTCGTTAGTTACATGAAATGTGACTAACTTGCCAACACGAACACCAGAATCTTTTATTAATATCTGTTAATACAACATTCAAAATTTATGTTGTCCGCTATTTTAAAAATTGATATATGTATAAGTTTATAATATATGCTATTACTGCTAACATACTATGATTGGTATAGTATATTCTAGTATGAGTATTTTAACATGATACTCTTACTCGGTAATATGATATGATACACTCGGTAATTACAACGAATAGTTTATGTACAACTATTTTATGAAAGTGAGCGATCATTTACAGTTATATTAAAAAAGTTAGAACAAAATTAGCATAAAATGAAGTACCTACAGAGTTAACAGTGCGTAATTTAATCAAGAATTTGAAGATACGGCTACTGTTACTGATAAGGCAACATCAATACGTTCTCATCATGATCGGTCAGATGACAATATTGCTACAGTGAGAAAAAGTGTACGGGAGTACCTAAACACATCAATTCGACGTCGTGTACAATAATTGAATGTGTCAAGAGCCACCAGGCATCGGATTTTAAAAAAAGATGTACATCTGTCAGTATACAAAATTCAGATGATACAACAATTGTATCATCTGAAAAAGTTACAGACCGTTTACAACGTAGTACATTTGTTAATTGGGTGCTAGAAAAGAATGAAAGGCGATGAAAATTTTTGCAACAACATTTTCATCTTGACGGATACGCCAGCAAAAAAATTGTCGAATTTGGAATTGGGGTGCTGAAAATTCACATGCTGTTCATGAATAAGAAATACATCCATAGAGATGCAGGTTTAGTGCGTATTTTGGAGTGGTGGAGTAATTGGACCATACTTCTTTGAAAATGAAATGTTGTTATCGTATGATTTGTAGATGAAAGTGGTTAAATAATCCTATCTTTCATAAATGGCACAAATGGCGCGCAATTCAAATCCTGTAGTTCCAACTGAGACACCCTATATTAGTTCAACTAATGTAAGGTTTCTATAATACATAATTGGTATAATACATAAATGGAATACATTTAAATTGAATAAGCGTTGTAGTGCTCTTTTTTATTGAAAATTGGGTGACTGACATGTTTTACCGACGCAAAAACTGTGCACCTTATACATATCGATGATAGGAGAATGCAAATCGGTGTTAATTTGAGAAACAGAAGCTTAATGTGTCGGTAATAGGGCAAAACATCGTTTATTTGTATTGCTATTAGGCCGCGAGTAATACGACATGTAATATAATGAGTTTTGTAACTTTAACTGTGGCATATCAGTCACATCACTCGTTTCCGCGAAGTCTACTTGTGAAAACTGTTATAAATTATTACTTCGTGTTAAACGAATCAAACTTTAATCAGAAAATAACGTCAAACAAGACAACTCAATGCCTACGAGAATATCTACACGAATTTAAAATATATTGGGTACAATAAACGAATTTTTATTTGCTTTATTTTCTTGTATTATTTTTATCAGTTCATATAAAAAATAATATTATGCGAACTGACAGAAATAAAATGCTTTTCAAATATTTGCGCAAATGTTCGCTTCTCTTATAATCCTCGAATAACTTGTGATGTATTAAGGATGACTTTAGTTAAAATGAAAACTAAATATGGGAACGATATCAATTGATGCCATACGATATCTACAATTTTATTATATTCCGAGTATATGAATCACCTGCTTAACGTAATTATATCTTGAATGCCATATCAAGTCATAAACTCAAAAATCATGAAGGTTTAACTCTGAAATTCAACTTTCACATGAGACTAATTAACAAATATTTAAAAGATATCACTCATGTGTTTTTATATTTATATTTTATATTTTCGATTGAATTTCACTCTTAAAACGTACAATAGGTTTAGGATATGATAGGGATTATGTTTAAAATTAATCAAAGATAATGGAAGTTAACACACCGTGGAAATGAAAATCTTTAATATTAAATTATTGACTTGGTGAAAAGGATCTTGAACAATCGTTCTCTATTGAGATAGATTAATGTATGTTAAAATTAATTATTTATTAAGAGTACTGGAAAATAATTGACAACTAAGCCGATAATATCAATCCTAATGTTGTAAATTCTATAGATGACGAATTTATGACACTCGTATATTAATAGAGATTATAGCGAATGGATGTCATAAAAATTGATTACGAGTAAATAATGTATACTGATGAAATTTTGATAACACATTTATAACCTAATTTAAGGTAACAGAATAAGTAGTCAATTTTTTGTATATTGACATATGCTTTATTAGCTTATGCTTTACTAAAGCCAGTAGTTATAAAAGGTGGTCCAACCAAAACGCACGATGTTAATTGTAAATAAAACAAAAAGTTTTCAGAGAATTATTTTAATATTTTTTATTATGATAGAAGGATCTATGACAATTATGTGTGAAACAAAATATTGGCCAAATGCTCGCCACGGCTTCGGTGGCATACCTCTATCCGATGGTCCATATTTTCAATGACTCTGAGACATAATTGAGGTTCAATGTCGTTAATGTGCCGAATTATCTCATCCTTTAGCTCTTGAATTGTTCTTGGCTTATTGACGTACACTTTTTCTTTTAAATATCCCCAAAGAAAGAAGTCCAACGGTGTCAAATCACATGATCGTGGCGGCCAATTAACATCGCCACGACGTGAGATAACACGGCCATTGAATTTCTCGCGCAAAAGTGCCATTATTTCGTTGGCTGTGTGGCAAGTGGCACCATCCTGTTGGAACCATATATCGTCCAGGTCCATATCCTCAATTTCTGGCCACAAGAAGTCCGTTATCATCTCGCGATAGCGAACACCATTCACGGTAACTGCTTGGCCGACCTCATTTTCGAAGAAGTACGGCCCGATGACGCCGCCAACCCATAAACCGCACCAAACAGTCACTCTTTGTGGATGCATCGGCTTTTCAACAATCACTCGTGGATTCTCATTTGCCCAAATGCGGCAATTCTGCTTGTTAACGAATCCACTGAGGTGAAAGTGTGCCTCGTCGCTGAAGATGATTTTCTTTGTAAAGTCACCATTCACTTCTGTCTGTTCAACCAACCATTCGGCGTATTGACGACGCTTGAAATGGTCAGTAGGCTTCAGCTCTTGAGTCAATTGAACCTTGTAAGCGTGTAAATTCAAATCTTTATTCAAAATTCGCATCAGTGATGTTCGTGAGATGTTCGATTGTTGGGCACGACGACGAGTCGAGGTTGACGGCTCTTCTGCTACACTATCGCGAACAACAGCAATGTTTTCCGCAGAACGACCTGGGCGAGCATGTACAGGAATTTTCACATTTCCTACAGACCCGGTTTGCTGAAATTTGCGCACAATTCTCCCGATTGTGGACACATTTGGTCGATTATGCTGACCAAAAAAGTCACGAAGTGCACGAAATGCATTTTGATTTGAACGCCCATTTTCGTAAAAGGCTTCAACAATCTTAACGCGCTGCTCAATTGTGTACCTCTCCATGGTTGAATTTGTCAAACACTGAAACAAAGAAATGTCAAATTAAGTTGGGCAAAAAACTTGATGTTAAGGTGTGACAATTAACATCGTGCATTATGGTTGGACCACCCTTTATATTATAATTTATACAACACCTCATCGTCATCAGCTAGATTAGCTCGGTTAAACACCTGCATAGTTAGATAAGATTCAGCCAGCGATGTCGCCCCGGTGAAAAAATATTCTTAATGAAGATAACGATCGTTCGACATCTAGTGATGTAGTATTGGTATAATTAAAATAATCGTTGAAATTATGTAACGGATTTGTAAGTGCAGAAACACCGTACATTTATTTCAATCTGGCAAAATTTGAATCTTTTCTTAAAACAATGTCTAACTTTGCTATAACTATTATTTTGTAAATCATGTATCTGCGTGTACACAGCATCCACCATTTGCAGTGACGTCCTTAACGACGAGAAAGGAATTTGTAATATTTCTATTTTCTTCACTAGTCCCGTGTAATCGTAATGAATAGTTTGTAAATCAAAGCTGCTTCAACTTGAGGATCTTGAAATATCGCTCGACTTTCTTTGATAGCAGCTGGCCTTTTAGGATCAATTTGTAGCACTACAGACTTTATGTTGTGGAAACGCTCAAAATAATAAAATTCTGCCTTCAGGGATGTCGGTACACTGAAATTTTTGAATACATAGGAGATTTGAGAAGCATCACTTCTGTAGATCTGCGAAGATTCAGCTACTACTGCTCATCAAGAATAGGAAAGTCTCAAAACTGCGATATCGGACCGCCCACGAGGTGCGCAGTAAGTAGCCTTGTCTTTACCCAGTCGCATTGAGACCTTTGCAGAGGGAATATCGATGAATATATATGTACACACAGTTTGATTTGGCCGTGCATCCTTTTTCCTTCGAATTCTGCCTTACTCTTTCTTCGACCCATACCTAGAGAATCTCACACTTTTTCCTATTCTTGATGAGAAGTACAAGATGTAACGCATGAAATTTTCACGTAATACGTACATAAGGAGTTACCATATTCTTCTGCAAAACAACGGCCTACAGAATGCATGGTTGCGACACCATCAGTGACAAACATGAACGCTTGGTGTTTCTTGAATGTTGAAATTTTCCTAATGAATTCAGAAAATCAAACATAAATTCAGTCCTCGGGCTTAGGTTTTTTTTATATTTATGCTGTGTACTGTTATATCCTGTGTATATAGTCCGTTTTATCCCAGCACAATAAAGCTAATCGCATGTGTGCAATTTAGATTATCGCAAACTAAACAAGTAATTTTTGCAGCATTTTATTTTAACTCCTATAAACTCCTTAAATTCCTTATTTTAACTTCTGTAAATTCCTATAAACTGATTTAACCCATAAGTGGTCGTTTTTTAGCCCTACGTACTTCGATCAATTAAACCGATGTTTAACTGTGAAAGTCGGTCGAGGCAGGTATGGTATTTTTGAGTTGACTTTTATGCGCGCCTGCGTGGAGCTAATGTTTTCAGGATGGTTGATATCTACTCGTTGTGGGATGCCATTCCAGTACATGTTTGTTTATTTACAACACTTTCATTGAAACTGGTCGTTCTGTGGTACTCACACAGCGACGATTTCGAAATCATTTTAATGTTGGTCGCCGTGGTCGATTCGAAAACATAACGCGCGAAATTGAAAGGATTCCTCGCGCCATGCCCGAAAGGCATACTTGTAGACGGGTGGCAAAATCATCCATACTGATTTTGCAACCCGTCTACAAGTATGCCTTGACAAAAATGGACGTCACCTAGCTGATGTGATTTTTCGGAGCTAACTTATGTATTCTTTAATGCCGATACACGACTAATGTATAAAAACAATAAATTTTAAAATTCGTTCAAAAGTAAGCTTGTGCCATTCTTTTCAAAAACACTATACCTCCCTTACGGACCCTATATATGAATTTATAACGTACTTCATCGAAATATACGCCTGGACTTGGTATAAATCTATACCAAGCAGAGACAAGAAAGATGTATTTACTAATTTAGTAACAGTATACTAAAAAGTTTAATTTTTAAATTTATGGTATAGATGCACAATTACAATTATCGAGTAATAAACCAATAAATATATAGTATATCTATAGGTAAAAATCCGTCTAAATAATCTACTTATTACTTTTTGAATATGACCTTGACTTAATTGATAAAGAGATAACATTTCATTTGATAACATGTTCGCCAATTATATAAATCAACAAAAATACATGTTAAACACTGACCTAGAGTCGATTATGTCCGATAATTCCGATTGTGATAGGAAATATTTAATATCCTAATCATTCCTATTATATTTAATACTATTAGGTTTTGATATACGAGTGATTGAAACATGTGTGTCTCGCAGTATACATTTTAAAGAAATGCACATTTCTTAAAAACATTTTTAAGAAACAAGTCTCAAAACTTCGATATCGGATAATCCATGAGGTGCGCAGTAAATAGCCTGGCCTTTGCCCAGTCGCATTGAGACCTTTGCAGAGTAAATATCGATGAATGTACATTGAATGTGAATGTACACAGAGTTCGATCTGGCCGAGCGTAAAGTGCATCCCCTTCCCTCCGAACGCTGCCTCACTATTTCGTCTACGCATGCATAGATAATCTTACATTTTTTCCTATATTTGACAAGCTGTATGTAAAAAATTTAACCGGAATTATGCGTAATGCTTGAAACATTTGGTCATTATGAATATGTATTTAGGGGTAATGTAGGTAAGATAGAAGAATATATACCAAAATCTATTTATTTAAACAGGTACAGCTTTGGTGGCATTAACTATTGCACAATACAAAAAGATATACTAAAATCTATTTATTTGAACAAAAAGAGCTTTCGTGGCATTTACTAATGCATAATCTGTTAATCGCACATATAATTGCTACAATATTCCAGTTCAATTTTTCGTTATTTATCAATATTACCGGAATGTCCCTGATTTTATGGATACTAACTGACGATTTTAGTATTTATGCATAATTCCTAATGTTCTCAGTTATTATGCATAATCACTGATAGGTTCAGTAATTATGCGTAATTCCTAAAATGCTCATTTATTATGCATACTGACGGTTTTCGGATATTAGCGGTAACATATACATTCGTTTGCTCTTAAGTTCAATACATATTTCTTTTGTACTTGGTCCTATTATTTTATATTATACATATCGTATATTTATATCTGTTAACATATTAATTTAACACGTAGTAAATGTGATTATGTAACTACCATTAATGTTCATGTTAATGTAATTATTTTTATTTGATTTCAGACCGCCCTGGTATGCTGGACCTGAAAGGCAAGGCAAAGTGGGATGCATGGAATGGAAAGAAGGGGCTAGCTCAAGATGCAGCAAAAGAACAGTACATTGCTAAAGTTCAGTCACTTATTGATTCTGTCGGACTTCAGTAGATTTCCTAATTTATTAATCTTCTATATTGTATTATTGCACTTTGTTAATTTTTGAATAAAATTTTCTACACTGAAGTAATTCCTTAGTTGTATATATCTATAGAACCAATTTTCTTGGCGGCACCAATGCTTTGCAGTAAGAACGACAATGAACTTGGCTTATTGTCCAGAAATAGTTTTTTCTTACAATAATAACATATTTTGATAAACAAGTATTGATTATTGCTGAAAAAAAAAACATTTTCAAACTGAAAAGAAACGGTCAACATCCTTAATATTTCCATTATTTGCAAAATTATGCCAAGTTAAGCGGATATCCTTAAATACGCAATTTTTTACCTCTTTTTCAATCAACATTCTCGCACCCAAATTTTTATCTTTATCAAACACCAATAACTACGACTTGTAAAGAATACTTTGCAGTTTTTAAAACCCCACTTCAATTTTCTGTACGACAATTATTTTCCGAATAATTAATTGCCAAAGTAAAAACTGCCTTTTTTTGATTTGAACGACGATAACTTGAAAAATCATCGTACAAAGCTTTTAGACCGCTCTTAAGAAAGCTTCATGATGAAATCATTCAAAAAAAAATGTATTGAAGTCCGTGAATTTTTAGAAAGGCAAGCAAATTTTTTTTCGATGGTCAATGAGGATGATTACCCAAAAATTGCTGATGGTAAAAACTTTGAACTAGATCTAAAAACTAGAAACTTGGAACTTTAACTTTTTCTTTAAATTGTTCTGCGACTATTTTTCTCGGTTACAGCCCTTTGAAAAATCACCTAAAAATTTTTGATTTTTTTCATCCGTTAATTTTTGACTTAGTGTATAAAAATATTAGTAAATATATTAAATGTTCCAAAATATATTTATTGTTTTTAGATATTTTAATGTTGTTTAAATGGATATTCTTTGGGATTTGAAGTTGCTGACGATAATGGCTATAGTTGAGTCACTCCAGATTTATTTGTTTAATCGTTAAGTTGTATTACGAGTAAACAGAACATAAGTTTGTTGACTACTTGTTGATAAATAGCTGTGAGTAATATTTGTTTGTCCAATTTTTAACCATGAAGGTACGATTTGTTCTCTTCCCTGTTATGACGCAGGTAGTTTCCATTTGTAAACTTTAGATTTGAAATTCTCTTAGTTTCGAAACTCCTGCGTCTCACTCGTTTTGTCATAATTCTAGAATTATCCGCTCCAAGTATATTTTTCAAATGAATATGTCAAAATGACGGATTGTAATATTTTCTTGTGTACTTAACGCTGCTTCTTTGGTAGCGCTAGCAGCCAATTCATTGCTATAAATTCCTACGTGACTAGGTGTCCAGATTAATTAATAGTTTTTCCCACAATGCTCAACCACCATATTACGGGAAGAATATTTTGTATTAAAGGACTGCCTATATATAGGGTGTCTCAGTTGGAACTATAGGATTTAAATTGCGTGCTACTTATGTTCTGTCAAAGATAGGGCGTCGATATTTAACAACTCATCTACAAAGCATACGATGTCAACATGCCTGTGATAGTACTACCAGCTTCATTTTCAAAGAAATATGGTCCAATTACTCCACCATTCCAAAATGCGCACCAAACCTTGCATCTCTGTGGATAAATTTCTTTTTGTAAAGGTGATGTAAAAATCAGGATCACCTTCTTTCTTTTCTAACACCCAATTAACAAATGTATGACATTGTAAATGGTCTGTAACTTTTAATTGTTGTGTCAACTGAATGTTGTATGCTGACAGGTGCAGATCTTTATTTAAAATCCGAGGCGTGGTGGCTCTTGACAGATTCAATTGTTATGTACGACGTCGAATTAATGTGTTTAGATATTCCCGTATACTTTCTCTCGCTGCAGCAATATTTTCATCCGATCGACCACAACGAAGACGTATTGGTGTTGCCTTATGAATAACAGAACCCGACTCTTCAAATTTCTTGATTAAGTTATGAACTGTTAACTCTGTAGGCGCTTCATATGCAATAATTTATACGTAATATCAGGCCACCATTATTATTTACCGTTTTAATTATCTGTAACGAATCACGTAATTGTACATACACATTTTGTGTCGGTTTATAGGCATAGTAAGCAGAATAGTCGGTAAAATATAAATATAATGTCTCCGGATACCTTTTGTCTTCCATTAATCTGTTTAAAAAATAAGGTCAGAAGTACATATACATACATACAATTCGTAACAACTCGGCCGATAACGTTTTACTTCTTCGTCTGGAAAAAAAAACAAGATTGCGTTGTAGAAGAAATTATTTAGAAAAGCTAAGAGACTTTCGTAATTGCATTAAAAATGTGTTATTTGGGTGAAACATGGACGAATTAAGGTCATGCTATGGCAAAAGCATATCAAGATTGCAATATCCAGAGTTGATCACGATAGACTGGTTGAAATTTAAAACATGAAGTTTGAGGATATAATGTTAAAATGCAAATATTTTTAACGAGAACACCAATACAGACATGAATAACTAATTACACCAGTAGTTGATAATAGCTATGCAATTGACTAAGTGTTCTTTAAAGTATCATTTCTACTGGTAATATACAATTCTATATTTGATTTTAATAATTAGTTTTACTTTATTATTTATGTTGATATTTGTTAAGGTTATTGGTACAACTAGATGGCAACATAATTTTTGTTATATTATATATTTTCAGTTGAATAAAAGGGTAAATGCTTTAAAATTTATGTTTAACATTTCGATTTTTTTCATCAGATTAGAGGGTTCATTAAAATTGCATATAAATAACAGCAAAATGTCTAGTTACGACACTGCATGAGTCTGAATTTTTCTAGTTCTAATAATTTATGTTTAAATGCTGAAGGGCCTTGAAACTCATCTGGAACTTTTGTTCCTGAAATTTAATATTTCAATGTTAAAGTTGGAGGAATAATATATACTTTTTATTGAAATACCTGACATAAATATAGATCCCAAGATAATAATTTACATATATTGAATAGTGTATACAGCCTATTCTAACTGTCATGTCACTTGGTGGCCCATTCTGGAAGTTGATATATCCAACACTTCTACTGCCTGGTGTCTGTCATCTTACCCTATATTATTTATGAAAAAACTTGCTTTTATGTACTACGGCTCACGAAAAATCGATTTGATTTTAGACAAAATCGAATTGTCTTGTAATTCTTTATCAAACCATTAAGTTTGATAAAGCATTTATAGTAAGGATAAAAACCATAATGGTCAGAAATCTATGTACAAAAATTCACTAACCTAATATATTAAAAATAATGAATATTTTTTTAAGCCAGATAAGTATTTATATATTGGAATTGGATTCCATATCTCTAGACGGATTTTTAAATACTTTTGTAAATTAGGAGTTTATTTCTCAGCGTAAGTTGTGATTTTTTTCAATGAGCCAATAAGATTTGTCAAGTTTTAGTCCTAGTTACTTTCTCTTCATGAATATATGCTTTCGCCAGGTGACTCTGCGATCTAGATGTATTCCTAAATATTTGGCTGATTCCGTTTGTGTTAGTGTCAGCTTTCTAAATCAAGTACAGTACAGACTCCAGTACACTACCTTGTGGAATACCAGACTTTATTGGTAAGAGCGTTGTTCGTTCGTCTTGGATTTTTATTAGAAATATTTGTTCGCCAAGGATGATTTTATTATGTTATATAGATTATCAGGCAAGGCAACCCTTTTCTGATTTTATACATTCAAGGGCTTGTTTGATTTGAAATGTGAGTTGCTCTATAGTTGACTGTTCCTGTCTGAACCCGAACTGTGGTATGAGCCGTTTAAGAGTGGCTTCAGTTTCATTAGAAGTAACTTTTGTAGTATGACTTTAAAAAAATGCATTTTAAAATAAATATTTTGTCATTGTTACACAAATCATTACAATAGAGATATCTCTTCATGAGACTAATCACTAAAAATCAATAATAATCACTCTGTATCTCACTAAAAATTATGCAATATAAGTACATGCTCTTTTTACAATTAAACTTGTATCTATTTTTGTTTCAATAAGCTTGCAGAGCATTCATCATTTTTGAGCTAATATACCAAAGCTATTTTCGACTACTGTTCGTGTGCAACAGAGGCTCTTACATTAGTTTTATTTTTAGACATCTGTCTTACTTTATCTATAAGGAAAGAGTCTTATTAAAAATGATTTTAATGCAAAAGCTTGGAAGGCAAGGTTAATTTTATCTTAGTACATTTTTTGCCTCAGGAACATTTATTAAATTTGCTTCAAACATTTTTCCCGTGTTAGAAGCTTCGAAAATTCCACCATCACTATTCTTACCAAAGACCCATATCAATACAAATAAATGACTTATAATTTGATCCAACATTTGCCATAAGTACTACCGAAAATTTGTTTAAATAGCACCAATAATTGGAACTAGTTTTAGTTGAACATTTAATAGTACAGCTTGTCAAGAATAGGAGAAAGTATCAGAATCTCTAGGTAAGCGTAAAAGAAAGAGTGAGGCTGCATTCGGAGGGAAGAGCAAACACTTTACGCGCAGCCAAATAGAACAGAAGTGTACATTCATATTCAATATATATTCATCGATATTCACTCTGCAAATATCTCAATGCCACTGAGTAAAGACAGGCTATCTACTGCGCACCTCGTGGGCGGTCCGATATCGCAGTTTTGAGACTTGTTCTTATTCTCGCCAAGCTGTAACATGGTTCCCATTTATACTACTATGTACCATAATATGTATCTACTAAAGCGAAACAAGTATAAGTAAAAAAAATCCTATTTTGTCTTAATTTCATTGCAAATGAATATATGTTTAAATATAAATATATTTAATATTTATTATATAGGTATTATAACTAATAATTCTCAATTTAATTAACGTTGGTATTATAGTCTACTTTAATTTGATTTTTTTGTAGCATTCTTTTACATTGAATAGATAAACGTATTATCTGCGTGTTTTTTTAATTTTTATTTTCAGAAGATACACATATACACAGCATCTTTATGTCTACCATTTATGGGTCTCATAGGAAGCTAATAAGATGTATTACATTGAGCGATTTAATTAATAAACTTCATGTTATAACATCATTAATTAATTCTACGCAAAGTATATATTACAATATATTAGATAACAACTTATCAGGTAAATTGAATTAAACACTTTGTTGTACACATTTTTTATTTCTTTTTATGTAGTAAAATTATCATTACATTATTGCATGTTTTGTTAAATTTGTAAACTAAATATTCTGTTTGTAATGTACTGTTTTTATTCTCAAGATTTCTCTTTATATATTTACATCTCTTCAATAACAATATAAGAATAATAATTTTTCTTTAAAAATAAAAACCTGTATTTGCCCACATCTATGTATGTTTAAGAAAAGCATGTGGCAGTTGATGGAATTTGATGCATATTATATTTAAATATTAGAGGATGAGATCTGAACTAAATTTCCAGGTAAGGCTACATATTAGACTTTGTACAAAAAAAAATGTAAAAGCACATTATTTTTAGTTTATTTATTAGTTTATAAAATTTATTTCAAATATATTTTTTTCAATAATAGTTCAATGAACAGTATACATATACACAATGACCTCAATGAACAGTATCCGAATAAGTGGATTGGATGCCGGGTATAATAGAGTGCCCTGGTCGGTCTGTAGATCTAACTCCGTTAGATTTCTTTTTAAGGGGTAACACTACTGTAATACGCTAAATAAGGGCTTTTTTGACAAATGTTTGTTACATGGAGGAAAACATAATAATATTTAAAAAATGTTATTAGGCATATATTTACATTACATTATGGTATATGGGTTTGGGCCTCATCAGCCACTGATCGCATGGGT
Organism: Rosalia funebris; assembly: GCA_037954035.1. NCBI lineage: Eukaryota > Metazoa > Arthropoda > Insecta > Coleoptera > Cerambycidae > Rosalia > Rosalia funebris. The sequence goes on along the minus strand of JAZFAV010000039.1, from coordinate 15,165,119 downwards.
AGTGCCTTGGCGATCGTTCGGCCGTCTTTAGTAAAAATGAAGTGAGGCTAATCGGCCGAAAGTCCTTAGGGGACGTGTATCCGACTTTGCCCGGTTTAGGTATAAAAACAACCCTCGTGCCTAACCACACTTTCGGAACCATCTTCAGTGCCAAGCTGGCCCTGGTGATCCTTATAAGCGGACCGAGGATTATCTCTTCTGCTTTCTGCAGAAGTACCAGATAAATGCCGTCCGGTCCCGGCAATTTATATAGATTAAAGGACCTCAAGGGCCACCTCATCTTAGCCGGTGTAACTATCTCCTTTACAAGTTCCCTGTCGTCCCTCTCTCGGTTTACTGCCTAGGTCCTATGTGCCCCTACTAGCGGATCGGAAATGTCTCCCATCTACGGTCTGTAAAAGCCTGGAAAATGTGCTTTGATGAGATGGTCTAAGGTTTCCTCAACCGATTCCGAGAATTTACCATTAGGGAGCTTGAGCGATCCAGTACCGCTTCCGGGCTAGGATCTTGTTCAGCCGTGCTGCCTCAGCTCCATTATTTATCTCATTACAGAAAGAAACCCAACTACTTCTTTGGGCTTCCCTAACCTCAGCCCTATACTGATCCCTGGCAGTCCTATAGTCCTCTCAGGTTGTACGGCTGTTACATTTTCTTGCTCCTTTGAGAAGGTTTCTTACCTTACATTTAAGGTTTTCCAGCTTATTGTTCCACTATCTTACCTGGCCTTTCGGCCTAGCTCGTTTAGGTGTACAGTTCCTTTCACAGGCTTCTATCAATCCTCTACTCAGTCGGGAGGCTGCCGCCTTCAGTACTTCCCTCTCACTTATTCTGGAGGGGATCCCCCGAATTGTTACTAGAAGATCCGACTTAAACCGTTCCCAGTTTGTGAATCTGGGGTTACGGACCCATTTCGTCTCCTCATGCTTCCCCACTCCCAGATCAAACATAATGGCAGAGTAATCCGAGAGTGTGGGTTCATCCGAGACTCTCCAGTTCCGCACGTATCCCGCCAGGTTTTTGGAGCCCAAGTAATGTCAATTACCTCCTCCCTTATAGCATTATGAAAAGTGGGTGTGCCTCCCACATTTAAAATGTCTAGCTCTGTACTTACCAGATATTCCATGAGCTCCATACCTCTGCCATTGGTGTTTGTGCTACCCCAGACCATATGGTGTGAGTTCTCATCACATCCCATCAGCAAGGGCAGGTCGGCTTTTTGACAGAAGTCCACAAGTTCCTTCACCTCTGGTGTCGGATTGTCCCTGCTGTCATATGATAGATAGGCTGACGCTATGACCACCTTACCTACATTTTCAAGCATCGCAGTTACCGTCATTAGGTCTCCTGTGGACCATTTTCACAGGGGTGTGGCGCTGATGTTCTTAACTACGATGCCGGCTCTGGGTCTGTTGGTATTACTACTCCCGTAAGAGGAAATTTCCCAGCCCCTTTATAGATCCCTGCACCACCTAAAGTTCTTAGATGAGTGCTATCCCTGTGTGAATCTTATTCCTCAGATTCCTCTGTAGAATAGAAGAGGCATCTTTGCTTAGATACAAGTTAATCTGTATAATTTGAATCATTCTTTTCTTAGCAGTTGCACCACTTTTGCCCCCTGGTTTGCTCAGATTCCCCTCGCCCCCTGCCTCAGTAGAGGCCAAAGTCAAGGTCCCGAGTGTGGCCTGAGTATCGACGGTGGAGCAACTGCTCAGCTGGCAGGATGGAGGCGTCCGCGGTACAGGTCCGCTTTCGACCTCCTTATCCTCCAAGATTCTTTCATGGGTTGATAGTTCCATTTTTGATCCCACGAGTAGCTAAGGAAATAAAGGTCCACCCCCGCATGCAGGGGTAAGATTACTTAAATACTCAGTAGTTGCACCAGGTGCTCCTGAGGCACCGATAGCGACTCTCGGTATCCCCTGAGAGCAAACCAGTCCGTTAGACTCGGTGGCTCACACCGTCGGTTTAGGGGGGTGCGTCATACCCATTCAGTTTCACCAGGCTGAATTGGGGGCTGTTTATTAGTTGTGAACTGGGTTTGTCGCTCTCCCTTGAGTAAACTCAAGAAGGGCTCATACCCGAGAGTTTGCCAAGCCACATCCCTTCATTTGCATGGACAGGCTCTTTATCGGGGCCGCCTCATTCATACTCCCATTCGCTTGGACAAGCCCTACTTAGGAGTGCCATCATTCATACAAGTATGGACCCTTTAAAGCGCCCCCCGGCCCACAAGGTCCCCCCGTTAACTGCAAGGTCTTACAGCCCCTAGGGGCAGAGGCATATATTTGAGTATAATACAAAAAATGATTATCAAAAAATATTTAAAAATAGCGACACATTCTCGCGAGACATGTTGAATTTAACACACTCTGTAACTGGTGCAAATTTGAATGTGGGAAAAATTTTTCACTTAATCTACATGTTTATAGCTAGTGAAATAGGGGTAGGGGATTTTGAAAACATTGATTTTTGTGTGATTAATGAGTATCTAAATAAAAAACGTGAAATTTTCGACAAAAAGGGCAATCATTTCTTAGTAAATATGTTTAAATTAACTTTTCGAAAATTTCGTACATATTTCACTTCAAAATGTTATTTTAGATATGGTAAAAATTCGCATGAAAACTTATGCCGCATGTGTTTTGAAAAATCATGTTTCGAGAAAAACGCGTTTAAAGTTTTGAAATGTGTTATAGACATGAAAAATCCGGCTGTTTCAAAATTTTTACCATTAGTCTGCTATCCCAGGACCACAAAGCTGCCCTTCTATATTTAAATATTCTTCCTCATTCTCTTTCGTTGAACATATTATCTTAGAGCGTGCCTTTTTCGCTGCATCTGTCAAAGACATCTCGGCGTGCTTGATCTGCTTAGCATCGGTTTCTCGGCAAAAATTGTATGATTGGACGCCAACATCCATCTTCAAAACTTTCATAATTTAAAGAATATTAGTCAGACCATCATTAAAAATGCACAGCTATATCAGTCGCTATATTGTTACTTGAATGGCAAAAGATTTTGGAGCCAATCTCCAAACAGTAGCATTGAAATTTTCATTGCTATTTTGCGTGTAATCTCCTAAGCAACGGTTTAGCAACTCGTCTCGGTTGCTTAGGAAAACTTCCTTAGGAAGCGGCGGCTTATGATGGAAGGTGTCCAAGGAATCCGCTTATTGTGTCTTCTTCCAGTCACACCAAGACTCTGAGCACTTCTCGTGCTGTGAATTTTCGTGGGTCGATAACTTATGGAATAAAGTCGCCCAGATTTAATTTTTCATATTGTCCAAGAAGTTCGGATTCCGACGTATTGCCAAGTCAAAATAAATTGTTAATTGATCAATTAATTTGGCAGTTAATTAATTTACCTTTTCCTCTGAGGCTATGCTTTTGTTTGTAAATGTTTCTGACTAAACATAAACATATTTTAACGATATCTGTTCTGTATTAGAGAAGTTAAAAATCATAAGGTAAAACATTAAGCTGTACCTCCCCAGCAGGTATTTATTTGACGCAGGTGTCGTCTCAGATCATTCCGACGCGCTTAGAGCGCGAAATTTCAAGGAAATAAATTATTTTTAGGGAAACAAATTTCTGCCCCATATTTCAAAAGGTTCTAAGAATTTTTTAAGCTAATAAAAAAATCCATTTGCTTGTAAACAATAAGTTTAAAAACTTCTGGAAATATTTCTCGAAATCCATATTCCACAAAATATTTCAACATTGACTCGATATTTAATGTTTCAAATTGATCATCACAATATATAACCCAATATCCCCAGTAATGTCACGGCTTATTCAATGCGAAGGCGTCTTCGGATCTGCCGAAGAACGCCGATCTACTTCAGGCGCCGAGAGCATTCGCCTTCAACTGCTTTATTTAAAGAATATAACTGGCTGCAGACGTCTGAGCTGCGATTATTTTGCCATTACAACGCTGTTTGTCGTCTTATCGACATCTGGTTGACGTGTAGCTATCGATTTTCAGGCGGTGGGATGGAGAACCGAACCTGGTCTGGTTGTTCTGTTTAGGAATAAAATGATTTAATTCGGTGTAGCGCGGCGCCGTGCGGACTGCGGTGGTATATATAAAGGGTGTTTACGGCACCAGCGCCGCCGACGGCGATAGATAATTTAATTAGTATAAATTAGTTACTATTAATTATATTAAATATTTCTGTATTATCAGGGACGTTAACAGTTCATTGTAATTGCGCTGTTATGAGAAATGACATAAAATTTTAAAGGTAAGCGGCGCCTACCTTGCCTACCCCGACGAGCCGCCACTGACTTGAACGGGCGAGATAAGTTTTACAACAGGAATAATTATTTGAAGCAACATTCAAACGAGTTGTTACACATTGTTGCCGTGAAAAATAATTTTCAAAATGGCTCCACAATGACATCTGATGATTATATAATTATTTATTAACCAAAACATTCATTTTACGCTTTAATGGAGGTATGCTAATTTTTGCATACGTCTTACTCTTGTCTTTACATCTTTTGGGCTCCCACAAAAATGCTCCTTTTGCTTGTGGACAAAAAAACCTTTAAATACTTTATTGGGATAACATAGAAAATTAAATATATTAATAGATTTAATAAATAAATAGGTTTATCTTTATTTTTTACATCACAATAAATAAACTAAAATTACATAACTTAACTTGTAAATTACCACAAGATGACTAATTAAAATTGGAATATTTACATACTCTCTGCAAAATATACAAAATACCGATTATAATGACATGAAATCCTATCGAATACCATTGAGAAAGAATATAAATAGGACATATTTTATATATTTCTTTAATATAGTCAATTATTAATTCATTTTAGAGTTAACTATGCTCTTAGTCAATAGAAGGCACTACGTTTTGAGAACAGGAGCATAATTAACCCAAAATTGTATGCATATGGGCTATTTCAGGGCTATAAAAATATATTTATGTAAAAGTGTTTTATTACTAAGTATTTTTTCTTAATGGTACCATAGACAAACAATGTTTTAAGAAATGAAATATTTTATAATTACCTACATCATAAATGATGTATTATAGAAACCTAGATGTATAATATACAACAGTTCCTGTTTATATCTTCTCAAACTCATACAGAATATTATTAAATGTACGTATTGAGGAATATTTCAATGAAATATTCTTTAATTCACAAATGAACTGAATGCTTTTTTAACATATTAACATATACGTATACTTTTACTACAACAATGTGAAAAAACTACAATGGTAATATATGTATATAGACAGGTCAGTACAGGTCTTCTTATTTTTAAGGCTTTTTCTTTTGTTATCTGCCCCCATTTTGGTTCATATATTTTTTTTTATTTATTTTTTGTACACACTTAGAATCGATTTTCCATTTTCTGGTTCTCTGTTTATTATATATGTAATTTGTGATTCAGTATCATCTTCTTGCAGTCATTTTGTTAAGTTCTTTAATAAACCGACAATACTATATATCACTTCACTGAGAAATTTAACATATATTCTCCAGTTATGTTAAATTTTTACAGAAATTCCAAACATGGTTTCAAATCCAAATAACTTTGTGATATCCTGTGATAAAATAAGTACTGTCTAAATTATTGTCGTTTTTTCGTTTTCTGCGAACGTGACAGATCTGAGTACTTATCCTTTTTTTCTTTATACGTTCTACTGGAACCACTTTCATTTCTCGTTTCTGTTTCACTTTTAATACCTTTTGACTTGTGATAATTTCCAAGATTTCGATCGGATATTTTTTTATAATCTTCATATTTTGCATTATCTAAAATAGAATTCATTTTTAGTTAGGATTTGTAACTCCGTAATGTGTATTACAATTAGCTGCTTTCATCGATATTGAATACTTTAAGCGGTTATACCACAAATCTGATAATTATGCAACCAAGCAAAAGATACATTTAAACATATCTTTTACAAGAAAATTTTGTTAACATTCAGAAATCCTTTCAGGTCCTCTTCATTTCAGATTGTTTGAAACATAATAATTAACGGGTCAGAATTTAAAAGGTAATTAATTGCACAATTGAACCGATTGATTTTAGAAATGCGCAAGAAAAAAATTTTAAACTCAGATTTCATAACCTGGGGAAACTTGAAAGTAACATAAATCAAGAGCTAATTGGAAAATTCCAACAAATAGCCTGACAATGAATTTAATCCCAAAACAAATATTTGTATAGATACAGATAAAAATCTACTAATGGGTAGAATATTTCTGAGTTCTGATACAAGGCAAACATATCAATAACAATAATAGAATGTAAATGAAGTTATAGTCGTTCATAACTTTTCAAATCTGCCATGCAGTAGCTGGAAAACATGCTGCAGGAATGGAGTTTAGCCATATATCCATAGAATATACAGAAGAACACAAAACACAGGTATTTCTGATTGGAACACAAAAGTACAAAACAGAACAGGAGAGCTTTAGAACAATAATGATAATAATGAATGTTTTAAAGAAATACTCACTCAAAACTCTTGAATTCTTGAGATATTCTTCTTTCGTTACAGGAACAATCAACACCTCATTTACATTCAAAACTGTACCATATAATGATGTTTTAACTATAACTCTCCCTGCTTCTTCATCGAATCCTTGAACCTAAAATATACATATTTAAAAAAAAAAGTAAATTCATATAAATGAAACACTTACTTCACAATAATTTCCCTTATGAGAGCCACCAATAATTTTTGCGTAAGTTCCCCTTTTCAAAATTAACGTATTTCCACTTTTATCGCATACAGGGTCAGTGGGAAGTTCAGTTTTAATAATTTTGCTAGCGCCCAAACCTAAACCTTTGGGACGTAATTCAGGCTGCTTTGCAGGTTCAAATCTGAAATAAAAGTTACATTTTCGTAATCAAAATTATACAATTTCTTTCTTGTTAGTTTTTTGTATTTCCACATTTTAACTTTGATAGACTAGACACGATGTTAATTGTGAGTCACACCTTAACGTCAAGTTTTTTGCCCAACTTAATTTGACATTACTTTGTTTCAGTGTTTGACAAATTCAACCATGGAGAGGTACACAATTGAGCAGCGCGTTAAGATTGTTGAAGCCTTTTACGAAAATGGGCGTTCAAATCAAAATGCATTTCGTGCACTTCGTGACTTTTTTGGTCAGCATAATCGACCAAATGTGTCCACAATCGGGAGAATTGTGCGCAAATTTCAGCAAACCGGGTCTGTAGGAAATGTGAAAACACCTGTGCATGCTCGCCCAGTTCGTTCTGCGGAAAACATTGCTGTTTTTTGCGATAGTGTAGCAGAAGAGCCGTCAACCTCGACTCGTCGTCGTGCCCAACAATTGAACATCTCACGAACACGAATTTTGAATAAAGATGTGAATTTACACGCTTACAAGGTTCAATTGACTCAAGAGCTGAAGCCTACAGACCATTTTAAGCGTCGTCAATACGCCGAATGGTTGGTTGAACAGACAGAAGTGAATGGTGACTTTACAAAGAAAATCATCTTCAGCGACGAGGCACACTTTCACCTCAGTGGATTCGTTAACAAGCACAATTGCCGCATTTGGGCAAATGAGAATCCACGAGTGATTGTTAAAAGCCGATGCATCCACAAAGAGTGACTGGTGCGGTTTATGGGCTGGCGGCGTCATCGGGCCGTCCTTCTTGGAAAACGAGGTCGGCCAAGCAGTTATCGTGAATGGTGTTCGCTATCGCGAGATGATAACGGCCTTCTTGTGGCCAGAAATTGAGGATATGGACCTGGACGATATGTGGTTCCAACAGGATGGTGCCACTTGCCACACAGCCAACGAAACAATGGCACTTTTGCGCGAGAAATTCAATGGCCGTGTTATCTCACGTCGTGGCGATGTTAATTGGCCGCCACGATCATGTGATTTGACATCGTTGGACTTCTTTCTTTGGGGATATTTAAAAGAAAAAGTGTACGTCAATAAGCCAAGAACAATTCAAGAGCTATAGGATGAGATAATTCGGCACATTAACGACATTGAACCTCAATTATGTCTCAGAGTCATTGAAAATATGGACCATCGGATAGAGGTATGTCACCGAAGCCGTGGCGAGCATTTGGCCGATATTTTGTTTCACACATAATTGTCATAGATCCTTCAATATTAAGATCATAATAAAAAATATTAAGATAATCCTCTGAAAACTTTCTTATGTGTTTTATTTACAATTGTAAGATGTTTTATTTACAATTAACATCGTGCGTTTTGGTTGGACCACCTTTTATTTATTTGACAATTTATCTGACATTTTGCGATTATTATTAAACAATTAGTTTAATGAGCTAATTTTTCTGTAAGTTTCTATAGTCGGTTTGTTTCTCTGTTAGATAAGACGACCAGTTGTTAAATAAGGGAGATGATCCTTTTGAAGCTACCAATTGTATTTTGGATTTGTCATGTTCATTTACTTAGTAAGAATATGCCAACAAAACACTGTTGTTAATTATTTTAGAGGACAGCTCCATAATAAGAACAACACTAGCAATAGAATTAAAATAGAATTAAGTGTATAATATGAGCCCAGGCTCCTAATAGTTTGGCTAGGCATAATTTTACAACTAATATATTTAAATAAAAGTAATAACACTCAAAACTATTTTATTAAACAAAAATATTGATTGTCTTGATGGAATATCTTGCCTACACACCATGGATTCAGATTTTTGGAGCATTTGTTATTTTAATTCATTTTAATGCCCGAACAAAGTTCAAATTTTAATCTTTATTAGTATGTGTTTAAACTACATTTTAGAATTTTTGAATGTATCTTTTATGACATAAATATACTTGTGTATGTACTGTCAATAAATATCTATCTATTTATTCATATCTAATACAATATAAATTATATAATGCACTAAATTCTCAACAATCTTCAATGCTGAAATATTGAAGTCTGTAAGGGTAATTGTTAAGGTTTATGAAAGTGTATTTATTAGGGCTACATCAATTGGTCCCCTTTCCTTAAATTGCACTTTGTTCTTGGAAGCCTGGCCTGAATTTTATTTGGGGATCACATTTTACCCTGGGCAAATTATCTTAAACATTCAATTACCTGAACTGTGCATTTTTAATAGCCTGTGCCCATAGTCGGGCAATTGAACAAGCCTCTAGCTACAATACTTACACAATTTAACCTGATTGTGCGCGCAACATTCTGAACATAATAGTGACACTGAGATTTGTAAGGTTTGCTGTCATGGAGTCATGAGCGTGCGACCATAGAGAAATAAAATACAACCTATTTGTCTATGCGTGCGACGTTTTAATAAGACACTACAAAGAGTCTAGATATAAACTAAACTAAATAGTTATTCTTTTAATTAAAATGCTGTAATGTTTGTCAAAATATGAATCAAAATTGATTAAAAAAAAATCTGTCAACTGTGACAAAAATAAGGGCCTTGATTGTTAAATTTTAACGGCACAGGCCGATATTGGTGTCATCATATCAATGAAGAATAGAGTACCGTCCATTGATAATAAATTGATTTTATTCAATTTTGATGGTTAAAACCGTCATTATTAACTTCATAATAGGATCCATAATTTGCTGTTTATTCACCGAGTGAAATAAAAATTCTTTAAGTCACCAGTGACTTAAAAACATAACATAACAAATATTATTAATAATGACAGTTTATAAAACGTAGAAATTGAATGAAATTTCGTGTATAAAGTATCGTCAAAATTGAATAAAATATTGTATAAACCACGTGAGTTAAAAATGTTCAAACACTTACAAACATTTATTTAATTCGCTTGGTGTATAAATAATTATTATGTTTGACTGTACTATGAGGATTTTTTTATGATTTATCTGCTGATTGAAATAAATTGAATTATTAAGAAATATTTGTTCAAAAATATGACAAGCAATGTCACATTTATACTTCGATGAAATGAATTTTTAACAGGCAGAATAAAAATAAAAGTAAATTTTACGTAAAATAGAACATTTTAACATTTATAGAGCTATGAAATAAATCTATAGATACACTATAAACGAACTTATAAATAAAAAAAAAATGAATATAGGCTACCTTTTGACGATTTTATTTATTAGCTATTAAATTGACAGCAATATTATTACATTCAGAAGGAGTAAGCTTTTTAATTAATTTTTGGGTGGGGTTTCTTTGGTTTTCTAGCGGCAAAAAGTCTTTATCTAAAAAACAGTTTTAATCTGTCTTTGGAAGCCCGAACAAAACTTTATACTTTTATCACCACACACTATTAAGGAAATACCATACAATAAATAACATAAAACTATAAATTGAAACTGAAAAGCTGACAATCTTGGATTTTTAAACACGTGTGAAGTTGCGATCTTGCGCGCAGTCAGGTTAAATTGTGTAAGTTTGATAGCTAGACTAGACGCTTGTGGCAATTGATACAAACACCAACCACCATTCCCTGATTAATAGATTCCAGAGACAGGCTATAAAAGGGTCAACCAACTAGAGATGGCATGTTTAGTTCATTTTGATGAACTAATTCTTTCAGTCTCATTCACTTGACTGAATCATTCATTTGATTCAGTTATTTCAGTTTGGTGGGGAATTTGTTTATGGCTTAAAATAGGAAAGGGATGTTGATTTATAAAAGAAACGATTTTTATGAGTTTATGGCAGTGGGTTTATTAGGGTCACAGTAAATAATTTGATTTCTTTAAAAATATACTTATCATGGGAAGGGCGGGCTGCATTTGTGCATTTATTTCGGAATCAAGAAGAACTATGTTAAGTGACGCAAAAGCCACTATGGTCAGGTCACAGCCAGATGTGGGAGACAGATTATAAAATAGATAACCGAAAGCCGACAGATATGCATTAATTGCATATTGCATTGCTAATTGCTACAACACCCACTGCCTTATACATAACTTGGGTATTAGTCAGTTTTTAGAATTATTTTAGAACGTTTTATTTAAAGTGTTCACCGTTGTTGTTTAATTTTAATAAATGTATGTGTTGAAGTAGACATGAAGTAGAGATGAAGTAGACAGAAACTATGTTTATTTCACAACCCTTAACGCAACAACAACAGTACGCCCTAGTGATACGAAACAAGATCACAATTAAAAACATATACAAAACAAAAAACCTATTTCGGCACTCTACATACATAACACATAAGTACAGTTTATACTAATGCATGTGCCAGTATCATAAAGTTCCCATCTGTTCATACCGATAGACCTTCCACGAAATTGTACGTTTGCATCTTAGTGACATTCATACGTCAAAACATAAATCATTCAATTAGTTCATTGACCGACTCGAACCGACCTAGTACCGAACCGAATTGTGAATACAAACACCGAATTACAAGAGTAATAGGAATTGGTTTTAGGTCCGTTTTCACTTGGGTTTAGTTCGCAAGTGAATGATTCTTTCATATACAACTGAATGATTCATTTCATTCAGTGACGTGAATAGTTCAATTGAACTAGTTCGTTCGCGAACTACACATCTCTACAACCAACAGTGGAGCATGCATGGCTCTACATTACTTATGTATTAGACAGTTTTCATAACTATTTTACTATTAAGAATACTTTTATTCAAAATTGAAATTGATTTGAAAATGGTTGAGACAGCTATTACACGAGTTATGTCAAATGTAAAATATTCTCCACTTTGAACTTACTTGGTTGAATTTTTACCTATCCCCATTCCTTCTTTCCATCCCATGCCTCTTAACATGGCCATTCCATAGTCACTCACAGGAATTTTTTCATAATCATCTAATGTAGGCTCTTTCTCTTCATCAAAATTGTTTTTGTCTTTTGTAATGGAAAGTAAACTTTTGTTTGGCTCATTATTGTGAAGACGCTTTTTAGCATCTAGAATCAAATACATAAAAAAATAATAATCAAATATTTACTTACAAGGGGAGGGCGCGACCTGGGAAATTCATTTCAAGATGAGGCTCAATATATAATTAGTATACGTTTAGGATGTTCGACTGTTACTACGTGAACACACACTAGCCAGCCAATTATGAGAAAAAAAGCTTTAAAAATCCAAGCGTCACTTATATACTGGTAAATTTTCGCTATTGGCAGATGGCCCAGTAGCTGAAAGAAGACCGTACTTGGCTTACCGCTGGTTTCGAAACTCCGTCCGGTATCTTTTTTTTTGTTCAAAAATTTTAAAATTAATCATTTTTAAATAAATCTACAGTTTACAAATAAAATGATTCGATATGCTTGATACACTGCAAAACTTTCTGAGGATAGAGAAATCTTTTTGAATGTTAATGAAGTTTGTTTCCATTGTTGATCTATTTAGAAAATAGTTCTTAAAAAATATTGTTCTTGTAAACAATCTTCTATTATTAACTGTGCTAGATGCCAAAATATTTTTCAATGTTTTTATGACAATTCTTGTTTATAATTAAAAATGTAAGATTGAAATTTAACAATAAAAAAATTAAAACTTTGTAATGATTATAATCATTATTCATAACTATTATTATTTTAATAATAATTATATAGTAGTTAAAAGATTAAATTTTTAGTGTAATTAAAAAAAGTAATTTTTTTATAAACAAAAAAAATATTTATAATTAAATAAATATTATTTGCAGACTGTAGATGTATTTAGAAATGATTAATTTTAAAATTTTTGAAAAAAAAGGAGATACCGGACCGGGTTTTGAAACTGACTGTCCAGTGGTAAGCCAAGCATGCTTTTCATTCAGCTACTATGCCACATGCCAATGGCAAAAATTTACTGGTATATAAGTGATGCTTGGATTTTTAAAGCTTTTTTTTTTTCAGAAAGCTAGTGCGCGTTCATGTATTAGTCGAAATTAGTAATATGTTCAAGGTGAACACCTTGAACATATTACTAATAATATATTGAGTCTCATCCTGAAATGAATTTCCCAGATCGTGTCCTCCCTTTGTTTCATTCCATAAAATGTAATGAAGGCAAATTTGTAGTTAAAATATGTACAGCTTGTCAAGAATAGGAACAAGTCTCAAAACTGCAATATCGGACCACCAACAAGGTGCGCAGTAAGTAGCCTGGTCTTTACTCGGTAGCATTACCTTTTTTTTTACCTTTGCAGAGTGAATATCGATGAATGCATATTGAATGTGAATATACAGTTTGATCTGGGCACGCGTAAAGTGCATCCTTTTCCCTCCAAATGCTACCTCACTATCTATTTCTCTTCTACGCACACAGAGAATCTCACACTTTTTCCTATTCTTCACAAGCTGTAAATATGGAAGTGTTTGCAGTTAACTCTTATGAATAATTTTTGGTGTGTGACCAAACATTATTCCATGATACTCTAAATTCTGTAATTTTTCTACACCTTCTGTAGAACAATTGATTTTGGAGAACCTTCTCACATCGCCAGGTCATACAAAAGTAAAAGTAATGAGTGTTTTAAATGTTTTGTTCATTTTATCATCAAATGTTTTTATCACCCTCTATTGATTGTAGCTACATACATAAAAATAAAATACAATGAACATTAAGGTGAAAGGCTATGTTATAACATCTCATTCTAACTTTAATAATAACTTTTCCGGATTTACATTTGTTGTATCATATTTTTGTAAATTTTACATATATATTCCGACTAGATTCTGTTTTTTTAAAATTTTTCCTATAAAAAAATCAAGGCATTAGCAAAAGGTATATAGCTTCAATGTGGCAATCGAGATTAAAGCATATTTCCTGAAATTATTTTTCTATTATTCCTTAAATTTTCAGGGTATACCATTTATTAATTCCTGTGCAGCTAATTCGTCTATTGTTAATTCCGTATTAGGTATATCTTCTTCTGGATTCTCTTTTTCATGATCATTTTGTCTAGCTTTTGTAATTCTATCAAATAGGTTCTTATTGTTCTTAATAGGAATGACCAGAGGTGTATAAATGATTTTAGGAGCACTAGAAATAATTCTTTGTATTACACCATTAATTGTAAATAATAAAATGTACTTACTCCTTAATCTTAATAGATTGTCCTTCTACACATTCTATTAACTCAACTTTATCCTTTTCAACAGGTTTGTTATTTAATATGGTTTTTTTCTTTTGTAGCTTATTAAAACCAAAAGAAATTTTTTTATTTGGGTCCATCTTTTTAGAATATTTTTTCCAAAGAGCAATATCACAAACCAACTACAAGGAGAGCTTTTATATATAATCTGTGGGTAATCTGTGATATATAATATAAAATATACATATAAATTATAAATATATGTAGAAGCGCCACCTATATGTGAGTGGATATTATTACGATTGACACATCTATATGCGAACCGTGGGATTTTTAAATAACGTAAATAACCAACATACATGTATACTGGGAATATATGAGTATTATGAGCAGTTTTGTGATATATTATTATTATTATATTATATAGGTTTGGGCCTCATCAGCCACTGATCGCATGGGTAGTCCCTTGGCGATCCCCTCTTATCCGGGTCATTATCCAAAAATGCTATCCCATAAAAGGAGCAATTTAGGCACGTCCCCCGCCTTAAGCCTCGCCTCCTCTAGGATAACAGGTGTTCCTAATATAAGATACCTCTTCTCCTCCAGTGCGGGGCAGGTGTAAAGAAGACGAATCGAGGTTTCCTCGTCTTCTTTATTTTGTGATACAAGTGACCCCAACATTATTTTTCATATCACAAGTAGGAGAGACGCTGAGGTATTATGTGCGTGCTTAATGTTGAGAGTAGTGAGAGTTGAGACGTTACTAAAGGTCGTCTGTGGATTGGCGTTTTTGATCTCTGACGAACACAGGTTTTGTTTGTTTTGTGCTTGATTCAAATGTTGTTGTTGTTCGCTTGTCGATAAATTACATTGATGTAGTATCGATTTAAATACAATGAATCACATAAAGCATTTCTTGGCGAACCATTATAAATAACATTTCACAGATAATATAGTACCGTCGCAAATAGGTATACCCAACTACCCCACAACCTATTAATCATGCAAATATGTTCTAAAAGAATAATTCTGTTAATAATAAATTTATGTACTAAAATTTAATACGTCAACGATTAAGAA
The DNA here is from genome assembly GCA_037954035.1 of Rosalia funebris. Lineage (NCBI taxonomy): Eukaryota > Metazoa > Arthropoda > Insecta > Coleoptera > Cerambycidae > Rosalia > Rosalia funebris. The sequence goes on along the minus strand of JAZFAV010000039.1, from coordinate 15,150,027 downwards.
TCTTGCGAATATGTATAAAAATAACAAAATCCACCAGTATGAAATAATAAAATGACATAACCCTTACAGATCGCTGTCAAAGTAATGCAACACGAACTGCCCGAAGGTGGAATACATTCTTTCGATCACGTATCCTGCTCGTGCGAATTCATTGTGCTATCCTTTTCTCTCTTTTTACATTTTCATCGTAACATCTATTCTTTTTAATAAGTTCTAACTACACTTCGCTGTGGCTAGATCTTTAACTCCACATTTATAAATATCGTGTATGTTATATAGTTTTAAAATTTTAAATAGCTTGTAAGTATGGAATACCGTTATTAAAATAATGAATTTAAATATTTACAAAAACAAAATTGATTTATTTTTCGTTCAATTGAGTGACGATATAATAAAACGTTAGCTACAATAAATCCTCAGTAATGGGGAACAGTATCTAGGGTATCTAGCCACAAGAGTAGTTCTCTTAAGTAAGCTTAAATAACGTTCATAATTCAACGTCTATTCTGTGCGACTCCTCAATGAGCCAATCAGAAATACGTATTCCCCTCAGTTGAGTCTTCTCCCACTAGTGCCGCTTCGTATATATTGTTGAAGTTAAAGTAAACTTTACTTATTTAACTATAGTTGATCCAGTAGTGGGGAAGTGCTGTGCGTGATAGTCGCTGTACTTTGAATTAAGCCTTAAAACGCAGATTTCAAAGTTGGCTATACTGTATTCTACTTAACCTTATTTTATATGGTATTGTCGTGCTAAGAAATTAATAGTCTAGAAATTGAAAATAGTTGTAATAACTCAATAATTGTATTTTGATAAAAAAAAAACCCGTGTAGTGTTAAATGTCTTATAGATGTAAATGTATAACGATTCAAGCATAATGGCGGGTGTATTTGATATTGAATTGCATGATGTTGAAACAGTCGAGGTTGATGATTCAGACGATGCAATCGAAATTGAAGAGGTAAATAAATACTTTCGTTTTTTGTAAATGTTGTTTATTTGTAAATTATTCAATTAATTTATTCTATGTTCTTCAGAGTATTTTTTATTCCACTATCAAACTATTTTTATTGGTAAATGTAAATTTATAATATTTACTGTTATTATTGTATTGTAATACACTTAATTTTTTATTGTCATCAGTAATTGAGATTACTTGTAGCAATATTGCTGAATTAATTCAATATTACTTATATCGTATTTTTGTTACAGGATGAATACGATCAAAATCCAAATATTAACGAAATAGTGAAGTAAGTATTGATTGTAAATCCACTTTTATATATATCTAGACCTAAACTTGCAATTTTTTTGTCTTACAATATCTTTTAAGAATATTTAGATCTAAAGAAAATTATATAACAGTATACCAGAATAGTTTTTTTATATATATGTATGTTAAAAGCCATATGAGGCATACTGTTCATGCAACAACCACATGTTCATCTAAGTTTTATTTTCAAAAGAAAACAGAAATATTTAATATGCATTCAATAATAGATGAATAGGTGATTGCGGATTTCATAAATATCCACCAGTAGTAGAACTAATATATTTGTGTAGAAACTTGCTAAAAGACATATTTGAATTATGTATCTACATACATTATATGGTAGAAAACTTTTTTGTGGAATATATTTGTAGTATGAAATAATGTCAATTCGATCAGTTACACATTTTTGGTGAGAGATTAAGTTTCACTTCAATTTTTGTATTTACAGTCTCTGCTCACTTTATTAGACTCACTTGCAAAATTGTTTTTTGAGGTATATAAATAATATTGGCTTTGTTAAGTATTTGTACATGAGAATAAAGCGTGGTTTCACATTTCTGATTCCTTATTATACAAAAAAGAATATATATTGATACTAATTACTGAACATATTTTTATACTACTAATATTTTGTCAAACCGCTTTTGGCTTTTATTAGCGCGTCCACCCTTTGAGGCATGCTGTTTATGCAGTTTTTTTGCAATTTCTTTTAATTGATCATTATGGTTCCAATGATAAATTATTCTCTCAATTAATTGAACCTTATTGGTTATGTCTTCCTTTGCCAATTCTCGTTTTAAGCATTCCCACACATTCTCGATAGGGTTCATGTCTGGCTAGTTTCCTGGCCATGGTAATAAAGGTATTCCTTGTTCTGCTAAGATTTTTTTTTATATTCTTGGCTGTATGACAAGGGGCTCCCGTCTTGCATAAATATCTTACGACCATTTCCAAACCATTCCCTCATCTGTGGGATCAATTTTGTTTGGAGAAACTTTTTATATTGATCTTGCCGCATGGTTCCTTCTATGACATAAAACCTTCCCAATCCCTTCCCACCTATGACAGACCATATCATCACAGATGTAGGATGCTTCACTCTCTTTACTACACAATCTGTATTAAACTTTTCACCTGGACGTCTTCGAACAAACTGGGTTTTATCATCCATAATTTGAACAGTTGCTTCATCGCTAAAGCAGACCTGGAGACATGCAACAAAAATAATAAAACCACAAAACAAAATAAATTTTAATGACCTACCATTTGCCAGTCATCGACAGAAAGCCTTTTATGCAAAATAGCCTAATTCTGCCTCTTCTTGACCATGGCTGGTGTTAGTTTTGGTTTTTTAACTGGTCTTCGACATTTCAAATCCAAACCGTACAAATTTCTTCGTACAGTAGCCACCGATACCTTGTAGCCTGCCTTATGAAACTTAGTCGACTGATGTTTTTGTAACAAAAAGTATAAAAACCATAAATAATGGCATTATATAGTAAAATCATTACTCACCCCTGAATTACTATAATCAAAATAGGAAAAGTTTAAAGCAAAACAATTATTTTCATCCAAAATCAACACAAGTTCCAGCTTGTGCTGGAACAGACATACAGAGCATAAAAAGTCACTTTCTGACAGTTGCATGAAAATTCTGCAGTACCGACTGAATTATGTTATCAAATCGAAACCTTTTGGTTATGCAACCATCAATATTTATTTGTTGTAACATACGCATACCCATCAGGTACAAATACTGATTTTAATATATGCCAGAAATTAAAAAACCGCGCAATGAGGGGTGAGTCTAATAAATTGAGCAGGGACTGTAGTAAGCACAACATTGCTAAGAAAGTATTTATTTCATTGCCTGGAAATAAACATTTTATAATTTTATATAGTGATTGTTCCTATCGATTAAAATATCTCATTAAAATTAGAGCTCATATTATATTAAACATAAATTATAGGAGAAATGTTAAGGTCATATTAGCAGTCATTTATCAGCCAGATTTTTATATATGTGAGGTAATAAAACCAACTAAAGAACCTGAAATATCGTACACAGAAAGTAAGCATTCACATATGTCTATATTTCAGTATAAACTATATTAGCCGTTTATAATGTAGTGGTTTTCTTGTCATGGTTGTCAATGCTGTAGATGCTTGGTTGGTGATGTAAAACTTCTAAAGGGGTCTATATGGTCCTTTGAAATGAATAATTGGTGTTCATTTCTGGCCAGATAGTTTAATAATGTCATTTATTTATTTATTTATCTATTTATTTATTTATTTATTTATTTATTACAACTATTCTTCAGGAAAACCCATTTACAGAGCAGGAAAATACAGTGAGTATGCACATTCAATTAAATTAATAAATTTCACAAACAACAACAAAAAATTTAATACAAATACGTATATACATCTTTAATACCTAGGTATATGAAACGATATATATGAAAAATAAGAAAATATATTTAAATAATATACTTGATACACAAGTTTAATTTTATTCTATATTAAAAATCATTTTATTTGAACTATATTTAAACAGAGGCTATATCCATCCATCTAAATAATAAATGCTGGAATACAGGAATATTTCTTGTATGAAAAGTATACTTTAAAGACTTCACTTATTTAGGAAGTAAAATAAATTGGGATGGAAGAAGCGATAAAGATATAAAACAAAGTATAGCGCAGGGTCGAGTAGCTTTTAACAAAAAGAAAGCACTTTTATGCTTGGGGGTAATAAACTTAGAAACAAAGAAGAGATTTTTGAAAACGTATGTATGGAGCACGGCACTATACGGTTGTGAAACCTGGACGGTAGGGGAAGCAAATAGGAAGAAATTAGAAGCTTTTGAGATGTGGTGTTACCGAAGAATGATGAAAATACCATGGACTGATAGGGTTAGAAACGAAGAAGTATTAGAGAAAGTCGGCGAGAAAAGAAGTTTATGTGGAAAAACATAAAGAAGAGAAGAGAGAGAATGGTAGGCCACTTGCTGAGACATGGTGGAATAGTCCGCGATATTTTGGAGGCAGAAATAGGAGTGAAGAAAGGCAGAGGTAGGCCTAGATTAGACTACTGCTCGCAAATAGTAAGGGATGTAGGTTGTAGCACAATTAGCGAAATGCGTAGGTTAGCACAAGATAGGAGAAGCTGGAGGTTAGCGTCCAACCAGTCTTAGGACTGATGACCCCATGACGATGGAAAGTATACTCATTTTATATCTCTTGTAGTTGCATATTGAGTGATTGCTTATCTTTAGATAAAGTTTGTATGTTTCCTAAATTTACTATTTGTTTTGATATGGTATCTAATATATTTGTAAGTAAATATATTTTACTTATTAGCAACCATAACCATAAACATATAAGAAAAGCAAAACATAACCTCTCAAAACAATTTAGTCTCATTTTGCAAATACTAAATATTTTTTTAAACCCTTAATGGTTTTCATGCACTTTTATTCCTAACGAATTAAAAAAAAAAAAGGTCTTGGAATTCCCATTCTTTTTTTTGATTTCCAAAATTAATTTAGGATCTCTTCAGTGCTCAAATGTTGATGAAACCAAAAATAATCAGTATAGAGGAGTATTTTTTTTTCATTTTTGTATGACCAGTGTTAAGAATGTTCAGACCTGCCTTATTCTTCATTTATAAAGAATGTTTTTTTATTTATAGACAAATTTTTATATATGGCAAAATATAACGTAGCAAAAAGGATAATTTTCATAGAAAAAAAATGTTTTTGATTTAACTACAGGAATGAAAAAAAATGCATAAGAACAATTAATAATTATGAGTTCTTATGTATCTATATTTGGAATAATATGGCACTAAAGATTAAGAAATTAAAGTTAAAGAAACATTACAGAAATACAATTATCTGTCATCATTTTACCACCACTGGCTCATAAATTTTGTTTAAGAATTGATTTACTTTATGAGTTTTTAATACACATATCCTATATATCAAAATTATAAAAATTTACTTATTGTTAGTACATTTTATTAAATGTATAAATATTGTGCCATTATTGCTTAATTGAAAGTTAGTGACCTAACTTGATTATTCTTTTAAACTAATTTTCATATAGTAGCAAGAAAACAACATTAGTTATATTACATTTCGGTGCAATATTTAATGTTCCATACATTTTTATGTGCCAATTTTACATCTAATTATTACGATTGTAATTTTGAAGAATTATCAGATCATATAGAATGATTATTAACTCAGAAAAGGAATGGCAATATTTAAAAATTAGTCCAGACTATCTGATTTAGACTACCATTCTGTTACCAAGCCCCAAGTTACACTGCAACCCCTGCCTAACAACAATAATTACTTAAATAGTTATCACTGGAAACAATGAATAATAAGACACTACTACCATATTCAGTTATTTACTTGTGATTTTCGATTTAGGAGAATCCTAACCATCATGTTTTAATATTTTTCGTCTAGAAGTTTAGAGATATTCATTCTGCACGTAATTTTTACTATAAAATAGAATTCGGTTTATTCAATTGTAATTCATGATACTTAAGCTTTAGGCTATCATTGTTAAAATCCTGTTATAGCAGTATTAGAATATCAAAATAAGTCCTAGTTTCCACATACAAGTAAACATGCTTGAAAATTAGTATCAGTAAGATTGTTTAAATAAAAAACTAATTACTCAGTGGAATTTTTAATCAAAGCAATGTCTGTCAAATTGGAAAATAATAAGAATAATTTTCATATACATTTTATGACACAAAGTATCTAAAAATAAAACCCGCCATAGGTAGGATTCGACATTTGTCCCGGATTGGAACCGAACGACAATCCGGGACAAATGTCGAATCCTACCTGTGGCGGGATTTGTATTTTGAAACCGTATCTGATCGTGCAGAAACACGAGAAAGAGGTCGAGGATCGCTTTTAGGTATAATTCAATGCCTGGCGGGGCTTTAGCCCGAGGAGGAGTTGTTTCCTATAGCGATTATGTAATCGGGAACTACTTTGATAACCGCATGGCGGTTTGGTAGTTCCTTTCTCAATTTCCGACTTATATGTTACTGACATGAAGTATATAAAAGATGTGGAATTTTATAGAGTATGTTTAAGTAAATATCCTGATCAGTTTGCAGCAAGTCTTAGTCTAATATTGGTCATCTGTTACATGTGTAATAATCATAACGATTGTTTAAATAGTTACTTTGCATATTAATTTAATGTGTATAATATTAAAAAAGGGTAAACATCGTATTACATAATTATTATCAAAGTAGGACTAGTAGAAGTAGATTAAGCATAATTGATATTAAAAAATGAATAGAAAGAAAAATAAATAAAAAAGCTAAACAGAATTTGACAAGTATACTTGAAACTAGTGTTACTATACAATACATTGAAAACTCGATGTATTTTCCTGTTGCTTTGTGATATTCCATTATATTAAATAACGGGCATGGAATTATTTTGTTACATATCACTTTATTTATTTTTACGACTGTAGTTCTCTAGTTACTATACTACATTTTCAAGTACAGTGAATATATAAATTAAAGTTGGGAATATTTTTCCTTGAATTAGCAGGTAAATGTCTATTGTTATAATATTTAAATATGGACTGAAAATATATCCCTATAATATTTAAATAAGGGCTAAAAATAAGGTAAAATTTCCTATATCTATCTGGTCATTAAGAAGGACTGTGCTTGGGTTTTTCGAATATCTATATATTTCAATTGTTTCTAATATATCCATATAATATTTAAATAATGAAAATGAGGTCAAATTTCCTATATCTATCTGGTCATTAGGATGAGCTGTGGAGATTTGGGTACTAATTATTTTGCCTATAACAGAAATATCCCTGGTTCTCAAAGACAATTGAAACTCAGATATTAAGTATTTAACATACAATTTAATTGTAATTACTTTTGAACAACAAAATAAAAATTATACAGTGCCTAATAGTTAACTGTTCTGAAATAGCTAATTAGTTTAATTGTATCATTTGTCTTAATTTGATTTTGATATATATATCATTATAAAATTATTGATATTATATACATATTTTTCCATTTCGTACAGTTTTGACAATATTTTAAAATTCTTGGTTGCGATAAAGTATGTATAAAGTGATTTGGGATTCTTAGCTTGCTTAGATTAGAATCCATATCTGGTGAAAGCTTTCTTTGTTTTTTAATCAAGATACTCTTACATATTTAGGTATAAATATGATAATATTTTGTTTATAATAATTTAATAGCTTTTAAATTAAGTCTAATGATTTATGTTTCTACTGTTGCTTACCCAATATCATATTATTTGATGTAGATAAACCATAACCCAATAAACATTCAAACACTATAGCAAACATCATCAGCTTTTGTAGTAGCTGAATACAATAGCTTTAATATTAATTATATGAGAACCATACATTGTAAAAGGCATGACTTTGATGTAAATTATGGTCACTATTGAACCTGACGGAACGTCTTGATTGGTTTCGTCCTGCAGAAAAAGGACACTGCTGATGTTCTGTGTTCTGATTATGCTGCTTTTGTTAGTTGGAAACTGGATACTGTTCCCCTACATTGTACCTGCCTGTAACACCACAACATTCGTCACGATGAATAACACGCACTTGCTATCATCTAAATCTAAATATCATCTAAAAATTTACGATTTTTTTCCCCCTAATTTTTGTGCCTAGTGTATATTGACATTTTTTTTTTAATGGCAATTAACATCAGTTTTAAATATTATGTGATGGGGACTGGAAAGTGATAGTATTTCTGGCTTAAAAAAAGAGTCAGTGCTTTAATTTATAACTTGATTATAATTACTACTGTCTGTTATCTATATACATATTACTAAGTCAGCTTGTTATTACTAATTTCAGTTCGGATGGCATTGAAACAGTCCAATTAACTGAACAAAACGTTAATCCGGGACAAGAAAAAACTGGCCCGCAAGACTTTGAGTTACGTAAGGTATTAGGTAAAGGAGGATATGGCAAAGTTTTTCAAGTAAGAAAGATTACCGGTAAAGATGCTAATACTGTGTTCGCCATGAAAGTGCTTCGTAAGGCCTCAATCGTACGCAATCAAAAAGATACAGCTCATACTAAAGCAGAGCGTAATATATTAGAGGAAGTGAAGGTATAATTAAAATATTTTTATTATTATTGAATCATAAATGTTTCTTCAAATGTTTACAGTTTTCAGCAGAAATATGAACAGTTGTTCATCATAGTCATAACTATCGAGTTAGGAAAACTAGAACATAAAAATGGGTTACACTTTAAAGTAATGTACTTTTAAAATAATCCATTTTTGTATTAGTTTGATGAGCGACAATACCGTTGTCGACGTTTCTATTCATCTCTGACCACATTTTCGATGGTGTGACTACTGTACCACTGAAGATACTGTCAACGACAAGTTTTCTGCCTTCCATTTGTTTATGACAGCTGTCAGTATATGATATTGCAGTGTGACGTGATATAAGAATTGCTAAATTTCGACATTGCTGAATATCAATCAACTTCCACGCTGATTCGATGTTTTTCCACAAATCTTCTTATTTGTTGGATTTGCCAAAGCAACCGCCTTTTTTACATCCACCCACAAATTTTCAATTGGCTGTAAGGCTGGCGACTGTGGTAGCCAGACCATAAACCTGTAATTCTCATTTAATCACTTTACGGGCAGTGTGCTTTGGGTCTTTATCTTGTTGCAGGACCCAGCATAATGGCATTTCCTCTTCCATGAAAAATAGCATTATATTCTGTAAAATATGAAGATAAACATTTTAATTAATTCCAATGAATGTGTTCTCTTAGAAAGGATAGCCTTTTAGCAATCGGTTTACAACTTGGTAGTGGAACCTTTCTGGACCATCTTGATTTTAAATCTACTTTTAGTAACCTCCTTATTGTAAAGGTGTTAATGGATAGGTTTAATCCATTTTTTATTTGTGTTGATGTGATAAATGGGTACTTTTTTGCGAAGACAATGTGCCTATCTTCTGTTACGGTAGTTTTACATTTTCCACCCTGATTTTCTTTTGTTTTTCTAAATTGTTTTGCATTAGCAATCCTTTTTGCTGAACAATTCAATACATTTTCAATAAAGTTGTAAGTTAATACATTTTCAATAAAGTTGTAAGTTTTTCCGACATTTAACATGTTTAATGCTAATTCACGTTTTTCTTGGGTGCAATATGTCCCTCGACCCATATTTACTAAAATGCAATGACAGATAACAATTTTTTTTAAATCAACTCTTTGCTAACCTACATGCTTATATGAAAAAAATGAAGACATTTTTCGTTAATCCTTGCTATTTTAATGCGCAGCCTGTCAGGTCTTATTTTGTAACTGTTTTACTAATAAACAGGGGTATCCTTTGAGATGCGGAATAGACACAATGTTACCAACCTACGATTTTTGATACTCTTAATGGAAACTATTATTTGAGTTAGAACTTCAATATGTTAAAATGAATATAACAGTTTGTTACTATGGTAACATGGCACTGCTATTTTCATGCATAATATTGGGTCTCAAGCCAGTTTGTTTCTGTCAAAAGGAAGGTTCTATAAGGAGCATAAGAGTTCAGAGAGGCATTCTGAATAATTATAGCAATTATACAGTTACAACACTTGGTTCAATCACCTTTCTTTGGCAGCTTAGTAATTATTCTCCCTTATCAGTCATCAGAAAATTGTTCTGATTGTCATACCTTCTGTATTGACGTTCTCAAGAGATTGGCTGTAATATTTGGGCAAGCTTAAACTATGTCAGGAGGGATGGTTTCCATATTTTCGCCAGCAGGGAGTGATGGTGCACCAAGACCATCAGCCAAATACTCAGCATTGGGAGCAGTTTTTCTCCATTGTATGCTTTTGGACATTCTCCGAAGATAGATTTGTTAGAGTCTCTTCATAATCTTACACAGCCCCTTACAACTGTTCAACTTACAATGCTTGTTGGGCAAGGCTCTACCTGGATACGTTTATCTTGTCTTACTCCTTTCTCTACAGGTTTGTTAGCTTTCCTATGCTCTATTACGAGCTGTTCACTTATTCTTGCATCTGCATATGACATTTTAAATTTCCTTCCTTGAAATTCACTCCTTTTTTCTCCCTCGCCATTTCTCTAGGATATTAATACTTGTTTCTAAGATATTCTTTCAACTTCTGCCTCTTACACTGCACTACAGAAGTAATGCACTACAGCACTACAGTAATGCACTACAATTTGTACTAATTGTAAGTAATCGTTCCCCTTGTTTAAATTTTTGTATCTATATGAAATGTGGAAATAAGCATTATTTGCATTCTTCTTATTTAAAAACTTTCTATATGGTTAATCTAGTACGTTCTCTTATAGAAGTATTTATAACAATGCAATTTCTACTGTGGTTTGAGGTGACAGACTGGACCCCATATTAAGGGTGTCATTGTATGGACTAGAAGGGTTTCAACCTCTTGTTGAGTATGAGTGTGTTTGTTCGTTTTCTTCCTTGCTGGAGCCTGCGGTTTTAGGAAGAGCAAGTTGAATCCTGTCTCTATGTTTTTTAATATAATATTTTTATAATTAAAAATTATTAGTATTGTTTCGGATATTGATGTTAATTTTATACTGTTCCTATTTCTGCTATTTTTATAAATGTTATTAATATCTATTGCTATATATAATAATATGTTACAATGTAATATAATTGTAACTATCCTCTATATTTGTGTGTTCTATTGTTTTAGCATCCTTTCATAGTAGATTTAATATATGCCTTTCAAACGGGAGGAAAATTATACTTAATATTAGAATACTTAAGTGGAGGCGAACTTTTTATGCATTTAGAAAGGGAGGGGATATTTTTGGAAGATACAGCATGGTAAGTAGTTTATAATTTTTATTAGAATGTATGATATTTATTGTTTATTTTAGAAGTTACTATAATTTCTTTTATTATTCACAATAATTCCACTTGTAAGAAATTTATAAAAACTAATTTAGTGTAAAATTTTTTCTAACATTTAGTGTAAAATACTAAATGAGATTTATTACATTATAATTTTAAATTATTCACATTAGGTTTCCTAAAACTTCTGTTTATCTCAAAAATTGAGCAAATTATTGTAATTTCCTTACTTTCTGAACATTTATTAGGCAATGCAGAAGTCAAATAAATATTGATATATTGCCATAAGAAATCAGCATTTGTTATGGTGGCAGGGAACGTGTTTGCTATAGTTCTTAAACAAGAAACCACGGAATGTATTAAATACATGTTTATTTGGTTTTTGTGTCGAGATATTTCCAAAAAAAATATGAAATAAAAACGTCTAGTAAGGTGTTTTATTATTAGTAGTTCAAAATCAGTTTTGTTAGATTCAACAACTTAACTACAAATATTGTAAAAGTACTTGAGTATGCATATTTCTACAGTAATATAATCTTCCTTAGCAGGATACGTTGTAATGATATTTGAAACTCAAACTTGTAATAGAAAATAACATCCTGCTGAAGAAGGTAGCATATACAGGTGCATTGATATATAGTTTTTTTTTGCGTGGAGGAGAAATCTTTTATAGACGCCCCCCATTCCTGGGGGGAGTGCGGGATTCCCCCACAATCTATGTGGGGTATACCCGCTAAAACCCCTCCTCCTTCTTGAAACATCGTCCTGGGATGAGGATTCCTCCTATTACTTCAGTTATGCTGCCATATGTCTTTTCCTTATTGTGTCTCTCTTCTTTTTCCTTCTGCCTCCTTTTCTTTCATTATCTTGCTTATGTGTCTCCACTATATTGTTTGTATATAGTTTGTGGTTAAAGGAAGTATTATAAACGTGTATTATTTGTGGAAATCAGAAACATCCAGCGCAAATGCTTTTTACTATCTCCCGTAATCTATTATCAACTAGTACAATTTTACATGCAATATTTTCCTTATTTTCCATACATGTTCACATAATAAACACTTTTCCTTTTAATTACACCTTTGACTATTCATTGTGAACTTAATTTTTTCATTAAAAAAATTAAGGGTAAACAATACTTATTGGGAAAGAGATAGAAAGGTTGTTATTTAAGATAGTTTCTCTGGAAACCCACATTCAGCGGCGAAACGTCCATTAAGGCTGTAAAGCTAGCTAAATTGCACATCATTCCCGCGTACTCTCCTCTCCCCTCACTGCATCGCGTATCTCAATAAAGTCAGTTAAAACTAAGGCGACGGAGAGTTAGCCCCGACAGCGCATACGCATTGCCGGTTACCGCATGCCGACGCGAAGAATGATATGCAATCCTGCCAGCATCACAGCCTTAATGGACGCTTCGCCACTGCCCACATTTACATAGAATTTCATCAAATTTCGGCAACCCATAAAGAATAAACTTCCTGAAGGAAATTGCTTAAATGAAAAATTTTTGTCCGTACAATAAAGATATTCACTATCAAAGTTGTAACTTTTTGCATGGTTTGAATGTACTAATTGACTAAAAGTTACACGTTTTACATCATAACTTGAAAACTTTTCTATACGTTTTTTCCAAAAACAACTCATCTATACATTAGTTTACTACAAATATTTTGAATTAAAAAAATCTGTTGTCTTATTTGTTGAAAAGTCGAGTCTTTCGAGTAAGTCGAGAACTTGTCAATTAGCGTTTGGCAACACAGCAACATGCATTTTACCAGTCGCCACTTATGTTATTATTGCACATTCGACACAAACAATATCTAAAATTGAATTTAGTCCTAAACGACTTTCCTTGTTTATTTTTTCAAGTGAAAGAACGTTTTTACATTCCCAACATCTTAAATGTTTGCGAAACTCGCTCAATTCAACAATACGTCGTCCAATGCTTAGGTTAGTTCTTTGTTTACTTTTCGCTTTTTTCATTTATTGTCCTGCAACTGATTACGACAATTCATTTTTAATTTTTCTATAAATTTTCTTACATGCTCAAAAATTTACAAAGTCAGGTTAAGTATAAGACATACACAATCACAACAGATTAAAATAAGACACAATGCAATGTTGCCATGTCTTTAGTTTCAATGAATAAACATGTAGTTGTGTGTATACGTATACATGCAGTGTTTGAGCATAGAGTACAGTCTCTGAACAAAACTAATGAACACTGATATTCCACATATTTTACGTTTATCCACGCATGTATTTTCGGACCGGACGGTACCGGGGAAACTACCTTAAGTACGAGTAAAGTTGTAAATAAAATAACTGTACACTTTTACTAGACATTTTTTTTTAGTTTCTAAGTTCTCATTAAAAATCAATTTATTTTAATATTCTGGCACATCCAACTTAAAGCCGTAAATATACCTTAAAATTTTTTGAAAAACAAATTATTGCATTATACATTATCTTATGTTTGTTTCAGCTTTTATTTATCTGAAATTATTCTTGCTCTTGAGCATTTACATGGTCAAGGAATTATATATAGAGATCTAAAGCCTGAAAATATTTTATTAGATGCTCAAGGCCATGTTAAGCTCACAGATTTTGGTTTGTGCAAAGAACATATCAAGGAGGGAATTCTTACTCATACGTTCTGCGGCACTATAGAGTATATGTAAGTACTTTAGAATATAAAGTATTTACGGATCCACACCTCTTATTTATAGATACATGTAGACTCTCATGCCTGTACACAAACACTTTTTTTATTTATAGAGAATTTAAATATTTTCATTTATAAAGAATTTAAATATTGGGCACTAAATAAACTTTGCTATAAAACGAACAAGAAAATCAGTTTTGATTTTCCTATGTATATCTATTTTGCTAAACAAGTTAGTAAATGTCCTACCATGTCTCACTTAAAATGAAGACATGACAGATTTGATCTTTGGCACAATTGTAGTCCTATAGAAGATGTTCAAAATTCAAAACTTCCAAAATAGAAAGTGAAAACCAAGATAATTAGGAAATATGAAAAATTCGATAGTCCTATTCTATAGTAATAGGAAATTGGTGAACTTATATTAAAGAACAACACGAAGGTGTCCTTAATTAAGATTTTTGTTAAAATTAAGGGGATATGACAAAAATTAAGGGGATAACAAATTGTGAATGTATTTAACACACTATAAACGACATTCACTATGGACATGAATTTTCATTAAGCTAACTCTTTTTTTTTGTGTATCTTGAAGTTCTAAATGAAGTTTGTAGTTTTATATCGTCTCTACAAATGTAATATCGCTTCTACTATCAGTGTACATTATTGAAATGGAGTGTATTAAAATAGTTTGCTCAAAGTAAATAGTTTTGTTATTAAATTGTTATTATTTTAGGGCTCCCGAAATTTTGACAAGACATGGACATGGAAAAGAAGTTGACTGGTGGTCATTAGGTGCTCTTATGTATGACATGTTAACAGGGGCTGTAAGTAATAACAAATGTGATCAATTAAAGTACGTTACATATATTGTATTTACATATTTACAGCCTCCATTTACTGCTGAAAATAGAAAAAAGACAATAGAAAAAATTCTTAAGGGAAAGTTAAACCTTCCCCCATATCTGACTGCAGATGCAAGGGATTTAGTAAGAAAATTGCTGAAAAGGCAAGTAGCCTCACGATTGGGTGCGGCTCCAGAAGATGCACAAGCTGTTAAACATCATCATTTCTTTAAGCATATCAATTGGGATGATGTCTTAAGCAGAAAATTAGAACCGCCATTTAAGCCTAGTTTGGTAAGTATTTTATATGATCTTAAAAAACCTTAACAGGTAACCCTTCTTAGATTTGCATATATTTTATAATATGAGGGCTTTATCCATAAATAATAAATTTTTTTGTCATTTTCTCAAATACACATTTTTATTGACGACAATCTATTATTACAATTTATTATATAAATGTATTTTCAGTCTGGTGATGATGATGTCTCCCAATTTGACACAAAATTTACTAAACAAACCCCCGTAGATTCGCCAGATGAATCTATGCTAAGTGAAAGCGCCAACCTTATATTTCAGGTAAATAAAAACTGTTTTCTTAATATTATTGTAGTATATAGGGAAGATTGATCTCCCTTTGCTCCCCCCCCTCTCCCCTACCCTCCCTCCTTTTTCTCCACCCCCTCTACCCCATCCCCACCCTCCCTTCCCCTTTCCTTCCCTCCCCCGCACCCTCACCCCTCTCTCTATCCCCCTATCTACCTAACCTAACCCCACCTCTCTCCCCCCCTCTCTGTTCCTCTATCTCATCTCTCTCTCTGCTAGTGTGCAGTAAGCATTCAAAACATCTTATCCAGGAATGTGGACTAGAAAGACCGAAACTATAATTTCCTTGCTTGGATGTTTCGTTAATAACATTTACTGTGTTCATCTCTTTGCACCACAAATGTAATATTTTATCGTGGTATTGGTCCCTGACAAAATGTTACATATGCTGGCGGCAGTCATGACAAATAACATAAGTAATTTCAATTTCAAATTCAGTTTTCGAAATGATTTAGCTTATAAATTCACTTATCAGATTGTTTATTTGATTTCCTTCTTTAGTAACGAACTTTGCATTTTCTTTAATAAAAGCAAATTTTATTGGTCTACAATATATTAATGTTGAAGAATGAGAATTTTTCCTCATCCTTCAACAAATTCATTATCTGTGTATTATCCATTATGTGTATTATCCATTATCCATCAATTTTATTTCTTTTCAAAACTGATAATTCTGGGAAAAAACCGTTTGAAGGATCAATTTGAAAATTTACAGGACTATTGGGAGTGTAATAAGCTAAAAAAAACTTAGTAACATTAGTCTTTTCCTCAATATATGTACTCGTATATGCAAAGTGTCGGTAGATGTTTTAAAAATAAAAAAAAAATAATTTTTGTACTTTTTTTCAAATTAATATCGAGGATAAAAAACGTTTGTGCTCACAAACGACATTCATCATTTATAGATGGTATATTAAAGTTTTCAAAACCATCTTTCGATTCCCTGTACGATTAGTTCCCAAGATTAAAAGTTGTTTTTTCATTGAGCCTCCGATATCTCAGCAATAAATGGTCGTACAGAGTCTATTAAAAAACCAAATTAAAGTTGAATAAAGTGGTTAAACGATCTTTGCATTGATTTAGTGCGAAAACATTTTGCTGAGTCCGGGGACACTCGTATTTATAAAAAAAAATAAAACTTTGGTCTCGCAGTATTTCTTTGGATTGTGTAGTAACCGCAGCTCAGATTTTTTTTGCCAAAGATTTCAAAACTAGAAACTTTCAAAACTTAGAAAAATGGTGTTCTTTTCGTCTTGATACGACCATTTTTCATAAAGCCTTTCGAATCTTGCTGAAAATTTTTTGGAATCTTTTTGTTCCCTTAATTTTGTTGAGTAGTGTATGTTACCCCTGTGCACTAAATTTTATTAAAATCTGATCAGTGTTCTGATCCTGTATGTATATATGTATACATGCACATAGATTTTCCATTAGAATGGGATAGTACATAACTTTTCAATTGAAATGGTCTTTATCACAACAGTGCTCTTGTCATTTCATGACTAGTCATATTTAATACACAATATATGGTAGCTTACTTAGGGTTTTAAACTATATCAAATGAAATATGTTAAAATATTCATTTGGTATAGTTTGTCATCTTTGTTTCCTATCACCTATGAAACTTCGTTGATTATACAAATACTGATTACACTAGATAGCTAGCACATGGAGAGATTCCATTATTTGACTACCATCTATAATCTTCTGTTTCTTGATGTTTCAATATATTTTGCATTAAAATCATTCATACATATAATACAATGTCACATCCTAGAAACTGACATACCATATTGTGAGGAATATAAAGTCACAAGAAAGCACTCAATTTTACTTTTTCGCACTCAACTATCCTAGCGGAAAAGTGATGTAATCATGTAAAGAAAAATGTAAAAATAAAAATTCCAATTTATTTGAACTATTTTTACATCTTAAACGTTTTCCAGGGCTTCACCTACATAGCACCTTCCGTGCTAGAAGACATTTATAAACCCCAGATAATTAAGGCTAGATCGCCTCGCAAGACCGGCACACCTTTCCGTCATCATTTCGGTCTTAATATAGCTTCATCACAAGGGCATAGCTTAGATCCTCACTGCAGTTATGGCGGCGGGATGCATCATCACATGGGACACCATAATTTAGGATCTTTCGGCGTGCAACACATAAATCATCCGCACTCGAGTAATTTCAATGATGAAATGATGGAAGTTAGCAGTGGTGTGCCGCATGTATAGTATGACGTTTTTATCGTAGGACTTTTAAATATTATGGGTTATTTAGTTCAATTTTGTTTTTTTATATTGTAATACAAAATTACATATATATATATATATATATATATATATATATATATATATATATATATTTGTATATATAAATATATCTATTTATATATATAAATATATCTATTTATATATATATATATATATATATATATATATATATATATATATATATATATATATATATATATATATATATATATATATATATATATATATATATATATATATATATATATATATAAATATACATATATATTATATGAATATATATAAACTCTTCCTGATTTGTTACTGTTACCATAAACTTGTAAATTTACATTATATTTATATATTATTTTTACTTAATTAATTTTGTTTTTCCATAACAGTTCTGCATTGACAAATTTAGAACGTATTAATTATGTATTTATATAGAATGTGTTTGTGGTTCACGATCGTAAGTAAGTATAATAGTTATGGGCAGAAATTTGACGACAAATATAAAGTGAAAGCGATATTAATATGTTGGCTGTCGGTCACATTGTGAAATGTTTAAAATCGGCTTCATAAATATTACTAAAACTAGAATATTGCCAAGCTTGCGATGTAGATTGGGGCAAAGCAGCAATTGCCTACCTAACAAAATGGTTTATTTATATATTTATTTTTATTTATCTAGTATATAAGAAAACTGTGGCTGTAAACATACATAAGACATACCCATATATAAAAATAAGATGATTTACAAGAAGTGCCTATCGTACATAGGCGTGTTGAACAATGAATAAAATATGTATTAAGTGTATCATAAAAATTAGTAATTTATTTATTTAGGGCGCAGAGTATCATCGATATTAATAGCTGTCATGTGAAAGAGTTAACCGCCCCCAGTTGTATAAATTTTACTTACAGTTAGTTATTTTTTGTCACTTATATTTCAGTCTCAATATTTTGATGCCCAGAATTGGTTTAAAATTTTTTACTCCTGTGTTTTAGGAATTTGTTGTAATTACTAATAATAAGTATTGCATATATATATTAAAAAATCAAAATCGATTCACCAATTTTGTTAATTGAATTACCATTTAATGATAGTGCCAATATCTTCCTTCAAATAAAACAAAATATAACATTAAAATGATATAATTGGAAGCGCATAAGAACAATTTCATTTCAGTTTCTGCCACAGAAAAATACAGAATTTACTTTCAGTATTTTAATATATGGTTTTCATTTATCCATCGATCGAATTTAAATAATAAATACGAAGTAAATACAGTCAACAATTTTAGGTCATACAGATTAAATCGACAAAATCCATACTGCATTTCCAGTTATAGCTTATTCCGAGAAAACTTGATTGCAATAATTTATGTTAAATTCAATCAGACTCTTGAAAAAAAAAAAGAAAAAAATAGCTTTTGCAACAATTAAAATTACTCACATTGAAAATTATCCCATTTATTCGTATACCCTAGACCTAAATATGCTTCTGGTAACTTCTTTGCAGACCCAATAAGAATTTTGAACATATTTGAATAAGAACATCTCGATAATTACTTCTTTTCTTTCCTTGTCGATAATCATTGCATAAGTTGGTAATAATCTGAGAATGAACAGTTTAATGTATGCGAATGTCATTCTTAAGGTTAACAGTACAATTAAAATACATTGAAGACATTTGTCAATAAGTCATAATGCTCTGCAATAAATGTGATTAGTCATTGTCCTATACTATTGGGGTGTCTCAGTTGGAACTATAGCATTTGAGGTGTGTGCCGTTTGTGTTCTGTCAAAGATAAGGCGTCAATATTTAATGACGCATGTACAAACCATACGACGTCAACATGCCGCGATTAACAGTTCAACAACGAATAGTTTGTGTACAACTGTCTAATGAAAGTGAGCAGTCATTTACAGTTGAATTAAGATAACTTCGCACAAAATTAGGACAAAAAGAACTCTTACAGAGATAACAGTTCATAACTTAATCAAGAAATTTTAAGAGATTGGTTCTGCTATTGATAAGGAATACCAATTCATCCTCGTGGTGGTCGGTCAGATGAAATTTTTGCAGTGAGAAAAGATGTATGGGAGTATCAGTGGCGGTTTCTCCATAAGGCCGCCCCCCCCCCCCTGTGGAACACGCCAGTGTTGTTTTATTGGGAAAATATAATTTCTTAAGTTTGTCATAGGCTGAAATCGTGAAATCCAATTTCACCTTATATATTTAAAATATTATAAAATATCCTTGGTTAATGCACATTGAATGTAGTAGAGTGTAAGTTAACAACCAAGAAGACTAGAGAGTAAGGAGACATAGCTCCTCGAAAAATTAGTGGTGGTGGTGGCAAGAAAAACGTCGGCAATATGGCAGGCTCGCGTAGAAGTGCGCGGGATCTGCGTGTGCCGTTTATCCTCGTCTATCGCGGTTTCTCTCTCACACTATCGAAATGTCGGGTTCCATTGAGCCATGATCAGGGCTTTTACAGGAACAATTCGCAACGCAACAATATCTCGACACTTTTGACATATTCAACAGAAAATCTGGAAATGCTCAAAACACAGCAAACAAAAATAACCTCGCTCGATTCTACGCAATGACCGCCATGATGAAGCACACCACGTGATCACAGTACGGACGCTTTTCGTGCTACCCCCACCACTCAAGTTATGTCTCCTGTTCTCTAGTCTTCTTGTTAACAACCTATGGTCACAGCTTACTGTATTGAGTAAGCTGTGCTATGGTATAATATATTGCATGTACAACAGAGGTGGAACGAATTATGGGCCGCTAGAAGTTTGCGGACACCGTTGCTTGGCAACCGCCGCCGGTCAAGTTCAACAACGAACCAATAGCAATTACTTGAGAAATGTAACGTTGGGCCGCACTAAAACTGCGGCACAAAAATATACACTTACCTTTCCGGCGACCCTTTTAAACGCTATATGTGCTTCTTATCCACAATTGTGTAAGATGAGATTAAAAACGGAATTGGAAGTTATTTATACGCGGCCAGATTTCAGAAACATTTTTGGGGCAATGAATTTAGTTTCATTTATGTCAGAAAATAGTCTAGCTGAAACGTTTACCGAGACAATAAAATTACTGAATATAATTTTAATAACACCAATGACAACTGCGGAGTCAGAGCGTTGTTTTTCGACTTTAAGACGGATTAAAACTTTTCTACGTAATACTATGTCATTAATAAAACATTGGTGCAAGATATAGAAAATTTTGACGAGAAGGTGATGGAAAATTTTATTTCCATAAAAGACCGTAGAGCGGAATTTAGTTTTAAAAAATAAACTGTTGTGTGAGAACTTTTCTGCTTTCCGTAAGACAGTAATACTTAGTGGATCAAGCATCTCCGAGAGCATCACCTACTATCAACTAAGGTAACTTTACTGTTTTATATTTTTTTTTTTTGCTGGTGCACCGCCCCGCTCAAAAAGGTCACGAGCCGCCATTGGGGAGTATCCAAACATCAATTCAATGTCATGCACAATTGAATCTGTCAAGAGCCACTACACATTGGATTTTAGAGAAAGATCTGCATCTGTCGGTATACAACATTCAATTGACAGCAATTAAAAGTTACAAACCATTTACAACGTCGTACATTTGTTAATTCGGTGTTTTAAATTAAAGGTGATGCTGATTTTTGCAACAAAATTTTGTTTAGCGATGAAGCACATTTTCATCTTGACGGATACGTCAGTAAACAAAATTGTTAAATTTGGGGTGCTGAATATCCACAGGCAGTTCACAAAAAAGAAATGCATCCACAGAGATACACGGTTTGATACGCATTTTTGGAGTGGTGGAGTAATTTGACCATACTTCTTTGAAAATGAAGCTGGTAATACTATCACAGTAAATCGGGAATTTTATTGTGACATGTTTCTTTTCCTACCAATTTGATGACTTGGATTTGGACATGTGGTTTCAGCCGAAGATGGTGCAACGTGTCATACAGCATGCATAACCATAACTATTGGATACCAAACAACAAGGAAGAGATTTTTGAAAACGTATGTATGGAGCACGGCACTATAGAGTTGCGATATCTGGACGGTAGGGGAAGCAAGTAGGAAGAAACTAAATGCTTTTGAGATGTGGTGTTTGTTACCGAAGAATGATGAAAATACCGTGGACTGATGGGGAAGTATTAGAGAAAGTCGGCGAGAAAAGAAGTATGTGGAAAAATATAAAGAAGAGAAGAGATAGAATGGTAGGCCACTTGCTGAGACATGGGGGAATAGTTCGCGATATTTTGGAGGCAGAAATAGTAGTGAAGAAAGGCAGAGGTAGGCCTAGATTAGACTACTGCTCGCAAATAGTAAGGGATGTAGGTTGTAGCGCAATTAGCGAAATGCGTAGGTTAACACAAGATAGGAGAAGCTGGAGGTTAGCGTCCAACCAGTCTTAGGACTGATGACCTCATGATGATGAATAAAAAACCTTAGTCTGTGAAATATTAGTTTTATTCCTAAATCATATCCTATAATTCCAAATGAGACACCCTATATATTACAAACTGGTCCCGTTTGTAGGACAACTAGCGTCACTTATAATGTGCATCACGGGTCAGCCAGGTGGCCTAATGCAAATTTCATGTCACAGTTTGTCACCTAAACAACTAGTAAACTCCATGCGTCTTCTTACCATATAAAAAAATATCTTGAACTTTAAAAATATTCACTAAAGCTGAGCACTGATAAGAGATATAGCACGACCTATCACTGTACTATGTGAAGTTGACTTTTAATAAACATCTGAACCAGTGAACATTTGGAGGTAATATCAATTATTCCATATGGGTATTCAAGCAGATAGTGAGGAGGCCGGGCCATCTTGGAATAACAAGTCAGTTATCGCATATTGTATTGTGAAATTAATGTTGATATTTGAGTAGGCCATTTGCAAAATGCGCTAAAACGGTTTCAAGTGAAACTGAGAAAACCGCAAAAAACTACCAGATTTGATTCGGACAAGCTACAACTACAATTTTTTGTTAAAAAAATCACAAAAAATTATTAGGATTGTGCTGCAAGATTTCAATATTATCCCAATTCAAGAAAAATTGTTATTTCACATTTTAATCTGGAATTAGCGCGTTCTGCTTCAGTAACGAGTTTTTAGAGCTTTTTGCATCAGGAGGGTGAGCCATTTGCAACATTCAACAGTAGAAAAAGTAAGTACCTAATTCCTAATGAAGGTAGTGTAGTACAATCTTGTACACTGTAGAACACCCAACTTTAATAACTTTTCAATTTAAAAACTAAAACGTGAATAAAAAAGATCCTAAATCATCTTTTCACCATCACTTTCCATCAAATCGAAGTCCATCTCTACTACTTGTCTATTGTCAAGCAAATGTGTCTGGTGCGCCTTGTTTTTTTTTTCTCAGCAACAATGTTATCAACATGATATTGAAAGACTGACCATGGAGGTTGAAACACGTGGAATAAAACGAAAAAAACAGTCTGAAAAAAGTGATCGGAAGGAGTCGTTCTGATTATTTAGCGCGTTTTGCTTTTGTATGCTTCCAAGCTGCCATTACTATTAATAGCTTTTAGCGCTTTTTGCATCGAATGTTTTTAGCTCACTTTGCGCCAGGACCATCACTGTTTTTAGCGCGTTGTGGCACAACTACCAAACTTCAACCTCATTCTTCAATGGGTTTTGACACAGGAAAACATAAAGCCAGCGTGTATTCGCGATTCGTGGGAAATTCGCGAATAGTGTGTAGGGACTTGTTCGCTGAAAATCGATTTGTAAACAACATGATGTTCATGTGTTCACAGTGATTCGCTCTTGGAGGCGGTAAATTGACGAATACCAAAGGCCGCGCATTAACATAGTATGTAAACGTAGTCGGCATGCTCTGATTTGCGAATTGCTGCGAACTACAACGAACTGGACAAATCGCGTATACATGCAGTCTGTAGCGGGCGTAACAGGGATGTAGGGGACGTCATTCTGAATCCAACCATACTATAATAATAACTCATTTTCAAAAAATCGATTTAGCGCGTTTTGCAACTGGCCTACTCATTTTTCAATTTAATATATTATAGCGTTAAACTAATCTGTTTAGTGTATAATACTAGCAAAGTTATTGCACTCTCACGCTCGGCCCGATTCGCCGTTTCCCTTCCCCGCCTAGCTCTTAGTTGGCAACGAGCCGGCCGGCGACCGTATTACCCGATAACCATGCATATCTGTAGGAAACACTGCGGCTCGCTTTTGATTCGTAACTTGAAAGTGCCGACAGGGTGTGCGGTAACTTGTAAATTCTGTGAACTTTGATACTAGTTTGTTGGAATAGTGCTTTACATACATATAAAAAAGCTGGCAACAACCTTATATGCAATTTGCACCAAACTTAGTTGTTATGACTACTTATACCCTTTACTATGGTTAAGGTGATGATAAACCTTATCATCACCTACATATAATAAATGGTTTACGTGGATATTGCGCCACAAAACCTTGCCAAGATATTTTTCTAATGGACACACATGAAGAAACTGGCCTGAAAATATGCCTGATTGTCTAAATATTTTACCCACCACCATACCCGGTTTTGTACAGTCATGGAGGTAAGTTCTGCGTATTATGTATACACAAGTGCTTATTTACTCTTGTACGCTGATTGCCAATAGTCTTTTTTTAACAAATTAATTCCTTGAAGTATTTAAGGAATACGCAGTATAAGAGGAAGGTGCGTCTTATGAGTAGTTCCCTATTTGTCGTTTTTAAGATAGAGGGTATTTTTTGAGAAAAACAAAGCAAATACGAGCTTTTTTTTACAAAAATTTCAGTTGCTCAAAATATTCTCCATTAAACTATCCTCCAGCATATAGAAACTTTGTATTGAACATCTAGTAATAGCTTGTTGATATCCAGTCATTTTCTTTCGTAAATGGATAAGGTGGCGAGAACAAACTGAAGCCACCACCTTCATCTTATCAATCGCGGGTCTCTTTTATTTTAACAGGTCAAATAACTTCGAGGGTCTGAAGCAACAAATTCAAATGAAAAATATTTCGATTGAAATGGCAGTACATATGTATCATCGAGAGAGAATGTAATGAATTACTTAGATATTTTTACCTGAAATAATGAATTAAATTCCGTTTAATTTGGATTTGTAATCTGCCCAATGCAAGTAACCTTTTCCCATCGTTTTTGGTTAGAGATTTACTTAATTGTAATACTTAACTTATTAATAATTAATTTCCATTAATGATTTTGCTTGGCATGGGGTACATACTAGCCATATAAATATGGTGATATAATACCAACTACTGAAGTGAGATTATTGTACTCCACACCATCTGCAAATGCCTTATACAATAAGGACTAAACAAATTAGGCCAAAACAGCTATTCTCTTGGCTACATGCCGACGACGAGGGTTGGATTGTATATGGCGAAATTTACCGTATTTTATCTATTAGAGTTAGCACTAAAATACAGTGATTCAGATTGCTCGAAAACTACAAGGAAGATGCGAAGTGTTGTGTATCTCACGATATCACTAACTGCAGCAATTTTTTATATAAGATTGATTTTTAAATTTTATTTAGCCTTTTTCTTTCCCTAGGTTACGTAAAAGTATACCTATCCCTTTACTACTTTGGGATGAGAGAAGATTGCTTTATTAAAGAGAAAAGTGCCATAGTAGTCGTTCATGAATATGTGGTAGATGATTGTAAAGGGTCTTTCAATAAGGACGCTCGATTTTTAAACGTAAATAGAACAAGTCGTGTGTGAGATATCCACTAAATTATTTTTTGTTTGAAAGAATATTTTATGGCATTAAGTATGGAATTTAACGTCGTTCAAATGTCCGCCGCGGCTTTGCTTGGTGGCACGTATTAGGGAAGTGCAATTTTCGATGACTCTATTGCATAAAACTGGCTGTATTTGCTGGATGGCGTTCGTTATGTTGACTTTGAGGGCATCAATTGTTTACGGCTTATTCGCATAGATCTGCGATTTAAGATAGCTCTAAAGGAAGCAGTATAAAGATGTTAAATCGTACGATCTCGGTGGCCAGTTCACGTAGACGCTACGCGAAATAACCATGCCCTCAAATTGCTCGTGCAGAATGTCCATCGTGGCATGCGCTGTGTGGCACCTAGCGCCGTCCTGTTGGAACTATATGTTGTCGGTATTCATATCATCCAGTTTAGGCCACAAGAAGTTGCTTATTATCGATCTGTAGCGCTCACCGTTGATGGTTATGGCAATGCCAGTTTCGTTTTGGAAGAAATACGAACCGATGATTTCGCCAGAGCAAAATCCGCACCAAACAGTGACTTTCCCAGGATGCATTTGGTGCTAGTGTATCTCGTGTGGATTGTTATCGCCCCAAATCCGATAATTTTGCTTGTTCACATATTCATTCATCCAAAACTGGGCCTCGTCACTAAAGATGATTTTATTGTCGAAAATTGGGTCAACTTCCCTAGGCTTCACAGCCTAATCAGCGAACACACTACGTTGTCTATGGTCGCCCACCTTAAGTTCCTGGGTCAGTTGAATTTTATACGGGTGCAAACCTAAGTCTCAACGCAAAATTCGCCAAGTTGAAGTCACAGAAGAGCCAAGCTCTTGTGAACGACGAGAAATTGACTGCCTCGAGTTTTCACGTACATGCTCATGCACAGCAGCGATGTCTTTAGCAGATCTTGCGTTTCGGTGATGTACGGGTGTTGGCTGATTATTTATCAAACCGGTTGACTCGAATTTGACCACCAAACGTCGAATAGTAAACTCGACGGGATGGTTGTGGCGAGGATAAAAATCACATAATGTGCGTAACGTTTCTCGAACGGAGCATCTTTGATTTTGAAAATAAAATTTGATGATTTGCACACGTTGTTGAACGCTATAACATTCCATGGTGATTTGCCATACACTATTGAACAATTCTCACAATTCACAACAAATTTGACAGATGTTGCTTTAAAAACATGGCCTCTGTAACCTAACAAATTTCGAGCATCCCTATTGAAAGACCCTATATGTATATATTTGAATATTTCACTGGTTGGTTACACACTGCATTATTTTAAATATTACATTTGTTTATTGATGTATATTTTGTCATTAGAGAATTGTGGAGATATTCACTGACTTGACAGTTATCCTCTGTCAATGCTTGATACGTGTTAGAAAAAATAAGATGTGGGCATGGACAGAAGGAATTGTGTATATGCCATCGAGAATTATTTTAGTTAGTTGTGTTCTTGGCCAATATAGTGTGACAATTCGGAGACCAAGTGTAGAACTTGAAACTGATTATTGAATGTAATGAACCTGTTCATTACATTCTTTCCATACGCAAATTCAATCAAATCAGTTTTTGTGATTAATTGGCAAGAACTATTCTAGGAAAAATAAATAATTTCTTTAGACATATCTTTTAAGAGAGGGAATAAATGGAAAATATGTATTATATGTATGTTATATGTACTTCATGATTTTGGTTTCCATATAACATAAAAGGCAATAAGTTCAGACACACCTATATCTTGTTACATTGTATTTTTGAACAGGCATACATACTCTGCATATATTAGTTGGCATATTTTTTCTTAATATTGTTTTATATTCATGCAGTGTCCTTGATGTAATACATATAATTTTTTAATTATAGTAATGTTTAAACAGTACTAACATATTTGTTCCATAGCTGGTTTAAAAACATTTAACAAAAGCAGGATTTAAAAATTATTTATTTTCATAATTACAATTAAATATGTATTCGTCTTGATCTCTTTTCTTTGTCATCTGATGTGTCATCGTAATTGATTATTATTTTTAAACACAAAACCACTTCTTCTTATTTATTAAAAATAAAATCATTAATATGGGCAAATGTAATAATGAATATCTAAATAACTTCCGAGACGATGAACTGGACGACTCTTTGTAAAACTGATAAGCTGCAAAAAAATAGAACATAACAGTGTTGATTAATATGTAAATAAAAATAACAAATATTACACTATTTTAAGAGAAGAGAACTTCTACAATAATAAAAAAACCTGATTACCATCTCATGGTCACTAATCATGAAGAAATATATAGATAAATTAAAACTAACACAGGTGCCAACACTATTTCAATTGAACTTTAGTTATACTTTATGAGCATATTTTGCTGACGATAACTTGAACAGTAGCTGTGTGGACAATACATTACAAAACCAAACTTATTATACGAGGTTTGTCCAGAAAATACATATAAAAAAATCGGGCCGGCGCGTCAATGCGTTGTGGAAGGGCGATTCGGTGGTTCCCCCGCTTTATGCAATGCTCAGTTCGAGCCAGAGCGCTCTACGAGTAAGTAGGAGTCTAGGCCTGCTTGTTGAAAGTATCCCTCTTTTTACCTGCCGTCGGCATGGAGCTCTCTCTGAGTGAGGAACAGCGCAACAACATCAAGTTTCTCGCAAAGCTAGGCAAGAATGACCGTGAGATTTTTGAGTGTTTGAATCAAGTTTACGGAGAGAATTCGCCGAAGAAACCAACCGTAAACAAGTGGTTAGAAAGGTTCCAGGAGGGCCGTGAAGAGGTGAAAGATGACCCTCGCCCAGGACGCCCCTCCACATCGAGTTCTGAGGGAAATGTTGAACGAATTCGGGCTTGTGTTCTTCAAGATCGTCGATCGACAGTTAGAATGATAGCTGAAGATCTGTCAATCCCCAAAACAATCATGCACGAAATTCTGACAAAAAAACTTGAAATGAAAAAATTGTGCGCGAAAATCGTTCCGAAGATCTTGACTCCAGAACAGGTAGCAAGGAGAGTTGCTTGCTGTGACGATTGGTTGGAAGCAGAGGAAGGGGGGGGACTTTCTCAACCAGGTCATCACTGGAGACAGATCTTGGTTTTACGAATTCGATGTGGAGCTCAAATCTCAAAGCAAGGAGTGGAAGCAAGCAGGGGACCCGAGAACAAAAAAAGTCGCGAAAATCAAGGTCTAATAAATGTGAAAACAATGTTGATTGTTTGCTTTGATTCTTTGGGCATTTGTTCATCAGGATTTGTTCCTCTCGGCCAGACAGTGAACGGAAATTTCTATCGGAATATTTGAAGTTCTGAGACGTCTCAGAGGTCGTGTGGCCCGAGTTCGATTGGATTTGGCACAAGGGGGCAGGTGAATCCTTCATCACGACAATGCGCCCGCCCACACGTCGCTCGTTGTGCGTGAGTTTCTGGCCCGAAGCTCGATCACCGTGACAGAACACCCGCCTTATTCACCCGATTTAGCCCCTTGCGACTTATTCCTGTTTCCGAAATGCAAAATGGTACTTCGGGGGCGGCACTTGGGGGATGTGGAAGCCATCAAGGCGGCAAGGACATAGCAACTGAAGAGCCTCACAACTGAAGACTTTCAGTGATCCTATCAACAATGGAAACGGTGTTGGCAGAAGTGCATCTTGTCTCGGGGGGAGTACTTTGACGGGGACCATATTGAAATATCTGAATAATTGTAAAATAAAGTATTTATTCCACTTGTATACGTATTTTCCAGACAAACCTCGTATAATTAAAAAAAAATAAATGGCAAAATAACATACAATTTCTATTTACAACTACCATCAAATGGTAGATAAAGTATTCATTGCGCCGCCAGCCCGAGATTCTCTTAAAAGTAAAAGTATTTTCAAAGTGTTATATACCTACCAAGATAAATAAAATATAAATTAACTGGTGTACTTTCTAGCAAAAACCACCAGTTAGTAACGTCTAAAAGTGGGGCTGTCACAGATAACAACTGAATGGCAATTGTGTGTCGCAAAGCTACTCGTCGACATAGTGCTGGATTTGTAACTGACATCATTCTATATCCTGCTCGAGAATAGTCGGGGCGTAAATTCCATGAAAGAGCATTAAAATGAGGAAATTGCCAACAGTAGAGTAACGCAGCCATTAACCAAGCACCTGGTCCTAATGAGTTGGCACATGCTGCCCAGCCCATTAGAGGTGGTATAGCCCCAACTGCAAATAAAATTTTAATTCATGTCTTTTCACGTAATTTTTCACCTTTGCTAGAGAGTAATAATGCAAGTTTATACTAGTTCTGCTCATATTATTATGCTTCTCGCCTGTGATCATATTCAAAGTCAAGTAAATAAATGGTCCCATGTTTAGCATAGTGAATTCAGACATACAGTGCCATTAAAAAGTATAGACTCAAGCTTATATTTAATGGCATTTATTATATTTCCTGCAAGAAATATTCCTTAACATGTATTATGTAACAGAATAGGTTACTAATAGATGAATAGCGCTATTGCTCTCCTATAAGTCCTGCCACATATGTGTGAATATGTATAAACTCAGTTTGATTGAAACAGCGAGCGAGAATGTACACCAATACACATTTTGAGTAATGATTTGAAATAATTATTTGCAAGCGATTTTAAAATGTCAACGACTTGGAACGTTTGTTTTATTTCTTTTTATTATGCCACGTGGTAAGGAATCGAATGATTTTAAAAAACAATGGATAATCGATTTATGAACCTATGG
Source organism: Rosalia funebris (assembly GCA_037954035.1). Taxonomy (NCBI): domain Eukaryota; kingdom Metazoa; phylum Arthropoda; class Insecta; order Coleoptera; family Cerambycidae; genus Rosalia; species Rosalia funebris. The sequence continues at coordinate 15,119,870 of JAZFAV010000039.1, read as the reverse complement.
AAAAACACATGGATTGAAACATAGATTTTACGTGATATACCACTCCAATATATCCATAAAATTATTTTCAGTTTTGAGTTTTTACTCATGATGTAGTGCAAATTAAGGGTGAGTATATTTCTTCACAGTACTGTATATGTAATACTTGATTCAACATTCTTTTGGTTAGTCTCAATTCATGTTTTAATATAATACTTACCAATGGAACCAACCCAAGTGTTCAAGATGCTTATTCTTTTTAATGGCGTGTATACAGATGTATACAAAATTAAATTAGCTAATCCTAAACTTGCTGTCAAACCATTGACACCATAATATAAAAATGCCAGGCCACTTAAAGATGTAACGCTTGCAAATGCTGCTGAATGTAACGGTCTGAAATGAGATTGTATTTAAAATTATAATACTAAAACAGAACTTTAAATTCATTATTTTTAATAGCAAAAGTCAAACCCAACTAACAGATAAAATTAATAAGCACATATACTAATAGTACACATTTAATAAGACCAATGAATAAGATTGTATTTAATTAAAATTTAATTTTAAATGATATATCACATTATTTTTACTCGGTATTGACAAGGCGTTTGTCTTCCTATACGAGAAATTAATTATATCAATGTACCTCAAGAATTATACTAGACTGTCAGCTTTTATCTTTCTGATATGTTGCATTTATCATCTATAAATTATCATCTATAACCCTTATAAAATGCATTAGGCCTTATTAATAATAAGTTATATTGATAATAAAACATCAAATACTTAAAAAACTTCTCATAATGCACAAACATTTTTTAAATAATTTTAATTTTATTGCTTTTCCATTTATATCAGAAACGTCTACTAATTTTCTTGCTAGTGTGCACTCCGGTTATTGTATTTTAAAACACTTTGGCTAATTTAATGTTGATTTCCATTAGAAATTCTTATACCTTTCTTTAAAATCAATAATCGCAGTGTCCTAAATGTGATTTTATAAGAAAAATGATTATACCATACAAATTTTTGATGATGTATTTTTGGTTTCTTCAATTTTTTGCACAAAAATTTTTAACGTGTTCAATTAATGATGGAAAGTTTATAAAACGAAGAAGATAGTTCTTAAAAAGTTAAAAAAAGTTTTTCACAAGTACCCAGATAAAGTATTGTATTGATTATTTCAAAATTATAAATATGAGTTGATAATATTTTTATGTATTATGCATTTATTCCCTAGATAGGTATGTTTGAACCAATATATTTTATATAAATGTGATTGCTAAACTACATTGGAATCTGTTTCCTCAAATGGGAAATACATTAGCATTTCTTCTCTGTGTCAACGTGTCTGCAACAGTTAACGTGTCAAAGAATTAAGATAAATATTATGAATACCAACTCTCAAATTTTAGGATAGATATTTATTATGTGGACATTTTACTTACGTTAAACGACCACAAACTAGAACTCTATGTTTCGTTCTGGACATTTGTGCATCAAAAGGAACTTCGTGAAGCTGATTAATAGTATTTGCAGCACCTGAGAGCAATCCTGTTCCTACAATGCATAACGCAAAAGTACTCCAATCAAATGGCGCAGGTGCAACTGCATAACCTGCCATTGATGTTACAACGACTAGACCTGCAAATGAGACCACTTAATTAACTATTAGATTAAATCTTTGAGTACTTACTAGTTAGTCGTATTTTAGACAATTTTAAGTAATGCCTAATTATGTTTGATCCATCTGTAGAAGGAGTTGGCCGCCAGGCTGGAATTTGCTTAGGCTTACAGATTTCAGGTTTTATTTGACTTTCAATTAAATCTAAGGTGGGTGGTGACGACTTGGCTTTAGTTTGATTAACATAAGAGGTAGCTGGTACAAATATCTTAACATATTTCTAAAATCTTAAATTTAATTATAATGCACGTAATTAATTAGTATCAAGTGAATATACCTTTGATAATTGTGGAGTGACTAATCTTGAGTGTCTACATAAGGTTATCTGGAGAATTGTAGACATATTATAAATTCAAAAATATTGATTACATAATATTTACAAAATTGCAATTGAATTTATTAGAGCATCTTAACCTCAAACATCATATATTTATGGCAACAATTTCTTAGGTTAGAAGACCGAATTTTAATTTGACGTTCGATTTATCGATTTATGTTGCATCTATAGGCGCGTTCTATTTTGGTTTCAGAAGCGAAGTTCTATGTGTTTTGTTCACACTTGGAACCAATTTGTTTTTAAATTCGGTCGATTGGAACTTGCTTACCAACCCAATAATCAGAATGAGTATATAAAAACAGATATAGAGATAAAATTATAGACATAGGCAAATATAATATAGATCCGACTAGACTACTGCGCATTTCATTTATATGTAATTACCGGGCGGTCATTTTGAGTGATATCTGTCACTTGTTATTAAGTTTATTGTTACAATTGGAAACCGTTCTAATCGTCAGTCATTAATCGATTACCAAGTCACAATGCTTGAAGATTTATTTGCGGAATATTATCAGGCGAATATTATCAGACACAAGCGTATTAAGTTGAAATATTTAAGTCCAATTAAGAATGCCATTTTACGATAGAAAGATTAATTCTGATCTTTGATTCTGAATACAGGATAACTATAGGGTGTCTCATTTGGAACTATAGGATTTGAATTGCGCGCCTTTTGTGTTCTGTTAAAGATAGGGTGTAAATATTTAATGACTGTCATCTATCTACAAACCATACGATGTCAACATGCCGCGATTAACAGTTCGACAATGAATAGTTTGTGTACAACTATTTTATGAATGTGAATTATCACTTACAGTTGCATTAAGAAAAAAATTGCATAAAATTACGAAAAATTAAACGTCTACAGAGTTAACAGTTCGTAACTTATTCAAGAAATTTGAAGAGACGGGTTGTGTTATTGATAATGCAACAGCAATATGTCCTCGTTGTGGTCTGTCAGATGAAAATATTGTTGCAGTGTACGAGAGTATCCACACACATCAATTCGACATCGTGCACAATAATGAATATGTCTAGAGCCACCACGCATTCGATTTTAAATAAAAATCTGCATCTGTTAGCATACAAAATTCTGTTGACACAACAATTAAAGGTTACAGACCATTTACAATGTTGTACATTTGTTAATTGGGTGTTAGAAAAGAAAGAAGGTGATGCTGATTTTGTGCAATAAAATTTTGTTCAGCGATGACGCACATTTTCATCTTGACGGATACGTCAGCAAACAATATTGTCAAATTTGGGGTGCTGAAAATCCATATGCTGTTCACGAAAAATAAGTGCATCCACAAAAATGCGCTGTCTGGTACGTATTTTAGAGTGTAGAGAGTAACTGTTTTTTATTTTTTTATCGGAGATTATAGATAATAACAATTTCAGTAATAAATTCAATGTATTGTAAAATATGAAAAGTCACATTGCCTATAATCCAATTAAAAGTTAATGGGTTATAAAATTATCACTATTAGTACTACAAATACTAAAATATTGTTCTCATGCACATTGACACTTATAACATTACACTATTCTGTAAGTAGATTTAAGAGATAATATCTTGCCGAATAACTGTATCATATCAAATATCATTTTTTCTTTTACGTTTGAACACACATAAATTGACTTACCTTCACTAAAGCCTCCATGGTATCAATGTCATTGTCGTAGCCATCTATACGAGAATAGATAGGTTACCTATCTATGTTATGGACACAAATCAAACTGCTGCATTTTGACAGCTCCACGCCGGACATTGATTTAAAAACTTTTCTTTTATTTAAAATCGAAAACATTAGCTCGAAATTATTCTCGAGCTAATGTTCTTAATTTACGATTTTTGTATTTGTGTATATAATTGCATTTAGTAATTAACACACTCATAACTATAACAAATTTATTGCTATTTTCAAACTTAATGTATTAATTTTCAATTTTACATGGTTTTAAAATAAATAAATCGTATAAAATCGTATAAACACACAAAACAATTGTTACTAAAAAATTCACACAAGCCAAACTGAACCATCTTTAGCGACGACGCTTGCCTTACTGACTCAGGAATGGTAGCTTTCTATGCTCCTAGCAGCAGAACACAGTACTAGAAAAATTCCGCCCACCACATCAGCTCAGTTTCTTTTGGGTAAACCCTCGTATGCTAAATAAATATTCGATATTTAATCAATAAATAGTATGCGAAAAGATCTTGTTTCTAGCTACCGAATTACCTGTTGGTATAAAACACTTAAAAAAAGTAGTTTGATATGAAGTCTTGTGTGGTATTTTAATACAGATGCTCGAAACGGCCAGATTTTTATTGTTAAAATTTTTACTAAGAAGGTTTCGTCACAAGTTCAAGTACGAGATCATTAGTTATACCCATTTATTACACAACCAAAGCACTGAAGGTGTTAAAAAAGAAGAATTATGGTCGGTAAGTATAAATTGCATTCCCTGCAAGACGAATCTCTGTACGTGAGAATGAACTGCCTTCTATCCATTTACATTGTATCTATGAGACAGGGGAAGTTGTTGAATGAATTAATGCCTGGGATAAATTGATTGAAACGGAAGATGGAGGCACGATTTTTAAATTTAACGCTGATTTTTCTGTAAGTTCTGCATAAAAATTATGTTAAAAATTCAAGATCATAAAATACTTTGTGCCTGACGGAAGTGCTTTACTATTTTTAATCATTAAATAATTCGTTTTCATTTCGAATAATTTTATTTATTTTTGGCTGACGCAGAGACCATCGATGATTCTCTACATTGAAACTATGCAAAATCTGATCGTTAAAGTATATAAAAAAGTTTTTTTCTTAGATCCTCAGATGTGCATGTTTTCTTGAATTTTCGATAAAATTACTGCCGTTTCAAAAAATAAAACTCGCCACAGGTAGGATTCGACATTTGTCCCGGATCGGAACCGAACGACATACAGCTGTTTCGAACTTGTTAGTTCTCATCAGTGCCGTACACGGTACGCCGATTCAGGACAAATGCCGAATGAACTTTATGGCGTATACATCTTTATCGATACGATCTCTGTCAGTAACATATTAGTCGGATATTACTGCCGTACTATGTATAATAACATCAATAAGGCCAATTTCGATAAAAATTGAATCAAAGTTCGTTCACTTTTGTTTTACTTTTCTTTGTCAGATCTATTTTTCTTATGTTCCCAAATAAAGTAAAATTCGTATTCAGGCCTACAGGTAAAACCTTTGGTTTTACTACTTTATATTTTTCTACAGCTGAAACTGATTTTTCCTTGTATTGGTTCCATGCAAGCAGTAACTTGAGTTACGGTTCTTGTTTTTTGTTGCACAAACGTAGGTAGTATTGTAGTAGTGGTGGTCACATCAGGTCACATGATAAATTTATTGTACCATCATACGAGGGCTGATCAAAAAATACGATGAACGAACTTTTATAGCAGAAACTGCTGACGCTACATCTGTGCGAAATAATGCACCCGATAACCTGATCCTTTGAAATAGTCAGTGTCAAGTTTGAACAAGTTATGACTTGTTAATTGGCTTCCTGGAGTCGGAAGAGTGAGGACGTATTTACAGTGTCTGTCGCGCATAATGATATTCGAACAACGCATTAACATTAAGTTTCTTTCAAGTTGCAAATAAGTGCCATACAATCTCAATAAACATTAAAATCAGTATATGGGGATAATGTGGTGACTATGAACAAGTGGTATAAGCGATTTAAAACCATAAATGAGTCGGCTGAAGACGAGCAACGGTCGGGACGTTCTTCGACATCAAAAACAGACGAGAACATTGCAAAAGTGAAAAAGATGATTCATTTAAATAGGCGATTGTCTATTCGAGAGATTGAGAGAATGACGTACGGAGAAAGAGACCAGAAAAATGGGCCAATGGCTTCCTCCTTTATCATGACAACGCGCCGTGCCACACATCACTAATGACCCGCGAGTATTTGGCTGAAAAAAAATTCCTGTCTGTCCACACCCGCCTTAGTCTCCAGATTTATCATGTGACATTTGGCTCTTTCTAAAAATCAAAGCCATACTAAAAGGAAAACGTTTTGACACCATTCCCGACTTTGAGAGGACCACGACGGAGCAGCTGCAGGCCCCTCCGAAAGAAGCCTTCTAGAAATGCTTCCAATCATGGCAACAACGTTGGAATAATCGCATCGCTAGCCAAGGAGAGTACTTTGAAGGAGATTAGTTCAAATTTGAAGTAAGCTTATTACTTTGTTCATAATAAAATTATTCACCGTATTTATTGATCAAACCTCGTCAGTAATGTCAAATTATACAGATTACTTTAATTCTAAATGTAATAATTTTTCAAATATAGTCATATATACATACGCATTCTAATGATACAAATCACCAACGACCTGTGACTGGTGGTGGTTTTTCATCCGCGAATGTTTTACTTTTAATAAATTTATTAAGTAAAAAATTATAATCGATAAAACAATATATTGTGATAATTGTCGATCATTGTATTTTATGTTGAAAGAATAAGATCCACAGTGAACTCTTAGTTGCACAATATCCTTCATCAACAACGGCTTATGATTTTTCATCGATTTATTGTTGCTGAAGATTGATTTTCAAAAGTGAAAAAAGTTTCAGTTCTCATTTCTTTTACACGAGGCCTTGGCCCTAATGATTTCTTCCCCTTAGCTGACCTACAGCTTTCAAAAAATCGTTATAATCATAAATTGATTTTCGTCTTTGCATCGACTCTTCAGTACGATACAATATTGTATGTCTTGTTTACAATAGCGCTTCTAAAGCGTTTTGAAGCTAGTACAAAGAAAAAACTCAGTATCCCATTTATTCACTGTTTCTTTTCCTGGTGGGTTTGAGATATACCATTTATTCTCATTGGTTGGTTATGCTGCGAAAACGCAAAAGCAGTATTAATTTCTATTGAATAAACTTTTCTAAAGTTTAGGATAAAGGAGACTTTTCTATACTGTTCTTTTACGTTGTATCACATAGAGAATTTCAAGACGAAGCCAACGATATTAATACCAAAATGGTCGAAAACCTGTCTTACTGCTCTTTTACATAATACGGCAGGAAAAGCCACTAATAACGATTAATAACTATGATATGTCGGAAACTCTTTTTTTTTTTATAAGCGTGGATGGAATAATCTTAAAATAAATAAAAAAGGAAAGGAAAATAAGACGTTACTATACATATCTTTTGTAAATCGAGCAATCATATCATAAACTGATTCAAAATAATATTTTGGTTTAATATTTATCTAATAAATTATAAATTAGTATATAATATATAAGATCATCAAGCTTGTAAAAAATTATTCCCAAATTTCAGTGGCGTTTATCATTACTTGGATTAAATATATATTATTACAAAATCAAAAGTAAGTCTTTGGACTGACTAACATATTAGTACATATAGTGATTTTTATATGGAGTTTATATTTTTAGTGGCATTTTGGCATTTATTCATATTTTGGATTAAATACCCATTACAAAATGAAAAGAAAGTCTCTAAAACATAGTCTGATCAACATTGTGAATTTGTGAATTTCCTTGTTCGATGATTTAAAAACTAATTCCCACTTTATTTTAGCCGTCCTAAAGCAACAGTTATAAAAGAAAAGCAATATTTAATTATTGAAAATAAAGTCTTTTCATCCTGAATTGGCATTGGTAATAGCTAAAAATTCAATTAAACTGAATAAATATGCCCAAACACTATTAATCATACCGATAAAAAAATTAGTACCTACATATTATTTATGTTTATGGAACGATAATACTTAGATATCTGAAAATAGTATTAATATTACGTATAAACGAAATAATAGTCACCAAAATTCACCAGTAAGATATTTCTAATATTGAAATGTTTGCTTAATGTTTTATATATTTGATTCATTTCTTAAATCAGGTATGTTTGAAATCGAATTTAATTACAAGTTAAATATAGACCAACATTCTTAATTTGTTTTAATTATTTAGACCAATGGTTCTCAACCGGTAGTACGCATATTCCTTGGGGGTACGCGAAAATCTGTAAGGGGTACGCGGTTAACTACCAGAAAGTATAGAAAATTATATTGATATATGCTAGAATTTAATGGATAATAGTTTGAGTAATGATTTAAAAGTGAAAACTGTCAGTAAAGCAGCAAGCAAACACGTCGCTCGTTACTACTGCATTTGTGGCTGGAGTAATAATTGGAACAGTAGTAGTGTGGCTGGTAAACGACTGTATTTGATCAAGCTGGAGCCAAACATTGATGAACTTTGTAAAAAAAAGAAGCCCAGCGTTCCCACTAATTATTTTCTGAGACTATTGTAATTTTGTCTGATTAATAAAAATTTTGTAATAAAATGTCCATTAAAATAAAATTCGTGTTTTTAATTTAAATTACCTATTCGTAATTAAACTTTAACAATTTAATAGTTAAACTTTCACTTAACTAATATAATACATTTTAATAAAACTAAAGTGTTTTTGTTGGGGGTACGCATAGTAATGACACACAAAAAGGAGGGGTACGTGGGTTGAAAAAGGTTGAGAACCCCTGATTTAGACAAGTGGTATGGATTTTTCGCTATATAAGTATCTACATAAAAAACAAGGTCTCATATATGTATCAGAAAAGTATAGCTGTTTTTGTAGTTATCTGCTACTTAAAGTAAATATAGTAGACATTGGTATGCATTACTAACGTATAACGTAACACTTTTAATGCATGTTGTTCTCATGTAATTAATCTAATGACGAATTCATTATTTATGTAAAAAGAGGTGAATTTTAAATTGAATAATTTCAATTCTACTTCTAATATGCCTTTATCATAAGTCTTTATTAACCTTTCTGACAAATGAAAAGCAAGAAGTACTATTTTTATTTTTTCTCTAAAAATAACACAAATGATGGTTAAGCTGATAAATATAAATTCTGTGATTTATTTTCAGTTTTTTTCTTGCTTATCAAGGATGCTGTTTTAGTATGTTTCATGTATGAATAAAATTAAAATAATTAGACGAATTATAATTAAATTAAATAATATTAAGGTATTATGTAGTAATATTAAGGTTTTTCATATATGTAAAAATACTGAACCTAAAAATAAATTAACAATTTTACTTCAATAAATAACAATAATAAGGATGTGGAACAAAATATAATGAATAGAAAAGAAAACAATACAATTATGATATCAATAATTTTCTTTTTGGTAAGTAAATATTGATTTTTATTAAAATTACCTAAGTATAATATACGGTTGTATAAATGAAACAGTTTATTTTACTATTGCAATATGTCGTCTGCATATGCAAGGAAATAATAAAATAATGTTGGTAATCACTTTACAATTGAACAGTATTTAACAATAACTGGAGATAAATTAAAAAAAAATATTTTTGGTTTTATCTATATCCCATAAATCATAAATTACCTAATACATAAGATCACCAAACTTGTAAAACATAATTTTCAGGTTTCAGTGGGGTTTACCACTATTTGGATTTAACACACATTATTACAAAATCAAAAGTAAGTTCTTAGTCTGACCAACATATTTAGTACATATAGTAATTTTTATATGGAGTTGCGTTTATATTTTTAGCGTTTATCAAATCATTTTTTGGATTAAATACCCATTACAAAATGAAAAGAAATTCTTTCAAATATAGTTTGCTCAACATTGTGGATTTCCTTGTTCGACTATTTAAAAACTATTTCCCACTTTATCTTAATCATCCTAAATCGACAGTTATGAATGAAAAACAATTTTTAATTATTGAAAATAAAGTCATTTCATCCTGAACTGGTATTGGTAATAGTTAAGATAGTGAAAAAAATCAATTAAACTGAATAAATACACCCAAACATTATCAATAACACCGATAAAAAAATTAGTATATTTTATTCATGGATTTTTTAAATTTTGGAAACTTAAATGGAACGATAATACTTAAATATATGAAAATGACATTAAAATTGCGTATGAAAGAAATAATAGTGTCCACGAATTCACCAGTAAGTAAGATATTTCTAACTTTGAAATGTTTGCTACATTTTTGATATATTTGCTTCATTTTTTAAATCAGGTATGTTCGAAATCGAATTTAATTAAAAGTTAAATATAGACGAACATTCTTAATTTGTTTTAATTATTTAGACAGATGGCATGGATTTTTCGCTATATAAGTATCTACTCGTAGATCAGGGATGATCAACCCACGGCTTGTTAAACCTCGTGTGGCCCTTCAATGATTTTACATTTTGACTTTCAAAAATCCCTATATCATAAAAATATAAAAAAAAAATCTACGTGAATCTACATAAAAATCTACACTATTTAATATAGAAGTAGAAACAATCCCGGATGAGTTACAAATAGAGTTCATAGGTTTACGTAATGATACGGATTTAAGAAATAAATTTCAAAATATTGACGTATAACTTCTATCAAAATTACATGAGTTTAAAAAAATTACCACGATTAGGCGCACATGCAAAGCAAATAATAACACATTAATGAGTGTTTCATTTCTGTAATTTTTTTGCTAGTTTTATTTTGTTATTAAAGAGATAATTTCAGTTCATCATTCAGTGTTTGTATTATCAGAAGTCTCTTACATGGGGCGATGGGGCCCGCACAACATTTTTAAATTTGTAGCTGGCTCGTTGTAAAAAAAATGGTGCGATTTGTGTTGTTTACAGTGATTTGGAAATTGTATCTCAGCGAAAAAATGGAATTATTTTTCGTGCGATGATATATTACGACTTTCGACGTGGATTATCAAGACAAGAATGCATCGATTAATTTACTTCCACTTTTGGCCATAACGCCCCATCCTTTGCCACTGCGAAAAGCTGGTATAACAAGTTTAATCGTGGCGGCCATTCGTTCACCGATGAAAGTCGGGAAGGTCGTTCAAAATCAGTTGCTGTGCCAGAAAATATCGATGTTGTACAAAAACTGATAATGCAAGATGGTCATATGGCATACTGTGAGATTGAGGCAACCTTAGGCATTAGTTCGATTAGCATATATAAATTATTGCATGATCACTTAAATGTAAAAAAGATTAGTTCTCGTTGATACCACATAATTCGAAAAAATCTCAAAAATATGCTCATGTCGATTGGCGCAAACAAATGCTCAAGAGATACAATGACGATGCTTCAAAAGACGTATATAACATTGTAACAGCTGACGAATCATGGATTTATGAGCCGGAAAGTAAACAGTAGTCGACTGTATGGGTGTTTCAAGATGAACCAAATCCAACAAAAGTTGTTCGCGCTCGAAGCACTTCGAAACAAATGGTCGCCTGTTTTTTTCGGAAAAAATGGTCATGTGGTAATCATATATGCCTTTAGAGGAATGTATATCGGTCAATTCTGAATGGTACATAACCGTTTGTTTGCTTGAAGTCTTCGGTGAAATAATGATAACAAACAAGCGCCGTCGGATCATTCTTCATGACAATGCGAGCTCTCACACATCTCGTCTAACAACCGAATGTTTGAACACTCCAAAAATCGAATCAATGGGTCATCCGCCCTACAGTCCTGATTTGGCACTCGATGACGTCTTTTTTCCCGAATGTCAAAAATAAATTGCTTGGACAACGATTTTCGTCACCAGAAGAAGTCGTTGATGCGTTCAAGAACCATGTTTTAGAGACATCTCAAGCGGAATGGAAAAAATGCTTTGGCAAATGGTTCGAACTCATGCAGAAGTGTATAAATCATGAAGGAGAATATTTTGAAAAACGATAGTAATTTTCAATGACAAATTAATGTTTTATTATTATTAGGCTCAAAATAAAAATAGTGCCCTTCGTATGAGAATGCTATAGCTGTTTTTGTGGTTATCTGCTACTTACTGTAAATATAGCAGATATTAGTAAATATACTTTACTAACGTATAAAGTAACATTATTAACGCATGTTGTTATGTAATTAATATAATGATGAATTATGTATGTAAAAAGAGATGAAAGTAATCGAAACATAATTAAACTCAAAAATATAATACCAGTATAACAGTAATACCAATATAACAGTAATATTGATACTTTAGTATCACACTAAATTTAAATAACTACCCTGTATTATATATGTTAATAAGCTATAATAATTATTTAGTTATAATTAATTGTATTAGTATATTGTTATAAAGATTGTTATTGTCATTTAAATTAAATGTAGGTTTAAAAAGATTTATGCGATATATTCTTTAATACGGCATATTTGGGTGATACCTATTTAATTTAAATAACTAAATACAACCAGATTACTAATAAATACGTCCTCGCAATATACAAGAATGTCGGACATAACAATAAAGCAGACTGCACATAAAACACCCCTAATACATATCAGATTTCACTGTGACAGCTCTATTTGTACCATTTAGCACAACATACACTGAAATTCACCCCTTGTTGAGCAGTCAAACGCTTTACATTGACAAGGGTAAGCCAGAACACGATACTATTGGCGCGAGGCGCTCTCAAGGTACCAATGAACGCCAGCGGGGCGTGCCGGACCTCTCATCATTGCCGACGGTTATCATTCAGCTTTATTTCATATTTCACAAGATCCAGTGATGGTTTAAGATTTATTGTGTTTGAGAGATATTGCCTGAAAAACCGCACGCTGGCTTCTTTTAAACGTGAAAGTGACTTGGACTGGTGCGACACCAGTACAACTGACTATACTGAAGACTGTAGTGAGGAAGACATAAAGATGGTAGAGACGTCATTACAACCGTCGCCTAAAAATGCAACTACATTGGTTCCACACCATTTCTTGGGGAACATGTTCTTGGGCGAGGGTTTTAAACCGGTTTATAAACATCGTGTCCCTACGACCACATCTTCGACTTCTAGTGGTAGTTCTTTGTTTACAATTGACAGTATCCTGGCTCCACGGCCGAAACCGACGGCTCCCCAACGGCCCATGATCCAGCATCCCTCAATACATTTGGGGCATATAGCAGCAACTGCAGGAGGTTTTGGAGGCACCTCCGCGGATTTCCTTGGTATGTTACATCACGTTCTATATTAGTACGTATTATATATTTAATTGAGTTACACAGTGCTCAAGATGTACGTAGTTTCTAAACTAGGCACAAAAATTAAGGGATGTAAAAAATCCTAAATTTTTAGGTCATTTTCAAAGGGCTGTAACTTATAAAAAGGGCTGTAAAATAATCGCAGAGCAATTTGAAAACAAGCAAATTAAAGATCCAAGTTTCTAGTTTGGAGATTTTGAGTTCAAAATTATTAGTCAGCAGTTCTTGAGTAATCACAAAAAACCATCGCCTTTCAAAAGGTCCACGGACTTCAATCAATTGTTTTCAGTGATTTCATCACAAGGTCTTTGTAGACAGTTTTATTCTCTTTAATTTGAGCGACGTAAAAGCCTTGTACAATGATTTTTCGCTGAATTATCGTTGTTTAAAGCAAGGAAGCCAGTTTTGATTTTGGTAATTAATTACTCGGGAAATAATGATCGCATAGAAAATTTAAGTTGGGTTGTAAAAACTGACAAGTATTCTTTACAAGTCGTAGTTATTGGTTTTTGATAAAAAAAAATTCGGTGCGAGAATTCTGATTGAAAAATAGGTAAAAATTGCTTATTTAGGGACATTCGTTTAACTTGGCATAACTTTGCAAATAATGGATAAACTAAGGATGTTGACTATTTATTTTCAATTTCAAAGTATCCCAAAGAGACTCTGAAAATTTCAAAGAGCTGCGATTTTTTTCATTCTGTTTGGAATGATTGAATTCGTCGTTTTTGCTAAAAATCAATTTAAGGATGAATTTTTAATTTTTTTATTCATTTCTTGAGGTTGAAAACGTTTTTTTAGAAATAATCCATATTTTTTTTTATCAAAAATGAAATTATTGTAAAAGAAAATGAAAAAAAATATTTCCCGAGTAATTAACTACCAAAGTCAAAACTGACCTTTTTTGCTCTAAACGACCATAACTCAGGGAAAAATCATCGTATAAGGCATTTAGAGCACTCAGATTAATGAGTATAAAATTATCTAAAAAAGCTTTGCGATGAAATCACTGAAAAAAATTAATTGCAGTCCGTGGTGTTTTGGAAGGCAAGCAAAAATTTAGATTATTTTTTCCAATGATTTTCTTCTGATTACGCAAAAACTGCTCATGGTAAAAAAATTTTGAATTCTAGATCTGAAAACTAAAAACATGGATCTTAAATTTACTTTTTTTAAAATTGCTATGGGACAATTTTTCTCCAAGTCTATTTAACGAGACAATTGAACTTGAATTAATGTGTTTAAATGTAGGAATATATGATAATTGGTTCATTACGCGGTTTTGACTTCTTCTTTTTACTTGGAAACTTATGTACATGTATATAACTTTTTATACAGGGTCTCTCAGAATATCCTTTATACTTATTATTTCCGTTATTTGGGAAAATAATGAGATGAAGCCAAACCGTTTTAAATTGTATAAAAAAACCATTGCTGACTACGAACTTAAAACCTCGCCTTTGTCAACCATTAAGAAATAATCCTTAACTTTTTGGTTTTAAATTACACCTCTATCTTTTTTTTTGTAGTAAAAATGAATCGTCATTTCACTCTGAACACAGCTATATAATGTACTTAATATTAACTACAATCCTTCATAGAAAAACACATTTTTAATTTTAAAATAATAACTAATTATTAATTAACTGTTGAGTTGACATAAAATACGAGTATTAGGTATTTATAATGAAATTAAATTTCAAGGAACACAAAAAGGTGGACTGGAAAGGATAATTCTTTTAAAACATAATGCTATATTTATTTCAGAATAATACTTTCTCCTATGGAGGAATGCAATTAAAAATATTAAGTATGTTATACTTCTGTATTCATAATGAAATGATAATTTATTTTCAGTACAAAAAAGTAATGTGCAACTTGAAAAAAGTCAGGGATAGTTTCAGAAGAGTTGAAAAATTTAAGAATGGTTTTGAGTCTGCAATCAGTAAGGTTTCTTGATATAATTTAAAATAGTTCTTGGTTCACTTTTTTATTTTTTCACATATTGTTGATATTGGCTGTAAAAAACACTCTGGGATACTCTGTATATAGATATGTTACCGATGTGTGTTCTTTGATGAGACGTTTGCTTTGTCGTTACTATATTGTATTACTGTAATTACCTGAAAATGAGTTAAACTCAGTTATTAAAATCTTGATTATAGGTAAATAATTACATAGGCAAATAAAAAATAAAAGTTGTGTGTGGTAAGGAACAAATCATAGTTAATTTTTGTATTTTTTCTCGCTGATCAATAGCCTAAAGCCGGAATTGGGGTTTCTGCTCAAATTTCTAAGAAAAATCATAAAAATCGAAATTTGCCACACTGTTTCTGTAATCAGCATCTTTATTATTGTCTACACATTTAGTTGACTCCTTTTCAAAACTCAACCATGATGCCTTTTATTGATCACTTATAGCTGTAAAGAATTCTTTATCTTTAAGGAAAATTTCTATAAGCAAATAGTATTAGAAACAACCTGAATGGACCTCATGATATGCTGGATTCTATATGACGAAGAAACTATTATAATCACATAGTTTTGATAGAGCACAAATTTACGCCGAAAACAGATTTTTGCGTTATTTTTTGTTGTTCAGGTATTTTGTTTTTTACATGATCGGTACAAGTAACGTCAGAAATCTGCTAACACGGAGTGGTTGGACTGCGATGACAACTGCCAACAAATGGGACGTGTAGAATAATTCGTTTAGTCTACATCTTCGTAGTATCGAACAAACGAAGGCGCGCTGTTTTGCAGAGAGAAACCAACAAAAAAGGGAAAAAACGAAGTAGAAATCCGTTACATAGATCATCTGAAGACAAACGTGTATTCAAACGAAAATCAATATAAGAACAGTATTATCATATAGAAAAAAAGTTGCTAGATTAAGATTTTTATCGGTTTATATGGTTTTTCTTAGAAGTATGATCAGTAACCCCTAATTCTGACTTTAGATTCGTGTTCAGCGGAAAAATACAAAACATAAGTATGGTTTATTCCTTAGCATACACAATTTATTTTTGTGGGACTGTGCTATTAGACATAATTTTAACATGAAACACTTTTATCGTAATATGCGTTTATTTAACCATTTTAAATATTGAGATTATTGCTTAGACATCTACAAAATTATTTTAGTAAGTACATTTAGTGAATACTAGAGTCAATTCCGAGTATATGATGAATAGTTCGCGTACATCTGTTCAACAAAGTATACCTGGCTTCTCTGTTCTGTCTTCCACATGCCTTAATTTTCATAAAATAGCGATCTATATGTTAATCTAGATCAATAACATACATTAAAATACTATGTACATTGCAATATCTATCACAAATACCGTTGGGTTGCATAGAATCTGTCTTGTGATTATCTTGCTGTTGCATGGCAAGTTTTGGATATCTGAAAATTCTAACAAGTTTGTCTTCCAAGCCATTACAACATTAACTGTATTTGACGGTCCTAAGGTCTAATATTGAATGTAGTTAAAATATTAAAGGATATACTTATGTACTATTACTTCAAACCAAAATAGTACACTTGTTATGTCAAGTTAAATTAATGTTGGCATTGCTAGATACTCGTATATGTACATATAACTAAATATGACGGTTTCTTATTTGCTAGAAGAACTTCTAATTAAAGGGCAGTAGTTCTGGTGCTGACATCAAACAACGGAATGAATAGATACTGCAATTGTTAAATTACACCAAATCGTGTGTTCCAATCCAGGTCCCGTATTCTAATCCAAAATTCAGTGCATTTTCTTTTCTTCTAATACTATGTATTTATATAGATATCTTAATGTTATGTGTACAGATTAGTTGTAATGAAGATAAGAAAACGTGATCTGTGGAAAATGTATAAAATATTAAATTTGAACATAACACTCCTACTCACATTGTAGATCAATTATTAGGAAATATAGATTTAGAGCAACTCTTATTTACTCCTCGACCTTTTGGGAAGATCTCAAAAATCTTAAAATTGTGTCAATTCCATATTAACTACAATTTACCAGAGAGCTCACAAAAGTTTTCAAAGATTTGAGAATGACGTTGGTGCACTTTTCTGGAGGAAAATTGCAGCAACTTTTAGGAAATCACAAAGATTTCCAGGATTTATCAAATAATTGGCCCAAATTGCAGTCAAGTGTATATTGGACAGACGAAAGAAGCATTATAACCAGGTTTAAGGAGCACGTAGCTCATTTAAAATAAGGAAGGTTAGATAAATCTTCTGTTGTCCAATATGCTTTCGGAAACAATCATAGAATAGACTCTAGTAACTTGAAGTTGGTAAACAGTATAACCAACAACAGCCTATTGAATGCCATGGAAAGTATTGAGATAGGTAAATGTAATAAAAGCATTATCAAAGACAAGGACCCTATACCTAACAGTCAGTTGTTACAGTGAATCGAATATTTACCTCATTATGGTTTACTAATCATGAATGGGAATAGTTATAGATTAGGGGTTAGAAGGAGGGGTGCAGTAAACCGAATCAAATTATTCCTTCACTGATCACTAACCATGAAGAAAAATAGTTACGTCGAGTAGAGTTTATTAGTGAACATGAATTATGAAGCTAGAATATATTATTGGTTTGGATGAAAACTATGATATCTCAAAAAAACATAGCTTTTCGGTTTCTTCCATTAAATAACCCAAAGATGGTTCGAGATTTATGAAAGAGACTCTCAGAAGCGTAGTTTAACTGGCTGTGTCAAGAAAGCTGTATTAACACTACTTCATCATCTTTTTCTAGTACACCTTTTGAAGAAGACCACGTCACTTTAGTTGTCTGCAGGTTTTTTAGGTGAAAGGATCGATTACTTTGAGAAGTATTACTATAATTAGTCCAAATGTTATAGTTTAATGATATTTACACTACTAAAAATTATGAGGAAAATGTTTACCTTAGTTTCGAAGAATGACGTACCTTCTTTCCAAGAATAAACTAGTTAAGATCACGATAAAAGTATTCTTCTTCATTTGCAAGATCCTAAATTTGAAAAGTGTTGAGTAAATTTCTGGAAAATTAAAAATGGGAGGAGGAAACTCGTATGGTGGAGAGCATTCTTAATCAGATAGAGGAAAACAAGGGGGAAGTGTTACTATGGATATTCAAGATTATAAGGTGAACATTTCATACTCCTGCCTTGTCATTATTGAGAAAATGTGAAGTCGAAGAAAATTTCAAATCACTTTCCTGAATCTTGTACTTTTTCGAGATACCATATTCTTCTTCCAAACCGACGATATTCGTAACATTTTACTGAATATAATTTTGGTATAATTAGAGATTAGATGCAGTTTAAAACTTAATTTGTCATATCCGAATATGTCAACTTGGTTAGTGAAACGCGCGTAGAGTAAACAGAATTATTTCTTCTTATATCAAACCGATTTGTTGTTGTAAAAGGGATAATTAATATTTTTGAGATAGTTAATAGTTTTGTGGCACAAAGCCAGAACCCTGGTGGGAATCATAACGGGCCACCATAGTAGCCTGAATGCATATAAGCACAAGCTGAGGCTGACTGATAGCCCGGCCTGCAGATACTGTAAAGAAGACGAGGAAACCTCGATTCATCTTCTTTACACCTGCCCCGCACTGGAGGAGAAGAGGTATCTTATATTAGGGACCCCTGTTATCCTAGAGGAGGCGAGGCTTAAGGCGGGGGACGTGCCTAAATTGCTCCTTTTATGGGATAGCATTTTTGGATAATGACCCGGATAAGAGGGGATCGCCAAGGGACTACCTATGCGATCAGTGGCTGATGAGGCCCAAACCTATATAATATAATAATAAATAATAGTTTTGTGAGAGGGGTTGCTGTTTAAAAAATGAACTTGATGTAAGCCTGGATTTTGTACAGGTACACCGTGTATTATTATACATGTTTTTTTGTCTAATAAAACTTTTAAATATACCCATAAACTATAAAAAAAAACTATAGATGGGTTTGAACAATTGACATAATCGGGAGACGATTAAAACTTAATAATCGAGTTTTAATTATCTCGTGATGATGCCAACTTGGTGGCGAAACGTACATCGAGAAACGTGTAATCTTTCAGAGTTCATGGAAAACTGATCTCTTGTTTTTGTTGCTGCAACGAAGGTTCCAATCTCCTTCCAAGATTATTTTTCTTTCGTTTAATCTCGTGTTGTTAAAGGACCCGCTATTGTTACTGTTCTTGGATGGCAAAGAGTCTGGTGCCTTTTTGGCGATGGACACATACCGGTTAAACTTGGTGTAAGTCGGCTGTGCTTGTAAGCAAATAATTTACAAATAAAATATTCGACAACATGTCGAATAAAATCTCTAAAATAACACAGGCCAACAAAGATTTTGTGATCGGATTTTTTTGGCCTTTTGGCTTAGTTACTTGAACTACAAAAATACTGCTTTTTTGCTTCGATCATGCACCAGTAGATATTTGTAAATGTACATTGTACAATAATTTGTAGTTTTTAAAACCGAGGTTCTAAAAAATTAAATTTTACCTCAATCTTTCCGACGCCCCTGTGTTTAATCGCTTTGAAACGTACACACAAGCGTGGGAGATTTACCGAAACAGAGTTGGCCGGTGGGAATATTCCAGTTTTATACTATTCCGGAATTTACATAGTCACTGCAGTACGTTTTTAATGCGTGTACGTTTACTCGTGACATCGCGTCGTGTGGTTTTATTTTGTTTTAAAAATGCCTAGAAGTTGTAAAAACACACCAAATATATTTTGTTAGAAACTTCACACCTGGTTCAAAAAATGTTATTTATGCAAATTTGGTTGAACCGCAAAAAACTAAAACCGTAGGACTAACAATTTGAAGAAACAATGACAGAAATTATAAAAGAATCTTAGGTATACTTTAAAAATGTCAGAAATAGAAAATTTTTTAGAGGTACCAGGGTCGATGGGACGTGGCAATAATGGCAGATTATTGCTGGATGCTGAAAAGAGAACACCCAACGAATGAATACACAAGAAAAACTACAAATCGAAGTTTTTTTGTTAAAAAGGGAGAGATGTTGAAAGATAAAAAGAAGTCAGAGACTCAAAACTATTTGTGTTGTTGCTTTTGACTATGTCTTTAATATTTATTAAATATAATGTTTATTAAAATGTAACTTTTCCTTTAGTTTTTAAATTATTCTGATTATTTAGTTGATCAAAAACCTTACGCGAGGGGCAAAAACGGAAGGTGGATATGAAATCAGCGTAAATAATTCACTTATAATCACTTATCAAACCCAAATCAACTTTCAAAATGTCAAAATTTGCAGGCCTGTGTAATTTATTGTAATATGCAAGTTGGTAGATATCATTTAGGTACAATATTTAAAATATTGATAAGCAAGTTATGTAACTATTAATTAAATTATTTATTGTCATTGCTTGGAAGAGTAATTTCATAAAAATGCGGAGTTTTAAAATGAAAATGCATTAGTTTGTCTGTTTGTTAATTCTTAAATAAATTGCTCTTCTACCCGAAAACGTTTATATTTCGATGGGTCATCCTGTAAGTATACAATGTAGTATAAATTGCACGATGAAAGATTTTTCACAGGGGCACTAATATGTAAAGTAAATTTCCAATAGTGTCATTATTTTGTTATTTAATCGCTATAATCCTCAATATAATATTTAGCACATAATCATTTTATAATAATGTATATTCTATAATGTACAATCAATCTATAGATTGTTAGGGCTTTCGGTGATGGAAATTATTGAATCCATTTAAAAATGTCGTGTGGACGATTTGAGACAACATTTTTGGTTTTAAAGCGCTTGTAACACCTTTTCTTTGAACACATGCAGAATCTGACAGCCTCCCTCATAAGCCTTAAGGCTGAGCAAGGGGAAGTTACACTTCGAGTTGCGGGCAAACGCCCTTACTCCGGTAGGCGCCACTCGTTTTAATGGGTTTCCACCATACGTGAGCGCTTTTGAAATTTCACCTGTGAATTCTGAAAAATACTCTCTATTCAAAATATCGAACCGTCTGTTATCAGGCAGACTGGTATAGGCTTTTCTTATTAAGGGTTTTGCTTACTGTCTTTAAAATAATTTTTTGATTCTGTAAGTTTCATTGAAATCACTTTTTTAACTTTACTAGATATTAATTTTGTATCTTTTATGTACCGTTTACCTTTTACGTAACACAAGATCTTACATGTATTGTTATTTCATTATACACTACGATATTTATGATTTTTTAAATCGGATGGAATATCAGTCCTAAAATGTTTTTGGATAAAGTTATTTTTACAATTCAGAATATGTAATCTCTTGCAATAGATTTTTGATATTAAACAATAGGTAATTTCTATATACAACTATAATCATCATACTGTATTGAACTTTTCTAAACTATTTAAAAAAAATTCCGACAAGATTTATTTTAGAAATTGAGTATAATAAAACCATCTTTATGGTAAGTCAGTATTAGTTTACTCAAGTTGAATAAAATATTGGTATAAATAGAGATTGGAGGCAGTTTATATATTAGTTTTAATCCATTTCCGATTCACTATCTTCACCATATTGAAGATTGTTTCGCTAAACGTAGTGAAGATGGTCTGAGAAAATACTGTTAGGGATGAATTTTCTCGTTCTACGGAACAATGGAAATTGTAACTAAATAGTGAATCTATTTGATTTGTATTAATTTATTTATATTCTGTATATTATACAATTTAAATATGCCAAATAATAACAACCCAAATGAATATAATAAGTACTGCATAGCATATATGTCATGAATCATGATAGATTTCAAATATAAAATCTCAAAAGTCTTTGAACTATGAAAACAAAACATGGAAATTCAGAAAACTTTGATTGACATAAGAGTTCCGAAAAAAAAATACGCTATAAGATGAGATACGATCTTTCTGTTGGACAAGAAATGCCATTTTATACAATATCAGACTCTATATCATATAACGTGTATGATACATTGTTTATATTATATATTGTGTATAATTGCATTACATATTGTATATGTAGTTTGTATGATACATTGTACAATGTATATGATACCTACATTGTATCTGTAATATAACTTGGTTTTCATAATTCTTAGACCTTATCCGTAATTTGGACAACTAAAAACTACTTCAAGGATATTTAATTTCTTATTAACGGGTTATCTCATTTAAACCTACATGCAGAATACTGTTACTACAAGTAAACACCTAACAGCTAACAGAAACTTCTACATAACTGCTTCTATTGCCTCTACTGTTGAAAGGCAACATGTTACTTCTCACATCTCCTTGAGATGATGGACTTCTCATATATCCTTGGGCTTATGAGACCTCGGAGTGTGATGGATCGCTTATGTTCTTCTGTGTTTTTCACGTACGTTAGTCAAGGAATTTATGGCGGTTGCTCTTCGACCGTTAACCAAAATGGTAACATCTAACTTATGCTTTTTAATCAACATTAGGTTCTAGCAAAGTGCTCTATAGTGTATTCCATGAAGTTTCGCATATTGAGGTATACAGGAGGGAGTTGTAGTGACAGATTAGTTATTTTGTTGGTGTTAAATAAGTTCGTTATGTTCCGTTGCCATATTTTGTGTTTTTTTTCAGCTCAGATTATTTTTACCCAATCCTTTAAGGAATTGCATCATGCACTCTCAGGGATTAGCACATCGATTTTTATATAATTCTATAATTCTATTGATTGTTGTCACTAATTAAATTTCATAACTTTTTTTGCGGAACAATCATAGTTTCGTAACTTTTCTCACCAAAGTAAGTCACTGTGTACATGTGCATGTTTGAATCTAATTTGTATTATGCATCTCAATATTTCTATTTACTAAACGGCTGTTTTCGTGTGTGTATGTCACGATATTTTGAGGTCGATGTACGAACTGCTTTTCGTTTGAATTTTGACATTTTGACAAAATCAATATAGTAAATCAACCATTGCGAATAACGTAGTAACTTTTATTTTTTGATCCGAAGCCTCTAGTCTAGAGGCATGCTCCGGAGGTGCCTTCGATATGAGTAAGGGGGCGGCGCAATATTATTGCGATTTGCTTACTCGTTATTATTACTGTTTTATGTATTATTGTTTTATATAAATGAAAGATGATAATACAGATGATATCACCATTATGGAAAAATAAGGGAAAACATGTTGCGTAATTAAAACGAGTGACAAATTAAGTCTACAAGGACTTTCAAAAACACAGATACATAGACTGTGTTTTTGAAACTCTTTGTAGACTTGTAGACTCAACCGTTCGCTGTTCTGGTCAAAAGATATAATATATTATTCATTGAGCTAAGACTATGATTTTACATTATTATTTTAAAAGTATATGTTTGGTAATCAATATAGCATTTGGTAATATAACTTATTTTAATCTCCCTAATATTGAAATGTTGTTATCTTTGCGTTTTCCCACAATATACGAGGGTAGTTCCAGAAGTACCCGATCTAACAAAGAAACCACAATAAATTCAGGAAAAAATATCTTTATTCTCTACATAGCCTCCTTATAGCTCGATACACTTTCCCCAGCGATGTTCAATAGCTTCGATACCCTGCTTATAGAGAGATTCCTTAAGCTCCTCAAAATAGCTATCACCCGCAAACTCCACCTCTTTGTTGGTGAATATTTTATCACCGAGCCATTTTTTCAAGTTTGGAAATAGAAAATAATCCGAAATCTGGCGAATAGGGTGTGTGAGGATGCAATTAGAACTTTAACTCATTGATTTTGGCCATCGCGATAACGGATGTGTGAACTGGTGCATTGTCTTGATGAATCAAAACTTTATTTTTCGCTAAATGCAACCGGTTTTTCATGATTTCATCATTCAAACGCTGCAATAAGTTGGCATAGTACTCGCCATCGATTGTTTTTCCTTTTTGAAGATCATCAATGAAAATTATCCCACGTGCATCCAAAAAAATTTACGCCATGGCCTTGCCTACCGATTGCACTCGATTGCAATATCCTCACGACGCTGCTTTTGTTCCATTGTTCCATTTTGTTACAAATTTTCAGCCAACATGCGATGTACAGCACTCTTTGAAATACCTACCATGTCTGCTCGCACGCGCACATTCAGTCGACGGTCATCCAATACCATTTTGTGTATATTCTTCACCATTTCTGGCGTGGTCACCTCATTTGGTCGACCACAGTGATGCTCGTATTGGCAGCTCGTACGATCTCCTTTAAACTCTACCACCCAATATTTTACTGTTGTAAACGAAGGAGAAGACTCCTCCAGAGTAAAATCTAGTTCCGCTATGATATCGGTTGGACTGGAAGGCCTTTCAAATGAAAGTATTGTATCGTATAACGATGACCAATTTTTTCCATGTTTACAAATTCACTGACAGCGTTCACTGTTGATGGCTGTGAAGAAAATACTAAACAACGTGGCGTCGTCAAACTTAACTTAAGCTTTATAAGGTTTACCTTCTACCATTGTCATTATTTTCAAACAACAACCGCCACCTATGTATATGTCAGGTCGCATACATCTGGGACTACATTCGTATTTACGGTAATTAATTATTTCTTTCTAAAATGTATCGGTTGTATCGTCTCGAATGTTTCTTATATAATTAATACCTTTTAAAAGGCATGTAAACATTTGGATTTTTTTTCCGATAGTTTTCTTATGATTAGGTACTCAAAAACTGCTGATGGTAAAAAAAATTAACTCAAGGCCTGAAAACTAGAAATTTGGACCATTCAATTTTCTTTTTTAAAATTGCTATGCGACTATTTTTCTCCAAGTTGAAGCCCTTTGAAAATCGCCTAAAAATTTAGGACTTCTTACATCCCTTAACTTTTGTGCCTAGTGTATATCATAATTTATATTCATAGAATATAGAGTTTTATTCTTGTAACGTATATTTACATTTACACTAATTTTGTAATGTGTGCAAGTAAAAATATAATTTATACAAGACCTGGAGACAAATACAAGTGTATAAACAATGATAAACACAATATATTCAATTTATAACTACTTATAAGTTGTAAGTTCTTGTAACTGTATACACATTGCGAATAGAGTTTAGTTCTTATATAGCAATTTAATCCCACATGCTTTCCATAATATTACGTATTTTATAAACTATATTTTTGTTTAAATACATAAAGAACTCGTACCTGCGTTTATGGATGTAAGTCGGCGTGAATTTACAGTTGATCAGGCGCCAATCCTCGCCACATTACTTTAGAATCTCCATATTCTTACCGGATTTGAACAACACTTATCGATTCTCTACTTAGTTATTCTCTCCTGTCTCCAGGCATCAATACAGATTCAGGGATCAATTGTAACATTCCACCTAAAGAATCACGAAAAATAGGTGTAAAAGTATTTTCTTCACGTTATCTTTTATGCACATCATCGCCCACCAATGTGATACTCTTGAATATTTCATTAAATTGCATGTTCTGAATAATAGTTTACATGTAAATGGAGTGAAATAATATTGTGGTATTTAATCACTTGCGCACTGATGAAGAACCCCCAAAATGTGAAGTAGTTCAACAATATAATGTAGATATTTAAGAATATAAGCAATATATAGGGTGTCTCAGTTGGAATTCAGGATTTGAATTATGCGTGATTTGTGTTCTGTCAAAGATAGTGCGACAACATTTAACGACTATCATGTACAAACCATACGACGTCAATATGTCTGTGATAGCATTACTGGCTTCATTTTAAAAGGAGTATGGTCCAATGCGCACCAACCCATGCATTTCTGTGCATAGATTTCTTTTCGTGAACAGCATGTGAATTTTCAGCATCCCAAATTCGATAATTTTGTTTGCTGACGTATCCATCAAGATGAAAATGTTCTTCATCGCTGAACAAAATTTTGTTGTCAGAATCAGCATCACCTTCTTTCTTTTTTAATATTTAATTAACAAATGTACAACGTTGTCTTTAACTTTTAACTGTTGTGTTAACTGAATTTTCTATGCTGACAGATGCAGATCTTTCTTCAAAATCCCATGCACCCCTCTCATGAATCCCTCTTCATAGATTCGATTGTTGTGCACGACGTCGAATTGATGTGCTTGGATATTCCCGTACACTTTCTCTTACTGCAGCAGTATTTTCATCTGCTCGACCACGACCAGGACGTATTGGTGTTGCCTTATCAATAACATAATCCATCTCTTCAGATTTCTTGATTAAATTACGCACTGTTAACTCTGTAGGCGCCTCATTTTGTCTTAATTTTGTGAGAAGTTTGCTTAATACTCAAATGATCGCTCACATTCATAAAACAGTTGTACACAAACTATTCGCTGTTGAACTGTTAATCGGGGCATGTTGACGTCGTATGGTTTGTAGATGACGGTCGTTGAATATTGACGCCTAATTTTTGACAGAACACAAGTGGCGCGAAATTCAAATCTTATAGTTTCAACTGAAACACCCTATTTATATATTCTATTAAACAACTATATTTTGAGCCTACTTCTCTGAATTATTTCTTAATGTTGTTTCTTTATGTACCTATTGTATAATACAAATTTAATCCTAAGGGGAAATTTAGTTTATAACTTATTATATAATAAGGTATACACTAAGATATTTATTAATATAAATAGAGATAGATATATTTTGTAATAGGTGGCATTAACAGTTTTATTTGTATGTCATACCCATTGGCTTTAATTTATTAACCCACAGATCCTTGAGTTTTACATGAAAGAATTTTAAAACTTATTCTCATGGACGAAAGTTATTCTTAAAAAGTTTTCAAATTAAAAATACCTACTAAAAAAGTAAGCTTTTAAACACAATTCCCACAAGATTAAAATCGCCTTATTTAAAAATCCTGCAGTTTTTAAGTTACTTTCTCTCAGTTCCTTCATGCATGGTTAAAAAGGGGGTAGAGTAGGGAATATCTTTCCTGCTGCCTACCATTTACCGCAAAACCCTGCGGGTCATTCTCCATTAAAATTCGCTATTTTACATCGGAACCGATCGAGATGTGGGGAATTACTTGATTGATTTTAGAAAACAAGCATAATACAATAGATTCTTTAACGGTTAGTGGTATAAAATCAATTATTTCATAGAATAGATCAATTGCCAGTTTAACAATAGATCATGATACTCATTTTTAATATACATGTATTTTTTAAAGCATATGTCAAATGATCAATGTAAGTAAACGAGTCTATTTCTATGCAGATCTTTCTTTAAAATCTAATGCGTGGTGGCTCTTGACAGATTCAATTGTTGTGCACGACGTTGAATTGATGTTTTTAGGTACTCCCGTACACTTAGTCTTACTGTATCAATATTTCCATATGACCGACCACGACGAGGATGTATTCTGTACTTAGCGAACCTACAACGAGAAAGGACATCATCTGTGGAAGATTTAGGAACCGTCAGTTTTAGTTTATATTTGCTAGTTGAAGAAGTTGTTTAAAACATGATAATCCACCATAAAGTACAATGTATTATCGAAATAACCAACAATGACAACAATATTTTATGACATATTTAAGAATTGGATGCATTTGCTTCTGTATACAATATAGAAGCTAATATTTGTATTAGCATTAATTTATATTATTTTATGGTATTTTAATTGATTTCAGCAATGGCCTACCCTGGACTATATCCTGGATATGTACATGCTTTGGCGGCAGCCTCTCAGGCTGCTTCTCTAGCTGGACCTCACCATCATCTTCAGCATCAACCCCCAAAAAGAAAACGAAGACATAGGACAATATTTAGTGAAGAACAATTGGAACAACTTGAAGCAACATTCGAACAAACGCATTATCCTGATGTCGTTTTAAGAGAACAGTTAGCTTTAAAAGTAGATTTGAAAGAGGAACGGGTAGAGGTAAGTAATGTCATTGTTTTCCATAAAATGTTATCCCTAAATAAATATGTATGAATGTACATATTTTAAGTTTCAATTATTCGAGAAAGTACATATATAGTAGATATGCGAAAGAAAATATTGTTATCCTCCAATTCTGTTCACGTTCTGAAATTATAATACAAATGCAAAGCGACATTAATAATTACCCAGTAAATGGCTTCGTTGAGAAATATAAATATTTATTCAAGAAAATAATTAGAGTTCTTTCACTAATTCACAAATAGGATATATGGGTTCAGAGATCGATTTTCATATTAAAGTGAAAATAGCTATTTACTTATTTTGATCTTAATTTGTGTGCAAGAAGGGCTTCGACGGTATAAAGCGTGATAATAGGGAGGCTTTTATAGGCCTGAGGTTTTATTAGCTTCCCCTGACCTCAGCAACCCCCATTCCCTTATGTAAATAAAACGATTTACTTATAAGGCATCACAGAAAGAGATGTGTTGTACATAACATATTTATCTTTCTCTCTCTCGATAAAAATATTCAGCAATGGGTTGCCTTAATGTTTGTATAAAATTATGTCTAATTTAGTAATCATTATCAGTATAAAAAATAATTATTTGCTCTAATTTAATAAATTTTACAAATTATTAGTACATAAATTATGAAAGGATTTATTTTTTATTATTGCTATGTAGTACCAGGAAATGAATGGTATAGAATAGAATAGAATAGAAAGAATTTATTGACAATCATAAATACATACGTACATTTGTAGTCACAATATATAAGAAAACACAAAGTAAATATAAATACTCGTAATCACAAACAAGAGTGGTCAAAGAATATAAACATTAAATAAAACTTACACCGTATAAAAATAGTCAATGGTGTAGAAGCAATGGGCGAGTAAAAAGTTCTTTAAATATAGATGGAAAGACATATTCATAATATTATCACATTTGCTGTATCGATCAAATTCATTGTAGAGCCTTCTTACTTCTAGATTGTTTTGTTTTGTAATATGAATTCTGGATTGCGGTTCATTTAAATCACCAGCATGTCTTGTATTATGCTGGTGCACGTTTGCATTCGTTAGTAGGTTGTGTAAGTTTTTCTGTACTAAATAAAGTGACTCTAGCAAATATAAGCATGCCAGGGGTAGAAACTTATATTTCTTAAATAATTCTCTGCTAGAAGTACGGATCGTTGCGCCCTCAATGAGATAAACCGTAGACTTTTGCAAAATAAACGCCTTTTGAGCTGTGCTGCAGTTTCCCCATAATACTACACTATACGCCAAACGACTTTGGAACAAGGCACAATAAATTATTCTCATGACGTTATTATTTACAGCTGGCCTCAGCTGTCTCATGACAAATATCTGCGTGCTTAATTTCGAACATAGGATATCGAGATGAGCACACCACTTTAAACTAGGGTCAAGTATGATTCCCAGCAGCTTCACCGGTTCTGACTTTGGTCAATTTTTATTGGACGTGAATATTATGTTTTTTTGTTATACTCATGTTAAGTTTTAATTTCTTAACTGAGAACCGGGTGTTTGCTGAAGCCAAACTTTTTCTGCTCTCATTTACTTGAAATAGTAAAGTAGTGTCATCTGCAAAAAGTATACAAGAGCTATATTCAATTGCAACCGATAAGTCATTTATATATAAAAGAAACAGTACCGGACCTAAAACAGATCCTTGCGGTACACCCACTTCTACAGGCAGCAAAGCAGAATCGGAACCTTCAATTCATACAAATTGTTGCATACATATTACTTAGGTATGAATGAAAGAGTTATGATTCATTACTGCAAATGCCATGTATCAAGATTTATTTCTAGAATATCTAAATTTATGCAATCAAATGCTTTGGTTAGATCGCGTACAGTTGCAGATGTGTTTGACTTAAGATTAAGTCCTTTAACAACGTCACCAATTAATGCCAAAAGAGCTTTTGTCGTGAAGAAATCTTTATTAAAACTGAATTGTAACCACGATACAATGGACTGCTTCTCTAAATACGAAAGGAGTTTTTCTTTTAAGAGAATTTCACAGATTTTTGAAACGATAGGGAAATAACGATACACCGAAAGTTATCTGATACAAAATATGGTAATAATATGGTAATAATTACAGTTTTTTCTTTCTAAATAAACTAATCTTCAATTTCAGTCATCTTCAGATTTTATCATTAATGCCCATTTTAAAAAGTACATAAGTTTCTATACAAAGTAGTTAAAATCTATGGAAAAGTCATATTTTAATTGATTCCCACTTATTTACAAATTACGTACGCATTTTTGTGTTATGTCACCTAATTTTGTGAGTTTCTATTTACATTAAACTGTCCATCAGCATGCAACGTATTCCTATCGGGCAACTATTTTACTATTGGAAAACGCTGCTCGTTTTCGTTTGCATTCGGTTCAATACTATTTCACAAAATCATGTGCTGCTGGAAATATGTTATCTACAATTTCCTGTGGCAAGATAGTCATATAGGGGTGCACACAGGATATTTATTCTGTCTCAGTATTTTTTAAATCAGTCATCAAGTTTTTGATTTTTTTGTATGTGTGTATATGTTTATTATATTTAGACAAAAATATTCTGTATTTTATTTTAAGTCTTTTTTTTTTCGTTAAAACTTTTTGTGTTTTTATTGCTAGATACTCTGCCCTGGAAAGTCTTACGTATATTATAGTCAAATAAATTACATATTGAAGCTTTACAACAGATTTGTAGAGAAACTAATAAAATAGTCTGAATTTGGTTATCACATTTAATTAGAAAGAGTAAACAATAACGACAATATAACAATACTTTAAGGCAACATTAATAACAATTTAGTACTTAGTATTTCCTCCTCTAGCTCTAGCAATAGTCTGAATCCTTTTAGGCACGCTCCGCAGAACATCCTTTATGATCTGCAGAACATCTTTTATGCTTGATTGGTGGAATTTGATTCCATTCTTCCTGTGCAGCAATTCTTAATTCTGCAATCGAATTAGGAGCTGGATTTCGTGCTCGTATACGTAGTTTCAGAATGTCCCATATATGTTCTATTGGATTAGTATCAGGACTCATTGCTGGCCACTCTAGTGCCTCAATCCCGACATCCTCAAGGTACTGTATTACTGTTCTAGCGGCACGAGCCCAGGCATTATCATGTTAGCACAAAGTTGTCGTACCCAATGAAGCCAACATGGATGAAGGCGAAACATACTCTTCAAGGATGTTGCGTATGTACCAGTTAGCATTCGTTCTTAAATTTACCTCAACAAGCTCCGTGCAACTCTCACCACTAATGCCTCCCCAACGCATAATGGAACCGCCACCAAAACTAACGTCTTGTGCAAGATTACATTCTGCAAAACATTCCCCAGACCTTCTGTATACTCGACTACGTTCATCGGGCTTCCATAATTGTATTCTTGTTTCTTCTGTGCAAAGGACTTTTCCCCATTGATGTTCATTCCAATTAGAATGGGCTCTTACAAATTGTAACCGCCTGGTTTTGTCACGTGGTAGAAGCCTAGGAACTCTAGCAGGACATTTCGGGTTTAAACTGACTTCTTTAAGTCTCCTTACTACTGTTTTAACACTTACATTGATTTGTCTTGTAATCAGTAATTCGCTTTTTAGATGCGCAGCTGAAAGTGAGCAATTTCGCAAGGATAGACTTCTCAAATATTGGTCACCTCTTGGCGTTGTACATCATTCACGTTCCTGACCAGGCCGTCTTTTGTATTCTTCAGTCTCATTGTATAGTTTTACTATACGAGAAACAGTCGATCGAGGAATATGCAATCTCCTCGCAATATCTTCTTGTCTGTAACCCTCGTTGGCGAAAATAACAATTTTAACAGAAACTAACTCGCTTAAATGTAGTATCTCACTTCACCAAAATTACCGAAACAATAAATAAAGTACTAGAAATGTCATTCTGATAACAACAAACAAAACAGCAGTCGTTGTTAGTCGCCAAGACACGCAATGATATGTTTGTAATTTGCAACATTATTGTTTATTCAACTATAAAGGCTATGTCTAAACATTCTATGTCTATTTAACTATGTCTGTTTTATGCGAAATAAATTTCAATATACTTAAAACACTCCACTGCAAGGCATCTAGCAATAAAAAACACGAAAAGTTTTAAAGGAAATAAAATACAATAAAAATAATGACTTACAATAATGTATGCGATATTTTTATTTACATTTAGATTTGTATATATCAGTTCACATAAGAGTTTAACTAATTGTGAGTGTATTTAATTTTTATTAATGAAATTCAAGTATTTTCATGAACTTAATAGTATCCCGTTCCTTTTCGGGAAATTTTGTTATAGTTGTGTATTCATTATAATTATTATGGTTCTAAATTGAATTATTTCGGAAAAGGTGGGATTTTAGTATACGGAAAAAACAATATCTTTTAAAACATAATTGTACTCGTATGACACAGAGACGGATTGAATAAACAAGCTTCTTGTATTGTTTAAATAACAACTGACATTTTTATTTACTAACAATTATGGAGATTAGTAATTTTAGGCGATATTTTGGTTTTAAGCTTCTGCTATAATGTTTGGATTGAAACGGTGCTGGGTGTTGAAGTAGGCTTTCTGGGTGGTTTCAACGTGCCTCAGCACCTTTTCTATTTACATAGACGTTGAAGAGGTCTTCAGTGTGGTACCTGCGTGTACAATAATCTCATCTTCTGCGTTGTTGTCGCCATTACTAACAATAATCTTAGCATTTAAATAAGTTCTTAAACTCTTAAGTATATAATGATGACTTGAAATGGCTGATATTATAGTAAATATACTTATAAATCATTATTTAAAGAAATGGCCTAATCGAATATAATTAGTATAAAGATAGTATTATTACATCGTGTCGATAATTAGCTATAATCATTAATATATTTGTTAAATATTATTAACAGTTATTAATATTAACAGTCGTGGTATCAGAATGTATAAACGTACTGTACCGTGAAAACTTATGTATACATTTTGAAAGTAATTAAAAAAAAGGAACTGAAAACTAAACTTTGTCTTGCCAAGCTAGTGGAGTAAAAGGAATATCTATGTGATCTATTTTTGCTTTGTTTTTTCTTCTAGTGTACCAATTAATAAATAATGTTTTGAAAAGATCGGTAAAAGTGAGGTAAATCGTACAAGCTTCGAACGAAGGCGATCATAAATTGAAAAACTGATAGCTCTATCTTCTTAGCCTTCCTGGGTTATTTTCTGTATTCTGTAGGGAAAAAATCATTTGGAAGGGTAATTAGGAAAGGAAACGATTTAGGAAAGAGAGATACATATAACACTAACGTAGTTTTCCAAAAAACATCAAAACACCATACACTACACTCGACGCGATTTTCGCCAACAAAGTTGACATTATCTGGAGGTAATACCTATACTGTCAACTTATTTACACCTAAATTATTGTTGTGGCTTAGTGAGCCGTGAGTAACTAACCAATAAAGCGGGCTATATGGAATAGGCCCTTTGTCAATATTCATTCTATTTTTACGCTTTTTACACAAAAGAGTAAAAATAGCATGAATTCGAAAATTCACACAAGATCAGGACATAATGAAGCCTACAGAGTTAATATTTCGTAACTGAATCAAGAAATTTGAAGAGATGGACGGAAATATTGCTTCAGCGAGAGAAAGTGTACGGAAGTACGTCACATCAATTCGACGTCGTGCACAACAATTGAATCTGTCAAGAGTTACCATGCATCGGATTTTAAAGAATCTGCATGTGTCAGCATAAAAAATTCAATTGATATAACAATTAAAATTTACAGATTGTTTACAACGTCGTACATTTGATAATTGGGTGTTAAAGAAGAAAAAAGATGATGAATGATGAATTTTGAAATAAAATTTTGTTCAGCGATGAAGCACATTTTCATCTTCACGGATACGTCAGCAACCAAAATTGTCGAATTTAGGGTGCTGAAAATCTACATGCTGTTCGGGAAAAGGAAATATATCCACGGATATATACGGTTTGGTGTGCACGGAGTGGTGGCGTAATTGGACCACATTTCTTTGAAAATGAAGCTGGGAAATGATCATAGGCATGTTACCATAGTATGCCTTGTAGATGACAGTCGTCAAATTTTGATGTCCTATCTTTGATAGAGAACACAAATGGCGCGCAATTCAAATTCTATAGTCCAATTGAGACACTCTATATAACAGGCAATATTTTTTCTACTTTAGACATCGATCTTGTTAATATTTGAGAGTTTGATACACCAACTCATGGACTTATTATTAAGTTAGTATATTATGGCATTGATACCACCTCCCTTCAGTTTTTTAAAACTATAATTAAGTAGTCAATATTAAAAATCAGTTGTTAATTGATATATTTTATACAAAATGTATAGTTTCTATTATATACATTGCAAACTGTGTAACACATTCAAATAGAAAATGACTGGAAATTGAAATATAGTAAGAAATGTTAATGCAATTTTCAATTAGAACTTCTCTTTATTTAATGCTTACTTACTAATAAAAAATATATACGTTGCGCTGAAGTTACTGTAATCAAGAATCCTTCTTTAAGAAACGTTAAGTTTCATTTTCGAGTTATTTAAAGAATATCAAAATCGTGTACCTGAGAAAGAACTAATAACGTCCCAAGAACTGTTTTGAAAAATGTAATGAACAGTTTTTAATTAAAAACTATCATTAAAAACTTATATGTTCATAAAATATTTGGGATACATCTAACATTTATTATTATCTTATAAAGTAAATCATGTTTCTACTCTACATACTACTACATCTAGTGCAGCCATCCGTACGTTGTAATAAAGTAAATCATTAAAAGACCAAAAAAGATCGTAGTTTTGCGTATTGGGAATTTTGATGGAGGCGTGACTTATTTTTTGGCCACCCGCGTGGCAAAAAATATACTACCGATTGTGTGATAGCTTGAATTACCTAAATTAGTTATGTGAGATATTTAATAATTTTTATTCATTAACAAATCGACAACCCGTTAAAAAAGTTACGTCGGTTCAAGGAATCTTTAGCTTATGGTGATTAGTTTTTAAAACTGTATTTCTATTCGTACATACTGTTTTATTTGAAGTAATATATTGTAAAAAATAAGACATGACGTTGACCATATGACTACACTCATTATTTCACGTTAAAAATAAAAAAAAAATCAATTTCAATATTAATTCGTTTTAAATACTTTAGAAATATTGAAATCAATAATCCTATTATTATATTTATATACATAACAATAAAGTATATTTGATTAACTAATGAACATTACCAATAGCATTTATTGTTTATATACTAGGCGGAGAATTATAATTTTTAAACTATGATGATTTTATGAAAATGATTCGTGAATACGGATATTTATTTAACTTATTTAAATGATTCAAAATGCTTAAACTTATCTCAATAATTGATATAGTATCATTGTATATTACAAGTATTATTGTAAATAACTGATATTATATTATTTTGGTATTTTAAAACAGTATTTAATTATTGTTGTGAAAAATATGGATATTTTTGAAGCTCTTATGTTTCAGGAATTTGCAATAGCAATTTGAATCGATTTTTGAGAAACAAAATTATATGACATTAATTTTGGTTTGTTTTTAAATTAAATAGATCTCCAGTTTATTTATCCGTATTATACATATTTTAAATTTAATGGTGCTTTGAATTTATCGAGTATAATAATTAAGAGTGTCAGAAATTTATTATTTGTTGAATATTGATAAAAGTAATAAAAAATATTTTTTAAGCAAAATAATAAAGTAAAATAAATAATATTTTAGTTTGATATAATGAACTTTTTTTTCCTACCTTTAACAACCGATATACTTTATTTGCTCAAATAATAGGTGGCCCTAGATACGCCTGTAGTATTTGTAATAATAACACTGTAAAACGAAACGAAATAACGACTGAAAAATACTCTTTTAAAAATTCTTTAGTATTCCATAACTTACAAATATGATTTTTGTATTTATTTGATTGAAAATGATATTTTCTCCCATCGTAATCGAGCTGGGATGCTCTCGTCTAGCGAAGGAAGTCTGTGAAAACATTCGCTCCATTTGCTAAACTAACTAAACTGCTTTGCCTGTTATTTATATTACAGGGACGCTCCCACCACCCATTTATCTCATCGTTGAATCTGTTATTTTTCATATTTAAATATATCCCGGAAAGAATAAAGAGAACATTTGTCTTTCCATTTAATTTTCCCGGATAAAAAGTCTACTTCTCTTCCAGGTTGTTACCGTTTAACTGAATAAAACACGAGAGTTGTTTGGATTTACCGTGATTATTGTCTCTAACAAAGATCAAAAGTTACACCCCATGTCATTATGTCAGCTATATACTACTCTATCACACCATCTACCCTCTCCATGTACGGAATCCCCTAATTGATATCTGTAAGCTTCAAAGTGAATTAGTATAATTGAATTGTAAGACGCTGCAAATGTGTAATCATTTATGTATTGATTAAAGTAGTAAATAGTAACAGTCAAAAATATGTAGCGTAGTTCCTCAAAATATCGAATATCATACTCAGAGTACAAATTGTTTATTATATCAAATTATTTCTGTCTTATAGGTAACCTTCTTTGCTTAATCATAAATAGAGAATGAAGTTAAAATTGCTTATACCTAACCGAAGTTTATTAATGCAATCAAATATTTCCAGTATATTTCTATCAACGTATCACGTGACCTGTCCATAAGTGGTGGAACCGTAAACAATTAACTAGGTGCGACTTATAATAATTTATATAAAATGTATTACTATATTTGTATATGTATGGTAATATGTAGTGGTTAAACACAACGACAAAGCTAAACTGAATAGTATTGAATTTCCTGTACCTACATGGAATCAAACACCTCAGTTAAACGCGACTATATTTCAGCTGCGATAGAGTTACCCGACTATAATACCACCGATTCAGCACTCATGGGGGCAGACTTATTCATCATACATTTTATTTTGTCAAATCAGTTGTATAATTTTGGCTTACAATTAGAGTGCTCAATTTTAATGTCATTTCAATTTATATCGAAGCAGTGATTTCTTATGATTTTTGTCACGCTTGTTATCTTGCCAAGCTATTGATATTTGACCTTTTATAATTTATAGTCTAATACTTCTTCATTCATTACATACCAGTTCTATTCTCGTTCATTTTTTCATGTTCCATGATTGCGAGTAATTTTCTAATGGTCTAATGTATGTACTTATTTACGAGGGTAGTCCTAGAAGTATCCGACCTGACGTATAGATGGCCATTGCTGTTTGAAAAGAATGACTATTGTAGAAAGTACCAGCCTTATAAAGGTCAAGTTTGAAGTTTAACGACGCTACGTTGTTTAGCATTTGATTGGCAGCCATCAACAGTGAGCGGTCTCAGTGAATTTGTAAGCATGGAAAAAATTGGTTATGATTATGTGATACAATCCATTCATTTTAAAGGCTTCAGTCCAACCGATTCAGTAGCGGAGCTAGATTCTACTTTGGGGGAGTCTGCTTCTTCCTCTACAACAGTAAAATATTAGGTACCACCGATTTGCCACTCATGGGGGCAGCTTTATTCATTATACATTTTATTTTGTCAAATCAGTCGTATAATTTTGGCTTAGAGTGCTCAATTTTAATGTCATTTCAATTAGCAGTGATTTCTTATTATTTTTGTCACGCTTGTTATCTTGTCAAGCTATTGATATTTGACCTTTTATCATCTATAGTCTAATACCTCTTCATTCATCGGGCGTCTTCACACCAGACGAACTCACTGGTGTCGGTGTCGGTAAATGTAAAAACGCCCATTATATACCAGTTCTATTCTCGTTCACCTTTTCATTTTCCATGATTTTAAGTAAGTTCCTAATGGTGTAATGTGTGTACTTATTTACGAAAGTAGTCCCAGAAGTACCCGACCTGACGTATAGATGGCGGTTGTAGTTTGAAAACAATGACTATGGTAGAAAGTGCCAACTATATAAAGGTCAAGTTCGAAGTTTGACGACGCTACGTTGTTTAGTATTTGTTTGGCAGCTATCAACAGTGAATGCTCTCAGTGAATTTGTAAATATGGAAAAATTGGTTATGATTATGTGATACAATCCATTCATTTAAAAGACCTCAGTCCAATCGATTCAGTAGCGGAGCTAGATTCTACTTTGGGGGAGTCTGCTTCTTCCTCTACAACAGTAAAATATTAGGTACCACCGATTTGCCACTCATGGGGGCAGCTTTATTCATTATACATTTTATTTTGTCAAATCAGTCGTATAATTTTGGCTTAGAGTGCTCAATTTTAATGTCATTTCAATTAGCAGTGATTTCTTATTATTTTTGTCACGCTTGTTATCTTGTCAAGCTATTGATATTTGACCTTTTATCATCTATAGTCTAATACCTCTTCATTCATCGGGCGTCTTCACACCAGACGAACTCACTGGTGTCGGTGTCGGTAAATGTAAAAACGCCCATTATATACCAGTTCTATTCTCGTTCACCTTTTCATTTTCCATGATTTTAAGTAAGTTCCTAATGGTGTAATGTGTGTACTTATTTACGAAAGTAGTCCCAGAAGTACCCGACCTGACGTATAGATGACGGTTGTAGTTTGAAAACAATGACTATGGTAGAAAGTGCCAACTATATAAAGGTCAAGTTCGAAGTTTGACGACGCTACGTTGTTTAGTATTTGTTTGGCAGCTATCAACAGTGAATGCTCTCAGTGAATTTGTAAATATGGAAAAATTGGTTATGATTATGTGATACAATCCATTCATTTAAAAGACCTCAGTCCAATCGATTCAGTAGCGGAGCTAGATTCTACTTTGGGGGAGTCTGCTTCTTCCTCTACAACAGTAAAATATTAGGTACCACCGATTTGCCACTCATGGGGGCAGCTTTATTCATTATACATTTTATTTTGTCAAATCAGTCGTATAATTTTGGCTTAGAGTGCTCAATTTTAATGTCATTTCAATTAGCAGTGATTTCTTATTATTTTTGTCACGCTTGTTATCTTGTCAAGCTATTGATATTTGACCTTTTATCATCTATAGTCTAATACCTCTTTATTCATCGGGCGTCTTCACACCAGACGAACTCACTGGTGTCGGTGTCGGTAAATGTAAAAACGCCCATTATATACCAGTTCTATTCTCGTTCACCTTTTCATTTTCCATGATTTTAAGTAAGTTCCTAATGGTGTAATGTGTGTACTTATTTACGAAAGTAGTCCCAGAAGTACCCGACCTGACGTATAGATGGCGGTTGTAGTTTGAAAACAATGACTATGGTAGAAAGTGCCAACTATATAAAGGTCAAGTTCGAAGTTTGACGACGCTACGTTGTTTAGTATTTGTTTGGCAGCTATCAACAGTGAATGCTCTCAGTGAATTTGTAAATATGGAAAAATTGGTTATGATTATGTGATACAATCCATTCATTTAAAAGACCTCAGTCCAATCGATTCAGTAGCGGAGCTAGATTCTACTTTGGGGGAGTCTGCTTCTTCCTCTACAACAGTAAAATATTAGGTACCACCGATTTGCCACTCATGGGGGCAGCTTTATTCATTATACATTTTATTTTGTCAAATCAGTCGTATAATTTTGGCTTAGAGTGCTCAATTTTAATGTCATTTCAATTAGCAGTGATTTCTTATTATTTTTGTCACGCTTGTTATCTTGTCAAGCTATTGATATTTGACCTTTTATCATCTATAGTCTAATACCTCTTTATTCATCGGGCGTCTTCACACCAGACGAACTCACTGGTGTCGGTGTCGGTAAATGTAAAAACGCCCATTATATACCAGTTCTATTCTCGTTCACCTTTTCATTTTCCATGATTTTAAGTAAGTTCCTAATGGTGTAATGTGTGTACTTATTTACGAAAGTAGTCCCAGAAGTACCCGACCTGACGTATAGATGGCGGTTGTAGTTTGAAAACAATGACTATGGTAGAAAGTGCCAACTATATAAAGGTCAAGTTCGAAGTTTGACGACGCTACGTTGTTTAGTATTTGTTTGGCAGCTATCAACAGTGAATGCTCTCAGTGAATTTGTAAATATGGAAAAATTGGTTATGATTATGTGATACAATCCATTCATTTAAAAGACCTCAGTCCAATCGATTCAGTAGCGGAGCTAGATTCTACTTTGGGGGAGTCTGCTTCTTCCTCTACAACAGTAAAATATTAGGTACCACCGATTTGCCACTCATGGGGGCAGCTTTATTCATTATACATTTTATTTTGTCAAATCAGTCGTATAATTTTGGCTTAGAGTGCTCAATTTTAATGTCATTTCAATTAGCAGTGATTTCTTATTATTTTTGTCACGCTTGTTATCTTGTCAAGCTATTGATATTTGACCTTTTATCATCTATAGTCTAATACCTCTTCATTCATCGGGCGTCTTCACACCAGACGAACTCACTGGTGTCGGTGTCGGTAAATGTAAAAACGCCCATTATATACCAGTTCTATTCTCGTTCACCTTTTCATTTTCCATGATTTTAAGTAAGTTCCTAATGGTGTAATGTGTGTACTTATTTACGAAAGTAGTCCCAGAAGTACCCGACCTGACGTATAGATGACGGTTGTAGTTTGAAAACAATGACTATGGTAGAAAGTGCCAACTATATAAAGGTCAAGTTCGAAGTTTGACGACGCTACGTTGTTTAGTATTTGTTTGGCAGCTATCAACAGTGAATGCTCTCAGTGAATTTGTAAATATGGAAAAATTGGTTATGATTATGTGATACAATCCATTCATTTAAAAGACCTCAGTCCAATCGATTCAGTAGCGGAGCTAGATTCTACTTTGGGGGAGTCTGCTTATTCCTCTACAACAGTAAAATATTAGGTACCACCGATTTGCCACTCATGGGGGCAGCTTTATTCATTATACATTTTATTTTGTCAAATCAGTCGTATAATTTTGGCTTAGAGTGCTCAATTTTAATGTCATTTCAATTAGCAGTGATTTCTTATTATTTTTGTCACGCTTGTTATCTTGTCAAGCTATTGATATTTGACCTTTTATCATCTATAGTCTAATACCTCTTCATTCATCGGGCGTCTTCACACCAGACGAACTCACTGGTGTCGGTGTCGGTAAATGTAAAAACGCCCATTATATACCAGTTCTATTCTCGTTCACCTTTTCATTTTCCATGATTTTAAGTAAGTTCCTAATGGTGTAATGTGTGTACTTATTTACGAAAGTAGTCCCAGAAGTACCCGACCTGACGTATAGATGACGGTTGTAGTTTGAAAACAATGACTATGGTAGAAAGTGCCAACTATATAAAGGTCAAGTTCGAAGTTTGACGACGCTACGTTGTTTAGTATTTGTTTGGCAGCTATCAACAGTGAATGCTCTCAGTGAATTTGTAAATATGGAAAAATTGGTTATGATTATGTGATACAATCCATTCATTTAAAAGACCTCAGTCCAATCGATTCAGTAGCGGAGCTAGATTCTACTTTGGGGGAGTCTGCTTCTTCCTCTACAACAGTAAAATATTAGGTACCACCGATTTGCCACTCATGGGGGCAGCTTTATTCATTATACATTTTATTTTGTCAAATCAGTCGTATAATTTTGGCTTAGAGTGCTCAATTTTAATGTCATTTCAATTAGCAGTGATTTCTTATTATTTTTGTCACGCTTGTTATCTTGTCAAGCTATTGATATTTGACCTTTTATCATCTATAGTCTAATACCTCTTCATTCATCGGGCGTCTTCACACCAGACGAACTCACTGGTGTCGGTGTCGGTAAATGTAAAAACGCCCATTATATACCAGTTCTATTCTCGTTCACCTTTTCATTTTCCATGATTTTAAGTAAGTTCCTAATGGTGTAATGTGTGTACTTATTTACGAAAGTAATCCCAGAAGTACCCGACCTGACGTATAGATGGCGGTTGTAGTTTGAAAACAATGACTATGGTAGAAAGTGCCAACTATATAAAGGTCAAGTTCGAAGTTTGACGACGCTACGTTGTTTAGTATTTGTTTGGCAGCTATCAACAGTGAATGCTCTCAGTGAATTTGTAAATATGGAAAAATTGGTTATGATTATGTGATACAATCCATTCATTTAAAAGACCTCAGTCCAATCGATTCAGTAGCGGAGCTAGATTCTACTCTGGGGTAGTCTGCTTCTTCCTTTACAAATGTAAAATATTAGATGGCAGAGTTTAAACGAGGCCGTATGAACTGCCAAGAAGCACATCGCAGTGATCGACAAATGAGGTGACCACGCCAGAAATGGTGAAGAAAATCCATGAAACGGTATTCGATAACCGTCGACTGAAAGTACGCGAGCTGGCAGACATGGTAGGCATGTCAAAAAGTGCTGTACATCACATATTGACTGAAATTTTGAACAAGAAGCTGTGCGCAAGATGGGTGCCGTGATTACTAACAATGGACCGAAAACAGCAAAATCGTGAGGATGTCTTAATTGAGTGTTTGACGAAGTTTCACAGGAATAAAGCCGAGTTTTTGCGTTCATTCATAACCATGGATGAAACATGGGTCCATTACTTCACATCTGAGATGAAGAAACAGCCAAAACAATGGACTGAAGAACGGAGAATCCAAAGCAGGCTCCAAAGAAGGCGAAAACAATTTCATCTGCAGGTATGGACATGGCGTCACCTTCTTGCACCATATGCGTGGGATAATTTTCATTGATTATCCTGAAAGGAAAAATAATCAACCACGAGGCTGAGGAGCTCGACGATTCTCAAAATGAATAGGGTATCGCAACTATTGAAAATTGCTGTGAAAAGTATATCGATCTAAAAGGAGACTATGTAGAGAAATAAAAAAAAATATATTTTCCCGAATTTATTGAGTTTTCTGTCTTAGGTCCGGTTTTTCTGGGTTATATTTCTGGGGTCTGGCCATGATATTCTGTCAGCTTCTATTCTGTATTGTAGCGTCAAAATAAATAATAATCCAGTGCACACTGAATATCCAAAAAGTATATGGATAATTGTCCATGTGTGTCCTATAAAAATATCGACCACGGTAGCTTCCTAGAATTTGGGTTAATTTATTGTAATTTCAAAAAGTGATATTTAGCCTAAGATGCGATGTATTGATAAAATGTACTGAGAAAAGTTAACTGAAGCCAAAAACGTTTTGAGGCCGCATATTAAAATGCAGCAGATATTTCCTTGCGTTTTCATCGAAATCAACATATTGTAATTTATATCAGTAAAATTCAATCTAATTAGAGAAAAACTTACATAGAAAACGTTAATATACTATCAATACTGTATAACATATAAATAGAAGTGAAAGTTGTGTAATAATAAAATACTGAATTGGTGCCCAATATAATCAATTGCAGGCTGAAGCAACTAGAGCAGCTGCAAGCACGTCGGTCAGTACAATGGTTTTATAAACACATATATCAAAAGATGCTCAAGGTCAAATTCATGTTGGGTGTTCTTAAATGTTTCAGGATCATACTGAATGATAGCCATAAATTTAAGTTTGATCTTATTTATAACTTTTACTTGTAGTTCACATTCATCATGTAAAATTGAAGCATTTTGATTTTCCTCTATGTCTACGACATTAATACAAAATTTTTTTAAATAGAGAGCCTTGATTTCATAATTTTTATGCAGTATCTTTTCTGCAGTTTTCTTTAAAATTTATTTTTCTTTATTGGTTTTACATTTTATTATAACTCCTCCTTGTTTAATATTCTTTAGCTATTTTATTCCGACTTCCAAGTTCGCTGGTTTCAAACTTTTCTGTATAGTTTCTTTAGTCTCTTTACTTTCTTGATTAGCCTTCGGTTTTATGACCACTATTTCCTCAGCAACAGTAACGGCAAATGTTTTACGTGTTCTTGGCAAATTATCATTTACAGCGTTATTATTACATCGAACAATATTCTTAAAATCACCTATTTCTCTTACGACATACGATTGTGGATTTCAAAGTCAATATAAACTACGCAATATTAATAAAACCATTTAACACCGTTATGGTTAATAATAATTGTATCAAACCGTCTACCTGCTATATTAAGACATTTAGGAATAATTTGAGCACAGTCCTGAACATTTTAAATGATCTTCATTGTCTGCTATATCCTTATCACATTTAAAACAAGCTAAACTAAAAGCCATATGGGGAATATGTTATTCGAGTTTGATATTTGTTCTTGAAGCTAGACCTGTGCTGGAGTGTATTGCCACAAAAAGTTATTACTTTTTACTACTTTATATCTATAAGAAGCTTAACAACTAGAAGCAATTTTTCGATTACTTCAATAAAAGTTAATACCTTAATCAAAGTCAATTTAAGCCAAGTTGGCTTAATTCAAGTCAACTGTCTATGCAACAGAGAGTTCACATTTTTCTTCACATTTTGGTATAAATTCACCTATTAAATGTAAGTTCTTCACGGTTAAATCTTTATAGTTCTTCATAGTTTAACACAATCAAGTAGCTCCCACTTGCTCTCATTTTCCATACTCAATTATGGTTATGTTACAATTTATTACAATTAGACAAAAATTATGCGAAATACTCTCGACTACGTCTA
This sequence comes from Rosalia funebris, assembly GCA_037954035.1. Taxonomy (NCBI): domain Eukaryota; kingdom Metazoa; phylum Arthropoda; class Insecta; order Coleoptera; family Cerambycidae; genus Rosalia; species Rosalia funebris. The sequence continues at coordinate 15,075,218 of JAZFAV010000039.1, read as the reverse complement.
CGACACGTGAATGGATGTAATGTTGTAGCACTTTCATTATCAGTATATTAATCCACTTAGAGTAAGTTTCAGATATTTTAATAATACCATTTGTAATTTTTTCAAATGTTAGCAATTCAGTATTATGTATTATAAGAATCTCAGGTGTGACTGTAAATATACCAAAAAAGGCTTTGAAAATAACAAATTTCAGTCATATGGAGACACTGTCCAAATCTTCTCATCATCATCATCATCATCATCATCATCATCATGAGGTCATCAGTCCTAAGACTGGTTGGACGCTAACCTCCAGCTTCTCCTATCTTGTGCTAACCTACGCATTTAGCTAATTGTGCTACAACCTACATCCCTTACTATTTGCGAGCAGTAGTCTAATCTAGGCCTACCTCTGCCTTTCTTCACTCCTATTTCTGCCTCCAAAATATAGCGGACTATTCCCCCATGTCTCAGCAAGTGGCCTACCATTCTATCTCTTCTCTTCTTTATGTTTTTCCACATACTTCTTTTCTCGCCGACTTTCTCCAATACTTCTTCATCTCTAACCCTATCAGTCCACGGTATTTTCATGATTATTCGATAACACCACATCTCAAAAGCTTCTAATTTATTCCTACTTGCTTCCCCTATCATTCAGGTTTCGCAACCGTATAGTGCCGTGCTCCATACATATGTTTTCAAAAATCTCTTTCTTGTTTCTAAGTTTATTATCCCTGAGTATAATAGTGCTTTCTTTTTGTTAAAAGTTACTCGACCCTGCGCTATTCTTTGTTCTATGTCTTTATGGCTTCTTCCATCCCAATTTATTTTACTTCCTAAATAAGTGAAGTCTTTAACTTCCTCCAATCTTTCATTATTAATTTGTACTTTCGTTTTTGCTCTGCTCACGCGCTCTTTGCACACTAACACTTTAGTTTTGTTTTTATTCACCCTCATTCCGTATTCCTCTGTCAACACTGCCTCCATTTCGTTCAATGCTGATTCTAATTCCTCTTTACTAGATGCTAATACTGCTATATCATCCGCGAATCTCAGAATTTTTAGTTTCTGTCCCTGTACTTTAATCCCGAAATCCACTCTATCTTTTACCACATTAATCGCCTCTTCGATGTACAGATTAAAATTTAGTGGTGATAGCGTACATCCTTGTCTTACTCCTTTCCCAATACCTACTTCCCTTTTTTCCTCTTCTACTTCTATAACAGCAGTTTGTTCTTTGTATAGATTGTGTACTACTCTCCTATCTCTATACTTCATTCCCGCGCTCTTTAGTATCTCGAACATTTTTTCCCATTTTACATTATCAAAAGCTTTTTCTAAATCTACAAATCCTATATAAGCGTTCTTTCCTTTTTCTATTGTTTTCTCTAACATTACTCTTAGCGCTAGAATAGCTTCGCGAGTTCTCCTATTTCGCCTAAACCCGAATTGGTTTTCTCCTAGTATTTCCTCCGCTTTATTTTCCATCCTCTTCTGCACTATTCTGGTTAAGGTTTTTGACGCGTGTGAAGTTAGGCTAATCGTTCTAAAGTTCTCGCATTTGTCGGCTCCTCTCTTTTTCGGTATAGTAACGATAATGTTCCTCTTATAATCCTCCGGCATCTCGCCCGCTTCGTATATGTATTTTACCAGTTCAAACATCCTATTTACTACTTTCTGTCCCGCACATTTCAAAATTTCCGCCTGTATTTTATCTACACCCGGCGCTCTATTGTTCTTTCTCTATTATTTGTTCCAAATCTTCTATGTAAGATGTATTCCAATTATCCAAAAATATAGTTAATGTGAGAATTTTTAATTTAAATATAATTTACAATAATTACAACAATATTGTTGATCGTCTGTTTTATTTTCGGATGATTTTTCTAGATACTTGTATGTAATCACGATTTACTTTGACTGATCATATTTAATTTAAACAGTTACACATGAAAACTAAAAACATTTCTATTTGTTTATGTGCATCAAAATTGTAAATAAACGTATACATTTAACCATACTTCACCTATTGCATAGAACAGGGGAAGAATAAAATTTCATTTCTTTAATATTTAATAACAATAATACATTAGTTGTATGAGGAGAAAGCTTAAAATGAAATACGTTATCTGCGAAGATTTGATAAAGTTAAAATCCATAGCCAAAAGGTATGTCGTCGCAAGGTATATTTGATTCTTTAGATTGAATCTTTTTCTTTGTGTAAAATCTGCGAAGCGTACATTATTTGATTATATTATACATTCTGCAATAAGCATTTCTGAAGTTTCCTTCGTTGTTTCTTTATTTTCAACGTATCGAGTTATGTATTATTTAGATCAATTATTAGCATTATCTTTAAACTCATCTTGTTTATTTTTACATATTCCTTGGCAGAGTAAAAAAATGCAATATAAGTAGTTTATTCTTATTTTGTAATTGTTCCTTGAAGAAATGTTATACCTTTTTAGAAGATATATTAGACCTTTTTAGGACACATATGTATATAGAGCGAATAAAAAAAATAATTCTGCGCCTATAGGGTTCGCCAAAATTACGCCGTTTGTAAATATTTTTTGGTTTTCGGAAAAAATAAAAAATAAAAAAATACTGGTTTTGCTACAAATAATTAAAACGTGTGACCATAAGTATATATGTAAGTGGTACAACAATACTCATCAACGGTAGCGCAAACTGGAACTTCACTCTTAAACTTCATTATTGATATAGCGTTACATGTTCGAAATACATGTATGTAACCTCTTTATAACTTTTTTTGTTATAACTTTGTTAAAAATAAATATGTTTTAATGAAAATTGGGTTTGGCATGGTTTTATAGTTTTCGACAGTGGTAATCTATTTTTTTTTAAAACATCGTCATTCTTGATACTATACTATACTACAAATACTATTTTGGTATTTTTGACTTTGAAAAAGACCCAAAGTAGGCATCGATCCATATGTTGTACAAATGTACAGATTTTAGTGCTCCATTTTTTTTATTTAATTTTCCGAATATATTTATTTACAATATGTAATTAGAAGTTAAGGGTATATTACAATACGATAGCCAACGTGGAGGATAAATATCTATTGACATTCTCCTATAAATTCGCAATCCATGAAGGTGTGGGTTTGTTTATGAAACAGTTACATTTAAAATCTGCTTAGCAAGTCGTTAAAACTGGCTTTATTTCCCGAAAATAACACGTTGAATGTTTCCTTTGAGGTCACTGATTGTTGCTGGTTGGGTGGCGTGCACTTTTCTCTCGACACAACCCTAAAGAACAAAAGTCCATTGATGTTAAATCACATGATCTTGTAGGCCAATTGATGTCAGAATTCCGCCAGATAACACGATAAGGAAATTTTGTGCCAATGTTTCTTAATGCGACTGTAAATATGTCACTGCCGCTCACTTTAATAAAACAGTTGTACACAAGTTATTCGTTGTTGAACTGTTAATCGCGGCATGTTGACGTATGGTTTCGTATGGTTTGTAGTCGAGAGTCGTTAAATATTGACGCCCTATCTTTAACAGAACACAAATGGAGCGCAATTCAAATCTAGCTCCAACTGAGACACTATATATGAGGAGCAGACTTTCAGAAGGAGTTTTGTCCAATTTTATAAAAATGGCGCCTTGAATTGAGAATCATCCTGTGCACAGTTAGGCAACTTATCGTACATTTCTGGACAATTAGAACGCATTATATCTTATAGATTATAGGCTTGTAAAACTTTTTGGACTACAGACCGCTGCTAAAAAAAGCCAAAAGAGTAGATGCAGAGTATGAAGTAAATTACAAGTTTTTCTCTAGAATATTCAACAATGCTTTCAATATTAGATTTGGAAGTCCCGCCTCTGATGTTTGTGGATTTTGCGTTAGGCATCAAAATCGAATATCTCTTTGAAAAGAGAAAACTAAAATAGAAACTTACCCTGACAGTTCATAAAATAAGAGGTCAACAGTTTTATAAACTAACGAAAGAAGATACAGAATCAGATATAATAAAGTTCTTTGTGTTTCGATTTGGAACAGGTGCAAGTTATCTAAAACACGAATAGACGATACATTTTATTCACAACAGCTCTCGTTTTATGCTTTTTGTGTGACAGATAGCGCCTGCAAAACACCAGTTTTCTATACCTGACTTGAACACCAAGCGGGCAGAGGACGTACCGAAGTAGTCTCTGCCTGAATAAAATGGAACTTGCTGATGATGTGACTGATGTAAGATTATTTTCCGATGGGTGTGCGGATCAAAATAAGAACAGCCATATCGTTCACATGTTCATAATCTGGTTAAATAGAAGGGCGCTGCCCAGAATGAGCTGGGAAGTTGCTCAAAACCCAATCTGAAAGAAGGTCTCCAGAAAAATATCACGAGATCTATGTAAAATTTGGACAAGTTAAATCTTTAGGAAAGGACTGGAATCTTTTTGACATAAAATATGCTGACACGAACGTTTTGAAAAATATTGAAGGAATTGGGAAGCGAAACGCATTATAGTTAGGAAAACGGATCAAGGAAGAATAGTAGTGAAACCTGAGTTATCTTATCGAAATGTCGACCCACAGAAAATTTCTAACTCTGTTGAAAAGGGGTAAAACTTTTAATAGTGTATGTGTCACATTCAACTCTTGGTCATAAAATAAAAGAAAAAAATTTCAAAAGTCTAAAGAAATTACTGACTAATGGCTACAGCAGAATGGTCAAGATACCCAAAGCTAGAATGGTTAGTTAGTTTCAGTCTTCGAGCAGAATGATTCCTTAGGTGACCATGGTTCTGAAGACCAAAACGAGGCACATGGATCAGATGAAGAGTGTATAGGCAACGAGGAAGATGGAGGAGTTAAAGTATGAATAGAATTAAGTCTGGCATCGTCTTTTCCACTATGATTTTATTATTAGTTGTTATGGTAAAATACATACTGATAGTAGGTAAATAAAAGTTAAAACAAAGACTTCGTTCTTCCCGGACAAACAAAAAGACTTAAGTCCCTTCCAGACAAATAAAAAGCATTTAGTCCAACCATTTCTTCAACATTTTTTAGTTAAAATTTCAAATTGATTTTTAATATTCACTGTACAAAGTTAGTAGTACTATTATAGAGATTGTTTGATATCTGGTTCCAGGGTTAGCCGTTACAAAACAGCAATCTTTTCCATTTAACCAAATTTCATGTATACGGACAAAAAGCTTTTTGAAAGTCTGTAGTATTTATAATACTATTTATATAGGAATATACGACATTCTCAATATTTTTGTTATTTGGATTTTTTAAAATCTCGCGACGATATGAGCATTAGCTGCCTAAAGCTATGGACATATACGATTATGGCGGAAATTGTGATATTCCTTGCTTTTAAAGACTCCCGTCTTTATCCTTCTTCAGACTTCCACTAGAGATCCATTAACTATGTACCTTCGGCCCGAAGTCCCTTAAGTGGATTACGCGCTTTTAAATTTTGCAGTAATTGCTTTACTGTGTTGGCAAGCCGATTTCTTTACAGGTTTATAGAGACAATGCCGGTTGCCTGGTCGATAGAATTAAATATAGATAAGAAATACGATGACTTTATTTAAGTTAAGGGTTGTTTTAAAATGCAGTCAGTCAATATAATGCATTTCACGGTAGCAAATCTGGGTATTTTACTGAAAATAATGATTTTGTGTATATTTTTGGACAAGTCATTTGGGCAAGTTAAAAAAAAATTAACATTTAAAGAAAATGAATCAATTTATTTACAGCGCTTTATAAATCTATATTAAATTATTATTCTGCGTTTCATATGTCATGTATTTTATGTAGTCCATGTATTGGTAGCCCAGAGAGCGATAAAATAGAGTCCAGCATAGATAAATAGAGGTAAATATAGGCGTATATATTGGCGCCAATATATACAGAGTGGGAAAATGTCCCTGCTTAATTCTCGATCTCTTTTTTCAAAGAAAACTCAATGATTAAATCTAAAATTGGATATTTATTTTGGTTATCAATCTATAAACTCAAAAAATAAAAAAGCTTGAATTGCTATGACTCAAATCTATAATACGTTACTTCGAACAGGGCACGACCCATCCACATGGAAAGTTGAATGCGTGGATATTTTTGGCGCTTTATTGCTGTATCGCTGCTAATATGGCTGTATCTTCCGCGAACGTGGCTGTAGTGACATTAGTGCTAGTGGAAAGGTCAGCTGTATAAAATAAGTACAGTACAGGTCCCAGTACACTACCTTGTAGGACACCAGATTTTATCGGTAAAAGCGTGGTTTCTCCATCTTGGATTTTTACACGGAAATACCTATTATCTAAGTATTATTTTAATATGTTATTATATAGATTAGCAGAGAACACTGTTCTGATTTTATACACTGTTCTGCATACCAAACTTTGTAGTAAGCTTGTCCGACATCAACTTGGTTAATATTACATTTTATAATTACGAATCTTCATTATAGATTTTTTATCTGTTGCATTTCCAAATAGTGAATGTATTTATATGTATATGAGCTTCTTGTGTTTTCTATTCTTTTTTTTTTAATTAATAAACATAATACTTTAAATACAATTTTTTTATGAAATATGTATTTACTGTAATTATAATATATGCATTTCCTGTAATTTCCTGCAAACAAACAGAAAATTGTTGTGAATATATAAACACAATTCGTGGAGCATATTTTTATGTGACATGCATGTACCAAAACTTCTTTTTTATTTATACAGGGTGAGCCGGGAGGAACGGACCAAACTTCAGGAGTGTATTGTACGCGTGAAAATAATGTAAAAAAACTCAAATGTTGTTATCGAATTTTTATTTGTTTTCAAGTTATAGCGTTATTAAAAATGTTTATCTAGTATGCCATGTTCGAGGTTTAAAATTTGATAACTTTGTTGTTTTGACAATGTGTCAGTGTATTATGACAGTGATTTAAGGTTTATTTTGGAGTTTGAACGATTAAGGTATTACAAAATGCCACACACGTATTCAAATTTAGAATATGCAAATATGGTGTTTGTTTACGGTTTTTGTAATGGCAATGCTAGAGCTGCTGTTGAAGAATATCGTCAACGATTTCCACATCACAGACGTCCTAATAAAAATGTATTTATGAGAGTTTTCAACAAACTGTGCAAGACCGGAAAGCTTCCCAGTGTTAACGTAAAGTCTGAACGAGCTATTCGACAATATTTAGAAGAGGTAGAAGATATTCTGGATGTAGTAGCAAAATATGCAACGACCAGCTCACAAAGAATTAGTATTCAATTGGGCATTCCACAAACAAGAGTAACAAACACACTCCACCAGCAAGGCTCACATCCATACCATGTACAGAGAGTACAGCACCTACAACCGGAAGATTATCATAAACGTATGGAATTTTGTCGGTGGATAAATAAGTATCGTGCATACTTTTTACAGATGAAGCAACATTTACCCATGACGGCATTAATAATACTCACAACTGTCATGTATGGTCAGATGAAAATCCCCACGTAACAGCCGAAAGTAACTTTCAACATACATTTTCGGTAAACGTGTGGTGTGGTATGATCAATGGTTATTTAATTGGCCCTTTCGTTTTGGAGAATCGCCTCACAGGAGACAACTACTTAATTTTTTTACAAAATGAATTACACGGCTACTAGAGGATGTTCCTTTAAACATCAGAATGTAAATGTACTACCAGCAAGATGGAGCTCCTGCACATTTCGCTCAATTCGTCAGGTCAAGGAACATTTGGACGAAAGGTTTCCAGGGCGTTGGATTGGTCGCGGTGGTCCCATTAGTTAGCCTCCAAGATCTCCAGACCTCACAGCACTAGATTATTGTTTATGGGGCTGGTTCAAAGATGAAGTGTATAAAGTAAAAGTGGACACTCGGGCTGCACTAATTCAACGTATTAGAAATGCTGCAACCGATCCTAAACAAAGACGTTACTCAATCAGGAGGGCTACAGGCGCCCTTCGTAGAAGAAACAGAAAATGTTTAGAGAAACATTTATAACGGCTATGATGGCCAAAACGTTAATGTATGAAATTTTGTTTATTTTTAATTACGCTATAACTTGAAAACAAATAAAAATCGGATAACAACTTTTAAGGTCTTTTTCATTATTTTCACGCGTACAATACACTCCTGGAGTTTAGTCCATTCCTCCAGACTCACCCTGTATATTTGATGGCAGGCACTTGGGTGTATTTGTTAGCTAATTGTTCAAATTTAATATTATATTTGTCCTAAAATAAATTATGTACTCGATTAGTCACTTACGCAATAATTTAATATATTAGATTACTAATATGATACAGTTATAATGAAGGAAATATAAATATACAAATTTAATTAAAAGTGTATGATAAATTTCTTATACTTTCAACCTTTCGATAAAGTTTTCGAATAAAGTAATAAATGCACAGTCTGAACTTTATGATTTTATGTTATTAAATTTCTATTTAGTGAAATATTCAGTAGAACTCCTTAATTGGTGTAATTAACGTAATAAAATATCTTAAAGAGAGGCTGAAATAAGTTCTCCGACAAATCTAAATTTGTAATTAACTAACCATTCGGAAAATAATCAAAGTTAAGCGAGACTTAATGAGGCAAAAGTTAAAGCACAGTATTAATAAGAAACATGCAAATCGTGAAACAACTTCATTAATATTCTTTGGGTCTCTCCTAAGCTAATTTAACACAAAAAACGAACGTAAGCCTTACAATTACTTGGAAATTACCGCATTAAAATAAACTTTTTTGTTTTGTTCAAAGCTCTAATTAAGACATGTGATGTAACATGTACTTTTGCAATATACTTATACAAGATATGTATTGGTACTTACATAATTACATAACTTGTTTATACTTATTGCCATTTAATTAAAAGAATTTTTGCCATGTAATTAATTCTCGGTTATACCAGGCTGTCCCGTAACTGAGAACTGTCTGAGAATATTAGATGGCGCTTGTACCAAGCCGACAAGAGCATACATGTAAGCCTTATTATTACTTGTGCGATTTATATTTTGAAAAAAATTATGTAACTATAAACAGTGTCAGTAGTCTTTATTAATAATAATTACTCATAGTATATTATCCCTAAATTTTGGAATAAAATTGATGGCCAAAATCGCACCTGTGGGGATTGTTTTCCTCTCTTCACCATCAATTTACGAGAAGGATACATGCATACTTACTGTATGATATTTATATTGTAGAATACGGATCATGATCTATCTACCTTTGCGGTGTAAAATATACTACACCGTGGTAAATCCAAATGGTCGCGAAGAAAACGGCGAATCTCAAATTTCATGAATAAACCTATTTTAGTTCTCGAGTTATTAAGGTCTGAAATCTGCCATTTTTATCATTCACTCAAAAAATTAGACCACTTCTAGGTGACCTGGAAACTTGAAATTTGGTATCAAGGTAGATCATTAGGTGTATACAAAGGAAAGACTCTGAAACCACGACTTATCAATGTTTGGTATCGACAAAGTTATTGGTGCGGTTAGTTTCAAGTAGTAAGTATCATATCAATCAATTAGTTTCAAATACTAAGTATCAACAAAAAGAGATGGCGCCACTACACTATGTGATTTGTTATATTATTTTCTCCTTACCAAATGTCAAACATAAAACTAACATAAATATTCGTAACTAATATAAATAATAAAATAGGCAATTTATATTTAGGTAGACCAACCATAGTTTTATACCTGAAAGATATTAAAATTTACAGTGATAATGACAATTTTACCAATCCTAGATGTATATGGGTTAAGTTTCATTGAAACCTTGCACTACTTTCACACTATTAGGATTGAATAAGGTGGGGCAGAGCAACTTGCTTATTTGAATTTGGCGCCCTGAAGCGATGGTTGCTCCTAGGAAGGTGGTGGTAGGCACATTCCAGAGGGCGGGGCGTAAAGTTGTAGCTCTAATAGCTCCAAGCGGAGCTAGAACTTTATGACCCGCCCCACAGTGTTTCCAAATACCGATATTGTGGCCAAAAGTACTTCTGGTTGTCGGAATTTGATGAAAATTTAGATGCTAGGGTTTTTCGGATCGCTGAATTCAAAAGTGCAATTTGTTTTTTAAAATTAAAAATGGCCGCCATACTTGTTAAAAACTGTTTATAACAAGAACGGTTCAGTGTATTGAATTTGTTTGTAAATACTGATTTCAAATATGAAATTTTATTTTGAAATTTGAAAATGGCGGACATGTTAAAAATGTTAAAAACTAAAAAAAATCATTCTACTGGTAAAAATAGATAGGAAAGTAGACTTTTTAAGCAACAATACATTTTTATTGTTTATTAAATGACATACATTGATAAATTGTTAATTACATTACTTAATATACCGAATTAACTATTGTGGATCGTCAAGGGTTCTTCTGAGCACTCCGAGTCAAATTCATCCGACGAAATATATGATAATTCTGCTGAAATAAGTAATTGTGTTGCTTCTTTTTTCCTTAGTTCGAAGTTTTCGCATTCCAGTTATTAAAGAATCTGAAGATGCCAGGAGCCAATGGAATACATATTTCATAGTGTTCTCCCATGAAATTTTTCGTGAATAAAATTCGAATTGACCCATCAGTCCTATTATTTTGCATAAAAGTAGTTTAATACGATTAATGGAGTCCTCAGAGAGTTTAAATGAGGTATTTGCTTTCAAATGCAAAGCTTCTTCGATAGCTTATATTTTATTGGAGAATTTTGCATTTGAAATTTCCTCTGTCATAAGAAATATGTTTCTACTCTTGAGAACAATTTCGTTTATAAACGACATCTTTTGTCAATGATCTGGAAACAGTTTAAAAATAATCAGATTATGCCATTTCCTTTGAAATATTCAAATACAATACGTAGTAAGTTATTAGACGTAAATACTGATTTTTAATAAAAAAAGGAACAATTATTTACGTTAATAATTCACCCCAAAAGAATATGCATTGAAAAGGCCAAGTATGAACTTTTTGTTATGACCTGCGTCGCCCTAATCGTCTGCCGCATCAAACGCCGAAATTTCCAAACTGTGCGCCACAAAACTAACACGGCTTTTACTCGTGTTAGAGCACCTAAGAGCAGCCAAATTTGTAACCGATCGAAAGCCTAGACCTTCTACTTTATGACAAATATAAAAATGCGGCGGAAATCGACGGAAATCGAAACTGAAACTGAAACGAAAATTGCCAAGACTCGAAAAAAACGCGATTTTACAGGGCCACATTCGAAATGCCGTTCTTAACATAGAAATAACTAATTTTTGTAATAAAAACGTTTACATATAATGTACGTACCTTACTACCTCAGTAAAAAACTTACTGGATACTGAAATACACACTTAACAATATTGCTCTGCCGGTGGGGTAATGAGTGCGCTAAACGTGCAGCTGCTACGACCTCAGTTTTCTAACTGTTCCTCTGCCTCAGAAAATATACGTGGAAACTTATCCTTCGAAATTATAATGTCCCAAAGTCCCCTCTACAACATGCAATGAAAAAAGCCGGAATGCTGACCTTCGACTTTGGGACTTTTGGCCGCAAAATCGGGATTTGGAAACACTGTGCGCCCGCCCTCTTGAATGTGCCTACCCTCACTACTTTCATACTATTAGGATTGGATAAGGTGGGGCAGAGCAATTTGTCTATTTGTATTTGGCGCCCTGAAGCGATGGCTGTTCCTAGGAGGGTGGGGGTAGGCACATTCGAGAGGGTGGGAAGTAAAGTTGTAGCCCTAGTACCTCCAAGCGGAGCTAGAACTTTACGTTCCGCCCTCTCGAATGTGCCTACTCTCATCCTCCTAGGAGTAACCATCGCTTCAGGGCGCCAAATTCAAATAAGCAAGTTGCTCTACCCCACCTTGTATGTATGAATTCTTCGATTGTATTATATTTACCTACGTCTATCTAATAATGTAATAATGTATATTTCCTACATTCTAATATAGTATACGTTGAATATATTTCTTTCTTACTTATTGCAATTTAAAGTCAATTTCAGCACAAAAAAAGTTTTTTCCTATCTATCGTTTCCTATAAAAATACTATAATTAGATTTAATCTATAAGTAAAATTTAAGATGTCATTTTTAGAATCGTTATTATACATGCTAAATATTATAAATCCAATTAATAATTCAGCGTAAATCATAGACTGTGAGGTGTATTTATAATACAATAGGCGTACATTTATGACGCTTACATAGACTATGTAGTAGTATACACTTTTTGGCTTAAAATAATCCATTAAAGCTTACAATGCGTTGTATTATTTAGTTATTCCCAGCATCGCTATAATTCAATTAAGTTGGCTGTTTTTCCATTCGTTGTTTAGCCAGCGCGGCCTGCAATGCTATGAGCGTATTCGCTGCTATATTTTAACGTCGTTCCCGCAGCCAGATTATTCTATTACCGCGTATCAACATCGGGGAGGGCTAATTTTGTTTAGTCTCAAAACATTTCATTGTTTCAAGTGGATCAAAAATTCAACGGAAGGTTAATTACAGTTACATTGATCGTACCCATAGGCATACAGACAAGGGAGACTACGAGATATAAAGTACCCTAAATAAAGACTTATTTATCTTAAAATCGTTCGTTATCAGATTGTAAAATGTAAAAAAAAATATTTAGCATATTCAGCAGCGATGTTTATTTTATTACTTACGGTCAATATATCTTTTTATGGATTTGATCTCAATGCGCGCAATTATACGCGGACTCATAAGGTTCTAAGCAATTTATCTTCTTTTAAATATTTTTATATATGAAATCTAACAAGAAATAAAGAATAATTGATGCAGAAAATATAAAAAATCACAGTACGTCTTTTTCTTGTACAATTTTCTTGCACAACTTATATTTTTGCTGTGAATAGTTCTTCTGCAGACTCCAACAGTAATCGGCCATCATGTGAGAACGATCCCACTTTCCTTGATACCTTTCTTCCATTATTCGAATATCCTGATAAAACCGTTCACCTTGTTCTTCGTTATAATCTTCTAAGTTAGAAGGAAATTTGTCTAAGTGACTATGCAAAGAATATAATTTAATGCATAATCGGCTCTCAATTTTTCAAAACATTTTAGCATCTGATGTACCGGTTCCTGGTAGTTATCTGCTTAGTGATTACCCAAAATTTTGAATTACAGATATATAATGAAACCATGCATCAGATTCTACAAAGGTCATATATCTGTTAAAATTAGGATCTGTTACAAGTTTTCGAAATTTTGGACCGTCAAAAATCCCTGCTTTTCACATTCCCACACTCAGTGCTGGAAATGCTTGGCAAATGTATTTAAAACAATCACCTAACTTGTCCAGTGCTTTTACAAACTGTTTCATTAAACCCAGTTTGATGTGAAGAGGAGGCAGTATTATTTTCTCTCTTTATTAATGGCTCGTGAACAATGTAGGCTTTTCAAACGACCATAGGGTCTCTTAAAGGCCAGACAGTTTGCTGAAAATGCTCTTCTTTTGCACGTAGAGGGAGCAAATAATTGTGTGGAAAATATAGCGTGTTAAGAAAATTAAGAAAAAATCGCCCAAAATTAGGACAAATTGAAGCACCTACAGAGTTAACAGTTCCTAACTTAATCAAGAAATTTGAGGAGACGAGTTCTGTTATCGATAAGGCAATACCAGTACGTCCTTGTTGTGGTTGGTCAGATGAAAATATTGCTGCAGTGAGAGAAAATATATGGGAGTACACAAACACATCAATTCGACATCGTGCACAACAATTGAATTTGTCAAGAGCTACTACGCATCGGATTTTAAAGAAATATCTGCATGTGTCTGCATACAAAATTCAGTTAACGCAATCATTAAAAGTTACGAATCATTAACAACGTCGTACATTTGTTAATTGAGTGTTGGAAAAGAAAGAAGATGATGCTGATTTTTACAACAAAATTTTGTTCAGCGTTGAAGCGTATTTCCATCTTGACGGATACACCAACAAACAGAATTTGAATTGGGTTGCTGAAAATCCACATGCTGTTCATGACAGAGAAATGCATCCACACAGATGCACAGAGTGGTGGAGCAATTGGACCATACTTCTTTGAAAATGAATCTGATAATGCTGTCACAGTAAATGAGGAACTTTATCGTGACATGTTAAACAATTCTTTTTCAATCAAATTGATGATTTGGATTTGAACAATATGTGGTCTCAGTAAGACCGTGCAACGTGTGCACATGCAATCATAACTCTGTTGCGTACCAAATTTCCTTTTCTCGCGGAATGTTGACATCAATTGGCCTGCAAGATCATGTGATTTAACACCACTGGACTTTTGTCTTTGGGGTTATGTCAAGGGAAAAGTGCACGCCATCCAGCCAGTAACAATCTATGACATCAAAGCAATCATTCAACGTGTTATTCAAGAAATTAAGCCAGCTTTATGTGCCCGTGTTATAGACAATTTTGCTAACCGAATGAATTCAAGCCAGATGAGTCGAGGCGGCCAAATGAAACATATTTTTTCCGTTTGTAACCGTATCGTCTACATTTTATGTTGATGAGTAAGAAACCTTCAGTTTGTCAAATATTATTAGTTTTATTCACCAATCACATCCTATTGTTCCAAATAAGACACTCTTTACTAGCTAAGTAAGCCATTTTCAAATTTATCATGAGAGTAATTTGTAACATACAAAACAAATCAATATAATTTAGTTGGAACTTTCTCTACTCCATTTTAGTATATAATTTTATTATATACAAAATGATCATAAAATATGTATAGGGCCTTAAATTTCAACTAACGAATCGCTTGAACTTCAGTTGAACTTTTGTTATTATGTATATAATATCATAGAGCAACCTTTCGTAATAATAAAATCATTGTATTAACGTAAATAGTAAAGCGTAAGATTCAATAGAATATAATTTATTACAACATTAAAATAAGTGACAATAACTGTAATTAGTCGGACCCTTAGGAGAGGAATCATAATAAATAATACCAATTAATTCGCTTATTTGGATGTCAAAGCCTTATTTAAGTCAGTTTTATATAATAATAAGCCTTGTTGTCTACTTTGTTCGCGTCACCTACCTTTGATCTGACGCTGCGAGGCGCGATTTTGCAAACAGCTCGTCTAGAACTAATTCCAATTTATCCATTCTCGTTACCTATGTCGTTAGAAACGTATGATATGTTTGATGCAACTATTCTTCCGGAAATATTTCAATAAATGTCAAACGGTTGCTTTGCTTTACGTTCGTATGCCAGTACACTTCTATGTTACAATATTTAAAGCTTCAAATAAGAATATATGTAATTATACGCTCTTTTCGTGTTTTGTCTCTTTGGAAGTTCAATATAAGTAAAAACTTTCTGTATATTAATACATATGGCTTGTATATATATATATATATATATATATATATATATATATATATATATATATATATATATATATATATATATATATAATATACGAACCCCCCGGCTCATAATAGTTCGTCCAGGCATAATTTTATAACTACTATATATTAAAACAAAAGTAATAACACTCTCAAAACTATTTTATTTAAAGAAAAATATTGCTAAATAAAGTACAAACTTTTAACTTAAATACGATGAAATATTACTACGTTATGATGTCTCAATGATAAGTTTGTTAATAAAGAACATTAAGATTCGCGGTTCATAATAGTTCAGCCAGTTGCTGAAATGCATAATAGGCTAAACGTTTGTAGCGTTTTAAAATAAAATTTTCTAAAAAAATGACACGTGGTGTGGCATTAAGTGACGATATGCGAAAATCAATTGTTAATCCTTCAGAATTTCGGCTCGGAAAATATACAGTGTAACGCATCATCAACTTGTACTAAACAACTGGATGCACAGCCCAAACGAAGAAAACTGGTCGACTATCCCAAATTTCATGCTTAAATCAACATGTCTTAAAGAGGATTGTAACTACAAACCAACGATCTAGTGCAAGAGAAATTATGGTACTATTGAGGCAAGATATTTGAAAATATTTCTGTATCCACAACTAAACGGTCAGTAAAGAAAATAGGATACAAGTTCTACAAGGTAAAGTTTCATTCTTTACATTTTACTTTTGAACTTATCAGTTTCTCCTTCAGGCACGAGAAAAGCCGTTATTAACTAAACGACAGAAAATCAAACGTTTACGGTGGGCCAGAGAACATAGGCACTGGACTTTACAATAATGGCACCAGGTATTTTGGAGTGACGAATCCAAATTTGAAATCTGTCTGGGTGATACCAGAAAACGTGTGCTAAGAACCCCACAGGAAACTTATCATCCTGACCGTTTGGTTAGGAAAACGAGATTTCCCGCGTCCCTTACGATCTGGAGGTGTATGAGTGGTATGGACGTAGGAAAATTGCATGGCGTAGATGGTACTGTGACAGCAGACAAATATAAACAAATTTTTACAGATGGTTTATTGCCGTCAATACCAACATGTCAAGTCACTGGTGCTCAGTACATTTTCTAGCATGATGGTGCTGCGCGTCACATAGCAAGAACTATCAAAGCTTGGTTTACATAACATAATGTTCCTGTGTTGCCCCTATAGCAGACCAGACTCTCGCCATTGTGGCATTAAATGAAAAACCAGTTGCGCAAATATTCAGTCGGTTCAGTTAACGATCTGCGAACCAAATTGCAAAAAATTTGGGACAGCACGCTTCCTGAAGAGTGCGCTAAGCTGGTAGATATAATGCCTGCCAGAATTAAAACTGTTATTGTTAATACAGGTGATGTAACACAGATTTGATGAAGCGGTCGCGCTATTCTGAACAGCGAATCTTTTCTTTTAACCAACTTGCCACTGACACATCATAACGTAGTAATATTTCATCGTATTTAAGTTAAAACTTTATACTTTTAGTATTACATCTAGTAATACTTTTAGTATTACATCTCGAAATGGTATTTTAACGAGATGATGTCTTTCTTTATATTTATTTCATATGTTCATTGTGTAAACAAGGAATATCATCTGTTTTAATTTTCTATATTGTTTGCTAATATTTCATAGTTATCGTAGATACTTGTGTTATGTTTATATCACCTCGACATATTTATTGTGTCGAATTAAATAAAAATGCAAAAAAAACGACGGTGTTAGTCACTCAAGATGTTATTCGTGAAAAATAAATACGTGTATAATTTATTTCGTCGCTATTTGCCAAACAAAAAGCTCTCTTATCTTGCCGATAAACGGAAGAACCTACCTAAGCCTAGCCATAAAAATAAGCCAAGGTTTTGTTTTGAGATCTTTTATTTGGCAAATAGCGTTGAAATAAACTTATATACTTGTTACATTGATGCATATCTTTAATGCATAATATTTTATCTGTAACCTTCTCTTGTTACCCATTTGTATTTTGACAGTACAGAAACAGTATGATCAGTACCTAATGTGAGGTACCATTGTATACAAAAAATATTCGAAATTGCATTTGATTTGAAATTTTATTGTTATAAAAGGTGGTCCAACCAAAACGTACGCTGTTAATTGTAAATAAAACAAAAAGTTTTCAGAGAATCATCTTAATATTTTTTATTATGATAGTAGGATCTATGACAATTATGTGTTAAACAAAATGTCGGCCAAATGCTCGCCACGGTTTCGGTGGCATACCTCTATCCGATGGTCCATATTTTCAATGACTCTGAGACATAACTGAGGTTCAATGTCGTTAATGTGCCGAATTATCTCATCCTTTAGCTCTTGAATTGTTCTTGGCTTATTGACGTACACTTTTTCTTTTAAATATCCCCAAAGAAAGAAGTCCAACGGTGTCAAAAAAGTCCAACATGATCGTGGCGGCCAATTAACATCGCCACGACGTGAGATAATGCGGCCATTGAATTTCTCGCACAAAAGTACCATTGTTTCGTTGGCTGTGTGGCAAGTGGCACCATCCTGTTGGAACCACATATCGTCCAGGTCCATATCCTCAATTTCTGGCCACAAGAAGTCCGTTATCATCCGGGCACGACGACGAGTCGAGGTTGACGGCTCTTCTGCTACACTATCGCGAACAACAGCAACGTTTTCCACAGAACGAACTGGGCGAGCATGCACAGGTGTTTTCACATTTCCTACAGACCCGGTTTGCTGAAATTTGCGCACAATTCTCCCGATTGTGGACACATTTGGTCGATTATGCTGACCAAAAAAGTCACGAAGTGCACGAAATGCATTTTGATTTGAACGTCCATTTTCGTAAAAGGCTTCAACAATCTTAACGCGCTGCTCAATCGTGTACCTCTCCATGGTTGAATTTGTCAAACACTGAAACAAAGAAATGTCAAATTAAGTTGGGCAAAAAACTTGACGTTAAGGTGTGACTCACAATTAACATCGTGCATTATGGTTGGACCACCCTTTAATTACGATGTAATTAAAAATGTATTTAGATCTACAAAATAATTTCATTTTATGCAGAAAATAAAATTACTCTAGTAAAACTGGTGGAGGATTTTATTCATTCAATTAACAATCTAAAATACCGTAAGTCATTCAACAACTGCCCCTGGAAAAAGCGGTCCTGATTCGGGGTTTATTGTATACTTTTCGTTCCCGCTAACCTAAAACAAACATTCAAATTATTTCAGAGAAATGATTGTATTTATTAATGCGATGATATGAGGTATTGAATGTGGATTTAGCGGGCATTTGTGGTGGAACAATAGAGGGATTATTAACTATGTTATTGTTAGGTGAAAACCCTCTTCTATAAAGCCTCCCTTAACTACATCATTGTGAGGCTTTATTTATTTATTTATTTTAAAAAGTGAGTCTTTAAAATGGTTATAATGGTGTTTCGATACAGGGGCACTTGGGCGTTTTTAAAAGAAGGAATGAATGTAGGATGTAATGTGTCAACTGGCAAATATTTGTAAAATCGATCATAGTTTTCTGAAATATGATACACGAGCCCAGGCTCATGATAGTTCCGCCAGGCACAATTTTACAACTAATATATTTCAATAAACATAATAAACTCGTCAAAACTATTTTATAAAAAAAATATTGGTAACAGAAACAAAGTACAAACTTTTAACTTAAATACGATGAAATATTATTACGTTATGTGTCAATTACAGGTTTGTTAATAAAAAACATCAAGATTCGAGGTTCAGAATAGTTCGGCCAGTTGCTGAAATGCATAATAGGGTAGACGTTCGTAGCGTTTTAAAGCAAAATAGAATCTGAATTGTTATCAGAGTGAAACGGATATTATAATGTGTGTTTTGGATGCGTCTGCTAAAATTTTCTAAAAAAAAAAAAATATCAGTTGTTAATGCTTGTAAACAGGGAATGTTGGCTGGGAAAATATCTGCTACGTATTCGGTGTCTAAATCTACAGTGCAAGGCATTATCAACATTAAAAACTGAATGCACAGCCCAAAGCAAGAAAACTAGTCGACCATCCCAAATTTCATGCTTAAATGAAGATGCTCTGAAGAGGATTGAAACAACAAACCGACGATCCAGTGCAAAAGAAATTATGGTATTATGGAGGCAAGCGATTGGAAAAAATATTTCTGTATCCACAACTAAACGCTTAATAAAGAAAATAGGATACAAATTCTACAAGGTAAATTTTGATTATTTAAATTTGAACTTACCGGTTTCTCCTTCAGGCAAGAGAAGAGCCGTTAACTAAACGACAGAAAATCAATTGGTTACGGTGGGCTAGAGAACATAGGCATTGGACATCACAACAATAGCACCAGGTAATTTGGAGTGAGGAATCCAAGATTGAAATCTGTTTGGGTGATACCAGAAAACGCGTGTTGAAAACCCCACAAGAAACTCCTGACTGTTTGGTTAGGAAAGGGAAGTTCCCTGGGTCTCTTGTGATCTGGGGGTGTATGAGCGGTATGGGCGTAGGAAAATTGTATTTCTTAGATGGTACTCTAATAGCAGAAAAATATAAACAATGGAATGACCTTCTAGCAGTCCAGACCTCTCGCCAATAGAAACATTATGGCATAAAATGAAAAAACGGTTGACCAGTTAACGATCTACGTACCAAATTGCAATAAATTTGGGACAGTACGCTTTCTGAAGAGTGCTCTAAGCTGGTAGATACAATGTCTACCAGAATTGAAGCTGTTATTGTTAATAAAGGTGATGTAACAGTTTCTAACAAAGTCACGGAGCGGCCGAACTATTCTGAACCTCGAATTTTAATGTCTTTATTAACAAACTTGCCAGCGGCACGTCATAACGTAGTAATATTTCATCGTATTTAAGTTAAAAGTTTACACTTTGTTTCTGTTACCAATATTTTTCTTTAATAAAATAGTTTTGAGAGTTTTATTAGTTTTATTTAAATATATTAGTTGTAAAATTATGCCTGGCCGAACTATGATGAACCTGGACTATTTTTATAACGGGTGTCCAGAAAGAGTAGGGGGTATTTGTAGATTCAATAAAAAAAAAACTAGAAGTCAGAAAAAATTAAGTACTAAAGATTATGTTCTCCAAATGTCGACCCTCACGCTGCTGGCACTCCTCTAACCGTAAACGGAAATTAGCCACCACGCGTCTACACATCTGTCTGGAAACGGCGGCCATTTCGGTGCGAATGTTGTGCTTTAATTGCACTAAAGTTCGTGGTTTGTTTACATACACTTTCTCTCTAAGGTATCCCCATAAGAAATAATCAAGAGGTGTAAGATCAGAAAATGGATTCGAATGTTTGAAAATACCGGTTCGACTGTAAAAATTCGCAATCCAGGTCGCCTGTGCTCTGTTCGAACCCCACAAGCGATTGAAGAAGTGAGAGTTTCAGTGCGTGAAAATCCTTCTCAATCAATTCGCAAACTCTCACTTCTTCAATCGCTTGTGGCGTTCGAACAGAGCACGGGCGACCTGGATTGCGAATTTTTACAGTCGAACCGGTATTCTCAAACATTCGAATCCATTTTCTGATCTTACACCCCTTGATTATTTATTATGGGGATACCTTAAAGAGAAAGTGTATGTAAACAAACCACGAACTTTAGTGCAATTAAAGCACAACATTCGCACCGAAATGGCCGCCGTTTACAGAGAGATGTGTAGACGCGTGGTGGCTAATTTCCGTTTACGGTTAGAGGAGTGCCAGCAGCGTGAGGGTCGACATTTGGAGAACATAATCTTTAGTACTTAATTTTCCAAAACCTTGTCTAAAAATTAACAAAAAAATTTATTTTTTCTGACTTCTAGTTTTTTTTTATTGAATCTACAAATACCCCCTACATTTTCTGGACACCCTACATATG
Source organism: Rosalia funebris (assembly GCA_037954035.1). Classification (NCBI taxonomy): domain Eukaryota; kingdom Metazoa; phylum Arthropoda; class Insecta; order Coleoptera; family Cerambycidae; genus Rosalia; species Rosalia funebris. Next base: position 15,053,931 of record JAZFAV010000039.1, on the reverse strand, counting down.
TTGCAATAAAAACCTTGGCATTAACTTGAAAACTAGAATTTGAAGGAAAAAATTAAACTCCTTGATTCCACTAAATAAATTCAATCGTTCAAAATTATTTTCATTTTAGATATGGTTTATCAGGATTTATAAGGTTATATATTATGTAGATTTAAGAAATACAATGTCCATAAGATTCTGGACATTAACTAGCTCTAGTTTCAAATAATTCTATTTAACAATATAAAGTGAGGAATAATTAGAGTAAATTGATATAATTTACTGTAATTTATTGAAAAGTTAGAGTAAACTTAAATCTACCAAGTTATATGTAAACTTTATTTCATGATATCAGATGACGATTGAAAGATGACATTATATGATTTGATAGATTCCTGACTAAACTTAAACGGAATACTTCGGAATGCGAAATTTTCATGGAATAATTTTTTTATTTTTGATTTTAAATCTTGAATCTATAGGGTATCTCACTTGGAACTATAAGATTTGAATTGCGCGCCATTTGTATTTTATCAACGATAGGGCGTCAATATTTAACAACTTTCATCTACAAACCATAAGACGTCAATATGCCGCGATTAACAGTTCAACAACTAATAGTTTGTGTACAACTGTTTTATGAATGTGAGCACAAAATGAAGCATCTACAGAGTTAACAATTCGTAGCTTAATCAAGAAATTTTAACAAACGGGTTCTGTTATTGTCGATGTCGCTGTAGTTGATCAGATAAAAATATTATACGGGAGTATGCAAACACATCAATTTGATGTCGTGCACAATAATTGAATCTATCAAGAGCCACCACGCATTGGATTTTAAAGAAAGATCTGCATCTATCAGCATACAAGATTTAGCGGACACAACAATTGAAAGTTACAAACCATTTAAAATGTCGTATACTTGTTAATTGAATGTTGGAAAATAATGAAGGTTATGCTGATTTTTCCAACAAAATTTTGTTCAGCGATGAAGCATATTTTCATTTTGACGGATACGTCAGCAAACAAAATTGTGGAATTTGGTGTGCTGAAAATCCACATGCTGTTCACGAAAAAGAAATGCGTCTACAGAGATGCACGGTTTGGTGCGGTGAGTAATTGAACCATACTTCTTTGAAAATGAAGCTGATAATGCTATCACAGGCAAATTGGCGTCGTATGAGTCGTATGTTTGTCATAGCCAAGCAGATGAAGGTCGTTAAATATTGATGCCCTATCTTTGTCAGACCACAAATGGCGCGCAATTAAAATCCTATAGTTCCAATTGAGACACCCTATATACGATGATTTACGATATTTTGTTTTCCTATATGTAATTTATAAGTACTCAAACATGATTTCGGCATTTAGAATATATTACAGTTTTTTACTGTTCATGATACATGTTTAACTGTACCCCTATTTCGACAAAATATGTGTATTTGAAAATAACATCATTTCAAACAAAATAATTTTGTCTGTACTAAATCCATTAGCCACGAACATTTCGTATCTACATACTAGCAAATCAGTGGCTAGAAATTATACCGTTTCCAGAATTATTGTTTCAACAAAATTTTAAACCACGTTTCTTATTTAATCCACTGTTTATGGCGCGCCTTTTTTAATAAAAACTAACAAAAATATAAATAAAATCCACTTACCTACTTACCAGAATTGTAGGAAGTAACAGGCGCTCTGTTTTTCATAACCACTAAATATGTATTTTAAAACATAATACAAATAAATATACGTTTACAATGAGATTTAACCAATCGTGTGGATTTTCAGGCATTTCAATTTACAGTCTAAAACCCTGCAGAGCTACTGAACATAAGATATTAATTTTGTTTATACGGTATTGAAGTATATTAAGAAATCTGTGACGATAATTTAACGATGACTGAACATTAGATTGTTTTCATTGTTGTTCAATAAGACCCAGTCTTAACTGGAATTATTCTGATGCAAATATCGCAATTGTATTTGATAAAAGGCACTATATATTACACCCCTTATATTTCTTATACTCTCGCTTGCCATAACAATAGGTGAATGCCCTAAGTAATGGGTGAGATTGTAGACTGAAAATGACATTAAGCACTTTATGAATAAAAATAATTAATTTCTTGTTCATTTTATTTCAGGTCTGGTTCAAGAACAGACGAGCAAAATGGAGAAAACAAAAGAGGGAGGAACAAGAGAGAATGAGAAAAATTCAAGAGGAAGACGTCTGTAGATCTACAGTTGAGCAAAGCCGTCTTATATCGTCTCAACATTTTACCGATGAGGATTCGTCTGATTTGGAAGTTGCTTAATTTAATTGTATAGGCTTTTTGATGTTTGTCTCTAGTCAATTGTTATTATGTAAATAACGGAACGTTTTATTAAAAACTTATTACTACATTACATTTTTGTGCAAATACCAAATATTTACTAAGTATTAAGTTTTTGTTTATTTAATAGGCGAATTAACACATATTGTAAATACGTTGTACTAATTGTATAAAGCAGTAAGGGGCATAGCTGTTAATACTGATGTTATGTGTATATATAAAAAGTTAAATTACTTACTATAAAATATCTGTTGTAAATATATGTGTGTATCCTTCGAAGTAATGATTCCGTATACTTATTATAAAGTAAATTATATTGTTTCTGACTGTTAATTCAAAGAAGCAATACAGTTCATTTAGTATATTGTGTTTTAGAATACTACATACTTGTATAATACGTATAATCAAATAAATATCATAATCTGAATAAAAAGAACAACTTAATCTAAAGATTATGACGTAATATGAGCTAGGACATTAAGAAAATGCTAGCAATATCTTCAATTAAAATGAGGTGACTTTCTAGCAGTCTTTTGGGGGGTGGTACGAATTGTCCTATTTAATAACACATTTGTAAGTTGTTGAAATTTGTAAATTTAGGTTATGGCACAGCTCACTTTCGAATTACATACAGGAGGAACATATACAACAACATAAACTCATTAAAATGTTACGTACTTAGAGGTGAAGTGAAAAATATTTTTAGGTGAGTTTTTAGCAACCATGAAGGAACAATTAATACCCTATAAATACCACATGCATATATAATTTATTCATCATTGCATAATATTAATTATAATAACTAATTGTTTTTAATAAACAATAAAATAATTTATATAATAATTGTGACACTTATAATATGAACAGAACAATAAAATAATAGTAATTTTACTAACGAAAAATTAAAATAACTTTCATTATAGAAAAAACACTTATGTACAAATGTACAAATATTTAACCTATATGCATAAATGAACTCAAAAATATCTTATAGCATTATATAGCAATCTTTAAGAAAGTAAATAAAAAGCATTAAAATAGATATAATTATTTGCATAATTAAAATACAATTAAAATATATAAGAATCAGGCGCCAACATTTATAGGGTTAAAATAGACATGGCATAGATAAACTGAACAGTTAGTTAGGTATTTTGAGTTAACTCGAACTTAAATTATGAATGAAAAAACGAACTTTAGCCTGAGTGCTGTAGGAAAATGGAGTTGGTACAGACAGGAAGTTTGGTCATACAACTATGCAATCTCCATAACTTATTACACTGTTCTATTTCCAAATTATGTGTAAATCTCTTATTATTATGTGTAGATCTCTGGATTAAACCCAGACCCAGAGTCATTTTCATCAAGTCTTCTTTAACTGCGACCTCTCAACTAATAGGTATTCGTCTAGTTGTATCATCAAACATAAAGAGTATTATATTCAAACATAATAATATTTGGTCCAACAGTCTATCCATTTGGTCTAACAGTCCCAATAATTATTCCATCCAAACAGTCATTCTATAATCTCTTCTGAATAGATCCACTCTGTATACATAGGTGCTTCCTTAAGGTGCGTCTACATATGTGACAAAAGCCCGTCGCGATCTCCGTCGCAAACTTCATCGCGTTCATATGAGGCATAGTGTAGTCGGAACTTCGCAACACCGTCGCGTAACATCACCGCGATCCATCGATTGTCGTTTTCTTGTGTCGCATCAAACTAAATGTTCGTTGTTGTGATACGCATAGCCACATCGACGACATTAAGGGCGTCTACATATGTAACAAAAGCCCGTTGCGAACACCGTCGCGAACATCGCCGCGTAATGTTTTAAACGTTACGCGGCGATGTTCGCGACGGGCTTTTGTTACATATGTAGACGCACCTTTAGACTGTAGTGATCGGTTAATATCCCAATCTGAAGTCTTACTCGGTTTAATCATCTGTTTGAAATGAATAATGAATTGGAAATTTTATTCATTATCATTTTACTATGACTCTGTCACGTCAGTTAGACCCAGTTTTAGTGTATGCTCTAACCAGGCCCTGTAGAACTACTACAGAACCTTTCCTTGCCAAAATATATTCTCTAGAAATAATATATAGTAAACATGTTACTTATTTTCGTTATGGTAGAGGAACCCACATAAAGTAAACTTTGTTGTAGTTAGAAGGAGTTCCAGAAGGTCTTGTATATATGTTTTATCGAGGTAAGTTTATTTACATATCCTCTTTTAATTAATTAGGAGTAATTAATTTATATGACTACCCAACGGAATTATATTCCAATCAACGGGTAGGGAGATAGTATATACAAATGTTATGAATTGGATTACCGTGCTAACAGAGATTTTATTAGTGCCGACGACAACGACGACAACGACAACGACACACACACAAAATCTTTTTTTTGTTCTTAAGCCGAGAAACGAAAAATAAACGCTAGAAGAAAACATTTTCTTTACACGATTTCATTACTTTTCCGCGTATAGTTGAGTGCGGAAAAGTAACAGATACATACATTAGTGTAAGTATAACAACATATAAAGTGATATATAAAAATTATGGTAAAAGCTCTTTAACATTACTGTGACAAATACAATCTTATTGTATAAAAAATATGACAGTAAAATAAATTCATTTACAAAATTAACGCATCTGCGAAATTTTACATTATTGCTTTTATTTTTTCGAAGATTTCAATCATATAGTACCTACGTGATATTGTAATTAAATGATTTCAACTAATATTTAACAAATTAGAATGGTATTACCGGGGGAAAAAGTGAATAAATAAAAGAAAGGAACAATAATGTCAAATGCAACGAAAACTTTAGAAAAAGAAATTAAATCGTAATAATTTGAATTCAGTAGCGTGTGCTTTAGCTTTTATCACTGTTTCCAATCATCTGGGCAAGATATTTATCAACTGGTAAATGGTTTCCCGAGGAATAATCTCCCATTCGACAAGAACGATTTGTCTGAGTTTCCTAAGAGCCATAAGGGCAGGTGCATGGCACCTAAATTTATCATTTTAGTGCATCCAAGAGATGCTCTATGAGGTATGTAACAACGTATGGTCGAGCGTTATCCTCCATTACAATGAAATTGTCCCCGAAAAACGGGGCAAGTGGCATACCTCCATTACAATGAAATTGTCCCTGACAAACGGGGCAAATGACATCACATGTTTTTCTACAATGCTTTCTACTTAGAAATTTACACTTATGGATCTTCCCAGTATAGGAACCAAATCCGTGCGACCATCGAAACAAATGCCTTCCCAGAAGTTTATTGATCTACCAAAAAATGGAAACCTCGGAGAGATATTGCAGGCAGTAAACTTCTCTCATAGCTTCCGCCAAACTCGTTGACGTCCATTTGGTGAACTAAGACTTACTCTTGTTTCATCTGATAACAAAATTCGCTTCCAGTCATCAATGGCCCAATTTACGTGTTCTCTTGCAAAACGTAGTTTAGTAACTTTATGGTGGTAATTCTTTGGTGAGCAGTGGTGAAATAGCTGGTGTTCTACTGTCCAATTATGCCTTGTTCTGACCGCCCGTTCAGAAATTGCTACATTTCGAGCTGCTGCTAGGGCTCTGATTAGCTCTAAACTGGTAAAATGTCTGTTTCTTAAGGCGGCTTGTATAATATATCGCTCATATCTTACATCTGTCTACTTCTTGCGACCTTGTCCTGGAGTTCTACAGTAACTTTCAAGTTGATTGACTGTTCGAATAATTGTTGATTCTCTGACTCCTAATAAATTAGCCAGATATCATTGGCTACGCCCCTCGTTAACCATATTTACCTCTTTCACTGTTTTACCGTCTATTAAGATGCGTGGACGATTCATTTCTTCTATGCTAAGTGAACCGGATAGTGTTTCAATCACTTGATGACATTAAATTAAAAAAATCACTAGCTTAACTGAGCTTATTGGTTTCTACAAATCACTTTAAACAGCATTAAATGTATTATTAACAGACAATTACAAACCTTAGATAAAATGAATCTAAATAGGTAATTTTCATCATCATCATCATGAGGTCAGAAGATCAGTCCTAAGACTGGTTGGACGCTAACCTCCAGCTTCTCCTATCTTGTGCTAACCTACGCATTTCGCTAATTGTGCTACAACCCACATCCCTTACTATTTGCAAGCAGTAGTCTAATCTAGGCCTACCTCTGCCTTTCTTCACGCCTATTTCTGCCTCCAAAATATCGCGGACTACTCCCCCATGTCTTAGCAAGTGGCCTACCATTCTATCTCTTCTCTTCTTTATGTTTTTCCACATACTTCTTTTCTCGTCAACTTTCTCTAATACTTCTTCGTTTCTAACCCTATCAGTCCACGGTATTTTCATCATTATTCGGTAACACCACATCTCAAAAGCTTCTAATTTCTTCCTACTTGCTTCCCCTACCGTCCAGGTTTCGCAACTATATAGTGCCGTGTTCCATACACACATTTTCAAAAATCTCTTCCTTGAAAGTGCTTTCTTTTTGTTAAAAGCTACTCGACCCTGCGCTATTCTTTGTTTTATATCTTTATCGCTTCTTCCATCCCAATTTATTTTATTTCCTAAATAAGTGAAGTCTTTAACTTCCTCCAATCTTTCATTATTAATTTGTACTTTCGTTTTTGCTCTGCTCTCGCGCCCTCTGCACACTAACACTTTAGTTTTGTTTTTATTTACCCTCATTCCGTATCCCTCTGTCAACACTGCTTCCATTTTGTTCAACGCTGATTCTAAGTCCTCTTTACTAGATGCTAATACTGCTATATCATCCGCGAATCTCAGCATTTTTAGTTTCTCTCCCTGTACTTTTAGTAATCCCGAAATGCACTCTATCTTTTACCACATTAATCGCCTCTTCGATGTACAGACTAAAAATTAGTGGTGATAGCCAACATCCTTGTCTTACTCCTTTCCTAATACCTACTTCCCTTCTTTCCCCTTCTACTTCTATAATAGCAGTTTGCTCTTTGTATAGATTGTGTACTACTCTCCTATCTCTATACTTCATTCCCGCGCTCTTTAATATCTCGAACATTTTTTCCCATCTTACATTATCAAAGGCCTTTTCTAAATCTACAAATCCTATATAAGCGTTCTTTCCTTTTTCTATTGTTTTCTCTAACATTACTCTTAGCGCCAGAATAGTTTCGCGAGTTCCCCTATTTCGCCTAAACCCGAATTGGTTTTCTCCTAGTATTTCCTCCGCTCTATTTTCCATCTTCTTCTGCATTATTCTGGTTAAGATTTTTGACGCGTTGGAAGTTAGGCTAATCGCTCTAAAGTTCTCGCATTTGTCGGCTCATCTCTTTTTCGGTATAGTAACGATAATGTTCCTCTTATAATCCTCTGGCATCTCGCCCGTTTCGTGTATGTATTTTACCAGTTCAAACATCCTATTTACTACTTTCTGTCCCGCACATTTCAAAATTTCCGCCTGTATTTTATCTACACCCGGCGCTTTATTGTTCTTTAGCCCCCTTAGTGCTATTTCAAATTCCTCTCTCAATAATAGTAAGTAATTTGCATAGCCTGTATATAAAAACTATTTTCTTTTATATTTCCTTATAGTTGACTATATTGTTGAATAGATTGTTGAATAATGTTAAATAGAAAAATTGTATAATGTATAAGTATTACAGCAATGAGAGTTTGAGATTATGAATTATTTTTCAAGTTGAAAATTTTGTGGATAGCCGATTAGAGGGTCACACTGTATTTTCTTTATAGACGAAAAGTTAAAAAATATGTTGAACATCCACCATGTCAATATACAGGGTTGACCAGGTTTTTCGTGACAAACTTTGTCAGTCGATAGGAAACGTTTTTTTATAAAAAAAAAATCCATATAAACAAAATTCCTAAATTGCTTTATTTTCGATATACAAGGTGTTAAAGTTTTTTTTTTTCAGTTTCTAATTTTTTTCTCTGCCACTTTTCGAGATAATCAATATTTGCCACGCCTAGTTGGCGTTGATTTTCATGACAACCTTTACAACTTTTAACATAAGACTTGTCTAGTAGTGTCAAAATGTTTAGAAGTTCAAATCGAGAAATAACGGATATTCATTTTGTGTGTGGATTTGCTAATGGAAATTCAAGGGCGGCCTCTAGAGAAACAGAAGAAGATATCCGCAGAGAACACATCCTAGTCGTAATGTGTTCATAAGAGTTCACCAGCAATTAATTGAGAAATGTTTAGGAAATTTACATGGGGATCGAAATAATGGCAACCAAAACCTACAACGAAGAATATATTAAATGAGTTTGACAGAGATCCAACAACGAGTTCCCGTATAGCTTCTCGTATTCTCCGTACCTCTAAATCCAATGTATTTCTTACTCTAAGACGAGATCACAGGCGTCCAGTACACCTACAACCTGTTCAAGGCTTACATCTAGGAGACGAAACGAAAAGAATGACTATTTGTCGCTGGGTCCTTCACTCAGTTCTTTGTTAATGTTTTCGATTATTGTTATTAATTCTGAAAATAATGATTGTTAATACACTGTTAAAAAATAAACTTTAACACCTTGTATATCGAAAACAAAGCAATTTAAGAAATTTGTTTAAATTGATCTTTTTTCATAAACCTGGTCCACCCTGTATATAACTAGGTGAACAAACCTTACAGTACTCTAACTGATGTAACAAGTATTGTACAGTATAATCACAGCGCCCAAATTATAAAAATCTAGAGAATTTCGTATAACAAATCCAAGATATTTGTTAGCTGACGATAATATATACTTAATATGAATACTAAATGTCAGTTTGAATTCAAAATATACTCCTGCCCTTAAATCCAATCAAGTTTAGTAAGAGGTACACTCATATTTATTACAGAATATTTATTTATGTCCTAATAGGTAATATATATATATATATATATATATATATATATATATATATATATATATATATATATATATATATATATTCTTCCAGAAGCAATCTATTTTATTCACACCAAAGGTTGAGGTTGTCAAAGTTTTCTTGACGAATGTTTCCATTTTGAGGTTGCTTTATGCGTTAATAAATTTTCATATCATCTATATATAACAGATGAGATACAGTTCAATAATTTATAACATTTTAAATAAAAATATTCAACAAGAGAGGCCCCGGGATAGACCCCTGTGGAACACTTGACAGAACTGATCTTTTAAAGGTCAAATTGCTCGTCAAATTAACCAAGGCCTTCGTTCGTTCCTCAATGCAATATACGCAAGGACGTATATTACATTGTACAAAATAAGTTTGTATTTGAAGAACTACTACGATTTCATTTACCATATTATTTAATCCATGCTGATTACAACTAATATCATTGTTTACATACTTACAAAAAATGGTGTGCATAAATAATTGAAAAAATCAAAAACTTTACATAAAAATTATTTATAATTGTTATAGGGTGTTTTTATTATATCGTGTACATTGTCTCTTATAGGAACCGGACAAATTCGCGACAATTTCGTGTCCATGTCGATTTTAAAATCTTTCGGAGGGTCTTGTTTGAGAACAAAATGTTCGAATATTGCTCTGGCAATAGTTATTGCTTCTTTATCTGGTACCCGTATTATGATAATGGATTCGGTTAACTTGCATTGCATACATATTAACTTAAGTGTATTTTGCCCGAAAAGCTTTTCCCGAGGGGGAGAAACTGTTTTGAAACTGGAAGTGATTTAATGTGTTTATATTTAATTCTATTCACTCAATATTTATATCAATTGCTGACATAATTAGAAACATCGTTAACATATGTCCACCTATAAAACGCATCTGCAGCTTTTTTAAGTAACCCTTTCTTGATCACAGACGTCTCCCAACACGAGGTCCTTAGGAAATTCAAAAAACAAAAAATAACGACGAGCACACAAAACAACTCTTACTAAAAAATTCACACAAGCCGAACGGAACCGTCTTTAGCGACGACGCTTGGCTTATTGACTCGGGAATAAGAGCTCTATAAGCTCATAGCGGCAGAACGCGGTACTACAAAAACTCCACCCACCATAACAATAGTTCGTTTTCTTTTGGGTATCCCCTCGTATGTATATATTTACTACATAATTTATAAACTACCAAAATATCAATAATGAAATGAAAAGGAATAATAATCTCAAATCTGGTCCATACATTTACAGTTTATACATATATAATGAATTAATCATAAAATGTTATTGCACCAAAAACAATTGGAATGTAATTATTGGTTATTATTAAAATTTACAGTTCGTTGATTTATTAACAGTTGATGTACTTGCGAATTGTAATTAAAACATGTATAATATATTTAAATTTGTCAACTTCAAATATGATAGGTATACTGAATTACATATTATAAAATATTAAGTTGACGGGCATAAAATTTAATTTAGACATAACTGATTGAGAATGCCTTTATCCAATTTTTTAGCGTTTTTTAGTTCAACTGAGATTTCGGTACCGGTATAAAAATCTTTAAAGCAGAAATAGTAGTTGTAGTGCTTAAAGGATGATCGGGACTATCCAATAAAAATAACATCGATCGGGAAATACATTTCATGGGATATTAATTCTACATTCTCTTCCTTATAAGGACATTTAGGAGGGCGTCAATGGTTGGGGTATTTAAAGATTTACAGACATATATTTATCATTATTATACAGCTTTTAAGGCAGCAAGAATGTAGTGTTTACAGCTTAATTTACTAGCGAATACTTACAGGTTAATGTGATACATACTGACTTCACGCAGACATTTGACAAACTATATAAAATCATATCATTACATAAATTAGATATGTTGTTCAGTTCCCATATTGCGGCTGTTAGATTCTTATTTGCAGAACAGATATTAAATTATGCAATACGTAGTTAGGTCTAATAAGTTTCTTCACACGTCTGAAGTACTTCAAGATTCGGTACTAGGCCCTTATTCTTTGTCATGTTCATAAACGATATAGTGTTAGATTCAAACGTGCATTATGTGATTTCTGTAGATGGGCTTAAAATGATGTGCCAAATAAAGACTACTCCTGATTGTCATACGTTACAAAAACACTCTCGATGATATAACTGACTGATGTATACCAGTAAATACAATGCCATGGCGTTCTTATGTCAACGAGATACCACCAACTTTATTTATAAATTAAATTATACAACACTTTAATTTTTTTTGGCCCTAACTTAACTTTTGCGCACAGAGAAATCATTACATTTGTACACAAAAGTTTAGGTTTCATTACGAAATTTAAGAGGGTTTACAAATAAGTGTACTATTTAATTGCTCTATCTATCTCTTGTTTGGAGTTGGGTAGAGTCAATTTATTTTACCACTTTGGACAAAATACAAAGATGATTTCTAAAATCTATGGTATGTTTAAGGAATGGTAGCTACTCTCCTGAGAGGCTTTAATACGTTTCACTGTTGAAACGATTTAGTTTTCGTGAACACGCACGACGGAGGTCACCCTATCAAATTATTTTTCTATCTAAAATGATGAACAATATTTGGGGCTGTCTGGATATATTTAGCAAAACTTAAATAACATGGAATTCCAATGCAATACCAATTTTCAATTTTCGGTGAAAATAATGTTCTAAATTTATCATCTGTGAAAAGAATAATCGAAAAATTTTAGAGTACTGGTTCAGTTATTGACGTGAAACACAACCCGAGCTCGTACTGGTCGTTTACAACAAAACATCATCGACAGTTCGCGAGAGTGTAACCGAGAGTCCGGGGATCTCGATTCGTCATCGTGCACAAGAACTGGACATTTCAACAGTCACTCTTCATTATTTCTTCACTACAGTATTATCACTAAAGATTTGCATCTCTATCCTTACAAAGTCCAATTTGACTTTTCCAACAATTTCTGCCAACAAACTATGTATAGCGAAGAGAGTTCATCAATTGGATCATTGAATAATAAGAAGTGAATGACAATTTTGTGGACAAACTCATCTTCAGCGACGAGGCTCATTTTCATCTCGTTGAATTGATGGCTCTGGTGGTGTCGTCAGTAGGCAAAATTGACGTGTTTGAGGCTCAGAAGATCTACGAATGATTAATTTGAAACAAATGCATTCTCAACGTATCACCGTTTGGTGTGCATTGTGGTCTGAAGGAATTATTTAACGATTCTTCTTTGAAAACGAGGCAAGTAATGCATAAACGGCGCACATTATCATAACATGATAACTCAGTTGTTTGTACCTTAATTGGAAGATATCGCGCTTGAAGACATGTGGTTTCAGCAGGACGGTGCCACTTGCCATACCACCTGCGAAAGCTTGACGATCTTGCACATTTCCTAGTCGTGTTATCTTCCGTCTTGGTGACCAGGAATTGGCCGCCACGATCTTGCGCTTTAACATCTATGGATTTTCTAAAATCACCTTTTCTCTGGGGTTTTCTAAAGCCTCAAGTTTACGTCAATAAACCCACGATTACCCAAGCAACAAAGGCCGAAATTGAACGCTGTACCAGCGAAATACCGCCACATTTATGCAAAACCGTTATTGAAAATTTCGCCAGAAAAATACTCATGTGCCACAAGTCATGGCGGCCATGTACCGGATGTATTCCCAAATACCTACATTATAAATCAATAAATATTCCAATGCAGAAAACTATATTTATATCACATCCTGCGCTGTTATTGTAACATGTTTTATTTAAAATATATTATCTATTGTCTATAAATTAAAAGTCTATTAGATAAAGTTTCTTTAGCACATATATTTGTAGTCACGCATTAAAAACTGGCGCATTAGCAGGGATAATGAGTGTGCCTCGATAGCTCAGTGATCAGAGCACTCAACTGGAAATTGGGAGAGCCGGGTTCGATTCCCGGTCAAGGCAAAATGCACTTTTATCCGTGCTATCGCCAAATATCTGTAGTTATTCCTAAGTAACTATAAGGTATATAGTTCTTTTAACAAATATGTATTACACGATGTGCATAATAATAAATAACAATTTATACCAAGTTTCAATGCGTTTAATCTTGTCTGTAGTAAAAAAACATACTATTTTACTATTGTGTTCATATTAAACAGGCATTTATTTAAAATTAAATATATTCCCATTTAGAAGGATATATTTTGTGTAAGAATATTAATATATGGCAAATAATTAATTGGAATATAAACTAATATACATTATAAATAATAAATATATATTAATATACATTAATTATGATTAAAATGCTAGCAGTCCCAGTCCCAGTTATGTATAATTTAAATTAAATCTGTAATAATTGTAAATATTAATAGCATTTTAGTCAAACCATATACGGTCTAAGAAATTATTTTCTGTAACAAAATTTTGGCTGTGGACGGACAGTATTTAATTTTACGAAAGCTGATATAGGGAAACCTTTATTTATTTTATCCATACTTAAATTTTTCACGGCAACTTGATTCTAATTGGAGGTCCATCATTCGTATCGTCAGTCTACTATACAAACACTTGATATAGGCAGCTGCTACCGTATATGGGTCCTACAAAAGCATGTCTCACTTTAAAAGCACATTGACATTTTGTCAACATGACAAATTACTATTGCCGTGGTATTTAGGAATTAGTCGGTCAATATTAGTTGTGTACTTTGCTTTTAAAAATTGCAATATTATCTAACGTTGTTGACGATTCCATGGTACCTATACTTACCTATTTCGATTATTTAGAAAAGGTTCTTAGGATAGAATAAGATGCCACGAGCACATTTCATTGACTAATGTACGATAAGTTACAATACAATATATAAAATTTGTAGTAAATTATACTGTCTGATATGTACACTGTGCCCCATAAATAATTTTCGATTTTTAAGTAAAATCTTGAAAGACGTATAGAAGACGAGTTTCGGCAGTAAAAGAGTAAAAGAGTTTCGGCAAGGTGATAATGAAGCTATAAAATTATTCCATTCTGCCAAATAATGTTATTTTGACGTTAAACGTTCTATTCACAATCTTTTGCTGTCCCATTTCTTTCTCTTAAATTTTATTGTCTATTTGACTATAATACGAGTACTGTTTAACTGCCTCTATGTATGGGTATAGGTACATACATAACATACATACATAAACATACATGATATGTGTTCTGCTGGAGGAAAATGACGCCGCCAGCAGGAAACATATCATGCATGTTTATGTATTGCACATATAATTATATGTATGTATATATACCTATACCCATACAAACAGGGAGATAAATGCTTGGGTGATCGTAGGATTGTTTCCGTAAACCTGTGACTTCGTGGCGACCTGTGAAGATCGTGGCGACCAATTCTGGTCTCCAAAACGGAAGATGACAAGACCAGGAAAAGATTCGTGCAAGACCGTCAATGTTTCATGGGTGGTATGGCAAATGGCACCGTCCTGATGAAACCACATGTCTTCAATTAAGGCACAAGGCTTAATCTTCCAATTAAGGCATAAGGAACTGGGTTATCATATCACGATAATGGTTGTCATTTACCGTTAATGCATTACCTGCCTCGTTTTCAAAAGAAAAATGGTCCAATGATTCCTTCAGACCGCAATGAACACCAAACAGTGACACATTGGGATGCATGTCTTTTTTATGAATCATTTGTGGATTTTATGAGCCCCAAATGCGGTAATATTGCCTATTAACGATGCCATCAAGGTGAGAATGGACCTCGTCGTTGAAGATGATTCTGTCCACAAAATCGGCATTCAACTTCTTGTTGTTCAATGATCCAATTGGTGAACTTTCTTTGCTGTGCATGATCCATTGGCAGAAGTTGTTGAGTCAATTGAATTTCAAGCAATTAGCAAATCTTTAATGAGAATACGGTGAAGAGTGGCTGTTGAAATGTGCAATTCTTGGGCACGATGACGAATCCAGGTCCCTGGACTCTCGGCCACACACTTGCGAACTGTCGCATCTGAACGTCTTGATGTCTTGTTCTGAACGATTACTATGAGCTCGAACTCGAACTGAACTAGTACTTTCGAATTTTTCGATTATTCGTTTCACAGCTGATACATTTGGAGCATTATTTCTATCGAAAACTGGACGCACTTGAATGGACTATGAATCGTAGCAACCAAACTTTCACCATTTTTATAATAATGTTTAACAATAAGGACGCATTGTTGTATCATGTAACGCTCCATATTCACTATCTCCTATCGACCTGTCACAATTATTGGCCTACTGAATAATGAAAGCAAAAATGGCGCGCTATTTAAAATTTGCACTCTTATGTAGCACCCTTAAGTGATATATTTTTCCAACCAGTTAAAACTAATACCAGCAAGAGTATAAACGAAACTGTCACAGTGCATCACTTGTTAAAAATAATGAACTATATCTAACAGTTCTTAACACTTGTAAGTAACGAAATCATTTCCACAAATTAAATGATAACAAAAATTGTACTATATCTGGTTCTACATAAATATAAAAATAAAATGTAACTTATACAGGACTTTATTGGTGCAAATGTGGAATAGACCGTGCAGATATGTTGTGCAGATACAAAATGTGTTTATAGAAGTTAATAGGGTAGTAGCTGATTCAATTTAAAAATTCAATTTGTCCATCTCACACGTGCACTTTTCAGTTTATTCTATTTTGGTTGAAAAGCAATTTATTTTTTTGGCTGTACGTACGTCGCATTTTATAATTTTTTTGAATAGAGTATTTATTATTGGTTTGGTTCCATTTATACGAGACTCGCAAATCGAAATCTTCATTTAGATGGAATGTGCTATTATGATTCTCGATTTCATACATGTTAATTTTAAATAAATTATTTTGCCTACTTATTCAGCACTTATTCAGTTTGAAGTGCGATTAACTGCTGATGCAGATAATTCGTCATTAGTTTCTTAGGCTTCAATTATTTATATTGCTGCAGTTTCTAGAAGTGCAACATATGATTTAATAAATAATTTAAGTTAATTTAGGGTAATTGCAGGATGAAGTAGTCTAATGAGGTATGTTATTCACATAAAATGGTTATTGATTATAATTTGTCTTAATAAAATCTATATTTACTAAACGGCTGTTTTCGCGTGTGTCATGAAATTTTTAGGTCGATGTACGAAATGCTTTTTGTTCGAATTTCGGCATTTTGACAAAATCAATATGGTAAATGGACCCTTGCGAACAAAGTGGTAACTTTTTTTTACCCGAAGCCTCTAGAGGCATGCTCCCAAGGTGCCTTCCATATAATTAATGGGGCGGCGCAATATTATTGCGATTTGCTTACTTGTTCTAAATTAAAGTGGGCAAAAAAAATCCAAAAACAGAATTTTCAAAGGACCTTTCATTATTGTATAATATCAATATTGTTTCAATGTTTCAATGGATGTATACTAGATGGTATAAAAACACAGAGAAGTAATTAATGTTTATCGATGAAACATTTGCACTATTTTACAAATAAGTTCTGATACACTTTTAAACGCAGACATAAATACAGTTGGTACTAAACTACAGATGGTGATTTTACTAAAGTCTGTGCTTCACTTAGCGTTGAGGATTGTCACAAGTTGCCACAGTATTACTGGTTTACTCTGTTTAGTTTTAGCTTATTCACTCTCTTCCACTTTAACTTATTCACTCTTAAAAATAATGCTTAGAGTATGAAGACGAACGAATTTCATACAGATTAGTGAGTTTTTTGTATTCCTGGTTCACTGATTAGTGAGAACTTGTTCACTGTGTAAGTTAAATGAGATATTGTCGGCTAGTTTTGAGGAAGGAAAAACACGATGATAAAGAGGTACCGCCAAAGACGTGTTGGATTATTGACTGTGAGATACAGATTTAGGATTAATAATAATGTGAACAATATACCGATGAATAAAACCTTTTGTATCCTTTTCATTTTGTCTACATTATGCATTACCACTTATTGTCGATCATCGACATCAATGAATGCAGTGGAATAGAGCAGGAATGCCAGGAAGTATAGAATGCAATAGTATTCAGTGATTAAACTCGTTTTTGAATGCATGATGGACATATAAGAATGACATAGAAAACAGAGAAAGACGGTATATCTAGTATTCTTTAGAACGAAAAATACACCACACTGTGGGAATTATGATATGGAGACTATTACCTATGGCAGAGCTTCGGCACGAAGTTCAGAGTACTTCGGACGAGGTGCCCCCAGGAATCATCAATCACCTTATTCGATCAATGCTCTGATGAGTTAAGGAATATAAATCATAGAGAATACCAGAATTATTGAATTTTAGAATTTAATTTAATAATTTCAAATTTTTTTTTTCCACCCAGCTTGTAGTCATATATTTCTTGTTAGTATATAAACTTACGTCATAAAAATTATTATTTATTATTAGTACATAAATGTAAACGATATATCAACTGAATGGATTCGATTAATGTATAGTCTATACGAGTTTCATGGCTGTTATATAGGGTGTCTCAGTTGGAACTATAAGACTTGACTAGTGAGACATTTGTGTTGTCAAAAATAGGGCGTCAATATTTAACGACAATTATCTAAAAACCATACGTTATTATGCCTGGATGTCTCATTACTAGTTTCATTTTCAAAGAAGTATGGTCCAATTACTCCACCACTCCAAAATGCGCATCAAACCGTGCATCTTTGTAGATGAATTCCTTTTTCGTCAACGGCATGTGGATTTTCAGCACACCAAATTCGACGTAGATTTGCTGATGTATCCGTCAAGATGAAAATCTGTTTCATCGCTGAACAACAATTTTGTTGCAAAAATAAGAATCATCTTCTTTCTTTTCTAACACCCAATTAACAAATGTACGACGTTGTAAGTGGTCTGTAATTTTTAATTGTTGCGTCAACTGAATTTTGAATGGTGACAGATGCAGATCTTGCTTTAAGATTTGATGCGTGGTGGTTCTTGATAGATTCAATTGTTGTGCACGACGTCGAATTGATATTGTCACGAACGCCTCGAGCGATCCCGAATGCCGGGAATATTCGAAACCATCGAGAGCGTGCGGAATTGACTTCCAGTGTGTTCTATATTAGAAGGTTCGCCAAAGTTATTTATCTAGAAACGTCTGGAGAGGCGTCCCACTGCCTATATAAGAATTGTGTCGTCCAGCCAGGAGTTAGTTAAATCTGGACCGCGATAGAGAGCGATACGGTGCGAAGAAAGTGACATTGTGTAAAAGTGCGAAAAATAGTTTATAAAGTTAAAGTAGAAAGAAAGTTAGTTAGTTAGTTAGACTTGTAAATAGTTGAGTTGTAAATAAGTGTTCGAAATAAAGAACTTTCCAGTAAATTCGTTACAATATGTTTGGATACTCCCGTACACTTTCTCTCATTGCAGCAATATTTTCATCTGACCGACCACGATGAGGACGTATTAGTATTGCCTTATCAATAACACAATCAGTTTCTTCAAATTTCTTGATTAAGTTACGAACTGTTAACTCTATAGGCGCTTCATTTTGTTATAGTTTTGTGCGAATTTTTGTTATTGCAACTGTAAATTATTGCTCACTTTCATAAAACAGTTGCACATAAACTATTCGTTGTTGAACTGTTAATCGCGGCATGTTCACGTCATCGTTTGTAGATGACTGTCGTTAAATATTGACGCCTTATTTTTGACAGACTACAAATGGCGATCAATTAAAACCCTATAGTTCCAACTAAGACACTTCTATACTATTCAACGAAATTCGCAGGTTTTTCAAGGATTATATTTTGCAATCTAGTAATTTTAATATTTAGTCTACACACCTAAAGTCTGCTACTTAGGACTCATAATACTACTTGGGCATTAGTTTGTTAGTCCAAAATTGTGAATAGGTACATTACTTCACGTTACAAAATGTGAATGTAAAGTGGCATTGTAAAATAAATATATTCACATTAGTCTTAATAAATGTATATTATCAATTTTTTTGGAGTTTGCAGTAATACTGAATGATTGTAAGTGTACAGTATTATTAATCGTTAATAAAAAATAACTTATGTGTGATGACCAAATTAATATTAAATACGAGTAAACAAATTGCAATAATATTGCGCCGTCCCCTCGCTCATATAGAGGCACCTCCGGAGCATGCCTCTAGAGGCTTCGGATCAAAGAATAAGTTACCATGATGTTCGCAAGGGTCGATCTACTATATTGATTTTGTCAAAATGCCAAAATTCGAACGAAAAGCATTTCGTACATCGACCTAAAAATTTCGTGACACACACACGAACGCCGTTTACAAAAACAGCCGTTTAGTAAATAGAGATTTTGTCTCGATCTTAATTCTAGGTTTGGATCTATATTTGGAAATATGTGCATATAATAATAATTTCAAATATAATATTAATTTCCCCCTATCTATTGAGTTACTTTAGAATACAGTTGAAAAAATAAAGATGGATTTAATGAGTTGGAATGTTTTTATTTTACGTATGCCAGTTAGGGTATTTATCGTAAAGTAATTCTTATACCTCAATTTGTGCCTGGGACCTATTTTCCTCAAAAACCCACTTTCATTAAAAATAATTCGTTGACTCTCGCTTAAACACTAATTTTTAAATGGAAAATAAATACACTATATACAAAATAATGGATTCTCAATCTCCACTATCAAAAATGAGGGTTATTTCAAACTTTATATGCCCATTGTATGCATGGGATAATTCAGGTTTATTCGTTACAGATTATTTTAAAGACATGTGGCGTGTCCATTTGGAAACGTATTAGATTTTCTTATTGTTTGCTGTATTAGGTATGTAAATCCATTAACACATTTGCTTAAACGGATGTGACATTTGATACACACACATGCATTAAAATATGAATTATATAGAAGGTGTGTCGCGTTGAATGTGAATTGATTTGTGTATATTATAGTGAATAATAAAGAAATAAATATTTGTTTACATCGTGGGGTACTGTGAATTTATTAATTTATCTAAATTTGCCACTTAGTATCTGACACAGTCCTGGAAACTGTGTATTTTGAAATTTTGTTATTGCAAAATTAATGAATAAATAATATTCATTAATTTTAAATTAAAGGACTCGACAAAATTTAAAGCAGATTTCTCTAAGAAGGGTAAGCGAATAGGAGAAGTATTTTAATATAAGCATGATATACGTTTGATGATAAGAAATATTGTTGTTTTATATTAATTTGAAGCATTATCTAATAACTGGTTTTCACTCAATCAAACTATTGAAAAATATGATGTGACAAAAATATGCTGCTAATTTTAGTTTTCTTGTATATTCGAATAATAGAACTGAGTTGAAGTTTATTTTTTTAATCTACGTTGCGGGAATTGTCAAATGTATAAGCGAAATGTATAGAAAATATTTATATTGCCAAAAATGTTTAATTTTACTTATAAATATATTAAAACCTAGAATCCAATACTATTTCACAGAATATCTTATAAAGATATTATGTGAAGTTTTTGTATAATACAGATTTTTCTTCTTAACGGTTACTCATAAACAAACAAATATTATATAGGACCAGTTGTGTTATGGGTGTCCTTGTCTGACAACTAGCTTGCAGTAAGAGATTACAGAATTACCCTATTACGCTGAGAATCCTGTAAAAAACCATACAGTTTAATCACAACAGATTGATCCCGGGTGGCCATGATTTAAATGAAGTTGACGAAGCGTGTTTCTAGGGGATTAAAAATTTTTCGCCATGTTAGAGCCATTCTTAGCTTTTTCAATTGCTCTTGAGCAGAAATTGCAAGGGACCGCATCTAACACGAACTGCAAACACTCTCTAAAGAATAAAATCATTCGATACACCGCTGACTGTTTAGGTAAATTCCAATTTCTCTTCGAGTTTTATTTAAGAGAAATTAAATTATAAAAATAAAAAAAATTCAAAATAATTTTATGAATTAATAAAAAACTTTAAATAATCATACATCTTTATAGTCTTATGGAATATGATGAATATTCATGATTTGTAATTAAAAACAGTAATAAATTGCAGAATAGAAAACAGATATATTTTTTAATCCAATTATCAAAAATGAAATTATTATTGAATTGAAAATTAAACAGGTTCTTGGGTTTCAGCAAATTTTAATAATCGTTGTATTACTTCTGGTATATGTGGACTAATAATTATAAAACGACACTTTTGAAGTTTAGAAAATAAATATTCTAATACCTGTGTATAGTTAAGTAATTACTTCACCCCTATTAAATTATATAATGAATAATTGGTTATGTCATTCATTGTTTATATTAGATTGGTATACAGAAATAGAACCAAACAAAATGTTAATATGATGTCTTTATGGCAATACTAAAATAATAATCTTATTTATGTATGTACTATATGTAAAGGATTAACTACTACTCTGTTGGTATATGTATCAGTTATTTTATTAAGTATATGTAACTGTATAAATGTATATGAAGAACCTTTCATTAAAAGTATATACATATTTGATAAAATCAGTTAATGCCAGAAACAACAGCGGCTTTAATTTGAAACTTTTGCTTCAACTGTGATGTATTTTTTAATGCCTAGCGGACATATGGATTTATCAAAGTTTATCCTAGCAACGTCAGCTTTATTTTCAAAGCTGCCTTGCTTTGAATCAAGTCATCGTAGTAATTACTTTATCCACCCCTACTTAAATCGACTTTACTTTCTAATTACAATAATATAAGATGCCGTCATACGATTTCGTATTGAAATGTCCATTGTTTAGAATCATAGTTTAGTAATGCTTACTAGCAGTATTATATCGTTAGCATTTACACCTGGCAACATAATGTTTCAATTGCATGTATGAAAAAAAAATGTTATTTTAATATTAAGAATTTTATGGGGGCATTGAATGTGGAGTAAGGATTTGGGAGGGTAATTTTCAGAATTTTCAAGGTCACGCGTTTTCCTGATACTTCAAAATTTTTATGTAAAATCCGTTTATACAAAAATATAGACTTTCACAAGAAACATTTTTGGAATTTAATACCTTTTTGAAGAACAGTCATGTTTGCCGTCATATTCTTTGGTTAAGAGAAAAGGCTTGTAAGGTGAATTTTCTACTAGAGGGTCTATAACACTTAAAATATTTTCCGAAAGAGTTTCAACGTCACATTTTGTAGGTTTAAGGTATGTCCAAAAACGTTCAATCGGTTCACCATCGAGAATATATCTTAAAACTACCACTAACTGAGTTTTTGTACATACATCAGTTGTTTCGTCTGCCATAACTGCCAAGAATGAAGGTTTGTTAATTTCTTTAATTATTTCTTCATGACATACTTTTAATATACAGTCTAAAAGATCATGTTGTATTTCTTTAGAGGTTCCTTTAAATACTGAAGCATTTTGTAGATGCTCGCTTAAAGTTACATCAAATTCAGCAGAAAAATTTATCAAACCACGAAATATCCCCGGATTTTGAGAGGTTTCAGCTTCGTCATGTCCTCGCAGCGCCAGTTCAAAGGCCCCACAAAACTTTATGCAGGTTATAATTTTTGACAAAACGTATCTCTTTTTTGTCACATTATCATTATGCTTTTGCACATTTATCCAATAAGCTGAATCTAGCTGCGCTTTAATATTAGTTGTTCCTAATCAAGATAATTCCATTGTATTATGTAGATGGCTTTTGGAGTTGTCGTGCTTTTTTATTTTTTCAGTTAAGTGCACCAAATCTGTCACCCCTACCTCCGTCCATGCTTTATCACCGCCAAAAAGTAAACAAGGAAAACAAAATAACGCATTTTTTGTTGCACCCACAAATCCAATTGTTCTTCGAATAAATGTCTATTAAATTGACGTTTATATGCTTTTACGCGGCTAATACCTGCAGTCTCAATAACAATATCGGGCAATGGCCTACCATTGTTTTTTAAATCAATTTTTACTTCATAAGAGTATTTAAAAAATCGCTTCACATGAACTAAATTATAAACTAAATCCATTGTCACTATCACAGTATATAAATATTAATAATTAGTACAATAAATCACTACACAAATTCACAAAACAGTATTTAAAATCTCAAATTAACACGAAATACGAAATAGGTACGATTTACGCCCGCCCGAGGAGTAGGAAGGAGTAAACATTCACTGATATTGCCTTAGCTGGAAAAAATACAGCTCACTGACCGTGTAAATTCGCGCATATACGAGCGCCAAGTATGGATTGTCGCGAGAGTTAAGGGGGAGGACAGGTGTGTCGATACGTGCTGAGAACTACTTCGTGTGGCCCAATTCAATGTACCGCGACGCGTTCGCGTAGAGACCCAGATAATTCATCTGGTCTACTACTCAATAGAGGACGGTGGGCAGAATGCGACTTTAACGCAATAATTTGGTTAGCTGCACCAACTAACCAAATTATTTTATTAATAAATTTTAGTAATTATTATGTCGCGAAAATATACAAATATCTAATTCTTTTGGCAGTTCTGCAGCTCTGCAGCACCTATACACCAGCTGCCCCTGATGTGAAGTTAACACCCCCAAGTTGGATTTTTCTATTTTTTTTTTTTTTGGTTCATCATTTTGACCAAGTTTTGACCAGTTTTGATTAGTAATCAGTTTATTTTGACCACCTTTTGCTTGAAAATGCGGAACATCGAATATGTATGGGTATGGGTATGGGTATGGGTATGGGAAACATTAATATTTAATGATGTATGTATGGGTGGTCAAAATAAACCAATTGCTGGTCAAAATTTGTCAAAATATGGTCGAATATATGAGGGTGCGGGCTCAAAAAGGCTAAAAAAATTCGCTTCGTTGCGCATCTTCAAACAAAAGGTGGTCAAAAAATAAATTGTTGACTGGTCAAAACTGGTTAAAACTTAGACAAAATGATGAACGAAAAAAAAAAAAGTTAAAAAACCCAATTTGGGGGTACTAACTTCACAGAGGTACTGTTTAAACATATGAGAGATGTCATAAAAAGCGTGCCGACAAGGACAAGTAAACGACCGAAAATTTCGCGTATGGTGTAACTAAAAGTGAATATTATGAAAATTTAAGTTAATTTCGGCTTCTAGTTCGCATGAATATCCAAGACGGTGCAACGTGTCATACATCACGTGCTAACATACCAAATTTCCCGATCTAGTTGTCTCGCGGAATGCTGACATCAATTGGCCTGCAAGATCATGTGATTTAACACCACTGGACTTTTGTCTTTGGGGTTATGTCAAGGGAAATGTGTACGCCACCCAGCCAGTAACAATCAATGACCTCAAAGCAAACATTCAATGTGTTATTAACAGCTTTATGTGCCCGTGTTATAGACAATTTTGTTAAACGAATAACATTATGCCATATGAGTCGAGGCGGCAATACGAACGACATTCTTTTCCATTAGTAGTCGTATCGTCTCCATTTTATGCTGAAAAATTAAAATCTTCAGTTTGTCAAATATTACTTATTAGTTTTATTGACAAATCACATCCTATAGTTTCAAATGAAACATTCTATATAAAGAAATTGTAATGAAATGCACGTTATTAGAAAGAATCACACCCAAGTTAAACTTTTTTAACAGTAATATAATAAATACGAAAATGAAAATGTATATTTAAGGAAGCATTTCAATCGTAAAACATATTTAGCAATTCCCAAAAAACTAAAAAAAAAATTAGTTGCCAAGTCACTTCATTACATGCTGATAAAGAATATCTTATACTATAAGTATCAGCATGTAATGAAATGACTTGGCAACGCCATTTCTATTTCAATGTTATCAAAATATAGTAGTTCATATGTAGAAGACCTTTATTTTATATAGAAATATACTCGCAGCCATATCGGTTACAAACAGTTTAAGAACACAATAGTTAATCCCTTGTTTGTTGCCAGGACCCTACCAGTACCTGGTCGGACCCCACACGATTCAAACGTTACCATTTACGCACTTATTAAAATAATTAATCCTTCCACACCAGTATAACTAAATGTTAATTGTTAATACTCTTTAACATTTCATACAAAACTCGTATATGCCTTTAATGTATTCGACTCCGTTCCGTTTGACGAATTCAACGATTATGAAGATTCATTGTAATTTTGTATTCTTCTTATTTTTTTTTTTATCCACACCGGTATCAACTGTATTAGCCACTACCCTCCTTCCCATTTAGGTCATTGATTAGGACTGGGTCAAAGCAAGAATACTCCCGTTACGTTGCGGAGGACTGTCAGGGCGTTTTGTTGTTTCGTGGCAGAAAATTGGGAAAACTCATAAAATAAAAAGACGCGAAAACTGGGAACATGGAAAGGGTTAGTAACAAAGTATAAAACATTAAGGTGTAACGTAGGCATTACATTTTTTTTGCAATTATAACTATTATGGTTTTTAATCATATTTTATATTTTACAAAATAAAGAAATCCTTCATATTTTATTTATCTTACTAAATAAAAACTCAGTGTTCTTTATTTCTCCACATTTTGTCCTAGCGTAGGATATCTGTCATTAATTGTTTATTCTGGTCGGACATCTTCATAGTTAGGATATTCTGTTAAGATATGAGGTACAAATTTACATATGAGGACTATTTTAAAGTATTAGTTGAGGACTTCATGTAGCCTTCGGAGTTGACAAAAATGAACACAATGGGTTTTACAATGTCAAAATTGAAATCCTAATTTTAGCGCCTTTTCAGATAAGGTGTTTATGGCTTCCTGAAGTTTCTTTATTGTATACTCCATATGCAGGTGTCCACACCTGTAGAAAATAACTAAATCTTCCACATACAAGGATTCGCCTATTGATCGGTCTATGTCATCTATTAAACTATTTACAGAGATAGCGAACAATATTACACACAACGTAGATTGCTGCGGTACTCGATTCTCAAGAATATGATAGCCCGAATAATTATGTCCATTTCGTGTTGCAAACTTTCTTGATAGAAAGAAGCTCTGTATAATAGGGTGTCTCTTGTGAAGCTTTGTATTTGTTTTTCATCACCCGAAAAAGCTATGTATAGGGTATCTCTTGTGAAGCTTTATATTTATCTCTGGCTGGGTGGCATACACTTTTTCCTTGACATAACTCCAAAGAAAAAAGTCCAGTGGTGTTAAATCACATGATCTTGCACGCCAATTGATGTCCAGGCCAATTGAGAGAACATGATCAAGAAATTTGGTATGCAACAGAGTTATGGTTGCACGTGCTGTATGATATGTTGCATCGCTGAAACCACATGTTGTCCAAATCATCAGTTTGGTGGAGAAAGAAATTGTTTAACATGTCACGATAACATTCCCCACTACTGTGATAGCATTATCAGCTTCATTTTCAAAGAAGTATGGCCCAACTGACTCCAAAATACGTACCAAACCGTGCATCTCTGTGGATGCATTTCATTTTCATGAACAGCATGTGGATTTTCGCACCCCAAATTCGACAAGGTTGTTTGCTGACGTAGTTG
The DNA here is from genome assembly GCA_037954035.1 of Rosalia funebris. Lineage (NCBI taxonomy): Eukaryota > Metazoa > Arthropoda > Insecta > Coleoptera > Cerambycidae > Rosalia > Rosalia funebris. Next base: position 15,027,176 of record JAZFAV010000039.1, on the reverse strand, counting down.
CCAAAATAAAAATGTGCTTCATCGCTGAACAAATTTTGTTGCAAAAATCAGCATCACCTCCTTTCTTTTCTAACGTCCAATTAACAAATGTACGACGTTGTAAATGGTCTGTAATTTTTAATTGTTGTATGAACTGAATTTTGTACGCTGACAGATACAGATCTTTCTTTAAAATCCGATACGTGGTAGCTTTTGACAGATTCAATTATTGTGCACGACTTCGAATTGATGTGTTTGGGTACTGCGATACATTTTCTGTCACTGCAGCAATATTTTCGTCTGAGCGACCACGACCAGGACGTATTGGTGTTGCATTATCAATAACAGAACCAGTCTCTTAATATTTCTTGATTAAGTTACGAACTGTTAACTCTATAGGCGTTTCAATTTATTCCAATTTTGTGCAAACTCTTCTTAATACAACTATAAATGATCCCTCACTTTCATAAAATAGTTGTACACAAACTATTCGTTGTTGAACTGTTAGTCGCGGCATGTTGACGTCCTATGGTCTGTAAATGACAGTTGTTAAATATTGACGCCCTATCTTTGACAGGTATGGCGCTCAATTGAAATTCTATAGTTCTAACTGAGACCCTATATATTAGAAAATATTATTTTTTGCAGTCCCCCTGTGTCCGGATACCCAAACTAAATGAAATTCAACCTAGAGAACTTCTTTTCTGGGCAGATAAGGTAATAGCTAATAGCTAAGCTAGCTAAGGTAATAGAAAAACTTCATGTAATAGGTACATACTTTAGGTAGGTAAAAAAATGAGTGGGTAGGTTAAATAAATGAAAAGAAAGATACAAATATGTATTTCAATAACAAGAAAGTTGTTTTTAAGATAGTACGACGTGCATTTTTAATATTAAGAAAAAAATACTGTTCCTAGCAAATTTATTTTATTAAGCTAGGACCTATTATATATCATTTGAAATGTATTATTTTATAAGCAAAATATATAAGTTAATATATAATGAAGAAAAAAACGCTGTACTTCAATTCTCATTCAAACCGTGTAACAAACAAACGGTTTGACTTGGAAATCACCTACATAATAGTAATAGACACATTACCTTTCTTATATGTAATGTCTTACATATATACATATTATACATACATATACATATTATGTAAACCTTTCTTATATGTCAGACACATTATTATATATTTATACGCGATAACTTAATGTATTTAGTAAATTAGTACCTATTTATATTATAAATATGCTTTACTTTCCGGTCAATCAACTTTTTGTTTTCTTTTTCTGATTATGTTTCTACGATTCTAATAAGTTGACGTAGTACTGTTTCGAAATATATTTTGGCATATAATATACAATTTAGCAATTTGTAACAGAAACACTTATTAGAATGCAGACATGAAAGAAACAGAAATAAGATATTGTAAATTATTTACAATGTTTCTGATTTATAATTAATACAAAATAAATATTATCTACAAAAAAGCCACTTAGTGCTAAATTTAAAAGTATGCGTATATAGTAATCGAAAAACGAGAAAAATAAGTTCCAATATCATTCTTCACGTATTATGAGATGTAAGAACATACTCAATATAAAGGACCAGATGTGAATTGAACATGAGGTAGGGTTGGAAATAAATCCATGTTTAATCCACATTGTAGATTAGATTTTTGAATGAAGAGATCATCGCATTTGACAGTTGTGATGTAGGTCTACTAAGATTATAAATCTTATTCTAAACCGCCGGATTAATCTAGAATATCTATTGCAAATTTAAAAAATAGCTTTAAATGACTATATAACATAAATGACAACAAATTTAAACCGCGTGGAATAAATCTCCACAAAGAAAGTAATTTGCTACGTTATGTGAGCCATTCACAATATCAGTGTGTAAAATTGGTCGGCCTTATACAAGGTGCTTAATTCAATCAACCATGTAAACTGATCTGTTACGAATTCATAACTTTCCTTAGATATGAGGAAATGTAGCTTGTAAAACATATGTTGACTTGTATTTCTGTAACCAAAGTTTGGAAGTAACAAGGTAAAGCCTAAGTATGAATAATTTTGTTTCCAGAACATCATAATTGTCGCGTTATTGCAAATGATGATTATTATATATTAAATATATTTTGATAATTTTGAAAATACTAATAAGCGGGAATATTACCTGATATACGAGGTCTATTCAAAAAGTAACGGGAATTTTGTAATTTCGCGAGTTGTATTAGTCCGATTCGTGCGATATTTTCGTTGTTGTGCTGGCAAACATGTCTGAAAAGTATCTGTGCATTGTATATATACCATATCGGATGTTTACTCTGTTGTCAGCTGTCAAAAAGGTTATATGTGTTTTGGTACGATCGGCGATTATTTATTTATTTAAAAAATGGATAATAGAATTTGCATTAAATTTTGCTATAAGAATGGAATAAAGTGCAGCATTTTTTAGAAATGATAAATCATGCTTTTGGTGAGTCTACTATGAGTAAGAGAGGGGTTTACGAGTGATATAAGCGTTTCCAAGAAGGCCGCGAACACGTTGAAGATGGCGAGCGCCCTGGATGCCCCAGCAGATCAACAACCGATGAAAACGCGGAAAAAGTGAAAAAAATGATTATGAACGATCGAATCAGAATCAGAAAAGTCGCTGATGATGTTGGCATATCAACTGGCTCATGTCATGAAATTTTTTTCGAGTGTTGGGGATATAAAACGTGTGGCAGTAAATTGTTGAAATTTGAACAAAAATAGCGGCGAATTGAAGTAGCTCAGGAGTCGCCAAATGAAGTTAACAACGATGCAGAACTACTGAAACGTGTCATAACAGGTGACGAAAAATGGGTTTACTGATATTACGTCGGAACTAAGGCTCAATCGGCTTAGTTGAGGCATTCTGGATCGGCAAGACCGAAAAAAGTTCGATACGTGCGGTCGAATGTGAAGGTAATGTTCACTGCGTTCTTCAATTTTACCGGCATAGTGCATCATGACTGAGTTCTTGTCATAAGGTTAAATGATCAATGATCAACGCCGTTTACGTAAAGTAATTCGAAAAAAAGACGCCCGGATTTGTGTTGGGGGATTCATGGTTTTTGCAGCACGATGCATGCTTGTTCGTGAATTTTTGGCCAAGAACAACTCTGTAATGATACCCAGCCTCTATATTCGCCAGATATGGTTCCGTGTGACTTTTTTCTGTTCTCAAAAATAAAGAGAACCCTAGAAGGGCCGTTGTCTTGCAAGTATAGATGAGATTAAATACATACTATCCCAAAGATCGAGTTCAAGAAGTGTTTCGGGGATTGGAGGAAGCGCTGGCATAAGTGTATAATATCCAATGGGGGCTGTTTTGAAGGAGATAATATTGATGTAGACGAATAAATAAAATTATTTCCAAAAAATGAAAATTCCTGTTATTTTTTAAACAGGCTTCGTGCATTAGGTTGCTTGGCCTATAATTATGATATTAGGCATAGTTAATTTTTAAGTATAGTCATCCATTATATCAAGCTGCTATATTCGATGATTATTTAGTTGTTAATTTTTTTATTCACGGTCATAATACCTTACTTTAAAATCTCTTTATTCGCTCTTTATGTCAGTCATTACATCTCATAATCTTAACCTAAGCATCAGCATGTTATTGTATAAAAGTATTTTATTACTTGACGTTTTAATAATTAATAATTCAACTTCACCAGAGAAATGGAAAAACGAGGAAAAGTAAAAGAATTTGAAATTGTTAAGAAAAGTCAGAATATTTATGAATTCATCTTTAAAATATGACTTGGAATTATGAACTATTCAATTGGATATTGAGAAACTTTAAAATTATTACTTATATTTATTTTCTTGAGATCTTATTATGTACTATTGTACTATTTAGCAAATATGTAAAATATTAAATAGTCTGTGCCATCTGTTTGAGGATTTATTTGTCAGGGGATAAATAACATACTTTGGGTTTGTTATGCACACCATTTCCTACAGTTTCTAGTTGACTTTGGAAATTAGCCCCTAGATGGCACTGCAATTCCATTTTAAGAGATGCTCTTAATTTTAGGGAAAGGGAAATATTTAAATTCCTTTTTTAGTCTTCACTTTCTGATAGTTGAACATTTTGTTTGTATGTCAAGAGGAAAGTGCAGAAATTTTTAAGTACGACTAGAGTACCTATTTATATTTCAGTTAATAGTTTGTATGGTCTGTACCCATCTGATTTACTCTTCTAAAATACAATAAAATGTGCGTACTTATTAATATCGATGTTTTTTCTTTGGATAAATATTCAAAGTACGCCAGTAAAATTTCTCATGTGTTACATTCTTCGTACTTTTACTTGTATAACAGTCCTTGTAACAAGTAAACGCAGTCTCATATATAGGGTGTCTCAGTTGGAACTATAGGATTTGAATTGCGCGGTATTTGTGTTTTATCAGAGAAAGGACGCCAACATCCAGCGATTAACAGTTCAACAACGAATAGTTTATGTAAAACTGTTTTATGAAATTAAGCGATCATCCAAATCCTTCATAATCTACTTCTCAAGTAGCACAAGCATCCCATATGCCACCATGCCCCATACAGAGGCTATTAAAAAACGAATTTCATCTTTATAAATTCAAAATTTTACACGAACTGGTAAAAGACGATCCAGATAGGAGACTTGAATATTGTGAAATAATAACAGAAAGGATTGTTCAAAATCTACATTATTTGAGGACCATCTGTTTTAGCGACGAATGTACATTTTTCTTAAATGGTACGGCGAACAAACAAAATATCAGATACTGGTGTGACGAGAATCCTCATGTTCTTCGGGAAGGTCATACCCAGTTTCCAGAAAAGCTTAATGTGTGGACGGGGATAGTGTGACCATTCTTTCTGGACGAAACATTAACTGGTCAGTTATACTTGGAGCTACTCGAAAACTTAATACACCCTTTAATTATAGACATTGTCGAAAACAATGAAGTCATATTTGACAATGTAGATATCACTTTCCAGCAGGATGGAGCTCCATCTCACTAGTAGAAAATAGTGAGGAATAAAACTTATCCGAGGATGTTGGATAGGTTGGCGGGATTCAACGCAGGGGCTCCCCGCTCACCAGACTTAACACCCCTCAATTTTTTATTTGGAGCTATCTTAAGTCAAAAGTTTATCAGACCAAACCAGAATTCCTGATTGATTTACGTTAAAGGATAGTGACATAATGTAAGTGCATTAGTGAAGACACGTTTATCAATGTACACGGCGAAATTGCAAATAGACTATTTGTATGTCGGAAAGCTGGGGGTGCTCATTTTGAACAGTTACTAACCTAATATTTTATTTACTAATAGCATCTGTAAGGTTTTTACTGGAGTAGATTGGAACCTTTGGTGTGAAGATAAAATTAACTTGATTTTCCACAAAACACCAAAACACACTAACTTAACGAAAATTAAGTCAGTGTTGTGAGGTTTTTGTAAAATCGTTTTACTAAAAATATAAAAAATGCTTCTTCTAGTAGTCTATCTATGTTTGTTATTAATTTAACTTTAATACATTTTGTTAGTTCTTCTAAATAAAGTTAGTTAAACAATGTTACTATTTCATTAAGATTCCCAAAATGACATTTTTATATTTGGTCGATATTTTAAATTGGCTGAAAATTTAAAATTTTAGGATTATATTCTGAATAAAGGGATAGCTCCACCCATTGTGCCATTTAACCAAAAAACTGAAAATGGCGTCAAGACTCCATTTTTATCATTATGATTGCCGTTTTGTCCAAACAAGTATTTTTACCCTCAAATAAGCCAACCACCCAATAAATTTAATTTTCCGCAAATAAGCCATTTAAAAGTTAAAGGGGAGAAAGGAGACTTATGACTAACCCCCGGATTTGACAGCCGACATGCGTAAATAACAGAGGCGGATTTACAATGAAGAGCAGATTACATATAAATATTATTTACATATTAGTTTACTTTTCATTGCGTGGTCGTTTAGGAACAAACGAGGATTTTAAAAAAATGCGTAGTCAAGTCAAGGGGCTGGGCAAGTCGTCACGTCATTGTATTGTCAAAACGATCTGGACAACACAGTAGTTATTCCAGGTAACAGCACCACACACCTAACACTATTTACGCGTATAATGTCATCACTTAAGCATATTATTAGTAGCTACTTTAAATGTTCAGTAGTCAAGGAGTGACGTCCTTCAGTAAATATCGATTTATAATGTGAAAATAACCGTTCTACATCAGCGGAAGTTAACGAAGCATACCGAAAATATGAATAATGTTCTATATCCTTTATATTGATTTATGGATCAGAAACATGAACTTCTCTCTGCTGTAAAATACCTACTATAATTGCTATAGCAGAAAACGCCGCGTAGTTATCCAAAACTGCAGAAATATTTTTCTTTATAGCCTTCGCAGTATCCCCTCTAACTGAAAAACATACTGCCGAAGGTCCCAAACAACGTTTATAACATCCACTATTGAAAGTCTGTGTTTATTTTTTCTAACTTTTCAATGGCTTTTGGTATGCGTGAAAAATTGCCATGTATATACGCCAAATCTTGTTGAAAAGCTGGATCCGCTAAGTCTGCTGCGCATTCATAATATCAATAGCACCATTTGGATCCAACTGTTGAAATAGGTACCCTGGTAATATTTTCAAAACTGCTGTAATAATATGAAGCTGCCTCGATCCACGTTACCCACCAGGTCATTACAGGCGCTGGAGGTAACTGTGTGTGGGGAAACATATGTGTGAATAATGCCACTCTTTGTGGGGCTTTTAAAAACACTTGTTTTCCATTCGCTATCAGACGATGGACATTCGGATAACGGCCACGAGATTACTCTGCTAAGCGATGAAGATCATGTGCCGGACACGTTACACGTAATATATCGTAATTATACATTTCGTTCAAAAGTCGACAAGCCATTTTCTTGTATGGCGCAGCATCCGTAAGAAAAAGTAGAGCCGTGTTTTTGTTTTCCTCATGTTTAGCGCTCCATACTTCTTTTAACGTCTCATAAACTCATTTTGTCCAATCCGATAGGACTTGCACCTTGACGAAGTTCTATTGCAAACTAGAACGGGTGGGTCGGCTTGCGCGTTTTAATGATTTAAGGAGCCGTACCATAGGTTTAACCATAGTGGGGGGGGGGGGGGTCCTTATTGAAAAACCAGACTAAGTCAAGTCCCTGAAGGAGGGCAGCAGCTCTTTCAGTAGTCATAGTGGCAGAAACCGTGGGGGTTGGTATGGTGCTATGACACACACGACTGTGATGTGGAAGGCAAGAGGAAACCACCACATTATAATCCTCAGAACAGCTAACGAAAGGCTTATCCCAAATAATGATGGCTTCTCCTGGGGCAAAAAACACCGGAGATAAAATAGTCCTCCGTTCGGATATCCGGGTGAGGACTGTTCCGGGGGACGTGATCGAGTGCAATAATAGGGTTAGCAAGACGTGTAGCATTTCACGAGTCGGAGCGTGGAATATCAGAAGCATGAGACAGGCAGGGAAGCTAGAGAATCTGAAGATAGAAATGGACAGGTTAGGATTAGCTATAGTAGGTATAAGTGAGATGCGCTGGCCGGAAGTAGGAGATTTTTGGAGCGGTAACTATAGGGTAATACACACAGGATCGGTAAATGGAAACGCGGGAGTAGGAATCGTTATGCGGAAGAACGCAGGACACTGTGTAGATAGCCACCTACAATACAGCGAGAGAGTAATGATGGTCAGGTTAGATTCGAAGCCAGTGAAAACAGTAATGCAAGTATACATGCCTACTTCTAGCCATAGTGAGGAAGAGTTAGAAGCCGTTTATTCGGACATAGAGCAGGTAATAGGATTTGTGAAGGGTCATGAAAATTTAATGATAGTGGGAGATTTTAACGCAGTCGTAGGTGAGGGGAAAGAAGGAGAATTTGTAGGTCCTTATGGATTAGGAAACAGAAACGAGAGAGGTAGCAGACTGGTAGAATTCTGTGAGAAGCACAAGATGGTAGTCGCGAATACATTGTTCAAGAATCACGTTAGGAGGCGGTACACCTGGAAAATGCCAGGAGGGATAGACAGGTATCAGATAGACTACATTCTCGTTAGGAAGAGATTTATAAATCAAGTAAAAGACTGTAAGAGTTATCCAGGAGCAGATGTAGACAGCGATCACAACTTGGTAGTCATGAAATCAAGATTAAAGTTCAAAAATCTGAAAACCCGGAAGGATAAGAAACGTATAAATGTAGACATATTGAGGGATCAGAATATGAAAGATAAGTTTCAGAAGAAAACAGATCAATTAATAAATAAAGCGAGTAATGACGAAATCAAGAACGCAGAAACTGAGTGGGAGGGTATCAAGAATAGTCTAGATTCCGCGGCCACGGACATTTTAGGACACGAGAGAAGGGAAGCTAGGAAGCCCTGGATAACGGACGAAATCTTAAACTTAATACAAAAGAGACAAGGCTACAAAAACAGACGAGACGAGGAAGGACTGAAAACTTATAAGTCAATAAAGTGGGAAATCATTAAAAAGTGTAGAAAAGCGAAAGAACAATGGATAGAACATAAATGCAAAGAAGTAGAAGATAAGCTCCAAGTAGGTAAGACCGATGAGGCTTACAAAACAATTAAGACGAACTTCAGGGATATAGGACCAATAAGTAGAAACGTTAGGAGTCGATCGGGGGACATACTGATCGGAAGAGAGCAGAAAGCGGATAGATGGAAGCAGTACTTAGGAAGTTTATACGAGGGTCAGGAATTAGGAGAGATATTAGAGGAAGAATCTAGTATCAATAGGGAAGATGTAGGAAAACCTATATTGAGGGAGGAATTTGAAATAGCACTAAGGGGGCTAAAGAACAATAAAGCGATGGGTGTAGATAAAATACAGGCGGAAATTTTGAAATGTGCGGGACAGAAAGTAGTAAATAGGATGTTTGAACTGGTAAAATACATATACGAAACGGGCGAGATGCCGGAGGATTATAAGAGGAACATTATCATTACTATACCGAAAAAGAGAGGAAGCGACAAATGCGAGAACTTTAGAACGATTAGCCTAACTTCCTACGCGTCAAAAATCTTAACCAGAATAGTGCAGAAGAGGATGGAAAATAGAGCGGAGGAAATACTAGGAGAAGACCAATTCGGGTTTAGGCGAAATAGGGGAACTCGCGAAGCTATTCTGGCGCTAAGAGTAATGTTAGAGAAAACAATAGAAAAAGGAAAGAACGCTTATATAGGATTTGTAGATTTAGAAAAAGCTTTTGATAATGTAAGATGGGAAAAAATGTTCGAGATACTAAAGAGCGCGGGAATGAAGTATAGAGATAGGAGAGTAGTACACAATCTATGCAAAGAGCAAACTGCTGTTATAGAAGTAGAAGGGGAAAGAAGGGAAGTAGGTATTAGGAAAGGAGTAAGACAAGGATGTACGCTATCACCACTAATTTTTAATCCGTACATCGAAGAGGCGATTAATGTGGTAAAAGATAGAGTGGATTTCGGGATTAAAGTACAGGGACAGAAACTAAAACTGCTGAGATTCGCGGATGATATAGCAGTATTAGCATCTAGTAAAGAGGAATTAGAATCAGCGTTGAACGAAATGGAGGCAGTGATGACAGAGGAATACGGAATGAGGGTGAATAAAAACAAAACTAAAGTGTTAGTGTGCAGAGGGCGCGAGAGCAGAGCAAAAACGAAAGTACAAATTAATAATGAAAGATTGGAGGAAGTTAAAGACTTCACTTATTTAGGAAATAAAATAAATTGGGATGGAAGAAGCGATAAAGATATAAAACAAAGAATAGCGCAGGGTCGAGTAGCTTTTAACAAAAAGAAAGCACTTTTATGCTCGGGGGTAATAAACTTAGAAACAAGGAAGAGATTTTTGAAAACGTATGTATGGAGCACGGCGCTATACGTTTGTGAAACCTGGACGGTAGGGGAAGCAAGTAGGAAATTAGAAGCTTTTGAGATGTGGTGTTACCGAAGAATGATGAAAATACCGTGGACTGATAGGGTTAGAAACGAAGAAGTGTTAGAGAAAGTCGGGGAGAAAAGAAGTATGTGGAAAAACATAAAGAAGAGAAGAGATAGAATGGTAGGGAGACATGGGGGAATAGTCCGCGATATTTTGTAGGCAGAAATAGGAGTGAAGAAAGGCAGAGGTAGGCCTAGATTAGACTACTGCTCGCAAATAGTAAGGGATGTAGGTTGTAGCACAATTAGCGAAATGCGTAGATTAGCACAAGATAGGAGAAGCTGGAGGTCAGCGTCCAACCAGTCTTAGGACTGATGACCTCATGATGATGAAACTCATTTTGTAACGGTTTCAGCATTCGTCATTGTCAATATTTTTGATTCTATCATATGTGATTGTATTGCCGATATATCGCTCATTTCTCCTATAGCTACATGTACTATTTGCAAGCCACAGGCATTTGTGGTTTCATCGATAGAAAGCCATAAATATTTATCCTCAATGTCTGCATAAACAGTAGATTTGAAAGCGTCAGCAGCTTACGGTAGATAATTAGGTAAAATACATATAAGAATCGCTGATTCTATGGACACGTTTATTTTGACAAATTCCCCATTTAAACATTTCCCTATAAAGTAATTAAAACTAGGATTGTTTAGTTGGGTCCACGGGATATTACACCCAACCATGAATTTAACTAATTCGCCATAAAATGTCATGTAAATTTTGCAAGCACTGCTCTGTCCAGTAACCGCGGTTTTATGTTTTTCGGAACACCAATGTCCAACAACATCCGATTTGCGGGTGTACGCTATGTATATATGTATCACAATAGGAACACCGTAACTCACTATCGCCATTTAACACCAACCCCTGAAAGTATTTTATCCAACGCTGTATTATATCAAGGGATGGTCTTAGTCGAAACATTTTAAAATATAGAAGTTAATATAGTTACAGTGTCAAGTACTGTAACTATATTAAGTTCAAACACACACCACCCTCAAATATAGTAACTGGTCAGACGTCATCGCGTCATCGATCATTCCGTAGATATTTTTTGCCCCGCGTTCGCATATAGTGCAATGCACCTCCGACAATACTTTCAATATTTCTAGTGAAACTAATAAAGCATCAGGTAGCAGGCTGTCAATGAATAAATTTTATTTAATATAAAATTGTTGGTTGATGTCCTACTAATTTATGCAAGCAGTTAATTTATATTACGAAAAAAAAAATGAGTCAGAGTGTGCACAATCTACTGATGTGAAACGTTTTAATGTATAATTTATTATAAGATTGTGATATTTCTTTAGAGTGTTTGTATTTCTAATAGATATTTCAGAATACGTAAGTCCGACTTTGAAATGTCCGCAGTCACATCCGGGGTTTATTTATGACACACACCGTATATACTCATACATGTGGAGGGCTGTCTAGTCTAAGGTTATAGCCAGTCGGTATTAATTAACGATTTATATAATATAAACATAGATAATGTAAGGTATATCCCCGATTCCAGTTTATCAAAACAAGTCCAATAACCGTGAAAGCAATGTATAACAAGTGCAACAGAAGAGGTCATTGCTAAATATACTTTCAGAGTATAAACATTAAACTAATAAATATCGCAAACGTGCGAAAGTAAATTCTATTCATAATTATTGTCAATCATGAAATATTCGGTGTATTTGTTGTCTTTGGTTAATTTTGTTACGATGGCGATAGGAGTTTCACCTGGTAAGTAATATAATGTTATTTAAGTAAAAGATTATATTCTATTATCGTCATAATATACCTATATATATATATATATATATATATATATATATATATATATATATATATATATATATATATATTATTTCATTTAGGGCTGGTAGTAACAAATAAATAACTGATATTGCGGTTAATTAATAACAATACTATTTTAATTCCATAATAGCAGTTATTTATTTGTTAGTAAATAATAATAGTCTTTGAATTAATCTTAGAATTTAATGTCTATGGGTGATAAATAAAAGACTACTATTGTAATTTACAAAATTTTGAAAATTAAACACTTTTTCATTTTTCCAAAGTAATTAATGTATTAATAACTAGTACTTTCCATAAATTGAATATATTAATATACATTAATCACAAAAATTAAGGGATGTAAAACATTCTAAATTTTTAGATGATTTTCAAACTTGGAGGAAAATAGTCGCAGAGCAATTTTAAAAAAAGCAAATTGAAGCTCCAAGTTTCTAGTTTTCAGATATTGATTTTCAATTCAATATCTGAATTCAATTTTTTTTTATCATCAGCAGTTTTTGAGTAATCATAAGAAAACCATTGGGAAAAACATTACTTGGCCTTGAAAGGGTCTACGGACTATAAATAAACTTTTTTCAGTGATCTCATCATCAAGATTTTTTAGATAATTTTTGATATATTAATAAACTAAGTAGTAGATTTCGTGTGGCATTTGTGATACATACAATAGACCATATATTATAAATTATTTAAAGGAGTTTGGAAAAAATGTATCATTTAAAACGAATTAATTAGAATATTTCACTTAAAATAAAAATCTGCATATTCATGCTAGTATCAACGCACCGTTGAAAAACTCTAACATGAAATATGATTAACGGTTTTAATACATTTTGTTATACTTACAGAATTGTGTCTGTTAGAGTAGAGAAAAAGAAAGAATAAAAGAGAAAAAACGTTTTATAAGTAACTAGCAAATGATAGGGTTACAAATTCATGGAAGGAGTGCGTGTAGAATCTGTATTCATCTATATACATGTATCTGTGTCATGTATTATGAAAATTCTACATAGGTTTTTCCTCTTTCTGTCAACTAAAGGAACAACATTGATTAATTGGTGGAATATTAATGTTCATTGTAGTGACGTAGAAAGTATTTAGACTAATTGTAAAGTAATCTTGGCAATTACAGTTGCAAAATTAATCCAAAAATATAATACAGATATTCCGTTTACCACAAACAAGAAATAAAATTTGTTCTTTTCAAATACAAGGGCATATAAAAATATTTATGTACAGTGATGTCGAAACATGTTTAAAGGTGTCTATTAATGAGTGATTAACCAAACAGGTTTACTTATTTCAGTAACAGAGTGTAACAGATTATTTTGTAGTCGAAGTAAATTCACCAAGAATATTTTTTCACATGTCAATCAATAATAATTGTTTTAAATAAATGTAGATATGCATGATTTGCTGTCATTAGGATATTTTTATTAATATTAGTATTTAAATATAATAACCTGTGATATAATCATCATATTAAGTGGCCGTTAATAAATTGGTAATATGTAGCTGCAACTAATAACACAAGCCTACAAATTTTGACATTTTGAAAGTTGATTTGGATTTGATAAGTACTTATAAGTGAGTTATTTACTCTGATTCAATATCTATCTTCCGTTTTTACCCCTCACGTAAAGTTTTTGATCAGCTGAATAATCAGAATAAATCAAAACTAAAGGAAAAATTACATTTTAATAAACATTATATTTAATAAACATTAAAAAACATAGTAAAGAGCAACAGCACAAATAGTTTTGAATCTCTAATTTCTTTTTTCTCTTTGAAAATCTCTCCCTTTCCTTGTGTAGTCATTCGTTGGATGTTCTCTTTTCAGCATCCAGCAGTAATCTGCCATCATCGCTACATCCCATCGGCCCTGGTTTATTATTACCTTATTTCCACCTCCTTTATGCCTTGATAGAACCTTTCACCTTGCTTCTCACGAACAGCAACAAGATTTTCTGGAACGTAGTCCAGATGAACATGCAGAAAATCAATTTTTATGCTCATATTACAACCAAGCTGCTTAAACTTATCCAGTATTTTGTTGACAATTTCCTTATACTTCTGATGTTTATAATTTCCTAAAAAAAAATGCTGTTACATTTTTAAAGCATAACCAAGTTTCTTTTTTAATTTCTGTCATTGTTTCTTCAAATTGTTGGTTCTGCATTAATTTTCTTATTTATGGTCCTACAAAAATGTCTTCCTTTAATTTTGCTTCAGAAAGAGCTGGTAATTTGCCATAGAAGTACATAAATAATTCCTATTTTTATCTATAGCTTTTACATATTGCTTCATTAATCCTAATTTAATACGATGTGGCGGCAAAAGAATTTTTTTTGGATCAACCAGATTTGCATAAATAACGTTTTTTTGGACCAGGTGTTAAGTTTATAACAAAATATATTTGGTGTATTTTTACAACTTCTAGGCATTTTTAAAACAAAATACAAATACACGAGGTGATGTCACGAGTAAACGTACACACATTAAAAACGTACTACAGCGACTAGGTAAATACCCGAATAGTATAAAACCGGAATATCCCCACCGTTTAACTCTGTGTCGGTAAATTACCCATACTTATGTATACGTTTCGAGCCGATTAAACACAGGGGCGCCGCAAATATTGAGGCAAAATTTAATTTTATAAAACCTCGGTTTTAAAAACTACAAATTATTGTACAATGTACATGTACAAATACTGGTGCGTGATGAAAACAAAAAAACTAGCGTTTCTATAGTTCATGGTATGTAACTAAGCCAAAAAGTTAAAAAAAGTCCGATCACAAAATGTCTGTTGGTCTGTGTAATGTAAGAACTGTGTTACAGATTGGCCAAAGATTTGCCCGGACATTGTCGGCCGATCCCGTTGGGGAGGAAGGATTCCAATAGCAGTGGACTACGCAATTATTCCTGTAAATTATGTCGTTATTCATCACACAGTCACTCCCACATGCGAATCTGAGAGTTCGTGTGTTGAAATAATGAAAAGTATTCAGAATTTTCACATAGATACTCTTGAATTTCACGACGTTGGATATAAGTAAGTATTTATGAACAGCATCAACTTCTTATTGCCAGTAAGGAATTATGTCAATAATGTTCTAATAATGATTGTAAATGACATAGCTGACATAAATATGTATACAAAGTAAGTCTTTGAAACACTTTTTTGTGAAAACACTTTTTTAATAGCCTTATCAATTGTTACTATTAAAAAATTCCGGGTTAGTGAATTTTAAACACTTAGAGATCTTTGTTCAACATTTTGAGAGTTTCTGATTTCTTTAATCGTATTCCTCTGCGATTTACGTTATCAGTTATCAGTCCTATGACGTCTGCTATCTGCCAAATCTCCGAATGGAAATTTTATACTTTAGTTGAGAAAATAATAGCAATTTGCAATAACCACATTTTATTGCAAAAAAACTTGTGTAAATGTGTGTAAAATATCACTGCACTCTTAATAATTAAATATTGACTTTCTAATATGTATATAATGACACTATTTTTAATTTGTTATCTCCTAAACCTATGTAAACTGCAGAATAGCCGCCAAATGACAGGAACAATATTATTACTCTATAAACTGACAACCCTACTACAAAAAAAAAAAAAAAAGAAAACGTGAAAACAAAATGTAATATTTTCTTCAAAAAGAACGCTATATTTTAGCCAATATATATATATATATATATATATATATATATATATATATATATATGTACAGTATGTCAAGAATAGGAACAAGTCTCAAAAGTGCGATACTGGACCGCCTACGACGTTTACAGAAAATAGCCTGGTCCTTACTCAGTCGCATTGAGACCTTTGCAGAGTGAATATGGAGCGAATGTGAATGTACTCAGAGTTCGATCTGGCCGCGCGTGAAGGACATCCTTTTCTCTCCGAATGCTGTCTCACTCTTTCTTCTACGCATACGCAGAGAATCTCATACTTTTTCTATTCCTGACGAGCTGTACCATATAGGCGTAACTCTTACGAACGCGTAGAGGTATACACCATAAGTTAGTACTCAATCGCAAAGCAGTACATAATAACTGCACCATACTGCACATCAAATGACACCTAAGGTTGTTCTTTAAATACTAAACTAAGTACTTAACTGTAAAATTGAAACTACAAACAAAGGAATGCTGAAATAAATTGTTAAAGAAACCCGTTATTCATACATAACCCATTACTGTCTGTTATTATTTCTATCACTACTAATTATTAACTTGTTTTAAATGAACCCCTCCAGTATGGTATCGATACTGGAAGTTAGAGATTGATACTGAAGAATGTTCACAAGAGTTGGAAATTCATACAGAGTAAAAATGTTTTCTTCTATGTAAGTAAAAGTTAGAAGATCAACCAACTTATGTTTTGTATAGTGATGGTTGTATCAGTGAACCCCCTAAATATTGTGAATAGCTGTTGTCGGTTTCTGTCGTCACTAGATAGTAGTTCTAAATGGCTGGATCGCAGATAAACTATTACATATTTGCGTTTATTTTAGTTCTAAGGGTTTAGTTCTAGTAGTCAACATTGAATAATTTAGGGATAATGAATAAGTCCTATACATACATTTTTCTATTACAAATAAAATTACCAATTTGGGCGTTTTGATTTTTAAAGAAATCTAGATGAAGAAAAGAAGAAAAATATTCATACTGAAATTTTTACTGAAATAAACATTTTGTATATTACCGTAAAATTGATCGACTTATAAAATAAAAGATGAACATTTGAAGTTAATTCCAGGATACGGTAAGTCGATTCTAACACTACAGATCGATTATTTTAAAGAATCGAAACTGCAACAGTGACAAGAATTGTGAAAACTGTGGTTATATCAAACTGGGATCTAGTGTATAGTGATTATTATAAAACGGCTTATTTAAACATCGAAATTGTCGATATAAAAGGTGGTCCAATGAAAACGCACGATGTTAATTGTAAATAAAACAAAAAGTTTTCAGGAAATTATCTTAATATCTTTTATTATGATAGAAGGATCTATGATAATTATGTGTGAAATGCTCGCCACGGCTTCGGTGGCATACCTCTATCCGATGGTCCATATTTTCAATGACTCTGAGACATAATTGAGGTTCAATGTCGTTAATGTGCCGAATTATCTCATCCTTTAGCTCTTGAATTATTCTTGGCTTATTGACGTATACTTTTTCTTTTAAATATCCCCAGAGAAAGAAGTCCAACGGTGTCACATCATATGATCGTGGCGGCCAATAAACATCGCCACGACGTGAGATAACACGGCCATTGAATTTCTCGCGCAAAAGTGCCATTGTTTCGTTGGCTGTGCGGCAAGTGGCACCATCCTGTTGGAACCACATATCATCCAGGTCCATATCCTCAATTTCTGGCCACAAGAAGTCTGTTATCATCTCGCGATAGCGATCACCATTCACGGTAACTGCTTGGCCGACCTCATTTTCGAAGAAGTACGGCCCGATGACGCCGCCAGCCCATAAATCAGCTTTTCAACAATCACTCGTGGATTCTCATTTGCCCAAATGAGGCAATTTTGCTTGTTAACGAATCCACTGAGGTGAAAGTGTGCCTCGTCGCTGAAGATGATTTTCTTTGTAAAGTCACCATTCACTTCTGTCTGTTCAACCAACAATTCGGCGTATTGACGACGCTTGAAATGGTCAGTAGGCTTCAGCTCTTGAGTCAATTGAACCTTGTAAGCGTGTAAATTCAAATCTTTATTCAAAATTCGCATCAGTGACGTTCGTGAGATGTTCAATTGTTGGGTACGACGACGAGTCGAGGTTGACGGCTCTTCTGCTACACTATCGCGAATAACAGCAATGTTTTCCGCAGAACGAACTGGACGAGCATGCACAGGTGTTTTCACATTTCCTACAGACCCGGTTTGCTGAAATCTGCGCACAATTCTCCCGATTGTGGACACATTTGGTCGATTATGCTGACCAAAAAAGTCACGAAGTGCACGAAATGCATTTAGATTTGAACGCCCATTTTCGTAAAAGGCTTCAACAATCTTAACGCGCTGCTCAATTATGTACCTCTCCATGGTTGAATTTGTCAAACACTGAAACAAAGGAATGTCAAATTAAGTTGGACAAAAAACTTGACGTTAAGGTGTGACTCACAATTAACATCGTGCATTATGGTTGGACCACCCTTTACATACTACGCTGCTATTTTTTAGTAAGGGTATATCGAGACGAGGCTATACTTTCTTTTATAATCACGAAACATATTCATAGCAAGGGGAAATTTCCCTGATAAATGCACTTTTGAGAGGGTTTTCGAGCTATTGCGAGATCATGACCTTAACCCCCATTTTCAAGATGTTTGTAGAGAATAGATCCTTAGAATAACAAGTCTGTTGCCTTGCCTGTTCTGTTTGATGCAATTGAAAAATATCGTGACACGAGTACCAGTAGAAAGAGTACGCCATTACATATCTATCACGTGTGGAAGGTTCAAGCCTGCTTCACACCAAATTTACGAATGGGTACAGATAACGACTTCCACACGATCCAATTTTTTATGTAGATGGATAATGCAGGTTTCACCAGTAAAGAAGTCGAAGAGAAATGAAACTAAAAACCGTTTGTGCTTATCATAAACTTACATTATATTTTATCGCAATTATTGCAACTTGCTAAAAGTCTTCAAGAAGAACACTTCTTAGAAACATTCCTGTAGCATCAGTAACAGAAATGTTTTAAATAGAGAAACAACCACTAGTAGCTTCAGTAGTCCGCATATTAAGTAATCAGAAGTAGTCCGTAACTTCACATATCAGTAATCTTCAATTAGTCGTCGAGTAAACGTCGAACAAGTCTAAATTAAATTATAAAAGTCGGTTACTCCTTTTTTGACATAGCAAAGTGTTCAAAATCGCAAATTAAAAATAAATTGTTTTAAAAAAGTTAAATAAATAAAAAGTGATATAAAATACATGTATAAATATATATTTATTTCCCAATTTCAATAATTCTTATTGAATTTATTCACAAACTATAAATTTCATATTTTTATTATATGAATTTTATATTTTTAAAGTGATTTTACAATAGGAACAGACAAGTTATAGTTATTTAGTTTAGTTTATTTACTGATTGCTGTACACATTTTTATATGATATTAGAAATTTCTGACATATTTGTTATTTATTTTTTTTTGAAAAGTGCCATGTATAATTTGAAAATAATTGTATAAGGGATCGATAAACGTTTACCCATTTGCTTACTCTGACTAAATCATTTAAAATATAGGTATAGGAATGTACTTCTAAAGATTATAATGAGATATCAATATATTTTTGTTTCTTGTTATTATTTGTAATATCTGTATTTTTTTAGCTTTCTAGTTGGAGGCGATGGGAAAATTTATGAAGGTGCAGGGTGGCATAAAGTTGGTGCTCATACGCGTGGTTATAATACCAGATCCTTAGGATTGTCGTTTATAGGAAACTTCTCTGGTAGGGTTATGTTTACCTTTATTTTATATATTGGCTATTATTCTGTATACAAAATATAAGTCAAAAGTGTCAAAATGAAAATGAACAGAATTATTTAATTTAGTTTAATTTTTAGACAAACTACCAACGAAAAAACAATTAAAAGCAGCTAAGGACTTCTTAAAATGTGCTGTGGAACTTGGTGAGCTTGGCAGAAACTATAAACTGTTTGGTGCTAGACAAGTTAGTGCGACATTGAGTCCAGGAACGAAGTTATATAATGAAATTCAAAACTGGCCCAATTTTGAGAGATCTCCATAGGATTTAAACTATAAGCCTCATCAAGAAAAAATATATTTTGTTCACAATGATATGGAATTTTTTTATTTTGGTTGTCTTAAAAATGTACAATATACATACTAAGGTGGTGACAAATTCCTTAAAAACCGATTATTTATAAAGATAATTAAGACATTAATAAAATCACCTTAGAGCGAGTAATGTTTTCCATTATACAACCAACACAACACCTTTATCGTACTTGTATATAATGAGAATATCGGGACTCTCGACGTCGCCGTCGGTAATTGATTTGTCCTTACTTGAGTATAGATATTTATTAGCATTATTAAATATAATTCTTAAAATAATTAATTTTTAAATAAATAAATATAATCCTTCTTAAATCAAATAATTATTCTATACGCCAAATATTGTGAAGTAGTTAATTTATTATTCTTTATACATAATTTAATAATTTATTTGTATAAAACTGTTGTAGGTAAATGTTGTATGACGGTATAAATTGTGTTGTTATGTTGTTATGACGACTTTATTTTGGAAAAGCATGCTACCATTTTACTAATGGGATATATGTGTCCGAGAAAGGCAGGTGCAACTAAATTACGACTTTTAAATTTTGATTTTTTTTTACTATAGGTCCTATTATGTATATCTTAGCACGCAAAATAAAACATATTACAACATAGTATTAATTTTATTTAACACCAAAAGAAAAACATAAACAGGGACGTATGTGTCTGAAAGTGAGTCTGTATGTGAAAGCCCGATCTATTTTACTTATTTATGATGGCCATGCTACACATATTAGTCCAGAATTGTGCAAGATTGCCAGTGTAAATAATATAAGTATTTTAAAACTACCTCCTCACACTACTCATGTGTTGCAACCTCTAGATGTTACGATATTTGGCCCATTTAAAGCCAGTTGGGATAGAGAGCTGGTTAAGTGGCAACGATTAAATCCGAGAAAAAGAATACCAAAGAGAAATTTTGTGGAATTGCTGAATAAAGTATACTATGACTTGCCAAAACACAATATTGTTAGCGGTTTTAGGAATACAGGGATATATGACGATGTACGAGCAGTCCTTGGTTTGCATCCTGTTAATAGAGACCAAGTTAAAGAGAGTATATTTAAACTAGAAGATTTAAAACTGTATAAAGACAAACAAAAACGTAAAATTTTTCTTCAGACAAATTCCAGTCAGCCTACATGCCTCAAGAAGAGAAGTTTAGTAAGAAATACAAAAGAAAACAGTTCATCTTCGGTAAAAAAGAGACGACTTGGTACTACGCTGAAATAATAACGACTTTATTACTAACACGTCAAAAAATATTAAAACCAAAAGAAAAATATTAAGAGAATTACCCTCCACCAGTGAAGAAACATCACAAGAAAATATCGTACTGAATCTGAAGCTGACGTATCTATTAATATTGGAATAATTGCTAATAACTATGTTGTCGTCAATTACAATGAAGCTTACTTTCCAGGACGAGTCGTTTCTGTTCAAGATAAATCAGTTAGGGTGAAACATATGGAAAAATGTGGAAAAAGCAATTCTTGGCGTTGGCCTCAAAGGGACGATTTTGTCGATTACGACTTGGAAGATATAATACAAATTATTAAAGAGCCTATGTTAAAAAATAAAAGAAACATGTTTAATGTTCCAGAAATGGATCAGTTTTTAGAGTAAATAAATCCTAATGTATATTGAACACTTTTAATTTTTTTTCTTCTGGACCTCTCATTTTGCAAACCCTGTAATTTCAAAGTGGTAGATGATAAATTTTTGAAATTTGGAACCAAGAAAAAGCTAAGTCTAAAAAGGGCCCAGTTACCTTTAATTCACTCATATACGAACCAATACAGAAATAGATGTGGGTGGTCCAATTACTCCGAAATCTGGGGTAACTGGACCCACTCGCACAAAAAAAAAATAAAATATTAAAATTTGGTACTAATTAAAAAAAATTTTTATGTTTACTGTTCGTTGCTTGTTGCTAATAGTTTGAATATTCTATTGCCCAAATTGTATATGAAAATTGCAAAAACCCTTTAAAATATTTTACCCTAAAGTTAAAAAGTTGTAAAACTAGGACCCAATTACCCCAAATAGTGTATTTTTTGTTACCGTTAAACTTGTATTTGACTAAGCAAACATAAGTTAATTGCTAGTTCATATCTGCCATAGGCCATAGTATATAAATTATGCGTTATAAAAGTAATATTATAACGCATACCGATATGAATCATAATGCATTATAATACCAATTTATAAAATACATTCTGTAATACTACGACACTAGGATAGCTTTTGCGCAGACTAAATATACGATCTTCTTGGTTCGGCCATCTGTGATAGAGAAGCTGAACTAATTGCTAATCTAAGACAACAGCAGATTGTGCAAAACGGCTATGTAATGTCAACAAATTTGAGCGGGAATGCAAGCTATTTTCTCAAACCGTAGATTTACTAAAATACGTTTCCTATCGAGTTCTACTTTTCAGGGGTTGAAGATAAAGGTTTATAGTAGGAGATGAAATAAAGGAATTTTGATGCAAATGTGTCTGCGATTTTTTATACGACTTTGTTGTTTAAACTATAAATGCTATTATCTCGTTCATAAACAAATATTATGCCATAAAAATATATGTCAGTTCCTGTCTTGTAACATCCTTAAAATATTTCATCATGAGAAATGACGGATATTGTTCTCGTAACAAAAATCTATTGCATAGAAATAAAGTACAAGTGGCGCCATCCTATATCACTGCGGTAGAACTCCCCCTCACCACACGACCATAAAATGTAGGCAACCAACATCACTGTACTGGTAACTAATTAAAAAAATTTCCAGATGCAGTACAGTTCAAGCTGCAGGGTAATAAAATATAATATTAAATCGAATAGAATGGATTTCTTTAATTAATTAGAAAATCTCTTGACTTCAATAAGATCAGTTAAGTGGTACCTTTTTTTAAATATGTTGTCATGATAAGCTTTCAATTTAATATTGTTAATTCAGCAGTGTATCACGCTGGATATTTATGCTTAATTTTTTACATATAGGAACAAACTGACAAATCTATAAATTTTTACATAAAATGCTTAACATGCCGTATTGATATCAGTATGATATAAATTTTATGATTTAAGGATCGCGAATTACTTTATAGTAAAGCATCATACAGCCCAGGAAAATTAGTTTTCGTAAAGTTGTATGATTAGAATTTGCAGGAAAGTTACAGAGTTCAGATGTACTAACCTTAATATTAACTAAGAGAGAAATGGTAACTATCTTCTTAAACTATGGGATCTTATTGAGTATCTTATTGAATAACACATTTTATGCTGGAAATGCATTAAATGTTAAATTTCTAAAATATTTAACATTGCTCTAGTCTTAAAGTCTCGTATATCCGAAGCGATGAAACGAGAAATATTAAAGTTCCTTAACAATAACTCACTTTTAAAATTTATGACGTCCTAAATTTTGAAGAAGCTTTAGAAGAAACTTTTTTTAGCGTTAGTAAAATAAATTCTAAATTTTCTAGAAATAGTTCTAGATCATCATTGGTAGGTAACTTGTGATGGAATATAAATTACAAATACATGTAAAATAACATTGTCATATAACATTCAAAATCCAAAGAAAGATTACTATAATGCTGAGATGATTTAACTAATTTTAGACTTTCGATTTATTTCTGTAAATATATTATGAGATACCCTATATATTTAGAGTAGAAATACGTAGTTATATAAATCAGCACATCCGTATTTTCAATCAAATAAAAAATTACCCTGGTAACAGTAAAGGATTACAAGTGTAATAGATCATTTGGTGATTACTTTGCAATTGTTTCTTCTCTCTAGGCCATGGGAAAGAGGGGTTGCCATGGAATAATTCGTGAACGACTTTTACTATTTATTATGGGAGATTAGGACACCATGGTAAGAAATGTGTATAATGTAAGTTTTTTTTTAATTTACAAATGTGTATCTTATGTAACAATTCTCTGTATACTGTTTGATTGGTTGCATAATGCGCAAACTGGTCCCAAAATTCATGGTATGTGGTGGGAACTAATGAAAACTGAAAAAAGCTACAAGTGATACGCGGCACGCGATTTGTATTAAACAAAATAATTTCAAAACGCATTTACAATGAATACAATCGATTTATTATAGGTATTAAAGCTGTACAACATTTTCTGTGTTCTGCAACTGCACATCCTCGTGCACAAGCCTATTGAGGTGTCAGAATTATAGGTGGAATTATTTCTGATTCGCGACTGAGTAGTTCGAAGAAGAAAACTACAGCAGGTATTTCCGTTATGTTTAACTTAACGTAATTTCCCAGATTTATTAATTATACTCAAAAATGTAAAGAATGTAAATTGCACTTCAATTTTATCATATTTCATTTCTTAATTAATTGATAATTTGTCTGACAATGACTCTATCAGTCGGTCATTAATTCGATTAATATAATAGAAAATTTTATACACTCACAGGAAGATAGGTTATTCAAAAATAATTAATTTATTGCTGATCAATAAACGAAGTAAACGGAGCAGTAAAAGGTAATTTTATACACTGGTTATTTGATATACTGCTTTTTAATCACATATATACACACTTTACTTAAAAATGAGATACATTCAAAGAGTTTATTGCCATCTAGACACACAGCAATGTGTCAGCCAAGGTCGGAAAAGAAAAGGGCGACGCACCAACAGTGTGTAATATTACACGAACGATTTCCAGTTACTTTAAACCCACCGTCCCCCCAATAATTGAAAAACTATTACACCTACATACTTGTAATGTCTAATTCAATGTTTTTGCATGTCTAATAAGGCCCCTCTGATTACCTAGAATCCTAAATTTCATGAATAAACTTATTATAGTTATCGAGTTATTAAGGCCTGAAAAGCGTTATTATTATCACTCACTGACTGATTCATTCATAAAAAAAAAAAAAAGAAAAACCTAGACTACTTCTAAGTGACGGTGATGTAGAATCTTGAAATTTGGCATCAAGGTAGATCATAGAGGTGTATACAAAGGAAAAAATCTGAAACCACAAATTATCGATGTTCGGCGTCGACAAAGTTATTGATGCGGTTAGTTTCAAGTACTAAGTATCAATCAATTAGTTTCAAGTCTCGAAAAAAGAAAAAAGAACTCAAAATAATATCCAGTTTGTTTATTGAAGTATCTTCTTTCAAACAGTGTGTTTTTTATACTATATAAGTACATCATAACGTTAATATAGATGATTTAAAATGGGCGTATCCCATGTGTTTAATTGACCGATAATAAATACAGCCTTTTTGAGGCGTGCAAAAAGGATAAAACTTTTCAAAAATTAATGATACCTCACCAAAAACATAAATGTGAAAAGGGAACCAAGTTCGACACAAACGACATTCGAGAGTTGTCGGCTTTGCCTATAAAAGAGTTGAGATCTGAACGGGTGTCAAGTTCCATAGGAACTTACAAGAGTACAGTTATCACTTTCATTACTTCATCTTATCTTAACTTACGTGAGCGATTCATTTCTTCTACTCTAAAGGTGCGTCTACATATGTAACAAAACCACGTCGCGGACATAACGTTTATAACATTACGCGGCGATGTTCGCGACGGTGTTTGCGACGGGCTTTTGTTACATATGTAGACGCGCCTTAACGTCGTCGATGTGGCTATGCGTATCACAACAACACACATTTTTTTGATGCGACGCAAGAAAACCGAGAACCGATGGATCGCGGTGATGTTACGCGACGGTGTTACGGCGTTTCGTCTACACTATACGGCGATATGAATGCGATGAAGTTTGCGACGGAGATCGCGACGGGCTTTTGTTACATATGTGGACGCACCTTATTATTAACAAACAATTACAAAATGTTACTTTACCTCTGTCAAAAAATTGCAATTGTTTATAAGTAGTGACAGAGCATATCCTAGGTCACTATAAAATGTTTAAGAAGGATTTAAACCTTCTAAAATTTATAAGAAACAATGAAAAGTTTTGCTGATGCTTTAATTTTGTCTAGGAGTCTATATTATATGAGTATACATGTTTAAAATAGCCACTACCCAATAACAACCTGTTGTGTAATATTTGTTTGGTATGCACTTAAGGTCGTCATACTTGTTTCTTATACATAATTTAAAACTTAGTCTTTTATCAGTTAAAGATAACAAATACAGTTTTAATATAAGAACTTTGTACACAATACCAATTACAATAATATATTTATTTTGTGTTGCCAGTGGGTCGTGTCTAGTTCGTATACTTCGTGAATGTATGAAGATGCAGCCTATAATACTTGTTCATGGAGGTGCTGGAGATGTGCCAAACACCAGAATGCCTGCTAAACTTGCAGGCGTAAAAAAATCCGTTGAGATTGGTTATGCTATTTTAAAAAGCGGTGGATCGGCACTAGACGCTGTCGAGGCTGCAGTTAAATACATGGAAGATGAGGAGGCCTTTAACGCTGGTAATAATTATATCTTTATAAAATTACAAAATCATATAACAATTAATATAAAAAAATGCTAGTAATGAAATTTTTTGAACTAGTGGTACGATAATACAGGGTCTTTCAATAGGGACGCTCGAAATTGGTTAGATTATAGCGGTCACGTTGTTAAAGCAACGTCTGTTAAATTGGTAAATACCATGGAAGATTACAACGTTCAAAAACGCGTCCAAATTATCAAATTTTATTTTTAAAATCAGTGCTCCGTTCAAGAAATGTTCCGCGCATTACGTGATTTTTATCCTCGCCACAACCGTTCCGCCGAATCGACTATTCCAGTTAATTTCTCGTCGTTCACAAGAACTTTTCTGCGAATTCATATTGGCGAATTTTTCGTAGGAACTTAGGTCTGATATTTTGCTCTAAACGACGAAAGACAACGCTGTGTGTTCGCTGATTGGGCTCTGGAGTTGGAAGTTGACTCAAATTTCACAAAAAAATAATCTTTAGCAACGAGGCCCATTTTTGGATGAATGGATATGTGAGCAAGCAAAATTTTCGGATTTGGGACGATACCAATCCACACAAGATACACCAGCTCCAAATTCATTCCGAGAAAGTCACTGTTTAGTGCGGATTTTGGTCTGACAGAATCATCGGTCCGTACTTCTTCCAAAATGAAACTGGCATTGCCATAACCGTCAACGGCGAGCCCTACAAATCGATGATAAGCAACTTCTTATGGCCTAAACTGGATGATATGGGCACCGACGGCATGTGGTTCTAACAGGATGGAGCTGCGTGCTACACAGCGCAGGCCACGATGGACATTCTGCATGAGTGATTTGAAGGCATGGTGATTTGGCCACCGAGATCTTGCGATTTAATGCCTTTAGACTTCTTCCTTTGGGGCTATCTTAAATCGCAGGTCTATGCGAATAAACTGCAAAAAAAGTATGCCCTCAAAGTCAACATAATGAACGCCATCCAGCAAATTCAGCCAGATTTATGCGACAAAGCAATCGAAAATTGGACCTTCCTTAAAAATCGAGCGTCCTTATTGAAAGACTCTTTATAATACTCAGTAGCGGCTCGTAATAACAACAAGGGCAACATAATAAAAAATAATATAAAAATATCTCATCTGAAATACAAAAATAAATTAAGCTACGTAGATTATACGCAATAAATAATACCTTTACACGGAAAAATATTTAACAAAAGTATTGTTATTTTGTTTCTTCTTAAATTTTCACTCTTTAAATGTTGAAACATTCCAAGTATGTAGTTGTCATCTACGTTATTAGTATTATTTTAAAGTGTCGCATACATTTCTTACTCTAAACCTTTCTTTCAGTGAGTTTTGTTAAGTTCAAAACAGGTAATATCTGTCCACACTATTAATGTAGTGTATTTTGTCTTCACTAATACTAATACTGAGTTCATTCATCATTGAATTGTGTCCTGCTAAAGTACTGAGTGTTTATGTCCTGCTAAATGTTGAAATAAAATTGTTGACGTCATGAATCCATCAAAAAAGATTACATACTTACTCTATAGATGTTAGCTATAATTCAAGTGTATTTATAGGTTATGGTTCAGTTTTAAATCTAGATGGAGAATTAGAAATGGATGCAAGTATTATGGTTGGTTCAAATTTGGATGCCGGTGCAGTGACTGTTGTAAAAGACATTGCACATCCAATAAGGTAAAAAAGTAACATATATATATATATAACTTATACGACAGTATATATATATTCTTCTCGAGAATCTAGTCTAGGTATGCGTATAATAGACATTCTTAGTAATGCGGTTGCATCTATACTATTGTGGAAAAGTTTAAATAAAAATAAGAGGCTAGTAAGCATCCTTCTAGATTCTAGAGTTCAATGATTGGATGTCAAATATTTAAAAAAGCAGAGTATGGTCACAACCCCTTACTATAATGTAATAATTATATATGAGAAATGACAAATAGTTTAAGAAACGCTGTTGAATACTGTTTAAGTTTATTCATAACTTAGATACCGTATATACCAAATAAGGATACAATATTCTAATTTTGAACGAACTAAAGCATAATATAAACATTTTAATGTAACAGTGTTATTAAATTATAAATATTATGAAATAGTTTCTAGTCACGAAACCAATGATTTTATATGGATTAAGAGTATCATGGTTGATATGCCCAGAGAAAGATAGTTCATCATCAAAGTACACACCAAGCTCCTTAATATTTTCGAAACATATTAAAACTGTACTACCAAGAGAATAGTCATATATTAGTGGTTGCTTCTTTAAGATATATGAGCAAACTTTATATTTATCTATGTTTATTGATAGCTTTCTTTAGTTTTAGCTTTTAGTTTAGTTTATTGATAGGTTTTGATTTATCTCTTGCTGCTAGGGGGTACATGGTACACATACTGAATACCTTATGTAATAAATAGATGAATAAAATAGGATTTCAAACAGAATATGGTTAATATATGATTTAACCACGACTCTTTTCAGAACCACGGCATATTTAAAAAGAAAATCGCAATTTCAATAAATTTTTCATCTCTTTCATCAAATTTTATCATACCTTCTTAATAAATGTACTGAAAATACCTTCTTTATAAAAAATTGTTCCTTCTATTCTTCTTTTTAACTCGATACCTTTAAAATGGTTAAATATACCATGGAATGCGTTATATATTTTTAGAATTTCGAGTAGAATTTAAATATCAAGTAATATACAAAGTGTGCCATTCAAGAAAAACTGGTTTTGTGTTCCAATGAATTGTTGGGAGATCCTGTATACTTAATTTTCCTTTATTGTAATAGATTTTAAAGAACTTTTGTATTTGATATTTTTCGCTAACTATTTTAGTTTAGAAAATAATAGTCGATTTCCATACATATCAGCGACCCTATATATTGGTTATCAATGAAATGATGATTGTTCTTTATGGCTTTTTATACATGTACAAGATAAATTTTTAATTTGAGTACGTTAAATAACAGGTAAATTTGCAAAACCGTCACGTCTTGTTTTTAAACATTGTAAACCAATAAGGTATGATATATAAGCATGTGATCGCTAATGTGATCACATGATTATTTAGTATAAAAGGCGTATATGTTATCGTGGAAAAAGTTGCCTGCAATTACTTTTACTAATATGATAGATGAAGTGTAAAACTTACTTAAATTTTCAGCTTGGCGCGTCTTGTAATGGAAAAATCACCACATGTATTACTCGCGGGAGCAGGAGCAAATCGTTTTGCTAGAGAAAAAGGGATGGCAACAGTTGCTCCTGGAAGCTTAGTTACTAAATATGCGCAAATGGCATTGGAAGAGTTTAAGAGAAGTGGATCCGATCAAAGAACAGAAATCGGACATACTGTAAGTGTAAAAGAATATTAGGAGTTTTGGAGTAATATGTTTCATCAAAAGAGATTTACTGATCCAATGATATTGTAGGATCAGTAAAGACAAAATGTATCTCGTTATGGTTTACCAGCATGAGTGAAATTAGTTATAAGAGATCAGGTATTAGAAGCTGGGGTACAGTAAATCAAAATATATTATTCGTTCACTGTCCACTAAGTTTGAACTCCATGAAGAGTTCCATGAATAGTGTTATGAATAATATACAATATATTAGTGTTATAATAGTTACAGCTTGTCAGGAATAGGAGCAAGTATCAAAATGCATCCTGTTCCCTCCAAATGCTGCCTCAGTGTTTCTTCTGCGCATACATGAGAATATCATCCTTTTTCCTATTATTGACAAGCTGTACATGAACTGACAGTATTAGTGAACGGTGCATAAATTTGGAAAATTATTCGATAAACAGTCTATATCTATGGACGGACTATGATGGACTATATTACAGAATTGTAAAGGTTTCAATTTTGGACAAGTTCTACTTTATTCAGAATATCATTGCAGTAATCATATGGGATAAAAAGTGATTGAGAATTTTCTGTAATATTAAGAATCTTGCTGCTTGTAGCTTGCATTTTGTTATACTACTTTTGTTATACAAAGAAAGTTCTAGTAGCTGTATTTATAGTATTATAGTCTAGTAGGTGTGTTGTGGGTCGTCTACAAAATCGTCGTAAAAATAAATTTGGTTATCTGCGGTATGATGTGATATGACAAACAGTGTTACTAGTTTTCCACACTCCACTATACGCGGAAAAGTAATGTAATCGTATAAAAACTTTTTTCTAGGGTTTATTTTTCGTTTTTCATCCTAAAAACCAAAAAATAATAGTTTTTAAACCATTTTGTGTATGTGTGTGTCATTGTCCTCGGTATTTATTCTTGTTAGCACGATAACTCAACTAAATCGTATCGGATCGATCGTGTTTTGACTGATTCTGATCGGGGACGTCTCCCAGATGACACCTATTGATTTTGAGGTGGATACGACACGCTCCATCCTGTCCATGGGTCATGAGAAAGCACGATGATGGACTATTTGAGAATTCTTTTTTTGTTAGCACGAAAACTCAACTAAACCGTATCAGATCGATTAGGTTTTGACCGATTCTGATCGGGGACATCTCCCAGACGACACTTATTGATTTTGAGGTGTATAGAACACACTCTACCATGTTCATGGGTCATGAGAAAGCACACTGGACTGTTTGAGAAATTGTTTTTGTTAGCACGATCACTCAATTAAATCGTGTCGGATCTATCGAGTTTTGACTGATTCTGATTAGGGACGTCTATTAGACGACATCTATTGACTTTGAAGTGGATAGGACACACCCCACCCTGCCCATGGATCATGAGAAAGCACGATGGTGGCCTATTTGAAAAAAAATTTAAAAAAGTAAAACTGTCGCATAAAACACATATTCTGTATTTATGTGTTGGTTTATTTTTTGTCGGCCACTCAATTTCGAGATAGAATAGTATTATTACATATAAATATTATTATTGTTGTTAATGCATTATTATTATTGTTATTACTATCAGTTCATTTTACAACTAATCACATGCACTCTTATTAATATGTATGATGTACTATGATGATATTAACATGTACTGATGGTGTATGATACTATGATGATACTAACTTAACTAACATATGCTCATAAATATTAATATCGTATGCAGTAATAAGAAGGTTTATACCCCGATAATATTTTGTTATCACGAAAAACATTTTTCACGACATTAGTAATGGAGGCCTAAAAAAATACACGTATAGATAATTTAGAATATTATTACAACTGTGGCTAACAACACTACAGGTTCACTATTAATTATTGTATAAATTAATATTTAATATTACTATTTATTTACTGTCAATACTTTATATATATCAACTTCTGTTTCGTTTATATGACATAGTAAGATAAATATATTTTTTTCTAGAATCCAAGTGAAGTTGGAACAGTTGGTGCCGTAGCCATAGACGTTAATGGATATCTCGCTGCAGCTACATCGACAGGAGGAATAAATGGGAAAATGGTAGGAAGAAGCAGCGACACATGCATGATTGGTAGTGGTACATATGCAGACGATAGTACTGGCGCTATATCTACCACAGGTATGGTTTTAATTGGAACTGATACAAGAGTTAAGGTGCTGCTTAAGACATAGATATTAACATAGGTAAATTTTAATGACACATGTAAGCACTATGGTAAAATCGTGACAAATTTTTCCATAATTTCCCGGTATTGTTCCTCAATTGATTTTAGATGTACAACCAAAATAAATTTGCGATATCTAGTTATTGACTATACTGATACATAGAAAGTTATTGCAGAAATATGTTACATTATCTACATCTCAGAATATCAATGTTTGACATAGACTAATAATGTTTGTGCCGTGTTCCGTGGATTACTTCCACGGAATTTGGTGTACGAATATTTGAATGTTTGATCAGAGTGATATTACCACTAAAAAACAAGAATACCTAGACTGAGGACTACCGTGCTGTCATGAAATTCAATTTTGTATTGCATTGTGTTTGAAAAAAAAAATTGTTTTTTTAATAGTATATAGTGATTCTTACACAAGTAATATTCATTTCATTGCTATTTGCCAAATAGAAAACTCTCTTATCTTGCCGATAAACGGAACAGTTTACCTGAGCCTAGCCATAAAAACAAGCCACAGTATATTTTGAGATTTTTTATTTGGCAAATAACGATGAAATAAACTATAAATGTCTATTATTATAATATTTAAATAAGGACTGAAAATAAGTTAGAATACCTTAAATTTACCTAGTCATTAAGAAGGGTTGGGGGAGGATTAAGGTGGGGAACGTGCCTAAATTGCTCCTTTTATGGGATAACATTTTTGGATAATGACCCGGATAAGAGGGGATCGCCAAGGGACTACCCATGCGATCAGTGGCTGATGAGGCCCAAACCCATATAACATAATAATAATGTAAGAAGGATTGTGCTTAGGTTTTTCGAATGTGTGTGTATTTCAATTGATTCTAATATATCTCTATAATATTTAAATGAGTACGCAAATCGCAATAATATTGCGCCGTCCCCTTGTTCATATCGAAGGCACCTCCGGAGTATGCCTCTAAAGGCTTCGGATCAAAAAAAAGTTACCACGTTGTTCACAAGGGTCCATTTACTAAATTGATTTTATCAAAATGCCAAAATTCAAAGGAAAAGATATATAGACCAGTAAGCAAATCGCAATAATATCACGCCGTTCCTTTGCTCATATCGAAGGCACCTCCGGAGTATGCCTCTAAAGGCTTCGGATCAAAAAAAGTTACCACGTTGTTCGCAAGGGTCGATTTACTATATTGATATTGTTAACATGGCGAAATTCGAACGAAAAGCATTTCGTATCTCGACTTAAACATTTCGTGACACACACACGAAAACATCCGTTTAGTAAATGTAGATAGGGGCTAAAAATAAGGTAAAATTTCCTATACCTACTTGGTCAAAGAAGGGCTATGTATGGGTTTTTCGAATATCTGTATATTTCAAACGATTTTAATATATCCTTATAATATTTAAATAAGGGCTGAAAATGAGGTCAAATTCCCTATGTCTATATTAGTAATTATATATCTATATATATATATATATATATATATATATATATATATATATATATATATATATATATATATATATATATATATATATATATATATATATATATATAATTACTAATTCATTGATATTATAGACATACTTGTCCCATTTCATACAGATTTGATGATATTTTAAAATTCTTGGTTGTGATAAAGTATGTATAAAGTGATTTGGGATTCTTAGCTTGCTTAGATTAGATTTCATATCTAGTGAAAGCTTTCATTGCTTTTTAAACAAGATACTCTTATATATTTAGGTGTAAATATCATAATATTTTGTTTATAATAATTTAGTAGCTTTCAAATTAAGTCTAATGATTTATGTTTCTACTGTTGCTTACCCAATATCATATTATTTGATGTATATAAACCATAACACATAAACATTAAATAAACGTTCAAACACAATATACATCATCAGCTTTTGTAGTGGTTGATTAAAATAGCTTTAATATTAATTATGTGAGAACCATAAATTGTGAAAGGCTTTGATGCAAATTATGGTCATTATTGAACCTGAAGGAACGTATTGATTGAGTCTACAACTGGAAATTGAGTATTAAAAATTTATTAAAACTTATTTTACTTATTAAGTATTATATTATATCCAATAAAAAAATTATTGGATTTCTGATTTAAGTTTCACCAATATACGTCACCAATAACTCAAGTGACTATTTGTCAACTGTGAAAAGAAGAATCGAACAATTCGAAAGTACTGGTTCAGTCATTGATGTGAAACACAAGAAACAAGCTCGTAGTGATGGTTCAGAACAAAACATCACAGCAGTTCGCGAGTGTGTGGCCGGGAGTCGAGGGACCTCGATTCGTCATCGTGCACAAGAATTGGCCATTTCAATAGCCACTCTTCACCGTATTCCACTAAAGATTAGGAAAGTCCAATCGACTCAACAACTTCTGTCAACAGACCATGCACAGCGAAGCAAGTTCACCAATTGGATTATTGAACAAGAAGCGAATGCCGCTTTTGTGGCTATTCTCATGAGTTAATGTCCATTTTACTTTGATTGCTTCATTAAGAGGCAAAATTGCCGCATTTGGAACTCAGAAAATTCAGGAGTGATTAATGAGAAACAAATCCATCCCTAACGTGTCACTGTTTGGTGTAAATTGTAGTATGAAACAACCATTAGACCATTTTCCTTTGAAAGCGAGGCACGTAATGCATTAACAGAAAATGGCCAACGTTATTGTTCCATGATAATTCAATTATTTGTATCTCGATTGGAAAGTATTGTTCTTGAAGACATGTAGCTTAAGCAGGACGGTACCAGTTGCCATACCACCCGTGAAACAATGACGATTTTGCACGAGTCTTTTCCTGGTCGTGTCACTCCCGTTTTGGTGACCAGAAATGGCCATTACGATCTTACGATTTAACACGTATGGGCTTTTTTATGTGAGGCTTTCTGAAGTCTCAACTTTACGCCAACAAGCCAACGACCACCCAAGTATTGGAGACTGAAATTTAATACTGTATCAATAAAATACCGCCACATTTATGCAAAACCTTTCGCCAGAAGAGTACTCGTGTGCCACTAAAGCCGTGGCGGCCATCTACCGGATATGTTGTTCCATACATACTTCCAACATTATTGTAACAACAGTTATTGTAATACCTATTATCTCCTCTCCAGTAATTTATTGAAATGAGAGAGTTGCGATTTTTTTTCTCTTAAGTCCATTCACATACTGGTAACATAAGAGTCAGAGACATAAGAGTCAGAGAATTTACATCCATAATATCACGAGATTATTCTTTTGTTTTGATTATTCTTTCTTTATTTGCTTGAATATTATGATTTTATGAATTTTGTTTTTAACATATTATTCTTTTATGTTGGAAGATATAAATTGCCATAAACTCTTTATGCAACTCAAAATTTTAAAGTGATTTATCTATTTCGGAAATTATTTCTAAAAGTTATAATTTCCAAAATTTATTAAATAGTATTATTGTAGTCCAAAATTGTGTATGGAATATCTTGCATATTTCATGGATCTGGTGGAGATTAAGAGAATTATTCTATCATACAAGGATTCGTTGTCATAAAATATGTTGGTGTCTCATTCGTGGTATTAATTTTATACTCAATTTGATCAATAAACATTAGATTAGTATTGTCATAAACAAATTGTCATCTACAGAATATAACATACTGTTATATTCTGTAGATGACAATTATTATTAATATAAAATGATTTAAAGAAGTATCCCCATCGGATCTACCATACAGTATTATCCTACCCTTGTATTAAGCTACTGAATATACTAGTAGCATACTCAGTAACACTTAACTTATACAACCTTATAAACATGAAGTATATTAAATACTACAAATTTGGACATTGAATTATTAAAATTTATATTTATGTTAGGTCATGGTGAAACCATAGCAAAATATTGTTTGGCCCATGCGATTATAAAAGAAATGGAATGTGGAAAATCTGCACAAGTTGCCACCCGAGGAATACTGAATAAAATGACAGAAAGATTAAAAAATACTGCAGGTTAGTAATTTTTTAGTAGCTAATTAAATATATATATAACAAAAATTTGGTGCTTCAATATACGTAAAATATTATTTCATATATATTTATTTAATCAAAGAATGAAATTATTGTTGTTTTTTCTGTTGAGATATTAAAATTGCCTTTATTAGAACTCTTCACATATGTAGTTCACATGATGAAGCGGTACGTGTATATAGTGAATATTTCTTTATATTTACCATAGAACAGTACCTTCATTAATATTCACAAACCACGCGACTTCCTGGTTCCCCTTAGACAGTGATTTCATTGCCTCTAGATTAGTTCCACTTTGTTTAGTAATTTTTTGAATCTAAACGCCTGGTTACACAGGGCGAGCTAGCATGCGATCTGGCCTAGTTAGTTATTGCAGTACAGTTATTCGCACCGTATAGCCGCCTCATACGAGTTACTGTCATGTGCGAGTCGGTCAGTAGCTTGCATCCGAGTTACCTCAACGTTTTTTGTTGTAACTCGCCCATCGCCTTTCCCCACCACTCATATGGCAGCAGCTCACATGCGACTCTGACGTCAACTCGCACGATTTTGCGAAATGTCAGTAGCTCGTATGCTCGGTATATTTACACACAACGAAATTCACACTTGACTGCAGTCTCTCGGGCAATATCTGCTTATCTGTGTCATAGCAGCTACTCTCATCGTATGACCGGTCGAGCTACTATCATGCGAGTATACAGTAGCAGTAGCTGTCTACTGTCACGTCAGCAGCTCGTACCGTATATCCTAGCCTTAAGGTAACATTTTCACAAAATTCTAACTACTGTGCTTTCGTTGACCATAACAATTGTGACAATGTATCCAATGAGACGTTAAATCTTCCGTTGCCCAACATGTTTTGCAAAAACAATCATAGAATAGACTCTAGTAGAAACTTAAGTAACTTACTTAGTTAGAAGTGTGACTAATAACAGACTGTTGGATTCCTTCGAAAGTACCAAGATAGGTAATAGCATGAACAAAGACAAGGGCTCCGCACTTAACAGTCCATTATCTTGGTTGACGGTGAGTACGGTGAGTAATGATATTAATGGGTCAGTTACCTGAATGTTTATCTTATTACGATTCATTAACCACGAACTGAAATAGCTATAAGAGATTAGGTTTTAGAAATAGTATGCACTGATTGTGAAATGGTCAAAGTCACCATAAAATGGTCAAAATGAAATGACCTAGTGGAATGAGTGTATTTATTATAGTGAACAGTACCGGAAATCAGCAAGGTATTCATAACGGTGTACTCAACCTGAACCAAACTTAGGTATAAATAGAAACTGAAGGTAGTTTAAACATCAATCTTAATTATCTTCTGATGATACCACATTGGTTGGTGAAATGCTCGTCGAGTAACGTGTAATCTTTCGGTGTTCCTGGAAAATTGGACTGCTGTATATTTCCTAGCTCTTATGACGTTTTACTATACAAATATTCTACATGCACAGATGCATATCTGCATCTGTGTACTTGTAGCCAAACTTGAAATTAAGATACAATTTATATAATGGATCTTTGCTTGCGCGTGTATCAATTTAGTGACGACGCCGATGCACGGATCACATGCTACACCACTCGCATTTGTTACTAATATGCCACAATTACCAGCACGTATGTCTAGCAACATATGTTTCAATCAACTACATACGGCAAAGATAGTTAATAATTTTCCGAACAAAATGCCACAATTATGAAGTCGCGTCTTGTATAATTTTATTAATTGGCGTCTCAATATTTCTATAAAATTTATTTCATTTTCGTTTCATTTATTTCGATTTTTGTTGAAGTTACTTAATTTATTTTGATGGAAATATCACTTCCATTGAATGTTTTTGTGGAGAACCTTTTCATTACTCTGTCATAGGTTGACGGATTTGTATTGCACTAACTGTTATCCTAAAATGTGTTTTCGGCACGACACTGTTCAAAAATGTCAGTTGATTGATTCATACGATTGTTATCTGTGACACACGCAAAGAAAGAATCATTATACAAACCATAACTCCGTATCTTGATTAGTACCTGGTGTTACACTTCAAGTTTTAACTTAATTTTGAAATGCATTAGTAATTCGATGGGAAAACTATTTTTTTAATAACCCTAGGAAATCGTTTTAGGCAATGCTATATTTTGTTTGATGATCATATCTTACTGAAAAAGTATTCATTAAGAAATTGGTAAAATATGTAGAGAATTAGTACATTCCTGATTGAAACCAAGGTGTGAATGTAAACAGAAAGAGAAACGGTATAAATAATACCATAATATAGAATATAATATACTATTCTCTTAAATAGAGTTATGATCATAGTTATTGAATTCTAAAATTTGTTATGCAATTTAGTTGAAATCAATGAATCTGTGAAGCTATATTTCAAATGAAACTTATCCTTAACAAATAGAATTTAATCATAAGTATTATTTCAGGAACAATTACGATTTCTAAGACAGGAGACGTAGGAATATACTTTACAAGCAAGAGGATGGCTTGGGCTTATCAAAGAGGCGATGAACTTCAATTGAGCGCGATCAAGACATCGTGGAAAACATAGAATAGACTATTTGTTGTTATAATGATAATATTGATTTGGCCAATAATATTAAAATTATATATTGTTATATTTTGTCCATTTATGTCACTGATTCACTTATGCGACTGTCACTGATTATGAGTCATTTTACAAAATGACTAAGTCCTTTCTCATATGCTTTGTATGTACATAAATTTCGTCTTTTTAATAAAACGTTTTATTATTCTCAAGTTATTGTTTAGTATGGTTGCTTTATATATTATAAGAATAAAATATCAATAATACACCAAAGCTAAGGGGTGTAGAAAAATCCAAAATTCTTAGGTAATTTTCAAAGGGCTATTCTTTGGTTGTGGTGTTGACATCGATAAACTGTCAGTCAAAATTTATTTATATTTTTTTGCTGTCACAGTACCAGTGGCGGCCGGTGTAATTTTTGTCTGGGGGTGCAATCGATAAAATATGTCCAAGCCTGAGGTTATTTATATAGAAAATTAATTCGTCTGTTCTTGGAATTCGCAAAAACGTCAATACAAGATCATTAAGATCAAGATTTTAATAATCTGGAATCGCTGCAATTAGCACTTTCTCCATATTTATCATTCAAAGTGAATTTTAGTCTGTTTTGCGCCATTGTATTTCTCAAAAACTTTTTAATTCTTTTAAGCGTCGAAAAACAGCGTTCACTCTCAACACTTTTCATGAGTATGGTACAAATTAATTTTAATAATAAAACAGTATCACTAAAACAGTCTGTCAGGTTTCGATCTATAAATAATTGCAAAATTGCTAAGCAACTTACTGCTTCACGAAAATCTTCCTTGCTGTATATAACCGTTAATTCACTTTTCAATTTAACTTTGTCCAAAAATCCATAACCTTTCATTACATTGTCAAAATCTTCAATGGGGACTTGTTTCTCATAGTCACTAAATTTATTGGGGAAAAATGGTTTCGACGCTAACAGGTGTTCTCTAAACTCAAATCTGTCTGTGATTTGATTAATCATATATCACACACTTCCTTTGTTAGTGCAGAAAATGATATGTCATTATGGGATCGCCTTGTATTTTTTCAGGCGAATTTGTTGTCCGGATTTTTATAATTGCGTTTTCAAAATTATTCAAATAACTGCTCATCTTGACAGGATCCAACGATCGAGACTGTTATTAACACACGTTTTCTGATGTCACCCAAACAGATTTCAAATTTGGAATCGTCACTCCAAATAACCTCGTTCCATTGTTGTAAAGCCTCTTTACAACATGTTCTCTGGTCCACCGTAACCAATTGATATTCTGTCATTTAGTTAATAACGGCTTTGCTTTTGCCTGAAGGAGAAACCGGTTCAAAAGTAAAATGTAACGAATCAAATTTTACTTTGTAGAATTTGTAAACTAAACTCTCAATAAAGAAAACAGGATCTTTATTGAGAGTTTAGTTTTGGATACAGAAATATTTTTCAAATAGACTTCCTCCATAGTACCATAATTTCTTTTGCAGTGGATCGTCGGTTTAATGCTACAATTCACTTCAGAGCATTTGAAATTTGGGATCGTCGACCAGTTCTCTTCCTTTGGTTTCTGCATACAGTTTCTTATATTGTTCAATGAGGAATCTTGACTACATAAGGATCCATTATACGACCACACACGACGATTATTACAGATTTTAAATTACAATGTACCCTAATATAAAACGCCCATTAAAAATAGTCATTTAATAGTCATAAGCATGAACTGATTTTAGTATATAGTAACAAACACCTATGAAGACCTCAATAGCTCATCGCTAAACACGTTCAGCTAGGAACCTAGAGGTCCCGGGTTCGACTTTTCCAATAGCCCGACTTTTTTTAAATAATATTGAAATAAAATTGAAGCCTCCCCACTGAAAACAGTCTTCGACCGTCGAGAAACAAATTCCACCGTGAAAAATACCACACCTATTTAGCGGTTATTTTGATATATACCGCCAAAGACCCCCGCCGACTGCTGGCGCGTGCCGTTAATTAATATGTCATTTGTCACTTTTGACGCTAACACCTCTCTGGCGGTTCCTTTGACGCATGCCGACAAATTTTCCCACGCTCATCAGAATTTTCCCACACTCCAGTATCCCTATAATGCCTTGCACTGTAGATTTAGGTAGCAAATACGTAGCATATATATTGCGAGCCTAAATTTCCCGTTTATGAGCATTAACAATTGAATTTCGCATATCGCCACTTATGGCCACGCCACGTGCCATTTTTTTTAACATTTTGGCAGACGCGTCCAAAACACACATTATAATATCCATTTCACTTTGATAATAATTGAGATTCAATTTTGTTTTAAAACGCTACAAACGTTTAGCCAATTATGCGTTTCAACAACTGGCCAAACTATTCTGAACCGCGAATCTTAACGTTTTTTTTTTTATTAACAAACTTGTCATTGACACATAATAAAGCAATTATTTGTAATATTTCATTTTGTTTAAGTTAAAAGTTTATATTTTGTTTCTGTTGCCAATATTTTTATTTAATAAAATAGTTTTGAGAGTGTCATTATTTTTATTTAAGTATATTAGTTTGTAAAATTATGCTTGGCCGAACTATTTATCAGCCTGGGCTCGTAGTAAACGAAGTAGGTATATTTCTTGTTTGATAGATACTTACTAATATATCGATTTCTTATTGTTAAACACCGCTTGGTTTCATTTAAATTTTTTTTCTTCCATGCCTTTATAATAACCATAATATTAGACAATGTTTTTATTATTAAGGGGGTACTAATGTAGAAAAAATTATGGCTTTATAATAAACAGATATAGCTAAAACCCCGTTTCTGAATATCTTGACGGCGGCATCTTTTCCCGAAGTCCTTTTACGCGCATCCAATCAATATATTATACGCATCGGGGTCCGGGCGAAGCATGTGCTTGCGCCAGTCGGTATGAAGCATTTCCAGTGCTACCTCGTGCTACTAACCATCTGCACGGCATCCTCGTGGTCGTGTGCCTCGTGAAGGACATGGTGGGCAATGACGGCGCCGCCGACCGCCCAGGAAAACTTGGCTCTGGTCGGGTCGTGGCTGGAATCGAATCCTTCCGTTATCGAACGTTGGTTGAGGGACCATGCATCAGCCGAATTAAGAAATCGAGTTCAGCAAGCCCTTATGGCGCCAGTTCAAACAGTTAGAAATACCTCTTCTGTCACATCTGATATATTTCACCTGTGGTTGGCAGCATCACCAACAAATAATGATCAGCAACTTCAACATGTCCGTCCTAAACACGACCTTGATTCTTTGGAGGTAGTATGATAACTGTTAATACAAATACGTTATAAATAGTACATATTAAAGTCAATTTCTGCCATTTGTGTTAGGCACAAATTATTTATCACCAATCATTTTCCATGGCATACAATATTCCTGGTTTTTAATCGATTTTTATATATCTTAGGGAATTGGAATGTAGTTGTTTATATATTCTGTATTTATCATATGTAATTTTGATTGAAGTAGGCTAATATTTTGTTGCCTCCGTCTAAGTATATTTTGAAATTGCTTTTTATTAAGTTACATATTAAACTAACTTAAGCTTACACATTAAGCTATATATGTATTGATATACACTGCTGGAAACAATTAAGAGAACACAAAAGTTTCCTAAATTTTTTAGTGATTTTCGAAAGGCTATCTCAGTAAAAAATGACCGCATTGAGGTTAAAAAAAAAAAAAAATTATTTTGAAGCTTTAAGTTTTTGGTTTTGAGATCTTTTCTTCTTGCCCTTTGATCATCGATATCTCAGCAACTAATAATCGCACAGTAAATCAAAGGGTGGTTTTAAAAACTTAGATAATAATCATACAAAGGCGGCCTACCATGATTTTTAGAGACAAATTTTTTTCATCCTTCAAATTAATTTGAAGAAACTGAAACAAATTACGGTTTTTTAGAAAATCTACGGCTTGTTTACAGATTTTGATAAAATGACTAATATTGAGCATAATTTTCACAATTCAGTGTACCCACAATAACGCTGTAAATTTCCAAGACAATCCATAGAATCATTTTTATGATCTAAATGCTCAAGATTTTGAAACGAATTAATAATCATTGTCAAAATGAATTTTCCACAATTTTATATAAGATGTTTAAATATATGTAATTTTTTTTTCAAAAAATTGTTCAAAATTTGTTTTTTTTTTTTTGGAAGAGTTGCTGGATATTTTAGGGAACAGTATGTAGTCGTTTCTGACACGGTTCGGCCCTTGCATTCCATAGTTATGCTAATTTGCACTTAAATACATTAAATTCAAAATTTAATGCCGAAGTGAATTTCGGCCTCGATTTACACACATAATTCATAAGATTTATTTTCGACCATGTCAAAAACAACTAAATATTGTTCCCTCAAATGTCCGGAAATTTTTTTCAAATGAAAAAATTTTACTTTCGAGTAAGATCGTATTGACCTAGATGAATACCCCACGGATTTGATTCGGCATTTGTCCTCGACCGGTGTACCGTGTACGGCACTGATGAGAACTAATAAATTCGAAACAGCTGTCTGTAGTTCGGTTCCCATCCGGGACAGATGTTGAATCATACCCGTAGGGGGATTTTCTTTTGTGAAAATATCTCGAAAACAATTTTTTCCTTAAATTTAAACGATGTCTTTGTAAAATTGTGGAAAAAGTAAAATATTCTTTTTTTTCATTTTGATTAATGATTACAGAGTGTGCAATAAATGTGTTCCTTCCTCTCTTTTGATAATTTGAAACAGAAAAACGGTTCGATGGATCAATTAGTAAATTATTATGGGTGCACTGAGCTATAGTAGTTGTTTTGTCAAAATTTGTAAATAAACCATAGGTTTTGTAAAAAACCGTAAAAGGTATTTTTTTCAGTTTCTTCATTAATGTGATGGATGAAAAAACATTTTTTCTCTAAAACTCATGGTAGCTTCTTGTAGGAGTCATATTTAAGCTTTTAAAACCGCCCCTTAATTTACTGTGCGGTTATTAGTTGCTGAGATATTGATGATCAAAGACAAAAATATCTTTTTTCATTTAATGTCAGATATGTCAGCGGAAAATCGACGTAGAGAGAATAAAAAGAATAAATTCAAGCTAAACAAATAAGCTAACTGGTCAATGCCTTAGTTCAACTAAGAAATATTCTCCCAAGTATGTGGACCAAAAAAAAAATTTGGAAAATTCTGGTCTATGGCTATTTATTATGATTGCGCGATAACTGTAGCTCACAAAAATTATTTACCAAAAGATCTCAAAACTACAAACTTTGTTTCAAATTTTTTTTAATCTCGATATAATCAATTTTCACTGAGATACAGCTTTTCAGGAATCACTAAAGAATATAGGAAATTTTTTGTTCCCTTAATATTTTCTAGTAGTGTATTTTGAAAACTAATGTACACCCTCCAGAAAATATTTAATTATCATGTTCTTGATAAAGGAGTCGGAACTCTTCATGGAATTAATCAGAGATGTTGCTAATGAACTGGATATAGACGTCCTTTGTTACAAGATATTGAAAAATGTTGGTATATTAACGCACGCAGACAGGG
This sequence comes from Rosalia funebris, assembly GCA_037954035.1. NCBI lineage: Eukaryota > Metazoa > Arthropoda > Insecta > Coleoptera > Cerambycidae > Rosalia > Rosalia funebris. The sequence goes on along the minus strand of JAZFAV010000039.1, from coordinate 14,983,293 downwards.
GATCCCTATTTTTGGCGAAGACGTCCCCAGACGAACGGTATCTCGTGGCGAAACTATTCGATGTGCGACATGACACATCATTCGAAGAAGCTATAAAATTGGCCAGGGCCGAAGAAATTAGAATTCCTTTTGGAGTGGGAATTGCTGGTTTCGTGGCACAGAATAAAACGTTAATAAACATTAAGGATGCCTATAAGGTAAGGCTATTAAATTAATTATCGTGTTATTTAAGTGGTGTAATACGGGGTACATCATACTAGTACTAGTAATGAGTTACCTATTAGACGTTTCCGAGAAACTACAAATAATATAAATCTGAAAATTTGTCAATTGAGGTTCTTACATGTGCTTCATCTGATGAAAATATTTCACGTATATAATAAGACTTCCGACTGTACTGAAATTTTACATCAACTTCCTTGTTTTACATATTATATGACTACATGAATATATAGTATTCTTTATTCTACTCTCAAATTATATTCACTATATTAAGGTAAATTTGTATATCATTTCGAATCTTTAAAACTAATAATTCCTCAGATTTTCGATTTCACATCAAATCCTATTCGAAAATTCATTTAGTCATTTAGTTTTAATCAAATCCTATTCGAAAATTCATATGAACTTGCACTATGATACAATAACTATTTTTGATCGCATATTTATGATATAATAAATTTTAAATACGCTCAAATGTACGGGGTATCCCCGTACATTTGAGCGGTAAAAATTATAGCAATAAAATCTTTTTAAAAATGTCAAATTTAAAATAAATCATACTGTATGTGTGTTGGATGCCTCCGTTCTGTTGAAGACGTATCCACTTATCAGATTGTAAAGAAATTGACACAACAATTAAAAGTTACAGGCCATTTAAGACGTCGTATATTTGTTAATTGGGTGTTAGAAAAGAAAGAAGGCGATGCTGATTTTTGCAACAAAATTTTGTTCAGCGATGAATCACAATTTCATGTTGACGGATACGTCTGCAAGCAAAATTGTCCAATTTGGGGTGCTGAAAATCCATACACTGTTCAAGAAAGAGAAATGAATCCACAGAGATGCACGTTGAGTAATTGGACCATACTTATTTGCAAATGGAACTGGTAATTCACAATTCATCACAGTAAATGAGGAACGCTATGTCAAACAATTTCTTCTTTCGCCAAATGGATGATTTGGATTTGGACAACATATGGTTTCAGCAAGACGGTGTCATACAGTACTTGCAACCATAACTCTGTTGCATACCAAAATTCCTGATCATGTTGTCTCGTGGAATGCTGACATCAATTGGCCTGCAATATCATGTGATTTAACACCATTAGACTTTTTTCTCTGGGGTTATGTCAAGGGAAAAGTGTACGCCACCCAGCCAGTAACAATCAATGATCTCAAAGCAAATATTCAACGTGTTATTCAGGAAATAGAGCCAGATTTATGTGCTCGTGTTGCTAGATGAGTCGAGACGGCCATATGAATGCCATTTTTTTCAAATGAACTCCTTTTCGTATTCAAAATGAGAGAAAAACTGTCTAAAGGATCATGTACTATTCTTCTTCATATTTGGTTTTGGATGATTGTCCTAATTGGAGGTTATAAAATAGACTTACCTTGTTGAAGGCGGCTATAATGTGTCCATCAGCATATACTTTTTTAGTTATTGAATGTACATTAAAAATATAATAATTTAATTTGTGCGACATACTTTACAAATTTACGAGAGTAAGTTGAAGTTATTTATTTTAACCTTTTCCTTTAATATCTTTCAATAACCCAAATGCCGAATATTATAGTTATAGGGAATGTCTATATTGATGAAAGACAATTTAAAATCAGAAGTCAATAGAAAAATAATGTATAGTATGTTGCATTTGAAATAAGCGATTTAGTACAATTCAAAGTTTTACTTGGCAGACGGTAATTTTTACAAACTACTGAAGTGGGGAGATATCTCCATCACCATCTGCAAATGCCTTATACAATAAGGATTAAACAAATTAGGCCAAAACAGCTATCCTATTCGAAAATTCATATGAACTTGCACTATGATACAATAACTATTTTTGATCGCATATTTATGATATAATAAATTTTAAATACGCTCAAATGTACGGGGTATTCGGTAAAAGGAGGTAGATTTGAAAAAAAAATTATAGCAATAAAATCTTTTTAAAAATGTCAAATTTAAAATAAATCATACTGTATGTGTGTTGGATGCCTCCGTTCTGTTGAAGACGTATCCACATATCAGATTGTAAAGAAATTGACACAACAATTAAAAGTTACAGGCCATTTAAGACGTCGTATATTTGTTAATTGGGTGTTAGAAAAGAAAGAAGGCGATGCTGATTTTTGCAACAAAATTTTGTTCAGCGATGAATCACAATTTCATGTTGACGGATACGTCTGCAAGCAAAATTGTCCAATTTGGGGTGCTGAAAATCCATACACTGTTCAAGAAAGAGAAATGAATCCACAGAGATGCACGTTGAGTAATTGGACCATACTTATTTGCAAATGGAACTGGTAATTCACAATTCATCACAGTAAATGAGGAACGCTATGTCAAACAATTTCTTCTTTCGCCAAATGGATGATTTGGATTTGGACAACATATGGTTTCAGCAAGACGGTGTCATACAGTACTTGCAACCATAACTCTGTTGCATACCAAAATTCCTGATCATGTTGTCTCGTGGAATGCTGACATCAATTGGCCTGCAATATCATGTGATTTAACACCATTAGACTTTCTTCTCTGGGGTTATGTCAAGGGAAAAGTGTACGCCACCCAGCCAGTAACAATCAATGATCTCAAAGCAAATATTCAACGTGTTATTCAGGAAATAGAGCCAGATTTATGTGCTCGTGTTGCTAGATGAGTCGAGACGGCCATATGAATGCCATTTTTTTCAAATGAACTCCTTTTCGTATTCGAAATGAGAGAAAAACTGTCTAAAGGATCATGTACTATTCTTCTTCATATTTGGTTTTGGATGATTGTCCTAATTGGAGGTTATAAAATAGACTTACCTTGTTGGAGGCGGCTATAATGTGTCCATCAGCATATACTTTTTTAGTTATTGAATGTACATTAAAAATATAATAATTTAATTTGTGCGACACACTTTACAAATTTACGAGAGTAAGTTGAAGTTATTTATTTTAACCTTTTCCTTTAATATCTTTCAATAACCCAAATGCCGAATATTATAGTTATAGGGAATGTCTATATTGATGAAAGACAATTTAAAATCAAAAGTCAATAGAAAAATAATGTATAGTATGTTGCATTTGAAATAAGCGATTTAGTACAATTCAAAGTTTTACTTGGCAGACGGTAATTTTTACAAACTACTGAAGTGGGGAGATATCTCCATCACCATCTGCAAATGCCTTATACAATAAGGACTAAACAAATTAGGCCAAAACAGCTATTCTCCTGGCTACATACAATCGACGAGCGCTGAATTATATGGCGAGATTTGCCGTATTTTGTCTAACAGAGTTAGCACTAAAATACAATGATTTAGATTACTCAAAAACCACAAGGAGGATGCAAATCCTCCTTGTGGTCCTCTATCTCAGGATACTACTAACTTCAGGCCGGTATCGACCTTATCTTGGGTCTCGCCAGTACAGTGTTGGTGAGTATACCTTTGACAAACGAGGTTCACACCTTGTAAACGCCGGGAAGTTCTACCACAGTAGAGTGTAACAAGCGCCATCTCTCGACAGTTTCGAGAACACTCGAAATCAAAATAAAACTTGATATCATCAGTATAATGCAAAATTTTACTTGGCAGATGATAATTTTTACAAACTACTTTACATATGGCAAATTTCGCCATATAATTCAGCGCTCGTCGATGGCAAATAGCGAGGAGAATAGCTGTTTTGGCCTAATTTGTTTAGTCCTTATTGTATAAGGCATTTTCAGATGGCGGTGGAGATATCTGCCCACTTCAGTTGTTTATAAGCGATTTAATCAATCCTTAAAATTAGAAAATGTTACATGCTATCTATATTTCTGTTAATATGTTTACCAAGATACAAAATATAGTTAGTTATGGCTAATTGATTAGTTGTAACAATTATTAGTTTACCTATTACGACGTTAATCTTGCATGTAATTTACATGAGATTTATTTTACATCTTATATGAGCTCTCCTTAAAACCTCAATTTAATCGCACAGTATTAATTACTTTTACATCGTTTACGACAATCTCATTTTATTATTAAATCAATACTGCGAAGGACTATATACAGAGTACACTAATTTTATATATTAGTGTCGTTCGATATACGTATTATGATAATTCATACTTCAAATAGATGGTATAAGGTGCGAATGGAATTATTTTTATTTCCATATTTTTTATTCGCCGGTTATTAAAATGATTTCCGAAAAAAATATTTACATTTGTAACTATCGAGTTTTATGAAAAAATGATAATAAAAATAAAATATTTTAGACCATCATCTTAATGTGGGCTTCACCTTGAACTAAAAAAAGTATTTCTTTAACACGTACTAACAATGTAATTTGGCGTAAGCTATTGTATCCACTATAAGCAATAGTTAAATCTTTAATTATTTATATTTTTATTAACTTTATATGCTTATCTATTTAGACGCATTTATTGTAAAGCGCAATAGCCTTGTAACTATTTACATTAAATATTTTTCTAAGCGTTTACAGTATATATTGTTTTATATATTTATGCACCATTTTGAAATACTGTAAATATGTTTCCATTTTTAATATACGCTGTATCTAATTTTAATTAGATAACTAACATTACAACTTTTATAATATCAAATATTGTTTTTAATTATGTCTATATAGTAACACTTGATCATATGATCAGATAATTCCTACACATTATTTCAGTAGTTAGGTATACAATTAATAGATATTCTTTTAAGTCTAAGTGAACATTTTAACAAGATTCTTAATTTAATTTCTTCCCAATAATTACACAAGCGATTAATATTGACATTAAAAATAGCAGCAAGACTATAAAATTATTATTACCTTCCATACGTGTTAATTAAACTACAATTTAAATTCTGTTGAGTATATAACAACGTACCCATTTATGTATGTATGTTAGGTCCACACATTAATAATTATATGTATAGGTTTATTCTTCAATATAGAGTGGAAATGATACGGCTAGAAATGGAAAAGAATATCGTTCACATGGCCGCCTCAATTCAACTGGCACGACATCATTCGTTTTCAAATAAATGAACATTTTGTCGCAAATTTTCTATTTCTTGACTGATACAGTCCTTCAACTCATTCATTTATCAAAATTGTCCATAACACGGACACATAAAACTGGCGTTATTTCATGAATAATACGTTGAATATTTGCTTTGAGATCATGGATTGTTGCTGACTGGGTGGCGTATACTTTTCGCTTGACATAACTCCAAAAGAAAAAAGTCCAGTGGTGTTAAATCACATGATCTGGCAGGCCGATTGATGTCAGCATTCCGCGAGACATGATTAGGAAATTTGATATTCAGCAGAGTTATGGTTACATGTGCTGCATGATCCGTTGCACTGTCTTGCACATATTTTTCAAATCTAAGTCATCAATTTGGTGGAAAAAGAAATTGTTCAACATGTCATGATAGCGTTTCCCATTTACTGTGATAGCATTATCAGCTTCATTTTCAAAGAAATATGGTCCGATTACTCCACCATTCCAAAATGTTCACCAAACCGTGTATCTCTGTGGACGTATTTCTTCTTTGTGAACTGTTTAGACGTTTCATTTTATACTGATATTGTGAGAATGTTTCTTAATGCAACTGTAAATAATCGCTCACATTCGTAAAACAGTTGTACACAAACTATTCGTTTGTAGATGACAGTTGTTAAATATTGACGCCCTATCTTTGACAGAATAGTAACACAAATGATTATGAATAAATGATTATGATTATGAATTCAAATCCTGTAGTGCCAATTGAGACACCCTATAAAACGCAATATACTGACTATTGAAATCAAATTTCAATTATATTCAGATATACTAACCTAGTTGATGAAGTACGATAACGACTAACGCAGGTTTTCTTTTTATTTATGTAGAACAATATTATAAAATATTAATCTTCCATTATCTGTTTCCTACGACATTCCACTAATCAGTATAATTTGTGAAATGCTACCCTTCCGTTAGGTTAATGCAAATATTGCAGCGAACGCTTAATGATGTTTATATAAAGTCAGATGCCGTATTTGAATGCGATTGCATTTCTCAAGGAATTTCATGTACGTCTCAACAAATTAAAATAATAACTTTATTTTAAATCGGCGCATTCATCATTTTTTAGGCTTATTCAAAATTGTCGTCCGACGACCTAAACAATATACTTCCAAGTTCTAATTAGACCCAAGTAATATTAAAATGCCGTAAGTAATATAAAAATAATGTTAACTTGAAACACAACGTTAGTAGTCAAACGTTACATATACATGACAAATCTGAAATAATCTACAAAAAACTACATGTTGACAAAATAAATGTGTGATGTAAGAATCAAATTACATAAATAAGAATGATACCATTATTTCAACTCGTCAAAATCAGTGGATTTGCGTTTCAATAATCAAAAAAATTTACGCTTCTGGTGAATAAATTTCTGTTCTATACAACATATTTAAAGAGTATAATATTTTGTGTGGATAGTCTAACTATCACTAGTTAACGTATTTATATACCCGTAACATATTTTTGACATACTTACTTTGGTTTTAGAAATTAAATTGTAAAGTGGCTGAAGCCACTTGGGTTCAGTATTATCGTACTGATCTTTTTCAAAACACCTATTCCATCACTGATCTGTGACAAGTCATATGTGCCTTGTTTCATCAAAACAAGGCACCAGTTCACACGTCCGTTATCGCGATGGCGAAAATTCAAATTACTTACTCACGCACACTATTCGCTAGATTTAGTCCCCTGGGATTATTTTCTGATTCCAACCTTGAAAAAATGGCTCGGTGTTAAAAGATTTGCCAACAATGAATAGGTGGTGTTTGCGGTTGATGGCTATTTTAAGGAACTCGACGATTCTTTCTATAAACAGGAGATCGAAATTCATTGTGTTTTCTTTGTTAGGTCGGGTACTTCTGGCACTACCTTTGTAAAACACTATTTGGTCATACCAAAAATAATTGTTTTTATCAGAAGAATGAATATTTTCCTAATCGAATTGTGAATAAAAAAAAACGAGATTAAATTATTTAGATTACAAAAAAAAAACAATTTCATAATAGATTTACTAATGTGATAAAATGATATTCTACTCTACGGTTACTAGACAAACACTGGGAATCTATAGCTTTATATAAGAAATACATTCTTATAAGAACAAATTGTTTATTTTCAAATATTTAGGAGACAACGAATCGATCTTTTGATTTGTGAACTGACTTTTCCATAAACCGATTATATCAGTGTGCTTTTGTGAAAACAATGATTTATTAAAAAATAGGCATAACTTACTTTAGAAGCTCGGGAGTTTCTTCTTCATATCTGCAATATCCCAATATAATACGGAACATGCAATTATTTAAAATGTTGGATAGACAAAAATTTAAGCATTAATTAGAAAGTTTCTAAGTAATGTGCAACATATACTTCTTTATGTGTTCAACATGTTTAAGAACATTTTTATTAGCATAATGTTGTTTATAATAATGAAAAATATGATTAAAAAATAATGTATGTAAATTAAAATAATATATGTATTCAAAACAATGGAAACATTTCTTTGTTGTTATTTCCAATGATTTTGTATCAATTTCAATAATCGTGCATTATACATCCTAACAGTTAAATATTTATTACAGGACCCTCGCTTCAACCATGAAATCGATTTGAGGACGGGCTATAGAACCAACTTAATATTGTGTATGCCCATTTGCAATTATGAGGGGGATGTTATCGGTGTGGCTCAAATAATAAATAAGACAAATGAATCGCAGGAATTTACAGCTCATGATGTGGAAGTGTTTCAGAGATATCTAACATTCTGCGGAATCGGAATACAGAACGCACAGCTCTTTGAAGTATCTGTTTTGGAGTACAGGAGAAACCAGGTAAAACATCCATATGTTATATAGATAGATAAATTCATCATCTACGTATTTCACCTGCCGTCTGACGCAGTATGAATCCAAACACATTCGGGCGCAATGCATCCGAGAGATCCCATAATCAAATCTTACACAATTTAGATTTTAATGAGGTGGAAACTTAATTACACACTTTGCATTTAATGCAAGGCAGTCCATGTAATTAATATAATACAATAATAAATATTTCACACTAGTTTTTAATCGCAATAATTACATGTACTGGGTTAGTCACCTAAAATTGATCCCCCTTTATTTCTCTTAATTTCAATCGAATCGAAAAATTCAAACAAGGATATTACATAACTTTTTATTAGTTTTTTGAATATTTAAACAAATTTTCAAAAACTCTGCAAATTGAAAGGGGGCGGACAATTTTTAATTTTTTTTAAATGAAACACCCTGTATTTTTTTACTTAAAAAGTTACCCACAGTTTTCTGATCAAAAAATATATAACTGTTGTATCTTGGTAAGTATATTTCTTGAGATATTCATACAAATATATAGTCACATCACAGGAATAAGTTTAGCATAATACCATAAATCAGGAGAGCTATGTTTTTGAGATATAGCGACACGTCTTGTTTTTAAAGAAAAAAAGTATGAAAATTCTTTGATGCGGCAACACATAATAATTATAATAAACAAATAAACCGTTATTAAAATGACAACAACAAAGTTTAATGAACACAAAACATAAATAACGAAATAATGATAAAAAAAAAACAATGCGCAACAATAAATAACATAAAACTAATGAACTTTATTAAAATTAAATATCTATATGTTCTCCATATATCCTCCGTTTCTATCAAGGCACAGTTGGCATCTTTTAATAAACTAATTTCTAACGTTTTCAAATAAATGAACATTTTGCCGCAAATTTTCTATTTCTTGACTGATACAGTCCTTCAACTCATCCGAGTTATTATATACCGAATTTTCGTATATGTTTTGTTTTAGTGTTCCCCACAAAAAGAAGTCCAAAGGACTCAAGTCTGGGCTATTAGCAGGCTAATGTATAGGACCGTATCTTCCTATCCAAAATAGATATTTGTCATTTAAATATTCCGTTACGTTCCGTACAGAGTGTGGAGGAGCACCATCCTGTTGCCAAATAACAAAATTCCGGGTTGCAAGGGGAATATTATCTAAATAGTTCTCTACTTCGCCCCGAAGAATATTCAAATACTGAACTGCATTCAAGGACCCATTAATGAATACGGGACCCACAATTGTATTTTGATGAATACCGCACCACACATTTACTGTATTATATCCTTGTGTTTTTATGTTTTTTATAATATGTGGATTTGCGGGCGCCCAATAATGTGCATCTTTCCTATTAAAAAGTCCAGCCGTTGAAAAGCTACTTTCATCGGTCCAAAATAAGTTTTTTAAAAAGTTATTGTCGTTTTCTGCTCTCTCAATCATCTCTCTATAAAAAGCTCTTCTGTCGGCAAAGTTATTTTCAGTTAAAAGCTGAACTGGCAAAATACTATAAGGCTTATATTTGTGACGTTTTAATATACGTCTTATACTTGCTTGAGAAATATTAAATTCTTCTGCAGCAGCGTTAGTAGATTTATTGGGATGTTCGGTAAAAAAAAGTAAAACGTCCATTTCCATATCTTCTCCTGTTTTGGGCTTCTTTCTTTCTCGTTTCTTATCTTTTAAGGATTCGCTGTCCCCAAACTTGAGATAAATATTAGAGAAAGTGTTCTTGGAGGGAACGCGTCTTTCAGGATATTTTCTTGCATATTCTCTTTTAGCTATACATTTGCTTTTATTGCTAAATTTCTAATATTTCTTTCCTTTCGACTAATGAATATCCCATATCAATATATTAGATATATTAACAAGTGTATTAAAACTTAACTTAAAGCGTATTAATAATATAACAATCAAACATAAGTCAAACATAACATAACTGTCAAATGAAGCAATATTGTTTCTTTAAATCATTTCGGATCGTAGCTCTCCTGATTTATGGTCTTATACTAAACTTATTCCTGTGATGTGACTATATATTTGTATGAATATCTCAAGAACTATACTTACCAAGATACAACAATTATATATTTTTGTGATCAGAAAACTGTGTGTAACTTTTTTAAGTAAAAAATACAGTGTTCCATTTAAAAAAAAATAAAAAAATGTTCGCCCCCTTTCAATTTGCAGGTTTTTGAAAATTTGTTTAAATATTCAAAAAATTTATAAAAAATCATGTAAAATCCTTTTTTGAATTTTTCGATTCGATTGAAATTAAGAGAAATAAAGGGGGGGGGGTCAATTTTAGGCGACTAACCCGGTACACGAAGGAACTTATTTAATGTTGTTAAACAATGAATTTGGAAGATTCTTATAGGAGAACCAGCTACTGAAAACTAGCTAAGTTTTTTATGTTTTAAGGACAAAACACAAACATAAGTTATTATTGAATATTATTTTGAATACAGAAACCCCCCATATGAATTCAAGATCAGACAATTTTCAAAATTATTTTATTTAATAAATTTAAGAATATCCTAAATAAATTTTTAAGAAACTTAAAAATTTATTTACGGTTGAAGAAGTTAAACCCCAGAAATACGTTATCACTATTGTGTATCTACGTAGTCTTGCATAAAGAAAAATTGTTTCTCTTTTTCATGAAGAAGGATTAATTTACATTTTGTTTGTTTTCTTTTTCAGATATTACTGAATCTAGCTCGTAGTATTTTTGAAGAGCAAAATAATTTAGAATGTTTAGTAACAAAAATAATGAGAGAAGCACAAGATTTACTAAAATGTGAAAGATGTGCTGTCTACCTGCTAGACCTTGACTGTTGTGAAGCTGTAAGTATATTAAAACAAAAATATAATTAGTTTTGTTAAAGTTGTATTTATGGTTTATTTCAGTTTTGTGTAAATAACTGCATTTTTTGCAATATATTTGTTCAGATTCAGACGACAAAAATGCATTCTTATGAAAATAAAACAAAAGATGTAATGGTTTTGATCGTTAATTACGATAGTTGATTATAGTAAGTGACTATTGTCATTATGATCACTACCATAGATGGCCGTTAATCCTGTTTGACGTTAAGAAATCAATCTCAATGTTTCATAACTTTTGTTATTTGTAACTTTGTGTTGATATTTGATACAGTTTACTTTCCACCAAGGGAAATACACTAGGCACAAAAATTAAGGGATGTAAAAAAGATCTAAATTTTTAGATGATATTCAAAAGGCTGTAATTTGGAGAAAAATGGTCATAGAGCAATTTTAAAAAGAGTAAATTGAGTAATTGAAGTTTTAAGTTTCTAGTTTTCAGATCTTTATCGGATTTTTTACCATTAGCACTTTTTGAGTAATCATAAGAAAACCATCGGAGAAAAATGTTCAAATTTTTGCTTGCCTTTCAAAAGATCCACAGACTCAAAAAAAAGAAATCCGTGATTTCATCATAAATATTTTTTAGATAATTTTATCCTCTTTAATTTGAGTGACCTAAAAGCCTTGTACGATGATTTTTAGCTGAGTTATCGTCGTTCGAAGTAAAAAAGTCAGTTTTGACTTTGATAATTAATTACTCGGGAAATAATGATGGTACAGAAGATTTAAGTAGGATTTTAAAAACTGCAGAGTATTCTTTATAGGTCGTAGTTATTAGTTTTTGATAAAAAAAATGTTCGGTGCAAGAATGTTGATTGAAAGGCGGTATTAACTTGGCATAACTTTGCAAATAATGGATAGACTAAGGACGTTGACTATTTCTATTCAACCTCAGAGTATCCCAAAGAAACCCTGAAAATTTAAAAGTGCTGCGATTTTTATTTCATTGTGTTGGGAATGACTGAATTTGTCGTTTTTGTTAAAAATCAATTTAACCATGAATTTTTAATTTTTTATTCATTTTTTGAAGTTAAAAATGATTTTTTAGCAATAATCCATATTTATTTATTAACAAATGTTAATTATCGTAAGAAAAATTTTTTTTTTAAAATCAAAACTGACTTTTTTGCTTTGAACGACGATAACTCAGCGAAAAGTCATCGTAAAAGGCTTTTAAACCACTCACATTAAAGAGGATAATATTATCTAAAAAAGTTTTATGATTAAATCACTAAAAAAAATTTATCGAAGCAAAAATTTGAAAAAAAATTCCGATGGTTCCCCAATGATTACTCAAAAACTACTGATGGTAAAAAAATTTGAACTCAAGATCTGAAAACTCCAAACTTGTAGCTTCAATTTGCATTTTAAAAAATGCTATGCAACCATTTTCCTTTAAGTTACAGCCCTAACTGAAAAGCACCTAAAAACTTAGGATTTCTTTATATCACTTAATTTTTGTATCTAGTGTATAACAATGAATATTTATAGATTACAATCGTTGACATATATTTACTATTTTTATTTTTATTTGAGTGAGTCAATACAAAATAAAAACTTATAAAAAGAAAAATGTATTGAGATATTGCGATGTTTATTCAGCTAACACTATCGTCTTGCATTCATTTTTCTTTTCATGAAAACCAAATTTGAAAATATGTTGAATACTGTCGCGTCTTTGAAATATAGAGAAGTTGTATTACCCTGAAAGGATTTCTGTAGGTAATGAATATTACTGGGTAGTTGTCTCATAAATATGTGAGTTTAGATCAAAGCATTCTAGGTTTTACTTAACTATGTCAATTTCTATCTTCTAAACTCCTTCAATAAACTTGTGTTTGTTCTCCACCTTCCAAACATTATAAGGCTATTACTAGATTTTTACGAAGTAACTATTTTTTGTTTTGGTTAATTTAAAAAAAATATCACGTTTTAGTTTAATTTTTACCTGACGTAATTTGTCATAGTTCTTTATTTATATTCTTTGTATTTACAGAATCATTTGGAACGCATATTAGAACGTCCGGGAAACATCATTCAGCGACACGCGCCTCTTAATAGGGTAGAAAGCGGAACAGTAACGGCAGAAGATATGAGAGAAAATGGGATTAAAAAACCGAGTTTATTTACAACGGTGTTTGAGCTACGCGAGGGGGGGACAAAGACTCTAGTTTCCAGGTAAGAATACCTACAAATAATACGATGGACATTCAGTTCAATCCAAAACAGAGCTAATAGAAGTCCAGCACTGGTTCCTTTAAACTCTTTGATGGTTACTGATTAATTATTATAATGAATTGTATTTTAGACCATCATCCTTCGATCTGGCTAGTTCAACTTTAGCTCAAATAGCTGGATATGCTGCCTCAACTGGACAGATCCTCAATATAGGTGATGTGAAGCTGTGGTTAAAAGAGAAGCATAATGAAGGAGACGCTGAATCGGCTAGAACTATTCTTTGTATGCCAATTATAAATGGCAAGAGGACTCTTATAGGTAATTTGATTTCTGTTATAACCGCAGGGCTAATGAATTAAAGTTTTGAATCAAAACACCGAGATATAACAGGTGTGTTTATTGAATTTATTCAAAGTCCTTTTAAAAATTTCATTTAAATGAAGCAAAATTAAAATTTGTTATAAGAATAATTAGTCTTCTTATATTTCATCTAAATAAGAGTAAATCATCATCACATTCTGCTCAAGATATGCATCCACAGAGATGCACGGTCTAGTACGCATTTTGGAGTGATGGAGTAATTGGACCGTATTTCTTTGAAAATTAAGCTGGTAATGATGTTGCACTCATGTTGAAGTCGTATAGTTTGTATGATAAAATGGCGAGAGTAGAAAAACCATATATTTTCATTTGTATCTTGCACAAAAAAGTAGACAAATACGTAGGTCAATTACTCGTATCATAAACAAACTATTCTAACTAACAGTTCTAGTAAAGAATGGATCCATTCAAAAAGATTAGCTCGAAGAAGAATTGTCGTTCTAATAAAGGAAATATACTATTAAACCCATACTCTGTAAACAATTAGTTAATGAGAATTAATAATTCACTTTAGTTAAAATAATAATTAAATCCACAACAATTATTAATTAATGTTAATAGAATATTGACAAATATTAATATCCAATATACAATCAAAATAGTGACACCGATAATTTACAAAATTACTTGGATTATTAAATCCATCATATTTGCTGATGAAATCATGACTAAACATGACAGTGAAAATCGGTATAAACGTTGGCCAAGACGATAATTAAGATAAACTTTAGAATTAACGTACGTTTTCTACAAAAAGAGGGAATACCCTAATTAGCATATATAAAGTACAATTAACAAATTCAACCAAATGCAGGGACAAAAAGGTTTTTTTCCAAGTTATTTCTGATGTTGACTGACAATTGAATCAAAATTAACTTAACTCGCTAATTAAATTAATACCACAGTTCAGATATCTACTAACTGAGTCCCATCAAATATTCCATTAGTAATATATTCTCACCACCATAGTAATCTGAATGCATATAAGCACAAGCTGAGGCTGACTGACAGCCTGGCCTGCAATACTGTAAAGAAGACCTCAATTCATCTTCTTTACATCTGCCCCGCACTGGAGGAGAAGAGGTACCTTATATTAGGGACCCCTGTTATCCTAGAGGAGGCGAGGCTTAAGGCGGGAGACGTGCCTAAATTGCTCCTTTTATGGGATAGCATTTTTGGATAATAAGGGATCGTCAAGGGACTACCCATGCGATCAGTGGCTGATGAGGCCCAAACCCATATAACATAATGTAATACAATGTAATATATTCTGATGATGATGATGATGATGTTCAGCTGATTGAAAGTCATTTATTTTCAGTATCTATCCGACTCTTAAAATTTTGTTAATTGTTTTTCAGATATTTATTAATTACTATGGATTGCAATCTGTGTACATATCTTCCGTTAAATATAGATAACACGTTTTTCCTATCCTTTTCACTGCCCACTCATGAAAATTGACGTAGAAATATTCTTTATTTAAAAAAATAAAACAATTACCGTTTATCTATTTTGACGAATTGGTAGTGACGACTCCATCGCAGTTGTCATCGGGCAGCAATTATGAAGAAATTTGTTTTAGATTATTATTATTATCTCAAAAAATGCTGAGCATATTGAGTGTAATGAGTATACGAGGGTGGGGTGAAATTTCCGGCCCGATGAAGAAATTTTTTGTTATTTTTTGTTATTATATTTTTCAACATAATCTTCATCAAGTTTAAATGTTTTCCATAACGATGCTATAATGTAGTGATATCATTTTTGGAAGGACTTATCGAGCCTTTCAAAAAATGCATTTACAGCATTGATGACTTCCTGGTTGTTCACACATTTTTTACCTCCGAGCCATGTTTTGAGGTTAGAAAACAGAAATAGTCGCTGGAGGCTAAATCTGGTGCATACGCTGGATGGGGGAGCAATTCGAACTCCCATTTTTTGATTTTAGCCATTGCAATGACACACAAATGAGCAGGTGCATCGTCATGGTGATACAAGGTCTCTCTTTCTTCGCCAAATGAGGTAATTTTTCCTTCATTTCGTCAATCAAGCGATTTAATAACTTCATATTCACTTCATATCACTTCATAGCATTCATAACATATTCACCATTGATGGTTCTTTGGGGTTGGTTTACCTGCTCCAGTCCATTGTTTTGACTGTTGTTTACTTTAAGGGGTGTAATGGAAAACCCAAGTTTCATCAACAGTTATAAATCGACGCAAAAATTTGCTGGGATTTCGCTTGTACAGTGCCAAATTCTCGGCCGAAAAGTCCTCCGGCGCAATTCTTGACCGATAGTTAGAAAACGCGGCACCCACTTAGCACAGAGCCTCTCCATGCACAAATTTTGATATAAAATATTGCGTACACGTTCAGTTGACATCCCAGTAGTCTCAGCTATCTCACTAACATTCACTCTGTGGTCCTCTACCAAGATTTTATGAATTTTCTCGATCATTTCGGCAGTTGTAACCACAACGCGGCATCTTGAACGTGATCCACCATCAGTGCGCCCTTCTTAAATTCAGAAATTCATTGTTTGGCTGTTGAATATGATAGAGAAGAGTCCTTCAGTGTTGAATAAATTTCTTGTTTGATTTGAAGTGGTGTTAAGCCTTTCAAATGGATATATTTAGTAACCGCATGCTTCTCCAATGTTTCCATTTTCACGTAAGTAAGCGAGGCGTCTTATTCAATAGACTGTCAAACATATACTAACAGAGCAGTCTACCTGAAAGTCATTATACAAGCTAGTAAGGGATAGTACTGTAGAATACGAGTTAAAAATTAGGCCCGATGGTACTATATCTGGCTCAGACCGGAAACTTTTCACCCCACCCTCGTATATATCAAATTCATAATGCCTTGACGGTAATATATGTTTTTTTTATTAGGTGTTGCTCAGTTAATAAATAAGGAGAACAACGCCCCATTTACAGAGTGTGATGTGTCGCTCTTTGAGGCTTTTGCCATTTTTTGTGGACTCGGTATTCATAACACCCAAATGTATGAAAATGCTTGCAAGCTAATGGCAAAGCAAAAAGTCGCATTGGAATGTCTCTCATATCACGCTACAGCCAGCAATGATGCCACCGAAAAACTCTTGAAAGAAGATGTTCCCTCGGCAAGTTGTTTCAACCTTTACAGTTTCACATTTATCGACTTCGAGCTATCAGACGACGATACTTGTAAAGCTACAATAAGGATGTTTCTCGAATGCAATTTGGTACAGCAATTCCATATACCATACGAGGTAAGATTAACATATATTTCTAACCTATAAATTTGTGACTTTTAATGTTAACAGTGCTAATCATATTAAAACCATATTTTATTATACATAAAACACTAAAACATAATTAAAATAATAGCTGTTAGAGTTAGAGCGAAACACTAATGCAACGTGTGACGAAATTATAATTTTAAATATTCATAATGCATTTAAATACAAAAATGCTTACTGTTAAAATATTATAGAATTAATTTTATGTAATTCTACTATATGATATGCACAGTATAGGGTCTTTCAATAGGGACGCTCGAAATTTGCAGCAACAGCTGTAAAATTTATTGTGAATTGTTGAGTAGTGTATGGCAAACCACTATGGAAGGGAGAGTGTTCAGCAACGTGTGCAAGTAATCAAATCTTATTTTCAAGATCAGTGCTCCGCTCGAGAAATGTTCCGCGCATTACGTGATTTTTATCCTCGCCGCAACTGTCCTGTTGAGTCGACTATTCGACGTTTGGTGGCCAAATTCTAGTCAACCGGTTTGATAAATAATCAGACAACACCCGTACGTCACCGAAATGAAAGGGCTGCTGAAAATATCGCTGTTTTGCATGAGAGTGTACGGGAAACCCTGAGGCAGTCAATTTCTCGTCGTTCAGAAGAACTTGATCTTTCTCTGACTTCAACTTGTCGAATTTTGTGTCGGGACTTGGGTCTGCACCCGTATAAAATCCAACTGACCCAGGAACTTATGGTAAATGCCATAGATAACGCCGTGTGTTCGCTGATTGGGCTTTGGACCAGTTGGAAGTTGACCCAAATTTCGTTAAAAAAAATCATATTTAGCGGCGTGGCCCAGTTTTGGGTGAATGGATATGTGAACAAGAAAAATTGTCGGATTTGGAACGATATCAATCTACACGATATACACTAGCATCAAATGCATCCCGCGAGAGTCAGTGTTTGGTATGGATTTTCATCTGGCGGAATCATCGGTCCGTACTTTTTCCAAAATGAAACTGACATTGCCATAACCGTCAACGTCGAGCGCTACAGATGGATGATAAGCAACTTCTTGTGGCCTAAACTGGATGATATGGATACCGACGACATGTGGTTCCAATAGGACGGCGCTAAGTGCCACAGCGCATGCCACGATGGACATTGTGTACGAGCGATTTGAGGGCATGGTTATCTCGCGCAGCGGCGACGTCAACTGGCCACCAATATCGTGCTATTTAACGTCTTCAGACTTCTTCCTTTGGGGTTATTTTGAATCGCAGATCTATGCGAATAAACTGGAAACAATTGATACCCTCAAACTCAACATAACGAACGCCATCCAGCAAATTCTGCCAGATTTATGCGACAAAGTCATCAAAGATTCGATCTCCCAAATACGTGCCACCAAGCAAAGCCGCGGCGGACATTTGAACGACATTATATTCCTATACGACATTATATATTTGATGCCATAAAATATTTTTTGAAATAAAAAAAAATGAGTGGATATTTCACACACAACTTGTTTTATTTACGTTTAAAATCGAGCGTCCTTATTGAAAGACTCTTTAGAATTACATTTGATTCATCACATGAATTTGTCTCAGGTCCTTTGTAGATGGATATTAAGTGTAAAGAAGAATTATAGGCCGGTCAAGTACCATAACTGGAGACATGCACTCAATGTTGCCCAGACAATGTTTGCAATGTTTAAAACTGGAAAAATGGAAAGGTGAGTTAACATTTAAATATAATTATGTCTTTTATGTTATGGGTGTCATAAATAGGTACATAAGTACTATCGAGAAAGACTATAATGGGATACTTTCGATATGTTGTCTCGTAATATAATATATGGTTTGTATAATGATTCATTGCGTGTGCGTCACAGGTAATAATCGTATGAATCAATCAACTGACATTCTTCAGCAGTGTCGTGCCGAAAACACATGTTTGAATAACAGTTAGTACAACACAAATTCGTCAACCTATGACGGAGTAATGAAAAGGTTCTTTATAAGAACATTCGATGGAAGGGATATTTCCATCAAAATAAACGAAATAAATTCAACAAAAATCAAAATAATTGAAACAAAAAGTAAGTAAATTTTACAGAAATATTGAGACGCCAATGAACCAAATTATACAATAAAGATAAGACGTGACTTCATAATTGCATTTTGTTCGGCAAATTATTAACTGTTTATGCCGTACGTAGTTGATTGAAACATATATCGCTAAACATACTTGCTGGTAATTGTGGCATGTTAGTAACAATTGGTGTAGCATGTGATCCGTGCGTCGTCACTAAATTGATACACGCGCAAAGATCCATTATACAAATTGTAGATCATAATGAATTAATTATGCTCCTAGTCCTAATATAGTCGCTCCTTTTATTGAGCAAGAGCATAAGAAACTCTAAAATGACTACTATCATTACATTCTTTTTCGATGGTATATAAATAACGTCAGATTAGGACTACAGATATGAACGAATATGAATACGAATACTTACAGTGCAACTGAATGTAAGGCCGCAAATTGTTCATTTATTATTTAAAAAATCCACGAAGTATTTGTAAAATATTATGTACATATTGTGAACAACATACACATAATATGTTCAAACATGTTACACATTATGTACAACATAGTTTTCACTAGTAAATAAAAGAAAACACTTGGTACGTTTCATAAAATTGCAAACTTGCTATATTTGCTATATTTCTAATAATGCCGGTTTTTATGCCATTCTCAAAGTGTAATAAACTTTTACACTTTGAGAACGGCATAAAAGCCAAAACAATTATTAGAAAAATAGTTTGCAATTTCTGTGAAACCTACTACAAGTATTTTTTTTCAATTACGAGCCAAAAATGTTTCACCAAGTGTCTAGCGACCTCTCCATTTCTACAACATATTATTCTTCCATTCTTTATAATTAAAATAAATTCGAATTTCACATAATTTCGTTATTTTTTCTAAAACAGAAAATTTTTCATTCAAACTTACATAAGGCATCGATAAAGTATTAATATTTAAAGTGCTGTTCATTTTTTGAAAAAAATTATTGGGGAAGTGTCGTCATAAAAGGCCACAAGAAATTTCTTGTTTATTTGTAACTACACAAAAAAAAGCTCTCACTAGTCCATTTCTCGAGTGGAAAATATATGTTTACTAGTCTAATATTCCTGATGAAGCGGTAAATGGGATGGACCATAAAGGCCTTAGGAAAAATACAACTGGCTTATTATAGTGACAACTCTTCATATTTTCATTAACCTTTCTGTCTATATCTATCGTTTTTATATGATCCTTTTATATAATATTTTATTTCTGTTAAAATTGTTATTGGTATTCTATTGTTGGTAAATTTTATTACTGATTTGAACCAATTTATGTGGTTCTTATAATTTTTAATCGATTAATGATGTAATAGAAAAAATACTGTATTATTATTAGTTATTATCACAATTATATGTGTACATTTGATTACAGATTTATGAGTGACTTAGAAATATTGGGACTAATAGTGGCTTGCTTATGTCATGATTTAGATCATCGAGGTACTAATAATGCATTTCAAACAAAAACAGATTCTCCACTCGCCGTCTTATATTCAACTAGCACAATGGAACATCATCATTTTGATCAGTGTGTTATGATTCTTAACACGGACAGCAATAATATATTTCAAGTAGGTGGGTTTGGTAAACACATATAGATGGGTTTATTCTTCAGTCATCCCTCAACCGCTCATTATACCATATTTCAGTCTTCTGAAATATGGTACAATGAGCGGTTTATCGTTCTGGTCACCACAAAATTAAAATTCCCATACACTCCTGGGCGAAATTAACGCATCAGCAAAACTTTTCATTATATCTTATAGTTTGTATAAATTTTAAAATTCTTAAACATAACTTGTAACTTACTGTAGAATCCCAGGACAAGGTCGTAGGAAGTCTACAGATCAAGAGATGAGTGATATTTTATGCAAGTCGTCTTAAGAAACAGGCACTCTACCAGTTAAAGCTAAGCATAGTCCTAGTAGCAGTTCAAAATGTAACAATTTCTGGACGAACAATCAGGAGAAGGTTCAATGAAAGAGAATTGGACAGTAGAAGACCAGCTATTGCACCATTGCTCAACAGATAACACAGAGTTACCAGACTGCATTTTGCAAGAGAACACGCAAATTGGACCACCATTGAGGACTAGAAGCGAGTTTTGTTCAGACGAAACAAGAGTAAGGCTTAATTCACCAGATGGACATTAACGAGCCAGGAAGGAGGTTTACTGCATCTTCGAGGATCCCTTTTTTTGGTGGATCAATAATGTTTTGAGAAGGAATTTGCCAGATAATGCTCGACCCCAACTTACTAGAGAGTTAGAGACTACCTTCGATTTGTGAATATTCTGAATATGGACTGACCACCAAGACGCTCAGATATGAATCTTATAGAGCATCTAGCAGGTGCACTAAAACGATCAGTTAGGCGCCACATACCTGCCCCTATGACTCTTAGGGAATCCACACAAGTCGTTACTAACGAATGGGAGAATATTCCTCAGGAAATCATTCACTACTTCATCAATAGCATGCCCCGACGAATGGAAGCAGTGATAAGAGATAGAGGGGTATCTATATGCTACTAAATTCAAATTCTTACGACTCAATTTCAAGTTTATCATTAAGACCGTCTTCATCGCATTGGACATTATTGTTCCTTGCTTCATGTTTCTCCCGATAATACCATTCTAATTTATTAAACATTAGGTGAAATTACTTAATTATAATATTACATCACGTATGTACTATGATTTAAATCTTCGAAAAAATAATAATGTAATAATGTGAAGCTTCACTAATGCATTAATTTTGTCCAGGAGTTTATATTGATCATTTCTATCCAACTCAAACAATGTTAATAAAGATACTACTAAATAGTAAGACTTAGCAGATAAAATAAGATGATAGGAGGATATCTTACAGTAAAGTAAGTAGGATTTAGCAGAAACATGAAATTATGAAAGTACTGGTATACTTATGTATTTCATGTATTTTATTAAAAATTATAAAAAAATGCAATTAATTCTTGTTTTAATTTTTGTATTTCCTATTATGTCAGACCAATTTTTATAAATGCATTGTTATAAATACATGTTCTAGATATCTTGATGCTACTACATTATTAACTGAACTATAAAAGATTACCATTACAAAATTACAAATCATTACAATTCTATTAAAGTTACCTTTGTCGTGAATGCTTTCTTGAAAATGTGTTTCCAAAGCACTTAAACAATTTGAAATTGTAATGCAAACTTTGTTTTGAAAATGAAGTTATGGTTAAGGAACCCAGTTTGGTTATCTTCATTTGATATTAATGAAGGTACATTGGTTTTGTCATTTAAAATTGAAGAAGTTATAGCCATTCATAGTTATTATTAGTACATTTACCTGTTGTAGACAAATCTCCCTCTGTATATTGTGGTCACATAAAATACGAAACAAACATAGAACGATAAGTATATTTTTGTTTTCAGGCACTCTCACCTGAAGATTATAGAAGAGTTATGAGGTTAGTAGAAACTGCCATCTTATCAACTGACCTAGCGATGTACTTTAAGAAGAAAAATAAGTTTTTAGAGCTTATAGACAATGGCGAATTCGACTGGCAGAGTGACGACAAAAAAGAGTGTAAGCATCTTGTAAACCAAAGTTGTTTAATTTTCACAAATTTTAATAAGGATTCAAAGTTAAAGAGGCTAAGTTTTAAAATTTATCATTTAAAACCATTAAAACATACCTTGACTTTCAACAGCTAAATTGATATGTGACGTATATTTGGGCCGTGAAATTTTGATTTTAATTCGCCTATAACAGTGGCTCTCAACCGGTGGTATGCGTACCTCTTGGGGGTACGCCAAAATCTGTAAGAGGTACGCGGTTAACTACCGAAAAGTATACAAAATTATATTGATACATGCTAGAATTTAATTGTGACAAAAGTTCGAGTAATGATTTAAAACTGAAAACTATCAGTAAAGCAGCAAGCAAACACGTCGCTCGTTACTACTGTATTTGTTTAATAACATTTCTTGTTTTTAATTTAAATTACCTATTCGTAACCTTTAACTGAACTGTTATAACACATTTTAATGAAACTAAAGTGTTTTTGTTGGGGGTACGCATAGTTAATGATATTTAAAAAGGGGTACGTGCGTTGAAAAAGGTTGAGAACCCCTGGCCTATAGCATCAATAATCTTAAATATTCAGCCATTTATATAGGGTGTCTCAGTTGGAAGTATAGAGTTTGAGTTGTGCGACATTGTGTTCTGTCAAAGATAGGACGTCAATATTTAACGACTGTTATCTACAAACCATACGACGTGAATATGCCATGATTAACAGTTCAACAACGAATAGTTTGTTTACAATTATTTTATGAAATGAATGAGTGATCATTTACAGTAGCATTAAGAAAAATTCGCACAAAATTAGGACAAAATGAAGGACCCACAAAGTTAACAGTTCGTAATTTAATTAGGAAATTGGAAAAAATGGGTTCTGTTATTAATAAGACAACACTAATACGTACTCGTTGATGATTAACTTAAAATACCTTTTATTAATTTTAGGGTAGGATTATTTATTGTGATATTTTATCTTAGTTAATAATAGCTATAAATAAATTTACATAACTTAAGAAATGTAATGTTTACTTTTTTAGTATTATCTGGAATGATGATGACTGCCTGTGACGTTAGTGCCATTGCGAAACCGTGGGATGTTCAACATAGAGTTGCCAAATTGGTAGCTGATGAGTTCTTTGATCAAGGGGATTTAGAAAAAATGCAATTAAAAGAACAACCTATTGTAAGTACTAATATATACGGTGCTGTAAAAAATATAGACTTACCCTTAATTTGGACTATATCATGATTAAAACTCAAAAGTGAAAATAATTTTATGGATATATTGGACCGGTATATTACGGGAATTCAGTGTTTTATATTACGATTTTTGAGGATCTGCTGTATTGGTGAAAAACAGAGATTTATGAAAAAACGGGTCTGTAGTTTGTTAAAAATGATAAACTCATTGGAGTTTACCATTTTACTTGGACTAACACTTGGTCCATTTACCCTCATTTTTTATTACATTTAATAAGCAAATGTTCATACTATTTATTAAATTGTTTAAAGTTGCCTCTGGAATTTCGTCCCAGGCAGCTACAATTCAACGATTTAGTTCATTCAACATTTTCGATTAAAAGATTTGTTGGATTGTATACTGCTCTTGCCATAATACCCCATGGATTTTTTATCGAGTTAAGATCAAGACTTAATGCTGGCCATGGCATAAGTTCGATTCCATATTGTTGAAACCAGTTTTTTTTTTAACTTTGCAGAATAAATAGGTGCATTATCCTGTTGAAATATTGCACCATCATCTTCAGTAAGGGTTAAAAATAGTAACAGGTAATCTTCTAACAGGTTTTGATAAGCAGCCGCATTCATTCTGCCATTTACAAATACCAGTTGGCTTATTGAAAGCCGTCCATGTCATAACAGAACCAACTGCTTGAGGTCTTCCTGACATAATTTTTTGCTCCTTTCGTAAATCATGCCAATAATAACTAAACTCATCCGGTCTATCTAAAGTATTTTTTTTCGTCGCTAAAGATTACGTGGTACCAAAAATGCTTGTTTTGAACATACTCCTCTGCAAATTTTAATTTGACCTCTATGTGATGCTGCTTAAGTGTAGGTTTCTTCTGAAGAAATCGTTACTCGAAATTTTTATTCGTGTACATTCTCGCTCACTGTTTAAATCAAACTGAGTTTATACCTAATTTCAGTAGCAACTCGTAAGCACGTATTGTATACAATTAATTTTCCGCAAGTGCAGTAATTCAGGAAAGCTTTTCAGTTTCAAAAAGACTAGGTAATTACCTGAATTCTGATCTGACCCGAAATGACTCTGACTTGGAAGAAAATCTGAATCTGACTTCGGAATATAAAAATAAAATAAAAGGGGCAAACATTTGGATGAGCGTCTCTCCAGAATAAACTGTAAAATTCGTGAATTGATTAGATGATATCAAATTTTTTCTTAGATATTTGTACAACCACTTCTATACCATTGTTTAAGAATAACAAGTCAGATAATAGGATTAAGTTTCTAATTGATATTTAAAATGTTATGATTTAATGAACTGTAAGTTTAATAACAATTTTCTGTTGTGGTAAGGCGATGATGGACAGGGAACGAAAAGACGAACTGCCACAAATGCAAGTTGGTTTCATTGATGTGATATGCCTTCCCTTATACAGAGTATTATCAGAAACTTTTCCATGGGTAAAACCATTATACCAAGGCACACTAGAAAATCGACAGCATTGGCAAGATTTAGCGGAAAAAGTCGAGATGGGTCTTACTTGGATTGATCACGATACCATTGATAAACCGGTGGAAGCCTTTACAAGTAAGTTTAAATAAGCATAAAATAATTATTTTTTAAATACGTCATGCATATACGAGGTGCGTTCAAAAAGTAACGAGAATTTTGCGGGTTGTATAAGTCCGATTCGCGTGACTTTTTCGTGGTTGTGTTGGTAAACATGAAAAGTATCTGTACATCGTTAGCCATAGGATGATAGTCTATTGTCAGCTATAAAAAAGGTTACATATATTTTGGTACGATCGACGATTATTTGCTTAAAAAATGGATAATTAAATTTTGCTATAAGAATGGAATACAGTGCAGTAATGTTTTAGAAATGTTAAATATTGCATTTGATGAGTCTGCTATGAGTAAAACAAGGGTTTACGAATGATATAAGCGTTTCCAAGAAGGCCGTGAAGACGTTGGACGTCCCAATACGTCAACAATCGATGAAAAAGTGAAAGAAATGATTACGAACGATGACCGCACACAATCAGAGAAGTCGCTAATGATGGCACATCAATTGGCTCATAGCATGAAATTTTTTCGGACGTTTTGGGTATGAAAAAAACTTGTGGCAGCAAAATTTTTTCCAAAATTGTTGAATTTCGAACAAAAAACAGCGACTAATGGAAGTTGCTCAGGAATTGCTAGATGAAGCCAACAACGATTCAGAGCTACTGAAACGTGTCATAAGAGGCGATGAAACATGGTTTTACGGATACAACATCGAAACTAAGGCTCAATTGTCCCAGTGGAGGTACAACCAGCATAACGGCTCCACGAGTTCATACCACAAGGTCAAACGATCGATAAGGAGTACTACCTACAAGTTCAACGCCATTTGCGTGAAGTATCCGAAAATAAAAACTCCCGGATTTGTGGAAAAACAATTCACACTGCTCACAATATTGCTTGTTCGTGTATCATTAGCCAAAACAACACTGTAATGATGCCTCAGCCTCCATATTTGCCAGATATGGCTCCTTGTGAGTTTCGTCTGTTCCTAAAAATAAAGAGAACCTTAAAGGACCGTCGTTTTGGAAGCATAGATAAGATTAAAAGTACATCGCTGAGAGAGCTAACTATCCCAAAGATCGAGTTCCAGAAGTGTTTCGGGGATTGGAAGAAGCGCTGGCATAAGTGTATAATATCTGATGAGGACTACTTTGAAGGAGATAACATTGATGTAGACGAAGATATAAAATTCTTTCCAAAAAAGAAAAACGAAAATTCCCGTTATTTTTTGAACACATCTCGTATACTATCTTTGTTGTTTAAGATGTTATTTAAAAAATGCTTAAAGTAAAAACCAATAAATATACTACAAATAAAAATGTGTTAATAGAAATATGTTAAGGATTGGTGTGGTATTATTGGCATTTTGATGAGAAAATATATTTTCTATAAAATTTTGGACTGGGTATCATACTTTAAAAGGTCTTCTTTTGTTTCACTTAAATAAACTAGTAACTAATTACGTTTAATTATATTTCCACTAAAAATGGAAATCACTATTTTAAAGTTAAAGTTATATAATCAACTATTTAGTTTTATATATCTATTTTTTTTTTCAGATCCAGAAGAAACGAAAGATATAGAACTAACTGTTCAAACCCTTCATACTGTGACATGTGCACCACCAACTGAAATAAAAAAGAGAAATAAACACAAATTTTGTTGTCTGTTGTGACAAAAAATTGAAAAGTTATTCTCATGAGATATAATGAAAATAGTTTTAGTTACTTTATTTCCTAGGTATCCTAGATAAAATAACAATGCTCATTTTTAAAATTGTCTCATTTTATACAAATAGTGATGCTTACATAAAAAAGACATTTTGTAATAATGAAATTTGTAAATCATAAAAAGTTGTATATAGTAAATATTGGTAAATTAGTAAGACACAAAACCGTCGTTACTACTGTAGACTACACTGTACATTTTCAATACTTGTCTGAAACTATTTTACTATTATTTCTGCATTATGACAAATAATAATTTATGAAAATTTCATTATTTATAGTATATTATATAAATAAAAATCAAAAGCAATATCTGAAATAGTAGACGCTTAGAAAACTAGCCTTAAATTTATTTCATGTTAATATGGACCCATTTAGATACCTACTCTTTCACTCTATTTTACCTATTCTTTTATTCTGTACATTATATTTTTTGTATTACTATTATTTACGATGTATAGTAATATACCTATTTCTTGGTATTATATTGTATATCTATTTCTTTATACCCACCGCTTTTGCGGCAATGTGTTACATTTATTTATTTAATAAATATATTAAAAATATAACTGAACGTTTGTTATCCTCCATCTAACACTGACTTAGTTTTCCACAAAACATTATACATTACACTCGAAGCGCGTTTCGCCAACAAAGTTGACATCACCTGGAGATAATTAAAACTGAGTGTCAACCATCTTCATAAATGAGTTTTAATCATCTCCAGATGATGCCAACTTTGTTGGCGAAACGCGCGTCGAGTGCAGTGTATAGTGTTTTGTGAAATACTAAGTCAGTGTTATTTTCACGCCAAAGGTTCCAACCTCTATTTTATTACATGTTATTACAATCCTCTGTTTAATTACATGTTTGAATAATAGAGAAAACAGACAGGAAAATAAGGACGGCAATGCCGCCTATATATTTTTATTAAAGTCTAGATGACATACATACAGGGTACTCAACATGTATGGAATGTTTAAAACACCTTATTTGAGAAAAATGCTGAGAAGTTTTTTAGTTGTTTTTTGCTCTTTTTGGTAATCTCGAGTTTGTTTGGGAGCCAGTCTAGATTCTACTCTGTGGGAGTCTGCTCCTTCGTTTACAGCTATAAAATATTGGGTGGCAGAGTTTGAACGGTGCCGTACCAGTTGCCAAGACGAACATCGCAGTGGTCGGTCAAATGAGGTGACCACGCCACAAATGGCGAAGAAAATCCACAAAATGGTATTGGATGACCGTCGACTGAAAGTGCGCGAGTTAGCAGATGTGGTAGGCATTTCTAAAAGTGCTGTACATCGCATATTGACTGAAAATTTGGACATGAAAAAGCTGCACGCAAGATGGGTGCCGTGATTACTCACAATGGAACAAAAACAGCGTCGGTCGTGAGGACGTTTCAATCGAGTGTTTGGCGAAGTTTCACAGGAATAAAGTCGAGTTATTGCGTCGATTCATAACCATGCATGAAACATGGGTCCATTACTTCACACCTGAGACGAAGGAATAGTCAAAACAACGGTCTGAAAGGGAAGAATCGGCTCCAAAGAAGGCGTGGGATAATTTTCATTGATTATCTTCAGAAAGAAAAAATAATCTACGGCGAGTATTATGCGAATTTATTGCAGAATTTGAGTGATGAAATCAAGAAAAAATGGCTGCGTTTGGCGAAAAAGAAAAATTTGTTTCATAAAGCCTGCACCAGTTCACACATCCATTATCACGATGGCCAAAATCAATGAGTTAAAGGTCGAATTGTTTCCTCGCGCATTCTATTCGCTAGATTTAGCCCCCTCGGATTACTTTCTGACTCCAAACTTGAAAAAGTGGCTCGGTGGTAAAAGATTTGCCAACAATGAAATGATGGCTATTTTGAGGAGCTGGGCGATTCTCAGGGTATCGAAGTTATTGAACAATGCTGGGAAAAGTATATCAACCTAAAAGGAGACGATGTAGAGAAATAAAGATATATTTTCCCATATTTATTGTTTTTTTTTGTTATTAGGTCGGGTACTTCTGAGCGAGTGGAAGACGATCATGATGTTCAGCTCAATATTTCCACTGCACTACTGATGTAACAAGGTGGAAATATGTTGTATTAATTGCATAATAAGCGAAAAACTGGGGGAGCATTGTTTATTATAGTTTAATCATATTAATTATCTATTAAATCTTTACAAAGAGTTGGCCCCATTCTCAACATTAAATAACAAAATATATTTTTTTAAAAGGTGGCAATACTGGTGATGTAAAATGGCAGTAAGGGATTTTAAATGACTTATAATAAATATTTTTTAATCAACTTACTATTTATTTATTATTTGTGTAACTTCTAACATGAATTCCAATTTCATTTCATATAAAAATATTTTATATAGACCACTATCACAACAGTAATATTATAGCAAACCATACAATATCCACTGAGAATGTATTAAACTACAACGCTTTGAAAATATAAAAATACAGAAGGCAAAAGATAATTAGACATACTTTTAAAACCAGGAACATTTATAAAAATTGGTTTTGGACAACAGTAGTAAACACATTCAGGGAATCTGACAGTAGCGATTGAGGAATACTTTTGCTATTTGACATACTCATTGTTTGTCAGTTAAAAAATCAAAAAAAAAATTTCGTCATTTTCTTGGTTTACTTCAAAAGTGTTAAAGGAACTCCTAGAGACACTAGATTTAGTATCATAACTCGCAGATTACAAATGTATATAAAATAAGAAATTATTTAATAGATTTTCTTATTGTATACAGTTGTACTGAGAAAAAAGGATGTCATTAAAAAAGGCGTCGTCTAAAAATTACGATGAAATATAATTAATTTGACTATTTGATATTGTTAATTTGACTAGTCGAAGATAAACTAATATTGGGATGTAAAAAAGAATACCTATATAAGGCAGAAGTAGTTTGAGCAAATACAGCTATTGAATAAAAATTTGCTAATATTACTATATTAGTATTGTATATTATATTTCAATATTGTGAGCTTGCTCAAAACTATATTTCGATTAATAAAGGGTGGTCCAACCATAATGCACGACGTTAATTGTGAGTCATACCTTAACGTCAAGTTTTTTGCCCAACTTAATTTGACATTTCTTTGTTTCAGTGGTTGACAAATTCAACCATGGAGAGGTACACAATTGAGCAGCGCGTTAAGATTGTTGAGGCCTTTTACGAAAATAGGCGTTCAAATCAAAATGCATTTCGTGCACTTCGTGACTTTTTTGGTCGGCATAATCGACCAAATGTGTCCACAATCGGGCGAATTGTGCGCAAATTTCAGCAAACCGGGTCTGTAGGAAATGTGAAAACACCTGTGCATGCTCGCCCAGTTCGTTCTGCGGAAAACATTGCTGTTGTTCGCGATAGTGTAGCAGAAGAGCCGTCAACCTCGACTCGTCGTCGTGCCCAACAATTCAACATCTCACGAACATCACTGATGCGAATTTTGAATAAAGATTTGAATTTACACGTTTACAAGGTTCAATTGACTCAAGAGCTGAAGCCTACTGACCATTTCAAGCGTCCTCAATACGCCGAATGGTTGGTTGAACAGACAGAAGTGAATGGCGACTTTACAAAGAAAATCATCTTCAGCGACGAGGCACACTTTCACCTCAGTGGATTCGTTAACAAGCAGAATTGCCGCATTTGGGCAAATGAGAATCCACGAGTGATTGTTGAAAAGCCGATGCATCCACAAAGAGTTGACTGTTTGGTGCGGTTTATGGGCTGGCGGCGTCATCGGGCCGTACTTTTTCGAAAATGAGGTCGGCCAAGCAGTTACCGTGAATGATGTTCGCTATCGCGAGATGATAACGGACTTCTTGTGGCCAGAAATTGAGGATATGGACATGGACGATATGTGGTTCCAACAGGACGGTGCCACTTGCCACACTGCCAATGAAACGATGGCACTTTTGCGCGAGAAATTCAATGGCCGTGTTATCTCACGTCGTGGCGATGTTAATTGGCCGCCACGATCATGTGATTTGACACCGTTGGACTTCAGTCTTTGGGGATATTTAAAAGAAAAAGTGTATGTCAATAAGCCAAGAACAATTCAAGAGCCAAAGGATGAGATAATTCGGCACATCAACGACATTGAACCTCAATTATGTCTCAGAGTAATTGAAAATATGGACCATCGGATAGAGGTATGTCACCGAAGCCGTGGCGAGTATTTGGCCGATATTTTGTTTCACACATAATTGTCATAGATCCTTCTATCATAATAAAAAATATTAAGATAATTCTCTGAAAACTTTTTGTTTTATTTACAATTAACATCGTGCGTTTTAGTTGGACCACCTTTTATAAGTTTACCACTATCAAATATGTCTAACTCAATTTAAAATCTATAATCAATTTACTGTAAAATCTATAATCAAATTGTATATATACATTTGACCAATTAAATTCAATAAAAACTGTCGAATAAAAATATTTTGCTTTATTCATCCTTTTTTTTTTGTAGTCTTAATATTTCAATGTTAAAACTGCCTCTATACTTGCACACGGAGTAAAAATTGCATAACATCAATTTTATAAAATCATACAAACCTCTCAGAATTACATAAAAATGCTTTATTTTTAGCGTTTTATTCTATATTAAATAAAAATACTTAATATACGCCATTATTCAGAAATTATAAATATATTTAAAGGGAATATTTACTGAATTAAAATGCAACAAAAAAGTCTTATTGTAACAATTACTAATAAAATTATCTAAATAAGTGCTAGAGTGCCTGTACCTGTGAATGCAGTATTAGACACTACAAGCTATGTAATCTATCTGCTGAGTTACATCTATCTGCACTAAGTTTATGCCTATTTCTCTTGGTGTGATGCTGTAAAAAGTGGCTAGTTTTGTATCTTTATGGTAGGTAGTTTTATGTATAATATTTGTGTAATAAAATGATGTACTTTATTTCGTATGTGAATATTTTAATTACGAAAGATGCCACTACAGGTATTCACAGATTTGACCTTCTAACACGTAATAAAAAACCTATGAAATCGATATTAAACAAGACACAGTAAACCTATAGGTAATAAATTAAAAAAGTAGATTTTTTAGATACAGATTTACATTCTTTTTTGGTCTTATAGATGAACACGTACAGTAGTATATGGAGTGAATTTAACAATTCATTTTCAGTTTACATAAAAAACTCCTGCGTGGAGTGGGACAATGTCAGTCATGCGTTAGGGGGTCGATCTAGACAGCTTATTTCTAATACTCTTAAACCTCTCATACTTGGATCTGTTAGTTTAAGTCCTCTAGGCTCATATACTCTTTCATTTTGCTCAGCTATATATTTGGATACTTTTTTTAGGCACTGAAACAAAACAACATTATATCGTTACGCTTTCCTTTCTCCATATATAAAATTATCAACAACATAATTTAAATAGGGGGTAATTGTATACAAGAAGTGTTCCTGGGCAAATGCTTACGAAACTTTTCCTTCCCCCCTATTTTCGAGGGTACTGGAGATGAATCTGGTTTCAGTTTTATCCGCTCGGACACGGTTTTCGAGAAAATGAATTTTCCACTTTTCCGCATGAACCATAATAAGTAGACAGTCAGGTAAGGTTTAGTATCCTTCAAAATAACAGCGTATTTAGTTGTTAACATTCAAAGTTAGCTTTTGGAGCCTCTCTGTATGTATGTAGTTTCATCGAACGACACGGAGGGCGTACGATTACAATGGACGACGCCAACTGCAAGTCATTGTATACTTTTGAAGTAACTAAACATCGAAAGTTTCTAATAGGTTTTATGACGGTTTAATATATGATATGTGTAAAGGAAGTGTTGTAGCATCTATTGGTATTAATATTAGCTATCTATGTAGTGTGAAGTGAAAGTTATTTGATAGAAAAAATGGCCTCATGCGGAAAAGTGGAAAATTCATTTTCTCGAAAACTGTGTCCGAGCGGATGAAACTGAAGCCAGATTCGTAATCATTTGCCCAGGAACACTTCTTGTATACAATTACCCCGCAATACACGCCACATTCTTTATCAAATAATTTTCACTTCACACCACGTAGATAGCTCATATTAATACGAGTAGATGCTACAACACTTCCTTGATATATACCATATATTAAACCGTCATAAGACCTATTATTCATTACAATTTTCTTAATTTTCTTCAAATGTTTACAATTCCGATACAATTGTCGTCCATTGTAATATTTTTAATCCTACGCCCTCTATATGGAACACACATCAGTATACAGGGCGCTCCAAAAGTTAACTATAAATATTAACTGAACTAAATACGCTGTTATTTTGAAGGAACCTAACTCAACCTAAACATAATAAGTAGACAGTTAGGTTAGGCTAGGTTAGGTTAGGTTCCTTTAACATAACAGCGTATTTAGTTGTTAATATTCATAATTAACTTTTGGAGCTCCCCGTATACTAATCAGTATATGTGGTTTCATATAGAGGGCGTACGATTAAAAATATTACAATGGACAATTGTGTCGGAATTGTAAACATTTGAAGGAAATTAAGAAAATCGTAATGAATAATAGGTTTTATGACGGTTTAATATATGTATAAAGGAAGTGTTGTAGTATCTACTCGTATTAATATGAGCTATCTACGTAGTATGAAGTGAAAATTATTTGATAAGGAAAGTGGCATGTATTGAAAATCCATTTTCTCGAAAACTGTCCGAGCGGATGAAACTAAAACCAGATTCGTGTTCAGCACTGTCGAAAATAGGGGGGTAGGAAAAATTTGGTAAGCATTTTCAAAACTATATCACTTCTGTACAATTACCTTAAATAGTATAACAGTTAGTGACGTCAGTTAGTGGATTTGGCAATACTCAATACATATTCATAAATCGTATAGGGTGTCTCAGTTGGAATTATAGGATTTGGACTGTGCACCATTTGTGTTGCAAAGATAGGACATCAATATTTAATGATTAACAGTTCAACAACGAACAGTTTGTGTATAACTATTTTATGAAAGTGAGCGACCATTTACAGTTTCATTAAGAAAAAATCGAACAAAATTAGAACAAAATCAAACGCCTAGAGTTAACAGTTCATAACTTAATCAAGAAATTTTAAGAGACAGGTTCTATTATTGATAACACATTAGTTCAGTTCGGTTGGTCAATTGAAAATATTGCTGCATTGAGAGAAAGTGTACGGGAGTATTCAAAAATATCAATTCGACGTCGCACACAAGTGGATCTGTCAATAGCCACCACGCATCGGATTTTAACTATTCACATAATTATTGACATAACAACAAAAGGCGTGCAATAGTTTCAACTGAGACACCCTGTATCATAATTTGCCTCATATCTCATAGGAGGTGGTGTCTAAACTTCACAAGCAGTGCAGGATACGAAGACATATTAAATTGCATGTAATTTTTATGCAGAAACGGCCACGGAATGAAATGCTGAATGGATATTTAGAATGTATCTTTATAGAATATAAGTTTAGTTAATTTTCTTATAATTAACACTGCTATTTTCATGAACAAACTTAACATTACTTTTTACGAATATCTATTTTTTTTAATATTTCTAATAAGACACAATTTTATTGTAATCAATATGAAAATATATATTATTTAAATTGTTCTACGTGTACATGACTAACATTTAATATTATATGATACTGTACACATTACTCGACAAAACTTGAATACTGTCTACACTTAGCATATGTAGAACGCCTTTTTTAAGAGGGAATAAATCTATTTAGGATTTTTGTAGACCTACTGTGTAATAATTTCTTATCTTACTATAAACTACCTCAATTCGGAAGTATCAAAATTGATTCACTGAACAGAATAGGTGTAATCGATTTTTATTGGATAAAATGTAAATATTTCCATTGAGTGCAATAAGCTAAGCATTTAGTAAACACCATAATACGAATTATTTTCCTCTATAAAAATACATTAATGAATTAATGGCTAAAAACATTACAAAATAACTGTAATTTACTTGTATCTGTAAGTAGTTACTATATATTTATATTTATCAACCATTTTTATGAATATTTATGAATGTACTTGTAACTACCTACATAAAATAATGAAATTATGTAAGTCCCATGATTAGATAATAAGTACCTGATAAATAAAGGCCACATCTAATTGCCTAATACACTAGGCAAAAAAATTAAAGGTTATAAAAGGTAAAGGGGTAAAGTTTTCAAATTTGTTTACGATCAGCAGTGTTTGAGTATCGTAAGAAAACCTTCGGGAAAAAATTCTCCCAATTTTTGTTTGCCTTTCAACAGGTCCACGGACGTCAATATTTATTTTTCAGTGATTTCATCATAAAGCTTTTTTAGATGATATTATTCTTTTTAATTTGAGTGTTCTAAAAGCCTTGTACGATGACTTTTCGCTCAGTTATAGTTGTTCAAAGTCAGTTTTGACTTTGATAATTAATTCCTCGGGAAATAATGATCATATAGAAAACTCAAGTAGGGCTTAAAAAACTGCAAAGTATTCTTTGATAGCTATTGCTTTTTGATAAAAAAAAAATGTTCGGTGCAAGAATGTTGATTGAAGAGGTAATAATTTGCGTATTTAGGGATATTCGCTTGGCATAACTTTGCAAATAATGGATAGACGACGGATGTTAATTGTTTCTTTTCAACCTCAAAATATCCCAAAGAAACCTTGAAAATTTCAAAGGGTTGTGATTTTTTTCATTGCGTTCGGAATGATTGAATTTGTCGTTTTTGCTAAAAATCAATTTAAGGATGAATTTTTCATTTTTTGAGGTTGAAACTGTCTTTTCAGCAATGATCCATATTTCTTTATCAAAACATGTTAATTATTATAAGAAAAAAATTTTAAATGAAAAATCATACATGGTTTTTAGATCACTCAAATTAAAGAGGGTAAAATTATCTAAAAAAAACTCTCATCATGAACTGACTGAAAAATTTTATTGAAGTCCATGCACCTTTTAATAATAATAAGCAAAAATTTGAAAAAATATTTTTCTGGTGGGTTTATGATTATTCAAAAACTGCTGACGGTACAAAAATTTTTAATTAAATTTTGATCTAAAAACTAGAAACTTGGAGCTTCAATTTGCTTTTTTAAAATTGCTCTGCGATTATTTTTCTCCAAGTTACAGCCCCTTGAAAACCACACAAAAATTTAGGATTTTTTTAAGTGCATCCCTTAATTTTTGTGCCTAGTGTAGAATTAAATTAACGGTTTAACTAAGAATTTTCTTATACACTCTTTAAAACATCATGAAAAACACGGAATTTCTAGTGCTATAACATTTTAATAATTATGAACGTACTGTGTCACAATACGATAAGTGTAAACATTTAAAAGTAAAATGTTAGTATAAGCCTTTAGCTTTTATACAAAACCTTTACGCTTTTACGCAAAAGCCTTTAGCTTTTTTATATCAGTACTTTTACTGTGGTACTTAAACCACATTTTAATAAAATTATTCGTTAAAACAAATTAACTTGTTTTATAAAAAAAAAAATAAATAAATACACTGGTACCTGATACTAGTTAGTACATCTACAGTCCCAAAACTAGAAGTGTAAAATAAAACCAATTATTCCTCTTCTCAACATTGCTACTAAACTCCAATTTTTATTGAGAAAAGTTATGTGGATTCTCAACAGCACAAATTAAATATTAAAATTCTTAACTATGTTTCATAAAAATATACATACATAGATAACACTAAATTAACCAAACACTAACACTAAACCATTTAGAAATACTAATAACAAATTTTGCAGCACAGATTACTTGCTCCCTCTATCTCTATATTTAAAGATTATATTCATAAGTTCAAATCAAGATTTGAATGCATACATGGCTCAAGATAGATATTATTTACTGAAGATTAAGAAATATTCAAAATCAATACCAAAAAGCGACAAAAAGTAATCAATTTACAGTTATTAGGCATTCTTTACCATATTCATATATTATGAGTATACCATATTATAATTAACTACTACAATCATAAGCCTATTGTACATATGTTTTGCTAATGGATGTGTTCCCTTATTATTCTATCTCTATTTAAAACAAGGTTGAACAGAAATTTGTAATTTCAACTTTTGATAAATTAAATAATTAGAATTCATTTTTATTTATACTCCTGCCTTCGTGCATGTTTACTAATAACCAGGTATCCTACCACAGATAACTTTTTCCTTTCACACATTACGAAAATCCCTTTTTTAAATTAATGTTTATCATTCTTTGATAATCAGATCTAGCAGCTTGAAGAGATTACGAATCAATAAAGTATGTAAAAACATCAATACAATTTTTACCATTATTTTATATACCTACATTAAGAAAATTCTTTATTAAACTATTGTCTAACGTTAAGGTAGAACAATTTAAGTATTGTTGTCATCCTATAAGAATCTGACAACAGAAAAAAAATTGTCACAAAGTTCATTTAGTTTATGGTAATTGCATATAAGAAGTGTTCTTGGGCAAATTCTTACGAAACTTTTCCTACCCCCCTATTTTCGAGGGCGCTGGAGACGAATCTAGCTTCAATTTCATCCGCTCGGACACAGTTTTCGAGATAATGGATTTTCCACTTTTCCGTAATACATGCCACTTTCCTTATCAAATAATTTTCACTTCACACTACGTAGGTAGCTTATATTAATACCAATAGATGCTACAACACTTCCTTTACACATATCACATATTAAACCGTCATAAAACCTATTACAAACTTTCGATGTTTAATTACTTCAAATGTATACAATGACTTGCAGTTGGCGTCGTCCATTGTAATTCGTACGCCTTCCGTGTCATTCGATGACACCACATACATACGGAGAGGCTCCAAAAGCTAACTCTGAATATTAACAACTAAATATGCTGTTATTTTGAAGGATACTAACCTAACCTAAGCACAATAAATAGACAGTCAGGTAGGAAAAATTTCGTAAGCATTTACCCAGGAACACTTCATATATACAATTACCAAGTTTATTAATACTATCACCACTAAGGTTATAAAGGAAGGATAAATCTAAATAAGTGAACTCGTCTGCAATTTGTACTTACTCTTTCGTAATGGGTTTCTTTACAGACATAAATTAAATATGCAGTTAAGCAGGCTAGACATCCTTCACAATAGGTCGAACACGATGCTTTCTCAGCTTCTGCAAAATATGCATTTAGTCTGTTAACTGTAGTTTCTAATACTTGTCTCTCAAGCTGAAACGAGAAAATTTATAACGTTACTGGGTTAAAAATTAGCACTTTACACACCCTTCCTTCTAGTTCTTGAGGAAATCGTGTCTGAAATTTAACTAAAGTTCCTTCGCTGTAATCTCTCTGTATAAATACTTTTAAACATTGTGGTTGAGCCATTTGTTCAGTTTCTCCAGCTCTCGAACCATTGTTATGATGATTACTCATCTTTACTGGTGCGTGTTGATATGAGAAATATATGAGTTTAAATGTGTTATAATTTAATATATCAAGAGCGATATTCTAAAATGGTTTAACATACTGATAAATAAAATTATCATTTCATCACCACTCACAAACTATATATTATAAACTACATACATAATTTCATTCACAGAATATCAACAGTTTTCCTGTTCGTAGAACATAAATCCACAGAATATAATTTCTAAATGATGATGCAAGTTGTGTTCAGCTAGTGGTCGAACCGTAGATGAACAGGGCACATCAACGATGTAAAAACACGGTTATTCAAGGATCATAACCATCATAACACTTGCCAATATATAACGAGGTATGTTCAAAAAATAACGGGAATATTCGTTTTTTGTAAACAATTTTTTTTATTCTTCTACATCAATGTTATCCCTTTCAAAATAGTCCCACACTTATGTCAGCGCTTCTTCTAATCCCCTAAACACTTCTGGAACTCGATGTTTGGGATAGCGTTTAGCTCTCTCAGTGATACGATTTTAATCTCATCTATACTTGCAAAATGACGCCCCTTTAAGGTTCTCTTTATTTTTGGGAGCAGAGAAAGTCACATGGAGCCCTATCTGGCGAATATATACTTCATGCAAACTGCATTGAACTTGTAGGTAGTACGCCTTATTGATCGTTTGACCTTCTAAATCGAAAGACACAGTGAGCATACTACATATTAGACCGCATTTGTCGAGCTTTTTTTGGTCTTGGCGATCCAAAATGCCTCCACTGGGACAATTGAGTCTTAGTTTCGACGTCGTATCCGTAAATCTATGTTTAACCACCTGTTATGACACGTTTCACTAGTTCTGCACCACTCTTGACTTCATTTAGCGACTCCTGAGTAACTTCTATTCGCCGCGATTTTTGTTCGAAATTCGACAATTTTGGAACAAATTTCGTTGCCACACGTTTCATACTCAAAACATATAAAAATTCCATGGCATGAGCCAATTGATATGTCAACATCATCAGCGACTTCTCTGATTGTGACTCTTAATCATTTCGGTCACTTTTTTCATGTTTTCATCCGTTGTTATGTGCTGTGGCGTCCAGGACGTTTTCTTCAACGTCGTCACGGCTTGGAAACGCTAATTATAATCATAGTAAACTCATCAAAAGCAATATTTAACATTTCTAAAACATTACTGCATTTTATTCCATTCTTATAGCAAAATTTAATGCAAATTCTCTGATCCATTCCTTACAGAAATAGATAATCGCCAATCGTACCAAAATACACAATCTTTTTGACAACCGACTAAATATCAGATATGGATGTTTACATCCGATATGTCTTTCACATTTAGATACTTTTCAGACATGTTTAGAGCAACGAACAAAATCACGCGAGTCGGACTAATACAACCCGCGAAATTCCAAAATTTTCGTTACTTTTTGAACACATCTCGTACATGCTCTGGCACCGGTTTAGGCCAATTAAGTTTACTATCGCTAACCATTAAAAAAAACCGTTATTCATCCTTATCTTATAGAAGCTGTAGATCTGTAAAAATGAAATGTAATATGTCATATACTCTATTATACAGGGTGAGTCGGTAGGAACGGACCAAACTCCAGGAGTGTATTGTACGCGTGAAAATAATGTAAAAAAATCAAATGTTTTTATCCGATTTTTATTTGTTTTCAAGTTATAGCGTAATTAAAAATAAACAAAATATCATACATTGACGTTTTGGTAATCATAGCGTTACAAATGTACAAAAATACACCTATTCACCTCTAAACATTTTTTGCTTTTTATACGAAGAGCGCCTGTAGCTCTATTGATTGAGCCATGTCTTTGTTTAAGATCAGCTGCAGCATTTCTAATAGGCTGTGACTAGAGTCCCGCCTCGGGACTCACGTCAAGTTCCGAATAACGTCATCAAATGACGTCATAGGTAGCGTTTTGGGACTTATATTGTGCCCCGACGTGGGACCCTTATCCGGTCCCGAATTTATAAGGAGACCCGTACCTTCGTTAGTTACAGACACTTACATACATGGTATACATGGTGTCCGAGTTTTAAACATTCAAACTTCACAGACATGTAGACAATCTCAATCTGAGAAAAAAAGTTCCTATTAAAATATTTTTTTAGTACCTATTACCTGGCTTCCTAAGGGAGATACAGGGTGTTGAAATTCAACAATTTTTTTTTTTAATTTTCATTAATACTTTTCGAAAAGATAGATATAGTATTCAAATTTTGTACACTTATTTACGGAAGCAAGACCAATATATTCTATTGTTTTCGTGGTCGGTGATATTCTGGATGTTCATTTTCTGAGGTCCGGGCAAGATTTCAAACACTAGAACTTTCTCGTCGTACGCCACTGACGTGTGTCTATAGACTACTTTTAAAGCATGATAATATATTCTCAATATTTTTTTCTCTTGAAAGTTTGTGATATCTCGAACGGTTTTCGAGAGATTCTAATTTCTTTGTGCATGCTGGAAAACTTTGCATATAACAGAACAAAAACGCGAGCAAAATGTTTTTAAAACATTTTAGATACACTTAAAGTCAAAAATTGATGCAAACTGTGACCTTATAATGTGTAATTGTAAGAAAAATAAGTTGACTTTTTAGTTTAGCTTTAGGAATCCAAGGAATCCAAATAAGTTTTCTTTGAAAACACAATTTTTGAGGAAATAACATTTGAGTAACCGAGTATACTCTAAGTGCATCTATTACATCTAGGCAAAGATCTACAAACATTTCTTATTATGTTCTCCCTTCATGAAGGGATTTTAAAGATACGCAAAAATCTTACAGCATGCGCAAAAAATGAGAATATCTCGAAAACCGTTCGAGAAATCTGAAACTTACAAGAGAGCAGAAATGTTGCGAATATACATCATGCTTTAAAAGTAGTGTATAGACAAACGTCAGTGGCGTACGACGAGAATGTTCCAGCGTTTGAAATCTTGCCTTGACCTCAGAAAATGAACATCCAGTGTCTCACTGACCACGAAAACAATAGGATATATTAGCCTTGCTTCCGTAAACAAGTGTACAAAATTTGAAAATGGAAAATATTAATGAATATTATAAAAATAATTGAATTTCAACACCCTATATCTCCCTTAGGAAGCCAGGTAATAGATATGTTTATAGGACATTTTTTACTCAGAATGAGATTGTCTCCATGTCCGTGAAGTTTGGATGTTTAAAACTCGGACACCATATATGTAAATGTTTCTAGCAAAGGTACGGTTCTCCTTATAAATTCAGGACCGGATGAGGGTCCTGCGTCGGGGCGGAATAAAGTTCCGATAAAGCTTCTGATGACGTTATTCAGGACCGGATGCTGGTCCCGAGTCGGTAAGGAATATCAGTCCCGAAACGATACCTATGACGTCATTTAATGACGTTATTCGGGACTTGACGTGAGTCCCGAGGCGGGACTCTAGTCACAGCCTTTCTAATATGTTGAATTAGCGCATCCCGATTGTCCACTTTTACTTTATACACTTCATCTTTGAACCAGCTCCATAAATAATAATCTATGCTGTGAGGTCTGGAGATCTTGGAGGCCAATTAATAGGACCACCGCGACCAATCCGACGCCCTGGAAACCTTTCGTCCAAATATTCCTTGACCTGACGAGCAAAATGTGCAGGAGCCTCATTGTGCTGGTAGTACATTTGCATTCTGATGTTCAAACGAACATCCTTTAGTAGTCATTTCTTCGTGTAATTCATTTTGTAAAAAATTTAAGTACTTAGTTGTCTCCTCTAAGGTGATTCTCCAAAATGAAAGGGCCCCTTAAATAACCATCGACCATACCATACCACACATTTACAGAAAATTTATTTTGAAAGTCACTTTCGACTGTTGGGTGGGGATTTTCATATGACCATACATGACAGTTGTGAGTATTATCAATGCCGTCACGGGTACATGATGCATGTAGGTGCTGTACTCTCTGTACAGGGTATGGATGCAAGTCTTGCTGGTGGAGTATGTTTATTACTCTTGTTCGTGGAATGCCCAATTGAATACTAATTCTTCGTGAGCTGATAAACACATTTTTATTAGGATGTCTGTGATGTGGAAACCGTTGACGATATTCTTCAATAGCAGCTCTAGCATTCCCATTACAAAAACCATAAATAAACACCATATTTGCATATTCTAAATTTGGATACGTATGTGGCATTTTGTAATACTTATACTAGATAAACATTTTTAATTACGCTATAACTTGAAAACAAATAAAAATCGGATAACAACAGTTTAATTTTTTTACATTATTTTCATGCGTACAATACACTCCTGGAATTTGGTCTGTTCCTCCCGACTCACCCTGTATAATAGACCTCAGTGAGAATATATAATGTATTCTATATTCTGATTGGGCTATATCCTACGCAGGGCGCCGGAATTTCCTATATGTCACGCAGTGCGGTCTTGGAATTACTTGTACAACGGCCGCCAGAGGTGCTAGTGGTCTTGCAATGTCGTCTCCCCCTTTCTCTTACGTCATTCACCAACATGGGAAGGTATTCATGGAAATTCCCAGAATTTGATGGTCGGGATTGCACCATTTATAAAACACGTTTTCTTGTAAACCTTTACTACCTGTTTATTGTCATAAGTAACCCTTAGTATCTGTATTTGGATAGTATATATTATTATAGGAACAGAATTTTTGTATTTTATTATGTACTATACCTACCTATGAGGTTTGGTTGAAATCTAGAACGCGGAACACCTTTTAAAAAGATAATATTTTGTGTATTGTACCTTATTACAATCCGCTTATGCATTTTTTCACACTCATCCCCGCTGGCGCCACGTGGCAGTATGATAGCGTAAGAATAATGTACATAGTATTCCATAAATGTTTGGTTGATGATCTATAACAGAGAACAA
The DNA here is from genome assembly GCA_037954035.1 of Rosalia funebris. Taxonomy (NCBI): domain Eukaryota; kingdom Metazoa; phylum Arthropoda; class Insecta; order Coleoptera; family Cerambycidae; genus Rosalia; species Rosalia funebris. Next base: position 14,939,856 of record JAZFAV010000039.1, on the reverse strand, counting down.
CTTTTACAAATATAAAATGTTATGTTATTCGTTTTTGGAAATAATATTTTTCTCATTGAAATGTAGTTGGAAGCTGAATTATTATATAGTGTTAATAGTTCATACTTTAATAAAGTGAGATATGTCTAATTAAAAGAGACAGGTTATAGTTATTAATCGAAATAAAACTAAGAATCTCTTTTATTTGGGTACACGACACACAGTGGCGAGGCGTCGATTTAAGCTGAGGGTAGGCTGTCCTGAATTAAGACGAGGGATGGCGGCTGCTCATTTTTAATGCAATATATATATATATATATATATATATATATATATATATATATATATATATATATATATATTCAATAGTTGAATCGTAAAAACAACTTCCCTATATTTTTTTGTAATGCAATTCCATTCGTCACATTTTCATTTCTGCAAAAACATCTATAGTTCTTGAAATAAATTGGTAGGTTTTGCTGCTTTATTTTTTTGGTTTATTTTCTAAAGATAAATTATTAAAATAACTACTCTTATTAATTAAAAAGTCTACTAAGCGGCAGGGTCTAGGACTGCCACTATCCTTAAAAATAACACTAATCACTACGACTAACGACAGGTCAATATTATAGCCACTGTATTACGCAAGCTGATCGATCAGGCAAGCTAAATTTCATATCATTTTTCGCGTACTTCCCTCTCCTCTTCCGTGTACCGCGGATCTCTATAAAGTCCGTTAAGAGCGCGAATTCTGTCACCGCTGTAAATTGGCGCTACTGTAGTGCAATTTGAATAAAAATATATATTTTATATAAGTTCAGAACCCGCTAACGCAGTAGATCGAATACAATACAGATCGACGTTTTTCCGTAACTAAAACTGCTAATCTAAAACAACGGCAGATAGTGTAAAACGGCTATGTAATGTCAACAAATTTGAGCGGGAATTCAAGGTATTTTCTCAAACCGTAGATTTCCTAAAATACGTTTCCTATCGAGTTCTACTTTTCAGGGGTTGAAGATAAAGGTTTATAGTAGGAGATGAAATAAAGAAATTTTGATACAAATATGTCTGTGATCCTTTATACGACTTTGTTGTTTAAACTATAAATGCTATTATCTCGTTTATAAACAAATATTACGCCATAAGAAATATGTAAGCCCCTGCCTTGTAACATCCTTAAAATATTTCATCATGAGAAATGAAGGATATTGTGCTCGTAACAAAAATCTACAGCTTAGAAATAAAGTACAAGTAGCGCCATCCTATATAACTGCGGTAGAACTCTCCATATTAAATCCAAGGCTGTAGAGTTAGCCCAGACTTTCAGTGCGCAGACCTGCCAAGGCTTGCGCACTGCCGGTTGCCTTCATGCTGGCGCTTCAGTTTGAATGGAAATAGGTATGATATGAATAGAAAATGTTTATCATTCTGGCAAAGGCAAGTGGCAATATACAAACGGGATCTACCATCTAAAATATATACGGTAGGCTACACCTTACAGCCTTAATGGACGCTTCGCCACTGACGACACATGCAATTATGTCAGTCACATCGACGGCCCACGGGTATCCGGCGGCAGCGAGGACGAAGTTGTGGCGTCGGCGCCGGCATGTCGCTATTTGTTTGGTGCACCGTAAATTCAAAGGTTTGAATGCTAGGCACCGTTGAAGGTGCTAGCTTCATAGACGTAATGTTATGTATGTATGTATGTACATATTATGTATGATACGAGAATAGGAAATTATTCTGATACAGTTCTGCGTTGCTTAAAATTCTCAGCATTTTTTTCATTTCCAATTTTTATAATCTTTAAGTTTCTTAATCTGATTTTTTTTATTTTCAATTTCCTTATAAAATAATATTATATATTTAATATAAATATTTAATATAAATATATAAATAAATATTTAATGTTCCAGCTATGAAGATTTTTGTTCTGCAATAAACGCTAAATGTATTCATGACATTACCGATTCCCGGCTTGAAATTTGGCTCCGATTACTACTACTACTACGATTACTCCTTGTACTTTTTATTTCTATTTGTATATTTTAGTTAATCAACATTAAAAGTATATATTTATTTGTTTTTTCTTCAATTTTTATTATTCATATTTGTTTTATATTTATTACATTCTTTTGAGCTTTTACGGACCGCAAACTGCCTACATTTGTGTCTGATTGTAACATAATAGATAAATTATACTAGACATAACAGATAAATAGATATCTCGGACATAATAGATAATTTAATAAGACACAAACATGGGGAGTTTATAGTCCGTAAAATATATCCGCGTATTAAAAAAATCATAAGAAATTGCACCCGGAGTAGGTTGGAACCTTTGGTGTGAAGATAAGACTAACTGAGTTTTCCACAAAACACCAAAACACTATACACTACACTCGACGCGATCAAAAAAAGATCAAAGCAAAACACTGAGAAAAATAAAAAATCTGGAGTTTATAAGCTTTCGTGTAGGGAATGCAATAGCTGTTATATCAGTCAAACGGGAAGGGCACTTATTATCAGATAAAACGAACAAAAAATTGTTTGAAAATCAACAAAGTAATTAAAATTTTGCAAATAATTTTTCCTTAATGGACAAGTTAGAAGTTACTCATTATGAATCAATATTCAACAACATCCAAAAATCTAGATGTATGGTATTAAAATCAATTACAATTTAAAAGCATTGAAAAAACCCCAATAAAACCCAAACCAGACCCTTCTTAATAACCAGGTAGATATAATAAATTCCACCTTATTTAGATATTATAAGGATATATTACGAGTACAATAGAAATATACAAACATTGGAAAAACCAAAACACAGCACATCTTAAGGATCAGGTAGATATAGGGAATTCCACCTTATTTTTATCCCTTTATATAAATATTATAGCAATAAATATTTACCTGCTAATAATTCCCAACTAATTTGTACATTGTTATTTAATAGTAGTATAATGGAATGTCAAAAAGTAATAGACAAATACATTGAGCTTTTATAACATATGAATATTAATTTCGTTTGTAATAAAATACCTACAAAGAATTTAAGGGAAAAAGAAAAAAAATAATAAGGCCTCATAATGGTAATTTTATGTCAAAAAGGAAACTTATTTTTGTTTCAAGTATTACATACTAAGTTCTAGAACTCATAAAATATTAAGTATAAAAATAAATAAAAAAAAGGTCACTTGTATCTAATATTAATATTTTAAAACCGAGTTAGAATTTACAAAATAAAAGTTACAAGCTGCCAATTTTTTTTAAGTTTACAGTTTTTTCCATATATACTGGAAGAATAAGTTTACAGCTTTTTTTCAATCAAGAAATGAATTTCAATTTATCTATGTGAATTTAAATTACCTAGTACTTTTTTGAAATTTTTAATTTCTTGCATTTCTTTTCAAATTTCCACCATTTTGATTTTCTTATTTTGATATTCAGTATTTTTAATGGAGAGCTTGTCTATTTTCCTATAAAAATTTTTCGTAAAGGTGCGTCTACATAATATGTAACAAAAGCCCGTCGCGAACATCGCCGCGTAACGTTTAAAACGTTACGCGGCGATGTTCGCGACGGACGGCTGTTACATATGTAGACGCCCTTAACGTCGTCGATGTGGCCATGCGGATCACAACAACGAACATTTATTTTGATGCGATGCAAGAAAACCGAGAACCGATGGATCGCGCTGATGTTACGCGACGGTGTTACGGAGTTCCGTCTACACTATGCGGCATATGAACGCGATGAAGTTCGCGACGGAGATCGCGACGGGCTTTTGTTACATATGTAGACGTAACTTAACGGAAATGGGATTGAACGAACTTGTGACGGAGGAAATAATTTCGTGCGCGCTGTCGCACTTGTCTCGCGCCCGCGGACCATTGCGATAGAGCATTTCACAGCCAATTTCTATTTAATTTTTGAAAGTGTTAAAATGCGTATTGGTAAACTAAGAACTTACGTTTCCGAAAAGTACACACATATATTCTCAACAAAATGACTAATTAGGCAACATTTAACTTTAAACGATAATGAACATGTACTTAGATAACCGAATTATTGTAACCCTTTCCTTCCTATGCTGGACTAAACAACATTAAATTGTTCAATATAAATTATAAATGCATTGAATTAGAGTAACAGATCATAAGAAATGAAATGTAATCAATGAAACTTTAACTTAAATACGTAATTATTTACAGAACAAAAAAAATGTTTCACGTTCAGAAGCATTGAATTCAGCAGCTAATTTTCGTCGACCTCAAAACATTGGCGCGAAAATCAGAAGTAACATTTTTTCGGAATCGCTATTGGAATTTATGATTGATTTGCTTGAGAATTTTCATTTCGGATGCATGATCTTGATTGGCACAGGATTTTGTTTTTGTTTTTGAGAATCCAGCGAAAAAGGGAAAAATGGTTCATCATGAATAGGGTCGGGAACTTCCATTGGTTCATCCACATTTTCTTCAAACAAATCCACTGCCTAGAAAATGACGTACAAAGAATCCATAAAAACGTTGCTTCATAGAGTGCATTATTTTCAAAACAAATTGGTGACAGCGCAGACAACGATAACATGTTTTTTCTGGATGGACACCGCAAATTATTTCCTGTCACCAATTTGTTCAAATTTGCTATTTCCGATAGGGAGTATTTTTATAGAAAAAACTTTCCATTATAAATACTCAAAAAAAATCAAAATGGTGGAAATTTGAAGAGATGCAAAAACATTAAAAACTGCTAAAAATACTCAAAATTTACATTCTACATACAAAAAAATGGAAGTCCTTATCGGAAAGTAGACGAAAAATCCTGCGAAGACAACCCCTCCCCTTCCATTCCCTCCCCCCAAAAAGTATTAAGTTGTTGATTGGTGCAAAGTTTTTAGGAGCGCAATTGACGAATTTTGCCCCAAATAAGCCTGATGTTAAGGAATTTCAGTTTTAGTCTAGATTTACTAGTGGTCTGTGGTGGTTCTAGTGGGTGTGGTTCTGCTATTTTCTTTAACCTGTATAAAATAGTCAGTAATTTTAATAATTACTATACAATTTACTTGATTGTCAATTTCTAGTGAAAGCAATCAATAAATTAATTAATAAGTGCATTGATTTGTAATTACATCTAAGGTAAGGATAATTAACACAGATTTTCTCTATAATGAAACCAAGTGGAAAGATATCCCAAATCACGTTTGTATATTATTATGGAATTTATTGTATTGGAATATTGGAATATCCAATTCCATTCATGTTAATTTTAATTAATTAAAATTAATTTTAGTTAATTTTAATTTAATTATTTAAAATTTTAATTAAGTATTTTTTGTTGATAAAAGTGCACACAGTTCAACTGTTTACATGTGTGCATCAAAATCAGTTTAAACCAATTATAATATAATTTTTGTAATTAATTTAGATTATGGCTTATAATCAAGAATTGGGTTCAGGAGAGGCACAGGACGGAATGCATGGTACGGTTCTATTAAATGATACTCACGGCGATCGAACTGCAACTGCTGACCCAAAATTAGAAGCAAGAGTATCTGAGGTGGAGGATGAAATTAAGAAACTGAATGAGATCCAGAGGGATGTCGATAAACAATTGAACACAACTAATCTTGCAAGTCTGAGTAAGTTTTAAAATACTTTTAATATGGGTTGTTGTTTCATTGATTTCTTTTAGGGCAAATATTAAGTAAGTCGATAAAAGAAAAAGTGGAAACTGACAGCCGAAGTATATATGTAGGAAATGTGGATTATGGTGCGACAGCTGCGGAGTTGGAGAAACATTTTTACGGGTGTGGTTCTATAAATCGAGTAACTATTCTATCGAACAGACATGATGGCCACCCTAAAGGTTTTGCATATATTGAATTCAACAATAAAAAGTCAGTTCAAGTAGCTATGGCTATGGATGAATCGCTCTTTCGTGGGAGACAGTTAAAGGTTAGATATGTTACTTTACTTAATATACTTATATTCATGTTAACCCTAACAGAGTGTCATATTAAATTAGACTATTAATTTTTAAAAATTATTAAATCACTAGGTTATGTATAAAAGGAGCAACCGTCCGGGATTATCAACGACCGATAGACCACCTCGAGGTAGAGGAGGCTTTCGCGGGGCGAGAGGAATAAGCAGAGGAATAAGGAGAGGAATAAACAGAGGACTAAGCAGAGGAGGTTATGGTTATAAATTTATACATAGATCAAGGTATGTAAAATTATAGAAGTAGTTTTTTTCTTTTACACAAATTAGAAACAAAGTTCGTAATCCAAAATTATTATTTAGATATGTGCATTATCTGCAACCTCGAATAAAAAACCTGATGTACATTGGAATTAAAAAAAAAAAAAGAAATTATTAGGATATCGAATTAGTAGTTTGTAACTTTTATTTTGTGTCGATTTTAGTAGGATATTTTCTGTTGTTTTTTTTACATATTTTAATTTTGTGTTATTAACCTGATGTTTAAATTTTTAGAACTTATATACGAGCTGGATATATCGCGCCCTATTGAAGCTGATACGGGAACAAAAACGCCATACTTTTGTAATTTTCATACTTTTATTATTTATTATAATTATTAATTTTTTGTGTGTGATAAAATAGTTTAAGACAATATTTTTGTAATAATAATTTTGTAAGTAATATTGAAATATGTAAAGTTAATGTGTCATAAGGTAATTAATAAACAGTAAAAATGATATAATTTTTTTAATTTGAAGGTTTTTTAAATTTGCCTAAATAAAACAAAAATGCTAATGCGTTCTTCTTTTTGTAAAACTATTTGACATTTTTGAAATAAAGTATAACTTTACTTAGTTAACAATATAATCAGAAAATAGTGCATACATTAATGGAGAAAATGATACAAATAAATCTAGATAACAAGAAAAATCAGGATTTTATAATTTTGATTTCCTCAACTTCTTCAGTAATTCACGAAGTTACATTATAAATTTTAGTAAATATTATAAATATCAAAACTTTATTAAAATAGTTATATTATGTAAATATGAGTATGTTGTCTTAATTTTATGTAGCCTTTATAATACCCTGTACGTCAATAGTTATATTTGAAATTTTAAATTAGAAAATACTTACGACAATAATTGACAACTAAACCAGTTGCCAATTATTGTCCTAACCAATTATTCCAATGTATGTAATAATTGATACAGCTTTAAGACTAAAAACCCGATTAAGAATACACCATGCTTAGTTGCATGGATATACCGAATAAGCCTCAAAAACAATTCTCGGAATATGAATGTTATTTGGTAGAGGTAAGTAATTATTTTTTAGTTTTAAAAATAAAACTTGGGGCATTTCTTTTATCCAATTTCTTATTGTATATTTTTGCGATACAATGCAGTTGAGTATAGGTCTATGCTCTTTATATATGAAAAATGCTTCTACTGTACAGGGTATCTCACCAGGAACTGCATCGATCGATATAGGGAAAAGTACGCACCAGAGAATTTTGAAAATTTGGGCACTGGGAAATATAGTAATGGCACTGTGGCCAATTCAACTAAAACAATTACAAGCATCTGGCACTTCCGGACTTAGAAAAATAGGAATTTAATTTTACATAACTTGATGTAAAAAAATATAGGGTATTCTATTTGACCTAAACAAGTTTTCGCGGTTTGAAGGTTTACAAAATGTAACGTCAAAAATGGAACACTTAATGTACCATTCTTGAATGTAATTCAATTGTAAAGTGCAGCTCTCCCTGTGTTATTTCTACATGCCAAAAATCAAATTAGTATCTTTTACTTGAAGAGAGTTATAAAGGTTATTGTAAACCATTACACCTGTCAATATTTTTCTTTAATTTCAAATACCTCTAAAACGGCTGGGTTTAGACATAGGGTATACAATATTTTTGACTCAGAATTTTATGCTCTTTTCGAAAACCCTAAAATATATAGGGTATTCCATTTAAAATAAGCAAGTTGGTGTCGACTTCGGGTATAACCTGAAGTGACAGATGCTTGTAATTATTTTAGTTAAATTGGCCACACTGCCATTAGTATCGTCCCAAATTTTCAAAATTATCTGGTGCGCACTTTTCCCTATATCGATCGGTGCAGTTCCTGGTGCGACACCCTGTATATGATGATTAAATATTTCAGTAAGTTACGTTTCGTGTAACGACCGAACGGTTTTCAAAAAACGTTTACAATTTGATTTTAATCGAACAGAACGAATTTTATTTCTTAATTAATTATACAAGATAAATTTTAAGTGGTTTACAATAGAGTATGATACAGACTGACTGTTTTACCTATGGAATTAGAATAAAAGTACAATGAAATTTAGTAGTCAGCAGTTTATTATCTTAAGATTATTATATAGGTGCGGTGTAGTGGAATGATGTAGCTAGTATACGAGTATACGCAATAAGTATTGGGATTTGGACTATAAAAAAATAATAAAAAAATTGTTTTGATTCTGTTCGTACCTTTAATTTGTTTTCAGTTTATTTATTTTTTCTTTTGTATCTTACTTTGCCTTTACTATGGATATATGATTTTGATAATTGGTATCATTAGACTCATTATTCTAAAGATGTAATTATGGGATTATTTTGTTGTATTCATTCATGTAATTTGTGACTACTTTTATTAAATTTCATAAAATGTTTAATTAAGGGTAATTATTTCAATCTTACATTTCAAAATAAGCAGTTTATGAAATTATGAACAAGTGTTTAAAATATGCAGAGTATATGCATTTTTAAGTTTATGATAAGAAATTTATAAAATATGAATATGAGATTATTTTATATTAAAATATAGAGAAATATGATTATTATTCTCTATTGAGACAAGCTCCTTCAGATCTTGCGGACTTTATCCGTTGGATCCCCAAGCCGTGCTGTGAAAGATTCCGTCGGAGTAGACACAAGAATCAGGAAGAGTTCTCGGCAATAGCTTATTGGAATTCCTCAAAGAAACGAGGGGCTACAATTCAGAGAGATTGCGCTACAGAAGAGGTAAAAGAATCCTCCACAGACCAGGAACTCAATTGATTAATGTTGAAGCACCGTCTTTTGAGGCAACGCAAGCTGAAGCGACTATTGGGCAAGATCAAGAGGGAGCAGTTTCTGAGCAAAACGATGAGGAATCCATTTCGGTGCAAAACGAAAAGGAAGGTATTATTGAGCAAAATAAACAAAATATTCCAATAATTGCATCAACTTCTGGACTTTCCTGCTGGAAAGACATGCTGGATCTATACCCAATTCAAAGAAAAGAATAAGATACATAGCGAAAAAACTTTATGACAGTTCTAGTTGATCTGAAGATGAACACATTGCACTTAGTGAGATGAAGAAAAATAAAGACGAGGCTAACCTGTGCACAATTTGAAAATGTGATTACAATCACCATAATTCAACAAAAGACTGGATCTGATGCGTCACCTGTCTCCAGAAGGTATGTGGCATTTGCAACAGAAGGTTAAAAACAATATTTACGAGTGTGAGCGATGTGAATATTCAGGCAAATTTTTTACTTTCTATTTTTGTAAACGTTGATTAAGTTTAAATGTTTCTAAGATATTGTTAATAATAATAGTAAAACTGTTAATTATTTGTAATGAATGATTTTGACAGAAGACTGATTATAAGGTTGTAACCAAAGTCCTATTAATGAGTGAGAAATTGCTTAAATAAATATCTGATTTTTCTTATTCAAAGACTTTTTTTTTTTAATTATATTTTGCCCTTTAAACAATTATAAAAACGTGAAATCATATATATTCTTTGTTTAAAAGGTGTCAAATAAACCGGTACTATTTTTAACTTTGACTTCTATTCAAAAATAATGCTATGTCAAAGTAACCCCGGACTAGAAGTTACTTTGACTTTATCTGTGCATTTAAATTTATTAATGTAACCCTTGCAGGTTAGTTTATGTTTAGGTAAACTTCTATTATATCTGTTATAACCACTTTACATTTATGACGGTACAGAAATATTTTAATTGCTTATACATGCTAGGACAATATTTATACTTAATCCTGCCACTTCACAATGGGGTACCATAGTAAATTTTATTAAACTAAATATAATGGTCACTTAGAATATTTCAATATGAATATTTGGAATGCTTCAGGGTATTAAAGAATTTTATCAGTAGTATAGCAAAGGGGCTATCAGACCACCCTCGGATTTGTCCGCGGACATTTGATGCGGATGGCATGTGGTCATTGTTGATCTGAAGAACTCTTGGCGCAGGTATAAAACAGGTCTGTACAGGTATACAACAGGTGTGTATCGGTTTAAAACAGGTATGGTGGTATTAGGAAAAAAACATGACGTCATTAAACAGGACATCAAATGACAACAGACAAATCCGAGGGTGGTCTGATAGCCCCTTTGCTATACTACTTTTATCTATGACCGTGCTGTAATATGTGGTTCATTGAACTATTTTGAGTTATGTAATGAGCTTATTACATCACCGTTATGTAATGAATTAATTACATCACTGTTATGTAATGAACTCATTACATAATTCATTTTGATTTTCAAAAATGATAAACGAAGAAGCAAGTCATTGAAACTAGAAACAAAACAATAATTATTTGTTATTATAAATATTAATATTATTTTAGCCAGATTTTCGACGTAGATAACGCACAACGCGACGAGAAAATCACAAAACTAAGCGTTATTTAAAACAACCGGATTGTTACTATGGTTTTAACAAATTTCATGTATCATGTTACTTTGATTTGGTATGAAAATGTTTAAGTGACTTTTAACGGATGTCATAATTATTTAAATGTCAAATCTGAATTTTTTGTAAAAAGTCGGTTTTTAATCTCTTTTTCTTATCCAAGCGGTCGTAGATAAAATGCTGTACATCACACGTGGGTTAAAGCATATTACATCACTCGTGTGATTACCATGACTCGGTCTACGACCTTGCCATGGCAATAATCCCACTCGTGATGTAATGATGCCCCTATCCCACTAATAATGTAAATAAGTATTATGTCACCTCAATGTATTTCATGATAAGAACTACTGAGTATTACCTTTTTTATATTGTTTCTATAAATAAATAAGGAATTATATTTAATTGTCTTACACTACACCATTTTAATCTTTCTTTAACAAATAATAAAATTAAGCATCTATTGAAATAAAGCTTTGCATAAATATTGAAATGCCCTATTTATATGCAGTGGCGGTCGGTGTAATTTTTGTCTGGGGGTGCAATCGATAAAATAATAACAAACAAAAATTAAAATAAATTTACCTATGTCCAAGCTTGAGGTTGTTTATATAAAAAATCCATTCGTCCATTTTTGGAATTCGCAAAACGCCAATTACAACATTATTGAAATCTGCAAACGCTGCAATTAGCACTTTCTTTATACTTGTCATGCAAAGTGAATTTAGTCTGTATTGCGCCATTGTATTTTTCAAAAAGGTTTTAATTCTATTAAGCGTTGAAAAACAGCTTTCACTGTCAACACTTGTCATGGGTATGGTACAAATTAATTTTAATAATAAAACAGTTTCACTAAAGCAGTCCGTCAGGTTTCAATCTATAAATCTTGCTGATTCACGAAAACATTCCCTGCTGTATATAACCGTTAATTCACTTTTCAATTTAATTTTGTCCAAAAATCCATAAGCTTTCGTTACATTGTCAAAATCTTCAATGGGGAATTGTTTCTCATAGTAATTTTTATTGGGGAAAAATAGTTTTGACGCTAACAGGTGTTGTCTAAACTCAAATCGGTCTATAGTTTGGTTAATTAATATATCACACACTTCCTTTGTTTGTGCACAAAATGATTATGGGATCGCCTCGTATTTTTTTCAGGCGAATTTGAGGAATTAGTTGTCCGTGTTTTTATAATTGCGTCTTCAAAATTATTCAAATAACTGCTCATCTTGACAGGATCCAATCATCGAGACTGAAACTCTTTAAAGGATTTCACAATGAGGCATGAGCTTGGCGAAAAACGCGAGCAAGTATTTACAGTTATCGTTATTCAAATAATCCGATAATATTTGAGCCTAATTTTTTGTATTGTAATCATTTCCTGCAGTGTCAAAAATACATTCTAAACATCCGTTCAAACGTTCAGTATTTTCAGAAACGTACAGTCGCGTATTCAAATTACATCAGATCGTTGGCTGGATAAAACGTGTTATACTGCATTATTTTGATAACAAATTGGTGACAGCGCAGACAACGATAACATGTCTTTTCTGGATGGACCGCAAACTTTTGATTTAGGAGAGAGATAAGGACATTTGTTTCGGATATTTGCAGAAATATGTAGCTCAGAAGCAGATATTAGAGCATGATCAGGTTTCCTTCGGTCCAGATAATCCCACAAATGTTCAATTAAATTGAGGTCCGGACTTTGCAGGAGCCATTGCATTAATCGTATTTTCTTTTGTGCAATCTGTTGCTGCAAATATTCTTGTACCAGCTTAGATGTCTCAAGATGGACATACAGACAAAAACACGCAATTCATTTGATGAAGACTATTATGTAAATTTCTCACGTATTACTATACTATCTCACATATTACTATACATACAGAGAGTTACTGACTATTAACCATGAAATTGAAATAGGGATTATATAAGGTGTCTCAGTTGGAACTATAGGATTTGAATTATGCGCCATTTGTTTTCTGTCAAAGATCACGCGTCAATATTTAACGACTGTCATCTACAAACCATATGACGTCACATGCCATGATTAATAGTTCGGCAACGAATAGTTCGTGTACAGCTGTTTTATGAATGTGAGTGATACTTTATAGTTGCATTAAGAAAAATTCCCACAAAACTAGGACAACATGAAGCTACAGAGTTAACAGTTCTTAACTTAATCAAGAAATTTAAAGAGATGGTTTGTGTTATTGATAATAGATAGACAACACCAATACGTTCTCGTTGTGGTCGGTCAGATGAAGATATTGTTGCAGTGATAGAAAGTGTACGGGAGTATCCAAACACATCATAAATAGTATCATGCCAGATGAGTCGAGGCGACCATATGAACGATATTCTTTTCCATTTGTAGCCGCATCGTCTCCATGTCATGTTTAGAATAAAAAACCTCAGTTTGTCAAATATTAGTTTCATTCATAAATCACATTTTACAGATTATTAGTCTTTTCGTTTTATTTGGGATATGGGTGGACGGATTTTACCGCATAACCGGGTTTGGTAGACACATTGTATGAATGCCAGTGTTCGATATGGTCCGCTGTAAACAAGGGAGGTAGCAAGCACCCTTAAAAGTAATTTATCGACATATTAAAACTCTTCATTTATTTTGTACAATTATTTTTTATTAGAATTTTGTTTTGATCGAAAGAGGAATTGTAAATAATGGATACTTCATGTTATACACACATCGATGGCTACTCTTGAATTATCTAATTGAATAGTATTATCACAAATTTGATAATATATTAGATTTATTACTTTTTTCTAAAAATATTTTAGATGTATCCATATGGGATAGTTCGTAATGGATACTATAAGATGTACGCATATATTTTACATTATTATAACTTATTTATTTATATTTTAAACTAGTAAGAAGGATATTGTTGATATTTGTAATTATTTACCAATTAATGTGAAAAAATATAGGTGTCATGTAGAGCAGGTCCAAATTTGGTAAATGTATTTTGAACACGGACGATTCTGTAGTAAGTACATTTCGGGAGCTTGGTGAAATAGTTACATAATTAGAGTATAGGCAGTAGATCTGGAAGTGTGTAGCAGTAGCAGTTCATAGATACTAAGCAAGTACACTAGGCACAAAAATTAAGGGATGTAAAAAATCTAAAGGGATCAAAAGGGATATTTCAAAAGGTCTACGGACTTCAATAACTTTTTTTCAGTGATTTTATCGTAGAGAGTTTGAGATAATTTCATACCCTTTAATTTAAAGGCTTGTAGGATGACTTTTCGTTGAGTTATCGTCGTTGAAAGAAAAAAAGTCAGCTTTGACTTTGGTCGTTAATAATAATTAATATTTTTTGATAAAAAATATGGAGTACTGCTAAAACACATTTTCCACTTAAAAAAATGAATAAAAAGTGAAAAATTCACCTTTAAATTGATTTTTAGCAAAAGCGACAAATTCGATCATTCCGACCACAAAGAAAAACAGATCGCAGCACTTTGAAATTTTCAGGGTTTCTTTGGGACACTTTGAGGTTGAAGAGAAATAATCCAAATCCTTAGTCTATCCATTTGCGAAGTTATGCCAAGTTAAGCGAATATCCCTAAATACGCACTTATTTACCTGTTCTTCAATCAACATTCTCGCACCAAAAATTTTTTTTCTGTCAAAAACCAATTACTACGATTTGTAAAGAAAACTTTGCAGTTTATAAAACGCTACTTGAATTTTCTGTACAATTATTATTTCCCGAGTAATTAATTACTAAAGTCAAAACTGGGTTTCATGCTTTGAACGACAATAACTCATCAAAAAATCATTTTACACGGCTTTTAGATGGCACAAATTAAACAGGATAAAATTATCAAAAAGATCTTTGAAGCCCGTGGACCTTTTGAAAGGCAAGCAAAAGTTTAGATTTTTTTCCTATAGTTTTCCTATGATTACACAAAAATTGCTAATGGCAAAATAACGTTGAACTCAAAATCTAAAAAGTAGAATCTTGGAGCTTTAACTCGTTTTTTTTTAAATCGCTCTGCGACTATTTTTCTCCAAGCCCTTTGAAAATCACCGAAAAATTTAAAATTTTTTTATATCCCTTAACTTTTATGCCTAGTGTAGGGAATTCGTAAATAGTAGATTTATATTCATAAAATGACTGTAGATGGTTTCATTTAAAAAAAAAGAATTTGTTTAACTTTTATCGCTTTATTCACTTGTTCAAATTAGTAAGACTGCTTTTGGTTATAAGTTTATATACAGGGTGGTCCAGCTTAAACGTCAGTAGACTTAAATAAAGTAGATTTAAGTAGACTTTCATAAAAAAAAACTTTGTTTAAAAATGTTTCCCAACAAAGATACAGGGTGTCAAAGTTGTAAAAAAAAACTGGTTTTCTCATAATAACTTCTAAACCACCCGATCGATTTCCATCCAACTTCTCACACGGACTAATGTAGTACACATCTAAATAATGATTAAATCGTTTAAAGAAATTCTCCAGTGGCGTAGATACTGAGGGGTCGGCACCCCCTTCTCCCCTCCCAATCTTCGGCGCCACTGAATATTTTACAAAGAAGATAAAATTTTTGAATCTCCTATTTAATTTAGAAAAAAAAATTACCCTTGAAGGTTTTTGATTTATGACTTCGTTTTTGAGATACTTATTTTTGCAAAGGGGCTGCCGACCCCCCTTTATCTACATCACTGGAGAATTTCTTTAAATGATTCTAATCATTATTTAGAGATGTACTCAACAACACCTTTACATAAGGACAAAGCGCTCACAAAATTTTAGCTCGTGATGTCATGAATGTAGGCCTTTCCAATATGAAGCGAAGATGTAGGAAGCCAGCTTTCAGGTGGCGTAAACACGATCGAGACACCATAGATGTTTGCAACGTTGCCAGACTACTACGATACTAGCGAATATTAAGACTCCATTATATAAAGGATGTATCTCTTTCTCTTAAATTACCATTTTCTTCTTCAATATCGTAAAACACATATTTCCATAAGATGTTCTTTCCTCTTTTTTTTTTAATTTGGTATTTCGTAATTTATTTATTTAATTATCAAATACTACTACCTAGTTCGACTTCCCTAACAAAAATACTTTCCTTACGGAGCCGGCAACAGCGCTCATCTGGTACGCTAACCTATAAACCTAAAAGTTGCTATAATCAGCGTAATTTCTTACATTTTTCTGAAATCAGAACTATTTATGTGCTTTTAAGTGCGTGAAACTTGTACCTAATATTTCGTTGTATATTTAGGTATACAATTTATATTGTTAGGCGTATTTTTAAATACGTAAAACCATATATTTCGGACTTATAACCTGTTGCTTTTTTGGGGGTCCGTCGGTTTGTTTACAGCACAGTTTATAAGTTTTTGTTCGTGTTTAATTGTATGTTTTTCTCTTGGTTTCGGCTAGTTTTGTGGTAACTGATACTTAGTGAAATTATGCCTCAAAAGTGTTGTGTTCCTCGCTGTAACGGAAACTATAAAAATGGGCCTAAAGTTCATGTTCTTGGTTTTCTAAAGGACGTAAGTTTACGACAAAAATGGCTAAAAGCGATACCCCGAGATAACTTTCAGCCCACAAACACGAGAGTATGTGAAGCTCATTTTCCTGAAGGTAGTATAATAAAAAGTACAACAGTTCAAGACTCAAACACTGGTTTGAGTTTTTACAATAGATTTACTAAAGCCACGGCTAAAAGAAGACTGTATACCATCTATTTTTTTAAATTGCCCCATTTATTTATCAAGAGATGTCAAAATACGGCCAAGTAAAGATGAAAAGCTCAAAAATATTGAATAATTTGTCAAAAGCCCTTGAAATAAGCAAAAATTGCTCTCAACAAGACTTTTCTCAAATTAAAACGTTATTGTCTCAAATTTTAATAAACGATGATCACTTTCACGATATCAACAATGTATTGCTGTTAATTACATATTTAAGTGGTTATTGTTGCTATATTACGTTAAACAAATTACAATGTGCCAGCTGTAAACAAAAATTAGTATATGACGAGCAATTTATTGTTGAGGACAATTTTGATCTCATTAATAAATTAAATCGTGGAGGACTTTTATATCCCCAAGGACAAAGTTATAAATGTTGTATCTGTGACTTATATAATCTTCAATAAATTAATAAATGAATTTGAGCACAAATTTCTAGAAATCTATAATAAAAGATCGTTCATGGTTCATTTAATTTTGGAATATTGTATTGAACAGAAACATGTCTCACATTTCGATGGATGCGCTAATCATAATGGAAAAGACATTTTAAAAATTATTCTCAAAAGTATTATTATTGCGCTAAAAATAGCGACCATTTAAAAAAAGGAAATAAAAAAGAAAACTCGATACATTAACGAAGTAGGCCATATACCTACCTATACATGCATAAATATTTTTTATAACTAAACGTATATAATTTGGGACCTATTTCTTTAAAAGTTTAATTAATGTATTTTCATGGCTTGTGTTTTATAATATATTTTTTATACCTAAACTCTCACCTCAACACTAAGTTATGCACGATGTTAGGTAGGTAAATGAAATTTGAAACTGCGTAACATGAACATGCATACCTATATTATACCTACTAAGTAATAATAATTAAGAGAAGGTGTGGAATAGTTCAGTATATGTATTTATGTGTAATAACCTCTTTTCAGTATTGTGAAAAATGTTTATTATACATAAATACATATCCTGAATTTTGGCGCAGGTGTAGGGGAGTTGGTGCACTTAATACTACACCTAGTATTAAACCAAAACTCAAACATAATTTTTGGGATTTGTCAAGAAGCCTGTCATATAACTAGCGTTCTTTAAAATAAGTTAACTATTGATAGTTTTCATAAATATTAGTGTATGTATCCCCTTATATGATTAAAATTGAATGGCCTACATTGATGACGTCACACGACAAGCACTAAGGCCTTGTTATTCAGTGGGTGTTGATGTACTACAGTAGTCTGTGTGAGAAGTTTGATGGAAATCGATCAAGTGGCTTAGAAGTTATGATGAGAAAACCAGTTCCTTTTTACAACTTTGACACCCTGTATTTTTGTTAGGAAACATTTTTGAACAAAGTTTTCTTATGAAAGTCTACTTCTTTCTTGTTGTTCTATCACCAATTAAAATTAATGACGTTTAACCTGGACCACCCGGTATATAAGATAAGTTTTTCCGCTTTTCATGTTATTTAGTGTTTCATGAAACGCGAGGACTTGTTTCCATGTTGTTATTATATATGTAGGATTGAACACAGGATCATTGGGAACATTAGTTTTGTTAAGTTAATTTGTCATAAATTTGTTATTCAAATGGTACATCTAACTAGAGATTATTATTATGTTTTGTAATATAACTAATGAAAACAATTAATATAATTAGCAGAACTAATATTGGAGATAGATAAAATTTCATTGAAAAACAGCTAATTCGTTAATTTTTTTGAATTAGCTCGATCTAGCCCGGTCCCAAATAAATTCTTGTTCCAAAGATTAGTTTCCATATTGAGTTCCAGTCCAAGTGTTCGGATATACTTGACTGTACTATTCTCCTGAAAAATGGTCCCCGTCAGTGGATCACCTAGTACGACCATTTCTATCTATAATAAATAGTTAAAAAAATAACGGTTTCTGTGATTTTTGACTTTTAATATCTGTACTCGCAGACACGAGATTATATGAGATTTTTGAGCAAGTCTTTATAAAACATCAAAGCAAAGGTTTATGCAAATATTTAACTTTAATTCCGAGGTTGGATGCCTATTTGACTGGACTATATCCCTGTTTCATATCGGGCGTAACGCAAACGTTTGAATACACTGAGAAAGAAGCTATTCATTAACAGAGAATTGGACTAATTACAAAAGTATTAATGAGAGAATACAGAAAAGAAAAAAAAGAAATATCCATTAATGAGGCTTATTGTAAAATTACATTGAATTAAACAAATAAAATCAGTATATTTAATATTTGGATAGAATTATTTCCTCTTCACAATATATATGTACATATATGTACTTACCATTAATCATTTGATATTGGAATATTCTGAATATTCTGATATTTCATTTGAATATTCTGGTTACTTTATTAGTATATGAATAGTGAGCATTCTGTAATTCGTTATAAGTAATTTATAATTAAAGTACGTTAAAGAGTCAGATTTATAGAGTTGAAGTTGGGGGTAACAGTTATAAATAGGTAATTTTAATAATGAAATGCCTTACTTCTAAGATAAGTACGAAATTGTTGGAATGATAACTCAATTTTGGAAATATTTCATGGTAAAGGTGTACACAAACATATTACTTAAACTTGGTAAAAAATGTTAGTTTCGATAAATGAACAAATTAACAAATTTTGAGTTTATTAAAGTATAAAAACATAGAGACAGTTTAGGTTTCAAAATAAAATTGAGTTGTATGTAAAGAAAACCAGGATGCCTGTCAACGAACTATAAATGTTCGGAATTGAAAATTATGATTCTAATGGTATTTGTATAATCAATAGGGGTGCTTAGTAAGAGTGCCGGGAATGAAGGTACATAAATGAAGATATACGAGTATAAAGGAATGGAGAGAAAGGGGAAACGTTCGATAAAAGGAATGAAAATAAATGGGTTTATAAACATTAAGAGCTTTTAATTCCCTCTAGTAAAGTGGCGAACCACGAGGATGGCAAAGTTAACTAGCAGCATTTGCATTTGCGAGAATATAGTTGTGTCTTATAATTAATTCACAAGTTTGTGTTAACTAAGACTAAACGGTGTTTAAACTGTGTGCATGTGTGTGTGTGTAAACTGTGATCGTGTGTGTTTGTGTTCATTAAGAAAAAATCGTACAAAATTAGGACAAACCGAAGCGCCTACAGAGTTAACAGTTAGTAACTTAATAAATAAAGAAATTTGAAGAGACGGGTTCTGTTACTGATAAGGCATAGGGATGCACGGCTTGACTTGACTTTCAAGCTACTTGACTTGACTTGACTTGAAATCAAGTCAAGTTCAAGTCAAGTAGTTATATTTCAAGTACTTGAAAAATCAAGTAGTTCTTGAGAACTACTTGACTTTTTCAAGACTACTTGATTTTTCATTAATCATTTAATATTATCAAGAAATAATAATAAAGGAAACCTTGCAATAAAGCCTCTTATTTCCAAAACTAAATCTTAAACTATAATATATATATATATATATATATATATATATATATATATATATATATATATATATAATAAATATATAAATATAAATGTAAAAAATACTAATAATAAACTATTTATTGGGCATATTAATAACATAACAAATTATTCTAAAATATTAAACAAAATAATAAAACTGATAACGATAAAATGATTTTCCAATGTATGCCCTCTTTTTCTTCAGTAACATAGTAGTAATAACAAAATTGAAAAGAAGTCTTTAATATCATCGTTTGCCATCCACGATCTAAGGCACATGAGGCTTCTAATAGAGTTATCGCCTAATCGTTTGCGGGTTTTTGTAATAGTTAGATCGGCCCTGGAAAACTGCCTTTCAACAGGAGCTGAAGATGCAAGATTTTGATAAAAAATCTTTGGCCATTATGGCCAAGTTTGGAAAAACGTTTTCGTGTCTTTTCCACTATTCTAAAACATCTTCACAACTGTCAGCTCGTGAATCAGACATATATTCGTCTATTTCATAGCGCCAAGCCATTTCATCTTTTTGGTTGACAGGAGATTTCTTATATAAACTTAGTAGAGCGATGTCAAATTCACCGCAATCACTATTTTCATCTGGTTTTGAAGATGAAGATGATATGAGCAATGAATTGAACCTAAAATACTTTGTTTTGAAAATTTCTTCAAAATGCTTGACTGCATCCATCTGTAAGTTCTTTCCCCAATTTGTATTGGATAATGTTCCACCTTATGTGGGGGATCTAAGATTAAAACAACACAGTATATCCAGTTACTTCTCTCGTAATGTTAAGTGATTTTGTCCCTTGTCACTTGAATGCTATATATTATTTTCTCATGAGTTTAATCTCTATCTGGGTTATTGTCGAGTTCTATAACCCATTTTTCAAGTTTATCCAGAAACATATTTATACCAATTATCACCATCGGAAGTGTACAGTAGGCTTCACCTTCTAATGATGTGGAAATAGCGCGTTCTCGAACATAATTGAATGATTATTTGGTTATCAAGTAATATCAAGTAGCTTGAAATTACTTGATATCAAGTCAAGCAGTAACGATGAAAAATCAAGTCAAGTAATGAATTTTTGAAAAGCTTAGTTTTCAAGTCAAGTCAAGTAATTTATAAAAACATCAAGTTTCTTGACTTGATGCATGTCTAATAAGGCAACACCAATATGTCCTTATCGTGGTCGGTCAGATGAAAATATTACTGCAGCGAAGAAAGTGTACGGGACTATCAAAACACATTAATTCGACACCATGCTCAGCAATTGAATTTATCAAGAGCCACCACGCATCGGAATTTAAGGAAAGATCTGCATCTGTAAGCATACAAAATTCAGTTGACACAACAATTAAAAGTTAAAGAACATTTACAACGTCGTACATGCAGTAATTAGGTGTTAGAAAAGGAAGAAGGTGATTCCGAAGGTGATTTGCAACATAATTTTATTCAGAGATGAAGTATATTTTCATTTTGACGGATACGTCAGCAAGCAAAATTGTCGAGTTTGGGATGCTGAGAATTCACATGCGGTTCACAAAAAAGAAATGCATCCACACGGTTGCATCCACGGACGTGCATGGTTTGGTGCGCATTCTGTAGTGGTGAAGTATGGATTAGACCATACTTCTTTCTTTAAATCTTTGACAGAACAGAAATGGCGCCCAATTCAAATTCTATAGTTCCAACTGAGACACTCTATATCAAAATGTAACAATTCTATCCTTAAGATATGGTGATTATTATTATGATGATCATATCTCTTGAACTATTTATAATAAAAAACATATATATTACATTTATAGTCAAATGCATACGTAACATAGTCCATAGTTCCTCGTCATCAATTTGAGTACGGGTACGTTGCTTGTACTCGAATGAATATTATGTTGTGCGTTAATAGTAACATATAAGTCGGAAATCGAGAAAGGAATCACCAAACCGCCAAGCGGTTATCAAAGTAGTTCCCGAATAGCAAGGCTATTACATAATCGCTATAGGAAACAACTACTCCTCGGACTAAAGCGATCCTCGACCCCTTTCTCGTGTTTTTGCACGATCAGATAAGGTTTCAAAAAAGGTATCGCTTTTAGGTATAATTCAATGCCTGGCGAGGCTTTAGCCCGAGGAATAGTTGTTTCCTATAGCGATTATGTAATAGTCTGCCCATTCGGGAACTACTTTGATAACCGCTTGGCGGTTCGGTGGTTCCTTTCTCGATTTCCGACTCATATGTTACTGACATAGATCGTATCGATAAAGATGTATACTCCATAGATTTCATTCGACATTTGTGCTGGATCGGCGTACCGTGTACGGCACTGATGAGAATTAATAAGTTCAAAACAGCTGCATGTCGTTCTGTTCCAAGTTGTCGAATTCTACCTGTGGCGGGTTTTATTTTTTTGTACGTGAATACCCAAACATTATTAACATCCAGTGTCAAGTTAATAGTTTTTATTTTAATTATTTTATTTAATCCAACGAAAATGTATCAAATATTGTTCAAATACTAAAATATTGTTTAAGCAGTTTAATTGATATTCATGCAGATGTATGAAAATCGTAATGTCTGTACAAACTTTTAACAGTTACTTCAATTTAATCAACTAATTTGTCTTCTATCATTAACCTCTTATTAGTACTAATTATATTATACGTATTTCCTCCAGTAACCTACTAATACCATTTTAAATGTATAAATTGTACCTATAACTGCAATTAACTTTAATATTTGAATATATGCGCGTAAAAGTGGTACATACCAATGAATTTTAAAGCAGTTGCGATTTTATTACTACTAACGAAATGTTCGAATGCCGATAAAAATGTTAAAGAAACCTTACAAAAATGTTATTTATCAGATAGACCATGTGATTGTGCCAAGGAAAATCTCTTAAAGTTTATAAAAGTCTTGGATTATCAATGGTTGAGTAGCAGCGTGTTGCGTTTGAGTGAAATTATGGAAAATAGTGACAAATATATATGGAGCTCTGCTAAAGAGGGCGATAAAAATGAAATCATCAAATCCCTGAATTTTATATGTAGAAAGTTTATATACAATTTACAAACGACTAGCTTGAATTTTGAGTTATCCCAAGGAATAACAAGCATTGCAGAAGGAAAGTCTCTTGAAAAAAATAAACGCAGTATAAAAACAGGTAACATATATGTTTATATTATTTATATACTAATACTAAAGATAATTTACTGGTGGATAACGCAACATTATAACTGTAGTTTTAAATTTGAAAATAAAACTAAAATTAATATGTGAAATCTCATATATTTTGTTATTATTTAAATAATTATTTATAGTTACAATAAATTATATAGTTACAAGCACATTACAAAGGTAATGTGTTCTTATCGTAACGTATATGTTAAAGTTTTGGAAACCTTTTAACATAATTATAAAAGACTATAACAGACTGATTAAAATATGTTATATTTGTGACTTATTGATACATCAATGTTTCATAAATTTCAATATCATAAATTTCATCATTCATTTAATCAATATCATAAATTTCATTCTTATTTTGACGTAAATGTGAGGTATTATTTATTTTTGTATAATATAATATATTTTATAAATAGTCTAGTACAGTGGCCGCCGGTGTAATTTGTGTCTCGGAGTGCAATCGATAAAATAATAACAAACGAAAAATTAAAATAAACTTACCTATGTCCAAACCTGAGGCTATTTATATAGAAAATCCATTCGTCTGTTCTTGGAATTCGCAAAAACGTAAATAACAAGATCATTGAAGTCCAGATTTTAATAATCTGGAATTGCTGCAATTAGCACTTTCTCCATACTTATCATGCAAAGTGAATTTTAGTCTACTTTGCGCCATTGTCTTTCTCAAAAAGTTTTTAATTCTTTTAAGCGTCGAAAAATAGCGTTCACTCTCAACACTTGTAATGGGTATGGTACAAATTAATTTTAATAATAAAACAGTATAACTAAAACAGTTCGCCAGGTTTCGATCTATAAATAATTGCTAAGCAACTTGCTGCTTCACGAAAATCTCCCCTGCTGTATATAATCGTTAATTCACTTTTCAATTTAACTTTGCCCAAAAATCTGTAAGTTTTCGTTACATTGTCAACATCTTGAATGGGGAATTGTCTCTCACAGTCACTAAATTTATTGGGGAAAAATTGTTTCGACGCTAACAGGTGTTCTCTAAACTCAAATCTTTCTCCAGTTTGGGTAATTAATATATCACACACTTCCTTAGTTTGTGCAAAAAATGATATGTCATTATGGGATCGTATTGTTCTTTTTATTCAGGCGAATTTGAGGAATTAGTTGTCCGGATTTTTATACTTGCGTCTACAAAATTATTCAAATAACTGCTCATCCTGACAGCATCCAATGATCGAGACTGAAACTCTTTAAAAAGGATTTCACAATGAGGCATGACCTTGGCGAAAAACGCGAGTCAGTATTTAAAGTTATTGTTGTTTAAATAATCCAATAACATTTGAGCCGGATTATTGTATTGTAATCATTTCCCGCAGTGTTACAAATACATTCTAAGCATTCTTTTAAAAGTTCAGCATTTTCAGAAACGGCTCGGACAGTTCGCGTATTAAAATTCAATTGTATATTTCACCGAATATATAACGTGCAATGCACGCAAATCTCATATGTATATGCGTATAGAAATCTCCTGTTTCACGCGCCCGAGTCCTCTCTTTCTAACATATGGTTAAACAGTCCTCTTATGTGTGCTAGATGAAAACTGAACGCGCTATGTATTTAGAATTGCAGATTTAATATCCCGTAGATAAATCTGATCAATTCTAATTCTGGCGACTCTCGCGACATCTAACAGGCTGTAAGCCAGATATCGGAACATTCTATGTATAATGATAATGTAATGTATAGTAAGGACCTAATAGGTATTTTTAGGAATTTTTAAGGGAGCTCACTGTACAAGTGCACTTACAATAAAACCGCCACTGGTATAGTAAGTCATGTAGTACCAAATCAAAAATTATGAAAAACTGTAAATCTGAATACTTGTACTTGGCATACTAAGTTACAAGCGTTATTTAATAGTGATGTAACGCAGATTTAACGTAGCTAGTGGCTTGTGTACTACTTTATAAAAGCAAATCTAAGAACTATTAACATACTAGGTATAGATATTTGGAATATTCTGGAATTGTGAGTATTCCTCAAAGCTGCACCGTGCATTTTTATGTTCATTCTTTAAGAATAACGCCTATATATTTTGTATAATTCGGTTACAATGTAACCAAGAAGACTAAAGAACTCTCTAGTCTTCTTGAATGCAACATTTACTCAAACAGGGTTTTGTACTTCATTGGCTACCTTCTTGACTGTATAGATCGATTGACTTTATTCATTTTTCGATCCGGCGTTTCATAAAAGTTTGTCATTCAGCAATATCATTTTAGGATGTCTCTTTCTCCCGTCGCAATAACATTTTCTTATCTAAATATATTATAAAAACATATGAAATAAAAAATAACACTGGAGAACAAACACTTTGTTCCCCAGTGTTTACAGCACTTGTTTTTTCATAATTTGAAGGCGCTGAGTTCTTAGTTGTAGTTTTGCTCTGCAAGCTCTAGATTTTTTCCAACCGACATTTTCATTTTTGCAAAATTTAATGCTTCTTATAATAATATGATGGCAAAAAATCCCATTTTAATAAAATAAAATAAATACCCATTTCTTAATACATATATTCAAAAGTGGGTAGATACAAGACATTTTTACTGTAAATTATCGTATACATATTTTAAAATTATAACATGAATGCGATAAATAGTAGGTGATTAGTAATAACTGATATGGATGAAAATTTGAATATTCTTATTCTGGCAAAAATGTACGCTTGTAGCTCTTGCGCCTATAGACCTTCTCAGGGCAATCTCGTTTGATACTCCAGCAGTAGTCTGCTGTCATGTGCTTGCCTCAACACCCCTGGTAGCGTTCTTCTCTTGTCAAGGGGTCTTGATGGGAACGCTCTATTTGTTCACCACTTACAGTGTCAAGGTTCTCTGTGAATTGATCGAGATGACTATACAGGAAATGGAGCTTGACACTCATATTGTAACCAAGATTTCGAAAAGCTAACAGCATTGTGGTAATCAGAACGTCATAGTTAGGAGCTTCTTTGTTTCATATAACCAAGGAAGTTTTATATAGCTGCCACGAAAGATAGCCACGATGCCTCCTCTTTGTATCTTCTAGACAAAGTTTTCGTCACGGACGAAGGTACGTATTTGAGGTGCGTTAAATACATTTTGATCGTTGATCTTCTGGAAAGTGAGAGCAAGAAAAGTCGAAACTATGCTTCGAAAACATTCACCTTCAGTATATTTGCAAACTGTTCTATTATGCCAAGCTTGAGATGTAGCGAATATTGGGCATACCTACCTACTTCTACAGTGTTACGGTTGGGCCACTTTGTCTGGGTCCAGTGTTTTTCTCGAGCTGGACTGCCCCACATGCAGAGATAGCATGGAAATTTCGTAAATGGAAAGTCTCTCCGTTGACCTACGAGAAAGCTCACCATTTTCAGATCCACACCACTGATCCAGTTGTGTTCGTCATATTTGAGATCTGAGTAAATCAATAATCATTTTTATGTACTTGGTTCTTCCTGCAAATGCACCAAATGATCAACTGGAACTGCTCCACAAACATTGCCATTATGCACCAGAACACCAATAGCGATTTTTTTAATGAAGCTATTTTACATTTAAGGTTATTAGTAGAAAAAAGTATGCTGATAAATTAAGGAAACATTCGTAAGGGCATAATATCCTGCACAATACAATGTTAGAACTTAGGTACAATTTGTGTAATGGATCCTTGCGCGTGTATCAATTTAGTGACGATGCACGGATCACATGCTACACCACTCGCAACTGTTACTAATATGCCACAATTACCAGCACGCATGTCTAGCGACATATGTTTCAATCAACTACGTACGGCATAGATAGTTAATAATTTGCCGAACAGAATGCAATTATGAAGTCACGTCTTAGCTTTACCGTATAATTTGTTTCATTGGCGTCTCAATATTTCTGTAAAATTTATTTCATTCTTGTTTCATTTATTTTGATTTTTGTTGAATTTATTTCATTTATTTTGATGGAAATATTACTTCAATTGAAAGTTTCTGTGCAGAATCTTTTCATTACTCTGTCATAGGTTGACGGATTTGTATTGCACTAACTGTTATCCTAAAATGTGTTTTCGGCACGACACTGTTTAAAAATGTCAGCTGTTTGATTCATACGATTGTTATCTGTGACGCACACACAAAGAATCATTATACAAACCATAGGTGATGCACTATACGGTTAATATATTAACTTAATGTAATACGATCTTTATTTAACATAAAATTACATGGAAACCAGAGTATGTAGCGAAAAACCAGTGTCAGATTTGAAATCAACGATGACAATATTACTGAAACAAGTTAAAAAATGTCCCGCAGTGCAAAATTAGTAAAACACAACGTGATAAAAATTCTAATTACTCTTATTGTCAATAATTTCCTGTAACCAAGAAAATATCTTCAATATAATGCAAAGTTTTACTATCAGAGGGTAACATTCAAACTACAGAAGTAAGGAGTTTATACTCAAACCCATCTGCAAATGCCTTATATAATAAGGACTAAACAAATTAGGTCAAAACAGCTATTCTCCTGGCTATACGCCAAACGCCGAGCACTGAATTACATGACAAAATTTGTCGTATTTCTGTCTAACAGAGTTAGCACTAAAAATACAGTGATTGTTCTAAAACCACCAAGAAAGATGCAAAGTGCCACCTATCTCAGGATATCGTTATAAATTATATCTAACAAACTTTTTGTTACCAGGTTGATTAAATTTATTTCTATTGGAAAGTGCGTGTTAGTTAATTGATTAGAAAATGCGTTCTCCTTGTTTTTTTTTTACAAAATTTAGTCTAATAAGACTCTTAGCATGGTAACAGTTACAGGCATGGAGACATGAACCACGGTATCTTCATATAGGAGGCGTGCTTCATCCACCAATGTCTATATTATATCTTCCACTTTCAAAATCTGTGTGCTGGGAAAATGCTATTAAGTTTTGATATCTTTATCAATGAAAGTATTAAAAGAAATTAATTTCATCCCTGAACGTGCATAATTAACATAATTGCATATTCAGCGATGCTAATAAGAATATCATGATCAGTTTCTGATATATACAAAGTGTTTACTAGAAATTTCATACCTATAAAGAAGTTGAAGATATTTGAAAATGTGACATTTTAAAATAAGTTAAATAATAATGCTTGTTTAATACTGTAAATTATTACGCGTTAGAAATATGTAATAAAATAGAGGCTCTAAAATAGTACAATATTTTATAGAATGTAGATAAGTTTGAGTATACAAATACTCTATATATTAATCAAAATGTATTAAATAGGGAAATTGACTTATACTTCTTTAGATATTATAAAGATTGTTACGTTTTTTTACATTTTATTATTGATTTGCTATTGTCACGTAATACATAACATAACTCGGAAAAATTCATTTATTTTTATTGTTTTTGGATGACAAATCTCACGTCAAATTGTAATTTGTTGTCAATGTTTCGTCAACCATTGTGGTGGCTTCTTAGGGACTGCTTCTGGAAGATTGCTGAATCCAATTTTATTTTTAGTTTCAATTAATGTTTAATTGTAACATTTTGAATAAAAAGACAAAACGAATGTATGGTATGCACTGCAAGCTGTAGTTCAGAGTAATTTTTAATAGAGTGATTTTATATTTTATATTGATTCTACCTGGTATGTATTTATAATTTCGCATAATAATGGTATGTTTTTTGTTTGGTGTTATTGTACAGGGCAGTGCACAGGAACCTGATGATATTAAATTATTTTCTACTGGCGACTATATGAACTGATCAATGTCCAGTGCGGGGGAGAGAAAAGCTCATCTAATGCTGTTTTAGTTGACTTGAAGCTGCAGACTGGACAGTATTGTGAGCTCGCGATAGATCAGCTTTTTTAATTGTGAATCAGTTATCGAAATTCAGCGATAATTTTGTATACATTTCGAAATTCTATGTCGTTCCCAGCCATCATAAAGTTATGGGTGCACAGTTTTTGACAGAGTACTTCTTATAAAAAAAAGCCTCCGGGTCCTATTTGTACAGTGTGAATTCCGGAGACCATCGAAAATATGAGAGCAGTAATCCACGTTGTTCAGCCAGGAGACAAGGTAGTGCCTTACGAATTTCAAGTCGAGGCCTACGTAGAATTTTGTATGAGTATTTTTACTTTCATCCCTATGAAATGGTGGTCGCCCAGGAGTTAAACGATGTGGACTTGAATCGCATGAATTCTGTAGAACAATTTCCTGCAATTCTGTCAAACAAAATCTTCTGCTTATGTCAGATGTGACACACTTTTCCGGATCAGACGTTTTGTAATTACCTACTGGCTACGGGGTTACCCCATATATAATACAGATAGTAATAGGAAATATCGGAAGCTGATTAGAATAATGTGTACGCATTAACATAGCTTATTTCACATACGTTTTATTAAAATGAGTTCATTCCATTTTATTTAAAAAATAAAATGGTATGGAATTACATTCGTTATGATAGAAAACTAGACGTGTAATAAAAACTTTATATTTTTTACGTTATTTCATTTCAAAAGTCATCAGGTTTATATGCCCCACACTGTATAATATAAAACACATTCAAAGACGCAGTAAGCTTTATTAGAGAGGCATAAATCGTTAGAAATATTTAGTATAGTTAGTCTGCGTCGTATTTTTTTTCAAAAGAAAATGTTTCAGATGATTTGGTATTAACATCATTATTTTTGATTAATTAATGTATAAGTTGATATAACTGAAACAAATTTACATTGGAGCTTTCGAATTAAGTGAATCGAAACAAAACTTAATGAATGAACTTAATTTTAAACTTCAAGTAGCAATTAAGTGAAAACTGAATAACAATAATTGTACGTCTATCCTCATTTACGTCTTGTTTTTATAAGACTGAACGGTAATTCTTTTAAAATTAAAATATTGTGCTTACGACAGAGCTTCATCAAAATAATTAGTATTGAAACATACTAATGATTTATATGTTATTTCGAGTATATTCATTTTGAACGTAAATATTTAAATTTATTTCTATCTGTAACACTTTTCCAAGTATCTTTAAAATATGTATCTTGCTTTGTATTTCCTTTACGCTCCTTACATTATTAAGCGAGATTTGCTAAATATGAATAGACATTGTATTTTATGAGTATTACTTTAAAATTACGAATTCCTTTTCAGTCTAATAACATTTTTTTAACTATCTGTAAACGTGTGCATATTTAAATCATATTGGTCACAACAGGCAAATATAAAAACTAGTTATTAAATTCAGTGAGAGTACTGTGAATAAATATGTGAAATAGTGAGGAGTTATTTTGTTTCCTTCGTATGGTTAAGTTAAAAATTTGTTATTAGTGAACATACTTTATACGTGTTTAGTTAAATTTTGAGAAAGTCCTTCATTCACAATATTTTTTAGGTATACGAGAAAAAATAACTCTTGTGGATAGGAAAAAATTGAAATTGTTGTCTAAAATTATCCTCTTCAAATTGCTCAAGACTAAAGTAGTATTAACTATGGTTTTACTAATAATTTTGAAGATTAAAAAACTGCTAATATTTGCTGGGCTGATTTATCCGACAATATACCACAGTATTATCCAATCATGTGAAAAAGTGGATAAAGGATGGTTGGGGTAAGAAAACAAAATCTCTAATCTTAAATCTGCATGGTTAAAATAATTACACTAGTAACACAAAGTAATAAGTAAAATTAAGTTTACTAAAAAAAAAGAAAACATTAGAGAGGGTTTTAGAGCCATCAATGCATAAAGAAGCAAGACAAGACATTAAAATCTTTCGCGGAACTCTTTTTTTTTTCTAATTCAATTAGGAACGAAGTATCATGTGATACCTCATTTAAAAAGTATTTTAATTATCTGCCTAACGCAGACTTGTTTTTTTTTAGAATCTGTTTAGAAGCTATACAAATTATAACTCAATCGATAGAAAGAAATAGACAAAAATTAGTTTGTATTAACTCTGACAGTTGCTAAATGAGTAATGATTTATTCAATTTATTGTGAGTTTGATTTTTAGGTATATTTCAAAAAATGTTTTACAAAAAAATGAACTATGAAATTAACTCGATATGCAGAATTATTGAATATACATTTGTCAGTTATTTATAGAAGTTTTTGAAATAATTTTATATTTTATACTCTTGTAACCTTTTAACGACAGTTAGCTATGCAGATAACAAAGAAATAAAGTTTATTACTTATCTTACGAATTCACAAAACAAGACAGCATTAGACAGAGAACCGAAATACCTTACAAACAGGGGTATGTCCTTTCCCGTTTGAAAATTTTCTATTGATAGTGACCCAAGCGGGATGTATGACATATAACACATGGTATTAATGATGTAATGTAATAGTATTAATAGTATTAATAATATTAATAGTATTAATAGTATTAATAGTATTAATAGTATTAATAGTATTAATAGTATTAATAGTATTAATAGTATTAATAGTATTAATAGTATTAATAGTATTAATAGTATTAATAGTATAATATTAATAGTATTAATGTAATAGGGTTTCTCTTCTGTTAAGTGTCAATATTATGTCTGTTTCCAAGATAGCAGGAAATAAACTAAAGGACTATTTACTATGGACATTACTATATTATTACTATTACTATTTTAAGTTTATCAATTTCGACATTATTAGTTATTAATTTATTAACCAGATTCAAATCGGTAAAGAATATAACTATATGTATGTAATATATATAACTCCCTGCACATTTCCTACCTAGAAATGTGCATTCATGGATTTCCCCCGCATAGAAACCAAACCCGTGCGACCATATAAAAATTTCCTCCTCAGAACTTTACTGATCCACCAAAAAATGGGACACTCGGAGAGATATTGCAAGCAGAAAACCTCTCTCTTGACCTTCGCTAGACTCGTTGACGTCCATCTGGTGAATTAAGACTTCCACTAGTTTCGTCTGAAAAGAAAAATTGCTTCCAGTCGTCTAATCTAAAGGGGTCTAATTTACGTGTTCTCTTGCAAAACTAATTGTCAGTCTAATAACTATGTTTTCTGGTGAGCAGTAATGTAATAGTTGTCCAATTCTCCGTCACTAAGCATTCTCCTGACCGCTCGCCTAGAAATTACTACACTTGGAGCTGCTGCTAGGGCTTTGCTTAGGTCTAAACTGATAGAATGGCTGTTTCCTAAGGTTTCTTAAGACAGCTTGCATAATATATCACTGTTGCATTTGTAGATTTCTTACGACCTTGTCCTGCAATTCTATATTAACTTCCAAGTTTATTGAAACGTTTAACTGGTTGACTAATTGTTAATTGTCTAATTCCCAACAAATTAGCCGTATACCGCGGGCTACGTCCATCTTTAACCAGAGTTACTTTTGTTTCTTTTGTTACCAAGAAACAATTATACAATGTTACTTTACACTTGTCTAATAATTTGTCTAATAATTAGTTATCAGTAGTGATAGAGAATATCCTAGGCCACATACATAAAATGTTTAAGGATTTAAATCTTCATAAAATTATAAGAAACAAAAAATTATAAGAAATGATGAAGAGATTTACTGATGAGAATTTTGTCCAGGAGTGTGTGTGTATATATTGTTAGATTAGAAGCGGAAA
Organism: Rosalia funebris; assembly: GCA_037954035.1. Lineage (NCBI taxonomy): Eukaryota > Metazoa > Arthropoda > Insecta > Coleoptera > Cerambycidae > Rosalia > Rosalia funebris. Next base: position 14,907,135 of record JAZFAV010000039.1, on the reverse strand, counting down.
TAATTATTCTTTACAAAACACCGAATACCATTTTTCAAAATGCGTTTCGACAACGAAACTGTCATCATCAGGAGATTATCGAAACTGCTTAGAAAATTTTGTATTGATTATTTCTCATTGATGTCAACATAGTTCAGGATCAGTTGTCGAATGTTGGGTTGTTCTGAGGAAACAAATCACGTTCTTTATTATCATCTATTCAGCAAGTTTTAATTCATTGCTAGCAATTATAGACTATGTTGTAGGTGCCAATTATAAAGTGATACTTAATATATAAAGAAACCTATCGAGTTTTTTTATTGAACTAATGAAATTGTGAAACATATACTGAATATGGCGGTCCTTTTCATGAAGCTTTGTACTTAAATGCTACACATAATAGTAAATACCGAGATCATGAGAGAGGCGCAAATTCTCTTTGGCGAGATCTAAAAAATCGATGTGATAATGATACGCCACGGCTTAATAGAAGCGATTCAATAAACTATTCAGGAGTCGCCCACGTCCTGGTATGATTTATGTCGCGAGGCATTGGGGAGACCATTGTATCTTATTATAAATACCTACCAATATTTTGCATTATAATGTTATAAATGGTCCTTAAAATTCTAAACGCACTGAACATAAAAAATATATAGGGTGTTAACATTTCAATAAAATCAGTTAATGGGTATATTTATTTATTATCATTTAATTTTATCAACATTAAATTTATTAGTCAGTTCAATTTAGTCCGTCATTGTCGAGATTCAAAAACTAGTAGGATATGTTAAATTAAGTTAAACTGGGTTGAGTTGCATTTCACTGCATTGTGTGCACTACAACAGTTGTGAAAAAGACAGCGAAATGGTTTGATTCAGATTCTGATATAACGGATACCAATGT